>CATNNA010000001.1:1327000-2654000 GCA_950106755.1 Climacium dendroides
AAAAACTTCATTTTAAGACAACACTATTGCTTTCCTACATTGTCTTCTTCATTTGAAATGGATTTAAAAACAAACACTCGAAAAATCATGTTGTAATGAATACAAACCAAACCAATAAATTATATGGGTTTGACTTAGAAGCATGTCCAAAAACAAAACACACAAGTTGCAATTGTTCAAAATAATTAGGATTCATGGAAAAACTTCATTTTAAGACAACACTATTGCTTTCCTACATTGTCTTCTTCATTTGAAATGGATTTCAAAACAAACACTCGAAAAATCATGTTGTAATGAATACAAACCAAACCAATAAATTATATGGGTTTGACTTAGAAGCATGTCCAAAAACAAAACACACAAGTTGCAATTGTTCAAAATAATTAGGATTCATGGAAAAACTTCATTTTAAGACAACCCTATTGCTTTCCTACATTGTCTTCTTCATTTGAAATGGATTTAAAAACAAACACTCGAAAAATCATGTTGTAATGAATACAAACCAAACCAATAAATTATATGGGTTTGACTTAGAAGCATGTCCAAAAACAAAACACACAAGTTGCAATTGTTCAAAATAATTAGGATTCATGGAAAAACTTCATTTTAAGACAACCCTATTGCTTTCCTACATTGACTTCTTCATTTGAAATGGATTTGAAAACAAACACTCGAAAAATCATGCTGTATTGAATACAAACCAAACCAATAAATTATATCGGTTTGACGTGGAAGCATGTCCAAAAACAAAACACACAAGTTGCAATTGTTCAAAATAATTAGGATTCATGGAAAAACTTCATTTTAAGACAACACTATTGCTTTCCTACATTGTCTTCTTCATTTGAAATGGATTTAAAAACAAACACTCGAAAAATCATGTTGTAATGAATACAAACCAAACCAATAAATTATATGGGTTTGACTTAGAAGCATGTCCAAAAACAAAACACACAAGTTGCAATTGTTCAAAATAATTAGGATTCATGGAAAAACTTCATTTTAAGACAACACTATTGCTTTCCTACATTGTCTTCTTCATTTGAAATGGATTTCAAAACAAACACTCGAAAAATCATGTTGTAATGAATACAAACCAAACCAATAAATTATATGGGTTTGACTTAGAAGCATGTCCAAAAACAAAACACACAAGTTGCAATTGTTCAAAATAATTAGGATTCATGGAAAAACTTCATTTTAAGACAACCCTATTGCTTTCCTACATTGTCTTCTTCATTTGAAATGGATTTAAAAACAAACACTCGAAAAATCATGTTGTAATGAATACAAACCAAACCAATAAATTATATGGGTTTGACTTAGAAGCATGTCCAAAAACAAAACACACAAGTTGCAATTGTTCAAAATAATTAGGATTCATGGAAAAACTTCATTTTAAGACAACCCTATTGCTTTCCTACATTGACTTCTTCATTTGAAATGGATTTGAAAACAAACACTCGAAAAATCATGCTGTATTGAATACAAACCAAACCAATAAATTATATCGGTTTGACGTGGAAGCATGTCCAAAAACAAAACACACAAGTTGCAATTGTTCAAAATAATTAGGATTCATGGAAAAACTTCATTTTAAGACAACCCTATTGCTTTCCTACATTGTCTTCTTCATTTGAAATGGATTTCAAAACAAACACTCGAAAAATCATGTTGTAATGAATACAAACCAAACCAATAAATTATATGGGTTTGACGTGGAAGCATGTCCAAAAACAAAACACACAAGTTGCAATTGTTCAAAATAATTAGGATTCATGGAAAAACTTCATTTTAAGACAACCCTTTTGCTTTCCTACATTGTCTTCTTCATTTGAAATGGATTTCAAAACAAACACTCGGAAAATCATGCTATATTGAATACAAACCAGACCAATAAATTATATGGGTTTGACTTAGAAGCATGTCCAAAAACAAAACATACAAGTTGCAATTGTTCAAAATAATTAGGATTCATGGAAAAACTTCATTTTAAGACAACCCTATTGCTTTCCTACATTGTCTTCTTCATTTGAAATGGATTTCAAAACAAACACTCGAAAAATCATGTTGTAATGAATACAAACCAAACCAATAAATTATATGGGTTTGACTTAGAAGCATGTCCAAAAACAAAACACACAAGTTGCAATTGTTCAAAATAATTAGGATTCATGGAAAAACTTCATTTTAAGACAACACTATTGCTTTCCTACATTGTCTTCTTCATTTGAAATGGATTTCAAAACAAACACTCGAAAAATCATGTTGTAATGAATACAAACCAAACTAATAAATTATATCGGTTTGACGTGGAAGCATGTCCAAAAACAAAACACACAAGTTGCAATTGTTCAAAATAATTAGGATTCATGGAAAAACTTCATTTTAAGACAACCCTATTGCTTTCCTACACTGACTTCTTCATTTGAAATGGATTTGAAAACAAACACTCGAAAAATCATGCTGTATTGAATACAAACCAAACCAATAAATTATATGGGTTTGACGTGGAAGCATGTCCAAAAACAAAACACACAAGTTGCAATTGTTCAAAATAATTAGGATTCATGGAAAAACTTCATTTTAATACAACCCTATTGCTTTCCTACATTGTCTTCTTCATTTGAAATGGATTTCAAAACAAACACTCGAAAAATCATGCTGTATTGAATACAAACCAAACCAATAAATTATATGGGTTTGACTTAGAAGCATGTACGAAAACAAAACACACAAGTTGCAATTGTTCAAAATAATTAGGATTCATGGAAAAACTTCATTTTAAGACAACCCTATTGCTTTCCTACACTGACTTCTTCATTTGAAATGGATTTGAAAACAAACACTCGAAAAATCATGCTGTATTGAATACAAACCAAACCAATAAATTATATCGGTTTGACGTGGAAGCATGTCCAAAAACAAAACACACAAGTTGCAATTGTTCAAAATAATTAGGATTCATGGAAAAACTTCATTTTAAGACAACCCTATTGCTTTCCTACATTGTCTTCTTCATTTGAAATGGATTTCAAAACAAACACTCGAAAAATCATGTTGTAATGAATACAAACCAAACCAATAAATTATATGGGTTTGACGTGGAAGCATGTCCAAAAACAAAACACACAAGTTGCAATTGTTCAAAATAATTAGGATTCATGGAAAAACTTCATTTTAAGACAACCCTATTGCTTTCCTACATTGTCTTCTTCATTTGAAATGGATTTCAAAACAAACACTTGAAAAATCATGTTGTAATGAATACAAACCAAACCAATAAATTATATGGGTTTGACTTAGAAGCATGTCCAAAAACAAAACACACAAGTTGCAATTGTTCAAAATAATTAGGATTCATGGAAAAACTTCATTTTAAGACAACACTATTGCTTTCCTACATTGTCTTCTTCATTTGAAATGGATTTCAAAACAAACACTCGAAAAATCATGTTGTAATGAATACAAACCAAACCAATAAATTATATGGGTTTGACGTGGAAGCATGTCCAAAAACAAAACACACAAGTTGCAATTGTTCAAAATAATTAGGATTCATGGAAAAACTTCATTTTAAGACAACCCTTTTGCTTTCCTACATTGTCTTCTTCATTTGAAATGGATTTCAAAACAAACACTCGGAAAATCATGCTATATTGAATACAAACCAGACCAATAAATTATATGGGTTTGACTTAGAAGCATGTCCAAAAACAAAACACACAAGTTGCAATTGTTCAAAATAATTAGGATTCATGGAAAAACTTCATTTTAAGACAACACTATTGCTTTCCTACATTGTCTTCTTCATTTGAAATGGATTTCAAAACAAACACTCGAAAAATCATGTTGTAATGAATACAAACCAAACTAATAAATTATATCGGTTTGACGTGGAAGCATGTCCAAAAACAAAACACACAAGTTGCAATTGTTCAAAATAATTAGGATTCATGGAAAAACTTCATTTTAAGACAACCCTTTTGCTTTCCTACATTGTCTTCTTCATTTGAAATGGATTTCAAAACAAACACTCGGAAAATCATGCTATATTGAATACAAACCAGACCAATAAATTATATGGGTTTGACTTAGAAGCATGTCCAAAAACAAAACACACAAGTTGCAATTGTTCAAAATAATTAGGATTCATGGAAAAACTTCATTTTAAGACAACCCTATTGCTTTCCTACATTGTCTTCTTCATTTGAAATGGATTTCAAAACAAACAGTCGAAAAATCATGTTGTAATGAATACAAACCAAACCAATAAATTATATGGGTTTGACTTAGAAGCATGTCCAAAAACAAAACACACAAGTTGCAATTGTTCAAAATAATTAGGATTCATGGAAAAACTTCATTTTAAGACAACACTATTGCTTTCCTACATTGTCTTCTTCATTTGAAATGGATTTCAAAACAAACATTCGGAAAATCATGCTGTATTGAATACAAACCAAACCAATAAATTATATGGGTTTGACTTAGAAGCATGTCCAAAAACAAAACACACAAGTTGCAATTGTTCAAAATAATTAGGATTCATGGAAAAACTTCATTTTAAGACAACCCTATTGCTTTCCTACATTGTCTTCTTCATTTGAAATGGATTTCAAAACAAACAGTCGAAAAATCATGTTGTATTGAATACAAACCAAACCAATAAATTATATCGGTTTGACGTGGAAGCATGTCCAAAAACAAAACACACAAGTTGCAATTGTTCAAAATAATTAGGATTCATGGAAAAACTTCATTTTAAGACAACCCTATTGCTTTCCTACACTGACTTCTTCATTTGAAATGGATTTCAAAACAAACACTCGAAAAATCATGTTGTAATGAATACAAACCAAACCAATAAATTATATGGGTTTGACGTGGAAGCATGTCCAAAAACAAAACACACAAGTTGCAATTGTTCAAAATAATTAGGATTCATGGAAAAACTTCATTTTAAGACAACCCTATTGCTTTCCTACATTGTCTTCTTCATTTGAAATGGATTTCAAAACAAACACTTGAAAAATCATGTTGTAATGAATACAAACCAAACCAATAAATTATATGGGTTTGACTTAGAAGCATGTCCAAAAACAAAACACACAAGTTGCAATTGTTCAAAATAATTAGGATTCATGGAAAAACTTCATTTTAAGACAACACTATTGCTTTCCTACATTGTCTTCTTCATTTGAAATGGATTTCAAAACAAACACTCGAAAAATCATGTTGTAATGAATACAAACCAAACTAATAAATTATATCGGTTTGACGTGGAAGCATGTCCAAAAACAAAACACACAAGTTGCAATTGTTCAAAATAATTAGGATTCATGGAAAAACTTCATTTTAAGACAACCCTTTTGCTTTCCTACATTGTCTTCTTCATTTGAAATGGATTTCAAAACAAACACTCGGAAAATCATGCTATATTGAATACAAACCAGACCAATAAATTATATGGGTTTGACTTAGAAGCATGTCCAAAAACAAAACACACAAGTTGCAATTGTTCAAAATAATTAGGATTCATGGAAAAACTTCATTTTAAGACAACCCTATTGCTTTCCTACATTGTCTTCTTCATTTGAAATGGATTTCAAAACAAACAGTCGAAAAATCATGTTGTAATGAATACAAACCAAACCAATAAATTATATGGGTTTGACTTAGAAGCATGTCCAAAAACAAAACACACAAGTTGCAATTGTTCAAAATAATTAGGATTCATGGAAAAACTTCATTTTAAGACAACACTATTGCTTTCCTACATTGTCTTCTTCATTTGAAATGGATTTCAAAACAAACATTCGGAAAATCATGCTGTATTGAATACAAACCAAACCAATAAATTATATGGGTTTGACTTAGAAGCATGTCCAAAAACAAAACACACAAGTTGCAATTGTTCAGAATAATTAGGATTCATGGAAAAACTTCATTTTAAGACAACCCTATTGCTTTCCTACACTGTCTTCTTCATTTGAAATGGATTTCAAAACAAACAGTCGAAAAATCATGTTGTATTGAATACAAACCAAACCAATAAATTATATCGGTTTGACGTGGAAGCATGTCCAAAAACAAAACACACAAGTTGCAATTGTTCAAAATAATTAGGATTCATGGAAAAACTTCATTTTAAGACAACCCTATTGCTTTCCTACATTGTTTTCTTCATTTGAAATGGATTTGAAAACAAACACTCGAAAAATCACGTTGTAATGAATACAAACCAAACCAATAAATTATATGGGTTTGACGTGGAAGCATGTCCAAAAACAAAACACACAAGTTGCAATTGTTCAAAATAATTAGGATTCATGGAAAAACTTCATTTTAAGACAACCCTATTGCTTTCCTACATTGTCTTCTTCATTTGAAATGGATTTCAAAACAAACACTCGAAAAATCATGTTGTAATGAATACAAACCAAACCAATAAATTATATGGGTTTGACTTAGAAGCATGTCCAAAAACAAAACACACAAGTTGCAATTGTTCAAAATAATTAGGATTCATGGAAAAACTTCATTTTAAGACAACACTATTGCTTTCCTACATTGTCTTCTTCATTTGAAATGGATTTCAAAACAAACACTCGAAAAATCATGTTGTAATGAATACAAACCAAACCAATAAATTATATGGGTTTGACTTAGAAGCATGTCCAAAAACAAAACACACAAGTTGCAATTGTTCAAAATAATTAGGATTCATGGAAAAACTTCATTTTAAGACAACACTATTGCTTTCCTACACTGTCTTCTTCATTTGAAATGGATTTCAAAACAAACATTCGGAAAATCATGCTGTATTGAATACAAACCAAACCAATAAATTATATGGGTTTGACTTAGAAGCATGTCCAAAAACAAAACACACAAGTTGCAATTGTTCAGAATAATTAGGATTCATGGAAAAACTTCATTTTAAGACAACCCTATTGCTTTCCTACACTGTCTTCTTCATTTGAAATGGATTTCAAAACAAACAGTCGAAAAATCATGTTGTATTGAATACAAACCAAACCAATAAATTATATCGGTTTGACGTGGAAGCATGTCCAAAAACAAAACACACAAGTTGCAATTGTTCAAAATAATTAGGATTCATGGAAAAACTTCATTTTAAGACAACACTATTGCTTTCCTACATTGTCTTCTTCATTTGAAATGGATTTCAAAACAAACACTCGAAAAATCATGTTGTAATGAATACAAACCAAACTAATAAATTATATCGGTTTGACGTGGAAGCATGTCCAAAAACAAAACACACAAGTTGCAATTGTTCAAAATAATTAGGATTCATGGAAAAACTTCATTTTAAGACAACCCTTTTGCTTTCCTACATTGTCTTCTTCATTTGAAATGGATTTCAAAACAAACACTCGGAAAATCATGCTATATTGAATACAAACCAGACCAATAAATTACATGGGTTTGACTTAGAAGCATGTCCAAAAACAAAACACACAAGTTGCAATTGTTCAAAATAATTAGGATTCATGGAAAAACTTCATTTTAAGACAACCCTATTGCTTTCCTACATTGTCTTCTTCATTTGAAATGGATTTCAAAACAAACACTCGAAAAATCATGTTGTAATGAATACAAACCAAACCAATAAATTATATGGGTTTGACTTAGAAGCATGTCCAAAAACAAAACACACAAGTTGCAATTGTTCAAAATAATTAGGATTCATGGAAAAACTTCATTTTAAGACAACACTATTGCTTTCCTACACTGTCTTCTTCATTTGAAATGGATTTCAAAACAAACATTCGGAAAATCATGCTGTATTGAATACAAACCAAACCAATAAATTATATGGGTTTGACTTAGAAGCATGTCAAAAAACAAAACACACAAGTTGCAATTGTTCAAAATAATTAGGATTCATGGAAAAACTTCATTTTAAGACAACCCTATTGCTTTCCTACACTGTCTTCTTCATTTGAAATGGATTTCAAAACAAACAGTCGAAAAATCATGTTGTATTGAATACAAACCAAACCAATAAATTATATCGGTTTGACGTGGAAGCATGTCCAAAAACAAAACACACAAGTTGCAATTGTTCAAAATAATTAGGATTCATGGAAAAACTTCATTTTAAGACAACCCTATTGCTTTCCTACACTGACTTCTTCATTTGAAATGGATTTCAAAACAAACACTCGAAAAATCATGCTATATTGAATACAAACCAAACCAATAAATTATATGGGTTTGACTTAGAAGCATGTACGAAAACAAAACACACAAGTTGCAATTGTTCAAAATAATTAGGATTCATGGAAAAACTTCATTTTAAGACAACCCTATTGCTTTCCTACATTGTCTTCTTCATTTGAAATGGATTTCAAAACAAACAGTCGAAAAATCATGTTGTATTGAATACAAACGAAACCAATAAATTATATCGGTTTGACGTGGAAGCATGTCCAAAAACAAAACACACAAGTTGCAATTGTTCAGAATAATTAGGATTCATGGAAAAACTTCATTTTAAGACAACCCTATTGCTTTCCTACACTGTCTTCTTCATTTGAAATGGATTTCAAAACAAACAGTCGAAAAATCATGTTGTATTGAATACAAACCAAACCAATAAATTATATCGGTTTGACGTGGAAGCATGTCCAAAAACAAAACACACAAGTTGCAATTGTTCAAAATAATTAGGATTCATGGAAAAACTTCATTTTAAGACAACCCTATTGCTTTCCTACATTGTCTTCTTCATTTGAAATGGATTTCAAAACAAACACTCGAAAAATCATGGTGTATTGAATACAAACCAAACCAATAAATTATATCGGTTTGACGTGGAAGCATGTCCAAAAACAAAACACACAAGTTGCAATTGTTCAAAATAATTAGGATTCATGGAAAAACTTCATTTTAAGACAACCCTATTGCTTTCCTACATTGTCTTCTTCATTTGAAATGGATTTCAAAACAAACACTCGAAAAATCATGTTGTAATGAATACAAACCAAACCAATAAATTATATGGGTTTGACGTGGAAGCATGTCCAAAAACAAAACACACAAGTTGCAATTGTTCAAAATAATTAGGATTCATGGAAAAACTTCATTTTAAGACAACCCTTTTGCTTTCTTACATTGTCTTCTTCATTTGAAATGGATTTCAAAACAAACACTCGGAAAATCATGCTATATTGAATACAAACCAGACCAATAAATTATATGGGTTTGACTTAGAAGCATGTCCAAAAACAAAACACACAAGTTGCAATTGTTCAAAATAATTAGGATTCATGGAAAAACTTCATTTTAAGACAACCCTATTGCTTTCCTACATTGTCTTCTTCATTTGAAATGGATTTCAAAACAAACACTCGGAAAATCATGTTGTATTGAATACAAAGCAAAACAATAAATTATATCGGTTTGACGTGGAAGCATGTCCAAAAACAAAACACACAAGTTGCAATTGTTCAGAATAATTAGGATTCATGGAAAAACTTCATTTTAAGACAACCCTATTGCTTTCCTACATTGTCTTCTTCATTTGAAATGGATTTCAAAACAAACACTCGAAAAATCATGCTGTATTGAATACAAACCAAACCAATAAATTATATGGGTTTGACTTAGAAGCATGTCCAAAAACAAAACACACATGTTGCAATTGTTCAAAATAATTAGGATTCATGGAAAAACCTCATTTTAAGACAACCCTATTGCTTTCCTACATTGTCTTCTTCATTTGAAATGGATTTCAAAACAAACACTCGAAAAATCATGCTGTATTGAATACAAACCAAAACAATAAATTATATCGGTTTGACGTGGAAGCATGTCCAAAAATAAAACACACAAGTTGCAATTGTTCAAAATAATTAGGATTCATGGGAAAACTTCATTTTAAGACAACCCTATTGCTTTCCTACACTGTCTTCTTCATTTGAAATGGATTTCAAAACAAACACTCGAAAAATCATGCTGTATTGAATACAAACCAAACCAATAAATTATATGGGTTTGACTTAGAAGAATGTCCAAAAACAAAACACACAAGTTGCAATTGTTCAAAATAATTAGGATTCATGGAAAAACTTCATTTTAAGACAACCCTATTGCTTTCCTACATTGTCTTCTTCATTTGAAATGGATTTCAAAACAAACACTCGAAAAATCATGTTGTATTGAATACAAACCAAACCAATAAATTATATCGGTTTGACGTGGAAGCATGTCCAAAAACAAAACACACAAGTTGCAATTGTTCAAAATAATAAGGATTCATGGAAAAACTTCATTTTAAGACAACCCTATTGCTTTTCTACACTGTCTTCTTCATTTGAAATGGATTTCAAAACAAACACTCGGAAAATCATGCTATATTGAATACAAACCAAACCAATAAATTATATGGGTTTGACTTAGAAGCATGTCCAAAAACAAAACACACAAGTTGCAATTGTTCAAAATAATTAGGATTCATGGAAAAACTTCATTTTAAGACAACCCTATTGCTTTCCTACACTGACTTCTTCATTTGAAATGGATTTCAAAACAAACACTCGAAAAATCATGCTATATTGAATACAAACCAAACCAATAAATTATATGGGTTTGACTTAGAAGCATGTCCAAAAACAAAACACACAAGTTGCAATTGTTCAAAATAATTAGGATTCATGGAAAAACTTCATTTTAAGACAACCCTATTGCTTTCCTACATTGTCTTCTTCATTTGAAATGGATTTGAAAACAAACACTCGAAAAATCATGTTGTATTGAATACAAACCAAACCAATAAATTATATGGGTTTGACTTAGAAGCATGTCCAAAAACAAAACACACAAGTTGCAATTGTTCAAAATAATTAGGATTCATGGAAAAACTTCATTTTAAGACAACCCTATTGCTTTCCTACATTGTCTTCTTCATTTGAAATGGATTTCAAAACAAACACTCGAAAAATCATGTTGTATTGAATACAAACCAAACCAATAAATTATATGGGTTTGACTTAGAAGCATGTCCAAAAACAAAACACACAAGTTGCAATTGTTCAAAATAATTAGGATTCATGGAAAAACTTCATTTTAAGACAACCCTATTGCTTTCCTACATTGTCTTCTTCATTTGAAATGGATTTGAAAACAAACACTCGAAAAATCATGTTGTATTGAATACAAACCAAACCAATAAATTATATGGGTTTGACTTAGAAGCATGTCCAAAAACAAAACACACAAGTTGCAATTGTTCAAAATAATTAGGATTCATGGAAAAACTTCATTTTAAGACAACCCTATTGCTTTCCTACATTGTCTTCTTCATTTGAAATGGATTTCAAAACAAACACTCGAAAAATCTTGCTGTATTGAATACAAACCAAACCAATAAATTATATGGGTTTGACTTAGAAGCATGTCCAAAAACAAAACACACAAGTTGCAATTGTTCAAAATAATTAGGATTCATGGAAAAACTTCATTTTAAGACAACCCTATTGCTTTCCTACATTGTCTTCTTCATTTGAAATGGATTTCAAAACAAACACTCGAAAAATCTTGCTGTATTGAATACAAACCAAACCAATAAATTATATGGGTTTGACTTAGAAGCATGTCCAAAAACAAAACACACAAGTTGCAATTGTTCAAAATAATTAGGATTCATGGAAAAACTTCATTTTAAGACAACCCTATTCCTTTCCTAGACTGTCTTCTTCATTTGAAATGGATTTCAAAACAAACACTCGAAAAATCATGGTGTATTGAATACAAACCAAACCAATAAATTATATGGGTTTGACTTAGAAGCATGTACGAAAACAAAACACACAAGTTGCAATTGTTCAAAATAATTAGGATTCATGGAAAAACTTCATTTTAAGACAACCCTATTGCTTTCCTACACTGACTTCTACATTTGAAATGGATTTCAAAACAAACACTCGAAAAATCATGCTGTATTGAATACAAACCAAACCAATAAATTATATGGGATTGACATAGAAGCATGTCCAAAGACAAAACACACAAGTTGCAATTGTTCATAATAATTAGGATTCATGGAAAAACTTCATTTTAAGACAACCCTATTCCTTTCCTAGACTGTCTTCTTCATTTGAAATGGATTTCAAAACAAACACTCGAAAAATCATGCTGTATTGAATACAAACCAAACCAATAAATTATATGGGTTTGACTTAGAAGCATGTACGAAAACAAAACACACAAGTTGCAATTGTTCAAAATAATTAGGATTCATGGAAAAACTTCATTTTAAGACAACCCTATTGCTTTCCTACACTGACTTCTTCATTTGAAATGGATTTCAAAACAAACACTCGAAAAATCATGCTATATTGAATACAAACCAAACCAATAAATTATATGGGTTTGACTTAGAAGCATGTCCAAAAACAAAACACACAAGTTGCAATTGTTCAAAATAATTAGGATTCATGGAAAAACTTCATTTTAAGACAACCCTATTGCTTTCCTACACTGACTTCTTCATTTGAAATGGATTTCAAAACAAACACTCGAAAAATCATGCTATATTGAATACAAACCAAACCAATAAATTATATGGGTTTGACTTAGAAGCATGTCCAAAAACAAAACACACAAGTTGCAATTGTTCAAAATAATTAGGATTCATGGAAAAACTTCATTTTAAGACAACCCTATTGCTTTCCTACATTGTCTTCTTCATTTGAAATGGATTTCAAAACAAACACTCGAAAAATCATGTTGTATTGAATACAAACCAAACCAATAAATTATATGGGTTTGACTTAGAAGCATGTCCAAAAACAAAACACACAAGTTGCAATTGTTCAAAATAATTAGGATTCATGGAAAAACTTCATTTTAAGACAACCCTATTGCTTTCCTACATTGTCTTCTTCATTTGAAATGGATTTCAAAACAAACACTCGAAAAATCTTGCTGTATTGAATACAAACCAAACCAATAAATTATATGGGTTTGACTTAGAAGCATGTCCAAAAACAAAACACACAAGTTGCAATTGTTCAAAATAATTAGGATTCATGGAAAAACTTCATTTTAAGACAACCCTATTGCTTTCCTACATTGTCTTCTTCATTTGAAATGGATTTCAAAACAAACACTCGAAAAATCTTGCTGTATTGAATACAAACCAAACCAATAAATTATATGGGTTTGACTTAGAAGCATGTCCAAAAACAAAACACACAAGTTGCAATTGTTCAAAATAATTAGGATTCATGGAAAAACTTCATTTTAAGACAACCCTATTGCTTTCCTACATTGTCTTCTTCATTTGAAATGGATTTCAAAACAAACACTCGAAAAATCATGTTGTAATGAATACAAACCAAACCAATAAATTATATGGGTTTGACTTAGAAGCATGTACGAAAACAAAACACACAAGTTGCAATTGTTCAAAATAATTAGGATTCATGGAAAAACTTCATTTTAAGACAACCCTATTGCTTTCCTACACTGACTTCTACATTTGAAATGGATTTCAAAACAAACACTCGAAAAATCATGCTATATTGAATACAAACCAAACCAATAAATTATATGGGATTGACATAGAAGCATGTCCAAAGACAAAACACACAAGTTGCAATTGTTCATAATAATTAGGATTCATGGAAAAACTTCATTTTAAGACAACCCTATTCCTTTCCTAGACTGTCTTCTTCATTTGAAATGGATTTCAAAACAAACACTCGAAAAATCATGGTGTATTGAATACAAACCAAACCAATAAATTATATCGGTTTGACGTGGAAGCATGTCCAAAAACAAAACACACAAGTTGCAATTGTTCAAAATAATTAGGATTCATGGAAAAACTTCATTTTCAGACAACCCTATTGCTTTCCTACACTGACTTCATCATTTGAAATGGATTTCAAAACAAACACTCTTAAAATCATGCTGTATTGAATACAAACCAAACCAATAAATTATATGGGTTTGACTTAGAAGCATGTACGAAAACAAAACACACAAGTTGCAATTGTTCAAAATAATTAGGATTCATGGAAAAACTTCATTTTAAGACAACCCTATTGCTTTCCTACACTGACTTCTTCATTTGAAATGGATTTCAAAACAAACACTCGAAAAATCATGCTGTATTGAATACAAACCAAACCAATAAATTATATGGGTTTGACGTGGAAGCATGTCCAAAAACAAAACACACAAGTTGCAATTGTTCAAAATAATTAGGATTCATGGAAAAACTTCATTTTAAGACAACCCTGTTGCTTTCCTACACTATCTTCTTCATTTGAAATGGATTTCAAAACAAACACTCGAAAAATCATGTTGTATTGAATACAAACCAAACCAATAAATTATATGGGTTTGACTTAGAAGCATGTCCAAAAACAAAACACACAAGTTGCAATTGTTCAAAATAATTAGGATTCATGGAAAAACTTCATTTTAAGACAACCCTATTGCTTTCCTACACTGACTTCTACATTTGAAATGGATTTCAAAACAAACACTCGAAAAATCATGCTGTATTGAATACAAACCAAACCAATAAATTATATGGGTTTGACTTAGAAGCATGTACGAAAACAAAACACACAAGTTGCAATTGTTCAAAATAATTAGGATTCATGGAAAAACTTCATTTTAAGACAACCCTATTGCTTTCCTACACTGACTTCTTCATTTGAAATGGATTTCAAAACAAACACTCGAAAAATCATGCTATATTGAATACAAACCAAACCAATAAATTATATGGGTTTGACTTAGAAGCATGTACGAAAACAAAACACACAAGTTGCAATTGTTCAAAATAATTAGGATTCATGGAAAAACTTCATTTTAAGACAACCCTATTGCTTTCCTACACTGACTTCTTCATTTGAAATGGATTTGAAAACAAACACTCGAAAAATCATGCTGTATTGAATACAAACCAAACCAATAAATTATATCGGTTTGACGTGGAAGCATGTCCAAAAACAAAACACACAAGTTGCAATTGTTCAAAATAATTAGGATTCATGGAAAAACTTCATTTTAAGACAACCCTATTGCTTTCCTACATTGTCTTCTTCATTTGAAATGGATTTCAAAACAAACACTCGGAAAATCATGTTGTATTGAATACAAACCAAACCAATAAATTATATGGGTTTGACGTGGAAGCATGTCCAAAAACAAAACACACAAGTTGCAATTGTTCAAAATAATTAGGATTCATGGAAAAACTTCATTTTAAGACAACCCTTTTGCTTTCTTACATTGTCTTCTTCATTTGAAATGGATTTCAAAACAAACACTCGAAAAATCATGCTATATTGAATACAAACCAGACCAATAAATTATATGGGTTTGACTTAGAAGCATGTCCAAAAACAAAACACACAAGTTGCAATTGTTCAAAATAATTAGGATTCATGGAAAAACTTCATTTTAAGACAACCCTATTGCTTTCCTACATTGTCTTCTTCATTTGAAATGGATTTCAAAACAAACACTCGAAAAATCATGTTGTAATGAATACAAACCAAACCAATAAATTATATGGGTTTGACTTAGAAGCATGTCCAAAAACAAAACACACAAGTTGCAATTGTTCAGAATAATTAGGATTCATGGAAAAACTTCATTTTAAGACAACCCTATTGCTTTCCTACATTGTCTTCTTCATTTGAAATGGATTTCAAAACAAACACTCGGAAAATCATGTTGTATTGAATACAAACCAAACCAATAAATTATATGGGTTTGACGTGGAAGCATGTCCAAAAACAAAACACACAAGTTGCAATTGTTCAAAATAATTAGGATTCATGGAAAAACTTCATTTTAAGACAACCCTTTTGCTTTCTTACATTGTCTTCTTCATTTGAAATGGATTTCAAAACAAACACTCGAAAAATCATGCTATATTGAATACAAACCAGACCAATAAATTATATGGGTTTGACTTAGAAGCATGTCCAAAAACAAAACACACAAGTTGCAATTGTTCAAAATAATTAGGATTCATGGAAAAACTTCATTTTAAGACAACCCTATTGCTTTCCTACATTGTCTTCTTCATTTGAAATGGATTTCAAAACAAACACTCGAAAAATCATGTTGTAATGAATACAAACCAAACCAATAAATTATATGGGTTTGACTTAGAAGCATGTCCAAAAACAAAACACACAAGTTGCAATTGTTCAGAATAATTAGGATTCATGGAAAAACTTCATTTTAAGACAACACTATTGCTTTCCTACATTGTCTTCTTCATTTGAAATGGATTTCAAAACAAACACTCGAAAAATCATGTTGTAATGAATACAAACCAAACCAATAAATTATATGGGTTTGACGTGGAAGCATGTCCAAAAACAAAACACACAAGTTGCAATTGTTCAAAATAATTAGGATTCATGGAAAAACTTCATTTTAAGACAACCCTTTTGCTTTCTTACATTGTCTTCTTCATTTGAAATGGATTTCAAAACAAACACTCGAAAAATCATGCTATATTGAATACAAACCAGACCAATAAATTATATGGGTTTGACTTAGAAGCATGTCCAAAAACAAAACACACAAGTTGCAATTGTTCAAAATAATTAGGATTCATGGAAAAACTTCATTTTAAGACAACCCTATTCCTTTCCTAGACTGTCTTCTTCATTTGAAATGGATTTCAAAACAAACACTCGAAAAATCATGGTGTATTGAATACAAACCAAACCAATAAATTATATCGGTTTGACGTGGAAGCATGTCCAAAAACAAAACACACAAGTTGCAATTGTTCAAAATAATTAGGATTCATGGAAAAACTTCATTTTCAGACAACCCTATTGCTTTCCTACACTGACTTCTTCATTTGAAATGGATTTCAAAACAAACACTCGAAAAATCATGCTGTATTGAATACAAACCAAACCAATAAATTATATGGGTTTGACTTAGAAGCATGTACGAAAACAAAACACACAAGTTGCAATTGTTCAAAATAATTAGGATTCATGGAAAAACTTCATTTTAAGACAACCCTATTGCTTTCCTACACTGACTTCTTCATTTGAAATGGATTTCAAAACAAACACTCGAAGAATCATGCTGTATTGAATACAAACCAAACCAATAAATTATATCGGTTTGACGTGGAAGCATGTCCAAAAACAAAACACACAAGTTGCAATTGTTCAAAATAATTAGGATTCATGGAAAAACTTCATTTTAAGACAACCCTATTGCTTTCCTACACTGACTTCTTCATTTGAAATGGATTTCAAAACAAACACTCGAAGAATCATGCTGTATTGAATACAAACCAAACCAATAAATTATATCGGTTTGACGTGGAAGCATGTCCAAAAACAAAACACACAAGTTGCAATTGTTCAAAATAATTAGGATTCATGGAAAAACCTCATTTTAAGACAACCCTATTGCTTTCCTACATTGTCTTCTTCATTTGAAATGGATTTCAAAACAAACACTCTTAAAATCATGCTGTATTGAATACAAACCAAAACAATAAATTATATCGGTTTGACGTGGAAGCATGTCCAAAAACAAAACACACAAGTTGCAATTGTTCAAAATAATTAGGATTCATGGAAAAACTTCATTTTAAGACAACCCTATTGCTTTCCTACATTGTCTTCTTCATTTGAAATGGATTTCAAAACAAACACTCGGAAAATCATGCTATATTGAATACAAACCAGACCAATAAATTATATGGGTTTGACTTAGAAGCATGTCCAAAAACAAAACACACAAGTTGCAATTGTTCAAAATAATTAGGATTCATGGAAAAACTTCATTTTAAGACAACCCTATTGCTTTCCTACATTGTCTTCTTCATTTGAAATGGATTTCAAAACAAACACTCGAAAAATCATGTTGTAATGAATACAAACCAAACCAATAAATTATATGGGTTTGACTTAGAAGCATGTCCAAAAACAAAACACACAAGTTGCAATTGTTCAAAATAATTAGGATTCATGGAAAAACTTCATTTTAAGACAACACTATTGCTTTCCTACACTGTCTTCTTCATTTGAAATGGATTTCAAAACAAACATTCGGAAAATCATGCTGTATTGAATACAAACCAAACTAATAAATTATATGGGTTTGACTTAGAAGCATGTCCAAAAACAAAACACACAAGTTGCAATTGTTCAGAATAATTAGGATTCATGGAAAAACTTCATTTTAAGACAACCCTATTGCTTTCCTACACTGTCTTCTTCATTTGAAATGGATTTCAAAACAAACAGTCGAAAAATCATGTTGTATTGAATACAAACCAAACCAATAAATTATATCGGTTTGACGTGGAAGCATGTCCAAAAACAAAACACACAAGTTGCAATTGTTCAAAATAATTAGGATTCATGGAAAAACTTCATTTTAAGACAACCCTATTGCTTTCCTACACTGACTTCTTCATTTGAAATGGATTTCAAAACAAACACTCGAAAAATCATGCTATATTGAATACAAACCAAACCAATAAATTATATGGGTTTGACTTAGAAGCATGTACGAAAACAAAACACACAAGTTGCAATTGTTCAAAATAATTAGGATTCATGGAAAAACTTCATTTTAAGACAACCCTATTGCTTTCCTACATTGTCTTCTTCATTTGAAATGGATTTCAAAACAAACAGTCGAAAAATCATGTTGTATTGAATACAAACGAAACCAATAAATTATATCGGTTTGACGTGGAAGCATGTCCAAAAACAAAACACACAAGTTGCAATTGTTCAGAATAATTAGGATTCATGGAAAAACTTCATTTTAAGACAACCCTATTGCTTTCCTACACTGTCTTCTTCATTTGAAATGGATTTCAAAACAAACAGTCGAAAAATCATGTTGTAATGAATACAAACCAAACCAATAAATTATATGGGTTTGACTTAGAAGCATGTCCAAAAACAAAACACACAAGTTGCAATTGTTCAAAATAATTAGGATTCATGGAAAAACTTCATTTTAAGACAACCCTATTGCTTTCCTACACTGTCTTCTTCATTTGAAATGGATTTCAAAACAAACAGTCGAAAAATCATGTTGTATTGAATACAAACCAAACCAATAAATTATATCGGTTTGACGTGGAAGCATGTCCAAAAACAAAACACACAAGTTGCAATTGTTCAAAATAATTAGGATTCATGGAAAAACTTCATTTTAAGACAACCCTATTGCTTTCCTACACTGTCTTCTTCATTTGAAAAGGATTTCAAAACAAACACTCGAAAAATCATGTTGTATTGAATACAAACCAAACCAATAAATTATATCGGTTCGACGTGGAAGCATATCCAAAAACAAAACACACAAGTTGCAATTGTTCAAAATAATTAGTATTTATGGAAAAACTTCATTTTAAGACAACCCTATTGCTTTCCTACATTGTCTTCTTTATTTGAAATGGATTTGAAAACAAACACTCGAAAAATCATGTTGTATTGAATACAAACCAAACCAATAAATTATATCGGTTTGACGTGGAAGCATGTCCAAAAACAAAACACACAAGTTGCAATTGTTCAAAATAATTAGGATTCATGGAAAAACTTCATTTTAAGACAACCCTATTGCTTTCCTACACTGTCTTCTTCATTTGAAATGGATTTCAAAACAAACAGTCGAAAAATCATGTTGTATTGAATACAAACCAAACCAATAAATTATATCGGTTTGACGTGGAAGCATGTCCAAAAACAAAACACACAAGTTGCAATTGTTCAAAATAATTAGGATTCATGGAAAAACTTCATTTTAAGACAACCCTATTGCTTTCCTACATTGTCTTCTTCATTTGAAATGGATTTGAAAACAAACACTCGAAAAATCATGGTGTATTGAATACAAACCAAACCAATAAATTATATCGGTTTGACGTGGAAGCATGTCCAAAAACAAAACACACAAGTTGCAATTGTTCAAAATAATTAGGATTCATGGAAAAACTTCATTTTAAGACAACCCTATTGCTTTCCTACATTGTCTTCTTCATTTGAAATGGATTTCAAAACAAACACTCGAAAAATCATGTTGTAATGAATACAAACCAAACCAATAAATTATATGGGTTTGACGTGGAAGCATGTCCAAAAACAAAACACACAAGTTGCAATTGTTCAAAATAATTAGGATTCATGGAAAAACTTCATTTTAAGACAACCCTTTTGCTTTCTTACATTGTCTTCTTCATTTGAAATGGATTTCAAAACAAACACTCGGAAAATCATGCTATATTGAATACAAACCAGACCAATAAATTATATGGGTTTGACTTAGAAGCATGTCCAAAAACAAAACACACAAGTTGCAATTGTTCAGAATAATTAGGATTCATGGAAAAACTTCATTTTAAGACAACCCTATTGCTTTCCTACACTGTCTTCTTCATTTGAAATGGATTTCAAAACAAACAGTCGAAAAATCATGTTGTATTGAATACAAACCAAACCAATAAATTATATCGGTTTGACGTGGAAGCATGTCCAAAAACAAAACACACAAGTTGCAATTGTTCAAAATAATTAGGATTCATGGAAAAACTTCATTTTAAGACAACCCTATTGCTTTCCTACACTGACTTCTTCATTTGAAATGGATTTCAAAACAAACACTCGAAAAATCATGCTATATTGAATACAAACCAAACCAATAAATTATATGGGTTTGACTTAGAAGCATGTACGAAAACAAAACACACAAGTTGCAATTGTTCAAAATAATTAGGATTCATGGAAAAACTTCATTTTAAGACAACCCTATTGCTTTCCTACATTGTCTTCTTCATTTGAAATGGATTTCAAAACAAACAGTCGAAAAATCATGTTGTATTGAATACAAACGAAACCAATAAATTATATCGGTTTGACGTGGAAGCATGTCCAAAAACAAAACACACAAGTTGCAATTGTTCAGAATAATTAGGATTCATGGAAAAACTTCATTTTAAGACAACCCTATTGCTTTCCTACACTGTCTTCTTCATTTGAAATGGATTTCAAAACAAACAGTCGAAAAATCATGTTGTAATGAATACAAACCAAACCAATAAATTATATGGGTTTGACTTAGAAGCATGTCCAAAAACAAAACACACAAGTTGCAATTGTTCAAAATAATTAGGATTCATGGAAAAACTTCATTTTAAGACAACACTATTGCTTTCCTACACTGTCTTCTTCATTTGAAATGGATTTCAAAACAAACATTCGGAAAATCATGCTGTATTGAATACAAACCAAACCAATAAATTATATGGGTTTGACTTAGAAGCATGTCCAAAAACAAAACACACAAGTTGCAATTGTTCAGAATAATTAGGATTCATGGAAAAACTTCATTTTAAGACAACCCTATTGCTTTCCTACACTGTCTTCTTCATTTGAAATGGATTTCAAAACAAACAGTCGAAAAATCATGTTGTATTGAATACAAACCAAACCAATAAATTATATCGGTTTGACGTGGAAGCATGTCCAAAAACAAAACACACAAGTTGCAATTGTTCAAAATAATTAGGATTCATGGAAAAACTTCATTTTAAGACAACACTATTGCTTTCCTACATTGTCTTCTTCATTTGAAATGGATTTCAAAACAAACACTCGAAAAATCATGTTGTAATGAATACAAACCAAACTAATAAATTATATCGGTTTGACGTGGAAGCATGTCCAAAAACAAAACACACAAGTTGCAATTGTTCAAAATAATTAGGATTCATGGAAAAACTTCATTTTAAGACAACCCTTTTGCTTTCCTACATTGTCTTCTTCATTTGAAATGGATTTCAAAACAAACACTCGGAAAATCATGCTATATTGAATACAAACCAGACCAATAAATTATATGGGTTTGACTTAGAAGCATGTCCAAAAACAAAACACACAAGTTGCAATTGTTCAAAATAATTAGGATTCATGGAAAAACTTCATTTTAAGACAACCCTATTGCTTTCCTACATTGTCTTCTTCATTTGAAATGGATTTCAAAACAAACACTCGAAAAATCATGTTGTAATGAATACAAACCAAACCAATAAATTATATGGGTTTGACTTAGAAGCATGTCCAAAAACAAAACACACAAGTTGCAATTGTTCAAAATAATTAGGATTCATGGAAAAACTTCATTTTAAGACAACACTATTGCTTTCCTACACTGTCTTCTTCATTTGAAATGGATTTCAAAACAAACATTCGGAAAATCATGCTGTATTGAATACAAACCAAACCAATAAATTATATGGGTTTGACTTAGAAGCATGTCCAAAAACAAAACACACAAGTTGCAATTGTTCAGAATAATTAGGATTCATGGAAAAACTTCATTTTAAGACAACCCTATTGCTTTCCTACACTGTCTTCTTCATTTGAAATGGATTTCAAAACAAACACTCGAAAAATCATGTTGTAATGAATACAAACCAAACCAATAAATTATATCGGTTTGACGTGGAAGCATGTCCAAAAACAAAACACACAAGTTGCAATTGTTCAAAATAATTAGGATTCATGGAAAAACTTCATTTTAAGACAACCCTATTGCTTTCCTACACTGACTTCTTCATTTGAAATGGATTTCAAAACAAACACTCGAAAAATCATGCTATATTGAATACAAACCAAACCAATAAATTATATGGGTTTGACTTAGAAGCATGTACGAAAACAAAACACACAAGTTGCAATTGTTCAAAATAATTAGGATTCATGGAAAAACTTCATTTTAAGACAACCCTATTGCTTTCCTACATTGTCTTCTTCATTTGAAATGGATTTCAAAACAAACAGTCGAAAAATCATGTTGTATTGAATACAAACGAAACCAATAAATTATATCGGTTTGACGTGGAAGCATGTCCAAAAACAAAACACACAAGTTGCAATTGTTCAGAATAATTAGGATTCATGGAAAAACTTCATTTTAAGACAACCCTATTGCTTTCCTACACTGTCTTCTTCATTTGAAATGGATTTCAAAACAAACAGTCGAAAAATCATGTTGTATTGAATACAAACCAAACCAATAAATTATATCGGTTTGACGTGGAAGCATGTCCAAAAACAAAACACACAAGTTGCAATTGTTCAAAATAATTAGGATTCATGGAAAAACTTCATTTTAAGACAACCCTATTGCTTTCCTACATTGTCTTCTTCATTTGAAATGGATTTGAAAACAAACACTCGAAAAATCATGGTGTATTGAATACAAACCAAACCAATAAATTATATCGGTTTGACGTGGAAGCATGTCCAAAAACAAAACACACAAGTTGCAATTGTTCAAAATAATTAGGATTCATGGAAAAACTTCATTTTAAGACAACCCTATTGCTTTCCTACATTGTCTTCTTCATTTGAAATGGATTTCAAAACAAACACTCGAAAAATCATGTTGTAATGAATACAAACCAAACCAATAAATTATATGGGTTTGACGTGGAAGCATGTCCAAAAACAAAACACACAAGTTGCAATTGTTCAAAATAATTAGGATTCATGGAAAAACTTCATTTTAAGACAACCCTTTTGCTTTCTTACATTGTCTTCTTCATTTGAAATGGATTTCAAAACAAACACTCGGAAAATCATGCTATATTGAATACAAACCAGACCAATAAATTATATGGGTTTGACTTAGAAGCATGTCCAAAAACAAAACACACAAGTTGCAATTGTTCAGAATAATTAGGATTCATGGAAAAACTTCATTTTAAGACAACCCTATTGCTTTCCTACACTGTCTTCTTCATTTGAAATGGATTTCAAAACAAACAGTCGAAAAATCATGTTGTATTGAATACAAACCAAACCAATAAATTATATCGGTTTGACGTGGAAGCATGTCCAAAAACAAAACACACAAGTTGCAATTGTTCAAAATAATTAGGATTCATGGAAAAACTTCATTTTAAGACAACCCTATTGCTTTCCTACACTGACTTCTTCATTTGAAATGGATTTCAAAACAAACACTCGAAAAATCATGCTATATTGAATACAAACCAAACCAATAAATTATATGGGTTTGACTTAGAAGCATGTACGAAAACAAAACACACAAGTTGCAATTGTTCAAAATAATTAGGATTCATGGAAAAACTTCATTTTAAGACAACCCTATTGCTTTCCTACATTGTCTTCTTCATTTGAAATGGATTTCAAAACAAACAGTCGAAAAATCATGTTGTATTGAATACAAACGAAACCAATAAATTATATCGGTTTGACGTGGAAGCATGTCCAAAAACAAAACACACAAGTTGCAATTGTTCAGAATAATTAGGATTCATGGAAAAACTTCATTTTAAGACAACCCTATTGCTTTCCTACACTGTCTTCTTCATTTGAAATGGATTTCAAAACAAACAGTCGAAAAATCATGTTGTAATGAATACAAACCAAACCAATAAATTATATGGGTTTGACTTAGAAGCATGTCCAAAAACAAAACACACAAGTTGCAATTGTTCAAAATAATTAGGATTCATGGAAAAACTTCATTTTAAGACAACACTATTGCTTTCCTACACTGTCTTCTTCATTTGAAATGGATTTCAAAACAAACATTCGGAAAATCATGCTGTATTGAATACAAACCAAACCAATAAATTATATGGGTTTGACTTAGAAGCATGTCCAAAAACAAAACACACAAGTTGCAATTGTTCAAAATAATTAGGATTCATGGAAAAACTTCATTTTAAGACAACCCTATTGCTTTCCTACATTGTCTTCTTCATTTGAAATGGATTTCAAAACAAACAGTCGAAAAATCATGTTGTATTGAATACAAACCAAACCAATAAATTATATCGGTTTGACGTGGAAGCATGTCCAAAAACAAAACACACAAGTTGCAATTGTTCAAAATAATTAGGATTCATGGAAAAACTTCATTTTAAGACAACACTATTGCTTTCCTACATTGTCTTCTTCATTTGAAATGGATTTCAAAACAAACACTCGAAAAATCATGTTGTAATGAATACAAACCAAACTAATAAATTATATCGGTTTGACGTGGAAGCATGTCCAAAAACAAAACACACAAGTTGCAATTGTTCAAAATAATTAGGATTCATGGAAAAACTTCATTTTAAGACAACCCTTTTGCTTTCCTACATTGTCTTCTTCATTTGAAATGGATTTCAAAACAAACACTCGGAAAATCATGCTATATTGAATACAAACCAGACCAATAAATTATATGGGTTTGACTTAGAAGCATGTCCAAAAACAAAACACACAAGTTGCAATTGTTCAAAATAATTAGGATTCATGGAAAAACTTCATTTTAAGACAACACTATTGCTTTCCTAGACTGTCTTCTTCATTTGAAATGGATTTCAAAACAAACACTCGAAAAATCATGTTGTAATGAATACAAACCAAACTAATAAATTATATCGGTTTGACGTGGAAGCATGTCCAAAAACAAAACACACAAGTTGCAATTGTTCAAAATAATTAGGATTCATGGAAAAACTTCATTTTAAGACAACCCTTTTGCTTTCCTACATTGTCTTCTTCATTTGAAATGGATTTCAAAACAAACACTCGGAAAATCATGCTATATTGAATACAAACCAGACCAATAAATTATATGGGTTTGACTTAGAAGCATGTCCAAAAACAAAACACACAAGTTGCAATTGTTCAAAATAATTAGGATTCATGGAAAAACTTCATTTTAAGACAACCCTATTGCTTTCCTACATTGTCTTCTTCATTTGAAATGGATTTCAAAACAAACACTCGAAAAATCATGTTGTAATGAATACAAACCAAACTAATAAATTATATCGGTTTGACGTGGAAGCATGTCCAAAAACAAAACACACAAGTTGCAATTGTTCAAAATAATTAGGATTCATGGAAAAACTTCATTTTAAGACAACCCTTTTGCTTTCCTACATTGTCTTCTTCATTTGAAATGGATTTCAAAACAAACACTCGGAAAATCATGCTATATTGAATACAAACCAGACCAATAAATTATATGGGTTTGACTTAGAAGCATGTCCAAAAACAAAACACACAAGTTGCAATTGTTCAAAATAATTAGGATTCATGGAAAAACTTCATTTTAAGACAACCCTATTGCTTTCCTACATTGTCTTCTTCATTTGAAATGGATTTCAAAACAAACACTCGAAAAATCATGTTGTAATGAATACAAACCAAACCAATAAATTATATGGGTTTGACTTAGAAGCATGTCCAAAAACAAAACACACAAGTTGCAATTGTTCAAAATAATTAGGATTCATGGAAAAACTTCATTTTAAGACAACCCTATTGCTTTCCTAAACTGACTTCTTCATTTGAAATGGATTTCAAAACAAACACTCGAAAAATCATGCTATATTGAATACAAACCAAACCAATAAATTATATGGGTTTGACTTAGAAGCATGTACGAAAACAAAACACACAAGTTGCAATTGTTCAAAATAATTAGGATTCATGGAAAAACTTCATTTTAAGACAACCCTATTGCTTTCCTACATTGTCTTCTTCATTTGAAATGGATTTCAAAACAAACAGTCGAAAAATCATGTTGTATTGAATACAAACGAAACCAATAAATTATATCGGTTTGACGTGGAAGCATGTCCAAAAACAAAACACACAAGTTGCAATTGTTCAGAATAATTAGGATTCATGGAAAAACTTCATTTTAAGACAACCCTATTGCTTTCCTACACTGTCTTCTTCATTTGAAATGGATTTCAAAACAAACAGTCGAAAAATCATGTTGTAATGAATACAAACCAAACCAATAAATTATATGGGTTTGACTTAGAAGCATGTCCAAAAACAAAACACACAAGTTGCAATTGTTCAAAATAATTAGGATTCATGGAAAAACTTCATTTTAAGACAACCCTATTGCTTTCCTAAACTGACTTCTTCATTTGAAATGGATTTCAAAACAAACACTCGAAAAATCATGCTATATTGAATACAAACCAAACCAATAAATTATATGGGTTTGACTTAGAAGCATGTACGAAAACAAAACACACAAGTTGCAATTGTTCAAAATAATTAGGATTCATGGAAAAACTTCATTTTAAGACAACCCTATTGCTTTCCTACACTGTCTTCTTCATTTGAAATGGATTTCAAAACAAACAGTCGAAAAATCATGTTGTATTGAATACAAACCAAACCAATAAATTATATCGGTTTGACGTGGAAGCATGTCCAAAAACAAAACACACAAGTTGCAATTGTTCAAAATAATTAGGATTCATGGAAAAACTTCATTTTAAGACAACCCTATTGCTTTCCTACACTGACTTCTTCATTTGAAATGGATTTCAAAACAAACACTCGAAAAATCATGCTATATTGAATACAAACCAAACCAATAAATTATATGGGTTTGACTTAGAAGCATGTACGAAAACAAAACACACAAGTTGCAATTGTTCAAAATAATTAGGATTCATGGAAAAACTTCATTTTAAGACAACCCTATTGCTTTCCTACATTGTCTTCTTCATTTGAAATGGATTTCAAAACAAACAGTCGAAAAATCATGTTGTATTGAATACAAACGAAACCAATAAATTATATCGGTTTGACGTGGAAGCATGTCCAAAAACAAAACACACAAGTTGCAATTGTTCAGAATAATTAGGATTCATGGAAAAACTTCATTTTAAGACAACCCTATTGCTTTCCTACACTGTCTTCTTCATTTGAAATGGATTTCAAAACAAACAGTCGAAAAATCATGTTGTATTGAATACAAACCAAACCAATAAATTATATCGGTTTGACGTGGAAGCATGTCCAAAAACAAAACACACAAGTTGCAATTGTTCAAAATAATTAGGATTCATGGAAAAACTTCATTTTAAGACAACCCTATTGCTTTCCTACATTGTCTTCTTCATTTGAAATGGATTTCAAAACAAACACTCGAGAAATCATGTTGTAATGAATACAAACCAAACCAATAAATTATATGGGTTTGACTTAGAAGCATGTCCAAAAACAAAACACACAAGTTGCAATTGTTCAAAATAATTAGGATTCATGGAAAAACTTCATTTTAAGACAACCCTATTGCTTTCCTAAACTGACTTCTTCATTTGAAATGGATTTCAAAACAAACACTCGAAAAATCATGCTATATTGAATACAAACCAAACCAATAAATTATATGGGTTTGACTTAGAAGCATGTACGAAAACAAAACACACAAGTTGCAATTGTTCAAAATAATTAGGATTCATGGAAAAACTTCATTTTAAGACAACACTATTGCTTTCCTACATTGTCTTCTTCATTTGAAATGGATTTCAAAACAAACAGTCGAAAAATCATGTTGTATTGAATACAAACGAAACCAATAAATTATATCGGTTTGACGTGGAAGCATGTCCAAAAACAAAACACACAAGTTGCAATTGTTCAGAATAATTAGGATTCATGGAAAAACTTCATTTTAAGACAACCCTATTGCTTTCCTACACTGTCTTCTTCATTTGAAATGGATTTCAAAACAAACAGTCGAAAAATCATGTTGTAATGAATACAAACCAAACCAATAAATTATATGGGTTTGACTTAGAAGCATGTCCAAAAACAAAACACACAAGTTGCAATTGTTCAAAATAATTAGGATTCATGGAAAAACTTCATTTTAAGACAACACTATTGCTTTCCTACACTGTCTTCTTCATTTGAAATGGATTTCAAAACAAACATTCGGAAAATCATGCTGTATTGAATACAAACCAAACCAATAAATTATATGTGTTTGACTTAGAAGCATGTCCAAAAACAAAACACACAAGTTGCAATTGTTCAGAATAATTAGGATTCATGGAAAAACTTCATTTTAAGACAACCCTATTGCTTTCCTACACTGTCTTCTTCATTTGAAATGGATTTCAAAACAAACAGTCGAAAAATCATGTTGTATTGAATACAAACCAAACCAATAAATTATATCGGTTTGACGTGGAAGCATGTCCAAAAACAAAACACACAAGTTGCAATTGTTCAAAATAATTAGGATTCATGGAAAAACTTCATTTTAAGACAACCCTATTGCTTTCCTACACTGACTTCTTCATTTGAAATGGATTTCAAAACAAACACTCGAAAAATCATGCTATATTGAATACAAACCAAACCAATAAATTATATGGGTTTGACTTAGAAGCATGTACGAAAACAAAACACACAAGTTGCAATTGTTCAAAATAATTAGGATTCATGGAAAAACTTCATTTTAAGACAACCCTATTGCTTTCCTACATTGTCTTCTTCATTTGAAATGGATTTCAAAACAAACAGTCGAAAAATCATGTTGTATTGAATACAAACGAAACCAATAAATTATATCGGTTTGACGTGGAAGCATGTCCAAAAACAAAACACACAAGTTGCAATTGTTCAGAATAATTAGGATTCATGGAAAAACTTCATTTTAAGACAACCCTATTGCTTTCCTACACTGTCTTCTTCATTTGAAATGGATTTCAAAACAAACAGTCGAAAAATCATGTTGTATTGAATACAAACCAAACCAATAAATTATATCGGTTTGACGTGGAAGCATGTCCAAAAACAAAACACACAAGTTGCAATTGTTCAAAATAATTAGGATTCATGGAAAAACTTCATTTTAAGACAACCCTATTGCTTTCCTACATTGTCTTCTTCATTTGAAATGGATTTCAAAACAAACACTCGAGAAATCATGTTGTAATGAATACAAACCAAACCAATAAATTATATGGGTTTGACTTAGAAGCATGTCCAAAAACAAAACACACAAGTTGCAATTGTTCAAAATAATTAGGATTCATGGAAAAACTTCATTTTAAGACAACCCTATTGCTTTCCTAAACTGACTTCTTCATTTGAAATGGATTTCAAAACAAACACTCGAAAAATCATGCTATATTGAATACAAACCAAACCAATAAATTATATGGGTTTGACTTAGAAGCATGTACGAAAACAAAACACACAAGTTGCAATTGTTCAAAATAATTAGGATTCATGGAAAAACTTCATTTTAAGACAACCCTATTGCTTTCCTACATTGTCTTCTTCATTTGAAATGGATTTCAAAACAAACAGTCGAAAAATCATGTTGTATTGAATACAAACGAAACCAATAAATTATATCGGTTTGACGTGGAAGCATGTCCAAAAACAAAACACACAAGTTGCAATTGTTCAGAATAATTAGGATTCATGGAAAAACTTCATTTTAAGACAACCCTATTGCTTTCCTACATTGTCTTCTTCATTTGAAATGGATTTCAAAACAAACAGTCGAAAAATCATGTTGTAATGAATACAAACCAAACCAATAAATTATATGGGTTTGACTTAGAAGCATGTCCAAAAACAAAACACACAAGTTGCAATTGTTCAAAATAATTAGGATTCATGGAAAAACTTCATTTTAAGACAACACTATTGCTTTCCTACACTGTCTTCTTCATTTGAAATGGATTTCAAAACAAACATTCGGAAAATCATGCTGTATTGAATACAAACCAAACCAATAAATTATATGTGTTTGACTTAGAAGCATGTCCAAAAACAAAACACACAAGTTGCAATTGTTCAGAATAATTAGGATTCATGGAAAAACTTCATTTTAAGACAACCCTATTGCTTTCCTACACTGTCTTCTTCATTTGAAATGGATTTCAAAACAAACAGTCGAAAAATCATGTTGTATTGAATACAAACCAAACCAATAAATTATATCGGTTTGACGTGGAAGCATGTCCAAAAACAAAACACACAAGTTGCAATTGTTCAAAATAATTAGGATTCATGGAAAAACTTCATTTTAAGACAACCCTATTGCTTTCCTACACTGACTTCTTCATTTGAAATGGATTTCAAAACAAACACTCGAAAAATCATGCTATATTGAATACAAACCAAACCAATAAATTATATGGGTTTGACTTAGAAGCATGTACGAAAACAAAACACACAAGTTGCAATTGTTCAAAATAATTAGGATTCATGGAAAAACTTCATTTTAAGACAACCCTATTGCTTTCCTACATTGTCTTCTTCATTTGAAATGGATTTCAAAACAAACAGTCGAAAAATCATGTTGTATTGAATACAAACCAAACCAATAAATTATATCGGTTTGACGTGGAAGCATGTCCAAAAACAAAACACACAAGTTGCAATTGTTCAAAATAATTAGGATTCATGGAAAAACTTCATTTTAAGACAACCCTATTGCTTTCCTACATTGTCTTCTTCATTTGAAATGGATTTGAAAACAAACACTCGAAAAATCATGGTGTATTGAATACAAACCAAGCCAATAAATTATATCGGTTTGACGTGGAAGCATGTCCAAAAACAAAACACACAAGTTGCAATTGTTCAAAATAATTAGGATTCATGGAAAAACTTCATTTTAAGACAACCCTATTGCTTTCCTACATTGTCTTCTTCATTTGAAATGGATTTCGAAACAAACACTCGAAAAATCATGTTGTAATGAATACAAACCAAACCAATAAATTATATGGGTTTGACGTGGAAGCATGTCCAAAAACAAAACACACAAGTTGCAATTGTTCAAAATAATTAGGATTCATGGAAAAACTTCATTTTAAGACAACCCTTTTGCTTTCTTACATTGTCTTCTTCATTTGAAATGGATTTCAAAACAAACACTCGGAAAATCATGCTATATTGAATACAAACCAGACCAATAAATTATATGGGTTTGACTTAGAAGCATGTCCAAAAACAAAACACACAAGTTGCAATTGTTCAAAATAATTAGGATTCATGGAAAAACTTCATTTTAAGACAACCCTATTGCTTTCCTACATTGTCTTCTTCATTTGAAATGGATTTCAAAACAAACACTCGGAAAATCATGTTGTATTGAATACAAAGCAAAACAATAAATTATATCGGTTTGACGTGGAAGCATGTCCAAAAACAAAACACACAAGTTGCAATTGTTCAGAATAATTAGGATTCATGGAAAAACTTCATTTTAAGACAACCCTATTGCTTCGTACATTGTCTTCTTCATTTGAAATGGATTTCAAAACAAACACTCGAAAAATCATGCTGTATTGAATACAAACCAAACCAATAAATTATATGGGTTTGACTTAGAAGCATGTCCAAAAACAAAACACACATGTTGCAATTGTTCAAAATAATTAGGATTCATGGAAAAACCTCATTTTAAGACAACCCTATTGCTTTCCTACATTGTCTTCTTCATTTGAAATGGATTTCAAAACAAACACTCGAAAAATCATGCTGTATTGAATACAAACCAAAACAATAAATTATATCGGTTTGACGTGGAAGCATGTCCAAAAATAAAACACACAAGTTGCAATTGTTCAAAATAATTAGGATTCATGGGAAAACTTCATTTTAAGACAACCCTATTGCTTTCCTACACTGTCTTCTTCATTTGAAATGGATTTCAAAACAAACACTCGAAAAATCATGCTGTATTGAATACAAACCAAACCAATAAATTATATGGGTTTGACTTAGAAGAATGTCCAAAAACAAAACACACAAGTTGCAATTGTTCAAAATAATTAGGATTCATGGAAAAACTTCATTTTAAGACAACCCTATTGCTTTCCTACATTGTCTTCTTCATTTGAAATGGATTTGAAAACAAACACTCGAAAAATCATGTTGTATTGAATACAAACCAAACCAATAAATTATATGGGTTTGACTTAGAAGCATGTCCAAAAACAAAACACACAAGTTGCAATTGTTCAAAATAATTAGGATTCATGGAAAAACTTCATTTTAAGACAACCCTATTGCTTTCCTACACTGACTTCTACATTTGAAATGGATTTCAATACAAACACTCGAAAAATCATGCTGTATTGAATACAAACCAAACCAATAAATTATATGGGATTGACATAGAAGCATGTCCAAAGACAAAACACACAAGTTGCAATTGTTCATAATAATTAGGATTCATGGAAAAACTTCATTTTAAGACAACCCTATTCCTTTCCTAGACTGTCTTCTTCATTTGAAATGGATTTCAAAACAAACACTCGAAAAATCATGCTGTATTGAATACAAACCAAACCAATAAATTATATCGGTTTGACGTGGAAGCATGTCCAAAAACAAAACACACAAGTTGCAATTGTTCAAAATAATTAGGATTCATGGAAAAACTTCATTTTAAGACAACCCTATTGCTTTCCTACATTGTCTTCTTCATTTGAAATGGATTTCAAAACAAACACTCGGAAAATCATGTTGTATTGAATACAAAGCAAAACAATAAATTATATCGGTTTGACGTGGAAGCATGTCCAAAAACAAAACACACAAGTTGCAATTGTTCAGAATAATTAGGATTCATGGAAAAACTTCATTTTAAGACAACCCTATTGCTTCGTACATTGTCTTCTTCATTTGAAATGGATTTCAAAACAAACACTCGAAAAATCATGCTGTATTGAATACAAACCAAACCAATAAATTATATGGGTTTGACTTAGAAGCATGTCCAAAAACAAAACACACATGTTGCAATTGTTCAAAATAATTAGGATTCATGGAAAAACCTCATTTTAAGACAACCCTATTGCTTTCCTACTTTGTCTTCTTCATTTGAAATGGATTTCAAAACAAACACTCGAAAAATCATGCTGTATTGAATACAAACCAAAACAATAAATTATATCGGTTTGACGTGGAAGCATGTCCAAAAATAAAACACACAAGTTGCAATTGTTCAAAATAATTAGGATTCATGGGAAAACTTCATTTTAAGACAACCCTATTGCTTTCCTACACTGTCTTCTTCATTTGAAATGGATTTCAAAACAAACACTCGAAAAATCATGCTGTATTGAATACAAACCAAACCAATAAATTATATGGGTTTGACTTAGAAGAATGTCCAAAAACAAAACACACAAGTTGCAATTGTTCAAAATAATTAGGATTCATGGAAAAACTTCATTTTAAGACAACCCTATTGCTTTCCTACATTGTCTTCTTCATTTGAAATGGATTTGAAAACAAACACTCGAAAAATCATGTTGTATTGAATACAAACCAAACCAATAAATTATATGGGTTTGACTTAGAAGCATGTCCAAAAACAAAACACACAAGTTGCAATTGTTCAAAATAATTAGGATTCATGGAAAAACTTCATTTTAAGACAACCCTATTGCTTTCCTACACTGACTTCTACATTTGAAATGGATTTCAAAACAAACACTCGAAAAATCATGCTGTATTGAATACAAACCAAACCAATAAATTATATGGGATTGACATAGAAGCATGTCCAAAGACAAAACACACAAGTTGCAATTGTTCATAATAATTAGGATTCATGGAAAAACTTCATTTTAAGACAACCCTATTCCTTTCCTAGACTGTCTTCTTCATTTGAAATGGATTTCAAAACAAACACTCGAAAAATCATGGTGTATTGAATACAAACCAAACCAATAAATTATATCGGTTTGACGTGGAAGCATGTCCAAAAACAAAACACACAAGTTGCAATTGTTCAAAATAATTAGGATTCATGGAAAAACTTCATTTTCAGACAACCCTATTGCTTTCCTGCACTGACTTCATCATTTGAAATGGATTTCAAAACAAACACTCTTAAAATCATGCTGTATTGAATACAAACCAAACCAATAAATTATATGGGTTTGACTTAGAAGCATGTACGAAAACAAAACACACAAGTTGCAATTGTTCAAAATAATTAGGATTCATGGAAAAACTTCATTTTAAGACAACCCTATTGCTTTCCTACACTGACTTCTTCATTTGAAATGGATTTCAAAACAAACACTCGAAAAATCATGCTGTATTGAATACAAACCAAACCAATAAATTATATGGGTTTGACGTGGAAGCATGTCCAAAAACAAAACACACAAGTTGCAATTGTTCAAAATAATTAGGATTCATGGAAAAACTTCATTTTAAGACAACCCTGTTGCTTTCCTACACTATCTTCTTCATTTGAAATGGATTTCAAAACAAACACTCGAAAAATCATGTTGTATTGAATACAAACCAAACCAATAAATTATATGGGTTTGACTTAGAAGCATGTACGAAAACAAAACACACAAGTTGCAATTGTTCAAAATAATTAGGATTCATGGAAAAACTTCATTTTAAGACAACCCTATTGCTTTCCTACACTGACTTCTACATTTGAAATGGATTTCAAAACAAACACTCGAAAAATCATGCTGTATTGAATACAAACCAAACCAATAAATTATATGGGATTGACATAGAAGCATGTCCAAAGACAAAACACACAAGTTGCAATTGTTCATAATAATTAGGATTCATGGAAAAACTTCATTTTAAGACAACCCTATTCCTTTCCTAGACTGTCTTCTTCATTTGAAATGGATTTCAAAACAAACACTCGAAAAATCATGCTGTATTGAATACAAACCAAACCAATAAATTATATGGGTTTGACTTAGAAGCATGTACGAAAACAAAACACACAAGTTGCAATTGTTCAAAATAATTAGGATTCATGGAAAAACTTCATTTTAAGACAACCCTATTGCTTTCCTACACTGACTTCTTCATTTGAAATGGATTTCAAAACAAACACTCGAAAAATCATGCTATATTGAATACAAACCAAACCAATAAATTATATGGGTTTGACTTAGAAGCATGTCCAAAAACAAAACACACAAGTTGCAATTGTTCAAAATAATTAGGATTCATGGAAAAACTTCATTTTAAGACAACCCTATTGCTTTCCTACACTGACTTCTTCATTTGAAATGGATTTCAAAACAAACACTCGAAAAATCATGCTATATTGAATACAAACCAAACCAATAAATTATATGGGTTTGACTTAGAAGCATGTCCAAAAACAAAACACACAAGTTGCAATTGTTCAAAATAATTAGGATTCATGGAAAAACTTCATTTTAAGACAACCCTATTGCTTTCCTACATTGTCTTCTTCATTTGAAATGGATTTCAAAACAAACACTCGAAAAATCATGTTGTATTGAATACAAACCAAACCAATAAATTATATGGGTTTGACTTAGAAGCATGTCCAAAAACAAAACACACAAGTTGCAATTGTTCAAAATAATTAGGATTCATGGAAAAACTTCATTTTAAGACAACCCTATTGCTTTCCTACATTGTCTTCTTCATTTGAAATGGATTTCAAAACAAACACTCGAAAAATCTTGCTGTATTGAATACAAACCAAACCAATAAATTATATGGGTTTGACTTAGAAGCATGTCCAAAAACAAAACACACAGGTTGCAATTGTTCAAAATAATTAGGATTCATGGAAAAACTTCATTTTAAGACAACCCTATTGCTTTCCTACATTGTCTTCTTCATTTGAAATGGATTTCAAAACAAACACTCGAAAAATCATGTTGTAATGAATACAAACCAAACCAATAAATTATATGGGTTTGACTTAGAAGCATGTACGAAAACAAAACACACAAGTTGCAATTGTTCAAAATAATTAGGATTCATGGAAAAACTTCATTTTAAGACAACCCTATTGCTTTCCTACATTGTCTTCTTCATTTGAAATGGATTTCAAAACAAACACTCGAAAAATCATGTTGTAATGAATACAAACCAAACCAATAAATTATATGGGTTTGACTTAGAAGCATGTCCAAAAACAAAACACACAAGTTGCAATTGTTCAAAATAATTAGGATTCATGGAAAAACTTCATTTTAAGACAACCCTATTGCTTTCCTACATTGTCTTCTTCATTTGAAATGGATTTCAAAACAAACACTCGAAAAATCATGTTGTAATGAATACAAACCAAACCAATAAATTATATGGGTTTGACTTAGAAGCATGTCCAAAAACAAAACACACAAGTTGCAATTGTTCAAAATAATTAGGATTCATGGAAAAACTTCATTTTAAGACAACCCTATTGCTTTCCTACATTGTCTTCTTCATTTGAAATGGATTTCAAAACAAACACTCGAAAAATCATGTTGTAATGAATACAAACCAAACCAATAAATTATATGGGTTTGACTTAGAAGCATGTACGAAAACAAAACACACAAGTTGCAATTGTTCAAAATAATTAGGATTCATGGAAAAACTTCATTTTAAGACAACCCTATTGCTTTCCTACACTGACTTCTACATTTGAAATGGATTTCAAAACAAACACTCGAAAAATCATGCTGTATTGAATACAAACCAAACCAATAAACTATATGGGTTTGACATAGAAGCATGTCCAAAGATAAAACACACAAGTTGCAATTGTTCATAATAATTAGGATTCATGGAAAAACTTCATTTTAAGACAACCCTATTCCTTTCCTAGACTGTCTTCTTCATTTGAAATGGATTTCAAAACAAACACTCGAAAAATCATGGTGTATTGAATACAAACCAAACCAATAAATTATATCGGTTTGACGTGGAAGCATGTCCAAAAACAAAACACACAAGTTGCAATTGTTCAAAATAATTAGGATTCATGGAAAAACTTCATTTTCAGACAACCCTATTGCTTTCCTACACTGACTTCATCATTTGAAATGGATTTCAAAACAAACACTCTTAAAATCATGCTGTATTGAATACAAACCAAACCAATAAATTATATGGGTTTGACTTAGAAGCATGTACGAAAACAAAACACACAAGTTGCAATTGTTCAAAATAATTAGGATTCATGGAAAAACTTCATTTTAAGACAACCCTATTGCTTTCCTACACTGACTTCTTCATTTGAAATGGATTTCAAAACAAACACTCGAAAAATCATGCTGTATTGAATACAAACCAAACCAATAAATTATATGGGTTTGACGTGGAAGCATGTCCAAAAACAAAACACACAAGTTGCAATTGTTCAAAATAATTAGGATTCATGGAAAAACTTCATTTTAAGACAACCGTGTTGCTTTCCTACACTATCTTCTTCATTTGAAATGGATTTCAAAACAAACACTCGAAAAATCATGTTGTATTGAATACAAACCAAACCAATAAATTATATGGGTTTGACTTAGAAGCATGTCCAAAAACAAAACACACAAGTTGCAATTGTTCAAAATAATTAGGATTCATGGAAAAACTTCATTTTAAGACAACCCTATTGCTTTCCTACACTGACTTCTACATTTGAAATGGATTTCAAAACAAACACTCGAAAAATCATGCTGTATTGAATACAAACCAAACCAATAAATTATATGGGATTGACATAGAAGCATGTCCAAAGACAAAACACACAAGTTGCAATTGTTCATAATAATTAGGATTCATGGAAAAACTTCATTTTAAGACAACCCTATTCCTTTCCTAGACTGTCTTCTTCATTTGAAATGGATTTCAAAACAAACACTCGAAAAATCATGGTGTATTGAATACAAACCAAACCAATAAATTATATCGGTTTGACGTGGAAGCATGTCCAAAAACAAAACACACAAGTTGCAATTGTTCAAAATAATTAGGATTCATGGAAAAACTTCATTTTCAGACAACCCTATTGCTTTCCTACACTGACTTCTTCATTTGAAATGGATTTCAAAACAAACACTCGAAAAATCATGCTGTATGGAATACAAACCAAACCAATAAATTATATGGGTTTGACTTAGAAGCATGTACGAAAACAAAACACACAAGTTGCAATTGTTCAAAATAATTAGGATTCATGGAAAAACTTCATTTTAAGACAACCCTATTGCTTTCCTACACTGACTTCTTCATTTGAAATGGATTTCAAAACAAACACTCGAAAAATCATGCTGTATTGAATACAAACCAAACCAATAAATTATATCGGTTTGACGTGGAAGCATGTCCAAAAACAAAACACACAAGTTGCAATTGTTCAAAATAATTAGGATTCATGGAAAAACTTCATTTTAAGACAACCCTATTGCTTTCCTACACTGTCTTCTTCATTTGAAATGGATTTCAAAACAAACACTCGAAAAATCATGGTGTATTGAATATAAACCAAACCAATAAATTATATCGGTTTGACGTGGAAGCATGTCCAAAAACAAAACACACAAGTTGCAATTGTTCAAAATAATTAGGATTCATGGAAAAACTTCATTTTAAGACAACCCTTTTGCTTTCTTACATTGTCTTCTTCATTTGAAATGGATTTCAAAACAAACACTCGGAAAATCATGCTATATTGAATACAAACCAGACCATTAAATTATATGGGTTTGACTTAGAAGCATGTCCAAAAACAAAACACACAAGTTGCAATTGTTCAAAATAATTAGGATTCATGGAAAAACTTCATTTTAAGACAACCCTATTGCTTTCCTACATTGTCTTCTTCATTTGAAATGGATTTCAAAACAAACACTCGAAAAATCATGTTGTAATGAATACAAACCAAACCAATAAATTATATGGGATTGACATAGAAGCATGTCCAAAGACAAAACACACAAGTTGCAATTGTTCAAAATAATTAGGATTCATGGAAAAACTTCATTTTAAGACAACCCTATTGCTTTCCTACACTGTCTTCTTCATTTGAAATGGATTTCAAAACAAATACTCGAAAAATCATGCTATATTGAATACAAACCAGACCAATAAATTATATGGGTTTGACTTAGAAGCATGTCCAAAAACAAAACACACAAGTTGCAATTGTTCAAAATAATTAGGATTCATGGAAAAACTTCATTTTAAGACAACACTATTGCTTTCCTACACTGTCTTCTTCATTTGAAATGGATTTCAAAACAAACATTCGGAAAATCATGCTGTATTGAATACAAACCAAACCAATAAATTATATGGGTTTGACTTAGAAGCATGTCCAAAAACAAAACACACAAGTTGCAATTGTTCAAAATAATTAGGATTCATGGAAAAACTTCATTTTAAGACAACCCTGTTGCTTTCCTACACTGTCTTCTTCATTTGAAATGGATTTCAAAACAAACAGTCGAAAAATCATGTTGTATTGAATACAAACCAAACCAATAAATTATATCGGTTTGACGTGGAAGCATGTCCAAAAACAAAACACACAAGTTGCAATTGTTCAAAATAATTAGGATTCATGGAAAAACCTCATTTTAAGACAACCCTATTGCTTTCCTACATTGTCTTCTTCATTTGAAATGGATTTCAAAACAAACACTCTTAAAATCATGCTGTATTGAATACAAACCAAAACAATAAATTATATCGGTTTGACGTGGAAGCATGTCCAAAAACAAAACACACAAGTTGCAATTGTTCAAAATAATTAGGATTCATGGAAAAACTTCATTTTAAGACAACCCTATTGCTTTCCTACATTGTCTTCTTCATTTGAAATGGATTTCAAAACAAACACTCTTAAAATCATGCTGTATTGAATACAAACCAAAACAATAAATTATATCGGTTTGACGTGGAAGCATGTCCAAAAACAAAACACACAAGTTGCAATTGTTCAAAATAATTAGGATTCATGGAAAAACTTCATTTTAAGACAACCCTATTGCTTTCCTACATTGTCTTCTTCATTTGAAATGGATTTCAAAACAAACACTCGAAAAATCATGCTGTATTGAATACAAACCAAACCAATAAATTATATGGGTTTGACTTAGAAGCATGTCCAAAAACAAAACACACAAGTTGCAATTGTTCAAAATAATTAGGATTCATGGAAAAACTTCATTTTAAGACAACCCTATTGCTTTCCTACACTGTCTTCTTCATTTGAAATGGATTTCAAAACAAACAGTCGAAAAATCATGTTGTATTGAATACAAACCAAATCAATAAATTATATCGGTTTGACGTGGAAGCATGTCCAAAAACAAAACACACAAGTTGCAATTGTTCAAAATAATTAGGATTCATGGAAAAACCTCATTTTAAGACAACCCTATTGCTTTCCTACATTGTCTTCTTCATTTGAAATGGATTTCAAAACAAACACTCGAAAAATCATGTTGTAATGAATACAAACCAAACCAATAAATTATATGGGTTTGACTTAGAAGCATGTCCAAAAACAAAACACACAAGTTGCAATTGTTCAAAATAATAAGGATTCATGGAAAAACTTCATTTTGAGACAACACTATTGCTTTCCTACACTGTCTTCTTCATTTGAAATGGATTTCAAAACAAACATTCGGAAAATCATGCTGTATTGAATACAAACCAAACCAATAAATTATATGGGTTTGACTTAGAAGCATGTCCAAAAACAAAACACACAAGTTGCAATTGTTCAAAATAATAAGGATTCATGGAAAAACTTCATTTTGAGACAACACTATTGCTTTCCTACACTGTCTTCTTCATTTGAAATGGATTTCAAAACAAACAGTCGAAAAATCATGCTGTATTGAATACAAACCAAACCAATAAATTATATGGGTTTGACTTAGAAGCATGTCCAAAAACAAAACACACATGTTGCAATTGTTCAAAATAATTAGGATTCATGGAAAAACCTCATTTTAAGACAACCCTATTGCTTTCCTACATTGTCTTCTTCATTTGAAATGGATTTCAAAACAAACACTCTTAAAATCATGCTGTATTGAATACAAACCAAAACAATAAATTATATCGGTTTGACGTGGAAGCATGTCCAAAAACAAAACACACAAGTTGCAATTGTTCAAAATAATTAGGATTCATGGGAAAACTTCATTTTAAGACAACCCTATTGCTTTCCTACACTGTCTTCTTCATTTGAAATGGATTTCAAAACAAACACTCGGAAAATCATGTTCTATTGAATACAAACCAAACCAATAAATTATATCGGTTTGACGTGGAAGCATGTCCAAAAACAAAACACACAAGTTGCAATTGTTCAAAATAATAAGGATTCATGGAAAAACTTCATTTTAAGACAACCCTATTGCTTTTCTACACTGTCTTCTTCATTTGAAATGGATTTCAAAACAAACACTCGAAAAATCATGTTGTATTGAATACAAACCAAACCAATAAATTATATGGGTTTGACTTAGAAGCATGTCCAAAAACAAAACACACAAGTTGCAATTGTTCAAAATAATTAGGATTCATGGAAAAACTTCATTTTAAGACAACCCTATTGCTTTCCTACACTGACTTCTTCATTTGAAATGGATTTCAAAACAAACACTCGAAAAATCATGTTGTAATGAATACAAACCAAACCAATAAATTATATGGGTTTGACGTGGAAGCATGTCCAAAAACAAAACACACAAGTTGCAATTGTTCAAAATAATTAGGATTCATGGAAAAACTTCATTTTAAGACAACCCTTTTGCTTTCTTACATTGTCTTCTTCATTTGAAATGGATTTCAAAACAAACACTCGGAAAATCATGCTATATTGAATACAAACCAGACCAATAAATTATATGGGTTTGACTTAGAAGCATGTCCAAAAACAAAACACACAAGTTGCAATTGTTCAAAATAATTAGGATTCATGGAAAAACTTCATTTTAAGACAACCCTATTCCTTTCCTAGACTGTCTTCTTCATTTGAAATGGATTTCAAAACAAACACTCGAAAAATCATGGTGTATTGAATACAAACCAAACCAATAAATTATATCGGTTTGACGTGGAAGCATGTCCAAAAACAAAACACACAAGTTGCAATTGTTCAAAATAATTAGGATTCATGGAAAAACTTCATTTTCAGACAACCCTATTGCTTTCCTACACTGACTTCTTCATTTGAAATGGATTTCAAAACAAACACTCGAAAAATCATGCTGTATTGAATACAAACCAAACCAATAAATTATATGGGTTTGACTTAGAAGCATGTACGAAAACAAAACACACAAGTTGCAATTGTTCAAAATAATTAGGATTCATGGAAAAACTTCATTTTAAGACAACCCTATTGCTTTCCTACACTGACTTCTTCATTTGAAATGGATTTCAAAACAAACACTCGAAAAATCATGCTGTATTGAATACAAACCAAACCAATAAATTATATCGGTTTGACGTGGAAGCATGTCCAAAAACAAAACACATAAGTTGCAATTGTTCAAAATAATTAGGATTCATGGAAAAACTTCATTTTAAGACAACCCTATTGCTTTCCTACACTGTCTTCTTCATTTGAAATGGATTTCAAAACAAACACTCGAGAAATCATGGTGTATTGAATATAAACCAAACCAATAAATTATATCGGTTTGACGTGGAAGCATGTCCAAAAACAAAACACACAAGTTGCAATTGTTCAAAATAATTAGGATTCATGGAAAAACTTCATTTTAATACAACCCTATTGCTTTCTTACATTGTCTTCTTCATTTGAAATGGATTTCAAAACAAACACTCGAAAAATCATGCTATATTGAATACAAACCAGACCAATAAATTATATGGGTTTGACTTAGAAGCATGTCCAAAAACAAAACACACAAGTTGCAATTGTTCAAAATAATTAGGATTCATGGAAAAACTTCATTTTAAGACAACCCTATTGCTTTCCTACATTGTCTTCTTCATTTGAAATGGATTTCAAAACAAACACTCGAAAAATCATGCTGTATTGAATACAAACCAAACCAATAAATTATATCGGTTTGACGTGGAAGCATGTCCAAAGACAAAACACACAAGTTGCAATTGTTCAAAATAATTAGGATTCATGGAAAAACTTCATTTTAAGACAACCCTATTGCTTTCCTACATTGTCTTCTTCATTTGAAATGGATTTCAAAACAAACACTCGAAAAATCATGTTGTAATGAATACAAACCAAACCAATAAATTATATGGGTTTGACTTAGAAGCATGTCCAAAAACAAAACACACAAGTTGCAATTGTTCAGAATAATTAGGATTCATGGAAAAACTTCATTTTAAGACAACCCTATTGCTTTCCTACATTGTCTTCTTCATTTGAAATGGATTTCAAAACAAACACTCGAAAAATCATGTTGTAATGAATACAAACCAAACCAATAAATTATATGGGTTTGACGTGGAAGCATGTCCAAAAACAAAACACACAAGTTGCAATTGTTCAAAATAATTAGGATTCATGGAAAAACTTCATTTTAAGACAACCCTTTTGCTTTCTTACATTGTCTTCTTCATTTGAAATGGATTTCAAAACAAACACTCGGAAAATCATGCTATATTGAATACAAACCAGACCAATAAATTATATGGGTTTGACTTAGAAGCATGTCCAAAAACAAAACACACAAGTTGCAATTGTTCAAAATAATTAGGATTCATGGAAAAACTTCATTTTAAGACAACCCTATTGCTTTCCTACATTGTCTTCTTCATTTGAAATGGATTTCAAAACAAACACTCGAAAAATCATGTTGTAATGAATACAAACCAAACCAATAAATTATATGGGTTTGACTTAGAAGCATGTCCAAAAACAAAACACACAAGTTGCAATTGTTCAAAATAATTAGGATTCATGGAAAAACTTCATTTTAAGACAACACTATTGCTTTCCTACACTGTCTTCTTCATTTGAAATGGATTTCAAAACAAACATTCGGAAAATCATGCTGTATTGAATACAAACCAAACCAATAAATTATATGGGTTTAACTTAGAAGCATGTCCAAAAACAAAACACACAAGTTGCAATTGTTCAGAATAATTAGGATTCATGGAAAAACTTCATTTTAAGACAACCCTATTGCTTTCCTACACTGTCTTCTTCATTTGAAATGGATTTCAAAACAAACAGTCGAAAAATCATGTTGTATTGAATACAAACCAAACCAATAAATTATATCGGTTTGACGTGGAAGCATGTCCAAAAACAAAACACACAAGTTGCAATTGTTCAAAATAATTAGGATTCATGGAAAAACTTCATTTTAAGACAACCCTATTGCTTTCCTACATTGTCTTCTTCATTTGAAATGGATTTCAAAACAAACACTCGAAAAATCATGTTGTAATGAATACAAACCAAACCAATAAATTATATGGGTTTGACTTAGAAGCATGTCCAAAAACAAAACACACAAGTTGCAATTGTTCAGAATAATTAGGATTCATGGAAAAACTTCATTTTAAGACAACCCTATTGCTTTCTTACATTGTCTTCTTCATTTGAAATGGATTTCAAAACAAACACTCGAAAAATCATGCTATATTGAATACAAACCAGACCAATAAATTATATGGGTTTGACTTAGAAGCATGTCCAAAAACAAAACACACAAGTTGCAATTGTTCAAAATAATTAGGATTCATGGAAAAACTTCATTTTAAGACAACCCTATTGCTTTCCTACATTGTCTTCTTCATTTGAAATGGATTTCAAAACAAACACTCGAAAAATCATGTTGTAATGAATACAAACCAAACCAATAAATTATATGGGTTTGACTTAGAAGCATGTCCAAAAACAAAACACACAAGTTGCAATTGTTCAAAATAATTAGGATTCATGGAAAAACTTCATTTTAAGACAACCCTATTGCTTTCCTACATTGTCTTCTTCATTTGAAATGGATTTCAAAACAAACACTCGAAAAATCATGCTGTATTGAATACAAACCAAACCAATAAATTATATGGGATTGACATAAAAGCATGTCCAAAGACAAAACACACAAGTTGCAATTGTTCAAAATAATTAGGATTCATGGAAAAACTTCATTTTAAGACAACCCTATTGCTTTCCTACACTGTCTTCTTCATTTGAAATGGATTTCAAAACAAATACTCGAAAAATCATGCTATATTGAATACAAACCAGACCAATAAATTATATGGGTTTGACTTAGAAGCATGTCCAAAAACAAAACACACAAGTTGCAATTGTTCAAAATAATTAGGATTCATGGAAAAACTTCATTTTAAGACAACACTATTGCTTTCCTACACTGTCTTCTTCATTTGAAATGGATTTCAAAACAAACATTCGGAAAATCATGCTGTATTGAATACAAACCAAACCAATAAATTATATGGGTTTGACTTAGAAGCATGTCCAAAAACAAAACACACAAGTTGCAATTGTTCAAAATAATTAGGATTCATGGAAAAACTTCATTTTAAGACAACCCTATTGCTTTCCTACACTGTCTTCTTCATTTGAAATGGATTTCAAAACAAACAGTCGAAAAATCATGTTGTATTGAATACAAACCAAACCAATAAATTATATCGGTTTGACGTGGAAGCATGTCCAAAAACAAAACACACAAGTTGCAATTGTTCAAAATAATTAGGATTCATGGAAAAACTTCATTTTAAGACAACACTATTGCTTTCCTACACTGTCTTCTTCATTTGAAATGGATTTCAAAACAAACATTCGGAAAATCATGCTGTATTGAATACAAACCAAACCAATAAATTATATGGGTTTGACTTAGAAGCATGTCCAAAAACAAAACACACAAGTTGCAATTGTTCAAAATAATTAGGATTCATGGAAAAACTTCATTTTAAGACAACACTATTGCTTTCCTACACTGTCTTCTTCATTTGAAATGGATTTCAAAACAAACAGTCGAAAAATCATGTTGTATTGAATACAAACCAAACCAATAAATTATATCGGTTTGACGTGGAAGCATGTCCAAAAACAAAACACACAAGTTGCAATTGTTCAAAATAATTAGGATTCATGGAAAAACTTCATTTTCAGACAACCCTATTGCTTTCCTACATTGTCTTCTTCATTTGAAATGGATTTCAAAACAAACACTCGAAAAATCATGTTGTAATGAATACAAACCAAACCAATAAATTATATGGGTTTGACTTAGAAGCATGTCCAAAAACAAAACACACAAGTTGCAATTGTTCAAAATAATTAGGATTCATGGAAAAACTTCATTTTAAGACAACACTATTGCTTTCCTACACTGTATTCTTCATTTGAAATGGATTTCAAAACAAACATTCGGAAAATCATGCTGTATTGAATACAAACCAAACCAATAAATTATATGGGTTTGACTTAGAAGCATGTCCAAAAACAAAACACACAAGTTGCAATTGTTCAAAATAATTAGGATTCATGGAAAAACTTCATTTTAAGACAACCCTATTGCTTTCCTACATTGTCTTCTTCATTTGAAATGGATTTCAAAACAAACACTCGAAAAATCATGTTGTAATGAATACAAACCAAACCAATAAATTATATGGGTTTGACGTGGAAGCATGTCCAAAAACAAAACACACATGTTGCAATTGTTCAAAATAATTAGGATTCATGGAAAAACCTCATTTTAAGACAACCCTATTGCTTTCCTACATTGTCTTCTTCATTTGAAATGGATTTCAAAACAAACACTCTTAAAATCATGCTGTATTGAATACAAACCAAAACAATAAATTATATCGGTTTGACGTGGAAGCATGTCCAAAAACAAAACACACAAGTTGCAATTGTTCAAAATAATTAGGATTCATGGAAAAACTTCATTTTAAGACAACCCTATTGCTTTCCTACATTGTCTTCTTCATTTGAAATGGATTTCAAAACAAACACTCGAAAAATCATGTTGTAATGAATACAAACCAAACCAATAAATTATATGGGTTTGACGTGGAAGCATGTCCAAAAACAAAACACACAAGTTGCAATTGTTCAAAATAATTAGGATTCATGGAAAAACTTCATTTTAAGACAACCCTTTTGCTTTCTTACATTGTCTTCTTCATTTGAAATGGATTTCAAAACAAACACTCGGAAAATCATGCTATATTGAATACAAACCAGACCAATAAATTATATGGGTTTGACTTAGAAGCATGTCCAAAAACAAAACACACAAGTTGCAATTGTTCAAAATAATTAGGATTCATGGAAAAACTTCATTTTAAGACAACCCTATTGCTTTCCTACATTGTCTTCTTCATTTGAAATGGATTTCAAAACAAACACTCGAAAAATCATGTTGTAATGAATACAAACCAAACCAATAAATTATATGGGTTTGACTTAGAAGCATGTCCAAAAACAAAACACACAAGTTGCAATTGTTCAAAATAATTAGGATTCATGGAAAAACTTCATTTTAAGACAACACTATTGCTTTCCTACACTGTCTTCTTCATTTGAAATGGATTTCAAAACAAACATTCGGAAAATCATGCTGTATTGAATACAAACCAAACCAATAAATTATATGGGTTTGACTTAGAAGCATGTCCAAAAACAAAACACACAAGTTGCAATTGTTCAAAATAATTAGGATTCATGGAAAAACTTCATTTTAAGACAACCCTATTGCTTTCCTACACTGTCTTCTTCATTTGAAATGGATTTCAAAACAAACAGTCGAAAAATCATGTTGTATTGAATACAAACCAAACCAATAAATTATATCGGTTTGACGTGGAAGCATGTCCAAAAACAAAACACACAAGTTGCAATTGTTCAAAATAATTAGGATTCATGGAAAAACTTCATTTTAAGACAACCCTATTGCTTTCCTACACTGTCTTCTTCATTTGAAATGGATTTCAAAACAAACAGTCGAAAAATCATGTTGTATTGAATACAAACCAAACCAATAAATTATATCGGTTTGACGTGGAAGCATGTCCAAAAACAAAACACACAAGTTGCAATTGTTCAAAATAATTAGGATTCATGGAAAAACCTCATTTTAAGACAACCCTATTGCTTTCCTACATTGTCTTCTTCATTTGAAATGGATTTCAAAACAAACACTCTTAAAATCATGCTGTATTGAATACAAACCAAAACAATAAATTATATCGGTTTGACGTGGAAGCATGTCCAAAAACAAAACACACAAGTTGCAATTGTTCAAAATAATTAGGATTCATGGAAAAACTTCATTTTAAGACAACCCTATTGCTTTCCTACATTGTCTTCTTCATTTGAAATGGATTTCAAAACAAACACTCGAAAAATCATGTTGTAATGAATACAAACCAAACCAATAAATTATATGGGTTTGACGTGGAAGCATGTCCAAAAACAAAACACACAAGTTGCAATTGTTCAAAATAATTAGGATTCATGGAAAAACTTCATTTTAAGACAACCCTTTTGCTTTCTTACATTGTCTTCTTCATTTGAAATGGATTTCAAAACAAACACTCGGAAAATCATGCTATATTGAATACAAACCAGACCAATAAATTATATGGGTTTGACTTAGAAGCATGTCCAAAAACAAAACACACAAGTTGCAATTGTTCAAAATAATTAGGATTCATGGAAAAACTTCATTTTAAGACAACACGATTGCTTTCCTACACTGTCTTCTTCATTTGAAATGGATTTCAAAACAAACACTCGAAAAATCATGTTGTAATGAATACAAACCAAACCAATAAATTATATGGGTTTGACTTAGAAGCATGTCCAAAAACAAAACACACAAGTTGCAATTGTTCAAAATAATTAGGATTCATGGAAAAACTTCATTTTAAGACAACACTATTGCTTTCCTACACTGTCTTCTTCATTTGAAATGGATTTCAAAACAAACATTCGGAAAATCATGCTGTATTGAATACAAACCAAACCAATAAATTATATGGGTTTGACTTAGAAGCATGTCCAAAAACAAAACACACAAGTTGCAATTGTTCAAAATAATTAGGATTCATGGAAAAACTTCATTTTAAGACAACCCTATTGCTTTCCTACATTGTCTTCTTCATTTGAAATGGATTTCAAAACAAACAGTCGAAAAATCATGTTGTATTGAATACAAACCAAACCAATAAATTATATCGGTTTGACGTGGAAGCATGTCCAAAAACAAAACACACAAGTTGCAATTGTTCAAAATAATTAGGATTCATGGAAAAACCTCATTTTAAGACAACCCTATTGCTTTCCTACATTGTCTTCTTCATTTGAAATGGATTTCAAAACAAACACTCTTAAAATCATGTTGTAATGAATACAAACCAAACCAATAAATTATATGGGTTTGACTTAGAAGCATGTCCAAAAACAAAACACACAAGTTGCAATTGTTCAAAATAATTAGGATTCATGGAAAAACTTCATTTTAAGACAACACTATTGCTTTCCTACACTGTCTTCTTCATTTGAAATGGATTTCAAAACAAACATTCGGAAAATCATGCTGTATTGAATACAAACCAAACCAATAAATTATATGGGTTTGACTTAGAAGCATGTCCAAAAACAAAACACACAAGTTGCAATTGTTCAAAATAATTAGGATTCATGGAAAAACTTCATTTTAAGACAACCCTATTGCTTTCCTACATTGTCTTCTTCATTTGAAATGGATTTCAAAACAAACACTCGAAAAATCATGTTGTAATGAATACAAACCAAACCAATAAATTATATGGGTTTGACGTGGAAGCATGTCCAAAAACAAAACACACAAGTTGCAATTGTTCAAAATAATTAGGATTCATGGAAAAACTTCATTTTAAGACAACCCTTTTGCTTTCTTACATTGTCTTCTTCATTTGAAATGGATTTCAAAACAAACACTCGGAAAATCATGCTATATTGAATACAAACCAGACCAATAAATTATATGGGTTTGACTTAGAAGCATGTCCAAAAACAAAACACACAAGTTGCAATTGTTCAAAATAATTAGGATTCATGGAAAAACTTCATTTTAAGACAACACGATTGCTTTCCTACACTGTCTTCTTCATTTGAAATGGATTTCAAAACAAACACTCGAAAAATCATGTTGTAATGAATACAAACCAAACCAATAAATTATATGGGTTTGACTTAGAAGCATGTCCAAAAACAAAACACACAAGTTGCAATTGTTCAAAATAATTAGGATTCATGGAAAAACTTCATTTTAAGACAACACTATTGCTTTCCTACACTGTCTTCTTCATTTGAAATGGATTTCAAAACAAACATTCGGAAAATCATGCTGTATTGAATACAAACCAAACCAATAAATTATATGGGTTTGACTTAGAAGCATGTCCAAAAACAAAACACACAAGTTGCAATTGTTCAAAATAATTAGGATTCATGGAAAAACTTCATTTTAAGACAACCCTATTGCTTTCCTACATTGTCTTCTTCATTTGAAATGGATTTCAAAACAAACAGTCGAAAAATCATGTTGTATTGAATACAAACCAAACCAATAAATTATATCGGTTTGACGTGGAAGCATGTCCAAAAACAAAACACACAAGTTGCAATTGTTCAAAATAATTAGGATTCATGGAAAAACCTCATTTTAAGACAACCCTATTGCTTTCCTACATTGTCTTCTTCATTTGAAATGGATTTCAAAACAAACACTCTTAAAATCATGTTGTAATGAATACAAACCAAACCAATAAATTATATGGGTTTGACTTAGAAGCATGTCCAAAAACAAAACACACAAGTTGCAATTGTTCAAAATAATTAGGATTCATGGAAAAACTTCATTTTAAGACAACACTATTGCTTTCCTACACTGTCTTCTTCATTTGAAATGGATTTCAAAACAAACATTCGGAAAATCATGCTGTATTGAATACAAACCAAACCAATAAATTATATGGGTTTGACTTAGAAGCATGTCCAAAAACAAAACACACAAGTTGCAATTGTTCAAAATAATTAGGATTCATGGAAAAACTTCATTTTAAGACAACCCTATTGCTTTCCTACATTGTCTTCTTCATTTGAAATGGATTTCAAAACAAACACTCGAAAAATCATGTTGTAATGAATACAAACCAAACCAATAAATTATATGGGTTTGACTTAGAAGCATGTCCAAAAACAAAACACACAAGTTGCAATTGTTCAAAATAATTAGGATTCATGGAAAAACTTCATTTTAAGACAACACTATTGCTTTCCTACACTGTCTTCTTCATTTGAAATGGATTTCAAAACAAACATTCGGAAAATCATGCTGTATTGAATACAAACCAAACCAATAAATTATATGGGTTTGACTTAGAAGCATGTCCAAAAACAAAACACACAAGTTGCAATTGTTCAAAATAATTAGGATTCATGGAAAAACTTCATTTTAAGACAACCCTATTGCTTTCCTACACTGTCTTCTTCATTTGAAATGGATTTCAAAACAAACAGTCGAAAAATCATGTTGTATTGAATACAAACCAAACCAATAAATTATATCGGTTTGACGTGGAAGCATGTCCAAAAACAAAACACACAAGTTGCAATTGTTCAAAATAATTAGGATTCATGGAAAAACTTCATTTTAAGACAACCCTATTGCTTTCCTACACTGTCTTCTTCATTTGAAATGGATTTCAAAACAAACAGTCGAAAAATCATGTTGTATTGAATACAAACCAAACCAATAAATTATATCGGTTTGACGTGGAAGCATGTCCAAAAACAAAACACACAAGTTGCAATTGTTCAAAATAATTAGGATTCATGGAAAAACCTCATTTTAAGACAACCCTATTGCTTTCCTACATTGTCTTCTTCATTTGAAATGGATTTCAAAACAAACACTCTTAAAATCATGCTGTATTGAATACAAACCAAAACAATAAATTATATCGGTTTGACGTGGAAGCATGTCCAAAAACAAAACACACAAGTTGCAATTGTTCAAAATAATTAGGATTCATGGAAAAACTTCATTTTAAGACAACCCTATTGCTTTCCTACATTGTCTTCTTCATTTGAAATGGATTTCAAAACAAACACTCGAAAAATCATGTTGTAATGAATACAAACCAAACCAATAAATTATATGGGTTTGACGTGGAAGCATGTCCAAAAACAAAACACACAAGTTGCAATTGTTCAAAATAATTAGGATTCATGGAAAAACTTCATTTTAAGACAACCCTTTTGCTTTCTTACATTGTCTTCTTCATTTGAAATGGATTTCAAAACAAACACTCGGAAAATCATGCTATATTGAATACAAACCAGACCAATAAATTATATGGGTTTGACTTAGAAGCATGTCCAAAAACAAAACACACAAGTTGCAATTGTTCAAAATAATTAGGATTCATGGAAAAACTTCATTTTAAGACAACACGATTGCTTTCCTACACTGTCTTCTTCATTTGAAATGGATTTCAAAACAAACACTCGAAAAATCATGTTGTAATGAATACAAACCAAACCAATAAATTATATGGGTTTGACTTAGAAGCATGTCCAAAAACAAAACACACAAGTTGCAATTGTTCAAAATAATTAGGATTCATGGAAAAACTTCATTTTAAGACAACACTATTGCTTTCCTACACTGTCTTCTTCATTTGAAATGGATTTCAAAACAAACATTCGGAAAATCATGCTGTATTGAATACAAACCAAACCAATAAATTATATGGGTTTGACTTAGAAGCATGTCCAAAAACAAAACACACAAGTTGCAATTGTTCAAAATAATTAGGATTCATGGAAAAACTTCATTTTAAGACAACCCTATTGCTTTCCTACATTGTCTTCTTCATTTGAAATGGATTTCAAAACAAACAGTCGAAAAATCATGTTGTATTGAATACAAACCAAACCAATAAATTATATCGGTTTGACGTGGAAGCATGTCCAAAAACAAAACACACAAGTTGCAATTGTTCAAAATAATTAGGATTCATGGAAAAACCTCATTTTAAGACAACCCTATTGCTTTCCTACATTGTCTTCTTCATTTGAAATGGATTTCAAAACAAACACTCTTAAAATCATGCTGTATTGAATACAAACCAAAACAATAAATTATATCGGTTTGACGTGGAAGCATGTCCAAAAACAAAACACACAAGTTGCAATTGTTCAAAATAATTAGGATTCATGGAAAAACTTCATTTTAAGACAACCCTATTGCTTTCCTACATTGTCTTCTTCATTTGAAATGGATTTCAAAACAAACACTCTTAAAATCATGCTGTATTGAATACAAACCAAAACAATAAATTATATCGGTTTGACGTGGAAGCATGTCCAAAAACAAAACACACAAGTTGCAATTGTTCAAAATAATTAGGATTCATGGAAAAACTTCATTTTAAGACAACACTATTGCTTTCCTACACTGTCTTCTTCATTTGAAATGGATTTCAAAACAAACATTCGGAAAATCATGCTGTATTGAATACAAACCAAACCAATAAATTATATGGGTTTGACTTAGAAGCATGTCCAAAAACAAAACACACAAGTTGCAATTGTTCAAAATAATTAGGATTCATGGAAAAACTTCATTTTAAGACAACCCTATTGCTTTCCTACACTGTCTTCTTCATTTGAAATGGATTTCAAAACAAACAGTCGAAAAATCATGTTGTATTGAATACAAACCAAACCAATAAATTATATCGGTTTGACGTGGAAGCATGTCCAAAAACAAAACACACAAGTTGCAATTGTTCAAAATAATTAGGATTCATGGAAAAACTTCATTTTAAGACAACCCTATTGCTTTCCTACACTGTCTTCTTCATTTGAAATGGATTTCAAAACAAACAGTCGAAAAATCATGTTGTATTGAATACAAACCAAACCAATAAATTATATCGGTTTGACGTGGAAGCATGTCCAAAAACAAAACACACAAGTTGCAATTGTTCAAAATAATTAGGATTCATGGAAAAACCTCATTTTAAGACAACCCTATTGCTTTCCTACATTGTCTTCTTCATTTGAAATGGATTTCAAAACAAACACTCGAAAAATCATGTTGTAATGAATACAAACCAAACCAATAAATTATATGGGTTTGACGTGGAAGCATGTCCAAAAACAAAACACACAAGTTGCAATTGTTCAAAATAATTAGGATTCATGGAAAAACTTCATTTTAAGACAACCCTTTTGCTTTCTTACATTGTCTTCTTCATTTGAAATGGATTTCAAAACAAACACTCGGAAAATCATGCTATATTGAATACAAACCAGACCAATAAATTATATGGGTTTGACTTAGAAGCATGTCCAAAAACAAAACACACAAGTTGCAATTGTTCAAAATAATTAGGATTCATGGAAAAACTTCATTTTAAGACAACACTATTGCTTTCCTACACTGTCTTCTTCATTTGAAATGGATTTCAAAACAAACACTCGAAAAATCATGTTGTAATGAATACAAACCAAACCAATAAATTATATGGGTTTGACTTAGAAGCATGTCCAAAAACAAAACACACAAGTTGCAATTGTTCAAAATAATTAGGATTCATGGAAAAACTTCATTTTAAGACAACACTATTGCTTTCCTACACTGTCTTCTTCATTTGAAATGGATTTCAAAACAAACATTCGGAAAATCATGCTGTATTGAATACAAACCAAACCAATAAATTATATGGGTTTGACTTAGAAGCATGTCCAAAAACAAAACACACAAGTTGCAATTGTTCAAAATAATTAGGATTCATGGAAAAACTTCATTTTAAGACAACCCTATTGCTTTCCTACATTGTCTTCTTCATTTGAAATGGATTTCAAAACAAACAGTCGAAAAATCATGTTGTATTGAATACAAACCAAACCAATAAATTATATCGGTTTGACGTGGAAGCATGTCCAAAAACAAAACACACAAGTTGCAATTGTTCAAAATAATTAGGATTCATGGAAAAACCTCATTTTAAGACAACCCTATTGCTTTCCTACATTGTCTTCTTCATTTGAAATGGATTTCAAAACAAACACTCGAAAAATCATGCTGTATTGAATACAAACCAAAACAATAAATTATATCGGTTTGACGTGGAAGCATGTCCAAAAACAAAACACACAAGTTGCAATTGTTCAAAATAATTAGGATTTATGGAAAAACTTCATTTTAAGACAACCCTATTGCTTTCCTACATTGTCTTCTTCATTTGAAATGGATTTCAAAACAAACACTCTTAAAATCATGCTGTATTGAATACAAACCAAAACAATAAATTATATCGGTTTGACGTGGAAGCATGTCCAAAAACAAAACACACAAGTTGCAATTGTTCAAAATAATTAGGATTCATGGAAAAACTTCATTTTAAGACAACCCTATTGCTTTCCTACATTGTCTTCTTCATTTGAAATGGATTTCAAAACAAACACTCTTAAAATCATGCTGTATTGAATACAAACCAAACCAATAAATTATATGGGTTTGACTTAGAAGCATGTCCAAAAACAAAACACACAAGTTGCAATTGTTCAAAATAATTAGGATTCATGGAAAAACTTCATTTTAAGACAACCCTATTGCTTTCCTACACTGTCTTCTTCATTTGAAATGGATTTCAAAACAAACAGTCGAAAAATCATGTTGTATTGAATACAAACCAAACCAATAAATTATATCGGTTTGACGTGGAAGCATGTCCAAAAACAAAACACACAAGTTGCAATTGTTCAAAATAATTAGGATTCATGGAAAAACCTCATTTTAAGACAACCCTATTGCTTTCCTACATTGTCTTCTTCATTTGAAATGGATTTCAAAACAAACACTCGAAAAATCATGTTGTAATGAATACAAACCAAACCAATAAATTATATGGGTTTGACTTAGAAGCATGTCCAAAAACAAAACACACAAGTTGCAATTGTTCAAAATAATAAGGATTCATGGAAAAACTTCATTTTGAGACAACACTATTGCTTTCCTACACTGTCTTCTTCATTTGAAATGGATTTCAAAACAAACATTCGGAAAATCATGCTGTATTGAATACAAACCAAAACAATAAATTATATGGGTTTGACTTAGAAGCATGTCCAAAAACAAAACACACAAGTTGCAATTGTTCAAAATAATAAGGATTCATGGAAAAACTTCATTTTGAGACAACACTATTGCTTTCCTACACTGTCTTCTTCATTTGAAATGGATTTCAAAACAAACAGTCGAAAAATCATGTTGTATTGAATACAAACCAAACCAATAAATTATATCGGTTTGACGTGGAAGCATGTCCAAAAACAAAACACACAAGTTGCAATTGTTCAAAATAATTAGGATTCATGGAAAAACTTCATTTTCAGACAACACTATTGCTTTCCTACACTGTCTTCTTCATTTGAAATGGATTTCAAAACAAACATTCGGAAAATCATGCTGTATTGAATACAAACCAAACCAATAAATTATATGGGTTTGACTTAGAAGCATGTCCAAAAACAAAACACACAAGTTGCAATTGTTCAAAATAATTAGGATTCATGGAAAAACTTCATTTTCAGACAACACTATTGCTTTCCTACACTGTCTTCTTCATTTGAAATGGATTTCAAAACAAACATTCGGAAAATCATGCTGTATTGAATACAAACCAAACCAATAAATTATATGGGTTTGACTTAGAAGCATGTCCAAAAACAAAACACACAAGTTGCAATTGTTCAAAATAATAAGGATTCATGGAAAAACTTCATTCTAAGACAACCCTATTGCTTTCCTACACTGTCTTCTTCATTTGAAATGGATTTCAAAACAAACACTCGAAAAATCATGTTGTAATGAATACAAACCAAACCAATAAATTATATGGGTTTGACTTAGAAGCATGTCCAAAAACAAAACACACAAGTTGCAATTGTTCAAAATAATTAGGATTCATGGAAAAACTTCATTTTCAGACAACACTATTGCTTTCCTACACTGTCTTCTTCATTTGAAATGGATTTCAAAACAAACATTCGGAAAATCATGCTGTATTGAATACAAACCAAACCAATAAATTATATGGGTTTGACTTAGAAGCATGTCCAAAAACAAAACACACAAGTTGCAATTGTTCAAAATAATAAGGATTCATGGAAAAACTTCATTTTAAGACAACCCTATTGCTTTCCTACACTGTCTTCTTCATTTGAAATGGATTTCAAAACAAACACTCGAAAAATCATGTTGTAATGAATACAAACCAAACCAATAAATTATATGGGTTTGACGTGGAAGCATGTCCAAAAACAAAACACACATGTTGCAATTGTTCAAAATAATTAGGATTCATGGAAAAACCTCATTTTAAGACAACCCTATTGCTTTCCTACATTGTCTTCTTCATTTGAAATGGATTTCAAAACAAACACTCTTAAAATCATGCTGTATTGAATACAAACCAAAACAATAAATTATATCGGTTTGACGTGGAAGCATGTCCAAAAACAAAACACACAAGTTGCAATTGTTCAAAATAATTAGGATTCATGGAAAAACTTCATTTTAAGACAACCCTATTGCTTTCCTACATTGTCTTCTTCATTTGAAATGGATTTCAAAACAAACACTCGAAAAATCATGTTGTAATGAATACAAACCAAACCAATAAATTATATGGGTTTGACGTGGAAGCATGTCCAAAAACAAAACACACAAGTTGCAATTGTTCAAAATAATTAGGATTCATGGAAAAACTTCATTTTAAGACAACCCTTTTGCTTTCTTACATTGTCTTCTTCATTTGAAATGGATTTCAAAACAAACACTCTTAAAATCATGCTGTATTGAATACAAACCAAACCAATAAATTATATGGGTTTGACTTAGAAGCATGTCCAAAAACAAAACACACAAGTTGCAATTGTTCAAAATAATAAGGATTCATGGAAAAACTTCATTTTAAGACAACCCTATTGCTTTCCTACACTGTCTTCTTCATTTGAAATGGATTTCAAAACAAACACTCGAAAAATCATGTTGTAATGAATACAAACCAAACCAATAAATTATATGGGTTTGACGTGGAAGCATGTCCAAAAACAAAACACACATGTTGCAATTGTTCAAAATAATTAGGATTCATGGAAAAACCTCATTTTAAGACAACCCTATTGCTTTCCTACATTGTCTTCTTCATTTGAAATGGATTTCAAAACAAACACTCTTAAAATCATGCTGTATTGAATACAAACCAAAACAATAAATTATATCGGTTTGACGTGGAAGCATGTCCAAAAACAAAACACACAAGTTGCAATTGTTCAAAATAATTAGGATTCATGGAAAAACTTCATTTTAAGACAACCCTATTGCTTTCCTACATTGTCTTCTTCATTTGAAATGGATTTCAAAACAAACACTCGAAAAATCATGTTGTAATGAATACAAACCAAACCAATAAATTATATGGGTTTGACGTGGAAGCATGTCCAAAAACAAAACACACAAGTTGCAATTGTTCAAAATAATTAGGATTCATGGAAAAACTTCATTTTAAGACAACCCTTTTGCTTTCTTACATTGTCTTCTTCATTTGAAATGGATTTCAAAACAAACACTCGGAAAATCATGCTATATTGAATACAAACCAGACCAATAAATTATATGGGTTTGACTTAGAAGCATGTCCAAAAACAAAACACACAAGTTGCAATTGTTCAAAATAATTAGGATTCATGGAAAAACTTCATTTTAAGACAACCCTATTGCTTTCCTACATTGTCTTCTTCATTTGAAATGGATTTCAAAACAAACACTCGAAAAATCATGTTGTAATGAATACAAACCAAACCAATAAATTATATGGGTTTGACTTAGAAGCATGTCCAAAAACAAAACACACAAGTTGCAATTGTTCAAAATAATTAGGATTCATGGAAAAACTTCATTTTAAGACAACACTATTGCTTTCCTACACTGTCTTCTTCATTTGAAATGGATTTCAAAACAAACATTCGGAAAATCATGCTGTATTGAATACAAACCAAACCAATAAATTATATGGGTTTGACTTAGAAGCATGTCCAAAAACAAAACACACAAGTTGCAATTGTTCAAAATAATAAGGATTCATGGAAAAACTTCATTTTAAGACAACCCTATTGCTTTCCTACACTGTCTTCTTCATTTGAAATGGATTTCAAAACAAACACTCGAAAAATCATGTTGTAATGAATACAAACCAAACCAATAAATTATATGGGTTTGACGTGGAAGCATGTCCAAAAACAAAACACACATGTTGCAATTGTTCAAAATAATTAGGATTCATGGAAAAACCTCATTTTAAGACAACCCTATTGCTTTCCTACATTGTCTTCTTCATTTGAAATGGATTTCAAAACAAACACTCGAAAAATCATGTTGTAATGAATACAAACCAAACCAATAAATTATATGGGTTTGACTTAGAAGCATGTCCAAAAACAAAACACACAAGTTGCAATTGTTCAAAATAATTAGGATTCATGGAAAAACTTCATTTTAAGACAACCCTATTGCTTTCCTACATTGTCTTCTTCATTTGAAATGGATTTCAAAACAAACACTCTTAAAATCATGCTGTATTGAATACAAACCAAAACAATAAATTATATCGGTTTGACGTGGAAGCATGTCCAAAAACAAAACACACAAGTTGCAATTGTTCAAAATAATTAGGATTCATGGAAAAACTTCATTTTAAGACAACCCTATTGCTTTCCTACATTGTCTTCTTCATTTGAAATGGATTTCAAAACAAACACTCTTAAAATCATGCTGTATTGAATACAAACCAAACCAATAAATTATATGGGTTTGACTTAGAAGCATGTCCAAAAACAAAACACACAAGTTGCAATTGTTCAAAATAATTAGGATTCATGGAAAAACTTCATTTTAAGACAACCCTATTGCTTTCCTACACTGTCTTCTTCATTTGAAATGGATTTCAAAACAAACAGTCGAAAAATCATGTTGTATTGAATACAAACCAAACCAATAAATTATATCGGTTTGACGTGGAAGCATGTCCAAAAACAAAACACACAAGTTGCAATTGTTCAAAATAATTAGGATTCATGGAAAAACCTCATTTTAAGACAACCCTATTGCTTTCCTACATTGTCTTCTTCATTTGAAATGGATTTCAAAACAAACACTCGAAAAATCATGTTGTAATGAATACAAACCAAACCAATAAATTATATGGGTTTGACTTAGAAGCATGTCCAAAAACAAAACACACAAGTTGCAATTGTTCAAAATAATAAGGATTCATGGAAAAACTTCATTTTGAGACAACACTATTGCTTTCCTACACTGTCTTCTTCATTTGAAATGGATTTCAAAACAAACATTCGGAAAATCATGCTGTATTGAATACAAACCAAACCAATAAATTATATGGGTTTGACTTAGAAGCATGTCCAAAAACAAAACACACAAGTTGCAATTGTTCAAAATAATAAGGATTCATGGAAAAACTTCATTTTGAGACAACACTATTGCTTTCCTACACTGTCTTCTTCATTTGAAATGGATTTCAAAACAAACAGTCGAAAAATCATGTTGTATTGAATACAAACCAAACCAATAAATTATATCGGTTTGACGTGGAAGCATGTCCAAAAACAAAACACACAAGTTGCAATTGTTCAAAATAATTAGGATTCATGGAAAAACTTCATTTTCAGACAACACTATTGCTTTCCTACACTGTCTTCTTCATTTGAAATGGATTTCAAAACAAACATTCGGAAAATCATGCTGTATTGAATACAAACCAAACCAATAAATTATATGGGTTTGACTTAGAAGCATGTCCAAAAACAAAACACACAAGTTGCAATTGTTCAAAATAATTAGGATTCATGGAAAAACTTCATTTTAAGACAACCCTATTGCTTTCCTACACTGTCTTCTTCATTTGAAATGGATTTCAAAACAAACAGTCGAAAAATCATGTTGTATTGAATACAAACCAAACCAATAAATTATATCGGTTTGACGTGGAAGCATGTCCAAAAACAAAACACACAAGTTGCAATTGTTCAAAATAATAAGGATTCATGGAAAAACTTCATTTTAAGACAACCCTATTGCTTTCCTACATTGTCTTCTTCATTTGAAATGGATTTCAAAACAAACACTCGGAAAATCATGCTGTATTGAATACAATGCAAAACAATAAATTATATCGGTTTGACGTGGAAGCATGTCCAAAAACAAAACACACAAGTTGCAATTGTTCAGAATAATTAGGATTCATGGAAAAACTTCATTTTAAGACAACCCTATTGCTTTCCTACATTGTCTTCTTCATTTGAAATGGATTTCAAAACAAACACTCGAAAAATCATGTTGTAATGAATACAAACCAAACCAATAAATTATATGGGTTTGACTTAGAAGCATGTCCAAAAACAAAACACACATGTTGCAATTGTTCAAAATAATTAGGATTCATGGAAAAACCTCATTTTAAGACAACCCTATTGCTTTCCTACATTGTCTTCTTCATTTGAAATGGATTTCAAAACAAACACTCTTAAAATCATGCTGTATTGAATACAAACCAAAACAATAAATTATATCGGTTTGACGTGGAAGCATGTCCAAAAACAAAACACACAAGTTGCAATTGTTCAAAATAATTAGGATTCATGGGAAAACTTCATTTTAAGACAACCCTATTGCTTTCCTACACTGTCTTCTTCATTTGAAATGGATTTCAAAACAAACACTCGGAAAATCATGTTCTATTGAATACAAACCAAACCAATAAATTATATCGGTTTGACGTGGAAGCATGTCCAAAAACAAAACACACAAGTTGCAATTGTTCAAAATAATAAGGATTCATGGAAAAACTTCATTTTAAGACAACCCTATTGCTTTTCTACACTGTCTTCTTCATTTGAAATGGATTTCAAAACAAACACTCGAAAAATCATGTTGTATTGAATACAAACCAAACCAATAAATTATATGGGTTTGACTTAGAAGCATGTCCAAAAACAAAACACACAAGTTGCAATTGTTCAAAATAATTAGGATTCATGGAAAAACTTCATTTTAAGACAACCCTATTGCTTTCCTACACTGACTTCTTCATTTGAAATGGATTTCAAAACAAACACTCGAAAAATCATGCTATATTGAATACAAACCAAACCAATAAATTATATGGGTTTGACTTAGAAGCATGTCCAAAAACAAAACACACAAGTTGCAATTGTTCAAAATAATTAGGATTCATGGAAAAACTTCATTTTAAGACAACCCTATTGCTTTCCTACACTGACTTCTTCATTTGAAATGGATTTCAAAACAAACACTCGAAAAATCATGCTATATTGAATACAAACCAAACCAATAAATTATATGGGTTTGACTTAGAAGCATGTCCAAAAACAAAACACACAAGTTGCAATTGTTCAAAATAATTAGGATTCATGGAAAAACTTCATTTTAAGACAACCCTATTGCTTTCCTACATTGTCTTCTTCATTTGAAATGGATTTCAAAACAAACACTCGAAAAATCATGTTGTATTGAATACAAACCAAACCAATAAATTATATCGGTTCGACGTGGAAGCATGTCCAAAAACAAAACACACAAGTTGCAATTGTTCAAAATAATTAGGATTCATGGAAAAACTTCATTTTAAGACAACCCTATTGCTTTCCTACATTGTCTTCTTCATTTGAAATGGATTTCAAAACAAACACTCGAAAAATCATGTTGTATTGAATACAAACCAAACCAATAAATTATATGGGTTTGACTTAGAAGCATGTCCAAAAACAAAACACACAAGTTGCAATTGTTCAAAATAATTAGGATTCATGGAAAAACTTCATTTTAAGACAACCCTATTGCTTTCCTACATTGTCTTCTTCATTTGAAATGGATTTCAAAACAAACACTCGAAAAATCATGTTGTATTGAATACAAACCAAACCAATAAATTATATCGGTTCGACGTGGAAGCATGTCCAAAAACAAAACACACAAGTTGCAATTGTTCAAAATAATTAGGATTCATGGAAAAACTTCATTTTAAGACAACCCTATTGCTTTCCTACATTGTCTTCTTCATTTGAAATGGATTTCAAAACAAACACTCGAAAAATCATGTTGTATTGAATACAAACCAAACCAATAAATTATATGGGTTTGACTTAGAAGCATGTCCAAAAACAAAACACACAAGTTGCAATTGTTCAAAATAATTAGGATTCATGGAAAAACTTCATTTTAAGACAACCCTATTGCTTTCCTACACTGTCTTCTTCATTTGAAATGGATTTCAAAACAAACAGTCGAAAAATCATGTTGTATTGAATACAAACCAAACCAATAAATTATATCGGTTTGACGTGGAAGCATGTCCAAAAACAAAACACACAAGTTGCAATTGTTCAAAATAATTAGGATTCATGGAAAAACTTCATTTTAAGACAACCCTATTGCTTTTGCTACACTGTCTTCTTCATTTGAAATGGATTTCAAAACAAACAGTCGAAAAATCATGTTGTATTGAATACAAACCAAACCAATAAATTATATGGGTTTGACGTGGAAGCATGTCCAAAAACAAAACACACAAGTTGCAATTGTTCAAAATAATTAGGATTCATGGAAAAACTTCATTTTAAGACAACCCTATTGCTTTCCTACACTATCTTCTTCATTTGAAATGGATTTCAAAACAAACAGTCGAAAAATCATGTTGTATTGAATACAAACCAAACCAATAAATTATATCGGTTCGACGTGGAAGCATATCCAAAAACAAAACACACAAGTTGCAATTGTTCAAAATAATTAGGATTCATGGAAAAACTTCATTTTAAGACAACCCTATTGGTTTCCTACATTGTCTTCTTCATTTGAAAAGGATTTGAAAACAAACACTCGAAAAATCATGTTGTATTGAATACAAACCAAACCAATAAATTATATCGGTTTGACGTGGAAGCATGTCCAAAAACAAAACACACAAGTTGCAATTGTTCAAAATAATTAGGATTCATGGAAAAACTTCATTTTAAGACAACCCTATTGCTTTCCTACACTGTCTTCTTCATTTGAAATGGATTTCAAAACAAACAGTCGAAAAATCATGTTGTATTGAATACAAACCAAACCAATAAATTATATCGGTTTGACGTGGAAGCATGTCCAAAAACAAAACACACAAGTTGCAAATGTTCAAAATAATTAGGATTCATGGAAAAACTTCATTTTAAGACAACCCTATTGCTTTCCTACACTGTCTTCTTCATTTGAAATGGATTTCAAAACAAACACTCGAAAAATCATGTTGTATTGAATACAAACCAAACCAATAAATTATATCGGTTCGACGTGGAAGCATATCCAAAAACAAAACACACAAGTTGCAATTGTTCAAAATAATTAGTATTTATGGAAAAACTTCATTTTAAGACAACCCTATTGCTTTCCTACATTGTCTTCTTTATTTGAAATGGATTTGAAAACAAACACTCGAAAAATCATGTTGTATTGAATACAAACCAAACCAATAAATTATATCGGTTTGACGTGGAAGCATGTCCAAAAACAAAACACACAAGTTGCAATTGTTCAAAATAATTAGGATTCATGGAAAAACTTCATTTTAAGACAACCCTATTGCTTTCCTACACTGTCTTCTTCATTTGAAATGGATTTCAAAACAAACAGTCGAAAAATCATGTTGTATTGAATACAAACCAAACCAATAAATTATATCGGTTTGACGTGGAAGCATGTCCAAAAACAAAACACACAAGTTGCAATTGTTCAAATTAATTAGGATTCATGGAAAAACTTCATTTTAAGACAACCCTATTGCTTTCCTACACTGTCTTCTTCATTTGAAATGGATTTCAAAACAAACACTCGAAAAATCATGCTGTATTGAATACAAACCAAACCAATAAATTATATGGGTTTGACTTAGAAGCATGTCCAAAAACAAAACACACAAGTTGCAATTGTTCAAAATAATTAGGATTCATGGAAAAACTTCATTTTAAGACAACCCTATTGCTTTCCTACATTGTCTTCTTCATTTGAAATGGATTTCAAAACAAACACTCGAAAAATCATGTTGTATTGAATACAAACCAAACCAATAAATTATATCGGTTTGACGTGGAAGCATGTCCAAAAACAAAACACACAAGTTGCAATTGTTCAAAATAATTAGGATTCATGGAAAAACTTCATTTTAAGACAACCCTATTGCTTTCCTACACTGTCTTCTTCATTTGAAATGGATTTCAAAACAAACAGTCGAAAAATCATGTTGTATTGAATACAAACCAAACCAATAAATTATATCGGTTTGACGTGGAAGCATGTCCAAAAACAAAACACACAAGTTGCAATTGTTCAAAATAATTAGGATTCATGGAAAAACTTCATTTTAAGACAACCCTATTGCTTTCCTACTCTGTCTTCTTCATTTGAAATTGATTTCAAAACAAACACTCGAAAAATCATGTTGTATTGAATACAAACCAAACCAATAAATTATATCGGTTCGACGTGGAAGCATATCCAAAAACAAAACACACAAGTTGCAATTGTTCAAAATAATTAGTATTCATGGAAAAACTTCATTTTAAGACAACCCTATTGCTTTCCTACATTGTCTTCTTTATTTGAAATGGATTTGAAAACAAACACTCGAAAAATCATGTTGTATTGAATACAAACCAAACCAATAAATTATATCGGTTTGACGTGGAAGCATGTCCAAAAACAAAACACACAAGTTGCAATTGTTCAAAATAATTAGGATTCATGGAAAAACTTCATTTTAAGACAACCCTATTGCTTTCCTACACTGTCTTCTTCATTTGAAATGGATTTCAAAACAAACAGTCGAAAAATCATGTTGTATTGAATACAAACCAAACCAATAAATTATATGGGTTTGACGTGGAAGCATGTCCAAAAACAAAACACACAAGTTGCAATTGTTCAAATTAATTAGGATTCATGGAAAAACTTCATTTTAAGACAACCCTATTGCTTTCCTACACTGTCTTCTTCATTTGAAATGGATTTCAAAACAAACACTCGAAAAATCATGCTGTATTGAATACAAACCAAACCAATAAATTATATGGGTTTGACTTAGAAGCATGTCCAAAAACAAAACACACAAGTTGCAATTGTTCAAAATAATTAGGATTCATGGAAAAACTTCATTTTAAGACAACCCTATTGCTTTCCTACACTGTCTTCTTCATTTGAAATGGATTTCAAAACAAACACTCGAAAAATCATGTTGTATTGAATACAAACCAAACCAATAAATTATATCGGTTTGACGTGGAAGCATGTCCAAAAACAAAACACACAAGTTGCAATTGTTCAAAATAATTAGGATTCATGGAAAAACTTCATTTTAAGACAACCCTATTGCTTTCCTACACTGTCTTCTTCATTTGAAATGGATTTCAAAACAAATAGTCGAAAAATCATGTTGTATTGAATACAAACCAAACCAATAAATTATATCGGTTTGACGTGGAAGCATGTCCAAAAACAAAACACACAAGTTGCAATTGTTCAAAATAATTAGGATTCATGGAAAAACTTCATTTTAAGACAACCCTATTGCTTTCCTACATTGTCTTCTTCATTTGAAATGGATTTCAAAACAAACACTCGAAAAATCATGGTGTATTGAATACAAACCAAACCAATAAATTATATGGGTTTGACTTAGAAGCATGTCCAAAAACAAAACACACAAGTTGCAATTGTTCAAAATAATTAGGATTCATGGAAAAACTTCATTTTAAGACAACCCTATTGCTTTCCTACACTGTCTTCTTCATTTGAAATGGATTTCAAAAGAAACACTCGAAAAATCATGTTCTATTGAATACAAACCAAACCAATAAATTATATCGGTTTGACGTGGAAGCATGTCCAAAAACAAAACACACAAGTTGCAATTGTTCAAAATAATTAGGATTCATGGAAAAACTTCATTTTAAGACAACCCTATTGCTTTCCTACATTGTCTTCTTCATTTGAAATGGATTTGAAAACAAACACTCGAAAAATCATGCTATATTGAATACAAACCAAACCAATAAATTATATGGGTTTGACTTAGAAGCATATCCAAAAACAAAACACACAAGTTGCAATTGTTCAAAATAATTAGGATTCATGGAAAAACTTCATTTTAAGACAACCCTATTGCTTTCCTACACTGACTTCTTCATTTGAAATGGATTTCAAAACAAACACTCGAAAAATCATGCTATATTGAATACAAACCAAACCAATAAATTATATGGGTTTGACTTAGAAGCATGTCCAAAAACAAAACACACAAGTTGCAATTGTTCAAAATAATTAGGATTCATGGAAAAACTTCATTTTAAGACAACCCTATTGCTTTCCTACACTGTCTTCTTCATTTGAAATGGATTTCAAAACAAACAGTCGAAAAATCATGTTGTATTGAATACAAACCAAACCAATAAATTATATCGGTTTGACGTGGAAGCATGTCCAAAAACAAAACACACAAGTTGCAATTGTTCAAAATAATTAGGATTCATGGAAAAACTTCATTTTAAGACAACCCTATTGCTTTCCTACACTGTCTTCTTCATTTGAAATGGATTTCAAAACAAATAGTCGAAAAATCATGTTGTATTGAATACAAACCAAACCAATAAATTATATCGGTTTGACGTGGAAGCATGTCCAAAAACAAAACACACAAGTTGCAATTGTTCAAAATAATTAGGATTCATGGAAAAACTTCATTTTAAGACAACCCTATTGCTTTCCTACATTGTCTTCTTCATTTGAAATGGATTTCAAAACAAACACTCGAAAAATCATGGTGTATTGAATACAAACCAAACCAATAAATTATATGGGTTTGACTTAGAAGCATGTCCAAAAACAAAACACACAAGTTGCAATTGTTCAAAATAATTAGGATTCATGGAAAAACTTCATTTTAAGACAACCCTATTGCTTTCCTACACTGTCTTCTTCATTTGAAATGGATTTCAAAAGAAACACTCGAAAAATCATGTTCTATTGAATACAAACCAAACCAATAAATTATATCGGTTTGACGTGGAAGCATGTCCAAAAACAAAACACACAAGTTGCAATTGTTCAAAATAATTAGGATTCATGGAAAAACTTCATTTTAAGACAACCCTATTGCTTTCCTACATTGTCTTCTTCATTTGAAATGGATTTGAAAACAAACACTCGAAAAATCATGCTATATTGAATACAAACCAAACCAATAAATTATATGGGTTTGACTTAGAAGCATATCCAAAAACAAAACACACAAGTTGCAATTGTTCAAAATAATTAGGATTCATGGAAAAACTTCATTTTAAGACAACCCTATTGCTTTCCTACACTGACTTCTTTATTTGAAATGGATTTCAAAACAAACACTCGAAAAATCATGCTATATTGAATACAAACCAAACCAATAAATTATATGGGTTTGACTTAGAAGCATGTCCAAAAACAAAACACACAAGTTGCAATTGTTCAAAATAATTAGGATTCATGGAAAAACTTCATTTTAAGACAACCCTATTGCTTTCCTACACTGTCTTCTTCATTTGAAATGGATTTGAAAACAAACACTCGAAAAATCATGCTGTATTGAATACAAACCAAACCAATAAATTATATCGGTTTGACGTGGAAGCATGTCCAAAGACAAAACACACAAGTTGCAATTGTTCATAATAATTAGGATTCATGGAAAAACTTCATTTTAAGACAACCCTATTGCTTTCCTACACTGACTTCTTCATTTGAAATGGATTTCAAAACAAACACTCGAAAAATCATGCTGTATTGAATACAAACCAAACCAATAAATTATATGGGATTGACTTAGAAGCATGTCCAAAGACAAAACACACAAGTTGCAATTGTTCATAATAATTAGGATTCATGGAAAAACTTCATTTTAAGACAACCCTATTCCTTTCCTAGACTGTCTTCTTCATTTGAAATGGATTTCAAAACAAACACTCGAAAAATCATGGTGTATTGAATACAAACCAAACCAATAAATTATATCGGTTTGACGTGGAAGCATGTCCAAAAACAAAACACACAAGTTGCAATTGTTCAAAATAATAAGGATTCATGGAAAAACTTCATTTTAAAACAACCCTATTGCTTTCCTACATTGTCTTCTTCATTTGAAATGGATTACAAAACAAACACTCGAAAAATCATGCTGTATTGAATACAAACCAAACCAATAAATTATATCGGTTTGACGTGGAAGCATGTCCAAAAACAAAACACACAAGTTGCAATTGATTAAAATAATTAGGATTCATGGAAAAACTTCATTTTAAGACAATCCTATTGCTTTCCTACACTGACTTCTTCATTTGAAATGGATTTCAAAACAAACACTCGAAAAATCATGCTGTATTGAATACAAACCAAACCAATAAATTATATGGGATTGACATAGAAGCATGTCCAAAGACAAAACACACAAGTTGCAATTGTTCATAATAATTAGGATTCATGGAAAAACTTCATTTTAAGACAACCCTATTGCTTTCCTAGACTGTCTTCTTCATTTGAAATGGATTTCAAAACAAACACTCGAAAAATCATGGTGTATTGAATACAAACCAAACCAATAAATTATATGGGTTTGACGTGGAAGCATGTCCAAAAACAAAACACACAAGTTGCAATTGTTCAAAATAATAAGGATTCCTGGAAAAACTTCATTTTAAGACAACCCTATTGCTTTCCTACATTGTCTTCTTCATTTGAAATCGATTTCAAAACAAACACTCGAAAAATCATGCTATATTGAATACAAACCAAACCAATAAATTATATGGGTTTGACGTGGAAGCATGTCCAAAAACAAAACACACAAGTTGCAATTGTTCAAAATAATTAGGATTCATGGAAAAACTTCATTTTAAGACAACCCTATTGCTTTCCTACACTGACTTCTTCATTTGAAATGGATTTCAAAACAAACACTCGGAAAATCATGCTGTATTGAATACAAACCAAACCAATAAATTATATCGGTTTGACGTGGAAGCATGTCCAAAAACAAAACACACAAGTTGCAATTGTTCAAAATAATTAGGATTCCTGGAAAAACTTCATTTTAAGACAACCCTATTGCATTCCTACACTGACTTCTTCATTTGAAATGGATTTCAAAACAAACACTCGAAAAATCATGCTGTATTGAATACAAACCAAACCAATAAATTATATGGGTTTGACGTGGAAGCATGTCCAAAAACAAAACACACAAGTTGCAATTGTTCAAAATAATTAGGATTCATGGAAAAACTTCATTTTAAGACAACCCTATTGCTTTCCTACATTGTCTTCTTCATTTGAAATGGATTTCAAAACAAACACTCGAAAAATCATGCTATATTGAATACAAACCAAACCAATAAATTATATGGGTTTGACTTAGAAGCATGTCCAAAAACAAAACACACAAGTTGCAATTGTTCAAAATAATTAGGATTCATGGAAAAACTTCATTTTAATACAACCCTATTGCTTTCCTACACTGACTTCTTCATTTGAAATGGATTTCAAAACAAACACTCGAAAAATCATGGTGTATTGAATACAAACCAAACCAATAAATTATATGGGTTTGACGTGGAAGCATGTCCAAAAACAAAACACACAAGTTGCAATTGTTCAAAATAATAAGGATTCCTGGAAAAACTTCATTTTAAGACAACCCTATTGCTTTCCTACATTGTCTTCTTCATTTGAAATGGATTTCAAAACAAACACTCGAAAAATCATGCTATATTGAATACAAACCAAACCAATAAATTATATGGGTTTGACTTAGAAGCATGTCCAAAAACAAAACACACAAGTTGCAATTGTTCAAAATAATTAGGATTCATGGAAAAACTTCATTTTAATACAACCCTATTGCTTTCCTACACTGACTTCTTCATTTGAAATGGATTTCAAAACAAACACTCGGAAAATCATGCTGTATTGAATACAAACCAAACCAATAAATTATATCGGTTTGACGTGGAAGCATGTCCAAAAACAAAACACACAAGTTGCAATTGTTCAAAATAATTAGGATTCCTGGAAAAACTTCATTTTAAGACAACCCTATTGCATTCCTACACTGACTTCTTCATTTGAAATGGATTTCAAAACAAACACTCGAAAAATCATGCTGTATTGAATACAAACCAAACCAATAAATTATATGGGTTTGACGTGGAAGCATGTCCAAAAACAAAACACACAAGTTGCAATTGTTCAAAATAATTAGGATTCATGGAAAAACTTCATTTTAAGACAACCCTATTGCTTTCCTACATTGTCTTCTTCATTTGAAATGGATTTCAAAACAAACACTCGAAAAATCATGCTATATTGAATACAAACCAAACCAATAAATTATATGGGTTTGACTTAGAAGCATGTCCAAAAACAAAACACACAAGTTGCAATTGTTCAAAATAATTAGGATTCATGGAAAAACTTCATTTTAATACAACCCTATTGCTTTCCTACACTGACTTCTTCATTTGAAATGGATTTCAAAACAAACACTCGAAAAATCATGCTGTATTGAATACAAACCAAACCAATAAATTATATGGGTTTGACGTGGAAGCATGTCCAAAAACAAAACACACAAGTTGCAATTGTTCAAAATAATTAGGATTCATGGAAAAACTTCATTTTAAGACAACCCTATTGCTTTCCTACACTGACTTCTTCATTTGAAATGGATTTCAAAACAAACACTCGAAAAATCATGCTGTATTGAATACAAACCAAACCAATAAATTATATCGGTTTGACGTGGAAGCATGTCCAAAAACAAAACACACAAGTTGCAATTGTTCAAAATAATTAGGATTCATGGAAAAACTTCATTTTAAGACAACCCTATTGCTTTTGCTACACTGTCTTCTTCATTTGAAATGGATTTCAAAACAAACAGTCGAAAAATCATGTTGTATTGAATACAAACCAAACCAATAAATTATATGGGTTTGACGTGGAAGCATGTCCAAAAACAAAACACACAAGTTGCAATTGTTCAAAATAATTAGGATTCATGGAAAAACTTCATTTTAAGACAACCCTATTGCTTTCCTACACTATCTTCTTCATTTGAAATGGATTTCAAAACAAACAGTCGAAAAATCATGTTGTATTGAATACAAACCAAACCAATAAATTATATCGGTTCGACGTGGAAGCATATCCAAAAACAAAACACACAAGTTGCAATTGTTCAAAATAATTAGGATTCATGGAAAAACTTCATTTTAAGACAACCCTATTGCTTTCCTACATTGTCTTCTTCATTTGAAATGGATTTGAAAACAAACACTCGAAAAATCATGTTGTATTGAATACAAACCAAACCAATAAATTATATGGGTTTGACGTGGAAGCATGTCCAAAAACAAAACACACAAGTTGCAATTGTTCAAAATAATTAGGATTCATGGAAAAACTTCATTTTAAGAAAACCCTATTGCTTTCCTACACTATCTTCTTCATTTGAAATGGATTTCAAAACAAACAGTCGAAAAATCATGTTGTATTGAATACAAACCAAACCAATAAATTATATCGGTTTGACGTGGAAGCATATCCAAAAACAAAACACACAAGTTGCAATTGTTCAAAATAATTAGGATTCATGGAAAAACTTCATTTTAAGACAACCCTATTGCTTTCCTACATTGTCTTCTTCATTTGAAATGGATTTGAAAACAAACACTCGAAAAATCATGCTGTATTGAATACAAACCAAACCAATAAATTATATCGGTTTGACGTGGAAGCATGTCCAAAAACAAAACACACAAGTTGCAATTGTTCAAATTAATTAGGATTCATGGAAAAACTTCATTTTAAGACAACCCTATTGCTTTCCTACACTGACTTCTTCATTTGAAATGGATTTCAAAAGAAACACTCGAAAAATCATGTTCTATTGAATACAAACCAAACCAATAAATTATATCGGTTTGACGTGGAAGCATGTCCAAAAACAAAACACACAAGTTGCAATTGTTCAAAATAATTAGGATTCATGGAAAAACTTCATTTTAAGACAACCCTATTGCTTTCCTACATTGTCTTCTTCATTTGAAATGGATTTGAAAACAAACACTCGAAAAATCATGCTGTATTGAATACAAACCAAACCAATAAATTATATCGGTTTGACGTGGAAGCATGTCCAAAAACAAAACACACAAGTTGCAATTGTTCAAAATAATTAGGATTCATGGAAAAACTTCATTTTAAGACAACCCTATTGCTTTCCTACACTGACTTCTTCATTTGAAATGGATTTCAAAACAAACAGTCGAAAAATCATGTTGTATTGAATACAAACCAAACCAATAAATTATATGGGTTTGACGTGGAAGCATGTCCAAAAACAAAACACACAAGTTGCAATTGTTCAAAATAATTAGGATTCATGGAAAAACTTCATTTTAAGACAACCCTATTGCTTTCCTACACTGACTTCTTCATTTGAAATGGATTTCAAAACAAACAGTCGAAAAATCATGTTGTATTGAATACAAACCAAACCAATAAATTATATCGGTTTGACGTGGAAGCATGTCCAAAAACAAAACACACAAGTTGCAATTGTTCAAAATAATTAGGATTCATGGAAAAACTTCATTTTAAGACAACCCTATTGCTTTCCTACACTGACTTCTTCATTTGAAATGGATTTCAAAACAAACACTCGAAAAATCATGCTGTATTGAATACAAACCAAACCAATAAATTATATCGGTTTGACGTGGAAGCATGTCCAAAAACAAAACACACAAGTTGCAATTGTTCAAAATAATTAGGATTCATGGAAAAACTTCATTTTAAGACAACCCTATTGCTTTCCTACACTGACTTCTTCATTTGAAATGGATTTCAAAACAAACAGTCGAAAAATCATGTTGTATTGAATACAAACCAAACCAATAAATTATATCGGTTTGACGTGGAAGCATGTCCAAAAACAAAACACACAAGTTGCAATTGTTCAAAATAATTAGGATTCATGGAAAAACTTCATTTTAAGACAACCCTATTGCTTTTGCTACACTGTCTTCTTCATTTGAAATGGATTTCAAAACAAACAGTCGAAAAATCATGCTGTATTGAATACAAACCAAACCAATAAATTATATGGGTTTGACTTAGAAGCATGTCCAAAAACAAAACACACAAGTTGCAATTGTTCAAAATAATTAGGATTCATGGAAAAACTTCATTTTAAGACAACCCTATTGCTTTCCTACATTGTCTTCTTCATTTGAAATGGATTTCAAAACAAACAGTCGAAAAATCATGTTGTATTGAATACAAACCAAACCAATAAATTATATGGGTTTCACGTGGAAGCATGTCCAAAAACAAAACACACAAGTTGCAATTGTTCAAAATAATTAGGATTCATGGAAAAACTTCATTTTAAGACAACCCTATTGCTTTCCTACACTGTCTTCTTCATTTGAAATGGATTTCAAAACAAATAGTCGAAAAATCATGTTGTATTGAATACAAACCAAACCAATAAATTATATCGGTTTGACGTGGAAGCATGTCCAAAAACAAAACACACAAGTTGCAATTGTTCAAATTAATTAGGATTCATGGAAAAACTTCATTTTAAGACAACCCTATTGCTTTCCTACATTGTCTTCTTCATTTGAAATGGATTTCAAAACAAACACTCGAAAAATCATGCTATATTGAATACAAACCAAACCAATAAATTATATGGGTTTGACTTAGAAGCATGTCCAAAAACAAAACACACAAGTTGCAATTGTTCAAAATAATTAGGATTCATGGAAAAACTTCATTTTAATACAACCCTATTGCTTTCCTACACTGACTTCTTCATTTGAAATGGATTTCAAAACAAACACTCGGAAAATCATGCTGTATTGAATACAAACCAAACCAATAAATTATATCGGTTTGACGTGGAAGCATGTCCAAAAACAAAACACACAAGTTGCAATTGTTCAAAATAATTAGGATTCATGGAAAAACTTCATTTTAAGACAACCCTATTGCATTCCTACACTGACTTCTTCATTTGAAATGGATTTCAAAACAAACACTCGAAAAATCATGCTGTATTGAATACAAACCAAACCAATAAATTATATGGGTTTGACGTGGAAGCATGTCCAAAAACAAAACACACAAGTTGCAATTGTTCAAAATAATTAGGATTCATGGAAAAACTTCATTTTAAGACAACCCTATTGCTTTCCTACATTGTCTTCTTCATTTGAAATGGATTTCAAAACAAACACTCGAAAAATCATGCTATATTGAATACAAACCAAACCAATAAATTATATGGGTTTGACTTAGAAGCATGTCCAAAAACAAAACACACAAGTTGCAATTGTTCAAAATAATTAGGATTCATGGAAAAACTTCATTTTAATACAACCCTATTGCTTTCCTACACTGACTTCTTCATTTGAAATGGATTTCAAAACAAACACTCGAAAAATCATGGTGTATTGAATACAAACCAAACCAATAAATTATATGGGTTTGACGTGGAAGCATGTCCAAAAACAAAACACACAAGTTGCAATTGTTCAAAATAATAAGGATTCCTGGAAAAACTTCATTTTAAGACAACCCTATTGCTTTCCTACATTGTCTTCTTCATTTGAAATGGATTTCAAAACAAACACTCGAAAAATCATGCTATATTGAATACAAACCAAACCAATAAATTATATGGGTTTGACTTAGAAGCATGTCCAAAAACAAAACACACAAGTTGCAATTGTTCAAAATAATTAGGATTCATGGAAAAACTTCATTTTAATACAACCCTATTGCTTTCCTACACTGACTTCTTCATTTGAAATGGATTTCAAAACAAACACTCGGAAAATCATGCTGTATTGAATACAAACCAAACCAATAAATTATATCGGTTTGACGTGGAAGCATGTCCAAAAACAAAACACACAAGTTGCAATTGTTCAAAATAATTAGGATTCATGGAAAAACTTCATTTTAAGACAACCCTATTGCTTTCCTACACTGACTTCTTCATTTGAAATGGATTTCAAAACAAACACTCGAAAAATCATGCTGTATTGAATACAAACCAAACCAATAAATTATATCGGTTTGACGTGGAAGCATGTCCAAAAACAAAACACACAAGTTGCAATTGTTCAAAATAATTAGGATTCATGGAAAAACTTCATTTTAAGACAACCCTATTGCTTTTGCTACACTGTCTTCTTCATTTGAAATGGATTTCAAAACAAACAGTCGAAAAATCATGTTGTATTGAATACAAACCAAACCAATAAATTATATCGGTTTGACGTGGAAGCATGTCCAAAAACAAAACACACAAGTTGCAATTGTTCAAAATAATTAGGATTCATGGAAAAACTTCATTTTAAGACAACCCTATTGCTTTCCTACATTGTCTTCTTCATTTGAAATGGATTTGAAAACAAACACTCGAAAAATCATGCTGTATTGAATACAAACCAAACCAATAAATTATATCGGTTTGACGTGGAAGCATGTCCAAAAACAAAACACACAAGTTGCAATTGTTCAAAATAATTAGGATTCATGGAAAAACCTCATTTTAAGACAACCCTATTGCTTTCCTACACTGTCTTCTTCATTTGAAATGGATTTCAAAACAAACAGTCGAAAAATCATGTTGTATTGAATACAAACCAAACCAATAAATTATATCGGTTTGACGTGGAAGCATGTCCAAAAACAAAACACACAAGTTGCAATTGTTCAAAATAATTAGGATTCATGGAAAAACTTCATTTTAAGACAACCCTATTGCTTTCCTACACTGACTTCTTCATTTGAAATGGATTTCAAAACAAACAGTTGAAAAATCATGTTGTATTGAATACAAACCAAACCAATAAATTATATCGGTTTGACGTGGAAGCATGTCCAAAAACAAAACACACAAGTTGCAATTGTTCAAAATAATTAGGATTCATGGAAAAACTTCATTTTAAGACAACCCTATTGCTTTCCTACACTGTCTTCTTCATTTGAAATGGATTTCAAAACAAACAGTCGAAAAATCATGTTGTATTGAATACAAACCAAACCAATAAATTATATCGGTTTGACGTGGAAGCATGTCCAAAAACAAAACACACAAGTTGCAATTGTTCAAAATAATTAGGATTCATGGAAAAACTTCATTTTAAGACAACCCTATTGCTTTCCTACACTGACTTCTTCATTTGAAATGGATTTCAAAACAAACAGTCGAAAAATCATGTTGTATTGAATACAAACCAAACCAATAAATTATATCGGTTTGACGTGGAAGCATGTCCAAAAACAAAACACACAAGTTGCAATTGTTCAAAATAATTAGGATTCATGGAAAAACTTCATTTTAAGACAACCCTATTGCTTTCCTACACTGACTTCTTCATTTGAAATGGATTTCAAAACAAACACTCGAAAAATCATGCTGTATTGAATACAAACCAAACCAATAAATTATATCGGTTTGACGTGGAAGCATGTCCAAAAACAAAACACACAAGTTGCAATTGTTCAAAATAATTAGGATTCATGGAAAAACTTCATTTTAAGACAACCCTATTGCTTTCCTACACTGACTTCTTCATTTGAAATGGATTTCAAAACAAACAGTCGAAAAATCATGTTGTATTGAATACAAACCAAACCAATAAATTATATCGGTTTGACGTGGAAGCATGTCCAAAAACAAAACACACAAGTTGCAATTGTTCAAAATAATTAGGATTCATGGAAAAACTTCATTTTAAGACAACCCTATTGCTTTTGCTACACTGTCTTCTTCATTTGAAATGGATTTCAAAACAAACAGTCGAAAAATCATGCTGTATTGAATACAAACCAAACCAATAAATTATATGGGTTTGACTTAGAAGCATGTCCAAAAACAAAACACACAAGTTGCAATTGTTCAAAATAATTAGGATTCATGGAAAAACTTCATTTTAAGACAACCCTATTGCTTTCCTACATTGTCTTCTTCATTTGAAATGGATTTCAAAACAAACAGTCGAAAAATCATGTTGTATTGAATACAAACCAAACCAATAAATTATATGGGTTTCACGTGGAAGCATGTCCAAAAACAAAACACACAAGTTGCAATTGTTCAAAATAATTAGGATTCATGGAAAAACTTCATTTTAAGACAACCCTATTGCTTTCCTACACTGTCTTCTTCATTTGAAATGGATTTCAAAACAAATAGTCGAAAAATCATGTTGTATTGAATACAAACCAAACCAATAAATTATATCGGTTTGACGTGGAAGCATGTCCAAAAACAAAACACACAAGTTGCAATTGTTCAAAATAATTAGGATTCATGGAAAAACTTCATTTTAAGACAACCCTATTGCTTTCCTACACTGTCTTCTTCATTTGAAATGGATTTCAAAACAAACACTCGAAAAATCATGCTGTATTGAATACAAACCAAACCAATAAATTATATGGGTTTGACTTAGAAGCATGTCCAAAAACAAAACACACAAGTTGCAATTGTTCAAAATAATTAGGATTCATGGAAAAACTTCATTTTAAGACAACCCTATTGCTTTCCTACACTGTCTTCTTCATTTGAAATGGATTTCAAAACAAACACTCGAAAAATCATGCTGTATTGAATACAAACCAAACCAATAAATTATATCGGTTTGACGTGGAAGCATGTCCAAAAACAAAACACACAAGTTGCAATTGTTCAAAATAATTAGGATTCATGGAAAAACTTCATTTTAAGACAACCCTATTGCTTTCCTACACTGTCTTCTTCATTTGAAATGGATTTCAAAACAAATAGTCGAAATATCATGTTGTATTGAATACAAACCAAACCAATAAATTATATCGGTTTGACGTGGAAGCATGTCCAAAAACAAAACACACAAGTTGCAATTGTTCAAAATAATTAGGATTCATGGAAAAACTTCATTTTAAGACAACCCTATTGCTTTCCTACATTGTCTTCTTCATTTGAAATGGATTTCAAAACAAACACTCGAAAAATCATGCTGTATTGAATACAAACCAAACCAATAAATTATATGGGTTTGACTTAGAAGCATGTCCAAAAACAAAACACACAAGTTGCAATTGTTCAAAATAATTAGGATTCATGGAAAAACTTCATTTTAAGACAACCCTATTGCTTTCCTACACTGACTTCTTCATTTGAAATGGATTTCAAAACAAACACTCGAAAAATCATGCTGTATTGAATACAAATCAAACCAATAAATTATATCGGTTTGACGTGGAAGCATGTCCAAAAACAAAACACACAAGTTGCAATTGTTCAAAATAATTAGGATTCATGGAAAAACTTCATTTTAAGACAACCCTATTGCTTTTGCTACACTGTCTTCTTCATTTGAAATGGATTTCAAAACAAACAGTCGAAAAATCATGCTGTATTGAATACAAACCAAACCAATAAATTATATGGGTTTGACTTAGAAGCATGTCCAAAAACAAAACACACAAGTTGCAATTGTTCAAAATAATTAGGATTCATGGAAAAACTTCATTTTAAGACAACCCTATTGCTTTCCTACATTGTCTTCTTCATTTGAAATGGATTTCAAAACAAACAGTCGAAAAATCATGTTGTATTGAATACAAACCAAACCAATAAATTATATGGGTTTCACGTGGAAGCATGTCCAAAAACAAAACACACAAGTTGCAATTGTTCAAAATAATTAGGATTCATGGAAAAACTTCATTTTAAGACAACCCTATTGCTTTCCTACACTGTCTTCTTCATTTGAAATGGATTTCAAAACAAATAGTCGAAAAATCATGTTGTATTGAATACAAACCAAACCAATAAATTATATCGGTTTGACGTGGAAGCATGTCCAAAAACAAAACACACAAGTTGCAATTGTTCAAATTAATTAGGATTCATGGAAAAACTTCATTTTAAGACAACCCTATTGCTTTCCTACACTGTCTTCTTCATTTGAAATGGATTTCAAAACAAACACTCGAAAAATCATGCTGTATTGAATACAAACCAAACCAATAAATTATATGGGTTTGACTTAGAAGCATGTCCAAAAACAAAACACACAAGTTGCAATTGTTCAAAATAATTAGGATTCATGGAAAAACTTCATTTTAAGACAACCCTATTGCTTTCCTACATTGTCTTCTTCATTTGAAATGGATTTCAAAACAAACACTCGAAAAATCATGTTGTATTGAATACAAACCAAACCAATAAATTATATCGGTTTGACGTGGAAGCATGTCCAAAAACAAAACACACAAGTTGCAATTGTTCAAAATAATTAGGATTCATGGAAAAACTTCATTTTAAGACAACCCTATTGCTTTCCTACACTGTCTTCTTCATTTGAAATGGATTTCAAAACAAATAGTCGAAATATCATGTTGTATTGAATACAAACCAAACCAATAAATTATATCGGTTTGACGTGGAAGCATGTCCAAAAACAAAACACACAAGTTGCAATTGTTCAAAATAATTAGGATTCATGGAAAAACTTCATTTTAAGACAACCCTATTGCTTTCCTACATTGTCTTCTTCATTTGAAATGGATTTCAAAACAAACACTCGAAAAATCATGGTGTATTGACTACAAACCAAACCAATAAATTATATGGGTTTGACTTAGAAGCATGTCCAAAAACAAAACACACAAGTTGCAATTGTTCAAAATAATTAGGATTCATGGAAAAACTTCATTTTAAGACAACCCTATTGCTTTCCTACACTGACTTCTTCATTTGAAATGGATTTCAAAACAAACACTCGAAAAATCATGCTGTATTGAATACAAACCAAACCAATAAATTATATCGGTTTGACGTGGAAGCATGTCCAAAAACAAAACACACAAGTTGCAATTGTTCAAAATAATTAGGATTCATGGAAAAACTTCATTTTAAGACAACCCTATTGCTTTCCTACACTGTCTTCTTCATTTGAAATGGATTTCAAAACAAACAGTCGAAAAATCATGTTGTATTGAATACAAACAAAACCAATAAATTATATCGGTTTGACGTGGAAGCATGTCCAAAAACAAAACACACAAGTTGCAATTGTTCAAAATAATTAGGATTCATGGAAAAACTTCATTTTAAGACAACCCTATTGCTTTCCTACACTGTCTTCTTCATTTGAAATGGATTTCAAAACAAATAGTCGAAAAATCATGTTGTATTGAATACAAACCAAACCAATAAATTATATCGGTTTGACGTGGAAGCATGTCCAAAAACAAAACACACAAGTTGCAATTGTTCAAATTAATTAGGATTCATGGAAAAACTTCATTTTAAGACAACCCTATTGCTTTCCTACATTGTCTTCTTCATTTGAAATGGATTTCAAAACAAACACTCGAAAAATCATGCTATATTGAATACAAACCAAACCAATAAATTATATGGGTTTGACTTAGAAGCATGTCCAAAAACAAAACACACAAGTTGCAATTGTTCAAAATAATTAGGATTCATGGAAAAACTTCATTTTAAGACAACCCTATTGCTTTCCTACACTGTCTTCTTCATTTGAAATGGATTTCAAAACAAATAGTCGAAAAATCATGTTGTATTGAATACAAACCAAACCAATAAATTATATCGGTTTGACGTGGAAGCATGTCCAAAAACAAAACACACAAGTTGCAATTGTTCAAAATAATTAGGATTCATGGAAAAACTTCATTTTAAGACAACCCTATTGCTTTCCTACATTGTCTTCTTCATTTGAAATGGATTTCAAAACAAACACTCGAAAAATCATGGTGTATTGAATACAAACCAAACCAATAAATTATATGGGTTTGACTTAGAAGCATGTCCAAAAACAAAACACACAAGTTGCAATTGTTCAAAATAATTAGGATTCATGGAAAAACTTCATTTTAAGACAACCCTATTGCTTTCCTACATTGTCTTCTTCATTTGAAATGGATTTCAAAACAAACAGTCGAAAAATCATGTTGTATTGAATACAAACCAAACCAACAAATTATATGGGTTTAACGTGGAAGCATGTCCAAAAACAAAACACACAAGTTGCAATTGTTCAAAATAATTAGGATTCATGGAAAAACTTCATTTTAAGACAACCCTATTGCTTTCCTACACTGTCTTCTTCATTTGAAATGGATTTCAAAACAAACACTCGAAAAATCATGTTGTATTGAATACAAACCAAACCAATAAATTATATCGGTTTGACGTGGAAGCATGTCCAAAAACAAAACACACAAGTTGCAATTGTTCAAAATAATTAGGATTCATGGAAAAACTTCATTTTAAGACAACCCTATTGCTTTCCTACATTGTCTTCTTCATTTGAAATGGATTTCAAAACAAACACTCGAAAAATCATGGTGTATTGAATACAAACCAAACCAATAAATTATATGGGTTTGACTTAGAAGCATGTCCAAAAACAAAACACACAAGTTGCAATTGTTCAAAATAATTAGGATTCATGGAAAAACTTCATTTTAAGACAACCCTATTGCTTTCCTACACTGTCTTCTTCATTTGAAATGGATTTCAAAACAAATAGTCGAAAAATCATGTTGTATTGAATACAAACCAAACCAATAAATTATATCGGTTTGACGTGGAAGCATGTCCAAAAACAAAACACACAAGTTGCAATTGTTCAAAATAATTAGGATTCATGGAAAAACTTCATTTTAAGACAACCCTATTGCTTTCCTACATTGTCTTCTTCATTTGAAATGGATTTCAAAACAAACACTCGAAAAATCATGGTGTATTGAATACAAACCAAACCAATAAATTATATGGGTTTGACTTAGAAGCATGTCCAAAAACAAAACACACAAGTTGCAATTGTTCAAAATAATTAGGATTCATGGAAAAACTTCATTTTAAGACAACCCTATTGCTTTCCTACACTGACTTCTTCATTTGAAATGGATTTCAAAACAAACACTCGAAAAATCATGCTGTATTGAATACAAACCAAACCAATAAATTATATCGGTTTGACGTGGAAGCATGTCCAAAAACAAAACACACAAGTTGCAATTGTTCAAAATAATTAGGATTCATGGAAAAACTTCATTTTAAGACAACCCTATTGCTTTCCTACATTGACTTCTTCATTTGAAATGGATTTAAAAACAAACAGTCGAAAAATCATGTTGTATTGAATACAAACCAAACCAATAAATTATATCGGTTTGACGTGGAAGCATGTCCAAAAACAAAACACACAAGTTGCAATTGTTCAAAATAATTAGGATTCATGGAAAAACTTCATTTTAAGACAACCCTATTCCTTTTGCTACACTGTCTTCTTCATTTGAAATGGATTTCAAAACAAACACTCGGAAAATCATGCTGTATTGAATACAAACCAAACCAATAAATTATATGGGTTTGACTTAGAAGCATGTCCAAAAACAAAACACACAAGTTGCAATTGTTCAAAATAATTAGGATTCATGGAAAAACTTCATTTTAAGACAACCCTATTGCTTTCCTACATTGTCTTCTTCATTTGAAATGGATTTCAAAACAAACAGTCGAAAAATCATGTTGTATTGAATACAAACCAAACCAACAAATTATATGGGTTTAACGTGGAAGCATGTCCAAAAACAAAACACACAAGTTGCAATTGTTCAAAATAATTAGGATTCATGGAAAAACTTCATTTTAAGACAACCCTATTGCTTTCCTACACTGTCTTCTTCATTTGAAATGGATTTCAAAACAAACAGTCGAAAAATCATGTTGTATTGAATACAAACCAAACCAATAAATTATATCGGTTTGACGTGGAAGCATGTCCAAAAACGAAACACACAAGTTGCAATTGTTCAAAATAATTAGGATTCATGGAAAAACTTCATTTTAAGACAACCCTATTGCTTTCCTACACTGACTTCTTCATTTGAAATGGATTTCAAAACAAACACTCGAAAAATCATGCTGTATTGAATACAAACCAAACCAATAAATTATATCGGTTTGACGTGGAAGCATGTCCAAAAACAAAACACACAAGTTGCAATTGTTCAAATTAATTAGGATTCAATGAAAAACTTCATTTTAAGACAACCCTATTGCTTTCCTACACTATCTTCTTCATTTGAAATGGATTTCAAAACAAACACTCGAAAAATCATGCTGTATTGAATACAAACCAAACCAATAAATTATATGGGATTGACTTAGAAGCATGTCCAAAAACAAAACACACAAGTTGCAATTGTTCAAAATAATTAGGATTCATGGAAAAACTTCATTTTAAGACAACCCTATTGCTTTCCTACACTGTCTTCTTCATTTGAAATGGATTTCAAAACAAACACTCGAAAAATCATGTTGTATTGAATACAAACCAAACCAATAAATTATATCGGTTTGACGTGGAAGCATGTCCAAAAACAAAACACACAAGTTGCAATTGTTCAAAATAATTAGGATTCATGGAAAAACTTCATTTTAAGACAACCCTATTGCTTTCCTACACTGTCTTCTTCATTTGAAATGGATTTCAAAACAAATAGTCGAAAAATCATGTTGTATTGAATACAAACCAAACCAATAAATTATATCGGTTTGACGTGGAAGCATGTCCAAAAACAAAACACACAAGTTGCAATTGTTCAAAATAATTAGGATTCATGGAAAAACTTCATTTTAAGACAACCCTATTCCTTTTGCTACACTGTCTTCTTCATTTGAAATGGATTTCAAAACAAACACTCGGAAAATCATGCTGTATTGAATACAAACCAAACCAATAAATTATATGGGTTTGACTTAGAAGCATGTCCAAAAACAAAACACACAAGTTGCAATTGTTCAAAATAATTAGGATTCATGGAAAAACTTCATTTTAAGACAACCCTATTGCTTTCCTACATTGTCTTCTTCATTTGAAATGGATTTCAAAACAAACAGTCGAAAAATCATGTTGTATTGAATACAAACCAAACCAACAAATTATATGGGTTTAACGTTGAAGCATGTCCAAAAACAAAACACACAAGTTGCAATTGTTCAAAATAATTAGGATTCATGGAAAAACTTCATTTTAAGACAACCCTATTGCTTTCCTACACTGTCTTCTTCATTTGAAATGGATTTCAAAACAAACAGTCGAAAAATCATGTTGTATTGAATACAAACCAAACCAATAAATTATATCGGTTTGACGTGGAAGCATGTCCAAAAACAAAACACACAAGTTGCAATTGTTCAAATTAATTAGGATTCATGGAAAAACTTCATTTTAAGACAACCCTATTGCTTTCCTACACTGTCTTCTTCATTTGAAATGGATTTCAAAACAAACACTCGAAAAATCATGCTGTATTGAATACAAACCAAACCAATAAATTATATCGGTTTGACGTGGAAGCATGTCCAAAAACAAAACACACAAGTTGCAATTGTTCAAAATAATTAGGATTCATGGAAAAACTTCATTTTAAGACAACCCTATTGCTTTCCTACACTGTCTTCTTCATTTGAAATGGATTTCAAAACAAATAGTCGAAAAATCATGTTGTATTGAATACACACCAAACCAATAAATTATATCGGTTTGACGTGGAAGCATGTCCAAAAACAAAACACACAAGTTGCAATTGTTCAAAATAATTAGGATTCATGGAAAAACTTCATTTTAAGACAACCCTATTGCTTTCCTACACTGACTTCTTCATTTGAAATGGATTTAAAAACAAACAGTCGAAAAATCATGTTGTATTGAATACAAACCAAACCAATAAATTATATCGGTTTGACGTGGAAGCATGTCCAAAAACAAAACACACAAGTTGCAATTGTTCAAAATAATTAGGATTCATGGAAAAACTTCATTTTAAGACAACCCTATTCCTTTTGCTACACTGTCTTCTTCATTTGAAATGGATTTCAAAACAAACACTCGGAAAATCATGCTGTATTGAATACAAACCAAACCAATAAATTATATGGGTTTGACTTAGAAGCATGTCCAAAAACAAAACACACAAGTTGCAATTGTTCAAAATAATTAGGATTCATGGAAAAACTTCATTTTAAGACAACCCTATTGCTTTCCTACACTGTCTTCTTCATTTGAAATGGATTTCAAAACAAATAGTCGAAAAATCATGTTGTATTGAATACAAACAAAACCAATAAATTATATCGGTTTGACGTGGAAGCATGTCCAAAAACAAAACACACAAGTTGCAATTGTTCAAATTAATTAGGATTCATGGAAAAACTTCATTTTAAGACAACCCTATTGCTTTCCTACACTGTCTTCTTCATTTGAAATGGATTTCAAAACAAACAGTCGAAAAATCATGTTGTATTGAATACAAACCAAACCAATAAATTATATCGGTTTGACGTGGAAGCATGTCCAAAAACAAAACACACAAGTTGCAATTGTTCAAATTAATTAGGATTCATGGAAAAACTTCATTTTAAGACAACCCTATTGCTTTCCTACACTGTCTTCTTCATTTGAAATGGATTTCAAAACAAATAGTCGAAAAATCATGTTGTATTGAATACACACCAAACCAATAAATTATATCGGTTTGACGTGGAAGCATGTCCAAAAACAAAACACACAAGTTGCAATTGTTCAAAATAATTAGGATTCATGGAAAAACTTCATTTTAAGACAACCCTATTGCTTTCCTACACTGTCTTCTTCATTTGAAATGGATTTCAAAACAAACACTCGAAAAATCATGTTGTATTGAATACAAACCAAACCAATAAATTATATCGGTTTGACGTGGAAGCATGTCCAAAAACAAAACACACAAGTTGCAATTGTTCAAAATAATTAGGATTCATGGAAAAACTTCATTTTAAGACAACCCTATTGCTTTCCTACATTGTCTTCTTCATTTGAAATGGATTTCAAAACAAACACTCGAAAAATCATGGTGTATTGAATACAAACCAAACCAATAAATTATATGGGTTTGACTTAGAAGCATGTCCAAAAACAAAACACACAAGTTGCAATTGTTCAAAATAATTAGGATTCATGGAAAAACTTCATTTTAAGACAACCCTATTGCTTTCCTACACTGACTTCTTCATTTGAAATGGATTTCAAAACAAACACTCGAAAAATCATGCTGTATTGAATACAAACCAAACCAATAAATTATATCGGTTTGACGTGGAAGCATGTCCAAAAACAAAACACACAAGTTGCAATTGTTCAAAATAATTAGGATTCATGGAAAAACTTCATTTTAAGACAACCCTATTGCTTTCCTACATTGACTTCTTCATTTGAAATGGATTTAAAAACAAACAGTCGAAAAATCATGTTGTATTGAATACAAACCAAACCAATAAATTATATCGGTTTGACGTGGAAGCATGTCCAAAAACAAAACACACAAGTTGCAATTGTTCAAAATAATTAGGATTCATGGAAAAACTTCATTTTAAGACAACCCTATTGCTTTCCTACATTGTCTTCTTCATTTGAAATGGATTTGAAAACAAACACTCGAAAAATCATGTTGTATTGAATACAAACCAAACCAACAAATTATATGGGTTTAACGTGGAAGCATGTCCAAAAACAAAACACACAAGTTGCAATTGTTCAAAATAATTAGGATTCATGGAAAAACTTCATTTTAAGACAACCCTATTGCTTTCCTACACTGTCTTCTTCATTTGAAATGGATTTCAAAACAAACAGTCGAAAAATCATGTTGTATTGAATACAAACCAAACCAATAAATTATATCGGTTTGACTTAGAAGCATGTCCAAAAACAAAACACACAAGTTGCAATTGTTCAAAATAATTAGGATTCATGGAAAAACTTCATTTTAAGACAACCCTATTGCTTTCCTACACTGACTTCTTCATTTGAAATGGATTTCAAAACAAACACTCGAAAAATCATGCTGTATTGAATACAAACCAAACCAATAAATTATATCGGTTTGACGTGGAAGCATGTCCAAAAACAAAACACACAAGTTGCAATTGTTCAAATTAATTAGGATTCATGGAAAAACTTCATTTTAAGACAACCCTATTGCTTTCCTACACTGTCTTCTTCATTTGAAATGGATTTGAAAACAAACACTCGAAAAATCATGCTGTATTGAATACAAACCAAACCAATAAATTATATGGGATTGACTTAGAAGCATGTCCAAAAACAAAACACACAAGTTGCAATTGTTCAAAATAATTAGGATTCATGGAAAAACTTCATTTTAAGACAACCCTATTGCTTTCCTACACTGTCTTCTTCATTTGAAATGGATTTCAAAACAAACACTCGAAAAATCATGTTGTATTGAATACAAACCAAACCAATAAATTATATCGGTTTGACTTAGAAGCATGTCCAAAAACAAAACACACAAGTTGCAATTGTTCAAAATAATTAGGATTCATGGAAAAACTTCATTTTAAGACAACCCTATTGCTTTCCTACACTGTCTTCTTCATTTGAAATGGATTTCAAAACAAATAGTCGAAAAATCATGTTGTATTGAATACAAACCAAACCAATAAATTATATCGGTTTGACGTGGAAGCATGTCCAAAAACAAAACACACAAGTTGCAATTGTTCAAAATAATTAGGATTCATGGAAAAACTTCATTTTAAGACAACCCTATTCCTTTTGCTACACTGTCTTCTTCATTTGAAATGGATTTCAAAACAAACACTCGGAAAATCATGCTGTATTGAATACAAACCAAACCAATAAATTATATGGGTTTGACTTAGAAGCATGTCCAAAAACAAAACACACAAGTTGCAATTGTTCAAAATAATTAGGATTCATGGAAAAACTTCATTTTAAGACAACCCTATTGCTTTCCTACATTGTCTTCTTCATTTGAAATGGATTTCAAAACAAACAGTCGAAAAATCATGTTGTATTGAATACAAACCAAACCAACAAATTATATGGGTTTAACGTGGAAGCATGTCCAAAAACAAAACACACAAGTTGCAATTGTTCAAAATAATTAGGATTCATGGAAAAACTTCATTTTAAGACAACCCTATTGCTTTCCTACACTGTCTTCTTCATTTGAAATGGATTTCAAAACAAACAGTCGAAAAATCATGTTGTATTGAATACAAACAAAACCAATAAATTATATCGGTTTGACGTGGAAGCATGTCCAAAAACAAAACACACAAGTTGCAATTGTTCAAATTAATTAGGATTCATGGAAAAACTTCATTTTAAGACAACCCTATTGCTTTCCTACACTGTCTTCTTCATTTGAAATGGATTTCAAAACAAACAGTCGAAAAATCATGCTGTATTGAATACAAACCAAACCAATAAATTATATCGGTTTGACGTGGAAGCATGTCCAAAAACAAAACACACAAGTTGCAATTGTTCAAATTAATTAGGATTCATGGAAAAACTTCATTTTAAGACAACCCTATTGCTTTCCTACACTGTCTTCTTCATTTGAAATGGATTTCAAAACAAACACTCGAAAAATCATGCTGTATTGAATACAAACCAAACCAATAAATTATATCGGTTTGACGTGGAAGCATGTCCAAAAACAAAACACACAAGTTGCAATTGTTCAAAATAATTAGGATTCATGGAAAAACTTCATTTTAAGACAACCCTATTGCTTTCCTACACTGTCTTCTTCATTTGAAATGGATTTCAAAACAAATAGTCGAAAAATCATGTTGTATTGAATACACACCAAACCAATAAATTATATCGGTTTGACGTGGAAGCATGTCCAAAAACAAAACACACAAGTTGCAATTGTTCAAAATAATTAGGATTCATGGAAAAACTTCATTTTAAGACAACCCTATTGCTTTCCTACACTGACTTCTTCATTTGAAATGGATTTAAAAACAAACAGTCGAAAAATCATGTTGTATTGAATACAAACCAAACCAATAAATTATATCGGTTTGACGTGGAAGCATGTCCAAAAACAAAACACACAAGTTGCAATTGTTCAAAATAATTAGGATTCATGGAAAAACTTCATTTTAAGACAACCCTATTCCTTTTGCTACACTGTCTTCTTCATTTGAAATGGATTTCAAAACAAACACTCGGAAAATCATGCTGTATTGAATACAAACCAAACCAATAAATTATATGGGTTTGACTTAGAAGCATGTCCAAAAACAAAACACACAAGTTGCAATTGTTCAAAATAATTAGGATTCATGGAAAAACTTCATTTTAAGACAACCCTATTGCTTTCCTACATTGTCTTCTTCATTTGAAATGGATTTCAAAACAAAGAGTCGAAAAATCATGTTGTATTGAATACAAACCAAACCAACAAATTATATGGGTTTAACGTGGAAGCATGTCCAAAAACAAAACACACAAGTTGCAATTGTTCAAAATAATTAGGATTCATGGAAAAACTTCATTTTAAGACAACCCTATTGCTTTCCTACACTGTCTTCTTCATTTGAAATGGATTTCAAAACAAACAGTCGAAAAATCATGTTGTATTGAATACAAACAAAACCAATAAATTATATCGGTTTGACGTGGAAGCATGTCCAAAAACAAAACACACAAGTTGCAATTGTTCAAATTAATTAGGATTCATGGAAAAACTTCATTTTAAGACAACCCTATTGCTTTCCTACACTGTCTTCTTCATTTGAAATGGATTTCAAAACAAACAGTCGAAAAATCATGTTGTATTGAATACAAACCAAACCAATAAATTATATCGGTTTGACGTGGAAGCATGTCCAAAAACAAAACACACAAGTTGCAATTGTTCAAAATAATTAGGATTCATGGAAAAACTTCATTTTAAGACAACCCTATTGCTTTCCTACACTGTCTTCTTCATTTGAAATGGATTTCAAAACAAACAGTCGAAAAATCATGTTGTATTGAATACAAACCAAACCAATAAATTATATCGGTTTGACGTGGAAGCATGTCCAAAAACAAAACACACAAGTTGCAATTGTTCAAAATAATTAGGATTCATGGAAAAACTTCATTTTAAGACAACCCTATTGCTTTCCTACACTGTCTTCTTCATTTGAAATGGATTTCAAAACAAACACTCGAAAAATCATGTTGTATTGAATACAAACCAAACCAATAAATTATATCGGTTTGACTTAGAAGCATGTCCAAAAACAAAACACACAAGTTGCAATTGTTCAAAATAATTAGGATTCATGGAAAAACTTCATTTTAAGACAACCCTATTGCTTTCCTACACTGTCTTCTTCATTTGAAATGGATTTCAAAACAAATAGTCGAAAAATCATGTTGTATTGAATACAAACCAAACCAATAAATTATATCGGTTTGACGTGGAAGCATGTCCAAAAACAAAACACACAAGTTGCAATTGTTCAAAATAATTAGGATTCATGGAAAAACTTCATTTTAAGACAACCCTATTCCTTTTGCTACACTGTCTTCTTCATTTGAAATGGATTTCAAAACAAACACTCGGAAAATCATGCTGTATTGAATACAAACCAAACCAATAAATTATATGGGTTTGACTTAGAAGCATGTCCAAAAACAAAACACACAAGTTGCAATTGTTCAAAATAATTAGGATTCATGGAAAAACTTCATTTTAAGACAACCCTATTGCTTTCCTACATTGTCTTCTTCATTTGAAATGGATTTCAAAACAAACAGTCGAAAAATCATGTTGTATTGAATACAAACCAAACCAACAAATTATATGGGTTTAACGTGGAAGCATGTCCAAAAACAAAACACACAAGTTGCAATTGTTCAAAATAATTAGGATTCATGGAAAAACTTCATTTTAAGACAACCCTATTGCTTTCCTACACTGTCTTCTTCATTTGAAATGGATTTCAAAACAAACAGTCGAAAAATCATGTTGTATTGAATACAAACAAAACCAATAAATTATATCGGTTTGACGTGGAAGCATGTCCAAAAACAAAACACACAAGTTGCAATTGTTCAAATTAATTAGGATTCATGGAAAAACTTCATTTTAAGACAACCCTATTGCTTTCCTACACTGTCTTCTTCATTTGAAATGGATTTCAAAACAAACAGTCGAAAAATCATGCTGTATTGAATACAAACCAAACCAATAAATTATATCGGTTTGACGTGGAAGCATGTCCAAAAACAAAACACACAAGTTGCAATTGTTCAAATTAATTAGGATTCATGGAAAAACTTCATTTTAAGACAACCCTATTGCTTTCCTACACTGTCTTCTTCATTTGAAATGGATTTCAAAACAAACACTCGAAAAATCATGCTGTATTGAATACAAACCAAACCAATAAATTATATCGGTTTGACGTGGAAGCATGTCCAAAAACAAAACACACAAGTTGCAATTGTTCAAAATAATTAGGATTCATGGAAAAACTTCATTTTAAGACAACCCTATTGCTTTCCTACACTGTCTTCTTCATTTGAAATGGATTTCAAAACAAATAGTCGAAAAATCATGTTGTATTGAATACACACCAAACCAATAAATTATATCGGTTTGACGTGGAAGCATGTCCAAAAACAAAACACACAAGTTGCAATTGTTCAAAATAATTAGGATTCATGGAAAAACTTCATTTTAAGACAACCCTATTGCTTTCCTACACTGACTTCTTCATTTGAAATGGATTTAAAAACAAACAGTCGAAAAATCATGTTGTATTGAATACAAACCAAACCAATAAATTATATCGGTTTGACGTGGAAGCATGTCCAAAAACAAAACACACAAGTTGCAATTGTTCAAAATAATTAGGATTCATGGAAAAACTTCATTTTAAGACAACCCTATTCCTTTTGCTACACTGTCTTCTTCATTTGAAATGGATTTCAAAACAAACACTCGGAAAATCATGCTGTATTGAATACAAACCAAACCAATAAATTATATGGGTTTGACTTAGAAGCATGTCCAAAAACAAAACACACAAGTTGCAATTGTTCAAAATAATTAGGATTCATGGAAAAACTTCATTTTAAGACAACCCTATTGCTTTCCTACATTGTCTTCTTCATTTGAAATGGATTTCAAAACAAAGAGTCGAAAAATCATGTTGTATTGAATACAAACCAAACCAACAAATTATATGGGTTTAACGTGGAAGCATGTCCAAAAACAAAACACACAAGTTGCAATTGTTCAAAATAATTAGGATTCATGGAAAAACTTCATTTTAAGACAACCCTATTGCTTTCCTACACTGTCTTCTTCATTTGAAATGGATTTCAAAACAAACAGTCGAAAAATCATGTTGTATTGAATACAAACAAAACCAATAAATTATATCGGTTTGACGTGGAAGCATGTCCAAAAACAAAACACACAAGTTGCAATTGTTCAAATTAATTAGGATTCATGGAAAAACTTCATTTTAAGACAACCCTATTGCTTTCCTACACTGTCTTCTTCATTTGAAATGGATTTCAAAACAAACAGTCGAAAAATCATGTTGTATTGAATACAAACCAAACCAATAAATTATATCGGTTTGACGTGGAAGCATGTCCAAAAACAAAACACACAAGTTGCAATTGTTCAAAATAATTAGGATTCATGGAAAAACTTCATTTTAAGACAACCCTATTGCTTTCCTACACTGTCTTCTTCATTTGAAATGGATTTCAAAACAAATAGTCGAAAAATCATGTTGTATTGAATACACACCAAACCAATAAATTATATCGGTTTGACGTGGAAGCATGTCCAAAAACAAAACACACAAGTTGCAATTGTTCAAAATAATTAGGATTCATGGAAAAACTTCATTTTAAGACAACCCTATTGCTTTCCTACACTGTCTTCTTCATTTGAAATGGATTTCAAAACAAACAGTCGAAAAATCATGTTGTATTGAATACAAACCAAACCAATAAATTATATCGGTTTGACGTGGAAGCATGTCCAAAAACAAAACACACAAGTTGCAATTGTTCAAATTAATTAGGATTCATGGAAAAACTTCATTTTAAGACAACCCTATTGCTTTCCTACACTGTCTTCTTCATTTGAAATGGATTTCAAAACAAACACTCGAAAAATCATGCTGTATTGAATACAAACCAAACCAATAAATTATATCGGTTTGACGTGGAAGCATGTCCAAAAACAAAACACACAAGTTGCAATTGTTCAAAATAATTAGGATTCATGGAAAAACTTCATTTTAAGACAACCCTATTGCTTTCCTACACTGTCTTCTTCATTTGAAATGGATTTCAAAACAAACAGTCGAAAAATCATGTTGTATTGGATACAAACCAAACCAATAAATTATATCGGTTTGACGTGGAAGCATGTCCAAAAACAAAACACACAAGTTGCAATTGTTCAAATTAATTAGGATTCATGGAAAAACTTCATTTTAAGACAACCCTATTGCTTTCCTACACTGTCTTCTTCATTTGAAATGGATTTCAAAACAAACAGTCGAAAAATCATGTTGTATTGAATACAAACCAAACCAATAAATTATATCGGTTTGACGTGGAAGCATGTCCAAAAACAAAACACACAAGTTGCAATTGTTCAAAATAATTAGGATTCATGGAAAAACTTCATTTTAAGACAACCCTATTGCTTTCCTACATTGTCTTCTTCATTTGAAATGGATTTCAAAACAAACACTCGAAAAATCATGGTGTATTGAATACAAACCAAACCAATAAATTATATGGGTTTGACTTAGAAGCATGTCCAAAAACAAAACACACAAGTTGCAATTGTTCAAAATAATTAGTATTCATGGAAAAACTTCATTTTAAGACAACCCTATTGCTTTCCTACACTGACTTCTTCATTTGAAATGGATTTCAAAACAAATAGTCGAAAAATCATGTTGTATTGAATACACACCAAACCAATAAATTATATCGGTTTGACGTGGAAGCATGTCCAAAAACAAAACACACAAGTTGCAATTGTTCAAATTAATTAGGATTCATGGAAAAACTTCATTTTAAGACAACCCTATTGCTTTCCTACACTGTCTTCTTCATTTGAAATGGATTTCAAAACAAACACTCGAAAAATCATGCTGTATTGAATACAAACCAAACCAATAAATTATATCGGTTTGACGTGGAAGCATGTCCAAAAACAAAACACACAAGTTGCAATTGTTCAAAATAATTAGGATTCATGGAAAAACTTCATTTTAAGACAACCCTATTGCTTTCCTACACTGTCTTCTTCATTTGAAATGGATTTCAAAACAAACAGTCGAAAAATCATGTTGTATTGGATACAAACCAAACCAATAAATTATATCGGTTTGACGTGGAAGCATGTCCAAAAACAAAACACACAAGTTGCAATTGTTCAAATTAATTAGGATTCATGGAAAAACTTCATTTTAAGACAACCCTATTGCTTTCCTACACTGTCTTCTTCATTTGAAATGGATTTCAAAACAAACAGTCGAAAAATCATGTTGTATTGAATACAAACCAAACCAATAAATTATATCGGTTTGACGTGGAAGCATGTCCAAAAACAAAACACACAAGTTGCAATTGTTCAAAATAATTAGGATTCATGGAAAAACTTCATTTTAAGACAACCCTATTGCTTTCCTACATTGTCTTCTTCATTTGAAATGGATTTCAAAACAAACACTCGAAAAATCATGGTGTATTGAATACAAACCAAACCAATAAATTATATGGGTTTGACTTAGAAGCATGTCCAAAAACAAAACACACAAGTTGCAATTGTTCAAAATAATTAGTATTCATGGAAAAACTTCATTTTAAGACAACCCTATTGCTTTCCTACACTGACTTCTTCATTTGAAATGGATTTCAAAACAAACACTCGAAAAATCATGCTGTATTGAATACAAATCAAACCAATAAATTATATCGGTTTGACGTGGAAGCATGTCCAAAAACAAAACACACAAGTTGCAATTGTTCAAAATAATTAGGATTCATGGAAAAACTTCATTTTAAGACAACCCTATTGCTTTCCTACACTGACTTTTTCATTTGAAATGGATTTCAAAACAAACGTCGAAAAATCATGTTGTATTGAATACAAACCAAACCAATAAATTATATGGGTTTGACTTAGAAGCATGTCCAAAAACAAAACACACAAGTTGCAATTGTTCAAAATAATTAGGATTCATGGAAAAACTTCATTTTAAGACAACCCTATTGCTTTCCTACACTGTCTTCTTCATTTGAAATGGATTTCAAAACAAACAGTCGAAAAATCATGCTGTATTGAATACAAACCAAACCAATAAATTATATGGGTTTGACTTAGAAGCATGTCCAAAAACAAAACACACAAGTTGCAATTGTTCAAAATAATTAGGATTCATGGAAAAACTTCATTTTAAGACAACCCTATTGCTTTCCTACACTGTCTTCTTCATTTGAAATGGATTTCAAAACAAACAGTCGAAAAATCATGTTGTATTGAATACAAACCAAACCAATAAATTATATCGGTTTGACGTGGAAGCATGTCCAAAAACAAAACACACAAGTTGCAATTGTTCAAATTAATTAGGATTCATGGAAAAACTTCATTTTAAGACAACCCTATTGCTTTCCTACACTGTCTTCTTCATTTGAAATGGATTTCAAAACAAACAGTCGAAAAATCATGTTGTATTGAATACAAACCAAACCAATAAATTATATCGGTTTGACGTGGAAGCATGTCCAAAAACAAAACACACAAGTTGCAATTGTTCAAAATAATTAGGATTCATGGAAAAACTTCATTTTAAGACAACCCTATTGCTTTCCTACATTGTCTTCTTCATTTGAAATGGATTTCAAAACAAACACTCGAAAAATCATGGTGTATTGAATACAAACCAAACCAATAAATTATATGGGTTTGACTTAGAAGCATGTCCAAAAACAAAACACACAAGTTGCAATTGTTCAAAATAATTAGGATTCATGGAAAAACTTCATTTTAAGACAACCCTATTGCTTTCCTACACTGACTTCTTCATTTGAAATGGATTTCAAAACAAACACTCGAAAAATCATGCTGTATTGAATACAAATCAAACCAATAAATTATATCGGTTTGACGTGGAAGCATGTCCAAAAACAAAACACACAAGTTGCAATTGTTCAAAATAATTAGGATTCATGGAAAAACTTCATTTTAAGACAACCCTATTGCTTTCCTACACTGACTTTTTCATTTGAAATGGATTTCAAAACAAACACTCGAAAAATCATGCTGTATTGAATACAAACCAAACCAATAAATTATATGGGTTTGACTTAGAAGCATGTCCAAAAACAAAACACACAAGTTGCAATTGTTCAAAATAATTAGGATTCATGGAAAAACTTCATTTTAAGACAACCCTATTGCTTTCCTACACTGTCTTCTTCATTTGAAATGGATTTCAAAACAAACAGTCGAAAAATCATGTTGTATTGAATACAAACCAAACCAATAAATTATATCGGTTTGACGTGGAAGCATGTCCAAAAACAAAACACACAAGTTGCAATTGTTCAAAATAATTAGGATTCATGGAAAAACTTCATTTTAAGACAACCCTATTGCTTTCCTACACTGACTTCTTCATTTGAAATGGATTTCAAAACAAACACTCGAAAAATCATGCTGTATTGAATACAAATCAAACCAATAAATTATATCGGTTTGACGTGGAAGCATGTCCAAAAACAAAACACACAAGTTGCAATTGTTCAAAATAATAAGGATTCATGGAAAAACTTCATTTTAAGACAACCCTATTGCTTTCCTACATTGTCTTCTTCATTTGAAATGGATTTCAAAACAAACACTCGAAAAATCATGTTGTATTGAATACAAACCAAACCAATAAATTATATGGGTTTGACTTAGAAGCATGTCCAAAAACAAAACACACAAGTTGCAATTGTTCAAAATAATTAGGATTCATGGAAAAACTTCATTTTAAGACAACCCTATTGCTTTCCTACATTGTCTTCGTCATTTGAAATGGATTTCAAAACAAACACTCGAAAAATCATGGTGTATTGAATACAAACCAAACCAATAAATTATATGGGTTTGACTTAGAAGCATGTCCAAAAACAAAACACACAAGTTGCAATTGTTCAAAATAATTAGGATTCATGGAAAAACTTCATTTTAAGACAACCCTATTGCTTTCCTACACTGTCTTCTTCATTTGAAATGGATTTCAAAACAAACACTCGAAAAATCATGTTGTATTGAATACAAACCAAACCAATAAATTATATCGGTTTGACGTGGAAGCATGTCCAAAAACAAAACACACAAGTTGCAATTGTTCAAAATAATTAGGATTCATGGAAAAACTTCATTTTAAGACAACCCTATTGCTTTCCTACACTGTCTTCTTCATTTGAAATGGATTTCAAAACAAACAGTCGAAAAATCATGTTGTATTGAATACAAACCAAACCAATAAATTATATGGGTTTGACGTGGAAGCATGTCCAAAAACAAAACACACAAGTTGCAATTGTTCAAAATAATTAGGATTCATGGAAAAACTTCATTTTAAGACAACCCTATTGCTTTCCTACACTGTCTTCTTCATTTGAAATGGATTTCAAAACAAACAGTCGAAAAATCATGCTGTATTGAATACAAACCAAACCAATAAATTATATGGGTTTGACTTAGAAGCATGTCCAAAAACAAAACACACAAGTTGCAATTGTTCAAAATAATTAGGATTCATGGAAAAACTTCATTTTAAGACAACCCTATTGCTTTCCTACATTGTCTTCTTCATTTGAAATGGATTTCAAAACAAACAGTCGAAAAATCATGTTGTATTGAATACAAACCAAACCAACAAATTATATGGGTTTAACGTGGAAGCATGTCCAAAAACAAAACACACAAGTTGCAATTGTTCAAAATAATTAGGATTCATGGAAAAACTTCATTTTAAGACAACCCTATTGCTTTCCTACACTGTCTTCTTCATTTGAAATGGATTTCAAAACAAACACTCGAAAAATCATGCTGTATTGAATACAAATCAAACCAATAAATTATATCGGTTTGACGTGGAAGCATGTCCAAAAACAAAACACACAAGTTGCAATTGTTCAAAATAATTAGGATTCATGGAAAAACTTCATTTTAAGACAACCCTATTGCTTTCCTACACTGACTTCTTCATTTGAAATGGATTTCAAAACAAACACTCGAAAAATCATGCTGTATTGAATACAAACCAAACCAATAAATTATATCGGTTTGACGTGGAAGCATGTCCAAAAACAAAACACACAAGTTGCAATTGTTCAAAATAATTAGGATTCATGGAAAAACTTCATTTTAAGACAACCCTATTGCTTTCCTACATTGTCTTCTTCATTTGAAATGGATTTCAAAACAAACACTCGAAAAATCATGGTGTATTGAATACAAACCAAACCAATAAATTATATGGGTTTGACTTAGAAGCATGTCCAAAAACAAAACACACAAGTTGCAATTGTTCAAAATAATTAGGATTCATGGAAAAACTTCATTTTAAGACAACCCTATTGCTTTCCTACACTGACTTCTTCATTTGAAATGGATTTCAAAACAAACACTCGAAAAATCATGCTGTATTGAATACAAATCAAACCAATAAATTATATCGGTTTGACGTGGAAGCATGTCCAAAAACAAAACACACAAGTTGCAATTGTTCAAAATAATAAGGATTCATGGAAAAACTTCATTTTAAGACAACCCTATTGCTTTCCTACACTGACTTCTTCATTTGAAATGGATTTCAAAACAAACACTCGAAAAATCATGCTGTATTGAATACAAATCAAACCAATAAATTATATCGGTTTGACGTGGAAGCATGTCCAAAAACAAAACACACAAGTTGCAATTGTTCAAAATAATAAGGATTCATGGAAAAACTTCATTTTAAGACAACCCTATTGCTTTCCTACACTGACTTTTTCATTTGAAATGGATTTCAAAACAAACACTCGAAAAATCATGCTGTATTGAATACAAACCAAACCAATAAATTATATGGGTTTGACTTAGAAGCATGTCCAAAAACAAAACACACAAGTTGCAATTGTTCAAAATAATTAGGATTCATGGAAAAACTTCATTTTAAGACAACCCTATTGCTTTCCTACACTGTCTTCTTCATTTGAAATGGATTTCAAAACAAACAGTCGAAAAATCATGTTGTATTGAATACAAACCAAACCAATAAATTATATCGGTTTGACGTGGAAGCATGTCCAAAAACAAAACACACAAGTTGCAATTGTTCAAAATAATTAGGATTCATGGAAAAACTTCATTTTAAGACAACCCTATTGCTTTCCTACACTGACTTCTTCATTTGAAATGGATTTCAAAACAAACACTCGAAAAATCATGCTGTATTGAATACAAATCAAACCAATAAATTATATCGGTTTGACGTGGAAGCATGTCCAAAAACAAAACACACAAGTTGCAATTGTTCAAAATAATAAGGATTCATGGAAAAACTTCATTTTAAGACAACCCTATTGCTTTCCTACACTGTCTTCTTCATTTGAAATGGATTTCAAAACAAACACTCGAAAAATCATGCTGTATTGAATACAAACCAAACCAATAAATTATATGGGTTTGACTTAGAAGCATGTCCAAAAACAAAACACACAAGTTGCAATTGTTCAAAATAATTAGGATTCATGGAAAAACTTCATTTTAAGACAACCCTATTGCTTTCCTACATTGTCTTCATCATTTGAAATGGATTTCAAAACAAACACTCGAAAAATCATGGTGTATTGAATACAAACCAAACCAATAAATTATATGGGTTTGACTTAGAAGCATGTCCAAAAACAAAACACACAAGTTGCAATTGTTCAAAATAATTAGGATTCATGGAAAAACTTCATTTTAAGACAACCCTATTGCTTTCCTACACTGTCTTCTTCATTTGAAATGGATTTCAAAACAAACACTCGAAAAATCATGTTGTATTGAATACAAACCAAACCAATAAATTATATCGGTTTGACGTGGAAGCATGTCCAAAAACAAAACACACAAGTTGCAATTGTTCAAAATAATTAGGATTCATGGAAAAACTTCATTTTAAGACAACCCTATTGCTTTCCTACACTGTCTTCTTCATTTGAAATGGATTTCAAAACAAACACTCGAAAAATCATGTTGTATTGAATACAAACCAAACCAATAAATTATATGGGTTTGACGTGGAAGCATGTCCAAAAACAAAACACACAAGTTGCAATTGTTCAAAATAATTAGGATTCATGGAAAAACTTCATTTGAAGACAACCCTATTGCTTTCCTACACTGTCTTCTTCATTTGAAATGGATTTCAAAACAAACAGTCGAAAAATCATGTTGTATTGAATACAAACCAAACCAATAAATTATATCGGTTTGACGTGGAAGCATGTCCAAAAACAAAACACACAAGTTGCAATTGTTCAAATTAATTAGGATTCATGGAAAAACTTCATTTTAAGACAACCCTATTGCTTTCCTACACTGTCTTCTTCATTTGAAATGGATTTCAAAACAAACAGTCGAAAAATCATGCTGTATTGAATACAAACCAAACCAATAAATTATATCGGTTTGACGTGGAAGCATGTCCAAAAACAAAACACACAAGTTGCAATTGTTCAAAATAATAAGGATTCATGGAAAAACTTCATTTTAAGACAACCCTATTGCTTTCCTACACTGTCTTCTTCATTTGAAATGGATTTCAAAACAAACACTCGAAAAATCATGCTGTATTGAATACAAACCAAACCAATAAATTATATGGGTTTGACTTAGAAGCATGTCCAAAAACAAAACACACAAGTTGCAATTGTTCAAAATAATTAGGATTCATGGAAAAACTTCATTTTAAGACAACCCTATTGCTTTCCTACATTGTCTTCATCATTTGAAATGGATTTCAAAACAAACACTCGAAAAATCATGGTGTATTGAATACAAACCAAACCAATAAATTATATGGGTTTGACTTAGAAGCATGTCCAAAAACAAAACACACAAGTTGCAATTGTTCAAAATAATTAGGATTCATGGAAAAACTTCATTTTAAGACAACCCTATTGCTTTCCTACACTGTCTTCTTCATTTGAAATGGATTTCAAAACAAACACTCGAAAAATCATGTTGTATTGAATACAAACCAAACCAATAAATTATATCGGTTTGACGTGGAAGCATGTCCAAAAACAAAACACACAAGTTGCAATTGTTCAAAATAATTAGGATTCATGGAAAAACTTCATTTTAAGACAACCCTATTGCTTTCCTACATTGTCTTCTTCATTTGAAATGGATTTCAAAACAAACACTCGAAAAATCATGGTGTATTGAATACAAACCAAACCAATAAATTATATGGGTTTGACGTGGAAGCATGTCCAAAAACAAAACACACAAGTTGCAATTGTTCAAAATAATTAGGATTCATGGAAAAACTTCATTTTAAGACAACCCTATTGCTTTCCTACACTGTCTTCTTCATTTGAAATGGATTTCAAAACAAACAGTCGAAAAATCATGGTGTATTGAATACAAACCAAACCAACAAATTATATGGGTTTAACGTGGAAGCATGTCCAAAAACAAAACACACAAGTTGCAATTGTTCAAAATAATTAGGATTCATGGAAAAACTTCATTTTAAGACAACCCTATTGCTTTCCTACACTGTCTTCTTCATTTGAAATGGATTTCAAAACAAACAGTCAAAAAATCATGTTGTATTGAATACAAACCAAACCAATAAATTATATCGGTTTGACGTGGAAGCATGTCCAAAAACAAAACACACAAGTTGCAATTGTTCAAATTAATTAGGATTCATGGAAAAACTTCATTTTAAGACAACCCTATTGCTTTCCTACACTGTCTTCTTCATTTGAAATGGATTTCAAAACAAACACTCGAAAAATCATGCTGTATTGAATACAAACCAAACCAATAAATTATATGGGTTTGACGTGGAAGCATGTCCAAAAACAAAACACAGAAGTTGCAATTGTTCAAAATAATTAGGATTCATGGAAAAACTTCATTTTAAGACAACCCTATTGCTTTCCTACACTGTCTTCTTCATTTGAAATGGATTTCAAAACAAACAGTCGAAAAATCATGTTGTATTGAATACAAACCAAACCAATAAATTATATGGGTTTGACGTGGAAGCATGTCCAAAAACAAAACACACAAGTTGCAATTGTTCAAAATAATTAGGATTCATGGAAAAACTTCATTTTAAGACAACCCTATTGCTTTCCTACACTGTCTTCTTCATTTGAAATGGATTTCAAAACAAACAGTCGAAAAATCATGTTGTATTGAATACAAACCAAACCAATAAATTATATGGGTTTGACGTGGAAGCATGTCCAAAAACAAAACACACAAGTTGCAATTGTTCAAAATAATTAGGATTCATGGAAAAACTTCATTTTAAGACAACCCTATTGCTTTCCTACACTGTCTTCTTCATTTGAAATGGATTTCAAAACAAACAGTCGAAAAATCATGCTGTATTGAATACAAACCAAACCAATAAATTATATGGGTTTGACTTAGAAGCATGTCCAAAAACAAAACACACAAGTTGCAATTGTTCAAAATAATTAGGATTCATGGAAAAACTTCATTTTAAGACAACCCTATTGCTTTCCTACATTGTCTTCTTCATTTGAAATGGATTTCAAAACAAACACTCGAAAAATCATGCTGTATTGAATACAAACCAAACCAATAAATTATATGGGTTTGACTTAGAAGCATGTCCAAAAACAAAACACACAAGTTGCAATTGTTCAAAATAATTAGGATTCATGGAAAAACTTCATTTTAAGACAACCCTATTGCTTTCCTACATTGTCTTCTTCATTTGAAATGGATTTCAAAACAAACAGTCGAAAAATCATGTTGTATTGAATACAAACCAAACCAATAAATTATATCGGTTTGACGTGGAAGCATGTCCAAAAACAAAACACACAAGTTGCAATTGTTCAAAATAATAAGGATTCATGGAAAAACTTCATTTTAAGACAACCCTATTGCTTTCCTACATTGTCTTCTTCATTTGAAATGGATTTCAAAACAAACACTCGAAAAATCATGCTGTATTGAATACAAACCAAACCAATAAATTATATGGGTTTGACTTAGAAGCATGTCCAAAAACAAAACACACAAGTTGCAATTGTTCAAAATAATTAGGATTCATGGAAAAACTTCATTTTAAGACAACCCTATTGCTTTCCTACATTGTCTTCTTCATTTGAAATGGATTTCAAAACAAACACTCGAAAAATCATGGTGTATTGAATACAAACCAAACCAATAAATTATATGGGTTTGACTTAGAAGCATGTCCAAAAACAAAACACACAAGTTGCAATTGTTCAAAATAATTAGGATTCATGGGAAAACTTCATTTTAAGACAACCCTATTGCTTTCCTACACTGTCTTCTTCATTTGAAATGGATTTCAAAACAAACACTCGAAAAATCATGTTGTATTGAATACAAACCAAACCAATAAATTATATCGGTTTGACGTGGAAGCATGTCCAAAAACAAAACACACAAGTTGCAATTGTTCAAAATAATTAGGATTCATGGAAAAACTTCATTTTAAGACAACCCTATTGCTTTCCTACACTGTCTTCTTCATTTGAAATGGATTTCAAAACAAACAGTCGAAAAATCATGTTGTATTGAATACAAACCAAACCAATAAATTATATGGGTTTGACGTGGAAGCATGTCCAAAAACAAAACACACAAGTTGCAATTGTTCAAAATAATTAGGATTCATGGAAAAACTTCATTTTAAGACAACCCTATTGCTTTCCTACACTGTCTTCTTCATTTGAAATGGATTTCAAAACAAACAGTCGAAAAATCATGCTGTATTGAATACAAACCAAACCAATAAATTATATGGGTTTGACTTAGAAGCATGTCCAAAAACAAAACACACAAGTTGCAATTGTTCAAAATAATTAGGATTCATGGAAAAACTTCATTTTAAGACAACCCTATTGCTTTCCTACATTGTCTTCTTCATTTGAAATGGATTTCAAAACAAACAGTCGAAAAATCATGTTGTATTGAATACAAACCAAACCAACAAATTATATGGGTTTAACGTGGAAGCATGTCCAAAAACAAAACACACAAGTTGCAATTGTTCAAAATAATTAGGATTCATGGAAAAACTTCATTTTAAGACAACCCTATTGCTTTCCTACACTGTCTTCTTCATTTGAAATGGATTTCAAAACAAACAGTCGAAAAATCATGTTGTATTGAATACAAACCAAACCAATAAATTATATCGGTTTGACGTGGAAGCATGTCCAAAAACAAAACACACAAGTTGCAATTGTTCAAATTAATTAGGATTCATGGAAAAACTTCATTTTAAGACAACCCTATTGCTTTCCTACACTGTCTTCTTCATTTGAAATGGATTTCAAAACAAACACTCGAAAAATCATGCTGTATTGAATACAAACCAAACCAATAAATTATATGGGTTTGACGTGGAAGCATGTCCAAAAACAAAACACACAAGTTGCAATTGTTCAAAATAATTAGGATTCATGGAAAAACTTCATTTTAAGACAACCCTATTGCTTTCCTACACTGTCTTCTTCATTTGAAATGGATTTCAAAACAAACACTCGAAAAATCATGTTGTATTGAATACAAACAAAACCAATAAATTATATCGGTTTGACGTGGAAGCATGTCCAAAAACAAAACACACAAGTTGCAATTGTTCAAATTAATTAGGATTCATGGAAAAACTTCATTTTAAGACAACCCTATTGCTTTCCTACACTGTCTTCTTCATTTGAAATGGATTTCAAAACAAACAGTCGAAAAATCATGTTGTATTGAATATAAACCAAACCAATAAATTATATCGGTTTGACGTGGAAGCATGTCCAAAAACAAAACACACAAGTTGCAATTGTTCAAAATAATTAGGATTCATGGAAAAACTTCATTTTAAGACAACCCTATTGCTTTCCTACATTGTCTTCTTCATTTGAAATGGATTTCAAAACAAACACTCGAAAAATCATGGTGTATTGAATACAAACCAAACCAATAAATTATATGGGTTTGACTTAGAAGCATGTCCAAAAACAAAACACACAAGTTGCAATTGTTCAAAATAATTAGGATTCATGGAAAAACTTCATTTTAAGACAACCCTATTGCTTTCCTACACTGACTTCTTCATTTGAAATGGATTTCAAAACAAACACTCGAAAAATCATGCTGTATTGAATACAAATCAAACCAATAAATTATATCGGTTTGACGTGGAAGCATGTCCAAAAACAAAACACACAAGTTGCAATTGTTCAAAATAATAAGGATTCATGGAAAAACTTCATTTTAAGACAACCCTATTGCTTTCCTACACTGACTTTTTCATTTGAAATGGATTTCAAAACAAACACTCGAAAAATCATGCTGTATTGAATACAAACCAAACCAATAAATTATATGGGTTTGACTTAGAAGCATGTCCAAAAACAAAACACACAAGTTGCAATTGTTCAAAATAATTAGGATTCATGGAAAAACTTCATTTTAAGACAACCCTATTGCTTTCCTACACTGTCTTCTTCATTTGAAATGGATTTCAAAACAAACAGTCGAAAAATCATGTTGTATTGAATACAAACCAAACCAATAAATTATATCGGTTTGACGTGGAAGCATGTCCAAAAACAAAACACACAAGTTGCAATTGTTCAAAATAATTAGGATTCATGGAAAAACTTCATTTTAAGACAACCCTATTGCTTTCCTACACTGACTTCTTCATTTGAAATGGATTTCAAAACAAACACTCGAAAAATCATGCTGTATTGAATACAAATCAAACCAATAAATTATATCGGTTTGACGTGGAAGCATGTCCAAAAACAAAACACACAAGTTGCAATTGTTCAAAATAATAAGGATTCATGGAAAAACTTCATTTTAAGACAACCCTATTGCTTTCCTACACTGTCTTCTTCATTTGAAATGGATTTCAAAACAAACACTCGAAAAATCATGCTGTATTGAATACAAACCAAACCAATAAATTATATGGGTTTGACTTAGAAGCATGTCCAAAAACAAAACACACAAGTTGCAATTGTTCAAAATAATAAGGATTCATGGAAAAACTTCATTTTAAGACAACCCTATTGCTTTCCTACACTGTCTTCTTCATTTGAAATGGATTTCAAAACAAACAGTCGAAAAATCATGTTGTATTGAATACAAACCAAACCAATAAATTATATCGGTTTGACGTGGAAGCATGTCCAAAAACAAAACACACAAGTTGCAATTGTTCAAATTAATTAGGATTCATGGAAAAACTTCATTTTAAGACAACCCTATTGCTTTCCTACACTGTCTTTTTCATTTGAAATGGATTTCAAAACAAACACTCGAAAAATCATGCTGTATTGAATACAAACCAAACCAATAAATTATATGGGTTTGACGTGGAAGCATGTCCAAAAACAAAACACACAAGTTGCAATTGTTCAAAATAATTAGGATTCATGGAAAAACTTCATTTTAAGACAACCCTATTGCTTTCCTACACTGTCTTCTTCATTTGAAATGGATTTCAAAACAAACAGTCGAAAAATCATGTTGTATTGAATACAAACAAAACCAATAAATTATATCGGTTTGACGTGGAAGCATGTCCAAAAACAAAACACACAAGTTGCAATTGTTCAAATTAATTAGGATTCATGGAAAAACTTCATTTTAAGACAACCCTATTGCTTTCCTACACTGTCTTCTTCATTTGAAATGGATTTCAAAACAAACAGTCGAAAAATCATGTTGTATTGAATACAAACCAAACCAATAAATTATATCGGTTTGACGTGGAAGCATGTCCAAAAACAAAACACACAAGTTGCAATTGTTCAAAATAATTAGGATTCATGGAAAAACTTCATTTTAAGACAACCCTATTGCTTTCCTACATTGTCTTCTTCATTTGAAATGGATTTCAAAACAAACACTCGAAAAATCATGGTGTATTGAATACAAACCAAACCAATAAATTATATGGGTTTGACTTAGAAGCATGTCCAAAAACAAAACACACAAGTTGCAATTGTTCAAAATAATTAGGATTCATGGAAAAACTTCATTTTAAGACAACCCTATTGCTTTCCTACACTGACTTCTTCATTTGAAATGGATTTCAAAACAAACACTCGAAAAATCATGCTGTATTGAATACAAATCAAACCAATAAATTATATCGGTTTGACGTGGAAGCATGTCCAAAAACAAAACACACAAGTTGCAATTGTTCAGAATAATAAGGATTCATGGAAAAACTTCATTTTAAGACAACCCTATTGCTTTCCTACACTGACTTTTTCATTTGAAATGGATTTCAAAACAAACACTCGAAAAATCATGCTGTATTGAATACAAACCAAACCAATAAATTATATGGGTTTGACTTAGAAGCATGTCCAAAAACAAAACACACAAGTTGCAATTGTTCAAAATAATTAGGATTCATGGAAAAACTTCATTTTAAGACAACCCTATTGCTTTCCTACACTGTCTTCTTCATTTGAAATGGATTTCAAAACAAACAGTCGAAAAATCATGTTGTATTGAATACAAACCAAACCAATAAATTATATCGGTTTGACGTGGAAGCATGTCCAAAAACAAAACACACAAGTTGCAATTGTTCAAAATAATTAGGATTCATGGAAAAACTTCATTTTAAGACAACCCTATTGCTTTCCTACACTGACTTCTTCATTTGAAATGGATTTCAAAACAAACACTCGAAAAATCATGCTGTATTGAATACAAATCAAACCAATAAATTATATCGGTTTGACGTGGAAGCATGTCCAAAAACAAAACACACAAGTTGCAATTGTTCAAAATAATAAGGATTCATGGAAAAACTTCATTTTAAGACAACCCTATTGCTTTCCTACACTGTCTTCTTCATTTGAAATGGATTTCAAAACAAACACTCGAAAAATCATGCTGTATTGAATACAAACCAAACCAATAAATTATATGGGTTTGACTTAGAAGCATGTCCAAAAACAAAACACACAAGTTGCAATTGTTCAAAATAATAAGGATTCATGGAAAAACTTCATTTTAAGACAACCCTATTGCTTTCCTACACTGACTTTTTCATTTGAAATGGATTTCAAAACAAACACTCGAAAAATCATGCTGTATTGAATACAAACCAAACCAATAAATTATATGGGTTTGACTTAGAAGCATGTCCAAAAACAAAACACACAAGTTGCAATTGTTCAAAATAATTAGGATTCATGGAAAAACTTCATTTTAAGACAACCCTATTGCTTTCCTACACTGTCTTCTTCATTTGAAATGGATTTCAAAACAAACAGTCGAAAAATCATGTTGTATTGAATACAAACCAAACCAATAAATTATATCGGTTTGACGTGGAAGCATGTCCAAAAACAAAACACACAAGTTGCAATTGTTCAAAATAATTAGGATTCATGGAAAAACTTCATTTTAAGACAACCCTATTGCTTTCCTACACTGACTTCTTCATTTGAAATGGATTTCAAAACAAACACTCGAAAAATCATGGTGTATTGAATACAAACCAAACCAATAAATTATATGGGTTTGACTTAGAAGCATGTCCAAAAACAAAACACACAAGTTGCAATTGTTCAAAATAATTAGGATTCATGGAAAAACTTCATTTTAAGACAACCCTATTGCTTTCCTACACTGTCTTCTTCATTTGAAATGGATTTCAAAACAAACACTCGAAAAATCATGCTGTATTGAATACAAACCAAACCAATAAATTATATGGGTTTGACTTAGAAGCATGTCCAAAAACAAAACACACAAGTTGCAATTGTTCAAAATAATTAGGATTCATGGAAAAACTTCATTTTAAGACAACCCTATTGCTTTCCTACACTGTCTTCTTCATTTGAAATGGATTTCAAAACAAACAGTCGAAAAATCATGTTGTATTGAATACAAACCAAACCAATAAATTATATCGGTTTGACGTGGAAGCATGTCCAAAAACAAAACACACAAGTTGCAATTGTTCAAAATAATAAGGATTCATGGAAAAACTTCATTTTAAGACAACCCTATTGCTTTCCTACACTGACTTTTTCATTTGAAATGGATTTCAAAACAAACAGTCGAAAAATCATGTTGTATTGAATACAAACCAAACCAATAAATTATATCGGTTTGACGTGGAAGCATGTCCAAAAACAAAACACACAAGTTGCAATTGTTCAAAATAATTAGGATTCATGGAAAAACTTCATTTTAAGACAACCCTATTGCTTTCCTACATTGTCTTCTTCATTTGAAATGGATTTCAAAACAAACACTCGAAAAATCATGGTGTATTGAATACAAACCAAACCAATAAATTATATGGGTTTGACTTAGAAGCATGTCCAAAAACAAAACACACAAGTTGCAATTGTTCAAAATAATTAGGATTCATGGAAAAACTTCATTTTAAGACAACCCTATTGCTTTCCTACACTGACTTCTTCATTTGAAATGGATTTCAAAACAAACACTCGAAAAATCATGCTGTATTGAATACAAATCAAACCAATAAATTATATCGGTTTGACGTGGAAGCATGTCCAAAAACAAAACACACAAGTTGCAATTGTTCAAAATAATAAGGATTCATGGAAAAACTTCATTTTAAGACAACCCTATTGCTTTCCTACACTGACTTCTTCATTTGAAATGGATTTCAAAACAAACACTCGAAAAATCATGCTGTATTGAATACAAATCAAACCAATAAATTATATCGGTTTGACGTGGAAGCATGTCCAAAAACAAAACACACAAGTTGCAATTGTTCAAAATAATAAGGATTCATGGAAAAACTTCATTTTAAGACAACCCTATTGCTTTCCTACACTGACTTTTTCATTTGAAATGGATTTCAAAACAAACACTCGAAAAATCATGCTGTATTGAATACAAACCAAACCAATAAATTATATGGGTTTGACTTAGAAGCATGTCCAAAAACAAAACACACAAGTTGCAATTGTTCAAAATAATTAGGATTCATGGAAAAACTTCATTTTAAGACAACCCTATTGCTTTCCTACACTGTCTTCTTCATTTGAAATGGATTTCAAAACAAACAGTCGAAAAATCATGTTGTATTGAATACAAACCAAACCAATAAATTATATCGGTTTGACGTGGAAGCATGTCCAAAAACAAAACACACAAGTTGCAATTGTTCAAAATAATTAGGATTCATGGAAAAACTTCATTTTAAGACAACCCTATTGCTTTCCTACACTGACTTCTTCATTTGAAATGGATTTCAAAACAAACACTCGAAAAATCATGCTGTATTGAATACAAATCAAACCAATAAATTATATCGGTTTGACGTGGAAGCATGTCCAAAAACAAAACACACAAGTTGCAATTGTTCAAAATAATAAGGATTCATGGAAAAACTTCATTTTAAGACAACCCTATTGCTTTCCTACACTGTCTTCTTCATTTGAAATGGATTTCAAAACAAACACTCGAAAAATCATGCTGTATTGAATACAAACCAAACCAATAAATTATATGGGTTTGACTTAGAAGCATGTCCAAAAACAAAACACACAAGTTGCAATTGTTCAAAATAATTAGGATTCATGGAAAAACTTCATTTTAAGACAACCCTATTGCTTTCCTACATTGTCTTCATCATTTGAAATGGATTTCAAAACAAACACTCGAAAAATCATGGTGTATTGAATACAAACCAAACCAATAAATTATATGGGTTTGACTTAGAAGCATGTCCAAAAACAAAACACACAAGTTGCAATTGTTCAAAATAATTAGGATTCATGGAAAAACTTCATTTTAAGACAACCCTATTGCTTTCCTACACTGTCTTCTTCATTTGAAATGGATTTCAAAACAAACACTCGAAAAATCATGTTGTATTGAATACAAACCAAACCAATAAATTATATCGGTTTGACGTGGAAGCATGTCCAAAAACAAAACACACAAGTTGCAATTGTTCAAAATAATTAGGATTCATGGAAAAACTTCATTTTAAGACAACCCTATTGCTTTCCTACACTGTCTTCTTCATTTGAAATGGATTTCAAAACAAACACTCGAAAAATCATGTTGTATTGAATACAAACCAAACCAATAAATTATATGGGTTTGACGTGGAAGCATGTCCAAAAACAAAACACACAAGTTGCAATTGTTCAAAATAATTAGGATTCATGGAAAAACTTCATTTTAAGACAACCCTATTGCTTTCCTACACTGTCTTCTTCATTTGAAATGGATTTCAAAACAAACACTCGAAAAATCATGCTGTATTGAATACAAACCAAACCAATAAATTATATGGGTTTGACTTAGAAGCATGTCCAAAAACAAAACACACAAGTTGCAATTGTTCAAAATAATTAGGATTCATGGAAAAACTTCATTTTAAGACAACCCTATTGCTTTCCTACATTGTCTTCTTCATTTGAAATGGATTTCAAAACAAACAGTCGAAAAATCATGTTGTATTGAATACAAACCAAAACAACAAATTATATGGGTTTAACGTGGAAGCATGTCCAAAAACAAAACACACAAGTTGCAATTGTTCAAAATAATTAGGATTCATGGAAAAACTTCATTTTAAGACAACCCTATTGCTTTCCTACACTGTCTTCTTCATTTGAAATGGATTTCAAAACAAACAGTCGAAAAATCATGTTGTATTGAATACAAACCAAACCAATAAATTATATCGGTTTGACGTGGAAGCATGTCCAAAAACAAAACACACAAGTTGCAATTGTTCAAATTAATTAGGATTCATGGAAAAACTTCATTTTAAGACAACCCTATTGCTTTCCTACACTGTCTTCTTCATTTGAAATGGATTTCAAAACAAACACTCGAAAAATCATGCTGTATTGAATACAAACCAAACCAATAAATTATATGGGTTTGACGTGGAAGCATGTCCAAAAACAAAACACACAAGTTGCAATTGTTCAAAATAATTAGGATTCATGGAAAAACTTCATTTTAAGACAACCCTATTGCTTTCCTACACTGTCTTCTTCATTTGAAATGGATTTCAAAACAAACAGTCGAAAAATCATGTTGTATTGAATACAAACCAAACCAATAAATTATATCGGTTTGACGTGGAAGCATGTCCAAAAACAAAACACACAAGTTGCAATTGTTCAAATTAATTAGGATTCATGGAAAAACTTCATTTTAAGACAACCCTATTGCTTTCCTACACTGTCTTCTTCATTTGAAATGGATTTCAAAACAAACAGTCGAAAAATCATGTTGTATTGAATACAAACCAAACCAATAAATTATATCGGTTTGACGTGGAAGCATGTCCAAAAACAAAACACACAAGTTGCAATTGTTCAAAATAATTAGGATTCATGGAAAAACTTCATTTTAAGACAACCCTATTGCTTTCCTACATTGTCTTCTTCATTTGAAATGGATTTCAAAACAAACACTCGAAAAATCATGGTGTATTGAATACAAACCAAACCAATAAATTATATGGGTTTGACTTAGAAGCATGTCCAAAAACAAAACACACAAGTTGCAATTGTTCAAAATAATTAGGATTCATGGAAAAACTTCATTTTAAGACAACCCTATTGCTTTCCTACACTGACTTCTTCATTTGAAATGGATTTCAAAACAAACACTCGAAAAATCATGCTGTATTGAATACAAATCAAACCAATAAATTATATCGGTTTGACGTGGAAGCATGTCCAAAAACAAAACACACAAGTTGCAATTGTTCAAAATAATAAGGATTCATGGAAAAACTTCATTTTAAGACAACCCTATTGCTTTCCTACACTGTCTTCTTCATTTGAAATGGATTTCAAAACAAACAGTCGAAAAATCATGCTGTATTGAATACAAACCAAACCAATAAATTATATGGGTTTGACTTAGAAGCATGTCCAAAAACAAAACACACAAGTTGCAATTGTTCAAAATAATTAGGATTCATGGAAAAACTTCATTTTAAGACAACCCTATTGCTTTCCTACATTGTCTTCTTCATTTGAAATGGATTTCAAAACAAACACTCGAAAAATCATGCTGTATTGAATACAAACCAAACCAATAAATTATATGGGTTTGACTTAGAAGCATGTCCAAAAACAAAACACACAAGTTGCAATTGTTCAAAATAATTAGGATTCATGGAAAAACTTCATTTTAAGACAACCCTATTGCTTTCCTACATTGTCTTCTTCATTTGAAATGGATTTCAAAACAAACAGTCGAAAAATCATGTTGTATTGAATACAAACCAAACCAATAAATTATATCGGTTTGACGTGGAAGCATGTCCAAAAACAAAACACACAAGTTGCAATTGTTCAAAATAATAAGGATTCATGGAAAAACTTCATTTTAAGACAACCCTATTGCTTTCCTACATTGTCTTCTTCATTTGAAATGGATTTCAAAACAAACACTCGAAAAATCATGCTGTATTGAATACAAACCAAACCAATAAATTATATGGGTTTGACTTAGAAGCATGTCCAAAAACAAAACACACAAGTTGCAATTGTTCAAAATAATTAGGATTCATGGAAAAACTTCATTTTAAGACAACCCTATTGCTTTCCTACATTGTCTTCTTCATTTGAAATGGATTTCAAAACAAACAGTCGAAAAATCATGTTGTATTGAATACAAACCAAACCAACAAATTATATGGGTTTAACGTGGAAGCATGTCCAAAAACAAAACACACAAGTTGCAATTGTTCAAAATAATTAGGATTCATGGAAAAACTTCATTTTAAGACAACCCTATTGCTTTCCTACACTGTCTTCTTCATTTGAAATGGATTTCAAAACAAACAGTCGAAAAATCATGTTGTATTAAATACAAACCAAACCAATAAATTATATCGGTTTGACGTGGAAGCATGTCCAAAAACAAAACACACAAGTTGCAATTGTTCAAATTAATTAGGATTCATGGAAAAACTTCATTTTAAGACAACCCTATTGCTTTCCTACACTGTCTTCTTCATTTGAAATGGATTTCAAAACAAACACTCGAAAAATCATGCTGTATTGAATACAAACCAAACCAATAAATTATATGGGTTTGACGTGGAAGCATGTCCAAAAACAAAACACACAAGTTGCAATTGTTCAAAATAATTAGGATTCATGGAAAAACTTCATTTTAAGACAACCCTATTGCTTTCCTACACTGTCTTCTTCATTTGAAATGGATTTCAAAACAAACAGTCGAAAAATCATGTTGTATTGAATACAAACAAAACCAATAAATTATATCGGTTTGACGTGGAAGCATGTCCAAAAACAAAACACACAAGTTGCAATTGTTCAAATTAATTAGGATTCATGGAAAAACTTCATTTTAAGACAACCCTATTGCTTTCCTACACTGTCTTCTTCATTTGAAATGGATTTCAAAACAAACAGTCGAAAAATCATGTTGTATTGAATACAAACCAAACCAATAAATTATATCGGTTTGACGTGGAAGCATGTCCAAAAACAAAACACACAAGTTGCAATTGTTCAAAATAATTAGGATTCATGGAAAAACTTCATTTTAAGACAACCCTATTGCTTTCCTACATTGTCTTCTTCATTTGAAATGGATTTCAAAACAAACACTCGAAAAATCATGGTGTATTGAATACAAACCAAACCAATAAATTATATGGGTTTGACTTAGAAGCATGTCCAAAAACAAAACACACAAGTTGCAATTGTTCAAAATAATTAGGATTCATGGAAAAACTTCATTTTAAGACAACCCTATTGCTTTCCTACACTGACTTCTTCATTTGAAATGGATTTCAAAACAAACACTCGAAAAATCATGCTGTATTGAATACAAATCAAACCAATAAATTATATCGGTTTGACGTGGAAGCATGTCCAAAAACAAAACACACAAGTTGCAATTGTTCAAAATAATAAGGATTCATGGAAAAACTTCATTTTAAGACAACCCTATTGCTTTCCTACACTGACTTTTTCATTTGAAATGGATTTCAAAACAAACACTCGAAAAATCATGCTGTATTGAATACAAACCAAACCAATAAATTATATGGGTTTGACTTAGAAGCATGTCCAAAAACAAAACACACAAGTTGCAATTGTTCAAAATAATTAGGATTCATGGAAAAACTTCATTTTAAGACAACCCTATTGCTTTCCTACACTGTCTTCTTCATTTGAAATGGATTTCAAAACAAACAGTCGAAAAATCATGTTGTATTGAATACAAACCAAACCAATAAATTATATCGGTTTGACGTGGAAGCATGTCCAAAAACAAAACACACAAGTTGCAATTGTTCAAAATAATTAGGATTCATGGAAAAACTTCATTTTAAGACAACCCTATTGCTTTCCTACACTGACTTCTTCATTTGAAATGGATTTCAAAACAAACACTCGAAAAATCATGCTGTATTGAATACAAACCAAACCAATAAATTATATCGGTTTGACGTGGAAGCATGTCCAAAAACAAAACACACAAGTTGCAATTGTTCAAAATAATAAGGATTCATGGAAAAACTTCATTTTAAGACAACCCTATTGCTTTCCTACACTGTCTTCTTCATTTGAAATGGATTTCAAAACAAACACTCGAAAAATCATGCTGTATTGAATACAAACCAAACCAATAAATTATATGGGTTTGACTTAGAAGCATGTCCAAAAACAAAACACACAAGTTGCAATTGTTCAAAATAATAAGGATTCATGGAAAAACTTCATTTTAAGACAACCCTATTGCTTTCCTACACTGTCTTCTTCATTTGAAATGGATTTCAAAACAAACAGTCGAAAAATGATGTTGTATTGAATACAAACCAAACCAATAAATTATATCGGTTTGACGTGGAAGCATGTCCAAAAACAAAACACACAAGTTGCAATTGTTCAAATTAATTAGGATTCATGGAAAAACTTCATTTTAAGACAACCCTATTGCTTTCCTACACTGTCTTCTTCATTTGAAATGGATTTCAAAACAAACACTCGAAAAATCATGCTGTATTGAATACAAACCAAACCAATAAATTATATGGGTTTGACGTGGAAGCATGTCCAAAAACAAAACACACAAGTTGCAATTGTTCAAAATAATTAGGATTCATGGAAAAACTTCATTTTAAGACAACCCTATTGCTTTCCTACACTGTCTTCTTCATTTGAAATGGATTTCAAAACAAACAGTCGAAAAATCATGTTGTATTGAATACAAACAAAACCAATAAATTATATCGGTTTGACGTGGAAGCATGTCCAAAAACAAAACACACAAGTTGCAATTGTTCAAATTAATTAGGATTCATGGAAAAACTTCATTTTAAGACAACCCTATTGCTTTCCTACACTGTCTTCTTCATTTGAAATGGATTTCAAAACAAACAGTCGAAAAATCATGTTGTATTGAATACAAACCAAACCAATAAATTATATCGGTTTGACGTGGAAGCATGTCCAAAAACAAAACACACAAGTTGCAATTGTTCAAAATAATTAGGATTCATGGAAAAACTTCATTTTAAGACAACCCTATTGCTTTCCTACATTGTCTTCTTCATTTGAAATGGATTTCAAAACAAACACTCGAAAAATCATGGTGTATTGAATACAAACCAAACCAATAAATTATATGGGTTTGACTTAGAAGCATGTCCAAAAACAAAACACACAAGTTGCAATTGTTCAAAATAATTAGGATTCATGGAAAAACTTCATTTTAAGACAACCCTATTGCTTTCCTACACTGACTTCTTCATTTGAAATGGATTTCAAAACAAACACTCGAAAAATCATGCTGTATTGAATACAAATCAAACCAATAAATTATATCGGTTTGACGTGGAAGCATGTCCAAAAACAAAACACACAAGTTGCAATTGTTCAGAATAATAAGGATTCATGGAAAAACTTCATTTTAAGACAACCCTATTGCTTTCCTACACTGACTTTTTCATTTGAAATGGATTTCAAAACAAACACTCGAAAAATCATGCTGTATTGAATACAAACCAAACCAATAAATTATATGGGTTTGACTTAGAAGCATGTCCAAAAACAAAACACACAAGTTGCAATTGTTCAAAATAATTAGGATTCATGGAAAAACTTCATTTTAAGACAACCCTATTGCTTTCCTACACTGTCTTCTTCATTTGAAATGGATTTCAAAACAAACAGTCGAAAAATCATGTTGTATTGAATACAAACCAAACCAATAAATTATATCGGTTTGACGTGGAAGCATGTCCAAAAACAAAACACACAAGTTGCAATTGTTCAAAATAATTAGGATTCATGGAAAAACTTCATTTTAAGACAACCCTATTGCTTTCCTACACTGACTTCTTCATTTGAAATGGATTTCAAAACAAACACTCGAAAAATCATGCTGTATTGAATACAAATCAAACCAATAAATTATATCGGTTTGACGTGGAAGCATGTCCAAAAACAAAACACACAAGTTGCAATTGTTCAAAATAATAAGGATTCATGGAAAAACTTCATTTTAAGACAACCCTATTGCTTTCCTACACTGTCTTCTTCATTTGAAATGGATTTCAAAACAAACACTCGAAAAATCATGCTGTATTGAATACAAACCAAACCAATAAATTATATGGGTTTGACTTAGAAGCATGTCCAAAAACAAAACACACAAGTTGCAATTGTTCAAAATAATAAGGATTCATGGAAAAACTTCATTTTAAGACAACCCTATTGCTTTCCTACACTGACTTTTTCATTTGAAATGGATTTCAAAACAAACACTCGAAAAATCATGCTGTATTGAATACAAACCAAACCAATAAATTATATGGGTTTGACTTAGAAGCATGTCCAAAAACAAAACACACAAGTTGCAATTGTTCAAAATAATTAGGATTCATGGAAAAACTTCATTTTAAGACAACCCTATTGCTTTCCTACACTGTCTTCTTCATTTGAAATGGATTTCAAAACAAACAGTCGAAAAATCATGTTGTATTGAATACAAACCAAACCAATAAATTATATCGGTTTGACGTGGAAGCATGTCCAAAAACAAAACACACAAGTTGCAATTGTTCAAAATAATTAGGATTCATGGAAAAACTTCATTTTAAGACAACCCTATTGCTTTCCTACACTGACTTCTTCATTTGAAATGGATTTCAAAACAAACACTCGAAAAATCATGCTGTATTGAATACAAATCAAACCAATAAATTATATCGGTTTGACGTGGAAGCATGTCCAAAAACAAAACACACAAGTTGCAATTGTTCAAAATAATAAGGATTCATGGAAAAACTTCATTTTAAGACAACCCTATTGCTTTCCTACACTGTCTTCTTCATTTGAAATGGATTTCAAAACAAACACTCGAAAAATCATGCTGTATTGAATACAAACCAAACCAATAAATTATATGGGTTTGACTTAGAAGCATGTCCAAAAACAAAACACACAAGTTGCAATTGTTCAAAATAATAAGGATTCATGGAAAAACTTCATTTTAAGACAACCCTATTGCTTTCCTACACTGTCTTCTTCATTTGAAATGGATTTCAAAACAAACAGTCGAAAAATCATGTTGTATTGAATACAAACCAAACCAATAAATTATATCGGTTTGACGTGGAAGCATGTCCAAAAACATAACACACAAGTTGCAATTGTTCAAATTAATTAGGATTCATGGAAAAACTTCATTTTAAGACAACCCTATTGCTTTCCTACACTGTCTTCTTCATTTGAAATGGATTTCAAAACAAACACTCGAAAAATCATGCTGTATTGAATACAAACCAAACCAATAAATTATATGGGTTTGACGTGGAAGCATGTCCAAAAACAAAACACACAAGTTGCAATTGTTCAAAATAATTAGGATTCATGGAAAAACTTCATTTTAAGACAACCCTATTGCTTTCCTACACTGTCTTCTTCATTTGAAATGGATTTCAAAACAAACAGTCGAAAAATCATGTTGTATTGAATACAAACAAAACCAATAAATTATATCGGTTTGACGTGGAAGCATGTCCAAAAACAAAACACACAAGTTGCAATTGTTCAAATTAATTAGGATTCATGGAAAAACTTCATTTTAAGACAACCCTATTGCTTTCCTACACTGTCTTCTTCATTTGAAATGGATTTCAAAACAAACAGTCGAAAAATCATGTTGTATTGAATACAAACCAAACCAATAAATTATATCGGTTTGACGTGGAAGCATGTCCAAAAACAAAACACACAAGTTGCAATTGTTCAAAATAATTAGGATTCATGGAAAAACTTCATTTTAAGACAACCCTATTGCTTTCCTACATTGTCTTCTTCATTTGAAATGGATTTCAAAACAAACACTCGAAAAATCATGGTGTATTGAATACAAACCAAACCAATAAATTATATGGGTTTGACTTAGAAGCATGTCCAAAAACAAAACACACAAGTTGCAATTGTTCAAAATAATTAGGATTCATGGAAAAACTTCATTTTAAGACAACCCTATTGCTTTCCTACACTGACTTCTTCATTTGAAATGGATTTCAAAACAAACACTCGAAAAATCATGCTGTATTGAATACAAATCAAACCAATAAATTATATCGGTTTGACGTGGAAGCATGTCCAAAAACAAAACACACAAGTTGCAATTGTTCAAAATAATAAGGATTCATGGAAAAACTTCATTTTAAGACAACCCTATTGCTTTCCTACACTGACTTTTTCATTTGAAATGGATTTCAAAACAAACACTCGAAAAATCATGCTGTATTGAATACAAACCAAACCAATAAATTATATGGGTTTGACTTAGAAGCATGTCCAAAAACAAAACACACAAGTTGCAATTGTTCAAAATAATTAGGATTCATGGAAAAACTTCATTTTAAGACAACCCTATTGCTTTCCTACACTGTCTTCTTCATTTGAAATGGATTTCAAAACAAACAGTCGAAAAATCATGTTGTATTGAATACAAACCAAACCAATAAATTATATCGGTTTGACGTGGAAGCATGTCCAAAAACAAAACACACAAGTTGCAATTGTTCAAAATAATTAGGATTCATGGAAAAACTTCATTTTAAGACAACCCTATTGCTTTCCTACACTGACTTCTTCATTTGAAATGGATTTCAAAACAAACACTCGAAAAATCATGCTGTATTGAATACAAATCAAACCAATAAATTATATCGGTTTGACGTGGAAGCATGTCCAAAAACAAAACACACAAGTTGCAATTGTTCAAAATAATAAGGATTCATGGAAAAACTTCATTTTAAGACAACCCTATTGCTTTCCTACACTGTCTTCTTCATTTGAAATGGATTTCAAAACAAACACTCGAAAAATCATGCTGTATTGAATACAAACCAAACCAATAAATTATATGGGTTTGACTTAGAAGCATGTCCAAAAACAAAACACACAAGTTGCAATTGTTCAAAATAATAAGGATTCATGGAAAAACTTCATTTTAAGACAACCCTATTGCTTTCCTACACTGTCTTCTTCATTTGAAATGGATTTCAAAACAAACAGTCGAAAAATCATGTTGTATTGAATACAAACCAAACCAATAAATTATATCGGTTTGACGTGGAAGCATGTCCAAAAACAAAACACACAAGTTGCAATTGTTCAAAATAATTAGGATTCATGGAAAAACTTCATTTTAAGACAACCCTATTGCTTTCCTACACTGACTTCTTCATTTGAAATGGATTTCAAAACAAACACTCGAAAAATCATGCTGTATTGAATACAAATCAAACCCATAAATTATATCGGTTTGACGTGGAAGCATGTCCAAAAACAAAACACACAAGTTGCAATTGTTCAAAATAATAAGGATTCATGGAAAAACTTCATTTTAAGACAACCCTATTGCTTTCCTACACTGTCTTCTTCATTTGAAATGGATTTCAAAACAAACACTCAGAAAATCATGCTGTATTGAATACAAACCAAACCAATAAATTATATCGGTTTGATGTGGAAGCATGTCCAAAAACAAAACACACAAGTTGCAATTGTTCAAAATAATTAGGATTCATGGAAAAACTTCATTTTAAGACAACCCTATTGCTTTCCTACACTGTCTTCTTCATTTGAAATGGATTTCAAAACAAACAGTCGAAAAATCATGTTGTATTGAATACAAACCAAACCAATAAATTATATCGGTTTGACGTGGAAGCATATCCAAAAACAAAACACACAAGTTGCAATTGTTCAAAATAATTAGGATTCATGGAAAAACTTCATTTTAAGACAACCCTATTGCTTTCCTACACTGTCTTCTTCATTTGAAATGGATTTCAAAACAAACACTCGAAAAATCATGCTGTATTGAATACAAACCAAACCAATAAATTATATGGGTTTGACTTAGAAGCATGTCCAAAAACAAAACACACAAGTTGCAATTGTTCAAAATAATTAGGATTCATGGAAAAACTTCATTTTAAGACAACCCTATTGCTTTCCTACACTGTCTTCTTCATTTGAAATGGATTTCAAAACAAACAGTCGAAAAATCATGTTGTATTGAATACAAACCAAACCAATAAATTATATCGGTTTGACGTGGAAGCATGTCTAAAAACAAAACACACAAGTTGCAATTGTTCAAAATAATTAGGATTCATGGAAAAACTTCATTTTAAGACAACCCTATTGCTTTCCTACACTGTCTTCTTCATTTGAAATGGATTTCAAAACAAACACTCGAAAAATCATGCTGTATTGAATACAAACCAAACCAATAAATTATATGGGTTTGACTTAGAAGCATGTCCAAAAACAAAACACACAAGTTGCAATTGTTCAAAATAATTAGGATTCATGGAAAAACTTCATTTTAAGACAACCCTATTGCTTTCCTACACTGTCTTCTTCATTTGAAATGGATTTCAAAACAAACAGTCGAAAAATCATGTTGTATTGAATACAAACCAAACCAATAAATTATATCGGTTTGACGTGGAAGCATGTCTAAAAACAAAACACACAAGTTGCAATTGTTCAAAATAATTAGGATTCATGGAAAAACTTCATTTTAAGACAACCCTATTGCTTTCCTACACTGTCTTCTTCATTTGAAATGGATTTCAAAACAAACACTCGAAAAATCATGCTGTATTGAATACAAACCAAACCAATAAATTATATGGGTTTGACTTAGAAGCATGTCCAAAAACAAAACACACAAGTTGCAATTGTTCAAAATAATAAGGATTCATGGAAAAACTTCATTTTAAGACAACCCTATTGCTTTCCTACACTGTCTTCTTCATTTGAAATGGATTTCAAAACAAACAGTCGAAAAATCATGTTGTATTGAATACAAACCAAACCAATAAATTATATCGGTTTGACGTGGAAGCATGTCCAAAAACAAAACACACAAGTTGCAATTGTTCAAAATAATTAGGATTCATGGAAAAACTTCATTTTAAGACAACCCTATTGCTTTCCTACACTGTCTTCTTCATTTGAAATGGATTTCAAAACAAACAGTCGAAAAATCATGTTGTATTGAATACAAACCAAACCAATAAATTATATCGGTTTGACGTGGAAGCATATCCAAAAACAAAACACACAAGTTGCAATTGTTCAAAATAATTAGGATTCATGGAAAAACTTCATTTTAAGACAACCCTATTGCTTTCCTACACTGTCTTCTTCATTTGAAATGGATTTCAAAACAAACAGTCGAAAAATCATGCTGTATTGAATACAAACCAAACCAATAAATTATATCGGTTTGATGTGGAAGCATGTCCAAAAACAAAACACACAAGTTGCAATTGTTCAAAATAATTAGGATTCATGGAAAAACTTCATTTTAAGACAACCCTATTGCTTTCCTACACTGTCTTCTTCATTTGAAATGGATTTCAAAACAAACAGTCGAAAAATCATGTTGTATTGAATACAAACCAAACCAATAAATTATATCGGTTTGACGTGGAAGCATATCCAAAAACAAAACACACAAGTTGCAATTGTTCAAAATAATTAGGATTCATGGAAAAACTTCATTTTAAGACAACCCTATTGCTTTCCTACACTGTCTTCTTCATTTGAAATGGATTTCAAAACAAACACTCGAAAAATCATGCTGTATTGAATACAAACCAAACCAATAAATTATATGGGTTTGACTTAGAAGCATGTCCAAAAACAAAACACACAAGTTGCAATTGTTCAAAATAATTAGGATTCATGGAAAAACTTCATTTTAAGACAACCCTATTGCTTTCCTACACTGTCTTCTTCATTTGAAATGGATTTCAAAACAAACAGTCGAAAAATCATGTTGTATTGAATACAAACCAAACCAATAAATTATATCGGTTTGACGTGGAAGCATGTCTAAAAACAAAACACACAAGTTGCAATTGTTCAAAATAATTAGGATTCATGGAAAAACTTCATTTTAAGACAACCCTATTGCTTTCCTACACTGTCTTCTTCATTTGAAATGGATTTCAAAACAAACACTCGAAAAATCATGCTGTATTGAATACAAACCAAACCAATAAATTATATGGGTTTGACTTAGAAGCATGTCCAAAAACAAAACACACAAGTTGCAATTGTTCAAAATAATTAGGATTCATGGAAAAACTTCATTTTAAGACAACCCTATTGCTTTCCTACACTGTCTTCTTCATTTGAAATGGATTTCAAAACAAACAGTCGAAAAATCATGTTGTATTGAATACAAACCAAACCAATAAATTATATCGGTTTGACGTGGAAGCATGTCTAAAAACAAAACACACAAGTTGCAATTGTTCAAAATAATTAGGATTCATGGAAAAACTTCATTTTAAGACAACCCTATTGCTTTCCTACACTGTCTTCTTCATTTGAAATGGATTTCAAAACAAACACTCGAAAAATCATGCTGTATTGAATACAAACCAAACCAATAAATTATATGGGTTTGACTTAGAAGCATGTCCAAAAACAAAACACACAAGTTGCAATTGTTCAAAATAATAAGGATTCATGGAAAAACTTCATTTTAAGACAACCCTATTGCTTTCCTACACTGTCTTCTTCATTTGAAATGGATTTCAAAACAAACAGTCGAAAAATCATGTTGTATTGAATACAAACCAAACCAATAAATTATATCGGTTTGACGTGGAAGCATGTCCAAAAACAAAACACACAAGTTGCAATTGTTCAAAATAATTAGGATTCATGGAAAAACTTCATTTTAAGACAACCCTATTGCTTTCCTACACTGTCTTCTTCATTTGAAATGGATTTCAAAACAAACAGTCGAAAAATCATGTTGTATTGAATACAAACCAAACCAATAAATTATATCGGTTTGACGTGGAAGCATGTCTAAAAACAAAACACACAAGTTGCAATTGTTCAAAATAATTAGGATTCATGGAAAAACTTCATTTTAAGACAACCCTATTGCTTTCCTACACTGTCTTCTTCATTTGAAATGGATTTCAAAACAAACACTCGAAAAATCATGCTGTATTGAATACAAACCAAACCAATAAATTATATGGGTTTGACTTAGAAGCATGTCCAAAAACAAAACACACAAGTTGCAATTGTTCAAAATAATAAGGATTCATGGAAAAACTTCATTTTAAGACAACCCTATTGCTTTCCTACACTGTCTTCTTCATTTGAAATGGATTTCAAAACAAACAGTCGAAAAATCATGTTGTATTGAATACAAACCAAACCAATAAATTATATCGGTTTGACGTGGAAGCATGTCCAAAAACAAAACACACAAGTTGCAATTGTTCAAAATAATTAGGATTCATGGAAAAACTTCATTTTAAGACAACCCTATTGCTTTCCTACACTGACTTCTTCATTTGAAATGAATTTCAAAACAAACACTCGAAAAATCATGCTGTATTGAATACAAATCAAACCAATAAATTATATCGGTTTGACGTGGAAGCATGTCCAAAAACAAAACACACAAGTTGCAATTGTTCAAAATAATTAGGATTCATGGAAAAACTTCATTTTAAGACAACCCTATTGCTTTCCTACACTGTCTTCTTCATTTGAAATGGATTTCAAAACAAACAGTCGAAAAATCATGTTGTATTGAATACAAACCAAACCAATAAATTATATCGGTTTGACGTGGAAGCATGTCTAAAAACAAAACACACAAGTTGCAATTGTTCAAAATAATTAGGATTCATGGAAAAACTTCATTTTAAGACAACCCTATTGCTTTCCTACACTGTCTTCTTCATTTGAAATGGATTTCAAAACAAACACTCGAAAAATCATGCTGTATTGAATACAAACCAAACCAATAAATTATATGGGTTTGACTTAGAAGCATGTCCAAAAACAAAACACACAAGTTGCAATTGTTCAAAATAATTAGGATTCATGGAAAAACTTCATTTTAAGACAACCCTATTGCTTTCCTACACTGTCTTCTTCATTTGAAATGGATTTCAAAACAAACAGTCGAAAAATCATGTTGTATTGAATACAAACCAAACCAATAAATTATATCGGTTTGACGTGGAAGCATGTCTAAAAACAAAACACACAAGTTGCAATTGTTCAAAATAATTAGGATTCATGGAAAAACTTCATTTTAAGACAACCCTATTGCTTTCCTACACTGTCTTCTTCATTTGAAATGGATTTCAAAACAAACACTCGAAAAATCATGCTGTATTGAATACAAACCAAACCAATAAATTATATGGGTTTGACTTAGAAGCATGTCCAAAAACAAAACACACAAGTTGCAATTGTTCAAAATAATAAGGATTCATGGAAAAACTTCATTTTAAGACAACCCTATTGCTTTCCTACACTGTCTTCTTCATTTGAAATGGATTTCAAAACAAACAGTCGAAAAATCATGTTGTATTGAATACAAACCAAACCAATAAATTATATCGGTTTGACGTGGAAGCATGTCCAAAAACAAAACACACAAGTTGCAATTGTTCAAAATAATTAGGATTCATGGAAAAACTTCATTTTAAGACAACCCTATTGCTTTCCTACACTGTCTTCTTCATTTGAAATGGATTTCAAAACAAACAGTCGAAAAATCATGTTGTATTGAATACAAACCAAACCAATAAATTATATCGGTTTGACGTGGAAGCATGTCTAAAAACAAAACACACAAGTTGCAATTGTTCAAAATAATTAGGATTCATGGAAAAACTTCATTTTAAGACAACCCTATTGCTTTCCTACACTGTCTTCTTCATTTGAAATGGATTTCAAAACAAACACTCGAAAAATCATGCTGTATTGAATACAAACCAAACCAATAAATTATATGGGTTTGACTTAGAAGCATGTCCAAAAACAAAACACACAAGTTGCAATTGTTCAAAATAATAAGGATTCATGGAAAAACTTCATTTTAAGACAACCCTATTGCTTTCCTACACTGTCTTCTTCATTTGAAATGGATTTCAAAACAAACAGTCGAAAAATCATGTTGTATTGAATACAAACCAAACCAATAAATTATATCGGTTTGACGTGGAAGCATGTCCAAAAACAAAACACACAAGTTGCAATTGTTCAAAATAATTAGGATTCATGGAAAAACTTCATTTTAAGACAACCCTATTGCTTTCCTACACTGTCTTCTTCATTTGAAATGGATTTCAAAACAAACAGTCGAAAAATCATGTTGTATTGAATACAAACCAAACCAATAAATTATATCGGTTTGACGTGGAAGCATATCCAAAAACAAAACACACAAGTTGCAATTGTTCAAAATAATTAGGATTCATGGAAAAACTTCATTTTAAGACAACCCTATTGCTTTCCTACACTGTCTTCTTCATTTGAAATGGATTTCAAAACAAACAGTCGAAAAATCATGCTGTATTGAATACAAACCAAACCAATAAATTATATCGGTTTGATGTGGAAGCATGTCCAAAAACAAAACACACAAGTTGCAATTGTTCAAAATAATTAGGATTCATGGAAAAACTTCATTTTAAGACAACCCTATTGCTTTCCTACACTGTCTTCTTCATTTGAAATGGATTTCAAAACAAACAGTCGAAAAATCATGTTGTATTGAATACAAACCAAACCAATAAATTATATCGGTTTGACGTGGAAGCATATCCAAAAACAAAACACACAAGTTGCAATTGTTCAAAATAATTAGGATTCATGGAAAAACTTCATTTTAAGACAACCCTATTGCTTTCCTACACTGTCTTCTTCATTTGAAATGGATTTCAAAACAAACACTCGAAAAATCATGCTGTATTGAATACAAACCAAACCAATAAATTATATGGGTTTGACTTAGAAGCATGTCCAAAAACAAAACACACAAGTTGCAATTGTTCAAAATAATTAGGATTCATGGAAAAACTTCATTTTAAGACAACCCTATTGCTTTCCTACACTGTCTTCTTCATTTGAAATGGATTTCAAAACAAACAGTCGAAAAATCATGTTGTATTGAATACAAACCAAACCAATAAATTATATCGGTTTGACGTGGAAGCATGTCTAAAAACAAAACACACAAGTTGCAATTGTTCAAAATAATTAGGATTCATGGAAAAACTTCATTTTAAGACAACCCTATTGCTTTCCTACACTGTCTTCTTCATTTGAAATGGATTTCAAAACAAACACTCGAAAAATCATGCTGTATTGAATACAAACCAAACCAATAAATTATATGGGTTTGACTTAGAAGCATGTCCAAAAACAAAACACACAAGTTGCAATTGTTCAAAATAATTAGGATTCATGGAAAAACTTCATTTTAAGACAACCCTATTGCTTTCCTACACTGTCTTCTTCATTTGAAATGGATTTCAAAACAAACAGTCGAAAAATCATGTTGTATTGAATACAAACCAAACCAATAAATTATATCGGTTTGACGTGGAAGCATGTCTAAAAACAAAACACACAAGTTGCAATTGTTCAAAATAATTAGGATTCATGGAAAAACTTCATTTTAAGACAACCCTATTGCTTTCCTACACTGTCTTCTTCATTTGAAATGGATTTCAAAACAAACACTCGAAAAATCATGCTGTATTGAATACAAACCAAACCAATAAATTATATGGGTTTGACTTAGAAGCATGTCCAAAAACAAAACACACAAGTTGCAATTGTTCAAAATAATAAGGATTCATGGAAAAACTTCATTTTAAGACAACCCTATTGCTTTCCTACACTGTCTTCTTCATTTGAAATGGATTTCAAAACAAACAGTCGAAAAATCATGTTGTATTGAATACAAACCAAACCAATAAATTATATCGGTTTGACGTGGAAGCATGTCCAAAAACAAAACACACAAGTTGCAATTGTTCAAAATAATTAGGATTCATGGAAAAACTTCATTTTAAGACAACCCTATTGCTTTCCTACACTGTCTTCTTCATTTGAAATGGATTTCAAAACAAACAGTCGAAAAATCATGTTGTATTGAATACAAACCAAACCAATAAATTATATCGGTTTGACGTGGAAGCATGTCTAAAAACAAAACACACAAGTTGCAATTGTTCAAAATAATTAGGATTCATGGAAAAACTTCATTTTAAGACAACCCTATTGCTTTCCTACACTGTCTTCTTCATTTGAAATGGATTTCAAAACAAACACTCGAAAAATCATGCTGTATTGAATACAAACCAAACCAATAAATTATATGGGTTTGACTTAGAAGCATGTCCAAAAACAAAACACACAAGTTGCAATTGTTCAAAATAATAAGGATTCATGGAAAAACTTCATTTTAAGACAACCCTATTGCTTTCCTACACTGTCTTCTTCATTTGAAATGGATTTCAAAACAAACAGTCGAAAAATCATGTTGTATTGAATACAAACCAAACCAATAAATTATATCGGTTTGACGTGGAAGCATGTCCAAAAACAAAACACACAAGTTGCAATTGTTCAAAATAATTAGGATTCATGGAAAAACTTCATTTTAAGACAACCCTATTGCTTTCCTACACTGACTTCTTCATTTGAAATGAATTTCAAAACAAACACTCGAAAAATCATGCTGTATTGAATACAAATCAAACCAATAAATTATATCGGTTTGACGTGGAAGCATGTCCAAAAACAAAACACACAAGTTGCAATTGTTCAAAATAATTAGGATTCATGGAAAAACTTCATTTTAAGACAACCCTATTGCTTTCCTACACTGTCTTCTTCATTTGAAATGGATTTCAAAACAAACAGTCGAAAAATCATGTTGTATTGAATACAAACCAAACCAATAAATTATATCGGTTTGACGTGGAAGCATGTCTAAAAACAAAACACACAAGTTGCAATTGTTCAAAATAATTAGGATTCATGGAAAAACTTCATTTTAAGACAACCCTATTGCTTTCCTACACTGTCTTCTTCATTTGAAATGGATTTCAAAACAAACACTCGAAAAATCATGCTGTATTGAATACAAACCAAACCAATAAATTATATGGGTTTGACTTAGAAGCATGTCCAAAAACAAAACACACAAGTTGCAATTGTTCAAAATAATTAGGATTCATGGAAAAACTTCATTTTAAGACAACCCTATTGCTTTCCTACACTGTCTTCTTCATTTGAAATGGATTTCAAAACAAACAGTCGAAAAATCATGTTGTATTGAATACAAACCAAACCAATAAATTATATCGGTTTGACGTGGAAGCATGTCTAAAAACAAAACACACAAGTTGCAATTGTTCAAAATAATTAGGATTCATGGAAAAACTTCATTTTAAGACAACCCTATTGCTTTCCTACACTGTCTTCTTCATTTGAAATGGATTTCAAAACAAACACTCGAAAAATCATGCTGTATTGAATACAAACCAAACCAATAAATTATATGGGTTTGACTTAGAAGCATGTCCAAAAACAAAACACACAAGTTGCAATTGTTCAAAATAATAAGGATTCATGGAAAAACTTCATTTTAAGACAACCCTATTGCTTTCCTACACTGTCTTCTTCATTTGAAATGGATTTCAAAACAAACAGTCGAAAAATCATGTTGTATTGAATACAAACCAAACCAATAAATTATATCGGTTTGACGTGGAAGCATGTCCAAAAACAAAACACACAAGTTGCAATTGTTCAAAATAATTAGGATTCATGGAAAAACTTCATTTTAAGACAACCCTATTGCTTTCCTACACTGTCTTCTTCATTTGAAATGGATTTCAAAACAAACAGTCGAAAAATCATGTTGTATTGAATACAAACCAAACCAATAAATTATATCGGTTTGACGTGGAAGCATGTCTAAAAACAAAACACACAAGTTGCAATTGTTCAAAATAATTAGGATTCATGGAAAAACTTCATTTTAAGACAACCCTATTGCTTTCCTACACTGTCTTCTTCATTTGAAATGGATTTCAAAACAAACACTCGAAAAATCATGCTGTATTGAATACAAACCAAACCAATAAATTATATGGGTTTGACTTAGAAGCATGTCCAAAAACAAAACACACAAGTTGCAATTGTTCAAAATAATAAGGATTCATGGAAAAACTTCATTTTAAGACAACCCTATTGCTTTCCTACACTGTCTTCTTCATTTGAAATGGATTTCAAAACAAACAGTCGAAAAATCATGTTGTATTGAATACAAACCAAACCAATAAATTATATCGGTTTGACGTGGAAGCATGTCCAAAAACAAAACACACAAGTTGCAATTGTTCAAAATAATTAGGATTCATGGAAAAACTTCATTTTAAGACAACCCTATTGCTTTCCTACACTGACTTCTTCATTTGAAATGAATTTCAAAACAAACACTCGAAAAATCATGCTGTATTGAATACAAATCAAACCAATAAATTATATCGGTTTGACGTGGAAGCATGTCCAAAAACAAAACACACAAGTTGCAATTGTTCAAAATAATAAGGATTCATGGAAAAACTTCATTTTAAGACAACCCTATTGCTTTCCTACACTGTCTTCTTCATTTGAAATGGATTTCAAAACAAACACTCGGAAAATCATGCTGTATTGAATACAAACCAAACCAATAAATTATATCGGTTTGACGTGGAAGCATGTCCAAAAACAAAACACACAAGTTGCAATTGTTCAAAATAATTAGGATTCATGGAAAAACTTCATTTTAAGACAACCCTATTGCTTTCCTACACTGTCTTCTTCATTTGAAATGGATTTCAAAACAAACACTCGAAAAATCATGCTGTATTGAATACAAACCAAACCAATAAATTATATCGGTTTGACGTGGAAGCATATCCAAAAACAAAACACACAAGTTGCAATTGTTCAAAATAATTAGGATTCATGGAAAAACTTCATTTTAAGACAACCCTATTGCTTTCCTACACTGTCTTCTTCATTTGAAATGGATTTCAAAACAAACACTCGAAAAATCATGCTGTATTGAATACAAACCAAACCAATAAATTATATGGGTTTGACTTAGAAGCATGTCCAAAAACAAAACACACAAGTTGCAATTGTTCAAAATAATTAGGATTCATGGAAAAACTTCATTTTAAGACAACCCTATTGCTTTCCTACACTGACTTCTTCATTTGAAATGGATTTCAAAACAAACAGTCGAAAAATCATGTTGTATTGAATACAAACCAAACCAATAAATTATATCGGTTTGACGTGGAAGCATGTCCAAAAACAAAACACACAAGTTGCAATTGTTCAAAATAATTAGGATTCATGGAAAAACTTCATTTTAAGACAACCCTATTGCTTTCCTACACTGTCTTCTTCATTTGAAATGGATTTCAAAACAAACAGTCGAAAAATCATGTTGTATTGAATACAAACCAAACCAATAAATTATATCGGTTTGACGTGGAAGCATGTCTAAAAACAAAACACACAAGTTGCAATTGTTCAAAATAATTAGGATTCATGGAAAAACTTCATTTTAAGACAACCCTATTGCTTTCCTACACTGTCTTCTTCATTTGAAATGGATTTCAAAACAAACACTCGGAAAATCATGCTGTATTGAATACAAACCAAACCAATAAATTATATGGGTTTGACTTAGAAGCATGTCCAAAAACAAAACACACAAGTTGCAATTGTTCAAAATAATTAGGATTCATGGAAAAACTTCATTTTAAGACAACCCTATTGCTTTCCTACACTGTCTTCTTCATTTGAAATGGATTTCAAAACAAACCGTCGAAAAATCATGTTGTATTAAATACAAACCAAACCAATAAATTATATGGGTTTGACTTAGAAGCATGTCCAAAAACAAAACACACAAGTTGCAATTGTTCAAAATAATTAGGATTCATGGAAAAACTTCATTTTAAGACAACCCTATTGCTTTCCTACACTGACTTCTTCATTTGAAATGGATTTCAAAACAAACACTCGAAAAATCATGTTGTATTGAATACAAACGAAACCAATAAATTATATGGCTTTGACTTAGAAGCATGTCCAAAAACAAAACACACAAGTTGCAATTGTTCAAAATAATTAGGATTCATGGAAAAACTTCATTTTAAGACAACCCTATTGCTTTCCTACACTGTCTTCTTCATTTGAAATGGATTTCAAAACAAACAGTCGAAAAATCATGTTGTATTGAATACAAACCAAACCAATAAATTATATCGGTTCGACGTGGAAGCATATCCAAAAACAAAACACACAAGTTGCAATTGTTCAAAATAATTAGGATTCATGGAAAAACTTCATTTTAAGACAACCCTATTGCTTTCCTACACTGACTTCTTCATTTGAAATGGATTTCAAAACAAACACTCGAAAAATCATGTTGTATTGAATACAAACCAAACCAATAAATTATATGGGTTTGACTTAGAAGCATGTCCAAAAACAAAACACACAAGTTGCAATTGTTCAAAATAATTAGGATTCCTGGAAAAACTTCATTTTAAGACAACCCTATTGCTTTCCTACACTGACTTCTTCATTTGAAATGGATTTCAAAACAAACACTCGAAAAATCATGCTGTATTGAATACCAACCCAACCAATAAATTATATCGGTTTGACGTGGAAGCATGTCCAAAAACAAAACACACAAGTTGCAATTGTTCAAAATAATTAGGATTCATGGGAAAACTTCATTTTAAGACAACACTATTGCTTTCCTACACTGTCTTCTTCATTTGAAATGGATTTCAAAACAAACACTCGAAAAATCATGCTATATCGAATACAAACCAAACCAATAAATTATATGGGTTTGACGTGGAAGCATGTCCAAAAACAAAACACACAAGTTGCAATTGTTCAAAATAATTAGGATTCATGGAAAAACTTCATTTTAAGACAACCCTTTTGCTTTCCTACATAGTCTTCTTCATTTGAAATGGATTTCAAAACAAACACTCGAAAAATCATGCTATATTGAATACAAACCAAACCAATAAATTATATGGGTTTGACTTAGAAGCATGTCCAAAAACAAAACACATAAGTTGCAATTGTTCAAAATAATTAGGATTCATGGAAAAACTTCATTTTAAGACAACCCTATTGCTTTCCTACATTGTCTTCTTCATTTGAAATGGATTTCAAAACAAACACTCGGAAAATCATGCTGTATTGAATACAAACCAAACCAATAAATTATATCGGTTTGACGTGGAAGCATGTCCAAAAACAAAACACACAAGTTGCAATTGTTCAAAATAATTAGGATTCATGGAAAAACTTCATTTTAAGACAACCCTATTGCTTTCCTACACTGTCTTCTTCATTTGAAATGGATTTCAAAACAAACACTCGGAAAATCATGCTCTATCGAATACAAACCAAACCAATAAATTATATGGGTTTGACTTAGAAGCATGTCCAAAAACAAAGCACACAAGCTGCAATTGTTCAAAATAATTAGGATTCATGGAAAAACTTCATTTTAAGACAACCCTATTGCTTTCCTACACTGTCTTCTTCATTTGAAATGGATTTCAAAACAAACAGTCGAAAAATCATGTTGTATTGAATACAAACCAAACCAATAAATTATATCGGTTTGATGTGGAAGCATGTCCAAAAACGAAACACACAAGTTGCAATTGTTCAGAATAATTAGGATTCATGGAAAAACTTCATTTTAAGACAACCCTATTGCTTTCCTACACTGTCTTCTTCATTTGAAATGGATTTCAAAACAAACAGTCGAAAAATCATGTTGTATTGAATACAAACCAAACCAATAAATTATATCGGTTTGACGTGGAAGCATGTCCAAAAACAAAACACACAAGTTGCAATTGTTCAAAATAATTAGGATTCATGGAAAAACTTCATTTTAAGACAACCCTATTGCTTTCCTACACTGACTTCTTCATTTGAAATGGATTTCAAAACAAACACTCGAAAAATCATGCTGTATTGAATACAAACCAAACCAATAAATTATATCGGTTTGACGTGGAAGCATGTCCAAAAACAAAACACACAAGTTGCAATTGTTCAAAATAATTAGGATTCATGGAAAAACTTCATTTTAAGACAACCCTATTGCTTTCCTACACTGTCTTCTTCATTTGAAATGGATTTCAAAACAAACAGTCGAAAAATCATGTTGTATTGAATACAAACCAAACCAATAAATTATATCGGTTTGACGTGGAAGCATGTCCAAAAACAAAACACACAAGTTGCAATTGTTCAAAATAATTAGGATTCATGGAAAAACTTCATTTTAAGACAACCCTATTGCTTTCCTACACTGTCTTCTTCATTTGAAATGGATTTCAAAACAAACAGTATAAAAATCATGCTGTATTGAATACAAACCAAACCAATAAATTATATCGGTTTGACGTGGAAGCATGTCCAAAAACAAAACACACAAGTTGCAATTGTTCAAAATAATTAGGATTCATGGAAAAACTTCATTTTAAGACAACCCTATTGCTTTCCTACACTGTCTTCTTCATTTGAAATGGATTTCAAAACAAACAGTCGAAAAATCATGTTGTATTGAATACAAACCAAACCAATAAATTATATCGGTTTGACGTGGAAGCATGTCCAAAAACAAAACACACAAGTTGCAATTGTTCAAAATAATTAGGATTCATGGAAAAACTTCATTTTAAGACAACCCTATTGCTTTCCTACACTGTCTTCTTCATTTGAAATGGATTTCAAAACAAACAGTCGAAAAATCATGTTGTATTGAATACAAACCAAACCAATAAATTATATCGGTTTGACGTGGAAGCATGTCCAAAAACAAAACACACAAGTTGCAATTGTTCAAAATAATTAGGATTCATGGAAAAACTTCATTTTAAGACAACCCTATTGCTTTCCTACACTGTCTTCTTCATTTGAAATGGATTTCAAAACAAACAGTCGAAAAATCATGTTGTATTGAATACAAACCAAACCAATAAATTATATCGGTTTGACGTGGAAGCATGTCCAAAAACAAAACACACAAGTTGCAATTGTTCAAAATAATTAGGATTCATGGAAAAACCTCATTTTAAGACAACCCTATTGCTTTCCTACACTGTCTTCTTCATTTGAAATGGATTTCAAAACAAACAGTCGAAAAATCATGTTGTATTGAATACAAACCAAACCAATAAATTATATCGGTTTGACGTGGAAGCATGTCCAAAAACAAAACACACAAGTTGCAATTGTTCAAAATAATTAGGATTCATGGAAAAACTTCATTTTAAGACAACCCTATTGCTTTCCTACACTGTCTTCTTCATTTGAAATGGATTTCAAAACAAACAGTCGAAAAATCATGTTGTATTGAATACAAACCAAACCAATAAATTATATCGGTTTGACGTGGAAGCATGTCTAAAAACAAAACACACAAGTTGCAATTGTTCAAAATAATTAGGATTCATGGAAAAACTTCATTTTAAGACAACCCTATTGCTTTCCTACACTGTCTTCTTCATTTGAAATGGATTTCAAAACAAACACTCGAAAAATCATGCTGTATTGAATACAAACCAAACCAATAAATTATATGGGTTTGACTTAGAAGCATGTCCAAAAACAAAACACACAAGTTGCAATTGTTCAAAATAATTAGGATTCATGGAAAAACTTCATTTTAAGACAACCCTATTGCTTTCCTACACTGTCTTCTTCATTTGAAATGGATTTCAAAACAAACAGTCGAAAAATCATGTTGTATTGAATACAAACCAAACCAATAAATTATATCGGTTTGACGTGGAAGCATGTCTAAAAACAAAACACACAAGTTGCAATTGTTCAAAATAATTAGGATTCATGGAAAAACTTCATTTTAAGACAACCCTATTGCTTTCCTACACTGTCTTCTTCATTTGAAATGGATTTCAAAACAAACACTCGAAAAATCATGCTGTATTGAATACAAACCAAACCAATAAATTATATGGGTTTGACTTAGAAGCATGTCCAAAAACAAAACACACAAGTTGCAATTGTTCAAAATAATAAGGATTCATGGAAAAACTTCATTTTAAGACAACCCTATTGCTTTCCTACACTGTCTTCTTCATTTGAAATGGATTTCAAAACAAACAGTCGAAAAATCATGTTGTATTGAATACAAACCAAACCAATAAATTATATCGGTTTGACGTGGAAGCATGTCCAAAAACAAAACACACAAGTTGCAATTGTTCAAAATAATTAGGATTCATGGAAAAACTTCATTTTAAGACAACCCTATTGCTTTCCTACACTGTCTTCTTCATTTGAAATGGATTTCAAAACAAACAGTCGAAAAATCATGTTGTATTGAATACAAACCAAACCAATAAATTATATCGGTTTGACGTGGAAGCATGTCTAAAAACAAAACACACAAGTTGCAATTGTTCAAAATAATTAGGATTCATGGAAAAACTTCATTTTAAGACAACCCTATTGCTTTCCTACACTGTCTTCTTCATTTGAAATGGATTTCAAAACAAACACTCGAAAAATCATGCTGTATTGAATACAAACCAAACCAATAAATTATATGGGTTTGACTTAGAAGCATGTCCAAAAACAAAACACACAAGTTGCAATTGTTCAAAATAATAAGGATTCATGGAAAAACTTCATTTTAAGACAACCCTATTGCTTTCCTACACTGTCTTCTTCATTTGAAATGGATTTCAAAACAAACAGTCGAAAAATCATGTTGTATTGAATACAAACCAAACCAATAAATTATATCGGTTTGACGTGGAAGCATGTCCAAAAACAAAACACACAAGTTGCAATTGTTCAAAATAATTAGGATTCATGGAAAAACTTCATTTTAAGACAACCCTATTGCTTTCCTACACTGACTTCTTCATTTGAAATGAATTTCAAAACAAACACTCGAAAAATCATGCTGTATTGAATACAAATCAAACCAATAAATTATATCGGTTTGACGTGGAAGCATGTCCAAAAACAAAACACACAAGTTGCAATTGTTCAAAATAATAAGGATTCATGGAAAAACTTCATTTTAAGACAACCCTATTGCTTTCCTACACTGTCTTCTTCATTTGAAATGGATTTCAAAACAAACACTCGGAAAATCATGCTGTATTGAATACAAACCAAACCAATAAATTATATCGGTTTGACGTGGAAGCATGTCCAAAAACAAAACACACAAGTTGCAATTGTTCAAAATAATTAGGATTCATGGAAAAACTTCATTTTAAGACAACCCTATTGCTTTCCTACACTGTCTTCTTCATTTGAAATGGATTTCAAAACAAACACTCGAAAAATCATGTTGTATTGAATACAAACCAAACCAATAAATTATATCGGTTTGACGTGGAAGCATATCCAAAAACAAAACACACAAGTTGCAATTGTTCAAAATAATTAGGATTCATGGAAAAACTTCATTTTAAGACAACCCTATTGCTTTCCTACACTGTCTTCTTCATTTGAAATGGATTTCAAAACAAACACTCGAAAAATCATGCTGTATTGAATACAAACCAAACCAATAAATTATATGGGTTTGACTTAGAAGCATGTCCAAAAACAAAACACACAAGTTGCAATTGTTCAAAATAATTAGGATTCATGGAAAAACTTCATTTTAAGACAACCCTATTGCTTTCCTACACTGACTTCTTCATTTGAAATGGATTTCAAAACAAACAGTCGAAAAATCATGTTGTATTGAATACAAACCAAACCAATAAATTATATCGGTTTGACGTGGAAGCATGTCCAAAAACAAAACACACAAGTTGCAATTGTTCAAAATAATTAGGATTCATGGAAAAACTTCATTTTAAGACAACCCTATTGCTTTCCTACACTGTCTTCTTCATTTGAAATGGATTTCAAAACAAACAGTCGAAAAATCATGTTGTATTGAATACAAACCAAACCAATAAATTATATCGGTTTGACGTGGAAGCATGTCTAAAAACAAAACACACAAGTTGCAATTGTTCAAAATAATTAGGATTCATGGAAAAACTTCATTTTAAGACAACCCTATTGCTTTCCTACACTGTCTTCTTCATTTGAAATGGATTTCAAAACAAACACTCGGAAAATCATGCTGTATTGAATACAAACCAAACCAATAAATTATATGGGTTTGACTTAGAAGCATGTCCAAAAACAAAACACACAAGTTGCAATTGTTCAAAATAATTAGGATTCATGGAAAAACTTCATTTTAAGACAACCCTATTGCTTTCCTACACTGACTTCTTCATTTGAAATGGATTTCAAAACAAACACTCGAAAAATCATGTTGTATTGAATACAAACGAAACCAATAAATTATATGGCTTTGACTTAGAAGCATGTCCAAAAACAAAACACACAAGTTGCAATTGTTCAAAATAATTAGGATTCATGGAAAAACTTCATTTTAAGACAACCCTATTGCTTTCCTACACTGTCTTCTTCATTTGAAATGGATTTCAAAACAAACCGTCGAAAAATCATGTTGTATTAAATACAAACCAAACCAATAAATTATATGGGTTTGACTTAGAAGCATGTCCAAAAACAAAACACACAAGTTGCAATTGTTCAAAATAATTAGGATTCATGGAAAAACTTCATTTTAAGACAACCCTATTGCTTTCCTACACTGACTTCTTCATTTGAAATGGATTTCAAAACAAACACTCGAAAAATCATGGTGTATTGAATACAAACCAAACCAATAAATTATATGGCTTTGACTTAGAAGCATGTCCAAAAACAAAACACACAAGTTGCAATTGTTCAAAATAATTAGGATTCATGGAAAAACTTCATTTTAAGACAACCCTATTGCTTTCCTACACTGTCTTCTTCATTTGAAATGGATTTCAAAACAAACAGTCGAAAAATCATGTTGTATTGAATACAAACCAAACCAATAAATTATATCGGTTCGACGTGGAAGCATATCCAAAAACAAAACACACAAGTTGCAATTGTTCAAAATAATTAGGATTCATGGAAAAACTTCATTTTAAGACAACCCTATTGCTTTCCTACACTGACTTCTTCATTTGAAATGGATTTCAAAACAAACACTCGAAAAATCATGTTGTATTGAATACAAACCAAACCAATAAATTATATGGGTTTGACTTAGAAGCATGTCCAAAAACAAAACACACAAGTTGCAATTGTTCAAAATAATTAGGATTCCTGGAAAAACTTCATTTTAAGACAACCCTATTGCTTTCCTACACTGACTTCTTCATTTGAAATGGATTTCAAAACAAACACTCGAAAAATCATGCTGTATTGAATACCAACCCAACCAATAAATTATATCGGTTTGACGTGGAAGCATGTCCAAAAACAAAACACACAAGTTGCAATTGTTCAAAATAATTAGGATTCATGGGAAAACTTCATTTTAAGACAACACTATTGCTTTCCTACACTGTCTTCTTCATTTGAAATGGATTTCAAAACAAACACTCGAAAAATCATGCTATATCGAATACAAACCAAACCAATAAATTATATGGGTTTGACTTAGAAGCATGTCCAAAAACAAAACACATAAGTTGCAATTGTTCAAAATAATTAGGATTCATGGAAAAACTTCATTTTAAGACAACCCTATTGCTTTCCTACATTGTCTTCTTCATTTGAAATGGATTTCAAAACAAACACTCGGAAAATCATGCTGTATTGAATACAAACCAAACCAATAAATTATATCGGTTTGACGTGGAAGCATGTCCAAAAACAAAACACACAAGTTGCAATTGTTCAAAATAATTAGGATTCATGGAAAAACTTCATTTTAAGACAACCCTATTGCTTTCCTACACTGTCTTCTTCATTTGAAATGGATTTCAAAACAAACATTCGGAAAATCATGCTCTATCGAATACAAACCAAACCAATAAATTATATGGGTTTGACTTAGAAGCATGTCCAAAAACAAAACACACAAGCTGCAATTGTTCAAAATAATTAGGATTCATGGAAAAACTTCATTTTAAGACAACCCTATTGCTTTCCTACACTGTCTTCTTCATTTGAAATGGATTTCAAAACAAACAGTCGAAAAATCATGTTGTATTGAATACAAACCAAACCAATAAATTATATCGGTTTGATGTGGAAGCATGTCCAAAAACGAAACACACAAGTTGCAATTGTTCAGAATAATTAGGATTCATGGAAAAACTTCATTTTAAGACAACCCTATTGCTTTCCTACACTGTCTTCTTCATTTGAAATGGATTTCAAAACAAACAGTCGAAAAATCATGTTGTATTGAATACAAACCAAACCAATAAATTATATCGGTTTGACGTGGAAGCATGTCCAAAAACAAAACACACAAGTTGCAATTGTTCAAAATAATTAGGATTCATGGAAAAACTTCATTTTAAGACAACCCTATTGCTTTCCTACACTGACTTCTTCATTTGAAATGGATTTCAAAACAAACACTCGAAAAATCATGCTGTATTGAATACAAACCAAACCAATAAATTATATCGGTTTGACGTGGAAGCATGTCCAAAAACAAAACACACAAGTTGCAATTGTTCAAAATAATTAGGATTCATGGAAAAACTTCATTTTAAGACAACCCTATTGCTTTCCTACACTGTCTTCTTCATTTGAAATGGATTTCAAAACAAACAGTCGAAAAATCATGTTGTATTGAATACAAACCAAACCAATAAATTATATCGGTTTGACGTGGAAGCATGTCCAAAAACAAAACACACAAGTTGCAATTGTTCAAAATAATTAGGATTCATGGAAAAACTTCATTTTAAGACAACCCTATTGCTTTCCTACACTGTCTTCTTCATTTGAAATGGATTTCAAAACAAACAGTCGAAAAATCATGTTGTATTGAATACAAACCAAACCAATAAATTATATCGGTTTGACGTGGAAGCATGTCCAAAAACAAAACACACAAGTTGCAATTGTTCAAAATAATTAGGATTCATGGAAAAACTTCATTTTAAGACAACCCTATTGCTTTCCTACACTGTCTTCTTCATTTGAAATGGATTTCAAAACAAACAGTCGAAAAATCATGTTGTATTGAATACAAACCAAACCAATAAATTATATCGGTTTGACGTGGAAGCATGTCCAAAAACAAAACACACAAGTTGCAATTGTTCAAAATAATTAGGATTCATGGAAAAACCTCATTTTAAGACAACCCTATTGCTTTCCTACACTGTCTTCTTCATTTGAAATGGATTTCAAAACAAACAGTCGAAAAATCATGTTGTATTGAATACAAACCAAACCAATAAATTATATCGGTTTGACGTGGAAGCATGTCCAAAAACAAAACACACAAGTTGCAATTGTTCAAAATAATTAGGATTCATGGAAAAACTTCATTTTAAGACAACCCTATTGCTTTCCTACACTGTCTTCTTCATTTGAAATGGATTTCAAAACAAACAGTCGAAAAATCATGCTGTATTGAATACAAACCAAACCAATAAATTATATCGGTTTGACGTGGAAGCATGTCCAAAAACAAAACACACAAGTTGCAATTGTTCAAAATAATTAGGATTCATGGAAAAACTTCATTTTAAGACAACCCTATTGCTTTCCTACACTGTCTTCTTCATTTGAAATGGATTTCAAAACAAACAGTCGAAAAATCATGTTGTATTGAATACAAACCAAACCAATAAATTATATCGGTTTGACGTGGAAGCATGTCCAAAAACAAAACACACAAGTTGCAATTGTTCAAAATAATTAGGATTCATGGAAAAACTTCATTTTAAGACAACCCTATTGCTTTCCTACACTGTCTTCTTCATTTGAAATGGATTTCAAAACAAACAGTCGAAAAATCATGTTGTATTGAATACAAACCAAACCAATAAATTATATCGATTTGACGTGGAAGCATGTCCAAAAACAAAACACACAAGTTGCAATTGTTCAAAATAATTAGGATTCATGGAAAAACTTCATTTTAAGACAACCCTATTGCTTTCCTACACTGTCTTCTTCATTTGAAATGGATTTCAAAACAAACAGTCGAAAAATCATGTTGTATTGAATACAAACCAAACCAATAAATTATATCGGTTTGACGTGGAAGCATGTCCAAAAACAAAACACACAAGTTGCAATTGTTCAAAATAATTAGGATTCATGGAAAAACTTCATTTTAAGACAACCCTATTGCTTTCCTACATTGTCTTCTTCATTTGAAATGGATTTCAAAACAAACACTCGAAAAATCATGGTGTATTGAATACAAACCAAACCAATAAATTATATCGGTCTGACGTGGAAGCATGTCCAAAAACAAAACACACAAGTTGCAATTGTTCAAAATAATTAGGATTCATGGAAAAACTTCATTTGAAGACAACCCTTTTGCTTTCTTACATTGTCTTCTTCATTTGAAATGGATTTCAAAACAAACACTCGGAAAATCATGCTATATTGAATACAAACCAAACCAATAAATTATATCGGTTTGACGTGGAAGCATGTCCAAAAACAAAACACACAAGTTGCAATTGTTCAAAATAATTAGGATTCATGGAAAAACTTCATTTTAAGACAACCCTATTGCTTTCCTACACTGTCTTCTTCATTTGAAATGGATTTCAAAACAAACAGTCGAAAAATCATGTTGTATTGAATACAAACCAAACCAATAAATTATATCGGTTTGACGTGGAAGCATGTCCAAAAACAAAACACACAAGTTGCAATTGTTCAAAATAATTAGGATTCATGGAAAAACTTCATTTTAAGACAACCCTATTGCTTTCCTACATTGTCTTCTTCATTTGAAATGGATTTCAAAACAAACACTCGAAAAATCATGGTGTATTGAATACAAACCAAACCAATAAATTATATCGGTTTGACGTGGAAGCATGTCCAGAAACAAAACACACAAGTTGCAATTGTTCAAAATAATTAGGATTCATGGAAAAACTTCATTTGAAGACAACCCTTTTGCTTTCTTACATTGTCTTCTTCATTTGAAATGGATTTCAAAACAAACACTCGGAAAATCATGCTATATTGAATACAAACCAAACCAATAAATTATATGGGTTTGACTTAGAAGCATGTACGAAAACAAAACACACAAGTTGCAATTGTTCAAAATAATTAGGATTCATGGAAAAACTTCATTTTAAGACAACCCTATTGCTTTCCTACACTGTCTTCTTCATTTGAAATGGATTTGAAAACAAACACTCGAAAAATCATGCTGTATTGAATACAAACCAAACCAATAAAATATATCGGTTTGACTTAGAAGCATGTCCAAAAACAAAACACACAAGTTGCAATTGTTCAAAATAATTAGGATTCATGGAAAAACTTCATTTTAAGACAACCCTATTGCTTTCCTACATTGTCTTCTTCATTTGAAATGGATTTCAAAACAAACACTCGAAAAATCATGCTGTATTGAATACAAACCAGAACAATAAATTATATGGTTTGACTTAGAAGCATGTCCAAAAACAAAACACACAAGTTGCAATTGTTCAAAATAATTAGGATTCATGGAAAAACTTCATTTTAAGACAACCCTATTGCTTTCCTACACTGACTTCTTCATTTGAAATGGATTTCAAAACAAACACTCGAAAAATCATGCTGTATTGAATACAAACCAAACCAATAAATTATATGTGTTTGACTTAGAAGCATGTACGAAAACAAAACACACAAGTTGCAATTGTTCAAAATAATTAGGATTCATGGAAAAACATCATTTTAAGACAACCCTATTGCTTTCCTACACTGTCTTCTTCATTTGAAATGGATTTCAAAACAAACACTCGAAAAATCATGCTGTATTGAATACAAACCAAACCAATAAATTATATCGGTTTGACTTAGAAGCATGTCCAAAAACAAAACACACAAGTTGCAATTGTTCAAAATAATTAGGATTCATGGAAAAACTTCATTTTAAGACAACCCTATTGCTTTCCTACACTGACTTCTTCATTTGAAATGGATTTCAAAACAAACACTCGAAAAATCATGCTGTATTGAATACAAACCAAACCAATAAATTATATGGGTTTGACTTAGAAGCATGTACGAAAACAAAACACACAAGTTGCAATTGTTCAAAATAATTAGGATTCATGGAAAAACTTCATTTTAAGACAACCCTATTGCTTTCCTACACTGTCTTCTTCATTTGAAATGGATTTGAAAACAAACAGTCGAAAAATCATGCTGTATTGAATACAAACCAAACCAATAAATTATATCGGTTTGACTTAGAAGCATGTACGATAACAAAACACACAAGTTGCAATTGTTCAAAATAATAAGGATTCATGGAAAAACTTCATTTTAAGACAACCCTATTGCTTTCCTACACTGTCTTCTTCATTTGAAATGGATTTCAAAACAAATACTCGAAAAATCATGGTGTATTGAATACAAACCAAACCAATAAATTATATCGGTTTGACGTGGAAGCATGTCCAGAAACAAAACACACAAGTTGCAATTGTTCAAAATAATTAGGATTCATGGAAAAACTTCATTTTAAGACAACCCTATTGCTTTCCTACACTGTCTTCTTCATTTGAAATGGATTTCAAAACAAACAGTCGAAAAATCATGTTGTATTGAATACAAACCAAACCAATAAATTATATCGGTTTGACGTGGAAGCATGTCCAAAAACAAAACACACAAGTTGCAATTGTTCAAAATAATTAGGATTCATGGAAAAACTTCATTTTAAGACAACCCTATTGCTTTCCTACATTGTCTTCTTCATTTGAAATGGATTTCAAAACAAACACTCGAAAAATCATGGTGTATTGAATACAAACCAAACCAATAAATTATATCGGTTTGACGTGGAAGCATGTCCAGAAACAAAACACACAAGTTGCAATTGTTCAAAATAATTAGGATTCATGGAAAAACTTCATTTGAAGACAACCCTTTTGCTTTCTTACATTGTCTTCTTCATTTGAAATGGATTTCAAAACAAACACTCGGAAAATCATGCTATATTGAATACAAACCAAACCAATAAATTATATGGGTTTGACTTAGAAGCATGTACGAAAACAAAACACACAAGTTGCAATTGTTCAAAATAATTAGGATTCATGGAAAAACTTCATTTTAAGACAACCCTATTGCTTTCCTACACTGTCTTCTTCATTTGAAATGGATTTGAAAACAAACACTCGAAAAATCATGCTGTATTGAATACAAACCAAACCAATAAAATATATCGGTTTGACTTAGAAGCATGTCCAAAAACAAAACACACAAGTTGCAATTGTTCAAAATAATTAGGATTCATGGAAAAACTTCATTTTAAGACAACCCTATTGCTTTCCTACATTGTCTTCTTCATTTGAAATGGATTTCAAAACAAACACTCGAAAAATCATGCTGTATTGAATACAAACCAGAACAATAAATTATATGGTTTGACTTAGAAGCATGTCCAAAAACAAAACACACAAGTTGCAATTGTTCAAAATAATTAGGATTCATGGAAAAACTTCATTTTAAGACAACCCTATTGCTTTCCTACACTGACTTCTTCATTTGAAATGGATTTCAAAACAAACACTCGAAAAATCATGCTGTATTGAATACAAACCAAACCAATAAATTATATGTGTTTGACTTAGAAGCATGTACGAAAACAAAACACACAAGTTGCAATTGTTCAAAATAATTAGGATTCATGGAAAAACATCATTTTAAGACAACCCTATTGCTTTCCTACACTGTCTTCTTCATTTGAAATGGATTTCAAAACAAACACTCGAAAAATCATGCTGTATTGAATACAAACCAAACCAATAAATTATATCGGTTTGACTTAGAAGCATGTCCAAAAACAAAACACACAAGTTGCAATTGTTCAAAATAATTAGGATTCATGGAAAAACTTCATTTTAAGACAACCCTATTGCTTTCCTACACTGACTTCTTCATTTGAAATGGATTTCAAAACAAACACTCGAAAAATCATGCTGTATTGAATACAAACCAAACCAACAAATTATATGGGTTTGACTTAGAAGCATGTACGAAAACAAAACACACAAGTTGCAATTGTTCAAAATAATTAGGAATCATGGAAAAACTTCATTTTAAGACAACCCTATTGCTTTCCTACACTGTCTTCTTCATTTGAAATGGATTTGAAAACAAACAGTCGAAAAATCATGCTGTATTGAATACAAACCAAACCAATAAATTATATCGGTTTGACTTAGAAGCATGTACGATAACAAAACACACAAGTTGCAATTGTTCAAAATAATAAGGATTCATGGAAAAACTTCATTTTAAGACAACCCTATTGCTTTCCTACACTGTCTTCTTCATTTGAAATGGATTTCAAAACAAATACTCGAAAAATCATGCTGTATTGAATACAAACCAGAACAATAAATTATATAGTTTGACTTAGAAGCATGTCCAAAAACAAAACACACAAGTTGCAATTGTTCAAAATAATTAGGATTCATGGAAAAACATCATTTTAAGACAACCCTATTGCTTTCCTACACTGTCTTCTTCATTTGAAATGGATTTCAAAACAAACACTCGAAAAATCATGTTGTATTGAATACAAACCAAACCAATAAATTATATGGGTTTGACTTAGAAGCATGTCCAAAAACAAAACACACAAGTTGCAATTGTTCAAAATAATTAGGATTCATGGAAAAACTTCATTTTAAGACAACCTTATTGCTTTCCTACATTGTCTTCTTCATTTGAAATGGATTTCAAAACAAACAGTCGAAAAATCATGTTGTATTGAATACAAACCAAACCAATAAATTATATCGGTTTGACGTGGAAGCATGTCCAAAAACAAAACACACAAGTTGCAATTGTTCAAAATAATTAGGATTCATGGAAAAACTTCATTTTAAGACAACCCTATTGCTTTCCTACACTGACTTCTTCATTTGAAATGGATTTCAAAACAAACACTCGAAAAATCATGTTGTATTGAATACAAACCAAACCAATAAATTATATGGGTTTGACGTGGAAGCATGTCCAAAAACAAAACACACAAGTTGCAATTGTTCAGAATAATTAGGATTCATGGAAAAACTTCATTTTAAGACAACCCTATTGCTTTCCTACACTATCTTCTTCATTTGAAATGGATTTCAAAACAAACACTCGAAAAATCATGCTGTATTGAATACAAACCAAACTAATAAAATATATCGGTTTGACTTAGAAGCATGTACGAAAACAAAACACACAAGTTGCAATTGTTCAAAATAATTAGGATTCATGGGAAAACATCATTTTAAGACAACCCTATTACTTTCCTACACTGACTTCTTCATTTGAAATGGATTTCAAAACAAACACTCGAAAAATCATGCTATATTGAATACAAACCAAACCAATAAATTATATCGGTTTGACGTGGAAGCATGTCCAAAAACAAAACACACAAGTTGCAATTGTTCAAAATAATAAGGATTCATGGAAAAACTTCATTTTAAGACAACCCTATTGCTTTCCTACACTGTCTTCTTCATTTGAAATGGATTTCAAAACAAACAGTCGAAAAATCATGTTGTATTGAATACAAACCAAACCAATAAATTATATCGGTTTGACGTGGAAGCATGTCCAAAAACAAAACACACAAGTTGCAATTGTTCAAAATAATTAGGATTCATGGAAAAACTTCATTTTAAGACAACCTTATTGCTTTCCTACACTGTCTTCTTCATTTGAAATGGATTTCAAAACAAACAGTCGAAAAATCATGTTGTATTGAATACAAACCAAACCAATAAATTATATCGGTTTGACGTGGAAGCATGTCCAAAAACAAAACACACAAGTTGCAATTGTTCAAAATAATTAGGATTCATGGAAAAACTTCATTTTAAGACAACCCTATTGCTTTCCTACACTGACTTCTTCATTTGAAATGGATTTCAAAACAAACACTCGAAAAATCATGCTGTATTGAATACAAACCAAACCAATAAATTATATGGGTTTGACTTAGAAGCATGTACGAAAACAAAACACACAAGTTGCAATTGTTCAAAATAATTAGGATTCATGGAAAAACTTCATTTTAAGACAACCCTATTGCTTTCCTACACTGTCTTCTTCATTTGAAATGGATTTCAAAACAAACACTCGAAAAATCATGTTGTATTGAATACAAACCAAACCAATAAATTATATCGGTTTGACGTGGAAGCATGTCCAAAAACAAAACACACAAGTTGCAATTGTTCAAAATAATTAGGATTCATGGAAAAACTTCATTTTAAGACAACCTTATTGCTTTCCTACATTGTCTTCTTCATTTGAAATGGATTTCAAAACAAACAGTCGAAAAATCATGTTGTATTGAATACAAACCAAACCAATAAATTATATCGGTTTGACGTGGAAGCATGTCCAAAAACAAAACACACAAGTTGCAATTGTTCAAAATAATTAGGATTCATGGAAAAACTTCATTTTAAGACAACCCTATTGCTTTCCTACACTGACTTCTTCATTTGAAATGGATTTCAAAACAAACACTCGAAAAATCATGCTGTATTGAATACAAACCAAACCAATAAATTATATGGGTTTGACTTAGAAGCATGTACGAAAACAAAACACACAAGTTGCAATTGTTCAAAATAATTAGGATTCATGGAAAAACTTCATTTTAAGACAACCCTATTGCTTTCCTACACTGACTTCTTCATTTGAAATGGATTTCAAAACAAACACTCGAAAAATCATGCTCTATTGAATACAAACCAAACCAATAAATTATATGGGTTTGACTTAGAAGCATGTCCAAAAACAAAACACACAAGTTGCAATTGTTCAAAATAATTAGGATTCATGGAAAAACTTCATTTTAAGACAACCTTATTGCTTTCCTACATTGTCTTCTTCATTTGAAATGGATTTCAAAACAAACAGTCGAAAAATCATGTTGTATTGAATACAAACCAAACCAATAAATTATATCGGTTTGACGTGGAAGCATGTCCAAAAACAAAACACACAAGTTGCAATTGTTCAAAATAATTAGGATTCATGGAAAAACTTCATTTTAAGACAACCCTATTGCTTTCCTACACTGACTTCTTCATTTGAAATGGATTTCAAAACAAACACTCGAAAAATCATGCTATATTGAATACAAACCAAACCAATAAATTATATGGGTTTGACTTAGAAGCATGTACGAAAACAAAACACACAAGTTGCAATTGTTCAAAATAATTAGGATTCATGGAAAAACTTCATTTTAAGACAACCCTATTGCTTTCCTACACTGTCTTCTTCATTTGAAATGGATTTCAAAACAAACAGTCGAAAAATCATGTTGTATTGAATACAAACCAAACCAATAAATTATATCGGTTTGACGTGGAAGCATGTCCAAAAACAAAACACACAAGTTGCAATTGTTCAAAATAATTAGGATTCATGGAAAAACTTCATTTTAAGACAACCTTATTGCTTTCCTACATTGTCTTCTTCATTTGAAATGGATTTCAAAACAAACAGTCGAAAAATCATGTTGTATTGAATACAAACCAAACCAATAAATTATATCGGTTTGACGTGGAAGCATGTCCAAAAACAAAACACACAAGTTGCAATTGTTCAAAATAATTAGGATTCATGGAAAAACTTCATTTTAAGACAACCTTATTGCTTTCCTACATTGTCTTCTTCATTTGAAATGGATTTCAAAACAAACAGTCGAAAAATCATGTTGTATTGAATACAAACCAAACCAATAAATTATATCGGTTTGACGTGGAAGCATGTCCAAAAACAAAACACACAAGTTGCAATTGTTCAAAATAATTAGGATTCATGGAAAAACTTCATTTTAAGACAACCTTATTGCTTTCCTACACTGTCTTCTTCATTTGAAATGGATTTCAAAACAAACAGTCGAAAAATCATGTTGTATTGAATACAAACCAAACCAATAAATTATATCGGTTTGACGTGGAAGCATGTCCAAAAACAAAACACACAAGTTGCAATTGTTCAAAATAATTAGGATTCATGGAAAAACTTCATTTTAAGACAACCCTATTGCTTTCCTACACTGACTTCTTCATTTGAAATGGATTTCAAAACAAACACTCGAAAAATCATGCTCTATTGAATACAAACCAAACCAATAAATTATATGGGTTTGACTTAGAAGCATGTCCAAAAACAAAACACACAAGTTGCAATTGTTCAAAATAATTAGGATTCATGGAAAAACTTCATTTTAAGACAACCTTATTGCTTTCCTACATTGTCTTCTTCATTTGAAATGGATTTCAAAACAAACAGTCGAAAAATCATGTTGTATTGAATACAAACCAAACCAATAAATTATATCGGTTTGACGTGGAAGCATGTCCAAAAACAAAACACACAAGTTGCAATTGTTCAAAATAATTAGGATTCATGGAAAAACTTCATTTTAAGACAACCCTATTGCTTTCCTACACTGACTTCTTCATTTGAAATGGATTTCAAAACAAACACTCGAAAAATCATGCTATATTGAATACAAACCAAACCAATAAATTATATGGGTTTGACTTAGAAGCATGTACGAAAACAAAACACACAAGTTGCAATTGTTCAAAATAATTAGGATTCATGGAAAAACTTCATTTTAAGACAACCCTATTGCTTTCCTACACTGTCTTCTTCATTTGAAATGGATTTCAAAACAAACAGTCGAAAAATCATGTTGTATTGAATACAAACCAAACCAATAAATTATATCGGTTTGACGTGGAAGCATGTCCAAAAACAAAACACACAAGTTGCAATTGTTCAAAATAATTAGGATTCATGGAAAAACTTCATTTTAAGACAACCTTATTGCTTTCCTACATTGTCTTCTTCATTTGAAATGGATTTCAAAACAAACAGTCGAAAAATCATGTTGTATTGAATACAAACCAAACCAATAAATTATATCGGTTTGACGTGGAAGCATGTCCAAAAACAAAACACACAAGTTGCAATTGTTCAAAATAATTAGGATTCATGGAAAAACTTCATTTTAAGACAACCCTATTGCTTTCCTACACTGACTTCTTCATTTGAAATGGATTTCAAAACAAACACTCGAAAAATCATGCTGTATTGAATACAAACCAAACCAATAAATTATATGGGTTTGACTTAGAAGCATGTACGAAAACAAAACACACAAGTTGCAATTGTTCAAAATAATTAGGATTCATGGAAAAACTTCATTTTAAGACAACCCTATTGCTTTCCTACACTGACTTCTTCATTTGAAATGGATTTCAAAACAAACACTCGAAAAATCATGTTGTATTGAATACAAACCAAACCAATAAATTATATGGGTTTGACGTGGAAGCATGTCCAAAAACAAAACACACAAGTTGCAATTGTTCAGAATAATTAGGATTCATGGAAAAACTTCATTTTAAGACAACCCTATTGCTTTCCTACACTGTCTTCTTCATTTGAAATGGATTTCAAAACAAACAGTCGAAAAATCATGCTGTATTGAATACAAACCAAACCAATAAAATATATCGGTTTGACTTAGAAGCATGTACGAAAACAAAACACACAAGTTGCAATTGTTCAAAATAATTAGGATTCATGGAAAAACTTCATTTTAAGACAACCCTATTGCTTTCCTACACTGACTTCTTCATTTGAAATGGATTTCAAAACAAACAGTCGAAAAATCATGTTGTATTGAATACAAACCAAACCAATAAATTATATCGGTTTGACGTGGAAGCATGTCCAAAAACAAAACACACAAGTTGCAATTGTTCAAAATAATTAGGATTCATGGAAAAACTTCATTTTAAGACAACCTTATTGCTTTCCTACACTGTCTTCTTCATTTGAAATGGATTTCAAAACAAACAGTCGAAAAATCATGTTGTATTGAATACAAACCAAACCAATAAATTATATCGGTTTGACGTGGAAGCATGTCCAAAAACAAAACACACAAGTTGCAATTGTTCAAAATAATTAGGATTCATGGAAAAACTTCATTTTAAGACAACCCTATTGCTTTCCTACACTGACTTCTTCATTTGAAATGGATTTCAAAACAAACACTCGAAAAATCATGCTCTATTGAATACAAACCAAACCAATAAATTATATGGGTTTGACTTAGAAGCATGTCCAAAAACAAAACACACAAGTTGCAATTGTTCAAAATAATTAGGATTCATGGAAAAACTTCATTTTAAGACAACCTTATTGCTTTCCTACATTGTCTTCTTCATTTGAAATGGATTTCAAAACAAACAGTCGAAAAATCATGTTGTATTGAATACAAACCAAACCAATAAATTATATCGGTTTGACGTGGAAGCATGTCCAAAAACAAAACACACAAGTTGCAATTGTTCAAAATAATTAGGATTCATGGAAAAACTTCATTTTAAGACAACCCTATTGCTTTCCTACACTGACTTCTTCATTTGAAATGGATTTCAAAACAAACACTCGAAAAATCATGCTCTATTGAATACAAACCAAACCAATAAATTATATGGGTTTGACTTAGAAGCATGTCCAAAAACAAAACACACAAGTTGCAATTGTTCAAAATAATTAGGATTCATGGAAAAACTTCATTTTAAGACAACCTTATTGCTTTCCTACATTGTCTTCTTCATTTGAAATGGATTTCAAAACAAACAGTCGAAAAATCATGTTGTATTGAATACAAACCAAACCAATAAATTATATCGGTTTGACGTGGAAGCATGTCCAAAAACAAAACACACAAGTTGCAATTGTTCAAAATAATTAGGATTCATGGAAAAACTTCATTTTAAGACAACCCTATTGCTTTCCTACACTGACTTCTTCATTTGAAATGGATTTCAAAACAAACACTCGAAAAATCATGCTATATTGAATACAAACCAAACCAATAAATTATATGGGTTTGACTTAGAAGCATGTACGAAAACAAAACACACAAGTTGCAATTGTTCAAAATAATTAGGATTCATGGAAAAACTTCATTTTAAGACAACCCTATTGCTTTCCTACACTGTCTTCTTCATTTGAAATGGATTTCAAAACAAACAGTCGAAAAATCATGTTGTATTGAATACAAACCAAACCAATAAATTATATCGGTTTGACGTGGAAGCATGTCCAAAAACAAAACACACAAGTTGCAATTGTTCAAAATAATTAGGATTCATGGAAAAACTTCATTTTAAGACAACCTTATTGCTTTCCTACATTGTCTTCTTCATTTGAAATGGATTTCAAAACAAACAGTCGAAAAATCATGTTGTATTGAATACAAACCAAACCAATAAATTATATCGGTTTGACGTGGAAGCATGTCCAAAAACAAAACACACAAGTTGCAATTGTTCAAAATAATTAGGATTCATGGAAAAACTTCATTTTAAGACAACCCTATTGCTTTCCTACACTGACTTCTTCATTTGAAATGGATTTCAAAACAAACACTCGAAAAATCATGCTGTATTGAATACAAACCAAACCAATAAATTATATGGGTTTGACTTAGAAGCATGTACGAAAACAAAACACACAAGTTGCAATTGTTCAAAATAATTAGGATTCATGGAAAAACTTCATTTTAAGACAACCCTATTGCTTTCCTACACTGACTTCTTCATTTGAAATGGATTTCAAAACAAACACTCGAAAAATCATGTTGTATTGAATACAAACCAAACCAATAAATTATATGGGTTTGACGTGGAAGCATGTCCAAAAACAAAACACACAAGTTGCAATTGTTCAGAATAATTAGGATTCATGGAAAAACTTCATTTTAAGACAACCCTATTGCTTTCCTACACTGTCTTCTTCATTTGAAATGGATTTCAAAACAAACACTCGAAAAATCATGCTGTATTGAATACAAACCAAACCAATAAAATATATCGGTTTGACTTAGAAGCATGTACGAAAACAAAACACACAAGTTGCAATTGTTCAAAATAATTAGGATTCATGGAAAAACTTCATTTTAAGACAACCCTATTGCTTTCCTACACTGACTTCTTCATTTGAAATGGATTTCAAAACAAACAGTCGAAAAATCATGTTGTATTGAATACAAACCAAACCAATAAATTATATCGGTTTGACGTGGAAGCATGTCCAAAAACAAAACACACAAGTTGCAATTGTTCAAAATAATTAGGATTCATGGAAAAACTTCATTTTAAGACAACCTTATTGCTTTCCTACACTGTCTTCTTCATTTGAAATGGATTTCAAAACAAACAGTCGAAAAATCATGTTGTATTGAATACAAACCAAACCAATAAATTATATCGGTTTGACGTGGAAGCATGTCCAAAAACAAAACACACAAGTTGCAATTGTTCAAAATAATTAGGATTCATGGAAAAACTTCATTTTAAGACAACCCTATTGCTTTCCTACACTGACTTCTTCATTTGAAATGGATTTCAAAACAAACACTCGAAAAATCATGCTCTATTGAATACAAACCAAACCAATAAATTATATGGGTTTGACTTAGAAGCATGTCCAAAAACAAAACACACAAGTTGCAATTGTTCAAAATAATTAGGATTCATGGAAAAACTTCATTTTAAGACAACCTTATTGCTTTCCTACATTGTCTTCTTCATTTGAAATGGATTTCAAAACAAACAGTCGAAAAATCATGTTGTATTGAATACAAACCAAACCAATAAATTATATCGGTTTGACGTGGAAGCATGTCCAAAAACAAAACACACAAGTTGCAATTGTTCAAAATAATTAGGATTCATGGAAAAACTTCATTTTAAGACAACCCTATTGCTTTCCTACACTGACTTCTTCATTTGAAATGGATTTCAAAACAAACACTCGAAAAATCATGCTATATTGAATACAAACCAAACCAATAAATTATATGGGTTTGACGTGGAAGCATGTACGAAAACAAAACACACAAGTTGCAATTGTTCAAAATAATTAGGATTCATGGAAAAACTTCATTTTAAGACAACCCTATTGCTTTCCTACACTGTCTTCTTCATTTGAAATGGATTTCAAAACAAACAGTCGAAAAATCATGTTGTATTGAATACAAACCAAACCAATAAATTATATCGGTTTGACGTGGAAGCATGTCCAAAAACAAAACACACAAGTTGCAATTGTTCAAAATAATTAGGATTCATGGAAAAACTTCATTTTAAGACAACCTTATTGCTTTCCTACATTGTCTTCTTCATTTGAAATGGATTTCAAAACAAACAGTCGAAAAATCATGTTGTATTGAATACAAACCAAACCAATAAATTATATCGGTTTGACGTGGAAGCATGTCCAAAAACAAAACACACAAGTTGCAATTGTTCAAAATAATTAGGATTCATGGAAAAACTTCATTTTAAGACAACCCTATTGCTTTCCTACACTGACTTCTTCATTTGAAATGGATTTCAAAACAAACACTCGAAAAATCATGCTGTATTGAATACAAACCAAACCAATAAATTATATGGGTTTGACTTAGAAGCATGTACGAAAACAAAACACACAAGTTGCAATTGTTCAAAATAATTAGGATTCATGGAAAAACTTCATTTTAAGACAACCCTATTGCTTTCCTACACTGACTTCTTCATTTGAAATGGATTTCAAAACAAACACTCGAAAAATCATGTTGTATTGAATACAAACCAAACCAATAAATTATATGGGTTTGACGTGGAAGCATGTCCAAAAACAAAACACACAAGTTGCAATTGTTCAGAATAATTAGGATTCATGGAAAAACTTCATTTTAAGACAACCCTATTGCTTTCCTACACTGTCTTCTTCATTTGAAATGGATTTCAAAACAAACACTCGAAAAATCATGTTGTATTGAATACAAACCAAACCAATAAATTATATGGGTTTGACGTGGAAGCATGTCCAAAAACAAAACACACAAGTTGCAATTGTTCAAAATAATTAGGATTCATGGAAAAACTTCATTTTAAGACAACCCTATTGCTTTCCTACACTGTCTTCTTCATTTGAAATGGATTTCAAAACAAACACTCGAAAAATCATGCTGTATTGAATACAAACCAAACCAATAAATTATATGGGTTTGACATGGAAGCATGTCCAAAAACAAAACACACAAGTTGCAATTGTTCAAAATAATTAGGATTCATGGAAAAACTTCATTTTAAGACAACCCTATTGCTTTCCTACACTGACTTCTTCATTTGAAATGGATTTCAAAACAAACACTCGAAAAATCATGCTGTATTGAATACAAACCAAACCAATAAATTATATGGGTTTGACTTAGAAGCATGTACGAAAACAAAACACACAAGTTGCAATTGTTCAAAATAATTAGGATTCATGGAAAAACTTCATTTTAAGACAACCCTATTGCTTTCCTACACTGACTTCTTCATTTGAAATGGATTTCAAAACAAACACTCGAAAAATCATGTTGTATTGAATACAAACCAAACCAATAAATTATATGGGTTTGACTTAGAAGCATGTCCAAAAACAAAACAGAGAAGTTGCAATTGGTCAAAATAATTAGGATTCATGGGAAAACATCATTTTAAGACAACCCTATTACTTTCCTACACTGACTTCTTCATTTGAAATGGATTTCAAAACAAACACTCGAAAAATCATGCTGTATTGAATACAAACCAAACCAATAAATTATATGGGTTTGACTTAGAAGCATGTCCAAAAACAAAACACACAAGTTGCAATTGTTCAAAATAATTAGGATTCATGGAAAAACTTCATTTTAAGACAACCCTATTGCTTTCCTACACTGTCTTCTTCATTTGAAATGGATTTCAAAACAAACACTCGAAAAATCATGCTCTATTGAATACAAACCAAACCAATAAATTATATGGGTTTGACTTAGAAGCATGTCCAAAAACAAAACACACAAGTTGCAATTGTTCAAAATAATAAGGATTCATGGAAAAACTTCATTTTAAGACAACCCTATTGCTTTCCTACACTGACTTCTTCATTTGAAATGGATTTCAAAACAAACACTCGAAAAATCATGCTGTATTGAATACAAACCAAACCAATAAATTATATGGGTTTGACTTAGAAGCATGTACGAAAACAAAACACACAAGTTGCAATTGTTCAAAATAATTAGGATTCATGGAAAAACTTCATTTTAAGACAACCCTATTGCTTTCCTACACTGACTTCTTCATTTGAAATGGATTTCAAAACAAACACTCGAAAAATCATGCTGTATTGAATACAAACCAGAACAATAAATTATATGGGTTTGACTTAGAAGCATGTCCAAAAACAAAACACACAAGTTGCAATTGTTCAAAATAATTAGGATTCATGGAAAAACTTCATTTTAAGACAACCCTATTGCTTTCCTACACTGACTTCTTCATTTGAAATGGATTTGAAAACAAACACTCGAAAAATCATGCTGTATTGAATACAAACCAAACCAATAAATTATATGGGTTTGACTTAGAAGCATGTACGAAAACAAAACACACAAGTTGCAATTGTTCAAAATAATTAGGATTCATGGAAAAACTTCATTTTAAGACAACCCTATTGCTTTCCTACACTGACTTCTTCATTTGAAATGGATTTCAAAACAAACACTCGAAAAATCATGCTGTATTGAATACAAACCAGAACAATAAATTATATGGGTTTGACTTAGAAGCATGTCCAAAAACAAAACACACAAGTTGCAATTGTTCAAAATAATTAGGATTCATGGAAAAACTTCATTTTAAGACAACCCTATTGCTTTCCTACACTGACTTCTTCATTTGAAATGGATTTCAAAACAAACACTCGAAAAATCATGCTGTATTGAATACAAACCAAACCAATAAATTATATCGGTTTGACGTGGAAGCATGTCCAAAAACAAAACACACAAGTTGCAATTGTTCAAAATAATTAGGATTCATGGAAAAACTTCATTTTAAGACAACCCTATTGCTTTCCTACACTGTCTTCTTCATTTGAAATGGATTTCAAAACAAACACTCGAAAAATCATGCTATATTGAATACAAACCAAACCAATAAATTATATGGGTTTGACGTGGAAGCATGTCCAAAAACAAAACACACAAGTTGCAATTGTTCAAAATAATAAGGATTCATGGAAAAACTTCACTTTAAGACAACCCTATTGCTTTCCTACACTGTCTTCTTCATTTGAAATGGATTTCAAAACAAACACTCGAAAAATCATGCTGTATTGAATACAAACCAGAACAATAAATTATATGGGTTTGACTTAGAAGCATGTCCAAAAACAAAACAGACAAGTTGCAATTGTTCAAAATAATTAGGATTCATGGGAAAACATCATTTTAAGACAACCCTATTACTTTCCTACACTGACTTCTTCATTTGAAATGGATTTCAAAACAAACACTCGACTAATCATGCTGTATTGAATACAAACCAAACCAATAAATTATATGGGTTTGACTTAGAAGCATGTCCAAAAACAAAACACACAAGTTGCAATTGTTCAAAATAATTAGGATTCATGGAAAAACTTCATTTTAAGACAACGTTATTGCTTTCCTACACTGTCTTCTTCATTTGAAATGGATTTCAAAACAAACACTCGAAAAATCATGCTGTATTGAATACAAACCAAACCAATAAAATATATCGGTTTGACTTAGAAGCATGTCCAAAAACAAAACACACAAGTTGCAATTGTTCAAAATAATTAGGATTCATGGAAAAACTTCATTTTAAGACAATCCTATTGCTTTCCTACATTGTCTTCTTCATTTGAAATGGATTTCAAAACAAACACTCGAAAAATCATGCTATATTGAATACAAACCAAACCAATAAATTATATGGGTTTGACTTAGAAGCATGTCCAAAAACAAAACACACAAGTTGCAATTGTTAAAAATAATTAGGATTCATGGAAAAACTTCATTTTAAGACAACCCTATTGCTTTCCGACACTCTCTTCTTCATTTAAAATGGATTTCAAAACAAATACTGTAAAAATCATGCTGTATTCAATAGAATCCAAACCAATAAATTATATGGGTTTGACGTGCAAGCATGTCCAAAAACGTAACACACAAGTTGCAAATGTTCAAAATAATTAGGATTCATGGAAAAACTTCATTTTAAGACAACCCTATTGCTTTCCTACACTGACTTCTTCATTTGAAATGGATTTCAAAACAAACACTCGAAAAATCATGCTGTATTGAATACAAACCAAAACAATAAATTATATCGGTTTGACGTGGAAGCATGTCCAAAAACAAAACACACAAGTTGCAATTGTTCAAAATAATTAGGATTCATGGAAAAACTTCATTTTAAGACAACCCTATTGCTTTCCTACACTGTCTTCTTCATTTGAAATGGATTTCAAAACAAACACTCGAAAAATCATGCTATATTGAATACAAACCAAACCAATAAATTATATCGGTTTGACGTGGAAGCATGTCCAAAAACAAAACACACAAGTTGCAATTGCTCAAAATAATTACGATTCATGGAAAAACTTCATTTTAAGACAACCCTATTGCTTTCCTACATTGTCTTCTTCATTTGAAATGGATTTCAAAACAAACACTCGAAAAATCATGCTTTATTGAATACAAACCAAACCAATAAAATATATCGGTTTGACTTAGAAGCATGTCCAAAAACAAAACACACAAGTTGCAATTGTTCAAAATAATTAGGATTCATGGAAAAACTTCATTTTAAGACAACCCTATTGCTTTCCTACATTGTCTTCTTCATTTGAAATGGATTTCAAAACAAACACTCGAAAAATCATGCTATATTGAATACAAACCAAACCAATAAATTATATGGGTTTGACTTAGAAGCATGTCTAAAAACAAAACACACAAGTTGCAATTGTTCAAAATAATTAGGATTCATGGAAAAACTTCATTTTAAGACAACCCTATTGCTTTCCTACACTGACTTCTTCATTTGAAATGGATTTCAAAACAAACACTCGAAAAATCATGCTGTATTGAATACAAACCAAACCAATAAATTATATGGGTTTGACTTAGAAGCATGTACGAAAACAAAACACACAAGTTGCAATTGTTCAAAATAATTAGGATTCATGGAAAAACTTCATTTTAAGACAACCCTATTGCTTTCCTACACTGACTTCTTCATTTGAAATGGATTTCAAAACAAACACTCGAAAAATCATGGTGTATTGAATACAAACCAAACCAATAAATTATATCGGTTTGACGGGGAAGCATGTCCAAAAACAAAACACACAAGTTGCAATTGTTCAAAATAATTAGGATTCATGGAAAAACTTCATTTTAAGACAACCCTATTACTTTCCTACACTGTCTTCTTCATTTGAAATGGATTTCAAAACAAACAGTCGAAAAATCATGTTGTATTGAATACAAACCAAACCAATAAAGTATATGGGTTTGACTTAGAAGCATGTCCAAAAACAAAACACACAAGTTGCAATTGTTCACAATAATTAGGATTCATGGAAAAACTTCATTTTAAGACAACCCTATTACTTTCCTACACTGTCTTCTTCATTTGAAATGGATTTCAAAACAAACAGTCGAAAAATCATGTTGTATTGAATACAAACCAAACCAATAAAGTATATGGGTTTGACTTAGAAGCATGTCCAAAAACAAAACACACAAGTTGCAATTGTTCACAATAATTAGGATTCATGGAAAAACTTCATTTTAAGACAACCCTATTGCTTTCCTACACTGTCTTCTTCATTTGAAATGGATTTCAAAACAAACACTCGAAAAATCATGTTGTATTGAATACAAACCAAACCAATAAATTATATCGGTTTGACGTGGAAGTATGTTCAAAAACAAAACACACAAGTTGCAATTGTTCACAATAATTAGGATTCATGGAAAAACTTCATTTTAAGACAACCCTATTGCTTTCCTACATTGTCTTCTTCATTTGAAATGGATTTCAAAACAAACACTCGAAAAATCATGCTATATTAAATACAAACCAAACCAATAAATTATATGGGTTTGACTTAGAAGCATGTCCAAAAACAAAACACACAAGTTGCAATTGTTCAGAATAATTAGGATTCATGGAAAAACTTCATTTTAAGACAACCCTATTGCTTTCCTACATTGTCTTCTTCATTTGAAATGGACTTCAAAACAAACACTCGAAAAATCATGGTGTATTGAATACAAACCAAACCAATAAATTATATGGGTTTGACTTAGAAGCATGTCCAAAAAAAAACACACAAGTTGCAATTGTTCAAAATAATTAGGATTCATGGAAAAACTTCATTTTAAGACAACCCTATTGCTTTCCTACACTGACTTCTTCATTTGAAATGGATTTCAAAACAAACACTCGAAAAATCATGCTATATTGAATACAAACCAAACCAATAAATTATATGGGTTTGACTTAGAAACATGTCCAAAAACAAAACACACAAGTTGCAATTGTTCAAAATAATTAGGATTCATGGGAAAACATCATTTTAAGACAACCCTATTTCTTTCCTACACTGTCTTCTTCATTTGAAATGGATTTCAAAACAAACACTCGAAAAATCATGTTGTATTGAATACAAACCAAACCAATAAAGTATATGGGTTTGACTTAGAAGCATGTCCAAAAACAAAACACACAAGTTGCAATTGTTCAAAATAATTAGGATTCATGGAAAAACTTCATTTTAAGACAACCCTATTGCTTTCCTACACTGTCTTCTTCATTTGAAATGGATTTCAAAACAAACACTCGAAAAATCATGTTGTATTGAATACAAACCAAACCAATAAAGTATATGGGTTTGACTTAGAAGCATGTCCAAAAACAAAACACACAAGTTGCAATTGTTCAAAATAATTAGGATTCATGGAAAAACTTCATTTTAAGACAACCCTATTGCTTTCCTACATTGTCTTCTTCATTTGAAATGGATTTCAAAACAAACACTCGAAAAATCATGCTATATTGAATACAAACCAAACCAATAAATTATATGGGTTTGACTTAGAAGCATGTCTAAAAACAAAACACACAAGTTGCAATTGTTCAAAATAATTAGGATTCATGGAAAAACTTCATTTTAAGACAACCCTATTGCTTTCCTACACTGACTTCTTCATTTGAAATGGATTTCAAAACAAACACTCGAAAAATCATGCTGTATTGAATACAAACCAAACCAATAAATTATATGGGTTTGACTTAGAAGCATGTACGAAAACAAAACACACAAGTTGCAATTGTTCAAAATAATTAGGATTCATGGAAAAACTTCATTTTAAGACAACCCTATTGCTTTCCTACACTGACTTCTTCATTTGAAATGGATTTCAAAACAAACACTCGAAAAATCATGGTGTATTGAATACAAACCAAACCAATAAATTATATCGGTTTGACGGGGAAGCATGTCCAAAAACAAAACACACAAGTTGCAATTGTTCAAAATAATTAGGATTCATGGAAAAACTTCATTTTAAGACAACCCTATTACTTTCCTACACTGTCTTCTTCATTTGAAATGGATTTCAAAACAAACAGTCGAAAAATCATGTTGTATTGAATACAAACCAAACCAATAAAGTATATGGGTTTGACTTAGAAGCATGTCCAAAAACAAAACACACAAGTTGCAATTGTTCACAATAATTAGGATTCATGGAAAAACTTCATTTTAAGACAACCCTATTACTTTCCTACACTGTCTTCTTCATTTGAAATGGATTTCAAAACAAACAGTCGAAAAATCATGTTGTATTGAATACAAACCAAACCAATAAAGTATATGGGTTTGACTTAGAAGCATGTCCAAAAACAAAACACACAAGTTGCAATTGTTCACAATAATTAGGATTCATGGAAAAACTTCATTTTAAGACAACCCTATTGCTTTCCTACACTGTCTTCTTCATTTGAAATGGATTTCAAAACAAACACTCGAAAAATCATGTTGTATTGAATACAAACCAAACCAATAAATTATATCGGTTTGACGTGGAAGTATGTTCAAAAACAAAACACACAAGTTGCAATTGTTCACAATAATTAGGATTCATGGAAAAACTTCATTTTAAGACAACCCTATTGCTTTCCTACATTGTCTTCTTCATTTGAAATGGATTTCAAAACAAACACTCGAAAAATCATGCTATATTAAATACAAACCAAACCAATAAATTATATGGGTTTGACTTAGAAGCATGTCCAAAAACAAAACACACAAGTTGCAATTGTTCAGAATAATTAGGATTCATGGAAAAACTTCATTTTAAGACAACCCTATTGCTTTCCTACATTGTCTTCTTCATTTGAAATGGACTTCAAAACAAACACTCGAAAAATCATGGTGTATTGAATACAAACCAAACCAATAAATTATATGGGTTTGACTTAGAAGCATGTCCAAAAAAAAACACACAAGTTGCAATTGTTCAAAATAATTAGGATTCATGGAAAAACTTCATTTTAAGACAACCCTATTGCTTTCCTACACTGACTTCTTCATTTGAAATGGATTTCAAAACAAACACTCGAAAAATCATGCTATATTGAATACAAACCAAACCAATAAATTATATGGGTTTGACTTAGAAACATGTCCAAAAACAAAACACACAAGTTGCAATTGTTCAAAATAATTAGGATTCATGGGAAAACATCATTTTAAGACAACCCTATTGCTTTCCTACACTGTCTTCTTCATTTGAAATGGATTTCAAAACAAACACTCGAAAAATCATGTTGTATTGAATACAAACCAAACCAATAAAGTATATGGGTTTGACTTAGAAGCATGTCCAAAAACAAAACACACAAGTTGCAATTGTTCAAAATAATTAGGATTCATGGAAAAACTTCATTTTAAGACAACCCTATTGCTTTCCTACACTGTCTTCTTCATTTGAAATGGATTTCAAAACAAACACTCGAAAAATCATGTTGTATTGAATACAAACCAAACCAATAAAGTATATGGGTTTGACTTAGAAGCATGTCCAAAAACAAAACACACAAGTTGCAATTGTTCACAATAATTAGGATTCATGGAAAAACTTCATTTTAAGACAACCCTATTGCTTTCCTACACTGTCTTCTTCATTTGAAATGGATTTCAAAACAAACAGTCGAAAAATCATGTTGTATTGAATACAAACCAAACCAATAAAGTATATGGGTTTGACTTAGAAGCATGTCCAAAAACAAAACACACAAGTTGCAATTGTTCACAATAATTAGGATTCATGGAAAAACTTCATTTTAAGACAACCCTATTGCTTTCCTACACTGTCTTCTTCATTTGAAATGGATTTCAAAACAAACACTCGAAAAATCATGTTGTATTGAATACAAACCAAACCAATAAATTATATCGGTTTGACGTGGAAGTATGTCCAAAAACAAAACACACAAGTTGCAATTGTTCAAAATAATTAGGATTCATGGAAAAACTTCATTTTAAGACAACCCTATTGCTTTCCTACATTGTCTTCTTCATTTGAAATGGATTTCAAAACAAACACTCGAAAAATCATGCTATATTAAATACAAACCAAACCAATAAATTATATGGGTTTGACTTAGAAGCATGTCCAAAAACAAAACACACAAGTTGCAATTGTTCAAAATAATTAGGATTCATGGAAAAACTTCATTTTATGACAACCCTATTGCTTTCCTACATTGTCTTCTTCATTTGAAATGGACTTCAAAACAAACACTCGAAAAATCATGCTATATTGAATACAAACCAAACCAATAAATTATATGGGTTTGACTTAGAAGCATGTCCAAAAACAAAACACACAAGTTGCAATTGTTCAAAATAATTAGGATTCATGGAAAAACTTCATTTTAAGACAACCCTATTGCTTTCCTACACTGACTTCTTCATTTGAAATGGATTTCAAAACAAACACTCGAAAAATCATGCTATATTGAATACAAACCAAACCAATAAATTATATGGGTTTGACTTAGAAACATGTCCAAAAACAAAACACACAAGTTGCAATTGTTCAAAATAATTAGGATTCATGGGAAAACATCATTTTAAGACAACCCTATTTCTTTCCTACACTGTCTTCTTCATTTGAAATGGATTTCAAAACAAACACTCGAAAAATCATGTTGTATTGAATACAAACCAAACCAATAAAGTATATGGGTTTGACTTAGAAGCATGTCCAAAAACAAAACACACAAGTTGCAATTGTTCAAAATAATTAGGATTCATGGAAAAACTTCATTTTAAGACAACCCTATTGCTTTCCTACACTGTCTTCTTCATTTGAAATGGATTTCAAAACAAACACTCGAAAAATCATGCTATATTAAATACAAACCAAACCAATAAATTATATGGGTTTGACTTAGAAGCATGTCCAAAAACAAAACACACAAGTTGCAATTGTTCAGAATAATTAGGATTCATGGAAAAACTTCATTTTAAGACAACCCTATTGCTTTCCTACATTGTCTTCTTCATTTGAAATGGATTTGAAAACAAACACTCGAAAAATCATGGTGTATTGAATACAACCCAAACCAATAAATTATATGGGTTTGACGTGGAAGCATGTCCAAAAACAAAACACACAAGTTGCAATTGTTCAGAATAATTAGGATTCATGGAAAAACTTCATTTTAAGACAACCCTATTGCTTTCCTACATTGTCTTCTTCATTTGAAATGGATTTCAAAACAAACACTCGAAAAATCATGCTGTATTGAATACAAACCAAACCAATAAATTATATGGGTTTGACTTAGAAACATGTCCAAAAACAAAACACACAAGTTGCAATTGTTAAAAATAAATAGGATTCATGGAAAAACATCATTTTAAGACAACCCTATTGCTTTCCTACACTGACTTCTTCATTTGAAATGGATTTCAAAACAAACACTCGAAAAATCATGGTGTATTGAATACAAACCAAACCAATAAATTATATGGGTTTGACGTGGAAGCATGTCCAAAAACAAAACACACAAGTTGCAATTGTTCAAAATAATTAGGATTCATGGAAAAACTTCATTTTAAGACAACCCTATTGCTTTCCTACACTGTCTTTTTCATTTGAAATGGATTTCAAAACAAACACTCGAAAAATCATGCTGTATTGAATACAAACCAAACCAATAAATTATATCGGTTTGACGTGGAAGCATGTCCAAAAACAAAACACACAAGTTGCAATTGTTCAAAATAATTAGGATTCATGGAAAAACTTCATCTTAAGACAACCCTATTGCTTTCCTACATTGTCTTCTTCATTTGAAATGGATTTCAAAACAAACACTCGAAAAATCATGCTATATTAAATACAAACCAAACCAATAAATTATATGGGTTTGACTTAGAAGCATGTCCAAAAACAAAACACACAAGTTGCAATTGTTCAAAATAATTAGGATTCATGGAAAAACTTCATTTTAAGACAACCCTATTGCTTTCCTACACTGTCTTCTTCATTTGAAATGGATTTCAAAACAAACACTCGAAAAATCATGCTATATTAAATACAAACCAAACCAATAAATTATATGGGTTTGACTTAGAAGCATGTCCAAAAACAAAACACACAAGTTGCAATTGTTCAAAATAATTAGGATTCATGGAAAAACTTCATTTTATGACAACCCTATTGCTTTCCTACATTGTCTTCTTCATTTGAAATGGACTTCAAAACAAACACTCGAAAAATCATGCTATATTGAATACAAACCAAACCAATAAATTATATGGGTTTGACTTAGAAGCATGTCCAAAAACAAAACACACAAGTTGCAATTGTTCAAAATAATTAGGATTCATGGAAAAACTTCATTTTAAGACAACCCTATTGCTTTCCTACACTGACTTCTTCATTTGAAATGGATTTCAAAACAAACACTCGAAAAATCATGCTATATTGAATACAAACCAAACCAATAAATTATATGGGTTTGACTTAGAAACATGTCCAAAAACAAAACACACAAGTTGCAATTGTTCAAAATAATTAGGATTCATGGGAAAACATCATTTTAAGACAACCCTATTTCTTTCCTACACTGTCTTCTTCATTTGAAATGGATTTCAAAACAAACACTCGAAAAATCATGTTGTATTGAATACAAACCAAACCAATAAAGTATATGGGTTTGACTTAGAAGCATGTCCAAAAACAAAACACACAAGTTGCAATTGTTCAAAATAATTAGGATTCATGGAAAAACTTCATTTTAAGACAACCCTATTGCTTTCCTACACTGTCTTCTTCATTTGAAATGGATTTCAAAACAAACACTCGAAAAATCATGCTATATTAAATACAAACCAAACCAATAAATTATATGGGTTTGACTTAGAAGCATGTCCAAAAACAAAACACACAAGTTGCAATTGTTCAGAATAATTAGGATTCATGGAAAAACTTCATTTTAAGACAACCCTATTGCTTTCCTACATTGTCTTCTTCATTTGAAATGGATTTGAAAACAAACACTCGAAAAATCATGGTGTATTGAATACAACCCAAACCAATAAATTATATGGGTTTGACGTGGAAGCATGTCCAAAAACAAAACACACAAGTTGCAATTGTTCAGAATAATTAGGATTCATGGAAAAACTTCATTTTAAGACAACCCTATTGCTTTCCTACATTGTCTTCTTCATTTGAAATGGATTTCAAAACAAACACTCGAAAAATCATGCTGTATTGAATACAAACCAAACCAATAAATTATATGGGTTTGACTTAGAAACATGTCCAAAAACAAAACACACAAGTTGCAATTGTTAAAAATAAATAGGATTCATGGAAAAACATCATTTTAAGACAACCCTATTGCTTTCCTACACTGACTTCTTCATTTGAAATGGATTTCAAAACAAACACTCGAAAAATCATGGTGTATTGAATACAAACCAAACCAATAAATTATATGGGTTTGACGTGGAAGCATGTCCAAAAACAAAACACACAAGTTGCAATTGTTCAAAATAATTAGGATTCATGGAAAAACTTCATTTTAAGACAACCCTATTGCTTTCCTACACTGTCTTTTTCATTTGAAATGGATTTCAAAACAAACACTCGAAAAATCATGCTGTATTGAATACAAACCAAACCAATAAATTATATCGGTTTGACGTGGAAGCATGTCCAAAAACAAAACACACAAGTTGCAATTGTTCAAAATAATTAGGATTCATGGAAAAACTTCATCTTAAGACAACCCTATTGCTTTCCTACATTGTCTTCTTCATTTGAAATGGATTTCAAAACAAACACTCGAAAAATCATGCTATATTAAATACAAACCAAACCAATAAATTATATGGGTTTGACTTAGAAGCATGTCCAAAAACAAAACACACAAGTTGCAATTGTTCAAAATAATTAGGATTCATGGAAAAACTTCATTTTAAGACAACCCTATTGCTTTCCTACACTGTCTTCTTCATTTGAAATGGATTTCAAAACAAACACTCGAAAAATCATGCTATATTAAATACAAACCAAACCAATAAATTATATGGGTTTGACTTAGAAGCATGTCCAAAAACAAAACACACAAGTTGCAATTGTTCAGAATAATTAGGATTCATGGAAAAACTTCATTTTAAGACAACCCTATTGCTTTCCTACATTGTCTTCTTCATTTGAAATGGATTTGAAAACAAACACTCGAAAAATCATGGTGTATTGAATACAACCCAAACCAATAAATTATATGGGTTTGACGTGGAAGCATGTCCAAAAACAAAACACACAAGTTGCAATTGTTCAGAATAATTAGGATTCATGGAAAAACTTCATTTTAAGACAACCCTATTGCTTTCCTACATTGTCTTCTTCATTTGAAATGGATTTCAAAACAAACACTCGAAAAATCATGGTGTATTGAATACAAACCAAACCAATAAATTATATGGGTTTGACGTGGAAGCATGTCCAAAAACAAAACACACAAGTTGCAATTGTTCAAAATAATTAGGATTCATGGAAAAACTTCATTTTAAGACAACCCTATTGCTTTCCTACACTGTCTTTTTCATTTGAAATGGATTTCAAAACAAACACTCGAAAAATCATGCTATATTGAATACAAACCAAACCAATAAATTATATGGGTTTGACTTAGAAACATGTCCAAAAACAAAACACACAAGTTGCAATTGTTCAAAATAATTAGGATTCATGGGAAAACATCATTTTAAGACAACCCTATTTCTTTCCTACACTGTCTTCTTCATTTGAAATGGATTTCAAAACAAACACTCGAAAAATCATGTTGTATTGAATACAAACCAAACCAATAAAGTATATGGGTTTGACTTAGAAGCATGTCCAAAAACAAAACACACAAGTTGCAATTGTTCAAAATAATTAGGATTCATGGAAAAACTTCATTTTAAGACAACCCTATTGCTTTCCTACACTGTCTTCTTCATTTGAAATGGATTTCAAAACAAACACTCGAAAAATCATGCTATATTAAATACAAACCAAACCAATAAATTATATGGGTTTGACTTAGAAGCATGTCCAAAAACAAAACACACAAGTTGCAATTGTTCAGAATAATTAGGATTCATGGAAAAACTTCATTTTAAGACAACCCTATTGCTTTCCTACATTGTCTTCTTCATTTGAAATGGATTTGAAAACAAACACTCGAAAAATCATGGTGTATTGAATACAACCCAAACCAATAAATTATATGGGTTTGACGTGGAAGCATGTCCAAAAACAAAACACACAAGTTGCAATTGTTCAGAATAATTAGGATTCATGGAAAAACTTCATTTTAAGACAACCCTATTGCTTTCCTACATTGTCTTCTTCATTTGAAATGGATTTCAAAACAAACACTCGAAAAATCATGCTGTATTGAATACAAACCAAACCAATAAATTATATGGGTTTGACTTAGAAACATGTCCAAAAACAAAACACACAAGTTGCAATTGTTAAAAATAAATAGGATTCATGGAAAAACATCATTTTAAGACAACCCTATTGCTTTCCTACACTGACTTCTTCATTTGAAATGGATTTCAAAACAAACACTCGAAAAATCATGGTGTATTGAATACAAACCAAACCAATAAATTATATGGGTTTGACGTGGAAGCATGTCCAAAAACAAAACACACAAGTTGCAATTGTTCAAAATAATTAGGATTCATGGAAAAACTTCATTTTAAGACAACCCTATTGCTTTCCTACACTGTCTTTTTCATTTGAAATGGATTTCAAAACAAACACTCGAAAAATCATGCTGTATTGAATACAAACCAAACCAATATATTATATCGGTTTGACGTGGAAGCATGTCCAAAAACAAAACACACAAGTTGCAATTGTTCAAAATAATTAGGATTCATGGAAAAACTTCATTTTAAGACAACCCTATTGCTTTCCTACACTGTCTTCTTCATTTGAAATGGATTTCAAAACAAACACTCGAAAAATCATGCTGTATTGAATACAAACCAAACCAATAAATTATATGGGTTTGACTTAGAAGCATGTCCAAAAACAAAACACACAAGTTGCAATTGTTCAAAATAATTAGGATTCATGGAAAAACTTCATTTTAAGACAACCCTATTGCTTTCCTACACTGTCTTCTTCATTTGAAATGGATTTCAAAACAAACACTCGAAAAATCATGTTGTATTGAATACAAACCAAACCAATAACTTATATCGGTTTGACGTGGAAGTATGTCCAAAAACAAAACACACAAGTTGCAATTGTTCAAAATAATTAGGATTCATGGAAAAACTTCATTTTAAGACAACCCTATTGCTTTCCTACATTGTCTTCTTCATTTGAAATGGATTTCAAAACAAACACTCGAAAAATCATGCTATATTAAATACAAACCAAACCAATAAATTATATGGGTTTGACTTAGAAGCATGTCCAAAAACAAAACACACAAGTTGCAATTGTTCAGAATAATTACGATTCATGGAAAAACTTCATTTTAAGACAACCCTATTGCTTTCCTACATTGTCTTCTTCATTTGAAATGGATTTCAAAACAAACACTCGAAAAATCATGGTGTATTGAATACAAACCAAACCAATAAATTATATGGGTTTGACGTGGAAGCATGTCCAAAAACAAAACACACAAGTTGCAATTGTTCAGAATAATTACGATTCATGGGAAAACTTCATTTTAAGACAACCCTATTGCTTTCCTACACTGTCTTCTTCATTTGAAATGGATTTCAAAACAAACACTCGAAAAATCATGCTATATTGAATACAAACCAAACCAATAAATTATATGGGTTTGACTTAGAAGCATGTCCAAAAACAAAACACACAAGTTGCAATTGTTCAAAATAATTAGGATTCATGGAAAAACTTCATTTTAAGACAACCCTATTGCTTTCCTACATTGTCTTCTTCATTTGAAATGGATTTCAAAACAAACACTCGAAAAATCATGGTGTATTGAATACAAACCAAACCAATAAATTATATGGGTTTGACGTGGAAGCATGTCCAAAAACAAAACACACAAGTTGCAATTGTTCAGAATAATTACGATTCATGGAAAAACTTCATTTTAAGACAACCCTATTGCTTTCCTACATTGTCTTCTTCATTTGAAATGGATTTGAAAACAAACACTCGAAAAATCATGGTGTATTGAATACAAACCAAACCAATAAAGTATATGGGTTTGACGTGGAAGCATGTCCAAAAACAAAACACACAAGTTGCAATTGTTCAAAATAATTAGGATTCATGGAAAAACTTCATTTTATGACAACCCTATTGCTTTCCTACATTGTCTTCTTCATTTGAAATGGACTTCAAAACAAACACTCGAAAAATCATGCTATATTGAATACAAACCAAACCAATAAATTATATGGGTTTGACTTAGAAGCATGTCCAAAAACAAAACACACAAGTTGCAATTGTTCAAAATAATTAGGATTCATGGGAAAACATCATTTTAAGACAACCCTATTTCTTTCCTACACTGTCTTCTTCATTTGAAATGGATTTCAAAACAAACAGTCGAAAAATCATGTTGTATTGAATACAAACCAAACCAATAAAGTATATGGGTTTGACTTAGAAGCATGTCCAAAAACAAAACACACAAGTTGCAATTGTTCACAATAATTAGGATTCATGGAAAAACTTCATTTTAAGACAACCCTATTGCTTTCCTACACTGACTTCTTCATTTGAAATGGATTTCAAAACAAACACTCGAAAAATCATGCTATATTGAATACAAACCAAACCAATAAATTATATGGGTTTGACTTAGAAACATGTCCAAAAACAAAACACACAAGTTGCAATTGTTCAAAATAATTAGGATTCATGGGAAAACATCATTTTAAGACAACCCTATTTCTTTCCTACACTGTCTTCTTCATTTGAAATGGATTTCAAAACAAACACTCGAAAAATCATGTTGTATTGAATACAAACCAAACCAATAAAGTATATGGGTTTGACTTAGAAGCATGTCCAAAAACAAAACACACAAGTTGCAATTGTTCAAAATAATTAGGATTCATGGAAAAACTTCATTTTAAGACAACCCTATTGCTTTCCTACACTGTCTTCTTCATTTGAAATGGATTTCAAAACAAACACTCGAAAAATCATGTTGTATTGAATACAAACCAAACCAATAAAGTATATGGGTTTGACTTAGAAGCATGTCCAAAAACAAAACACACAAGTTGCAATTGTTCACAATAATTAGGATTCATGGAAAAACTTCATTTTAAGACAACCCTATTGCTTTCCTACACTGTCTTCTTCATTTGAAATGGATTTCAAAACAAACACTCGAAAAATCATGTTGTATTGAATACAAACCAAACCAATAAAGTATATGGGTTTGACTTAGAAGCATGTCCAAAAACAAAACACACAAGTTGCAATTGTTCAAAATAATTAGGATTCATGGAAAAACTTCATTTTAAGACAACCCTATTGCTTTCCTACACTGTCTTCTTCATTTGAAATGGATTTGAAAACAAACACTCGAAAAATCATGGTGTATTGAATACAAACCAAACCAATAAATTATATGGGTTTGACGTGGAAGCATGTCCAAAAACAAAACACACAAGTTGCAATTGTTCAGAATAATTAGGATTCATGGAAAAACTTCATTTTAAGACAACCCTATTGCTTTCCTACACTGACTTCTTCATTTGAAATGGATTTCAAAACAAACACTCGAAAAATCATGCTATATTGGATACAAACCAAACCAATAAATTATATGGGTTTGACTTAGAAGCATGTCCAAAAACAAAACACACAAGTTGCAATTGTTCAAAATAATTAGGATTCATGGAAAAACTTCATTTTAAGACAACCCTATTGCTTTCCTACATTGTCTTTTTCATTTAAAATGGATTTCAAAACAAACACTCGAAAAATCAAGCTGTATTGAATACAAACCAAACCAATAAAGTATATGGGTTTGACTTAGAAGCATGTCCAAAAACAAAACACACAAGTTGCAATTGTTCAAAATAATTAGGATTCATGGAAAAACTTCATTTTAAGACAACCCTATTGCTTTCCTACAGTGTCTTCTTCATTTGAAATGGATTTCAAAACAAACAGTCGAAAAATCATGTTGTATTGAATATAAACCAAACCAATAAATTATATCGGTTTGACGTGGAAGCATGTCCAAAAACAATACACACAAGTTGCAATTGTTCAAAATAATTAGGATTCATGGAGAAACTTCATTTTAAGACAACCCTATTGCTTTCCTACATTGTCTTCTTCATTTGAAATGGATTTCAAAACAAACACTCGAAAAATCATGCTATATTGAATACAAACCAAACCAATAAATTATATGGGTTTGACTTAGAAGCATGTCCAAAAACAAAACACACAAGTTGCAATTGTTCAAAATAATTAGGATTCATGGAAAAACTTCATTTTAAGACAACCCTATTGCTTTCCTACATTGTCTTCTTCATTTAAAATGGATTTCAAAACAAACACTCGAAAAATCAAGCTGTATTGAATACAAACCAAACCAATAAATTATATGGGTTTGACTTAGAAGCATGTCCAAAAACAAAACACACAAGTTGCAATTGTTCAAAATAATTAGGATTCATGGAAAAACTTCATTTTAAGACAACCCTATTGCTTTCCTACATTGTCTTCTTCATTTGAAATGGATTTCAAAACAAACACTCGAAAAATCATGCTGTATTGAATACAAACCAAACCAATAAATTATATGGGTTTGACTTAGAAGCATGTACGAAAACAAAACACACAAGTTGCAATTGTTCAAAATAATTAGGATTCATGGAAAAACTTCATTTTAAGACAACCCTATTGCTTTCCTACACTGTCTTCTTCATTTGAAATGGATTTCAAAACAAACAGTCGAAAAATCATGTTGTATTGAATACAAACCAAACCAATAAATTATATGGGTTTGACTTAGAAACATGTCCAAAAACAAAACACACAAGTTGCAATTGTTCAAAATAATTAGGATTCATGGGAAAACATCATTTTAAGACAACCCTATTTCTTTCCTACATTGTCTTCTTCATTTGAAATGGATTTCAAAACAAACACTCGAAAAATCATGCTGTATTGAATACAAACCAAACCAATAAATTATATCGGTTTGATGTGGAAGCATGTCCAAAAACAAAACACACAAGTTGCAATTGTTCAAAATAAATAGGATTCATGGAAAAACTTCATTTTAAGACAACCCTATTGCTTTCCTACACTGACTTCTTCATTTGAAATGGATTTCAAAACAAACACTCGAAAAATCATGGTGTATTGAATACAAACCAAACCAATAAATTATATGGGTTTGACGTGGAAGCATGTCCAAAAACAAAACACACAAGTTGCAATTGTTCAAAATAAATAGGATTCATGGAAAAACTTCATTTTAAGACAACCCTATTGCTTTCCTACACTGTCTTCTTCATTTGAAATGGATTTCAAAACAAACAGTCGAAAAATCATGTTGTATTGAATACAAACCAAACCAATAAAGTATATGGATTTGACTTAGAAGCATGTCCAAAAACAAAACACACAAGTTGCAATTGTTCAAAATAATTAGGATTCATGGAAAAACTTCATTTTAAGACAACCCTATTGCTTTCCTACACTGTCTTCTTCATTTGAAATGGATTTCAAAACAAACACTCGAAAAATCATGTTGTATTGAATACAAACCAAACCAATAAATTATATCGGTTTGACGTGGAAGCATGTCCAAAAACAAAACACACAAGTTGCAATTGTTCAAAATAATTAGGATTCATGGAAAAACTTCATTTTAAGACAACCCTATTGCTTTCCTACACTGTCTTCTTCATTTGAAATGGATTTCAAAACAAACACTCGAAAAATCATGCTGTATTGAATACAAACCAAACCAATAAATTATATGGGTTTGACTTAGAAGCATGTCCAAAAACAAAACACACAAGTTGCAATTGTTCAAAATAATTAGGATTCATGGAAAAACTTCATTTTAAGACAACCCTATTGCTTTCCTACACTGTCTTCTTCATTTGAAATGGATTTCAAAACAAACACTCGAAAAATCATGTTGTATTGAATACAAACCAAACCAATAAATTATATCGGTTTGACGTGGAAGTATGTCCAAAAACAAAACACACAAGTTGCAATTGTTCAAAATAATTAGGATTCATGGAAAAACTTCATTTTAAGACAACCCTATTGCTTTCCTACATTGTCTTCTTCATTTGAAATGGATTTCAAAACAAACACTCGAAAAATCATGCTATATTAAATACAAACCAAACCAATAAATTATATGGGTTTGACTTAGAAGCATGTCCAAAAACAAAACACACAAGTTGCAATTGTTCAGAATAATTACGATTCATGGAAAAACTTCATTTTAAGACAACCCTATTGCTTTCCTACATTGTCTTCTTCATTTGAAATGGATTTCAAAACAAACACTCGAAAAATCATGGTGTATTGAATACAAACCAAACCAATAAATTATATGGGTTTGACGTGGAAGCATGTCCAAAAACAAAACACACAAGTTGCAATTGTTCAGAATAATTACGATTCATGGGAAAACTTCATTTTAAGACAACCCTATTGCTTTCCTACACTGTCTTCTTCATTTGAAATGGATTTCAAAACAAACACTCGAAAAATCATGCTATATTGAATACAAACCAAACCAATAAATTATATGGGTTTGACTTAGAAGCATGTCCAAAAACAAAACACACAAGTTGCAATTGTTCAAAATTATTAGGATTCATGGAAAAACTTCATTTTAAGACAACCCTATTGCTTTCCTACACTGACTTCTTCATTTGAAATGGATTTCAAAACAAACACTCGAAAAATCATGCTGTATTGAATACAAACCAAACCAATAAAATATATGGGTTTGACTTAGAAGCATGTACGAAAACAAAACACACAAGTTGCAATTGTTCTAAATAATTAGGATTCATGGAAAAACTTCATTTTAAGACAACCCTATTGCTTTCCTACACTGACTTCTTCATTTGAAATGGATTTGAAAACAAACACTCGAAAAATCATGGTGTATTGAATACAAACCAAACCAATAAATTATATGGGTTTGACGTGGAAGCATGTCCAAAAACAAAACACACAAGTTGCAATTGTTCAGAATAATTAGGATTCATGGAAAAACTTCATTTTAAGACAACCCTATTGCTTTCCTACACTGACTTCTTCATTTGAAATGGATTTCCAAACAAACACTCGAAAAATCATGGTGTATTGAATACAAACCAAACCAATAAATTATATGGGTTTGACGTGGAAGCATGTCCAAAAACAAAACACACAAGTCGCAATTGTTCAGAATAATTACGATTCATGGAAAAACTTCATTTTAAGACAACCCTATTGCTTTCCTACACTGTCTTCTTCATTTGAAATGGATTTCAAAACAAACACTCGAAAAATCATGCTATATTGAATACAAACCAAACCAATAAATTATATGGGTTTGACTTAGAAGCATGTCCAAAAACAAAACACACAAGTTGCAATTGTTCAAAATAATTAGGATTCATGGAAAAACTTCATTTTAAGACAACCCTATTGCTTTCCTACACTGACTTCTTCATTTGAAATGGATTTCAAAACAAACACTCGAAAAATCATGCTGTATTGAATACAAACCAAACCAATAAATTATATGGGTTTGACTTAGAAGCATGTACGAAAACAAAACACACAAGTTGCAATTGTTCTAAATAATTAGGATTCATGGAAAAACTTCATTTTAAGACAACCCTATTGCTTTCCTACACTGACTTCTTCATTTGAAATGGATTTGAAAACAAACACTCGAAAAATCATGGTGTATTGAATACAAACCAAACCAATAAATTATATGGGTTTGACGTGGAAGCATGTCCAAAAACAAAACACACAAGTTGCAATTGTTCAGAATAATTAGGATTCATGGAAAAACTTCATTTTAAGACAACCCTATTGCTTTCCTACACTGACTTCTTCATTTGAAATGGATTTCCAAACAAACACTCGAAAAATCATGGTGTATTGAATACAAACCAAACCAATAAATTATATGGGTTTGACGTGGAAGCATGTCCAAAAACAAAACACACAAGTCGCAATTGTTCAGAATAATTACGATTCATGGAAAAACTTCATTTTAAGACAACCCTATTGCTTTCCTACACTGTCTTCTTCATTTGAAATGGATTTCAAAACAAACACTCGAAAAATCATGCTATATTGAATACAAACCAAACCAATAAATTATATGGGTTTGACTTAGAAGCATGTCCAAAAACAAAACACACAAGTTGCAATTGTTCAAAATAATTAGGATTCATGGAAAAACTTCATTTTAAGACAACCCTATTGCTTTCCTACACTGACTTCTTCATTTGAAATGGATTTCAAAACAAACACTCGAAAAATCATGCTGTATTGAATACAAACCAAACCAATAAATTATATGGGTTTGACTTAGAAGCATGTACGAAAACAAAACACACAAGTTGCAATTGTTCTAAATAATTAGGATTCATGGAAAAACTTCATTTTAAGACAACCCTATTGCTTTCCTACACTGACTTCTTCATTTGAAATGGATTTGAAAACAAACACTCGAAAAATCATGGTGTATTGAATACAAACCAAACCAATAAATTATATGGGTTTGACGTGGAAGCATGTCCAAAAACAAAACACACAAGTTGCAATTGTTCAGAATAATTAGGATTCATGGAAAAACTTCATTTTAAGACAACCCTATTGCTTTCCTACACTGTCTTCTTCATTTGAAATGGATTTCAAAACAAACAGTCGAAAAATCATGTTGTATTGAATACAAACCAAACCAATAAAGTATATGGGTTTGACTTAGAAGCATGTCCAAAAACAAAACACACAAGTTGCAATTGTTCAAAATAATTAGGATTCATGGAAAAACTTCATTTTAAGACAACCCTATTGCTTTCCTACACTGTCTTCTTCATTTGAAATGGATTTCAAAACAAACAGTCGAAAAATCATGTTGTATTGAATACAAACCAAACCAATAAAGTATATGGGTTTGACTTAGAAGCATGTCCAAAAACAAAACACACAAGTTGCAATTGTTCAAAATAATTAGGATTCATGGAAAAACTTCATTTTAAGACAACCCTATTGCTTTCCTACACTGACTTCTTCATTTGAAATGGATTTGAAAACAAACACTCGAAAAATCATGGTGTATTGAATACAAACCAAACCAATAAATTATATGGGTTTGACGTGGAAGCATGTCCAAAAACAAAACACACAAGTTGCAATTGTTCAAAATAATTAGGATTCATGGAAAAACTTCATTTTAAGACAACCCTATTGCTTTCCTACACTGACTTCTTCATTTGAAATGGATTTCCAAACAAACACTCGAAAAATCATGGTGTATTGAATACAAACCAAACCAATAAATTATATGGGTTTGACGTGGAAGCATGTCCAAAAACAAAACACACAAGTTGCAATTGTTCAGAATAATTACGATTCATGGAAAAACTTCATTTTAAGACAACCCTATTGCTTTCCTACACTGTCTTCTTCATTTGAAATGGATTTCAAAACAAACACTCGAAAAATCATGCTATATTGAATACAAACCAAACCAATAAATTATATGGGTTTGACTTAGAAGCATGTCCAAAAACAAAACACACAAGTTGCAATTGTTCAAAATAATTAGGATTCATGGAAAAACTTCATTTTAAGACAACCCTATTGCTTTCCTACACTGACTTCTTCATTTGAAATGGATTTCAAAACAAACACTCGAAAAATCATGCTGTATTGAATACAAACCAAACCAATAAATTATATGGGTTTGACTTAGAAGCATGTACGAAAACAAAACACACAAGTTGCAATTGTTCTAAATAATTAGGATTCATGGAAAAACTTCATTTTAAGACAACCCTATTGCTTTCCTACACTGACTTCTTCATTTGAAATGGATTTGAAAACAAACACTCGAAAAATCATGGTGTATTGAATACAAACCAAACCAATAAATTATATGGGTTTGACGTGGAAGCATGTCCAAAAACAAAACACACAAGTTGCAATTGTTCAGAATAATTAGGATTCATGGAAAAACTTCATTTTAAGACAACCCTATTGCTTTCCTACACTGTCTTCTTCATTTGAAATGGATTTCAAAACAAACAGTCGAAAAATCATGTTGTATTGAATACAAACCAAACCAATAAAGTATATGGGTTTGACTTAGAAGCATGTCCAAAAACAAAACACACAAGTTGCAATTGTTCAAAATAATTAGGATTCATGGAAAAACTTCATTTTAAGACAACCCTATTGCTTTCCTACACTGTCTTCTTCATTTGAAATGGATTTCAAAACAAACAGTCGAAAAATCATGTTGTATTGAATACAAACCAAACCAATAAAGTATATGGGTTTGACTTAGAAGCATGTCCAAAAACAAAACACACAAGTTGCAATTGTTCAAAATAATTAGGATTCATGGAAAAACTTCATTTTAAGACAACCCTATTGCTTTCCTACACTGACTTCTTCATTTGAAATGGATTTGAAAACAAACACTCGAAAAATCATGGTGTATTGAATACAAACCAAACCAATAAATTATATGGGTTTGACGTGGAAGCATGTCCAAAAACAAAACACACAAGTTGCAATTGTTCAAAATAATTAGGATTCATGGAAAAACTTCATTTTAAGACAACCCTATTGCTTTCCTACACTGACTTCTTCATTTGAAATGGATTTCCAAACAAACACTCGAAAAATCATGGTGTATTGAATACAAACCAAACCAATAAATTATATGGGTTTGACGTGGAAGCATGTCCAAAAACAAAACACACAAGTTGCAATTGTTCAGAATAATTACGATTCATGGAAAAACTTCATTTTAAGACAACCCTATTGCTTTCCTACACTGTCTTCTTCATTTGAAATGGATTTCAAAACAAACACTCGAAAAATCATGCTATATTGAATACAAACCAAACCAATAAATTATATGGGTTTGACTTAGAAGCATGTCCAAAAACAAAACACACAAGTTGCAATTGTTCAAAATAATTAGGATTCATGGAAAAACTTCATTTTAAGACAACCCTATTGCTTTCCTACACTGACTTCTTCATTTGAAATGGATTTCAAAACAAACACTCGAAAAATCATGCTGTATTGAATACAAACCAAACCAATAAATTATATGGGTTTGACTTAGAAGCATGTACGAAAACAAAACACACAAGTTGCAATTGTTCAAAATAATTAGGATTCATGGAAAAACTTCATTTTAAGACAACCCTATTGCTTTCCTACATTGTCTTCTTCATTTGAAATGGATTTCAAAACAAACACTCGAAAAATCATGGTGTATTGAATACAAAACAAACCAGTAAATTATATGAGTTTGACGTGGAAGCATGTCCAAAAACAAAACACACAAGTTGCAATTGTTCAAAATAATTAGGATTCATGGAAAAACTTCATTTTAAGACAACCCTATTCCTTTCCTACACTGTCTTCTTCATTTGAAATGGATTTCAAAAGAAACACTCGAAAAATCATGCTATATTGAATACAAACCAAACCAATAAATTATATGGGTTTGACTTAGAAGCATGTCCAAAAACAAAACACACAAGTTGCAATTGTTCAAAATAATTACGATTCATGGAAAAACTTCATTTTAAGACAACCCTATTGCTTTCCTACACTGACTTCTTCATTTGAAATGGATTTCAAAACAAACACTCGAAAAATCATGCTGTATTGAATACAAACCAAACCAATAAATTATATGGGTTTGACGTGGAAGCATGTCCAAAAACAAAACACACAAGTTGCAATTGTTCAAAATAATTAGGATTCATGGAAAAACTTCATTTTAAGACAACCCTATTGCTTTCCTACACTGTCTTCTTCATTTGAAATGGATTTCAAAACAAACACTCGAAAAATCATGCTGTATTGAATACAAACCAAACCAATAAATTATATGGGTTTGACGTGGAAGCATGTCCAAAAACAAAACACACAAGTTGCAATTGTTCAAAATAATTAGGATTCATGGAAAAACTTCATTTTAAGACAACCCTATTGCTTTCCTACACTGTCTTCTTCATTTGAAATGGATTTCAAAACAAACACTCGAAAAATCATGCTGTATTGAATACAAACCAAACCAATAAATTATATGGGTTTGACTTAGAAGCATGTCCAAAAACAAAACACACAAGTTGCAATTGTTCAAAATAATTAGGATTCATGGAAAAACTTCATTTTAAGACAACCCTATTGCTTTCCTACACTGTCTTCTTCATTTGAAATGGATTTCAAAACAAACACTCGAAAAATCATGTTGTATTGAATACAAACCAAACCAATAAATTATATCGGTTTGACGTGGAAGTATGTCCAAAAACAAAACACACAAGTTGCAATTGTTCAAAATAATTAGGATTCATGGAAAAACTTCATTTTAAGACAACCCTATTGCTTTCCTACATTGTCTTCTTCATTTGAAATGGATTTCAAAACAAACACTCGAAAAATCATGCTATATTAAATACAAACCAAACCAATAAATTATATGGGTTTGACTTAGAAGCATGTCCAAAAACAAAACACACAAGTTGCAATTGTTCAGAATAATTACGATTCATGGAAAAACTTCATTTTAAGACAACCCTATTGCTTTCCTACACTGACTTCTTCATTTGAAATGGATTTCAAAACAAACACTCGAAAAATCATGCTGTATTGAATACAAACCAAACCAATAAATTATATCGGTTTGACGTGGAAGCATGTCCAAAAACAAAACACACAAGTTGCAATTGTTCAAAATAATTAGGATTCATGGAAAAACTTCATTTTAAAACAACCCTATTCCTTTCCTACACTGTCTTCTTCATTTGAAATGGATTTCAAAACAAACACTCGAAAAATCATGCTATATTGAATACAAACCAAACCAATAAATTATATGGGTTTGACTTAGAAGCATGTCCAAAAACAAAACACACAAGTTGCAATTGTTCAAAATAATTACGATTCATGGAAAAACTTCATTTTAAGACAACCCTATTGCTTTCCTACACTGTCTTCTTCATTTGAAATGGATTTGAAAACAAACACTCGAAAAATCATGCTGTATTGAATACAAACCAAACCAATAAATTATATGGGTTTGACGTGGAAGCATGTCCAAAAACAAAACACACAAGTTGCAATTGTTCAAAATAATTAGGATTCATGGAAAAACTTCATTTTAAGACAACCCTATTGCTTTCCTACACTGACTTCTTCATTTGAAATGGATTTCAAAACAAACACTCGAAAAATCATGCTGTATTGAATACAAACCAAACCAATAAATTATATGGGTTTGACTTAGAAGCATGTACGAAAACAAAACACACAAGTTGCAATTGTTCTAAATAATTAGGATTCATGGAAAAACTTCATTTTAAGACAACCCTATTGCTTTCCTACAGTGTCTTCTTCATTTGAAATGGATTTCAAAACAAACATTCGAAAAATCATGCTATATTAAATACAAACCAAACCAATAAATTATATCGGTTCGACGTGGAAGTATGTCCAAAAACAAAACACACAAGTTGCAATTGTTCAAAATAATTAGGATTCATGGAAAAACTTCATTTTAAGACAACCCTATTGCTTTCCTACATTGTCTTCTTCATTTGAAATGGATTTCAAAACAAACACTCGAAAAATCATGCTATATTGAATACAAACCAAACCAATAAATTATATGGGTTTGACTTAGAAGCATGTCCAAAAACAAAACAGACAAGTTGCAATTGTTCAAAATAATTAGGATTCATGGAAAAACTTCATTTTAAGACAACCCTATTGCTTTCCTACACTGTCTTCTTCATTTGAAATGGATTTCAAAACAAACACTCGAAAAATCATGTTGTATTGAATACAAACCAAACCAATAAATTATATGGGTTTGACTTAGAAGCATGTCCAAAAACAAAACACACAAGTTGCAATTGTTCAAAATAATTAGGATTCATGGAAAAACTTCATTTTAAGACAACCCTATTGCTTTCCTACATTGTCTTCTTCATTTGAAATGGATTTCAAAACAAACACTCGAAAAATCATGCTATATTAAATACAAACCAAACCAATAAATTATATGGGTTTGACTTAGAAGCATGTCCAAAAACAAAACACACAAGTTGCAATTGTTCAGAATAATTACGATTCATGGAAAAACTTCATTTTAAGACAACCCTATTGCTTTCCTACATTGTCTTCTTCATTTGAAATGGATTTCAAAACAAACACTCGAAAAATCATGCTATATTGAATACAAACCAAACCAATAAATTATATGGGTTTGACTTAGAAGCATGTCCAAAAACAAAACACACAAGTTGCAATTGTTCAGAATAATTAGGATTCATGGAAAAACTTCATTTTAAGACAACCCTATTGCTTTCCTACATTGTCTTCTTCATTTGAAATGGATTTCAAAACAAACACTCGAAAAATCATGCTATATTGAATACAAACCAAACCAATAAATTATATGGGTTTGACTTAGAAGCATGTCCAAAAACAAAACACACAAGTTGCAATTGTTCAAAATAATTAGGATTCATGGAAAAACTTCATTTTAAGACAACCCTATTGCTTTCCTACACTGACTTCTTCATTTGAAATGGATTTCAAAACAAACACTCGAAAAATCATGCTGTATTGAATACAAACCAAACCAATAAATTATATGGGTTTGACTTAGAAGCATGTCCAAAAACAAAACACACAAGTTGCAATTGTTCAAAATAATTAGGATTCATGGAAAAACTTCATTTTAAGACAACCCTATTGCTTTCCTACACTGTCTTCTTCATTTGAAATGGATTTCAAAACAAACACTCGAAAAATCATGTTGTATTGAATACAAACCAAACCAATAAATTATATCGGTTTGACGTGGAAGCATGTCCAAAAACAAAACACACAAGTTGCAATTGTTCAGAATAATTAGGATTCATGGAAAAACTTCATTTTAAGACAACCCTATTGCTTTCCTACACTGTCTTCTTCATTTGAAATGGATTTCAAAACAAACATTCGAAAAATCATGCTATATTAAATACAAACCAAACCAATAAATTATATGGGTTTGACTTAGAAGCATGTCCAAAAACAAAACAGACAAGTTGCAATTGTTCAAAATAATTAGGATTCATGGAAAAACTTCATTTTAAGACAACCCTATTGCTTTCCTACACTGTCTTCTTCATTTGAAATGGATTTCAAAACAAACACTCGAAAAATCATGTTGTATTGAATACAAACCAAACCAATAAATTATATCGGTTTGACGTGGAAGCATGTCTAAAAACAAAACACACAAGTTGCAATTGTTCAAAATAATTAGGATTCATGGAAAAACTTCATTTTAAGACAACCCTATTGCTTTCCTACATTGTCTTCTTCATTTGAAATGGATTTCAAAACAAACACTCGAAAAATCATGCTATATTGAATACAAACCAAACCAATAAATTATATGGGTTTGACTTAGAAGCATGTCCAAAAACAAAACAGACAAGTTGCAATTGTTCAAAATAATTAGGATTCATGGAAAAACTTCATTTTAAGACAACCCTATTGCTTTCCTACACTGTCTTCTTCATTTGAAATGGATTTCAAAACAAACACTCGAAAAATCATGCTGTATTGAATACAAACCAAACCAATAAATTATATGGGTTTGACTTAGAAGCATGTCCAAAAACAAAACACACAAGTTGCAATTGTTCAAAATAATTAGGATTCATGGAAAAACTTCATCTTAAGACAACCCTATTGCTTTCCTACATTGTCTTCTTCATTTGAAATGGATTTCAAAACAAACACTCGAAAAATCATGCTATATTAAATACAAACCAAACCAATAAATTATATGGGTTTGACTTAGAAGCATGTCCAAAAACAAAACACACAAGTTGCAATTGTTCAAAATAATTAGGATTCATGGAAAAACTTCATTTTAAGACATCCCTATTGCTTTCCTACATTGTCTTCTTCATTTGAAATGGATTTCAAAACAAACACTCGAAAAATCATGCTATATTGAATACAAACCAAACCAATAAATTATATGGGTTTGACTTAGAAGCATGTCCAAAAACAAAACACACAAGTTGCAATTGTTCAAAATAATTAGGATTCATGGAAAAACTTCATTTTAAGACAACCCTATTGCTTTCCTACACTGTCTTCTTCATTTGAAATGGATTTCAAAACAAACACTCGAAAAATCATGTTGTATTGAATACAAACCAAACCAATAAATTATATCGGTTTGACGTGGAAGCATGTCCAAAAACAAAACACACAAGTTGCAATTGTTCAGAATAATTAGGATTCATGGAAAAACTTCATTTTAAGACAACCCTATTGCTTTCCTACATTGTCTTCTTCATTTGAAATGGATTTCAAAACAAACACTCGAAAAATCATGCTATATTAAATACAAACCAAACCAATAAATTATATGGGTTTGACTTAGAAGCATGTCCAAAAACAAAACACACAAGTTGCAATTGTTCAGAATAATTACGATTCATGGAAAAACTTCATTTTAAGACAACCCTATTGCTTTCCTACATTGTCTTCTTCATTTGAAATGGATTTCAAAACAAACACTCGAAAAATCATGCTATATTGAATACAAACCAAACCAATAAATTATATGGGTTTGACTTAGAAGCATGTCCAAAAACAAAACACACAAGTTGCAATTGTTCAGAATAATTAGGATTCATGGAAAAACTTCATTTTATGACAACCCTATTGCTTTCCTACATTGTCTTCTTCATTTGAAATGGATTTCAAAACAAACACTCGAAAAATCATGCTATATTGAATACAAACCAAACCAATAAATTATATGGGTTTGACTTAGAAGCATGTCCAAAAACAAAACACACAAGTTGCAATTGTTCAAAATAATTAGGATTCATGGAAAAACTTCATTTTAAGACAACCCTATTGCTTTCCTACACTGACTTCTTCATTTGAAATGGATTTGAAAACAAACACTCGAAAAATCATGCTGTATTGAATACAAACCAAACCAATAAATTATATGGGTTTGACTTAGAAGCATGTCCAAAAACAAAACACACAAGTTGCAATTGTTCAAAATAATTAGGATTCATGGAAAAACTTCATTTTAAGACAACCCTATTGCTTTCCTACACTGTCTTCTTCATTTGAAATGGATTTCAAAACAAACACTCGAAAAATCATGTTGTATTGAATACAAACCAAACCAATAAATTATATCGGTTTGACGTGGAAGCATGTCCAAAAACAAAACACACAAGTTGCAATTGTTCAGAATAATTAGGATTCATGGAAAAACTTCATTTTAAGACAACCCTATTGCTTTCCTACACTGTCTTCTTCATTTGAAATGGATTTCAAAACAAACATTCGAAAAATCATGCTATATTAAATACAAACCAAACCAATAAATTATATGGGTTTGACTTAGAAGCATGTCCAAAAACAAAACACACAAGTTGCAATTGTTCAGAATAATTACGATTCATGGAAAAACTTCATTTTAAGACAACCCTATTGCTTTCCTACATTGTCTTCTTCATTTGAAATGGATTTCAAAACAAACACTCGAAAAATCATGCTATATTGAATACAAACCAAACCAATAAATTATATGGGTTTGACTTAGAAGCATGTCCAAAAACAAAACAGACAAGTTGCAATTGTTCAAAATAATTAGGATTCATGGAAAAACTTCATTTTAAGACAACCCTATTGCTTTCCTACACTGTCTTCTTCATTTGAAATGGATTTCAAAACAAACACTCGAAAAATCATGCTGTATTGAATACAAACCAAACCAATAAATTATATGGGTTTGACTTAGAAGCATGTCCAAAAACAAAACACACAAGTTGCAATTGTTCAAAATAATTAGGATTCATGGAAAAACTTCATCTTAAGACAACCCTATTGCTTTCCTACATTGTCTTCTTCATTTGAAATGGATTTCAAAACAAACACTCGAAAAATCATGCTATATTAAATACAAACCAAACCAATAAATTATATGGGTTTGACTTAGAAGCATGTCCAAAAACAAAACACACAAGTTGCAATTGTTCAAAATAATTAGGATTCATGGAAAAACTTCATTTTAAGACATCCCTATTGCTTTCCTACATTGTCTTCTTCATTTGAAATGGATTTCAAAACAAACACTCGAAAAATCATGCTATATTGAATACAAACCAAACCAATAAATTATATGGGTTTGACTTAGAAGCATGTCCAAAAACAAAACACACAAGTTGCAATTGTTCAAAATAATTAGGATTCATGGAAAAACTTCATTTTAAGACAACCCTATTGCTTTCCTACACTGTCTTCTTCATTTGAAATGGATTTCAAAACAAACACTCGAAAAATCATGTTGTATTGAATACAAACCAAACCAATAAATTATATCGGTTTGACGTGGAAGCATGTCCAAAAACAAAACACACAAGTTGCAATTGTTCAGAATAATTAGGATTCATGGAAAAACTTCATTTTAAGACAACCCTATTGCTTTCCTACATTGTCTTCTTCATTTGAAATGGATTTCAAAACAAACACTCGAAAAATCATGCTATATTAAATACAAACCAAACCAATAAATTATATGGGTTTGACTTAGAAGCATGTCCAAAAACAAAACACACAAGTTGCAATTGTTCAGAATAATTACGATTCATGGAAAAACTTCATTTTAAGACAACCCTATTGCTTTCCTACATTGTCTTCTTCATTTGAAATGGATTTCAAAACAAACACTCGAAAAATCATGCTATATTGAATACAAACCAAACCAATAAATTATATGGGTTTGACTTAGAAGCATGTCCAAAAACAAAACACACAAGTTGCAATTGTTCAGAATAATTAGGATTCATGGAAAAACTTCATTTTATGACAACCCTATTGCTTTCCTACATTGTCTTCTTCATTTGAAATGGATTTCAAAACAAACACTCGAAAAATCATGCTATATTGAATACAAACCAAACCAATAAATTATATGGGTTTGACTTAGAAGCATGTCCAAAAACAAAACACACAAGTTGCAATTGTTCAAAATAATTAGGATTCATGGAAAAACTTCATTTTAAGACAACCCTATTGCTTTCCTACACTGACTTCTTCATTTGAAATGGATTTCAAAACAAACACTCGAAAAATCATGCTGTATTGAATACAAACCAAACCAATAAATTATATGGGTTTGACTTAGAAGCATGTCCAAAAACAAAACACACAAGTTGCAATTGTTCAAAATAATTAGGATTCATGGAAAAACTTCATTTTAAGACAACCCTATTGCTTTCCTACACTGTCTTCTTCATTTGAAATGGATTTCAAAACAAACACTCGAAAAATCATGTTGTATTGAATACAAACCAAACCAATAAATTATATCGGTTTGACGTGGAAGCATGTCCAAAAACAAAACACACAAGTTGCAATTGTTCAGAATAATTAGGATTCATGGAAAAACTTCATTTTAAGACAACCCTATTGCTTTCCTACACTGTCTTCTTCATTTGAAATGGATTTCAAAACAAACATTCGAAAAATCATGCTATATTAAATACAAACCAAACCAATAAATTATATGGGTTTGACTTAGAAGCATGTCCAAAAACAAAACACACAAGTTGCAATTGTTCAGAATAATTACGATTCATGGAAAAACTTCATTTTAAGACAACCCTATTGCTTTCCTACATTGTCTTCTTCATTTGAAATGGATTTCAAAACAAACACTCGAAAAATCATGCTATATTGAATACAAACCAAACCAATAAATTATATGGGTTTGACTTAGAAGCATGTCCAAAAACAAAACAGACAAGTTGCAATTGTTCAAAATAATTAGGATTCATGGAAAAACTTCATTTTAAGACAACCCTATTGCTTTCCTACACTGTCTTCTTCATTTGAAATGGATTTCAAAACAAACACTCGAAAAATCATGCTGTATTGAATACAAACCAAACCAATAAATTATATGGGTTTGACTTAGAAGCATGTCCAAAAACAAAACACACAAGTTGCAATTGTTCAAAATAATTAGGATTCATGGAAAAACTTCATCTTAAGACAACCCTATTGCTTTCCTACATTGTCTTCTTCATTTGAAATGGATTTCAAAACAAACACTCGAAAAATCATGCTATATTAAATACAAACCAAACCAATAAATTATATGGGTTTGACTTAGAAGCATGTCCAAAAACAAAACACACAAGTTGCAATTGTTCAAAATAATTAGGATTCATGGAAAAACTTCATTTTAAGACATCCCTATTGCTTTCCTACATTGTCTTCTTCATTTGAAATGGATTTCAAAACAAACACTCGAAAAATCATGCTATATTGAATACAAACCAAACCAATAAATTATATGGGTTTGACTTAGAAGCATGTCCAAAAACAAAACACACAAGTTGCAATTGTTCAAAATAATTAGGATTCATGGAAAAACTTCATTTTAAGACAACCCTATTGCTTTCCTACACTGTCTTCTTCATTTGAAATGGATTTCAAAACAAACACTCGAAAAATCATGTTGTATTGAATACAAACCAAACCAATAAATTATATCGGTTTGACGTGGAAGCATGTCCAAAAACAAAACACACAAGTTGCAATTGTTCAGAATAATTAGGATTCATGGAAAAACTTCATTTTAAGACAACCCTATTGCTTTCCTACATTGTCTTCTTCATTTGAAATGGATTTCAAAACAAACACTCGAAAAATCATGCTATATTAAATACAAACCAAACCAATAAATTATATGGGTTTGACTTAGAAGCATGTCCAAAAACAAAACACACAAGTTGCAATTGTTCAGAATAATTACGATTCATGGAAAAACTTCATTTTAAGACAACCCTATTGCTTTCCTACATTGTCTTCTTCATTTGAAATGGATTTCAAAACAAACACTCGAAAAATCATGCTATATTGAATACAAACCAAACCAATAAATTATATGGGTTTGACTTAGAAGCATGTCCAAAAACAAAACAGACAAGTTGCAATTGTTCAAAATAATTAGGATTCATGGAAAAACTTCATTTTAAGACAACCCTATTGCTTTCCTACACTGTCTTCTTCATTTGAAATGGATTTCAAAACAAACACTCGAAAAATCATGCTGTATTGAATACAAACCAAACCAATAAATTATATGGGTTTGACTTAGAAGCATGTCCAAAAACAAAACACACAAGTTGCAATTGTTCAAAATAATTAGGATTCATGGAAAAACTTCATCTTAAGACAACCCTATTGCTTTCCTACATTGTCTTCTTCATTTGAAATGGATTTCAAAACAAACACTCGAAAAATCATGCTATATTAAATACAAACCAAACCAATAAATTATATGGGTTTGACTTAGAAGCATGTCCAAAAACAAAACACACAAGTTGCAATTGTTCAAAATAATTAGGATTCATGGAAAAACTTCATTTTAAGACATCCCTATTGCTTTCCTACATTGTCTTCTTCATTTGAAATGGATTTCAAAACAAACACTCGAAAAATCATGCTATATTGAATACAAACCAAACCAATAAATTATATGGGTTTGACTTAGAAGCATGTCCAAAAACAAAACACACAAGTTGCAATTGTTCAAAATAATTAGGATTCATGGAAAAACTTCATTTTAAGACAACCCTATTGCTTTCCTACACTGTCTTCTTCATTTGAAATGGATTTCAAAACAAACACTCGAAAAATCATGTTGTATTGAATACAAACCAAACCAATAAATTATATCGGTTTGACGTGGAAGCATGTCCAAAAACAAAACACACAAGTTGCAATTGTTCAGAATAATTAGGATTCATGGAAAAACTTCATTTTAAGACAACCCTATTGCTTTCCTACATTGTCTTCTTCATTTGAAATGGATTTCAAAACAAACACTCGAAAAATCATGCTATATTAAATACAAACCAAACCAATAAATTATATGGGTTTGACTTAGAAGCATGTCCAAAAACAAAACACACAAGTTGCAATTGTTCAGAATAATTACGATTCATGGAAAAACTTCATTTTAAGACAACCCTATTGCTTTCCTACATTGTCTTCTTCATTTGAAATGGATTTCAAAACAAACACTCGAAAAATCATGCTATATTGAATACAAACCAAACCAATAAATTATATGGGTTTGACTTAGAAGCATGTCCAAAAACAAAACACACAAGTTGCAATTGTTCAGAATAATTAGGATTCATGGAAAAACTTCATTTTATGACAACCCTATTGCTTTCCTACATTGTCTTCTTCATTTGAAATGGATTTCAAAACAAACACTCGAAAAATCATGCTATATTGAATACAAACCAAACCAATAAATTATATGGGTTTGACTTAGAAGCATGTCCAAAAACAAAACACACAAGTTGCAATTGTTCAAAATAATTAGGATTCATGGAAAAACTTCATTTTAAGACAACCCTATTGCTTTCCTACACTGACTTCTTCATTTGAAATGGATTTCAAAACAAACACTCGAAAAATCATGCTGTATTGAATACAAACCAAACCAATAAATTATATGGGTTTGACTTAGAAGCATGTCCAAAAACAAAACACACAAGTTGCAATTGTTCAAAATAATTAGGATTCATGGAAAAACTTCATTTTAAGACAACCCTATTGCTTTCCTACACTGTCTTCTTCATTTGAAATGGATTTCAAAACAAACACTCGAAAAATCATGTTGTATTGAATACAAACCAAACCAATAAATTATATCGGTTTGACGTGGAAGCATGTCCAAAAACAAAACACACAAGTTGCAATTGTTCAGAATAATTAGGATTCATGGAAAAACTTCATTTTAAGACAACCCTATTGCTTTCCTACACTGTCTTCTTCATTTGAAATGGATTTCAAAACAAACATTCGAAAAATCATGCTATATTAAATACAAACCAAACCAATAAATTATATGGGTTTGACTTAGAAGCATGTCCAAAAACAAAACACACAAGTTGCAATTGTTCAGAATAATTACGATTCATGGAAAAACTTCATTTTAAGACAACCCTATTGCTTTCCTACATTGTCTTCTTCATTTGAAATGGATTTCAAAACAAACACTCGAAAAATCATGCTATATTGAATACAAACCAAACCAATAAATTATATGGGTTTGACTTAGAAGCATGTCCAAAAACAAAACAGACAAGTTGCAATTGTTCAAAATAATTAGGATTCATGGAAAAACTTCATTTTAAGACAACCCTATTGCTTTCCTACACTGTCTTCTTCATTTGAAATGGATTTCAAAACAAACACTCGAAAAATCATGCTGTATTGAATACAAACCAAACCAATAAATTATATGGGTTTGACTTAGAAGCATGTCCAAAAACAAAACACACAAGTTGCAATTGTTCAAAATAATTAGGATTCATGGAAAAACTTCATCTTAAGACAACCCTATTGCTTTCCTACATTGTCTTCTTCATTTGAAATGGATTTCAAAACAAACACTCGAAAAATCATGCTATATTAAATACAAACCAAACCAATAAATTATATGGGTTTGACTTAGAAGCATGTCCAAAAACAAAACACACAAGTTGCAATTGTTCAAAATAATTAGGATTCATGGAAAAACTTCATTTTAAGACATCCCTATTGCTTTCCTACATTGTCTTCTTCATTTGAAATGGATTTCAAAACAAACACTCGAAAAATCATGCTATATTGAATACAAACCAAACCAATAAATTATATGGGTTTGACTTAGAAGCATGTCCAAAAACAAAACACACAAGTTGCAATTGTTCAAAATAATTAGGATTCATGGAAAAACTTCATTTTAAGACAACCCTATTGCTTTCCTACACTGTCTTCTTCATTTGAAATGGATTTCAAAACAAACACTCGAAAAATCATGTTGTATTGAATACAAACCAAACCAATAAATTATATCGGTTTGACGTGGAAGCATGTCCAAAAACAAAACACACAAGTTGCAATTGTTCAGAATAATTAGGATTCATGGAAAAACTTCATTTTAAGACAACCCTATTGCTTTCCTACATTGTCTTCTTCATTTGAAATGGATTTCAAAACAAACACTCGAAAAATCATGCTATATTAAATACAAACCAAACCAATAAATTATATGGGTTTGACTTAGAAGCATGTCCAAAAACAAAACACACAAGTTGCAATTGTTCAGAATAATTACGATTCATGGAAAAACTTCATTTTAAGACAACCCTATTGCTTTCCTACATTGTCTTCTTCATTTGAAATGGATTTCAAAACAAACACTCGAAAAATCATGCTATATTGAATACAAACCAAACCAATAAATTATATGGGTTTGACTTAGAAGCATGTCCAAAAACAAAACACACAAGTTGCAATTGTTCAGAATAATTAGGATTCATGGAAAAACTTCATTTTAAGACAACCCTATTGCTTTCCTACATTGTCTTCTTCATTTGAAATGGATTTCAAAACAAACACTCGAAAAATCATGCTATATTGAATACAAACCAAACCAATAAATTATATGGGTTTGACTTAGAAGCATGTCCAAAAACAAAACACACAAGTTGCAATTGTTCAAAATAATTAGGATTCATGGAAAAACTTCATTTTAAGACAACCCTATTGCTTTCCTACACTGACTTCTTCATTTGAAATGGATTTCAAAACAAACACTCGAAAAATCATGCTGTATTGAATACAAACCAAACCAATAAATTATATGGGTTTGACTTAGAAGCATGTCCAAAAACAAAACACACAAGTTGCAATTGTTCAAAATAATTAGGATTCATGGAAAAACTTCATTTTAAGACAACCCTATTGCTTTCCTACACTGTCTTCTTCATTTGAAATGGATTTCAAAACAAACACTCGAAAAATCATGTTGTATTGAATACAAACCAAACCAATAAATTATATCGGTTTGACGTGGAAGCATGTCCAAAAACAAAACACACAAGTTGCAATTGTTCAGAATAATTAGGATTCATGGAAAAACTTCATTTTAAGACAACCCTATTGCTTTCCTACACTGTCTTCTTCATTTGAAATGGATTTCAAAACAAACATTCGAAAAATCATGCTATATTAAATACAAACCAAACCAATAAATTATATGGGTTTGACTTAGAAGCATGTCCAAAAACAAAACACAAAAGTTGCAATTGTTCAGAATAATTAGGATTCATGGAAAAACTTCATTTTAAGACAACCCTATTGCTTTCCTACATTGTCTTCTTCATTTGAAATGGATTTCAAAACAAACACTCGAAAAATCATGCTATATTGAATACAAACCAAACCAATAAATTATATGGGTTTGACTTAGAAGCATGTCCAAAAACAAAACAGACAAGTTGCAATTGTTCAAAATAATTAGGATTCATGGAAAAACTTCATTTTAAGACAACCCTATTGCTTTCCTACACTGTCTTCTTCATTTGAAATGGATTTCAAAACAAACACTCGAAAAATCATGCTATATTGAATACAAACCAAACCAATAAATTATATGGGTTTGACTTAGAAGCATGTCCAAAAACAAAACACACAAGTTGCAATTGTTCAAAATTATTAGGATTCATGGAAAAACTTCATTTTAAGACAACCCTATTGCTTTCCTACACTGACTTCTTCATTTGAAATGGATTTCAAAACAAACACTCGAAAAATCATGCTGTATTGAATACAAACCAAACCAATAAATTATATGGGTTTGACTTAGAAGCATGTCCAAAAACAAAACAGACAAGTTGCAATTGTTCAAAATAATTAGGATTCATGGAAAAACTTCATTTTAAGACAACCCTATTGCTTTCCTACACTGACTTCTTCATTTGAAATGGATTTCAAAACAAACACTCGAAAAATCATGCTGTATTGAATACAAACCAGAACAATAAATTATATGGGTTTGACTTAGAAGCATGTCCAAAAACAAAACACACAAGTTGCAATTGTTCAAAATAATTAGGATTCATGGAAAAACTTCATTTTAAGACAACCCTATTGCTTTCCTACATTGTCTTCTTCATTTGAAATGGATTTCAAAACAAACACTCGAAAAATCATGCTATATTGAATACAAACCAAACCAATAAATTATATGGGTTTGACTTAGAAGCATGTCCAAAAACAAAACACACAAGTTGCAATTGTTCAGAATAATTAGGATTCATGGAAAAACTTCATTTTATGACAACCCTATTGCTTTCCTACATTGTCTTCTTCATTTGAAATGGATTTCAAAACAAACACTCGAAAAATCATGCTATATTGAATACAAACCAAACCAATAAATTATATGGGTTTGACTTAGAAGCATGTCCAAAAACAAAACACACAAGTTGCAATTGTTCAAAATAATTAGGATTCATGGAAAAACTTCATTTTAAGACAACCCTATTGCTTTCCTACACTGACTTCTTCATTTGAAATGGATTTCAAAACAAACACTCGAAAAATCATGCTGTATTGAATACAAACCAAACCAATAAATTATATGGGTTTGACTTAGAAGCATGTCCAAAAACAAAACACACAAGTTGCAATTGTTCAAAATAATTAGGATTCATGGAAAAACTTCATTTTAAGACAACCCTATTGCTTTCCTACACTGTCTTCTTCATTTGAAATGGATTTCAAAACAAACACTCGAAAAATCATGTTGTATTGAATACAAACCAAACCAATAAATTATATCGGTTTGACGTGGAAGCATGTCCAAAAACAAAACACACAAGTTGCAATTGTTCAGAATAATTAGGATTCATGGAAAAACTTCATTTTAAGACAACCCTATTGCTTTCCTACACTGTCTTCTTCATTTGAAATGGATTTCAAAACAAACATTCGAAAAATCATGCTATATTAAATACAAACCAAACCAATAAATTATATGGGTTTGACTTAGAAGCATGTCCAAAAACAAAACACACAAGTTGCAATTGTTCAGAATAATTACGATTCATGGAAAAACTTCATTTTAAGACAACCCTATTGCTTTCCTACATTGTCTTCTTCATTTGAAATGGATTTCAAAACAAACACTCGAAAAATCATGCTATATTGAATACAAACCAAACCAATAAATTATATGGGTTTGACTTAGAAGCATGTCCAAAAACAAAACAGACAAGTTGCAATTGTTCAAAATAATTAGGATTCATGGAAAAACTTCATTTTAAGACAACCCTATTGCTTTCCTACACTGTCTTCTTCATTTGAAATGGATTTCAAAACAAACACTCGAAAAATCATGCTGTATTGAATACAAACCAAACCAATAAATTATATGGGTTTGACTTAGAAGCATGTCCAAAAACAAAACACACAAGTTGCAATTGTTCAAAATAATTAGGATTCATGGAAAAACTTCATCTTAAGACAACCCTATTGCTTTCCTACATTGTCTTCTTCATTTGAAATGGATTTCAAAACAAACACTCGAAAAATCATGCTATATTAAATACAAACCAAACCAATAAATTATATGGGTTTGACTTAGAAGCATGTCCAAAAACAAAACACACAAGTTGCAATTGTTCAAAATAATTAGGATTCATGGAAAAACTTCATTTTAAGACATCCCTATTGCTTTCCTACATTGTCTTCTTCATTTGAAATGGATTTCAAAACAAACACTCGAAAAATCATGCTATATTGAATACAAACCAAACCAATAAATTATATGGGTTTGACTTAGAAGCATGTCCAAAAACAAAACACACAAGTTGCAATTGTTCAAAATAATTAGGATTCATGGAAAAACTTCATTTTAAGACAACCCTATTGCTTTCCTACACTGTCTTCTTCATTTGAAATGGATTTCAAAACAAACACTCGAAAAATCATGTTGTATTGAATACAAACCAAACCAATAAATTATATCGGTTTGACGTGGAAGCATGTCCAAAAACAAAACACACAAGTTGCAATTGTTCAGAATAATTAGGATTCATGGAAAAACTTCATTTTAAGACAACCCTATTGCTTTCCTACATTGTCTTCTTCATTTGAAATGGATTTCAAAACAAACACTCGAAAAATCATGCTATATTAAATACAAACCAAACCAATAAATTATATGGGTTTGACTTAGAAGCATGTCCAAAAACAAAACACACAAGTTGCAATTGTTCAGAATAATTACGATTCATGGAAAAACTTCATTTTAAGACAACCCTATTGCTTTCCTACATTGTCTTCTTCATTTGAAATGGATTTCAAAACAAACACTCGAAAAATCATGCTATATTGAATACAAACCAAACCAATAAATTATATGGGTTTGACTTAGAAGCATGTCCAAAAACAAAACACACAAGTTGCAATTGTTCAGAATAATTAGGATTCATGGAAAAACTTCATTTTAAGACAACCCTATTGCTTTCCTACATTGTCTTCTTCATTTGAAATGGATTTCAAAACAAACACTCGAAAAATCATGCTATATTGAATACAAACCAAACCAATAAATTATATGGGTTTGACTTAGAAGCATGTCCAAAAACAAAACACACAAGTTGCAATTGTTCAAAATAATTAGGATTCATGGAAAAACTTCATTTTAAGACAACCCTATTGCTTTCCTACACTGACTTCTTCATTTGAAATGGATTTCAAAACAAACACTCGAAAAATCATGCTGTATTGAATACAAACCAAACCAATAAATTATATGGGTTTGACTTAGAAGCATGTCCAAAAACAAAACACACAAGTTGCAATTGTTCAAAATAATTAGGATTCATGGAAAAACTTCATTTTAAGACAACCCTATTGCTTTCCTACACTGTCTTCTTCATTTGAAATGGATTTCAAAACAAACACTCGAAAAATCATGTTGTATTGAATACAAACCAAACCAATAAATTATATCGGTTTGACGTGGAAGCATGTCCAAAAACAAAACACACAAGTTGCAATTGTTCAGAATAATTAGGATTCATGGAAAAACTTCATTTTAAGACAACCCTATTGCTTTCCTACACTGTCTTCTTCATTTGAAATGGATTTCAAAACAAACATTCGAAAAATCATGCTATATTAAATACAAACCAAACCAATAAATTATATGGGTTTGACTTAGAAGCATGTCCAAAAACAAAACACAAAAGTTGCAATTGTTCAGAATAATTAGGATTCATGGAAAAACTTCATTTTAAGACAACCCTATTGCTTTCCTACATTGTCTTCTTCATTTGAAATGGATTTCAAAACAAACACTCGAAAAATCATGCTATATTGAATACAAACCAAACCAATAAATTATATGGGTTTGACTTAGAAGCATGTCCAAAAACAAAACAGACAAGTTGCAATTGTTCAAAATAATTAGGATTCATGGAAAAACTTCATTTTAAGACAACCCTATTGCTTTCCTACACTGTCTTCTTCATTTGAAATGGATTTCAAAACAAACACTCGAAAAATCATGCTATATTGAATACAAACCAAACCAATAAATTATATGGGTTTGACTTAGAAGCATGTCCAAAAACAAAACACACAAGTTGCAATTGTTCAAAATTATTAGGATTCATGGAAAAACTTCATTTTAAGACAACCCTATTGCTTTCCTACACTGACTTCTTCATTTGAAATGGATTTCAAAACAAACACTCGAAAAATCATGCTGTATTGAATACAAACCAAACCAATAAAATATATGGGTTTGACTTAGAAGCATGTCCAAAAACAAAACACACAAGTTGCAATTGTTCAAAATAATTAGGATTCATGGAAAAACTTCATCTTAAGACAACCCTATTGCTTTCCTACATTGTCTTCTTCATTTGAAATGGATTTCAAAACAAACACTCGAAAAATCATGCTATATTAAATACAAACCAAACCAATAAATTATATGGGTTTGACTTAGAAGCATGTCCAAAAACAAAACACACAAGTTGCAATTGTTCAAAATAATTAGGATTCATGGAAAAACTTCATTTTAAGACATCCCTATTGCTTTCCTACATTGTCTTCTTCATTTGAAATGGATTTCAAAACAAACACTCGAAAAATCATGCTATATTGAATACAAACCAAACCAATAAATTATATGGGTTTGACTTAGAAGCATGTCCAAAAACAAAACACACAAGTTGCAATTGTTCAAAATAATTAGGATTCATGGAAAAACTTCATTTTAAGACAACCCTATTGCTTTCCTACACTGTCTTCTTCATTTGAAATGGATTTCAAAACAAACACTCGAAAAATCATGTTGTATTGAATACAAACCAAACCAATAAATTATATCGGTTTGACGTGGAAGCATGTCCAAAAACAAAACACACAAGTTGCAATTGTTCAGAATAATTAGGATTCATGGAAAAACTTCATTTTAAGACAACCCTATTGCTTTCCTACATTGTCTTCTTCATTTGAAATGGATTTCAAAACAAACACTCGAAAAATCATGCTATATTAAATACAAACCAAACCAATAAATTATATGGGTTTGACTTAGAAGCATGTCCAAAAACAAAACACACAAGTTGCAATTGTTCAGAATAATTACGATTCATGGAAAAACTTCATTTTAAGACAACCCTATTGCTTTCCTACATTGTCTTCTTCATTTGAAATGGATTTCAAAACAAACACTCGAAAAATCATGCTATATTGAATACAAACCAAACCAATAAATTATATGGGTTTGACTTAGAAGCATGTCCAAAAACAAAACACACAAGTTGCAATTGTTCAGAATAATTAGGATTCATGGAAAAACTTCATTTTAAGACAACCCTATTGCTTTCCTACATTGTCTTCTTCATTTGAAATGGATTTCAAAACAAACACTCGAAAAATCATGCTATATTGAATACAAACCAAACCAATAAATTATATGGGTTTGACTTAGAAGCATGTCCAAAAACAAAACACACAAGTTGCAATTGTTCAAAATAATTAGGATTCATGGAAAAACTTCATTTTAAGACAACCCTATTGCTTTCCTACACTGACTTCTTCATTTGAAATGGATTTCAAAACAAACACTCGAAAAATCATGCTGTATTGAATACAAACCAAACCAATAAATTATATGGGTTTGACTTAGAAGCATGTCCAAAAACAAAACACACAAGTTGCAATTGTTCAAAATAATTAGGATTCATGGAAAAACTTCATTTTAAGACAACCCTATTGCTTTCCTACACTGTCTTCTTCATTTGAAATGGATTTCAAAACAAACACTCGAAAAATCATGTTGTATTGAATACAAACCAAACCAATAAATTATATCGGTTTGACGTGGAAGCATGTCCAAAAACAAAACACACAAGTTGCAATTGTTCAGAATAATTAGGATTCATGGAAAAACTTCATTTTAAGACAACCCTATTGCTTTCCTACACTGTCTTCTTCATTTGAAATGGATTTCAAAACAAACATTCGAAAAATCATGCTATATTAAATACAAACCAAACCAATAAATTATATGGGTTTGACTTAGAAGCATGTCCAAAAACAAAACACAAAAGTTGCAATTGTTCAGAATAATTAGGATTCATGGAAAAACTTCATTTTAAGACAACCCTATTGCTTTCCTACATTGTCTTCTTCATTTGAAATGGATTTCAAAACAAACACTCGAAAAATCATGCTATATTGAATACAAACCAAACCAATAAATTATATGGGTTTGACTTAGAAGCATGTCCAAAAACAAAACAGACAAGTTGCAATTGTTCAAAATAATTAGGATTCATGGAAAAACTTCATTTTAAGACAACCCTATTGCTTTCCTACACTGTCTTCTTCATTTGAAATGGATTTCAAAACAAACACTCGAAAAATCATGCTATATTGAATACAAACCAAACCGATAAATTATATGGGTTTGACTTAGAAGCATGTCCAAAAACAAAACACACAAGTTGCAATTGTTCAAAATAATTAGGATTCATGGAAAAACTTCATTTTAAGACAACCCTATTGCTTTCCTACACTGTCTTCTTCATTTGAAATGGATTTCAAAACAAACACTCGAAAAATCATGCTATATTGAATACAAACCAAACCAATAAATTATATGGGTTTGACTTAGAAGCATGTCCAAAAACAAAACACACAAGTTGCAATTGTTCAAAATTATTAGGATTCATGGAAAAACTTCATTTTAAGACAACCCTATTGCTTTCCTACACTGACTTCTTCATTTGAAATGGATTTCAAAACAAACACTCGAAAAATCATGCTGTATTGAATACAAACCAAACCAATAAAATATATGGGTTTGACTTAGAAGCATGTCCAAAAACAAAACACACAAGTTGCAATTGTTCAAAATAATTAGGATTCATGGAAAAACTTCATCTTAAGACAACCCTATTGCTTTCCTACATTGTCTTCTTCATTTGAAATGGATTTCAAAACAAACACTCGAAAAATCATGCTGTATTGAATACAAACCAAACCAATAAATTATATGGGTTTGACTTAGAAGCATGTCCAAAAACAAAACACACAAGTTGCAATTGTTCAAAATAATTAGGATTCATGGAAAAACTTCATCTTAAGACAACCCTATTGCTTTCCTACATTGTCTTCTTCATTTGAAATGGATTTCAAAACAAACACTCGAAAAATCATGCTGTATTGAATACAAACCAAACCAATAAATTATATGGGTTTGACTTAGAAGCATGTCCAAAAACAAAACACACAAGTTGCAATTGTTCAAAATAATTAGGATTCATGGAAAAACTTCATCTTAAGACAACCCTATTGCTTTCCTACACTGACTTCTTCATTTGAAATGGATTTCAAAACAAACACTCGAAAAATCATGCTGTATTGAATACAAACCAAACCAATAAATTATATGGGTTTGACTTAGAAGCATGTCCAAAAACAAAACACACAAGTTGCAATTGTTCAAAATAATTAGGATTCATGGAAAAACTTCATTTTAAGACAACCCTATTGCTTTCCTACACTGTCTTCTTCATTTGAAATGGATTTCAAAACAAACACTCGAAAAATCATGTTGTATTGAATACAAACCAAACCAATAAATTATATCGGTTTGACGTGGAAGCATGTCCAAAAACAAAACACACAAGTTGCAATTGTTCAGAATAATTAGGATTCATGGAAAAACTTCATTTTAAGACAACCCTATTGCTTTCCTACACTGTCTTCTTCATTTGAAATGGATTTCAAAACAAACATTCGAAAAATCATGCTATATTAAATACAAACCAAACCAATAAATTATATGGGTTTGACTTAGAAGCATGTCCAAAAACAAAACACAAAAGTTGCAATTGTTCAGAATAATTAGGATTCATGGAAAAACTTCATTTTAAGACAACCCTATTGCTTTCCTACATTGTCTTCTTCATTTGAAATGGATTTCAAAACAAACACTCGAAAAATCATGCTATATTGAATACAAACCAAACCAATAAATTATATGGGTTTGACTTAGAAGCATGTCCAAAAACAAAACAGACAAGTTGCAATTGTTCAAAATAATTAGGATTCATGGAAAAACTTCATTTTAAGACAACCCTATTGCTTTCCTACACTGTCTTCTTCATTTGAAATGGATTTCAAAACAAACACTCGAAAAATCATGCTATATTGAATACAAACCAAACCAATAAATTATATGGGTTTGACTTAGAAGCATGTCCAAAAACAAAACACACAAGTTGCAATTGTTCAAAATTATTAGGATTCATGGAAAAACTTCATTTTAAGACAACCCTATTGCTTTCCTACACTGACTTCTTCATTTGAAATGGATTTCAAAACAAACACTCGAAAAATCATGCTGTATTGAATACAAACCAAACCAATAAAATATATGGGTTTGACTTAGAAGCATGTACGAAAACAAAACACACAAGTTGCAATTGTTCTAAATAATTAGGATTCATGGAAAAACTTCATTTTAAGACAACCCTATTGCTTTCCTACACTGACTTCTTCATTTGAAATGGATTTGAAAACAAACACTCGAAAAATCATGGTGTATTGAATACAAACCAAACCAATAAATTATATGGGTTTGACGTGGAAGCATGTCCAAAAACAAAACACACAAGTTGCAATTGTTCAAAATAATTAGGATTCATGGAAAAACTTCATTTTAAGACAACCCTATTGCTTTCCTACACTGTCTTCTTCATTTGAAATGGATTTCAAAACAAACATTCGAAAAATCATGCTATATTAAATACAAACCAAACCAATAAATTATATGGGTTTGACTTAGAAGCATGTCCAAAAACAAAACACACAAGTTGCAATTGTTCAGAATAATTACGATTCATGGAAAAACTTCATTTTAAGACAACCCTATTGCTTTCCTACATTGTCTTCTTCATTTGAAATGGATTTCAAAACAAACACTCGAAAAATCATGCTATATTGAATACAAACCAAACCAATAAATTATATGGGTTTGACTTAGAAGCATGTCCAAAAACAAAACAGACAAGTTGCAATTGTTCAAAATAATTAGGATTCATGGAAAAACTTCATTTTAAGACAACCCTATTGCTTTCCTACACTGTCTTCTTCATTTGAAATGGATTTCAAAACAAACACTCGAAAAATCATGCTGTATTGAATACAAACCAAACCAATAAATTATATGGGTTTGACTTCGAAGCATGTCCAAAAACAAAACACACAAGTTGCAATTGTTCAGAATAATTAGGATTCATGGAAAAACTTCATCTTAAGACAACCCTATTGCTTTCCTACATTGTCTTCTTCATTTGAAATGGATTTCAAAACAAACACTCGAAAAATCATGCTATATTAAATACAAACCAAACCAATAAATTATATGGGTTTGACTTAGAAGCATGTCCAAAAACAAAACACACAAGTTGCAATTGTTCAAAATAATTAGGATTCATGGAAAAACTTCATTTTAAGACATCCCTATTGCTTTCCTACATTGTCTTCTTCATTTGAAATGGATTTCAAAACAAACACTCGAAAAATCATGCTATATTGAATACAAACCAAACCAATAAATTATATGGGTTTGACTTAGAAGCATGTCCAAAAACAAAACACACAAGTTGCAATTGTTCTAAATAATTAGGATTCATGGAAAAACTTCATTTTAAGACAACCCTATTGCTTTCCTACACTGTCTTCTTCATTTGAAATGGATTTCAAAACAAACACTCGAAAAATCATGTTGTATTGAATACAAACCAAACCAATAAATTATATCGGTTTGACGTGGAAGCATGTCCAAAAACAAAACACACAAGTTGCAATTGTTCAGAATAATTAGGATTCATGGAAAAACTTCATTTTAAGACAACCCTATTGCTTTCCTACATTGTCTTCTTCATTTGAAATGGATTTCAAAACAAACACTCGAAAAATCATGCTATATTGAATACAAACCAAACCAATAAATTATATGGGTTTGACTTAGAAGCATGTCCAAAAACAAAACACACAAGTTGCAATTGTTCTAAATAATTAGGATTCATGGAAAAACTTCATTTTAAGACAACCCTATTGCTTTCCTACACTGTCTTCTTCATTTGAAATGGATTTCAAAACAAACACTCGAAAAATCATGCTGTATTGAATACAAACCAAACCAATAAATTATATGGGTTTGACTTAGACGCATGTCCAAAAACAAAACACACAAGTTGCAATTGTTCAAAATAATTAGGATTCATGGAAAAACTTCATCTTAAGACAACCCTATTGCTTTCCTACATTGTCTTCTTCATTTGAAATGGATTACAAAACAAACACTCGAAAAATCATGCTATATTAAATACAAACCAAACCAATAAATTATATGGGTTTGACTTAGAAGCATGTCCAAAAACAAAACACACAAGTTGCAATTGTTCAAAATAATTAGGATTCATGGAAAAACTTCATTTTAAGACATCCCTATTGCTTTCCTACATTGTCTTCTTCATTTGAAATGGATTTCAAAACAAACACTCGAAAAATCATGCTATATTGAATACAAACCAAACCAATAAATTATATGGGTTTGACTTAGAAGCATGTCCAAAAACAAAACACACAAGTTGCAATTGTTCAAAATAATTAGGATTCATGGAAAAACTTCATTTTAAGACAACCCTATTGCTTTCCTACACTGTCTTCTTCATTTGAAATGTATTTCAAAACAAACAGTCGAAAAATCATGTTGTATTGAATACAAACCAAACCAATAAATTATATCGGTTTGACGTGGAAGCATGTCCAAAAACAAAACACACAAGTTGCAATTGTTCAGAATAATTAGGATTCATGGAAAAACTTCATTTTAAGACAACCCTATTGCTTTCCTACACTGTCTTCTTCATTTGAAATGGATTTCAAAACAAACATTCGAAAAATCATGCTATATTAAATACAAACCAAACCAATAAATTATATGGGTTTGACTTAGAAGCATGTCCAAAAACAAAACACACAAGTTGCAATTGTTCAGAATAATTACGATTCATGGAAAAACTTCATTTTAAGACAACCCTATTGCTTTCCTACATTGTCTTCTTCATTTGAAATGGATTTCAAAACAAACACTCGAAAAATCATGCTATATTGAATACAAACCAAACCAATAAATTATATGGGTTTGACTTAGAAGCATGTCCAAAAACAAAACAGACAAGTTGCAATTGTTCAAAATAATTAGGATTCATGGAAAAACTTCATTTTAAGACAACCCTATTGCTTTCCTACACTGTCTTCTTCATTTGAAATGGATTTCAAAACAAACACTCGAAAAATCATGCTGTATTGAATACAAACCAAACCAATAAATTATATGGGTTTGACTTCGAAGCATGTCCAAAAACAAAACACACAAGTTGCAATTGTTCAGAATAATTAGGATTCATGGAAAAACTTCATCTTAAGACAACCCTATTGCTTTCCTACATTGTCTTCTTCATTTGAAATGGATTTCAAAACAAACACTCGAAAAATCATGCTATATTAAATACAAACCAAACCAATAAATTATATGGGTTTGACTTAGAAGCATGTCCAAAAACAAAACACACAAGTTGCAATTGTTCAAAATAATTAGGATTCATGGAAAAACTTCATTTTAAGACATCCCTATTGCTTTCCTACATTGTCTTCTTCATTTGAAATGGATTTCAAAACAAACACTCGAAAAATCATGCTATATTGAATACAAACCAAACCAATAAATTATATGGGTTTGACTTAGAAGCATGTCCAAAAACAAAACACACAAGTTGCAATTGTTCTAAATAATTAGGATTCATGGAAAAACTTCATTTTAAGACAACCCTATTGCTTTCCTACACTGTCTTCTTCATTTGAAATGGATTTCAAAACAAACACTCGAAAAATCATGTTGTATTGAATACAAACCAAACCAATAAATTATATCGGTTTGACGTGGAAGCATGTCCAAAAACAAAACACACAAGTTGCAATTGTTCAGAATAATTAGGATTCATGGAAAAACTTCATTTTAAGACAACCCTATTGCTTTCCTACATTGTCTTCTTCATTTGAAATGGATTTCAAAACAAACACTCGAAAAATCATGCTATATTGAATACAAACCAAACCAATAAATTATATGGGTTTGACTTAGAAGCATGTCCAAAAACAAAACACACAAGTTGCAATTGTTCAAAATAATTAGGATTCATGGAAAAACTTCATTTTAAGACAACCCTATTGCTTTCCTACACTGTCTTCTTCATTTGAAATGGATTTCAAAACAAACACTCGAAAAATCATGCTGTATTGAATACAAACCAAACCAATAAATTATATGGGTTTGACTTAGACGCATGTCCAAAAACAAAACACACAAGTTGCAATTGTTCAAAATAATTAGGATTCATGGAAAAACTTCATCTTAAGACAACCCTATTGCTTTCCTACATTGTCTTCTTCATTTGAAATGGATTTCAAAACAAACACTCGAAAAATCATGCTATATTAAATACAAACCAAACCAATAAATTATATGGGTTTGACTTAGAAGCATGTCCAAAAACAAAACACACAAGTTGCAATTGTTCAAAATAATTAGGATTCATGGAAAAACTTCATTTTAAGACATCCCTATTGCTTTCCTACATTGTCTTCTTCATTTGAAATGGATTTCAAAACAAACACTCGAAAAATCATGCTATATTGAATACAAACCAAACCAATAAATTATATGGGTTTGACTTAGAAGCATGTCCAAAAACAAAACACACAAGTTGCAATTGTTCTAAATAATTAGGATTCATGGAAAAACTTCATTTTAAGACAACCCTATTGCTTTCCTACACTGTCTTCTTCATTTGAAATGTATTTCAAAACAAACAGTCGAAAAATCATGTTGTATTGAATACAAACCAAACCAATAAATTATATCGGTTTGACGTGGAAGCATGTCCAAAAACAAAACACACAAGTTGCAATTGTTCAGAATAATTAGGATTCATGGAAAAACTTCATTTTAAGACAACCCTATTGCTTTCCTACACTGTCTTCTTCATTTGAAATGGATTTCAAAACAAACATTCGAAAAATCATGCTATATTAAATACAAACCAAACCAATAAATTATATGGGTTTGACTTAGAAGCATGTCCAAAAACAAAACACAAAAGTTGCAATTGTTCAGAATAATTAGGATTCATGGAAAAACTTCATTTTAAGACAACCCTATTGCTTTCCTACATTGTCTTCTTCATTTGAAATGGATTTCAAAACAAACACTCGAAAAATCATGCTATATTGAATACAAACCAAACCAATAAATTATATGGGTTTGACTTAGAAGCATGTCCAAAAACAAAACAGACAAGTTGCAATTGTTCAAAATAATTAGGATTCATGGAAAAACTTCATTTTAAGACAACCCTATTGCTTTCCTACACTGTCTTCTTCATTTGAAATGGATTTCAAAACAAACACTCGAAAAATCATGCTGTATTGAATACAAACCAAACCAATAAATTATATGGGTTTGACTTAGAAGCATGTCCAAAAACAAAACACACAAGTTGCAATTGTTCAAAATAATTAGGATTCATGGAAAAACTTCATCTTAAGACAACCCTATTGCTTTCCTACATTGTCTTCTTCATTTGAAATGGATTTCAAAACAAACACTCGAAAAATCATGCTATATTAAATACAAACCAAACCAATAAATTATATGGGTTTGACTTAGAAGCATGTCCAAAAACAAAACACACAAGTTGCAATTGTTCAAAATAATTAGGATTCATGGAAAAACTTCATTTTAAGACATCCCTATTGCTTTCCTACATTGTCTTCTTCATTTGAAATGGATTTCAAAACAAACACTCGAAAAATCATGCTATATTGAATACAAACCAGACCAATAAATTATATGGGTTTGACTTAGAAGCATGTCCAAAAACAAAACACACAAGTTGCAATTGTTCAAAATAATTAGGATTCATGGAAAAACTTCATTTTAAGACAACCCTATTGCTTTCCTACACTGTCTTCTTCATTTGAAATGGATTTCAAAACAAACACTCGAAAAATCATGTTGTATTGAATACAAACCAAACCAATAAATTATATCGGTTTGACGTGGAAGCATGTCCAAAAACAAAACACACAAGTTGCAATTGTTCAGAATAATTAGGATTCATGGAAAAACTTCATTTTAAGACAACCCTATTGCTTTCCTACACTGTCTTCTTCATTTGAAATGGATTTCAAAACAAACATTCGAAAAATCATGCTATATTAAATACAAACCAAACCAATAAATTATATGGGTTTGACTTAGAAGCATGTCCAAAAACAAAACACAAAAGTTGCAATTGTTCAGAATAATTACGATTCATGGAAAAACTTCATTTTAAGACAACCCTATTGCTTTCCTACATTGTCTTCTTCATTTGAAATGGATTTCAAAACAAACACTCGAAAAATCATGCTATATTGAATACAAACCAAACCAATAGATTATATGGGTTTGACTTAGAAGCATGTCCAAAAACAAAACACAAAAGTTGCAATTGTTCAAAATAATTAGGATTCATGGAAAAACTTCATTTTAAGACAACCCTATTGCTTTCCTACACTGTCTTCTTCATTTGAAATGGATTTCAAAACAAACACTCGAAAAATCATGCTGTATTGAATACAAACCAAACCAATAAATTATATGGGTTTGACTTAGAAGCATGTCCAAAAACAAAACACACAAGTTGCAATTGTTCAAAATAATTAGGATTCATGGAAAAACTTCATCTTAAGACAACCCTATTGCTTTCCTACATTGTCTTCTTCATTTGAAATGGATTTCAAAACAAACACTCGAAAAATCATGCTATATTAAATACAAACCAAACCAATAAATTATATGGGTTTGACTTAGAAGCATGTCCAAAAACAAAACACACAAGTTGCAATTGTTCAAAATAATTAGGATTCATGGAAAAACTTCATTTTAAGACATCCCTATTGCTTTCCTACATTGTCTTCTTCATTTGAAATGGATTTCAAAACAAACACTCGAAAAATCATGCTATATTGAATACAAACCAAACCAATAAATTATATGGGTTTGACTTAGAAGCATGTCCAAAAACAAAACACACAAGTTGCAATTGTTCAAAATAATTAGGATTCATGGAAAAACTTCATTTTAAGACAACCCTATTGCTTTCCTACACTGACTTCTTCATTTGAAATGGATTTCAAAACAAACACTCGAAAAATCATGCTGTATTGAATACAAACCAAACCAATAAATTATATGGGTTTGACTTAGAAGCATGTCCAAAAACAAAACACACAAGTTGCAATTGTTCAAAATAATTAGGATTCATGGAAAAACTTCATTTTAAGACAACCCTATTGCTTTCCTACACTGACTTCTTCATTTGAAATGGATTTCAAAACAAACAGTCGAAAAATCATGTTGTATTGAATACAAACCAAACCAATAAATTATATCGGTTCGACGTGGAAGCATATCCAAAAACAAAACACACAAGTTGCAATTGTTCAAAATAATTAGGATTCATGGAAAAACTTCATTTTAAGACAACCCTATTGCTTTCCTACACTGTCTTCTTCATTTGAAATGGATTTCAAAACAAACACTCGAAAAATCATGCTGTATTGAATACAAACCAAACCAATAAATTATATGGGTTTGACTTAGAAGCATGTCCAAAAACAAAACACACAAGTTGCAATTGTTCAAAATAATTAGGATTCATGGAAAAACTTCATTTTAAGACAACCCTATTGCTTTCCTACACTGTCTTCTTCATTTGAAATGGATTTCAAAACAAACAGTCGAAAAATCATGTTGTATTGAATACAAACCAAACCAATAAATTATATCGGTTTGACGTGGAAGCATGTCCAAAAACAAAACACACAAGTTGCAATTGTTCAGAATAATTAGGATTCATGGAAAAACTTCATTTTAAGACAACCCTATTGCTTTCCTACACTGTCTTCTTCATTTGAAATGGATTTCAAAACAAACACTCGAAAAATCATGTTGTATTGAATACAAACCAAACCAATAAATTATATCGGTTTGACGTGGAAGCATGTCCAAAAACAAAACACACAAGTTGCAATTGTTCAGAATAATTAGGATTCATGGAAAAACTTCATTTTAAGACAACCCTATTGCTTTCCTACACTGTCTTCTTCATTTGAAATGGATTTCAAAACAAACAGTCGAAAAATCATGTTGTATTGAATACAAACCAAACCAATAAATTATATGGGTTTGACTTAGAAACATGTCCAAAAACAAAACACACAAGTTGCAATTGTTCAAAATAATTAGGATTCATGGAAAAACTTCATTTTAAGACAACCCTATTGCTTTCCTACACTGTCTTCTTCATTTGAAATGGATTTCAAAACAAACAGTCGAAAAATCATGTTGTATTGAATACAAACCAAACCAATAAATTATATCGGTTTGACGTGGAAGCATGTCCAAAAACAAAACACACAAGTTGCAATTGTTCAAAATAATTAGGATTCATGGAAAAACTTCATTTTAAGACAACCCTATTGCTTTCCTACACTGACTTCTTCATTTGAAATGGATTTCAAAACAAACACTCATAAAATCATGCTGTATTGAATACAAACCAAACCAATAAATTATATGGGTTTGACTTAGAAACATGTCCAAAAACAAAACACACAAGTTGCAATTGTTCAAAATAATTAGGATTCATGGAAAAACTTCATTTTAAGACAACCCTATTTCTTTCCTACACTGTCTTCTTCATTTGAAATGGATTTCAAAACAAACAGTCGAAAAATCATGTTGTATTGAATACAAACCAAACCAATAAATTATATCGGTTTGACGTGGAAGCATGTCCAAAAACAATACACACAAGTTGCAATTGTTCAAAATAATTAGGATTCATGGAAAAACTTCATTTTAAGACAACCCTATTGCTTTCCTACACTGACTTCTTCATTTGAAATGGATTTCAAAACAAACACTCGAAAAATCATGCTGTATTGAATACAAACCAAACCAATAAATTATATGGGTTTGACTTAGAAGCATGTCCAAAAACAAAACACACAAGTTGCAATTGTTCAAAATAATTAGGATTCATGGAAAAACTTCATTTTAAGACAACCCTATTGCTTTCCTACACTGACTTCTTCATTTGAAATGGATTTCAAAACAAACACTCGAAAAATCATGTTGTATTGAATACAAACCAAACCAATAAATTATATGGGTTTGACGTGGAAGCATGTCCAAAAACAAAACACACAAGTTGCAATTGTTCAAAATAATTAGGATTCATGGAAAAACTTCATTTTAAGACAACCCTATTGCTTTCCTACACTGACTTCTTCATTTGAAATGGATTTCAAAACAAACACTCGAAAAATCATGTTGTATTGAATACAAACCAAACCAATAAAGTATATGGGTTTGACGTGGAAGCATGTCCAAAAACAAAACACACAAGTTGCAATTGTTCAAAATAATTAGGATTCATGGAAAAACTTCATTTTAAGACAACCCTATTGCTTTCCTACACTGACTTCTTCATTTGAAATGGATTTCAAAACAAACACTCGAAAAATCATGTTGTATTGAATACAAACCAAACCAATAAAGTATATGGGTTTGACGTGGAAGCATGTCCAAAAACAAAACACACAAGTTGCAATTGTTCAAAATAATTAGGATTCATGGAAAAACTTCATTTTAAGACAACCCTATTTCTTTCCTACACTGTCTTCTTCATTTGAAATGGATTTCAAAACAAACAGTCGAAAAATCATGTTGTATTGAATACAAACCAAACCAATAAATTATATCGGTTTGACGTGGAAGCATGTCCAAAAACAATACACACAAGTTGCAATTGTTCAAAATAATTAGGATTCATGGAAAAACTTCATTTTAAGACAACCCTATTGCTTTCCTACACTGACTTCTTCATTTGAAATGGATTTCAAAACAAACAGTCGAAAAATCATGTTGTATTGAATACAAACCAAACCAATAAATTATATCGGTTTGACGTGGAAGCATGTCCAAAAACAAAACACACAAGTTGCAATTGTTCAGAATAATTAGGATTCATGGAAAAACTTCATTTTAAGACAACCCTATTGCTTTCCTACACTGTCTTCTTCATTTGAAATGGATTTCAAAACAAACACTCGAAAAATCATGGTGTATTGAATACAAACCAAACCAATAAATTATATGGGTTTGACTTAGAAACATGTCCAAAAACAAAACACACAAGTTGCAATTGTTCAAAATAATTAGGATTCATGGAAAAACTTCATTTTAAGACAACCCTATTTCTTTCCTACACTGTCTTCTTCATTTGAAATGGATTTCAAAACAAACAGTCGAAAAATCATGTTGTATTGAATACAAACCAAACCAATAAATTATATCGGTTTGACGTGGAAGCATGTCCAACAACAATACACACAAGTTGCAATTGTTCAAAATAATTAGGATTCATGGAAAAACTTCATTTTAAGACAACCCTATTGCTTTCCTACACTGTCTTCTTCATTTGAAATGGATTTCAAAACAAACACTCGAAAAATCATGCTGTATTGAATACAAACCAAACCAATAAATTATATGGGTTTGACTTAGAAGCATGTCCAAAAACAAAACACACAAGTTGCAATTGTTCAAAATAATTAGGATTCATGGAAAAACTTCATTTTAAGACAACCCTATTGCTTTCCTACACTGACTTCTTCATTTGAAATGGATTTCAAAACAAACAGTCGAAAAATCATGTTGTATTGAATACAAACCAAACCAATAAAGTATATGGGTTTGACGTGGAAGCATGTCCAAAAACAAAACACACAAGTTGCAATTGTTCAAAATAATTAGGATTCATGGAAAAACTTCATTTTAAGACAACCCTATTGCTTTCCTACACTGACTTCTTCATTTGAAATGGATTTCAAAACAAACACTCGAAAAATCATGTTGTATTGAATACAAACCAAACCAATAAATTATATCGGTTTGACGTGGAAGCATGTCCAAAAACAATACACACAAGTTGCAATTGTTCAAAATAATTAGGATTCATGGAAAAACTTCATTTTAAGACAACCCTATTGCTTTCCTACACTGTCTTCTTCATTTGAAATGGATTTCAAAACAAACACTCGAAAAATCATGCTGTATTGAATACAAACCAAACCAATAAATTATATGGGTTTGACTTAGAAGCATGTCCAAAAACAAAACACACAAGTTGCAATTGTTCACAATAATTAGGATTCATGGAAAAACTTCATTTTAAGACAACCCTATTGCTTTCCTACACTGTCTTCTTCATTTGAAATGGATTTCAAAACAAACAGTCGAAAAATCATGTTGTATTGAATACAAACCAAACCAATAAATTATATTGGTTTGACGTGGAAGCATGTCCAAAAACAAAACACACAAGTTGCAATTGTTCACAATAATTAGGATTCATGGAAAAACTTCATTTTAAGACAACCCTATTGCTTTCCTACACTGTCTTCTTCATTTGAAATGGATTTCAAAACAAACAGTCGAAAAATCATGTTGTATTGAATACAAACCAAACCAATAAATTATATCGGTTTGACGTGGAAGCATGTCCAAAAACAAAACACACAAGTTGCAATTGTTCAGAATAATTAGGATTCATGGAAAAACTTCATTTTAAGACAACCCTATTGCTTTCCTACACTGTCTTCTTCATTTGAAATGGATTTCAAAACAAACAGTCGAAAAATCATGTTGTATTGAATACAAACCAAACCAATAAATTATATGGGTTTGACTTAGAAACATGTCCAAAAACAAAACACACAAGTTGCAATTGTTCAAAATAATTAGGATTCATGGAAAAACTTCATTTTAAGACAACCCTATTGCTTTCCTACACTGTCTTCTTCATTTGAAATGGATTTCAAAACAAACAGTCGAAAAATCATGTTGTATTGAATACAAACCAAACCAATAAATTATATCGGTTTGACGTGGAAGCATGTCCAAAAACAATACACACAAGTTGCAATTGTTCAAAATAATTAGGATTCATGGAAAAACTTCATTTTAAGACAACCCTATTGCTTTCCTACACTGACTTCTTCATTTGAAATGGATTTCAAAACAAACACTCGAAAAATCATGCTGTATTGAATACAAACCAAACCAATAAATTATATGGGTTTGACTTAGAAGCATGTCCAAAAACAAAACACACAAGTTGCAATTGTTCAAAATAATTAGGATTCATGGAAAAACTTCATTTTAAGACAACCCTATTGCTTTCCTACACTGTCTTCTTCATTTGAAATGGATTTCAAAACAAACACTCGAAAAATCATGTTGTATTGAATACAAACCAAACCAATAAAGTATATGGGTTTGACGTGGAAGCATGTCCAAAAACAAAACACACAAGTTGCAATTGTTCAAAATAATTAGGATTCATGGAAAAACTTCATTTTAAGACAACCCTATTGCTTTCCTACACTGTCTTCTTCATTTGAAATGGATTTCAAAACAAACACTCGAAAAATCATGGTGTATTGAATACAAACCAAACCAATAAATTATATGGGTTTGACTTAGAAACATGTCCAAAAACAAAACACACAAGTTGCAATTGTTCAAAATAATTAGGATTCATGGAAAAACTTCATTTTAAGACAACCCTATTGCTTTCCTACACTGACTTCTTCATTTGAAATGGATTTCAAAACAAACAGTCGAAAAATCATGTTGTATTGAATACAAACCAAACCAATAAAGTATATGGGTTTGACGTGGAAGCATGTCCAAAAACAAAACACACAAGTTGCAATTGTTCAAAATAATTAGGATTCATGGAAAAACTTCATTTTAAGACAACCCTATTGCTTTCCTACACTGACTTCTTCATTTGAAATGGATTTCAAAACAAACACTCGAAAAATCATGTTGTATTGAATACAAACCAAACCAATAAATTATATCGGTTTGACGTGGAAGCATGTCCAAAAACAATACACACAAGTTGCAATTGTTCAAAATAATTAGGATTCATGGAAAAACTTCATTTTAAGACAACCCTATTGCTTTCCTACACTGTCTTCTTCATTTGAAATGGATTTCAAAACAAACACTCGAAAAATCATGCTGTATTGAATACAAACCAAACCAATAAATTATATGGGTTTGACTTAGAAGCATGTCCAAAAACAAAACACACAAGTTGCAATTGTTCACAATAATTAGGATTCATGGAAAAACTTCATTTTAAGACAACCCTATTGCTTTCCTACACTGTCTTCTTCATTTGAAATGGATTTCAAAACAAACAGTCGAAAAATCATGTTGTATTGAATACAAACCAAACCAATAAATTATATTGGTTTGACGTGGAAGCATGTCCAAAAACAAAACACACAAGTTGCAATTGTTCACAATAATTAGGATTCATGGAAAAACTTCATTTTAAGACAACCCTATTGCTTTCCTACACTGTCTTCTTCATTTGAAATGGATTTCAAAACAAACAGTCGAAAAATCATGTTGTATTGAATACAAACCAAACCAATAAATTATATCGGTTTGACGTGGAAGCATGTCCAAAAACAAAACACACAAGTTGCAATTGTTCAGAATAATTAGGATTCATGGAAAAACTTCATTTTAAGACAACCCTATTGCTTTCCTACACTGTCTTCTTCATTTGAAATGGATTTCAAAACAAACAGTCGAAAAATCATGTTGTATTGAATACAAACCAAACCAATAAATTATATGGGTTTGACTTAGAAACATGTCCAAAAACAAAACACACAAGTTGCAATTGTTCAAAATAATTAGGATTCATGGAAAAACTTCATTTTAAGACAACCCTATTGCTTTCCTACACTGTCTTCTTCATTTGAAATGGATTTCAAAACAAACAGTCGAAAAATCATGTTGTATTGAATACAAACCAAACCAATAAATTATATCGGTTTGACGTGGAAGCATGTCCAAAAACAATACACACAAGTTGCAATTGTTCAAAATAATTAGGATTCATGGAAAAACTTCATTTTAAGACAACCCTATTGCTTTCCTACACTGACTTCTTCATTTGAAATGGATTTCAAAACAAACACTCGAAAAATCATGCTGTATTGAATACAAACCAAACCAATAAATTATATGGGTTTGACTTAGAAGCATGTCCAAAAACAAAACACACAAGTTGCAATTGTTCAAAATAATTAGGATTCATGGAAAAACTTCATTTTAAGACAACCCTATTGCTTTCCTACACTGTCTTCTTCATTTGAAATGGATTTCAAAACAAACAGTCGAAAAATCATGTTGTATTGAATACAAACCAAACCAATAAATTATATCGGTTTGACGTGGAAGCATGTCCAAGAACAATACACACAAGTTGCAATTGTTCAAAATAATTAGGATTCATGGAAAAACTTCATTTTAAGACAACCCTATTGCTTTCCTACACTGACTTCTTCATTTGAAATGGATTTCAAAACAAACACTCGAAAAATCATGCTGTATTGAATACAAACCAAACCAATAAATTATATGGGTTTGACTTAGAAGCATGTCCAAAAACAAAACACACAAGTTGCAATTCTTCAAAATAATTAGGATTCATGGAAAAACTTCATTTTAAGACAACCCTATTGCTTTCCTACACTGTCTTCTTCATTTGAAATGGATTTCAAAACAAACAGTCGAAAAATCATGCTGTATTGAATACAAACCAAACCAATAAATTATATGGGTTTGACTTAGAAGCATGTCCAGAAACAAAACATACAAGTTGCAATTGTTCAAAATAATTAGGATTCATGGAAAAACTTCATTTTAAGACAACCCTATTGCTTTCCTACACTGACTTCTTCATTTGAAATGGATTTCAAAACAAACACTCGAAAAATCATGCTGTATTGAATACAAACCAAACCAATAAATTATATCGGTTTGACGTGGAAGCATGTCCAGACACAAAACACACAAGTTGCAATTGTTCACAATAATTAGGATTCATGGAAAAACTTCATTTTAAGACAACCCTATTGCTTTCCTACACTGTCTTCTTCATTTGAAATGGATTTCAAAACAAACACTCGAAAAATCATGCTGTATTGAATACAAACCAAACCAATAAATTATATCGGTTCGACGTGGAAGCATAGCCAAAAACAAAACACACAAGTTGCAATTGTTCAAAATAATTAGGATTCATGGAAAAACTTCATTTTAAGACAACCCTATTGCTTTCCTACACTGTCTTCTTCATTTGAAATGGATTTCAAAACAAACACTCGAAAAATCATGCTGTATTGAATACAAACCAAACCAATAAATTATATGGGTTTGACTTAGAAGCATGTCCAAAAACAAAACACACAAGTTGCAATTGTTCAAAATAATTAGGATTCATGGAAAAACTTCATTTTAAGACAACCCTATTGCTTTCCTACACTGTCTTCTTCATTTGAAATGGATTTCAAAACAAACACTCGAAAAATCATGCTGTATTGAATACAAACCAAACCAATAAATTATATGGGTTTGACTTAGAAGCATGTCCAAAAACAAAACACACAAGTTGCAATTGTTCAAAATAATTAGGATTCATGGAAAAACTTCATTTTAAGACAACCCTATTGCTTTCCTACACTGTCTTCTTCATTTGAAATGGATTTCAAAACAAACACTCGAAAAATCATGCTGTATTGAATACAAACCAAACCAATAAATTATATGGGTTTGACTTAGAAGCATGTCCAAAAACAAAACACACAAGTTGCAATTGTTCAGAATAATTAGGATTCATGGGAAAACATCATTTTAAGACAACCCTATTACTTTCCTACACTGTCTTCTTCATTTGAAATGGATTTCAAAACAAACAGTCGAAAAATCATGCTGTATTGAATACAAACCAAACCAATAAATTATATCGGTTTGTCGTGGAAGCATAGCCAAAAACAAAACACACAAGTTGCAATTGTTCAAAATAATTAGGATTCATGGAAAAACTTCATTTTAAGACAACCCTATTGCTTTCCTACACTGTCTTCTTCATTTGAAATGGATTTCAAAACAAACACTCGAAAAATCATGCTGTATTGAATACAAACCAAACCAATAAATTATATGGGTTTGACTTAGAAGCATGTCCAAAAACAAAACACACAAGTTGCAATTGTTCAGAATAATTAGGATTCATAGAAAAACTTCATTTTAAGACAACCCTATTACTTTCCTACACTGTCTTCTTCATTTGAAATGGATTTCAAAACAAACACTCGAAAAATCATGCTGTATTGAATACAAACCAAACCAATAAATTATATGGGTTTGACTTAGAAGCATGTCCAAAAACAAAACATACAAGTTGCAATTGTTCAAAATAATTAGGATTCATGGAAAAACTTCATTTTAAGACAACCCTATTGCTTTCCTACACTGACTTCTTCATTTGAAATGGATTTCAAAACAAACACTCGAAAAATCATGCTGTATTGAATACAAACCAAACCAATAAATTATATCGGTTTGACGTGGAAGCATGTCCAGACACAAAACACACAAGTTGCAATTGTTCAAAATAATTAGGATTCATGGAAAAACTTCATTTTAAGACAACCCTATTGCTTTCCTACACTGTCTTCTTCATTTGAAATGGATTTCAAAACAAACACTCGAAAAATCATGCTGTATTGAATACAAACCAAACCAATAAATTATATCGGTTCGACGTGGAAGCATAGCCAAAAACAAAACACACAAGTTGCAATTGTTCAAAATAATTAGGATTCATGGAAAAACTTCATTTTAAGACAACCCTATTGCTTTCCTACACTGTCTTCTTCATTTGAAATGGATTTCAAAACAAACACTCGAAAAATCATGCTGTATTGAATACAAACCAAACCAATAAATTATATGGGTTTGACTTAGAAGCATGTCCAAAAACAAAACACACAAGTTGCAATTGTTCAAAATAATTAGGATTCATGGAAAAACTTCATTTTAAGACAACCCTATTGCTTTCCTACACTGTCTTCTTCATTTGAAATGGATTTCAAAACAAACACTCGAAAAATCATGCTGTATTGAATACAAACCAAACCAATAAATTATATCGGTTCGACGTGGAAGCATAGCCAAAAACAAAACACACAAGTTGCAATTGTTCAAAATAATTAGGATTCATGGAAAAACTTCATTTTAAGACAACCCTATTGCTTTCCTACACTGTCTTCTTCATTTGAAATGGATTTCAAAACAAACACTCGAAAAATCATGCTGTATTGAATACAAACCAAACCAATAAATTATATGGGTTTGACTTAGAAGCATGTCCAAAAACAAAACACACAAGTTGCAATTGTTCAAAATAATTAGGATTCATGGAAAAACTTCATTTTAAGACAACCCTATTGCTTTCCTACACTGTCTTCTTCATTTGAAATGGATTTCAAAACAAACACTCGAAAAATCATGCTGTATTGAATACAAACCAAACCAATAAATTATATGGGTTTGACTTAGAAGCATGTCCAAAAACAAAACACACAAGTTGCAATTGTTCAAAATAATTAGGATTCATGGAAAAACTTCATTTTAAGACAACCCTATTGCTTTCCTACACTGTCTTCTTCATTTGAAATGGATTTCAAAACAAACACTCGAAAAATCATGCTGTATTGAATACAAACCAAACCAATAAATTATATGGGTTTGACTTAGAAGCATGTCCAAAAACAAAACACACAAGTTGCAATTGTTCAGAATAATTAGGATTCATGGGAAAACATCATTTTAAGACAACCCTATTACTTTCCTACACTGTCTTCTTCATTTGAAATGGATTTCAAAACAAACAGTCGAAAAATCATGCTGTATTGAATACAAACCAAACCAATAAATTATATCGGTTTGTCGTGGAAGCATAGCCAAAAACAAAACACACAAGTTGCAATTGTTCAAAATAATTAGGATTCATGGAAAAACTTCATTTTAAGACAACCCTATTGCTTTCCTACACTGTCTTCTTCATTTGAAATGGATTTCAAAACAAACACTCGAAAAATCATGCTGTATTGAATACAAACCAAACCAATAAATTATATGGGTTTGACTTAGAAGCATGTCCAAAAACAAAACACACAAGTTGCAATTGTTCAGAATAATTAGGATTCATAGAAAAACTTCATTTTAAGACAACCCTATTACTTTCCTACACTGTCTTCTTCATTTGAAATGGATTTCAAAACAAACACTCGAAAAATCATGCTGTATTGAATACAAACCAAACCAATAAATTATATGGGTTTGACTTAGAAGCATGTCCAAAAACAAAACATACAAGTTGCAATTGTTCAAAATAATTAGGATTCATGGAAAAACTTCATTTTAAGACAACCCTATTGCTTTCCTACACTGACTTCTTCATTTGAAATGGATTTCAAAACAAACACTCGAAAAATCATGCTGTATTGAATACAAACCAAACCAATAAATTATATCGGTTTGACGTGGAAGCATGTCCAGACACAAAACACACAAGTTGCAATTGTTCAAAATAATTAGGATTCATGGAAAAACTTCATTTTAAGACAACCCTATTGCTTTCCTACACTGTCTTCTTCATTTGAAATGGATTTCAAAACAAACACTCGAAAAATCATGCTGTATTGAATACAAACCAAACCAATAAATTATATCGGTTCGACGTGGAAGCATAGCCAAAAACAAAACACACAAGTTGCAATTGTTCAAAATAATTAGGATTCATGGAAAAACTTCATTTTAAGACAACCCTATTGCTTTCCTACACTGTCTTCTTCATTTGAAATGGATTTCAAAACAAACACTCGAAAAATCATGCTGTATTGAATACAAACCAAACCAATAAATTATATGGGTTTGACTTAGAAGCATGTCCAAAAACAAAACACACAAGTTGCAATTGTTCAAAATAATTAGGATTCATGGAAAAACTTCATTTTAAGACAACCCTATTGCTTTCCTACACTGTCTTCTTCATTTGAAATGGATTTCAAAACAAACAGTCGAAAAATCATGTTGTATTGAATACAAACCAAACCAATAAATTATATCGGTTTGACGTGGAAGCATGTCCAAAAACAAAACACACAAGTTGCAATTGTTCAGAATAATTAGGATTCATGGAAAAACTTCATTTTAAGACAACCCTATTGCTTTCCTACACTGTCTTCTTCATTTGAAATGGATTTCAAAACAAACAGTCGAAAAATCATGTTGTATTGAATACAAACCAAACCAATAAATTATATCGGTTTGACGTGGAAGCATGTCCAAAAACAAAACACACAAGTTGCAATTGTTCAGAATAATTAGGATTCATGGAAAAACTTCATTTTAAGACAACCCTATTGCTTTCCTACACTGTCTTCTTCATTTGAAATGGATTTCAAAACAAACAGTCGAAAAATCATGTTGTATTGAATACAAACCAAACCAATAAATTATATGGGTTTGACTTAGAAACATGTCCAAAAACAAAACACACAAGTTGCAATTGTTCAAAATAATTAGGATTCATGGAAAAACTTCATTTTAAGACAACCCTATTTCTTTCCTACACTGTCTTCTTCATTTGAAATGGATTTCAAAACAAACAGTCGAAAAATCATGCTGTATTGAATACAAACCAAACCAATAAATTATATCGGTTTGACGTGGAAGCATGTCCAAAAACAATACACACAAGTTGCAATTGTTCAAAATAATTAGGATTCATGGAAAAACTTCATTTTAAGACAACCCTATTGCTTTCCTACATTGTCTTCTTCATTTCAAATGGATTTCAAAACAAACACTCGAAAAATCAAGCTGTATTGAATACAAACCAAACCAATAAATTATATGGGTTTGACTTAGAAGCATGTCCAAAAACAAAACACACAAGTTGCAATTGTTCAAAATAATTAGGATTCATGGAAAAACTTCATTTTAAGACAACCCTATTGCTTTCCTACACTGTCTTCTTCATTTGAAATGGATTTCAAAACAAACAGTCGAAAAATCATGCTGTATTGAATACAAACCAAACCAATAAATTATATGGGTTTGACTTAGAAGCATGTCCAAAAACAAAACACACAAGTTGCAATTGTTCAAAATAATTAGGATTCATGGAAAAACTTCATTTTAAGACAACCCTATTGCTTTCCTACACTGTCTTCTTCATTTGAAATGGATTTCAAAACAAACACTCGAAAAATCATGCTGTATTGAATACAAACCAAACCAATAAATTATATGGGTTTGACTTAGAAGCATGTCCAAAAACAAAACACACAAGTTGCAATTGTTCAGAATAATTAGGATTCATAGAAAAACTTCATTTTAAGACAACCCTATTACTTTCCTACACTGTCTTCTTCATTTGAAATGGATTTCAAAACAAACAGTCGAAAAATCATGTTGTATTGAATACAAACCAAACCAATAAATTATATCGGTTTGACGTGGAAGCATGTCCAAAAACAAAACACACAAGTTGCAATTGTTCAAAATAATTAGGATTCATGGAAAAACATCATTTTAAGACAACCCTATTGCTTTCCTACATTGTCTTCTTCATTTAAAATGGATTTCAAAACAAACACTCGAAAAATCAAGCTGTATTGAATACAAACCAAACCAATAAATTATATGGGTTTGACTTAGAAGCATGTCCAAAAACAAAACACACAAGTTGCAATTGTTCAAAATAATTAGGATTCATGGAAAAACTTCATTTTAAGACAACCCTATTGCTTTCCTACACTGTCTTCTTCATTTGAAATGGATTTCAAAACAAACACTCGAAAAATCATGCTGTATTGAATACAAACCAAACCAATAAATTATATGGGTTTGACTTAGAAGCATGTCCAAAAACAAAACACACAAGTTGCAATTGTTCAAAATAATTAGGATTCATGGAAAAACTTCATTTTAAGACAACCCTATTTCTTTCCTACACTGTCTTCTTCATTTGAAATGGATTTCAAAACAAACACTCGAAAAATCATGCTGTATTGAATACAAACCAAACCAATAAATTATATGGGTTTGACTTAGAAGCATGTCCAAAAACAAAACACACAAGTTGCAATTGTTCAAAATAATTAGGATTCATGGAAAAACTTCATTTTAAGACAACCCTATTGCTTTCCTACACTGACTTCTTCATTTGAAATGGATTTCAAAACAAACACTCGAAAAATCATGCTGTATTGAATACAAACCAAACCAATAAATTATATGGGTTTGACTTAGAAGCATGTCCAAAAACAAAACATACAAGTTGCAATTGTTCAAAATAATTAGGATTCATGGAAAAACTTCATTTTAAGACAACCCTATTGCTTTCCTACATTGTCTTCTTCATTTAAAATGGATTTCAAAACAAACAGTCGAAAAATCATGTTGTATTGAATACAAACCAAACCAATAAATTATATCGGTTTGACGTGGAAGCATGTCCAAAAACAAAACACACAAGTTGCAATTGTTCAGAATAATTAGGATTCATGGAAAAACTTCATTTTAAGACAACCCTATTGCTTTCCTACACTGTCTTCTTCATTTGAAATGGATTTCAAAACAAACAGTCGAAAAATCATGTTGTATTGAATACAAACCAAACCAATAAATTATATCGGTTTGTCGTGGAAGCATAGCCAAAAACAAAACACACAAGTTGCAATTGTTCAAAATAATTAGGATTCATGGAAAAACTTCATTTTAAGACAACCCTATTGCTTTCCTACACTGTCTTCTTCATTTGAAATGGATTTCAAAACAAACACTCGAAAAATCATGCTGTATTGAATACAAACCAAACCAATAAATTATATGGGTTTGACTTAGAAGCATGTCCAAAAACAAAACACACAAGTTGCAATTGTTCAGAATAATTAGGATTCATGGGAAAACATCATTTTAAGACAACCCTATTACTTTCCTACACTGTCTTCTTCATTTGAAATGGATTTCAAAACAAACAGTCGAAAAATCATGTTGTATTGAATACAAACCAAACCAATAAATTATATGGGTTTGACTTAGAAACATGTCCAAAAACAAAACACACAAGTTGCAATTGTTCAAAATAATTAGGATTCATGGAAAAACTTCATTTTAAGACAACCCTATTTCTTTCCTACACTGTCTTCTTCATTTGAAATGGATTTCAAAACAAACACTCGAAAAATCATGCTGTATTGAATACAAACCAAACCAATAAATTATATCGGTTTGACGTGGAAGCATGTCCAAAAACAATACACACAAGTTGCAATTGTTCAAAATAATTAGGATTCATGGAAAAACTTCATTTTAAGACAACCCTATTGCTTTCCTACATTGTCTTCTTCATTTCAAATGGATTTCAAAACAAACACTCGAAAAATCAAGCTGTATTGAATACAAACCAAACCAATAAATTATATGGGTTTGACTTAGAAGCATGTCCAAAAACAAAACACACAAGTTGCAATTGTTCAAAATAATTAGGATTCATGGAAAAACTTCATTTTAAGACAACCCTATTGCTTTCCTACACTGTCTTCTTCATTTGAAATGGATTTCAAAACAAACAGTCGAAAAATCATGCTGTATTGAATACAAACCAAACCAATAAATTATATGGGTTTGACTTAGAAGCATGTCCAAAAACAAAACACACAAGTTGCAATTGTTCAAAATAATTAGGATTCATGGAAAAACTTCATTTTAAGACAACCCTATTGCTTTCCTACACTGTCTTCTTCATTTGAAATGGATTTCAAAACAAACACTCGAAAAATCATGCTGTATTGAATACAAACCAAACCAATAAATTATATGGGTTTGACTTAGAAGCATGTCCAAAAACAAAACACACAAGTTGCAATTGTTCAGAATAATTAGGATTCATAGAAAAACTTCATTTTAAGACAACCCTATTACTTTCCTACACTGTCTTCTTCATTTGAAATGGATTTCAAAACAAACAGTCGAAAAATCATGTTGTATTGAATACAAACCAAACCAATAAATTATATCGGTTTGACGTGGAAGCATGTCCAAAAACAAAACACACAAGTTGCAATTGTTCAAAATAATTAGGATTCATGGAAAAACATCATTTTAAGACAACCCTATTGCTTTCCTACATTGTCTTCTTCATTTAAAATGGATTTCAAAACAAACACTCGAAAAATCAAGCTGTATTGAATACAAACCAAACCAATAAATTATATGGGTTTGACTTAGAAGCATGTCCAAAAACAAAACACACAAGTTGCAATTGTTCAAAATAATTAGGATTCATGGAAAAACTTCATTTTAAGACAACCCTATTGCTTTCCTACACTGTCTTCTTCATTTGAAATGGATTTCAAAACAAACACTCGAAAAATCATGCTGTATTGAATACAAACCAAACCAATAAATTATATGGGTTTGACTTAGAAGCATGTCCAAAAACAAAACACACAAGTTGCAATTGTTCAAAATAATTAGGATTCATGGAAAAACTTCATTTTAAGACAACCCTATTTCTTTCCTACACTGTCTTCTTCATTTGAAATGGATTTCAAAACAAACACTCGAAAAATCATGCTGTATTGAATACAAACCAAACCAATAAATTATATGGGTTTGACTTAGAAGCATGTCCAAAAACAAAACACACAAGTTGCAATTGTTCAAAATAATTAGGATTCATGGAAAAACTTCATTTTAAGACAACCCTATTGCTTTCCTACACTGACTTCTTCATTTGAAATGGATTTCAAAACAAACACTCGAAAAATCATGCTGTATTGAATACAAACCAAACCAATAAATTATATGGGTTTGACTTAGAAGCATGTCCAAAAACAAAACATACAAGTTGCAATTGTTCAAAATAATTAGGATTCATGGAAAAACTTCATTTTAAGACAACCCTATTGCTTTCCTACATTGTCTTCTTCATTTAAAATGGATTTCAAAACAAACACTCGAAAAATCAAGCTGTATTGAATACAAACCAAACCAATAAATTATATGGGTTTGACTTAGAAGCATGTCCAAAAACAAAACACACAAGTTGCAATTGTTCAAAATAATTAGGATTCATGGAAAAACTTCATTTTAAGACAACCCTATTTCTTTCCTACACTGTCTTCTTCATTTGAAATGGATTTCAAAACAAACACTCGAAAAATCATGCTGTATTGAATACAAACCAAACCAATAAATTATATGGGTTTGACTTAGAAGCATGTCCAAAAACAAAACACACAAGTTGCAATTGTTCAAAATAATTAGGATTCATGGAAAAACTTCATTTTAAGACAACCCTATTGCTTTCCTACACTGACTTCTTCATTTGAAATGGATTTCAAAACAAACACTCGAAAAATCATGCTGTATTGAATACAAACCAAACCAATAAATTATATGGGTTTGACTTAGAAGCATGTCCAGAAACAAAACATACAAGTTGCAATTGTTCAAAATAATTAGGATTCATGGAAAAACTTCATTTTAAGACAACCCTATTGCTTTCCTACACTGTCTTCTTCATTTGAAATGGATTTCAAAACAAACACTCGAAAAATCATGCTGTATTGAATACAAACCAAACCAATAAATTATATGGGTTTGACTTAGAAGCATGTCCAAAAACAAAACACACAAGTTGCAATTGTTCAAAATAATTAGGATTCATGGAAAAACTTCATTTTAAGACAACCCTATTGCTTTCCTACACTGTCTTCTTCATTTGAAATGGATTTCAAAACAAACACTCGAAAAATCATGCTGTATTGAATACAAACCAAACCAATAAATTATATGGGTTTGACTTAGAAGCATGTCCAAAAACAAAACACACAAGTTGCAATTGTTCAGAATAATTAGGATTCATGGGAAAACATCATTTTAAGACAACCCTATTACTTTCCTACACTGTCTTCTTCATTTGAAATGGATTTCAAAACAAACAGTCGAAAAATCATGTTGTATTGAATACAAACCAAACCAATAAATTATATCGGTTTGTCGTGGAAGCATAGCCAAAAACAAAACACACAAGTTGCAATTGTTCAAAATAATTAGGATTCATGGAAAAACTTCATTTTAAGACAACCCTATTGCTTTCCTACACTGTCTTCTTCATTTGAAATGGATTTCAAAACAAACACTCGAAAAATCATGCTGTATTGAATACAAACCAAACCAATAAATTATATGGGTTTGACTTAGAAGCATGTCCAAAAACAAAACACACAAGTTGCAATTGTTCAGAATAATTAGGATTCATAGAAAAACTTCATTTTAAGACAACCCTATTACTTTCCTACACTGTCTTCTTCATTTGAAATGGATTTCAAAACAAACACTCGAAAAATCATGCTGTATTGAATACAAACCAAACCAATAAATTATATGGGTTTGACTTAGAAGCATGTCCAAAAACAAAACATACAAGTTGCAATTGTTCAAAATAATTAGGATTCATGGAAAAACTTCATTTTAAGACAACCCTATTGCTTTCCTACACTGACTTCTTCATTTGAAATGGATTTCAAAACAAACACTCGAAAAATCATGCTGTATTGAATACAAACCAAACCAATAAATTATATCGGTTTGACGTGGAAGCATGTCCAGACACAAAACACACAAGTTGCAATTGTTCACAATAATTAGGATTCATGGAAAAACTTCATTTTAAGACAACCCTATTGCTTTCCTACACTGTCTTCTTCATTTGAAATGGATTTCAAAACAAACACTCGAAAAATCATGCTGTATTGAATACAAACCAAACCAATAAATTATATCGGTTCGACGTGGAAGCATAGCCAAAAACAAAACACACAAGTTGCAATTGTTCAAAATAATTAGGATTCATGGAAAAACTTCATTTTAAGACAACCCTATTGCTTTCCTACACTGTCTTCTTCATTTGAAATGGATTTCAAAACAAACACTCGAAAAATCATGCTGTATTGAATACAAACCAAACCAATAAATTATATGGGTTTGACTTAGAAGCATGTCCAAAAACAAAACACACAAGTTGCAATTGTTCAAAATAATTAGGATTCATGGAAAAACTTCATTTTAAGACAACCCTATTGCTTTCCTACACTGTCTTCTTCATTTGAAATGGATTTCAAAACAAACACTCGAAAAATCATGCTGTATTGAATACAAACCAAACCAATAAATTATATGGGTTTGACTTAGAAGCATGTCCAAAAACAAAACACACAAGTTGCAATTGTTCAAAATAATTAGGATTCATGGAAAAACTTCATTTTAAGACAACCCTATTGCTTTCCTACACTGTCTTCTTCATTTGAAATGGATTTCAAAACAAACACTCGAAAAATCATGCTGTATTGAATACAAACCAAACCAATAAATTATATGGGTTTGACTTAGAAGCATGTCCAAAAACAAAACACACAAGTTGCAATTGTTCAGAATAATTAGGATTCATGGGAAAACATCATTTTAAGACAACCCTATTACTTTCCTACACTGTCTTCTTCATTTGAAATGGATTTCAAAACAAACAGTCGAAAAATCATGCTGTATTGAATACAAACCAAACCAATAAATTATATCGGTTTGTCGTGGAAGCATAGCCAAAAACAAAACACACAAGTTGCAATTGTTCAAAATAATTAGGATTCATGGAAAAACTTCATTTTAAGACAACCCTATTGCTTTCCTACACTGTCTTCTTCATTTGAAATGGATTTCAAAACAAACACTCGAAAAATCATGCTGTATTGAATACAAACCAAACCAATAAATTATATGGGTTTGACTTAGAAGCATGTCCAAAAACAAAACACACAAGTTGCAATTGTTCAGAATAATTAGGATTCATAGAAAAACTTCATTTTAAGACAACCCTATTACTTTCCTACACTGTCTTCTTCATTTGAAATGGATTTCAAAACAAACACTCGAAAAATCATGCTGTATTGAATACAAACCAAACCAATAAATTATATGGGTTTGACTTAGAAGCATGTCCAAAAACAAAACATACAAGTTGCAATTGTTCAAAATAATTAGGATTCATGGAAAAACTTCATTTTAAGACAACCCTATTGCTTTCCTACACTGACTTCTTCATTTGAAATGGATTTCAAAACAAACACTCGAAAAATCATGCTGTATTGAATACAAACCAAACCAATAAATTATATCGGTTTGACGTGGAAGCATGTCCAGACACAAAACACACAAGTTGCAATTGTTCAAAATAATTAGGATTCATGGAAAAACTTCATTTTAAGACAACCCTATTGCTTTCCTACACTGTCTTCTTCATTTGAAATGGATTTCAAAACAAACACTCGAAAAATCATGCTGTATTGAATACAAACCAAACCAATAAATTATATCGGTTCGACGTGGAAGCATAGCCAAAAACAAAACACACAAGTTGCAATTGTTCAAAATAATTAGGATTCATGGAAAAACTTCATTTTAAGACAACCCTATTGCTTTCCTACACTGTCTTCTTCATTTGAAATGGATTTCAAAACAAACACTCGAAAAATCATGCTGTATTGAATACAAACCAAACCAATAAATTATATGGGTTTGACTTAGAAGCATGTCCAAAAACAAAACACACAAGTTGCAATTGTTCAAAATAATTAGGATTCATGGAAAAACTTCATTTTAAGACAACCCTATTGCTTTCCTACACTGTCTTCTTCATTTGAAATGGATTTCAAAACAAACAGTCGAAAAATCATGTTGTATTGAATACAAACCAAACCAATAAATTATATCGGTTTGACGTGGAAGCATGTCCAAAAACAAAACACACAAGTTGCAATTGTTCAGAATAATTAGGATTCATGGAAAAACTTCATTTTAAGACAACCCTATTGCTTTCCTACACTGTCTTCTTCATTTGAAATGGATTTCAAAACAAACAGTCGAAAAATCATGTTGTATTGAATACAAACCAAACCAATAAATTATATCGGTTTGACGTGGAAGCATGTCCAAAAACAAAACACACAAGTTGCAATTGTTCAGAATAATTAGGATTCATGGAAAAACTTCATTTTAAGACAACCCTATTGCTTTCCTACACTGTCTTCTTCATTTGAAATGGATTTCAAAACAAACAGTCGAAAAATCATGTTGTATTGAATACAAACCAAACCAATAAATTATATGGGTTTGACTTAGAAACATGTCCAAAAACAAAACACACAAGTTGCAATTGTTCAAAATAATTAGGATTCATGGAAAAACTTCATTTTAAGACAACCCTATTTCTTTCCTACACTGTCTTCTTCATTTGAAATGGATTTCAAAACAAACAGTCGAAAAATCATGCTGTATTGAATACAAACCAAACCAATAAATTATATCGGTTTGACGTGGAAGCATGTCCAAAAACAATACACACAAGTTGCAATTGTTCAAAATAATTAGGATTCATGGAAAAACTTCATTTTAAGACAACCCTATTGCTTTCCTACATTGTCTTCTTCATTTAAAATGGATTTCAAAACAAACACTCGAAAAATCAAGCTGTATTGAATACAAACCAAACCAATAAATTATATGGGTTTGACTTAGAAGCATGTCCAAAAACAAAACACACAAGTTGCAATTGTTCAAAATAATTAGGATTCATGGAAAAACTTCATTTTAAGACAACCCTATTGCTTTCCTACACTGTCTTCTTCATTTGAAATGGATTTCAAAACAAACAGTCGAAAAATCATGCTGTATTGAATACAAACCAAACCAATAAATTATATGGGTTTGACTTAGAAGCATGTCCAAAAACAAAACACACAAGTTGCAATTGTTCAAAATAATTAGGATTCATGGAAAAACTTCATTTTAAGACAACCCTATTGCTTTCCTACACTGTCTTCTTCATTTGAAATGGATTTCAAAACAAACACTCGAAAAATCATGCTGTATTGAATACAAACCAAACCAATAAATTATATGGGTTTGACTTAGAAGCATGTCCAAAAACAAAACACACAAGTTGCAATTGTTCAGAATAATTAGGATTCATAGAAAAACTTCATTTTAAGACAACCCTATTACTTTCCTACACTGTCTTCTTCATTTGAAATGGATTTCAAAACAAACAGTCGAAAAATCATGTTGTATTGAATACAAACCAAACCAATAAATTATATCGGTTTGACGTGGAAGCATGTCCAAAAACAAAACACACAAGTTGCAATTGTTCAAAATAATTAGGATTCATGGAAAAACATCATTTTAAGACAACCCTATTGCTTTCCTACATTGTCTTCTTCATTTAAAATGGATTTCAAAACAAACACTCGAAAAATCAAGCTGTATTGAATACAAACCAAACCAATAAATTATATGGGTTTGACTTAGAAGCATGTCCAAAAACAAAACACACAAGTTGCAATTGTTCAAAATAATTAGGATTCATGGAAAAACTTCATTTTAAGACAACCCTATTGCTTTCCTACACTGTCTTCTTCATTTGAAATGGATTTCAAAACAAACACTCGAAAAATCATGCTGTATTGAATACAAACCAAACCAATAAATTATATGGGTTTGACTTAGAAGCATGTCCAAAAACAAAACACACAAGTTGCAATTGTTCAAAATAATTAGGATTCATGGAAAAACTTCATTTTAAGACAACCCTATTGCTTTCCTACACTGTCTTCTTCATTTGAAATGGATTTCAAAACAAACACTCGAAAAATCATGCTGTATTGAATACAAACCAAACCAATAAATTATATGGGTTTGACTTAGAAGCATGTCCAAAAACAAAACACACAAGTTGCAATTGTTCAGAATAATTAGGATTCATGGGAAAACATCATTTTAAGACAACCCTATTACTTTCCTACACTGTCTTCTTCATTTGAAATGGATTTCAAAACAAACAGTCGAAAAATCATGTTGTATTGAATACAAACCAAACCAATAAATTATATCGGTTTGTCGTGGAAGCATAGCCAAAAACAAAACACACAAGTTGCAATTGTTCAAAATAATTAGGATTCATGGAAAAACTTCATTTTAAGACAACCCTATTGCTTTCCTACACTGTCTTCTTCATTTGAAATGGATTTCAAAACAAACACTCGAAAAATCATGCTGTATTGAATACAAACCAAACCAATAAATTATATGGGTTTGACTTAGAAGCATGTCCAAAAACAAAACACACAAGTTGCAATTGTTCAGAATAATTAGGATTCATAGAAAAACTTCATTTTAAGACAACCCTATTACTTTCCTACACTGTCTTCTTCATTTGAAATGGATTTCAAAACAAACACTCGAAAAATCATGCTGTATTGAATACAAACCAAACCAATAAATTATATGGGTTTGACTTAGAAGCATGTCCAAAAACAAAACATACAAGTTGCAATTGTTCAAAATAATTAGGATTCATGGAAAAACTTCATTTTAAGACAACCCTATTGCTTTCCTACACTGACTTCTTCATTTGAAATGGATTTCAAAACAAACACTCGAAAAATCATGCTGTATTGAATACAAACCAAACCAATAAATTATATCGGTTTGACGTGGAAGCATGTCCAGACACAAAACACACAAGTTGCAATTGTTCAAAATAATTAGGATTCATGGAAAAACTTCATTTTAAGACAACCCTATTGCTTTCCTACACTGTCTTCTTCATTTGAAATGGATTTCAAAACAAACACTCGAAAAATCATGCTGTATTGAATACAAACCAAACCAATAAATTATATCGGTTCGACGTGGAAGCATAGCCAAAAACAAAACACACAAGTTGCAATTGTTCAAAATAATTAGGATTCATGGAAAAACTTCATTTTAAGACAACCCTATTGCTTTCCTACACTGTCTTCTTCATTTGAAATGGATTTCAAAACAAACACTCGAAAAATCATGCTGTATTGAATACAAACCAAACCAATAAATTATATGGGTTTGACTTAGAAGCATGTCCAAAAACAAAACACACAAGTTGCAATTGTTCAAAATAATTAGGATTCATGGAAAAACTTCATTTTAAGACAACCCTATTGCTTTCCTACACTGTCTTCTTCATTTGAAATGGATTTCAAAACAAACACTCGAAAAATCATGCTGTATTGAATACAAACCAAACCAATAAATTATATGGGTTTGACTTAGAAGCATGTCCAAAAACAAAACACACAAGTTGCAATTGTTCAAAATAATTAGGATTCATGGAAAAACTTCATTTTAAGACAACCCTATTGCTTTCCTACACTGTCTTCTTCATTTGAAATGGATTTCAAAACAAACACTCGAAAAATCATGCTGTATTGAATACAAACCAAACCAATAAATTATATGGGTTTGACTTAGAAGCATGTCCAAAAACAAAACACACAAGTTGCAATTGTTCAGAATAATTAGGATTCATGGGAAAACATCATTTTAAGACAACCCTATTACTTTCCTACACTGTCTTCTTCATTTGAAATGGATTTCAAAACAAACAGTCGAAAAATCATGCTGTATTGAATACAAACCAAACCAATAAATTATATCGGTTTGTCGTGGAAGCATAGCCAAAAACAAAACACACAAGTTGCAATTGTTCAAAATAATTAGGATTCATGGAAAAACTTCATTTTAAGACAACCCTATTGCTTTCCTACACTGTCTTCTTCATTTGAAATGGATTTCAAAACAAACACTCGAAAAATCATGCTGTATTGAATACAAACCAAACCAATAAATTATATGGGTTTGACTTAGAAGCATGTCCAAAAACAAAACACACAAGTTGCAATTGTTCAGAATAATTAGGATTCATAGAAAAACTTCATTTTAAGACAACCCTATTACTTTCCTACACTGTCTTCTTCATTTGAAATGGATTTCAAAACAAACACTCGAAAAATCATGCTGTATTGAATACAAACCAAACCAATAAATTATATGGGTTTGACTTAGAAGCATGTCCAAAAACAAAACATACAAGTTGCAATTGTTCAAAATAATTAGGATTCATGGAAAAACTTCATTTTAAGACAACCCTATTGCTTTCCTACACTGACTTCTTCATTTGAAATGGATTTCAAAACAAACACTCGAAAAATCATGCTGTATTGAATACAAACCAAACCAATAAATTATATCGGTTTGACGTGGAAGCATGTCCAGACACAAAACACACAAGTTGCAATTGTTCAAAATAATTAGGATTCATGGAAAAACTTCATTTTAAGACAACCCTATTGCTTTCCTACACTGTCTTCTTCATTTGAAATGGATTTCAAAACAAACACTCGAAAAATCATGCTGTATTGAATACAAACCAAACCAATAAATTATATCGGTTCGACGTGGAAGCATAGCCAAAAACAAAACACACAAGTTGCAATTGTTCAAAATAATTAGGATTCATGGAAAAACTTCATTTTAAGACAACCCTATTGCTTTCCTACACTGTCTTCTTCATTTGAAATGGATTTCAAAACAAACACTCGAAAAATCATGCTGTATTGAATACAAACCAAACCAATAAATTATATGGGTTTGACTTAGAAGCATGTCCAAAAACAAAACACACAAGTTGCAATTGTTCAAAATAATTAGGATTCATGGAAAAACTTCATTTTAAGACAACCCTATTGCTTTCCTACACTGTCTTCTTCATTTGAAATGGATTTCAAAACAAACAGTCGAAAAATCATGTTGTATTGAATACAAACCAAACCAATAAATTATATCGGTTTGACGTGGAAGCATGTCCAAAAACAAAACACACAAGTTGCAATTGTTCAGAATAATTAGGATTCATGGAAAAACTTCATTTTAAGACAACCCTATTGCTTTCCTACACTGTCTTCTTCATTTGAAATGGATTTCAAAACAAACAGTCGAAAAATCATGTTGTATTGAATACAAACCAAACCAATAAATTATATCGGTTTGACGTGGAAGCATGTCCAAAAACAAAACACACAAGTTGCAATTGTTCAGAATAATTAGGATTCATGGAAAAACTTCATTTTAAGACAACCCTATTGCTTTCCTACACTGTCTTCTTCATTTGAAATGGATTTCAAAACAAACAGTCGAAAAATCATGTTGTATTGAATACAAACCAAACCAATAAATTATATGGGTTTGACTTAGAAACATGTCCAAAAACAAAACACACAAGTTGCAATTGTTCAAAATAATTAGGATTCATGGAAAAACTTCATTTTAAGACAACCCTATTTCTTTCCTACACTGTCTTCTTCATTTGAAATGGATTTCAAAACAAACAGTCGAAAAATCATGCTGTATTGAATACAAACCAAACCAATAAATTATATCGGTTTGACGTGGAAGCATGTCCAAAAACAATACACACAAGTTGCAATTGTTCAAAATAATTAGGATTCATGGAAAAACTTCATTTTAAGACAACCCTATTGCTTTCCTACATTGTCTTCTTCATTTAAAATGGATTTCAAAACAAACACTCGAAAAATCAAGCTGTATTGAATACAAACCAAACCAATAAATTATATGGGTTTGACTTAGAAGCATGTCCAAAAACAAAACACACAAGTTGCAATTGTTCAAAATAATTAGGATTCATGGAAAAACTTCATTTTAAGACAACCCTATTGCTTTCCTACACTGTCTTCTTCATTTGAAATGGATTTCAAAACAAACAGTCGAAAAATCATGCTGTATTGAATACAAACCAAACCAATAAATTATATGGGTTTGACTTAGAAGCATGTCCAAAAACAAAACACACAAGTTGCAATTGTTCAAAATAATTAGGATTCATGGAAAAACTTCATTTTAAGACAACCCTATTGCTTTCCTACACTGTCTTCTTCATTTGAAATGGATTTCAAAACAAACACTCGAAAAATCATGCTGTATTGAATACAAACCAAACCAATAAATTATATGGGTTTGACTTAGAAGCATGTCCAAAAACAAAACACACAAGTTGCAATTGTTCAGAATAATTAGGATTCATAGAAAAACTTCATTTTAAGACAACCCTATTACTTTCCTACACTGTCTTCTTCATTTGAAATGGATTTCAAAACAAACAGTCGAAAAATCATGTTGTATTGAATACAAACCAAACCAATAAATTATATCGGTTTGACGTGGAAGCATGTCCAAAAACAAAACACACAAGTTGCAATTGTTCAAAATAATTAGGATTCATGGAAAAACATCATTTTAAGACAACCCTATTGCTTTCCTACATTGTCTTCTTCATTTAAAATGGATTTCAAAACAAACACTCGAAAAATCAAGCTGTATTGAATACAAACCAAACCAATAAATTATATGGGTTTGACTTAGAAGCATGTCCAAAAACAAAACACACAAGTTGCAATTGTTCAAAATAATTAGGATTCATGGAAAAACTTCATTTTAAGACAACCCTATTGCTTTCCTACACTGTCTTCTTCATTTGAAATGGATTTCAAAACAAACACTCGAAAAATCATGCTGTATTGAATACAAACCAAACCAATAAATTATATGGGTTTGACTTAGAAGCATGTCCAAAAACAAAACACACAAGTTGCAATTGTTCAAAATAATTAGGATTCATGGAAAAACTTCATTTTAAGACAACCCTATTTCTTTCCTACACTGTCTTCTTCATTTGAAATGGATTTCAAAACAAACACTCGAAAAATCATGCTGTATTGAATACAAACCAAACCAATAAATTATATGGGTTTGACTTAGAAGCATGTCCAAAAACAAAACACACAAGTTGCAATTGTTCAGAATAATTAGGATTCATAGAAAAACTTCATTTTAAGACAACCCTATTACTTTCCTACACTGTCTTCTTCATTTGAAATGGATTTCAAAACAAACACTCGAAAAATCATGCTGTATTGAATACAAACCAAACCAATAAATTATATGGGTTTGACTTAGAAGCATGTCCAAAAACAAAACACACAAGTTGCAATTGTTCAGAATAATTAGGATTCATAGAAAAACTTCATTTTAAGACAACCCTATTACTTTCCTACACTGTCTTCTTCATTTGAAATGGATTTCAAAACAAACACTCGAAAAATCATGCTGTATTGAATACAAACCAAACCAATAAATTATATGGGTTTGACTTAGAAGCATGTCCAAAAACAAAACACACAAGTTGCAATTGTTCAGAATAATTAGGATTCATGGGAAAACATCATTTTAAGACAACCCTATTACTTTCCTACACTGTCTTCTTCATTTAAAATGGATTTCAAAACAAACAGTCGAAAAATCATGCTGTATTGAATACAAACCAAACCAATAAATTATATCGGTTTGTCGTGGAAGCATAGCCAAAAACAAAACACACAAGTTGCAATTGTTCAAAATAATTAGGATTCATGGAAAAACTTCATTTGAAGACAACCCTATTACTTTCCTACACTGTCTTCTTCATTTGAAATGGATTTCAAAACAAACACTAGAAAAATCATGCTGTATTGAATACAAACCAAACCAATAAATTATATGGGTTTGACTTAGAAGCATGTCCAAAAACAAAACACACAAGTTGCAATTGTTCAAAATAATTAGGATTCATAGAAAAACATCATTTTAAGACAACCCTATTACTTTCCTACACTGTCTTCTTCATTTGAAATGGATTTCAAAACAAACACTCGAAAAATCATGCTGTATTGAATACAAACCAAACCAATAAATTATATGGGTTTGACTTAGAAGCATGTCCAAAAACAAAACACACAAGTTGCAATTGTTCAAAATAATTAGGATTCATGGGAAAACATCATTTTAAGACAACCCTATTACTTTCCTACACTGTCTTCTTCATTTAAAATGGATTTCAAAACAAACAGTCGAAAAATCATGCTGTATTGAATACAAACCAAACCAATAAATTATATCGGTTTGTCGTGGAAGCATAGCCAAAAACAAAACACACAAGTTGCAATTGTTCAAAATAATTAGGATTCATGGAAAAACTTCATTTGAAGACAACCCTATTACTTTCCTACACTGTCTTCTTCATTTGAAATGGATTTCAAAACAAACACTAGAAAAATCATGCTGTATTGAATACAAACCAAACCAATAAATTATATGGGTTTGACTTAGAAGCATGTCCAAAAACAAAACACACAAGTTGCAATTGTTCAAAATAATTAGGATTCATAGAAAAACTTCATTTTAAGACAACCCTATTACTTTCCTACACTGTCTTCTTCATTTGAAATGGATTTCAAAACAAACACTCGAAAAATCATGCTGTATTGAATACAAACCAAACCAATAAATTATATGGGTTTGACTTAGAAGCATGTCCAAAAACAAAACACACAAGTTGCAATTGTTCAAAATAATTAGGATTCATGGAAAAACTTCATTTTAAGACAACCCTATTGCTTTCCTACACTGACTTCTTCATTTGAAATGGATTTCAAAACAAACACTCGAAAAATCATGCTGTATTGAATACAAACCAAACCAATAAATTATATCGGTTTGACGTGGAAGCATGTCCAGACACAAAACACACAAGTTGCAATTGTTCAGAATAATTAGGATTCATAGAAAAACTTCATTTTAAGACAACCCTATTACTTTCCTACACTGTCTTCTTCATTTGAAATGGATTTCAAAACAAACACTCGAAAAATCATGCTGTATTGAATACAAACCAAACCAATAAATTATATCGGTTCGTCGTGGAAGCATATCCAAAAACAAAACACACAAGTTGCAATTGTTCAAAATAATTAGGATTCATGGAAAAACTTCATTTTAAGACAACCCTATTGCTTTCCTACATTGTCTTCTTCATTTAAAATGGATTTCAAAACAAACACTCGAAAAATCAAGCTGTATTGAATACAAACCAAACCAATAAATTATATGGGTTTGACTTAGAAGCATGTCCAAAAACAAAACACACAAGTTGCAATTGTTCAAAATAATTAGGATTCATGGAAAAACTTCATTTTAAGACAACCCTATTGCTTTCCTACACTGTCTTCTTCATTTGAAATGGATTTCAAAACAAACACTCGAAAAATCATGCTGTATTGAATACAAACCAAACCAATAAATTATATGGGTTTGACTTAGAAGCATGTCCAAAAACAAAACACACAAGTTGCAATTGTTCAAAATAATTAGGATTCATGGAAAAACTTAATCTTAAGACAACCCTATTGCTTTCCTACATTGTCTTCTTCATTTGAAATGGATTTCAAAACAAACACTCGAAAAATCAAGCTATATTGAAGAGAACCCAAACCAATAAATTATATGGGTTTGACGTGCAAGCATGTCCAAAAATGTAACACACAAGTTGCAAATGTTCAAAATAATTAGGATTCATGGAAAAACTTAATTTTAAGACAACCCTATTGCTTTCCTACACTCTCTTCTTCATTTGAAATGGATTTCAAAACAAATACTGTAAAAATCATGCTGTATTCAATAGAATCCAAACCAATAAATTATATGGGTTTGACGTGCAAGCATGTCCAAAAACGTAACACACAAGTTGCAAATGTTCAAAATAATTAGGATTCATGGAAAAACTTAATTTTAAGACAACCCTATTGCTTTCCTACACTCTCTTCTTCATTTGAAATGGATTTCAAAACAAATACTGTAAAAATCATGCTGTATTCAATAGAATCCAAACCAATAAATTATAGGGGTTTGACGTGTAAGCATGTCCAAAAACGTAACACACAAGTTGCAAATGTTCAAAATAATTAGGATTCATGGAAAAACTTAATTTTAAGACAACCCTATTGGTTTCCTACACTGACTTCTTCATTTGAAATGGATTTCAAAACAAACACTCGAAAAATCATGCTATATTGAATACAAACCAAACCAATAAATTATATGGGTTTGACTTAGAAGCATGTCCAAAAACAAAACACACAAGTTGCAATTGTTCAAAATAATTAGGATTCATGGAAAAACTTCATTTTAAGACAACCCTATTGCTTTCCTACACTGACTTCTTCATTTGAAATGGATTTCAAAACAAACACTCGAAAAATCATGCTGTATTGAATACAAACCAAACCAATAAATTATATCGGTTTGACGTGGAAGCATGTCCAGACACAAAACACACAAGTTGCAATTGTTCAAAATAATTAGGATTCATGGAAAAACTTCATTTTAAGACAACCCTATTGCTTTCCTACACTGTCTTCTTCATTTGAAATGGATTTCAAAACAAACACTCGAAAAATCATGCTGTATTGAATACAAACCAAACCAATAAATTATATCGGTTCGACGTGGAAGCATATCTAAAAACAAAACACACAAGTTGCAATTGTTCAAAATAATTAGGATTCATGGAAAAACTTCATTTTAAGACAACCCTATTGCTTTCCTACATTGTCTTCTTCATTTAAAATGGATTTCAAAACAAACACTCGAAAAATCAAGCTGTATTGAATACAAACCAAACCAATAAATTATATGGGTTTGACTTAGAAGCATGTCCAAAAACAAAACACACAAGTTGCAATTGTTCAAAATAATTAGGATTCATGGAAAAACTTCATTTTAAGACAACCCTATTGCTTTCCTACACTGTCTTCTTCATTTGAAATGGATTTCAAAACAAACACTCGAAAAATCATGCTGTATTGAATACAAACCAAACCAATAAATTATATGGGTTTGACTTAGAAGCATGTCCAAAAACAAAACACACAAGTTGCAATTGTTCAGAATAATTAGGATTCATAGAAAAACTTCATTTTAAGACAACCCTATTACTTTCCTACACTGTCTTCTTCATTTGAAATGGATTTCAAAACAAACACTCGAAAAATCATGCTGTATTGAATACAAACCAAACCAATAAATTATATCGGTTTGACGTGGAAGCATGTCCAAAAACAAAACACACAAGTTGCAATTGTTCAAAATAATTAGGATTCATGGAAAAACTTCATTTTAAGACAACCCTATTGCTTTCCTACACTGACTTCTTCATTTGAAATGGATTTCAAAACAAACACTCGAAAAATCATGCTGTATTGAATACAAACCAAACCAATAAAGTATATGGGTTTGACGTGGAAGCATGTCCAAAAACAAAACACACAAGTTGCAATTGTTCAAAATAAATAGGATTCATGGAAAAACTTCATTTTAAGACAACCCTATTGCTTTCCTACACTGTCTTCTTCATTTGAAATGGATTTCAAAACAAACACTCGAAAAATCATGCTGTATTGAATACAAACCAAACCAATAAATTATATGGGTTTGACTTAGAAGCATGTCCAAAAACAAAACACACAAGTTGCAATTGTTCAGAATAATTAGGATTCATGGGAAAACATCATTTTAAGACAACCCTATTACTTTCCTACACTGTCTTCTTCATTTGAAATGGATTTCAAAACAAACAGTCGAAAAATCATGCTGTATTGAATACAAACCAAACCAATAAATTATATCGGTTTGTCGTGGAAGCATAGCCAAAAACAAAACACACAAGTTGCAATTGTTCAAAATAATTAGGATTCATGGAAAAACTTCATTTGAAGACAACCCTATTACTTTCCTACACTGTCTTCTTCATTTGAAATGGATTTCAAAACAAACACTCGAAAAATCATGCTGTATTGAATACAAACCAAACCAATAAATTATATGGGTTTGACTTAGAAGCATGTCCAAAAACAAAACACACAAGTTGCAATTGTTCAGAATAATTAGGATTCATAGAAAAACTTCATTTTAAGACAACCCTATTACTTTCCTACACTGTCTTCTTCATTTGAAATGGATTTCAAAACAAACACTCGAAAAATCATGCTGTATTGAATACAAACCAAACCAATAAATTATATGGGTTTGACTTAGAAGCATGTCCAAAAACAAAACACACAAGTTGCAATTGTTCAAAATAATTAGGATTCATGGAAAAACTTCATTTTAAGACAACCCTATTGCTTTCCTACACTGACTTCTTCATTTGAAATGGATTTCAAAACAAACACTCGAAAAATCATGCTGTATTGAATACAAACCAAACCAATAAATTATATCGGTTTGTCGTGGAAGCATAGCCAAAAACAAAACACAAAAGTTGCAATTGTTCAAAATAATTAGGATTCATGGAAAAACTTCATTTTAAGACAACCCTATTGCTTTCCTACACTGTCTTCTTCATTTGAAATGGATTTCAAAACAAACACTCGAAAAATCATGCTGTATTGAATACAAACCAAACCAATAAATTATATCGGTTTGACGTGGAAGCATGTCCAAAAACAAAACACACAAGTTGCAATTGTTCAAAATAATTAGGATTCATGGAAAAACTTCATTTTAAGACAACCCTATTGCTTTCCTACACTGTCTTCTTCATTTGAAATGGATTTCAAAACAAACACTCGAAAAATCATGCTGTATTGAATACAAACCAAACCAATAAATTATATGGGTTTGACTTAGAAGCATGTCCAAAAACAAAACACACAAGTTGCAATTGTTCAGAATAATTAGGATTCATGGAAAAACTTCATTTTAAGACAACCCTATTGCTTTCCTACATTGTCTTCTTCATTGGAAATGGATTTCAAAACAAACACTCGAAAAATCATGCTGTATTGAATACAAACCAAACCAATAAATTATATGGGTTTGACTTAGAAGCATGTCCAAAAACAAAACACACAAGTTGCAATTGTTCAGAATAATTAGGATTCATGGAAAAACTTCATTTTAAGACAACCCTATTACTTTCCTACATTGTCTTCTTCATTGGAAATGGATTTCAAAACAAACACTCGAAAAATCATGCTGTATTGAATACAAACCAAACCAATAAATTATATGGGTTTGACTTAGAAGCATGTCCAAAAACAAAACACACAAGTTGCAATTGTTCAAAATAATTAGGATTCATGGAAAAACTTCATTTTAAGACAACCCTATTGCTTTCCAACACTGACTTCTTCATTTGAAATGGATTTCAAAACAAACACTCGAAAAATCATGTTGTATTGAATACAAACCAAACCAATAAATTATATGGGTTTGACTTAGAAGCATGTCCAAAAACAAAACACACAAGTTGCAATTGTTCAAAATAATTAGGATTCTTGAAAAACTTCATTTTAAGACAACCCTATTGCTTTCCTACACTGACTTCTTCATTTGAAATGGATTTCAAAACAAACACTCGAAAAATCATGCTGTATTGAATACAAACCAAACCAATAAATTATATCGGTTTGACGTGGAAGCATGTCCAGAAACAAAACACACAAGTTGCAATTGTTCAAAATAATTAGGATTCATGGAAAAACTTCATTTTAAGACAACCCTATTACTTTCCTACACTGTCTTCTTCATTTGAAATGGATTTCAAAACAAACACTCGAAAAATCATGCTATATTGAATAGAAACCAAACCAATAAATTATATGGGTTTGACTTAGAAGCATGTCCAAAAACAAAACACACAAGTTGCAATTGTTCAAAATAATTAGGATTCATGGAAAAACTTCATTTTAAGACAACCCTATTGCTTTCCTACACTGACTTCTTCATTTGAAATGGATTTCAAAACAAACACTTGAAAAATCATGCTGTATTGAATACAAACCAAACCAATAAATTATATCGGTTTGACATGGAAGCATGTCCAAAAACAAAACACACAAGTTGCAATTGTTCAAAATAATTAGGATTCATGGAAAAACTTCATTTTAAGACAACCCTATTTCTTTCCTACACTGTCTTCTTCATTTGAAATGGATTTCAAAACAAACACTCGAAAAATCATGCTATATTGAATACAAACCAAACCAATAAATTATATGGGTTTGACTTAGAAGCATGTCCAAAAACAAAACACACAAGTTGCAATTGTTCAAAATAATTAGGATTCATGGAAAAACTTCATTTTAAGACAACCCTATTACTTTCCTACACTGTCTTCTTCATTTGAAATGGATTTCAAAACAAACACTCGAAAAATCATGCTATATTGAATACAAACCAAACCAATAAATTATATGGGTTTGACTTAGAAGCATGTCCAAAAACAAAACACACAAGTTGCAATTGTTCAAAATAATTAGGATTCATGGAAAAACTTCATTTTAAGACAACCCTATTGCTTTCCTACATTGACTTCTTCATTTGAAATGGATTTCAAAACAAACACTCGAAAAATCATGCTGTATTGAATACAAACCAAACCAATAAATTATATCGGTTTGACGTGGAAGCATGTCCAAAAACAAAACACACAAGTTGCAATTGTTCAAAATAATTAGGATTCATAGAAAAACTTCATTTTAAGACAACCCTATTACTTTCCTACACTGTCTTCTTCATTTGAAATGGATTTCAAAACAAACACTCGAAAAATCATGCTATATTGAATACAAACCAAACCAATAAATTATATGGGTTTGACTTAGAAGCATGTCCAAAAACAAAACACACAAGTTGCAATTGTTCAAAATAATTAGGATTCATGGAAAAACTTCATTTTAAGACAACCCTATTACTTTCCTACACTGTCTTCTTCATTTGAAATGGATTTCAAAACAAACACTCGAAAAATCATGCTGTATTGAATACAAACCAAACCAATAAATTATATCGGTTTGACGTGGAAGCATGTCCAGAAACAAAACACACAAGTTGCAATTGTTCAAAATAATTAGGATTCATGGAAAAACTTCATTTTAAGACAACCCTATTACTTTCCTACACTGTCTTCTTCATTTGAAATGGATTTCAAAACAAACACTCGAAAAATCATGCTATATTGAATACAAACCAAACCAATAAATTATATGGGTTTGACTTAGAAGCATGTCCAAAAACAAAACACACAAGTTGCAATTGTTCAAAATAATTAGGATTCATGGAAAAACTTCATTTTAAGACAACCCTATTGCTTTCCTACACTGACTTCTTCATTTGAAATGGATTTCAAAACAAACACTTGAAAAATCATGCTGTATTGAATACAAACCAAACCAATAAATTATATCGGTTTGACATGGAAGCATGTCCAAAAACAAAACACACAAGTTGCAATTGTTCAAAATAATTAGGATTCATGGAAAAACTTCATTTTAAGACAACCCTATTTCTTTCCTACACTGTCTTCTTCATTTGAAATGGATTTCAAAACAAACACTCGAAAAATCATGCTATATTGAATACAAACCAAACCAATAAATTATATGGGTTTGACTTAGAAGCATGTCCAAAAACAAAACACACAAGTTGCAATTGTTCAAAATAATTAGGATTCATGGAAAAACTTCATTTTAAGACAACCCTATTACTTTCCTACACTGTCTTCTTCATTTGAAATGGATTTCAAAACAAACACTCGAAAAATCATGCTATATTGAATACAAACCAAACCAATAAATTATATGGGTTTGACTTAGAAGCATGTCCAAAAACAAAACACACAAGTTGCAATTGTTCAAAATAATTAGGATTCATGGAAAAACTTCATTTTAAGACAACCCTATTGCTTTCCTACATTGACTTCTTCATTTGAAATGGATTTCAAAACAAACACTCGAAAAATCATGCTGTATTGAATACAAACCAAACCAATAAATTATATCGGTTTGACGTGGAAGCATGTCCAAAAACAAAACACACAAGTTGCAATTGTTCAAAATAATTAGGATTCATAGAAAAACTTCATTTTAAGACAACCCTATTACTTTCCTACACTGTCTTCTTCATTTGAAATGGATTTCAAAACAAACACTCGAAAAATCATGCTATATTGAATACAAACCAAACCAATAAATTATATGGGTTTGACTTAGAAGCATGTCCAAAAACAAAACACACAAGTTGCAATTGTTCAAAATAATTAGGATTCATGGAAAAACTTCATTTTAAGACAACCCTATTGCTTTCCTACACTGACTTCTTCATTTGAAATGGATTTCAAAACAAACACTCGAAAAATCATGCTATATTGAATACAAACCAAACCAATAAATTATATGGGTTTGACTTAGAAGCATGTCCAAAAACAAAACACACAAGTTGCAATTGTTCAAAATAATTAGGATTCATGGAAAAACTTCATTTTAAGACAACCCTATTGCTTTCCTACACTGACTTCTTCATTTGAAATGGATTTCAAAACAAACACTCGAAAAATCATGCTGTATTGAATACAAACCAAACCAATAAATTATATCGGTTTGACGTGGAAGCATGTCCAGACACAAAACACACAAGTTGCAATTGTTCAAAATAATTAGGATTCATGGAAAAACTTCATTTTAAGACAACCCTATTGCTTTCCTACACTGTCTTCTTCATTTGAAATGGATTTCAAAACAAACACTCGAAAAATCATGCTGTATTGAATACAAACCAAACCAATAAATTATATCGGTTCGACGTGGAAGCATATCTAAAAACAAAACACACAAGTTGCAATTGTTCAAAATAATTAGGATTCATGGAAAAACTTCATTTTAAGACAACCCTATTGCTTTCCTACATTGTCTTCTTCATTTAAAATGGATTTCAAAACAAACACTCGAAAAATCAAGCTGTATTGAATACAAACCAAACCAATAAATTATATGGGTTTGACTTAGAAGCATGTCCAAAAACAAAACACACAAGTTGCAATTGTTCAAAATAATTAGGATTCATGGAAAAACTTCATTTTAAGACAACCCTATTGCTTTCCTACACTGTCTTCTTCATTTGAAATGGATTTCAAAACAAACACTCGAAAAATCATGCTGTATTGAATACAAACCAAACCAATAAATTATATGGGTTTGACTTAGAAGCATGTCCAAAAACAAAACACACAAGTTGCAATTGTTCAGAATAATTAGGATTCATAGAAAAACTTCATTTTAAGACAACCCTATTACTTTCCTACACTGTCTTCTTCATTTGAAATGGATTTCAAAACAAACACTCGAAAAATCATGCTGTATTGAATACAAACCAAACCAATAAATTATATCGGTTTGACGTGGAAGCATGTCCAAAAACAAAACACACAAGTTGCAATTGTTCAAAATAATTAGGATTCATGGAAAAACTTCATTTTAAGACAACCCTATTGCTTTCCTACACTGACTTCTTCATTTGAAATGGATTTCAAAACAAACACTCGAAAAATCATGCTGTATTGAATACAAACCAAACCAATAAAGTATATGGGTTTGACGTGGAAGCATGTCCAAAAACAAAACACACAAGTTGCAATTGTTCAAAATAAATAGGATTCATGGAAAAACTTCATTTTAAGACAACCCTATTGCTTTCCTACACTGTCTTCTTCATTTGAAATGGATTTCAAAACAAACACTCGAAAAATCATGCTGTATTGAATACAAACCAAACCAATAAATTATATGGGTTTGACTTAGAAGCATGTCCAAAAACAAAACACACAAGTTGCAATTGTTCAGAATAATTAGGATTCATGGGAAAACATCATTTTAAGACAACCCTATTACTTTCCTACACTGTCTTCTTCATTTGAAATGGATTTCAAAACAAACAGTCGAAAAATCATGCTGTATTGAATACAAACCAAACCAATAAATTATATCGGTTTGTCGTGGAAGCATAGCCAAAAACAAAACACACAAGTTGCAATTGTTCAAAATAATTAGGATTCATGGAAAAACTTCATTTGAAGACAACCCTATTACTTTCCTACACTGTCTTCTTCATTTGAAATGGATTTCAAAACAAACACTCGAAAAATCATGCTGTATTGAATACAAACCAAACCAATAAATTATATGGGTTTGACTTAGAAGCATGTCCAAAAACAAAACACACAAGTTGCAATTGTTCAGAATAATTAGGATTCATAGAAAAACTTCATTTTAAGACAACCCTATTACTTTCCTACACTGTCTTCTTCATTTGAAATGGATTTCAAAACAAACACTCGAAAAATCATGCTGTATTGAATACAAACCAAACCAATAAATTATATGGGTTTGACTTAGAAGCATGTCCAAAAACAAAACACACAAGTTGCAATTGTTCAAAATAATTAGGATTCATGGAAAAACTTCATTTTAAGACAACCCTATTGCTTTCCTACACTGACTTCTTCATTTGAAATGGATTTCAAAACAAACACTCGAAAAATCATGCTGTATTGAATACAAACCAAACCAATAAATTATATCGGTTTGTCGTGGAAGCATAGCCAAAAACAAAACACAAAAGTTGCAATTGTTCAAAATAATTAGGATTCATGGAAAAACTTCATTTTAAGACAACCCTATTGCTTTCCTACACTGTCTTCTTCATTTGAAATGGATTTCAAAACAAACACTCGAAAAATCATGCTGTATTGAATACAAACCAAACCAATAAATTATATCGGTTTGACGTGGAAGCATGTCCAAAAACAAAACACACAAGTTGCAATTGTTCAAAATAATTAGGATTCATGGAAAAACTTCATTTTAAGACAACCCTATTGCTTTCCTACACTGTCTTCTTCATTTGAAATGGATTTCAAAACAAACACTCGAAAAATCATGCTGTATTGAATACAAACCAAACCAATAAATTATATGGGTTTGACTTAGAAGCATGTCCAAAAACAAAACACACAAGTTGCAATTGTTCAGAATAATTAGGATTCATGGAAAAACTTCATTTTAAGACAACCCTATTGCTTTCCTACATTGTCTTCTTCATTGGAAATGGATTTCAAAACAAACACTCGAAAAATCATGCTGTATTGAATACAAACCAAACCAATAAATTATATGGGTTTGACTTAGAAGCATGTCCAAAAACAAAACACACAAGTTGCAATTGTTCAGAATAATTAGGATTCATGGAAAAACTTCATTTTAAGACAACCCTATTACTTTCCTACATTGTCTTCTTCATTGGAAATGGATTTCAAAACAAACACTCGAAAAATCATGCTGTATTGAATACAAACCAAACCAATAAATTATATGGGTTTGACTTAGAAGCATGTCCAAAAACAAAACACACAAGTTGCAATTGTTCAAAATAATTAGGATTCATGGAAAAACTTCATTTTAAGACAACCCTATTGCTTTCCAACACTGACTTCTTCATTTGAAATGGATTTCAAAACAAACACTCGAAAAATCATGTTGTATTGAATACAAACCAAACCAATAAATTATATGGGTTTGACTTAGAAGCATGTCCAAAAACAAAACACACAAGTTGCAATTGTTCAAAATAATTAGGATTCTTGAAAAACTTCATTTTAAGACAACCCTATTGCTTTCCTACACTGACTTCTTCATTTGAAATGGATTTCAAAACAAACACTCGAAAAATCATGCTGTATTGAATACAAACCAAACCAATAAATTATATCGGTTTGACGTGGAAGCATGTCCAGAAACAAAACACACAAGTTGCAATTGTTCAAAATAATTAGGATTCATGGAAAAACTTCATTTTAAGACAACCCTATTACTTTCCTACACTGTCTTCTTCATTTGAAATGGATTTCAAAACAAACACTCGAAAAATCATGCTATATTGAATAGAAACCAAACCAATAAATTATATGGGTTTGACTTAGAAGCATGTCCAAAAACAAAACACACAAGTTGCAATTGTTCAAAATAATTAGGATTCATGGAAAAACTTCATTTTAAGACAACCCTATTGCTTTCCTACACTGACTTCTTCATTTGAAATGGATTTCAAAACAAACACTTGAAAAATCATGCTGTATTGAATACAAACCAAACCAATAAATTATATCGGTTTGACATGGAAGCATGTCCAAAAACAAAACACACAAGTTGCAATTGTTCAAAATAATTAGGATTCATGGAAAAACTTCATTTTAAGACAACCCTATTTCTTTCCTACACTGTCTTCTTCATTTGAAATGGATTTCAAAACAAACACTCGAAAAATCATGCTATATTGAATACAAACCAAACCAATAAATTATATGGGTTTGACTTAGAAGCATGTCCAAAAACAAAACACACAAGTTGCAATTGTTCAAAATAATTAGGATTCATGGAAAAACTTCATTTTAAGACAACCCTATTACTTTCCTACACTGTCTTCTTCATTTGAAATGGATTTCAAAACAAACACTCGAAAAATCATGCTATATTGAATACAAACCAAACCAATAAATTATATGGGTTTGACTTAGAAGCATGTCCAAAAACAAAACACACAAGTTGCAATTGTTCAAAATAATTAGGATTCATGGAAAAACTTCATTTTAAGACAACCCTATTGCTTTCCTACATTGACTTCTTCATTTGAAATGGATTTCAAAACAAACACTCGAAAAATCATGCTGTATTGAATACAAACCAAACCAATAAATTATATCGGTTTGACGTGGAAGCATGTCCAAAAACAAAACACACAAGTTGCAATTGTTCAAAATAATTAGGATTCATAGAAAAACTTCATTTTAAGACAACCCTATTACTTTCCTACACTGTCTTCTTCATTTGAAATGGATTTCAAAACAAACACTCGAAAAATCATGCTATATTGAATACAAACCAAACCAATAAATTATATGGGTTTGACTTAGAAGCATGTCCAAAAACAAAACACACAAGTTGCAATTGTTCAAAATAATTAGGATTCATGGAAAAACTTCATTTTAAGACAACCCTATTACTTTCCTACACTGTCTTCTTCATTTGAAATGGATTTCAAAACAAACACTCGAAAAATCATGCTGTATTGAATACAAACCAAACCAATAAATTATATCGGTTTGACGTGGAAGCATGTCCAGAAACAAAACACACAAGTTGCAATTGTTCAAAATAATTAGGATTCATGGAAAAACTTCATTTTAAGACAACCCTATTACTTTCCTACACTGTCTTCTTCATTTGAAATGGATTTCAAAACAAACACTCGAAAAATCATGCTATATTGAATACAAACCAAACCAATAAATTATATGGGTTTGACTTAGAAGCATGTCCAAAAACAAAACACACAAGTTGCAATTGTTCAAAATAATTAGGATTCATGGAAAAACTTCATTTTAAGACAACCCTATTGCTTTCCTACACTGACTTCTTCATTTGAAATGGATTTCAAAACAAACACTTGAAAAATCATGCTGTATTGAATACAAACCAAACCAATAAATTATATCGGTTTGACATGGAAGCATGTCCAAAAACAAAACACACAAGTTGCAATTGTTCAAAATAATTAGGATTCATGGAAAAACTTCATTTTAAGACAACCCTATTACTTTCCTACACTGTCTTCTTCATTTGAAATGGATTTCAAAACAAACACTCGAAAAATCATGCTATATTGAATACAAACCAAACCAATAAATTATATGGGTTTGACTTAGAAGCATGTCCAAAAACAAAACATACAAGTTGCAATTGTTCAAAATAATTAGGATTCATGGAAAAACTTCATTTTAAGACAACCCTATTACTTTCCTACACTGTCTTCTTCATTTGAAATGGATTTCAAAACAAACACTCGAAAAATCATGCTATATTGAATACAAACCAAACCAATAAATTATATGGGTTTGACTTAGAAGCATGTCCAAAAACAAAACACACAAGTTGCAATTGTTCAAAATAATTAGGATTCATGGAAAAACTTCATTTTAAGACAACCCTATTGCTTTCCTACATTGACTTCTTCATTTGAAATGGATTTCAAAACAAACACTCGAAAAATCATGCTGTATTGAATACAAACCAAACCAATAAATTATATCGGTTTGACGTGGAAGCATGTCCAAAAACAAAACACACAAGTTGCAATTGTTCAAAATAATTAGGATTCATAGAAAAACTTCATTTTAAGACAACCCTATTACTTTCCTACACTGTCTTCTTCATTTGAAATGGATTTCAAAACAAACACTCGAAAAATCATGCTATATTGAATACAAACCAAACCAATAAATTATATGGGTTTGACTTAGAAGCATGTCCAAAAACAAAACACACAAGTTGCAATTGTTCAAAATAATTAGGATTCATGGAAAAACTTCATTTTAAGACAACCCTATTGCTTTCCTACACTGACTTCTTCATTTGAAATGGATTTCAAAACAAACACTCGAAAAATCATGCTGTATTGAATACAAACCAAACCAATAAATTATATCGGTTTGACGTGGAAGCATGTCCAGAAAGAAAACACACAAGTTGCAATTGTTCAAAATAATTAGGATTCATGGAAAAACTTCATTTTAAGACAACCCTATTACTTTCCTACACTGTCTTCTTCATTTGAAATGGATTTCAAAACAAACACTCGAAAAATCATGCTATATTGAATACAAACCAAACCAATAAATTATATGGGTTTGACTTAGAAGCATGTCCAAAAACAAAACACACAAGTTGCAATTGTTCAAAATAATTAGGATTCATGGAAAAACTTCATTTTAAGACAACCCTATTACTTTCCTACACTGTCTTCTTCATTTGAAATGGATTTCAAAACAAACACTCGAAAAATCATGCTATATTGAATACAAACCAAACCAATAAATTATATGGGTTTGACTTAGAAGCATGTCCAAAAACAAAACACACAAGTTGCAATTGTTCAAAATAATTAGGATTCATGGAAAAACTTCATTTTAAGACAACCCTATTGCTTTCCTACATTGACTTCTTCATTTGAAATGGATTTCAAAACAAACACTCGAAAAATCATGCTGTATTGAATACAAACCAAACCAATAAATTATATCGGTTTGACGTGGAAGCATGTCCAAAAACAAAACACACAAGTTGCAATTGTTCAAAATAATTAGGATTCATAGAAAAACTTCATTTTAAGACAACCCTATTACTTTCCTACACTGTCTTCTTCATTTGAAATGGATTTCAAAACAAACACTCGAAAAATCATGCTATATTGAATACAAACCAAACCAATAAATTATATGGGTTTGACTTAGAAGCATGTCCAAAAACAAAACACACAAGTTGCAATTGTTCAAAATAATTAGGATTCATGGAAAAACTTCATTTTAAGACAACCCTATTGCTTTCCTACACTGACTTCTTCATTTGAAATGGATTTCAAAACAAACACTCGAAAAATCATGCTGTATTGAATACAAACCAAACCAATAAATTATATCGGTTTGACGTGGAAGCATGTCCAGAAAGAAAACACACAAGTTGCAATTGTTCAAAATAATTAGGATTCATGGAAAAACTTCATTTTAAGACAACCCTATTACTTTCCTACACTGTCTTCTTCATTTGAAATGGATTTCAAAACAAACACTCGAAAAATCATGCTATATTGAATACAAACCAAACCAATAAATTATATGGGTTTGACTTAGAAGCATGTCCAAAAACAAAACACACAAGTTGCAATTGTTCAAAATAATTAGGATTCATGGAAAAACTTCATTTTAAGACAACCCTATTGCTTTCCTACACTGTCTTCTTCATTTGAAATGGATTTCAAAACAAACACTCGAAAAATCATGCTATATTGAATACAAACCAAACCAATAAATTATATCGGTTTGACGTGGACGCATGTCCAAAAACAAAACACACAAGTTGCAATTGTTCAAAATAATTAGGATTCATGGAAAAACTTCATTTTAAGACAACCCTATTGCTTTCCTACATTGTCTTCTTCATTTGAAATGGATTTCAAAACAAATACTGTAAAAATCATGCTGTATTGAAGAGAACCCAAACCAATAAATTATATGGGTTTGACGTGCAAGCATGTCCAAAAACGTAACACACAAGTTGCAAATGTTCAAAATAATTAGGATTCATGGAAAAACTTAATTTTAAGACAACCCTATTGCTTTCCTACACTCTCTTCTTCATTTGAAATGGATTTTAAAACAAATACTGTAAAAATCATGCTGTAGTCAATAGAATCCAAACCAATAAATTATATGGGTTTGACGTGCAAGCATGTCCAAAAATGTAACACACAAGTTGCAAATGTTCAAAATAATTAGGATTCATGGAAAAACTTAATTTTAAGACAACCCTATTGCTTTCCTACACTCTCTTCTTCATTTGAAATGGATTTCAAAACAAATACTGTAAAAATCATGCTGTATTCAATAGAATCCAAACCAATAAATTATATGGGTTTGACGTGCAAGCATGTCCAAAAACGTAACACACAAGTTGCAAATGTTCAAAATAATTAGGATTCATGGAAAAACTTAATTTTAAGACAACCCTATTGCTTTCCTACACTCTCTTCTTCATTTGAAATGGATTTCAAAACAAATACTGTAAAAATCATGCTGTATTCAATAGAATCCAAACCAATAAATTATAGGGGTTTGACGTGTAAGCATGTCCAAAAACGTAACACACAAGTTGCAAATGTTCAAAATAATTAGGATTCATGGAAAAACTTAATTTTAAGACAACCCTATTGGTTTCCTACACTGACTTCTTCATTTGAAATGGATTTCAAAACAAACACTCGAAAAATCATGCTATATTGAATACAAACCAAACCAATAAATTATATGGGTTTGACTTAGAAGCATGTCCAAAAACAAAACACACAAGTTGCAATTGTTCAAAATAATTAGGATTCATGGAAAAACTTCATTTTAAGACAACCCTATTGCTTTCCTACACTGACTTCTTCATTTGAAATGGATTTCAAAACAAACACTCGAAAAATCATGCTGTATTGAATACAAACCAAACCAATAAATTATATCGGTTTGACGTGGAAGCATGTCCAGAAAGAAAACACACAAGTTGCAATTGTTCAAAATAATTAGGATTCATGGAAAAACTTCATTTTAAGACAACCCTATTACTTTCCTACACTGTCTTCTTCATTTGAAATGGATTTCAAAACAAACACTCGAAAAATCATGCTATATTGAATACAAACCAAACCAATAAATTATATGGGTTTGACTTAGAAGCATGTCCAAAAACAAAACACACAAGTTGCAATTGTTCAAAATAATTAGGATTCATGGAAAAACTTCATTTTAAGACAACCCTATTGCTTTCCGACACTCTCTTCTTCATTTGAAATGGATTTCAAAACAAATACTGTAAAAATCATGCTGTATTGAAGAGAACCCAAACCAATAAATTATATGGGTTTGACGTGCAAGCATGTCCAAAAACGTAACACACAAGTTGCAAATGTTCAAAATAATTAGGATTCATGGAAAAACTTAATTTTAAGACAACCCTATTGCTTTCCTACACTCTCTTCTTCATTTGAAATGGATTTCAAAACAAATACTGTAAAAATCATGCTGTATTCAATAGAATCCAAACCAATAAATTATATGGGTTTGACGTGCAAGTATGTCCAAAAATGTAACACACAAGTTGCAAATGTTCAAAATAATTAGGATTCATGGAAAAACTTAATTTTAAGACAACCCTATTGCTTTCCGACACTCTCTTCTTCATTTGAAATGGATTTCAAAACAAATACTGTAAAAATCATGCTGTATTGAAGAGAACCCAAACCAATAAATTATATGGGTTTGACATGCAAGCATGTCCAAAAACGTAACACACAAGTTGCAATTGTTCAAAATAATTAGGATTCATGGAAAAACTTCATTTTAAGACAACCCTATTGCTTTCCTACACTGTCTTCTTCATTTGAAATGGATTTCAAAACAAACACTCGAAAAATCATGCTATATTGAATACAAACCAAACCAATAAATTATATCGGTTTGACGTGGACGCATGTCCAAAAACAAAACACACAAGTTGCAATTGTTCAAAATAATTAGGATTCATGGAAAAACTTCATTTTAAGACAACCCTATTGCTTTCCTACATTGTCTTCTTCATTTGAAATGGATTTCAAAACAAATACTGTAAAAATCATGCTGTATTGAAGAGAACCCAAACCAATAAATTATATGGGTTTGACGTGCAAGCATGTCCAAAAACGTAACACACAAGTTGCAAATGTTCAAAATAATTAGGATTCATGGAAAAACTTAATTTTAAGACAACCCTATTGCTTTCCTACACTCTCTTCTTCATTTGAAATGGATTTCAAAACAAACACTCGAAAAATCATGCTGTATTCAATAGAATCCAAACCAATAAATTATATCGGTTTGACGTGCAAGCATGTCCAAAAATGTAACACACAAGTTGCAAATGTTCAAAATAATTAGGATTCATGGAAAAACTTAATTTTAAGACAACCCTATTGCTTTCCTACACTCTCTTCTTCATTTGAAATGGATTTCAAAACAAATACTGTAAAAATCATGCTGTATTCAATAGAATCCAAACCAATAAATTATATGGGTTTGACGTGCAAGCATGTCCAAAAACGTAACACACAAGTTGCAAATGTTCAAAATAATTAGGATTCATGGAAAAACTTAATTTTAAGACAACCCTATTGCTTTCCTACACTCTCTTCTTCATTTGAAATGGATTTCAAAACAAATACTGTAAAAATCATGCTGTATTCAATAGAATCCAAACCAATAAATTATAGGGGTTTGACGTGTAAGCATGTCCAAAAACGTAACACACAAGTTGCAAATGTTCAAAATAATTAGGATTCATGGAAAAACTTAATTTTAAGACAACCCTATTGGTTTCCTACACTGACTTCTTCATTTGAAATGGATTTCAAAACAAACACTCGAAAAATCATGCTATATTGAATACAAACCAAACCAATAAATTATATGGGTTTGACTTAGAAGCATGTCCAAAAACAAAACACACAAGTTGCAATTGTTCAAAATAATTAGGATTCATGGAAAAACTTAATTTTAAGACAACCCTATTGCTTTCCTACACTCTCTTCTTCATTTAAAATGGATTTCAAAACAAATACTGTAAAAATCATGCTGTATTGAAGAGAACCCAAACCAATAAATTATATGGGTTTGACGTGCAAGCATGTCCAAAAACGTAACACACAAGTTGCAAATGTTCAAAATAATTAGGATTCATGGAAAAACTTAATTTTAAGACAACCCTATTGCTTTCCGACACTCTCTTCTTCATTTGAAATGGATTTCAAAACAAATACTGTAAAAATCATGCTGTACTGAAGAGAACCCAAACCAATAAATTATATGGGTTTGACGTGCAAGCATGTCCAAAAACGTAACACACAAGTTGCAAATGTTCAAAATAATTAGGATTCATGGAAAAACTTAATTTTAAGACAACCCTATTGCTTTCCTACACTCTCTTCTTCATTTGAAATGGATTTCAAAACAAATACTGTAAAAATCATGCTGTATTCAATAGAATCCAAACCAATAAATTATATGGGTTTGACGTGCAAGCATGTCCAAAAACGTAACACACAAGTTGCAAATGTTCAAAATAATTAGGATTCATGGAAAAACTTAATTTTAAGACAACCCTATTGCTTTCCGACACTCTCTTCTTCATTTGAAATGGATTTCAAAACAAATACTGTAAAAATCATGCTGTATTGAAGAGAACCCAAACCAATAAATTATATGGGTTTGACATGCAAGCATGTCCAAAAACGTAACACACAAGTTGCAAATGTTCAAAATAATTAGGATTCATGGAAAAACTTAATTTTAAGACAACCCTATTGCTTTCCTACACTCTCTTCTTCATTTAAAATGGATTTCAAAACAAATACTGTAAAAATCATGCTGTATTCAATAGAAGCCAAACCAATAAATTATATGGGTTTGACGTGCAAGCATGTCCAAAAACGTAACACACAAGTTGCAAATGTTCAAAATAATTAGGATTCATGGAAAAACTTAATTTTTAGACAACCCTATTGCTTTCCTACACTCTCTTCTTCATTTAAAATGGATTTCAAAACAAATACTGTAAAAATCATGCTGTATTCAATAGAAGCCAAACCAATAAATTATATGGTTTTGACGTGCAAGCATGTCCAAAAACGTAACACACAAGTTGCAAATGTTCAAAATAATTAGGATTCATGGAAAAACTTAATTTTAAGACAACCCTATTGCTTTCCTACACTCTCTTCTTCATTTAAAATGGATTTCAAAACAAATACTGTAAAAATCATGCTGTATTCAATAGAATCCAAACCAATAAATTATATGGGTTTGACGTGCAAGCATGTCCAAAAACGTAACACACAAGTTGCAAATGTTCAAAATAATTAGGATTCATGGAAAAACTTTATTTTAAGACAACCCTATTGCTTTCCGACACTCTCTTCTTCAATTGAAATGGATTTCAAAACAAATACTGTAAAAATCATGCTGTATTGAAGAGAACCCAAACCAATAAATTATATGGGTTTGACGTGCAAGCATGTCCAAAAACGTAACACACAAGTTGCAAATGTTCAAAATAATTAGGATTCATGGAAAAACTTAATTTTAAGACAACCCTATTGCTTTCCTACACTCTCTTCTTCATTTGAAATGGATTTTAAAACAAATACTGTAAAAATCATGCTGTATTCAATAGAATCCAAACCAATAAATTATATGGGTTTGACGTGCAAGCATGTCCAAAAACGTAACACACAAGTTGCAAATGTTCAAAATAATTAGGATTCATGGAAAAACTTAATTTTAAGACAACCCTATTGCTTTCCGACACTCTCTTCTTCATTTGAAATGGATTTCAAAACAAATACTGTAAAAATCATGCTGTATTGAAGAGAACCCAAACCAATAAATTATATGGGTTTGACATGCAAGCATGTCCAAAAACGTAACACACAAGTTGCAAATGTTCAAAATAATTAGGATTCATGGAAAAACTTAATTTTAAGACAACCCTATTGGTTTCCTACACTCTCTTCTTCATTTAAAATGGATTTCAAAACAAATACTGTAAAAATCATGCTGTATTCAATAGAAGCCAAACCAATAAATTATATGGGTTTGACGTGCAAGCATGTCCAAAAACGTAACACACAAGTTGCAAATGTTCAAAATAATTAGGATTCATGGAAAAACTTAATTTTTAGACAACCCTATTGCTTTCCTACACTCTCTTCTTCATTTAAAATGGATTTCAAAACAAATACTGTAAAAATCATGCTGTATTCAATAGAAGCCAAACCAATAAATTATATGGTTTTGACGTGCAAGCATGTCCAAAAACGTAACACACAAGTTGCAAATGTTCAAAATAATTAGGATTCATGGAAAAACTTAATTTTAAGACAACCCTATTGCTTTCCTACACTCTCTTCTTCATTTAAAATGGATTTCAAAACAAATACTGTAAAAATCATGCTGTATTCAATAGAATCCAAACCAATAAATTATATGGGTTTGACGTGCAAGCATGTCCAAAAACGTAACACACAAGTTGCAAATGTTCAAAATAATTAGGATTCATGGAAAAACTTTATTTTAAGACAACCCTATTGCTTTCCGACACTCTCTTCTTCAATTGAAATGGATTTCAAAACAAATACTGTAAAAATCATGCTGTATTGAAGAGAACCCAAACCAATAAATTATATGGGTTTGACGTGCAAGCATGTCCAAAAACGTAACACACAAGTTGCAAATGTTCAAAATAATTAGGATTCATGGAAAAACTTAATTTTAAGACAACCCTATTGCTTTCCTACACTCTCTTCTTCATTTGAAATGGATTTTAAAACAAATACTGTAAAAATCATGCTGTATTCAATAGAATCCAAACCAATAAATTATATGGGTTTGACGTGCAAGCATGTCCAAAAATGTAACACACAAGTTGCAAATGTTCAAAATAATTAGGATTCATGGAAAAACTTAATTTTAAGACAACCCTATTGCTTTCCTACACTCTCTTCTTCATTTGAAATGGATTTCAAAACAAATACTGTAAAAATCATGCTGTATTCAATAGAATCCAAACCAATAAATTATATGGGTTTGACGTGCAAGCATGTCCAAAAACGTAACACACAAGTTGCAAATGTTCAAAATAATTAGGATTCATGGAAAAACTTAATTTTAAGACAACCCTATTGCTTTCCTACACTCTCTTCTTCATTTGAAATGGATTTCAAAACAAATACTGTAAAAATCATGCTGTATTCAATAGAATCCAAACCAATAAATTATATGGGTTTGACGTGCAAGCATGTCCAAAAACGTAACACACAAGTTGCAAATGTTCAAAATAATTAGGATTCATGGAAAAACTTAATTTTAAGACAACCCTATTGCTTTCCTACACTCTCTTCTTCATTTGAAATGGATTTCAAAACAAATACTGTAAAAATCATGCTGTATTCAATAGAATCCAAACCAATAAATTATAGGGGTTTGACGTGTAAGCATGTCCAAAAACGTAACACACAAGTTGCAAATGTTCAAAATAATTAGGATTCATGGAAAAACTTAATTTTAAGACAACCCTATTGGTTTCCTACACTGACTTCTTCATTTGAAATGGATTTCAAAACAAACACTCGAAAAATCATGCTATATTGAATACAAACCAAACCAATAAATTATATGGGTTTGACTTAGAAGCATGTCCAAAAACAAAACACACAAGTTGCAATTGTTCAAAATAATTAGGATTCATGGAAAAACTTAATTTTAAGACAACCCTATTGCTTTCCTACACTCTCTTCTTCATTTAAAATGGATTTCAAAACAAATACTGTAAAAATCATGCTGTATTGAAGAGAACCCAAACCAATAAATTATATGGGTTTGACGTGCAAGCATGTCCAAAAACGTAACACACAAGTTGCAAATGTTCAAAATAATTAGGATTCATGGAAAAACTTAATTTTAAGACAACCCTATTGCTTTCCGACACTCTCTTCTTCATTTGAAATGGATTTCAAAACAAATACTATAAAAATCATGCTGTACTGAAGAGAAGCCAAACCAATAAATTATATGGGTTTGACGTGCAAGCATGTCCAAAAACGTAACACACAAGTTGCAAATGTTCAAAATAATTAGGATTCATGGAAAAACTTAATTTTTAGACAACCCTATTGCTTTCCTACACTCTCTTCTTCATTTAAAATGGATTTCAAAACAAATACTGTAAAAATCATGCTGTATTCAATAGAAGCCAAACCAATAAATTATATGGTTTTGACGTGCAAGCATGTCCAAAAACGTAACACACAAGTTGCAAATGTTCAAAATAATTAGGATTCATGGAAAAACTTAATTTTAAGACAACCCTATTGCTTTCCGACACTCTCTTCTTCATTTAAAATGGATTTCAAAACAAATACTGTAAAAATCATGCTGTATTGAAGAGAACCCAAACCAATAAATTATATGGGTTTGACGTGCAAGCATGTCCAAAAACGTAACACACAAGTTGCAAATGTTCAAAATAATTAGGATTCATGGAAAAACTTAATTTTTAGACAACCCTATTGCTTTCCTACACTCTCTTCTTCATTTAAAATGGATTTCAAAACAAATACTGTAAAAATCATGCTGTATTCAATAGAAGCCAAACCAATAAATTATATGGGTTTGACGTGCAAGCATGTCCAAAAACGTAACACACAAGTTGCAAATGTTCAAAATAATTAGGATTCATGGAAAAACTTAATTTTTAGACAACCCTATTGCTTTCCTACACTCTCTTCTTCATTTAAAATGGATTTCAAAACAAATACTGTAAAAATCATGCTGTATTCAATAGAATCCAAACCAATAAATTATATGGGTTTGACTTGCAAGCATGTCCAAAAACGTAACACACAAGTTGCAAATGTTCAAAATAATTAGGATTCATGGAAAAACTTTATTTTAAGACAACCCTATTGCTTTCCGACACTCTCTTCTTCAATTGAAATGGATTTCAAAACAAATACTGTAAAAATCATGCTGTATTTAATAGAACCCAAACCAATAAATTATATGGGTTTGACGTGCAAGCATGTCCAAAAACGTAACACACAAGTTGCAAATGTTCAAAATAATTAGGATTCATGGAAAAACTTAATTTTAAGACAACCCTATTGCTTTCCGACACTCTCTTCTTCATTTGAAATGGATTTCAAAACAAATACTGTAAAAATCATGCTGTATTGAAGAGAACCCAAACCAATAAATTATATGGGTTTGACGTGCAAGCATGTCCAAAAACGTAACACACAAGTTGCAAATGTTCAAAATAATTAGGATTCATGGAAAAACTTAATTTTAAGACAACCCTATTGCTTTCCGACACTCTCTTGTTCATGTGAAATGGATTTCAAAACAAATACTGTAAAAATCATGCTGTATTCTATAGAATCCAAACCAATAAATTATATGGGTTTGACGTGCAAGCATGTCCAAAAACGTAACACACAAGTTGCAAATGTTCAAAATAATTAGGATTCATGGAAAAACTTAATTTTAAGACAACCCTATTGCTTTCCGACACTCTCTTCTTCATTTGAAATGGATTTCAAAACAAATACTGTAAAAATCATGCTGTATTGAAGAGAAGCCAAACCAATAAATTATATGGGTTTGACGTGCAACGATGTCCAAAAACGTAACACACAAGTTGCAAATGTTCAAAATAATTAGGATTCATGGAAAAACCTAATTTTTAGACAACCCTATTGATTTCCGACACTCTCTTCTTCATTTGAAATGGATTTCAAAACAAATACTGTAAAAATCATGCTGTATTGAAGAGAACCCAAACCAATAAATTCTATGGGTTTGACGTGCAAGCATGTCCAAAAACGTAACACACAAGTTGCAAATGTTCAAAATAATTAGGATTCATGGAAAAACTTAATTTTTAGACAACCCTATTGCTTTCCTACACTCTCTTCTTCATTTAAAATGGATTTCAAAACAAATACTGTAAAAATCATGCTGTATTCAATAGAAGCCAAACCAATAAATTATATGGTTTTGACGTGCAAGCATGTCCAAAAACGTAACACACAAGTTGCAAATGTTCAAAATAATTAGGATTCATGGAAAAACTTAATTTTAAGACAACCCTATTGCTTTCCTACACTCTCTTCTTCATTTAAAATGGATTTCAAAACAAATACTGTAAAAATCATGCTGTATTCAATAGAATCCAAACCAATAAATTATATGGGTTTGACGTGCAAGCATGTCCAAAAACGTAACACACAAGTTGCAAATGTTCAAAATAATTAGGATTCATGGAAAAACTTTATTTTAAGACAACCCTATTGCTTTCCGACACTCTCTTCTTCAATTGAAATGGATTTCAAAACAAATACTGTAAAAATCATGCTGTATTTAATAGAACCCAAACCAATAAATTATATGGGTTTGACGTGCAAGCATGTCCAAAAACGTAACACACAAGTTGCAAATGTTCAAAATAATTAGGATTCATGGAAAAACTTAATTTTAAGACAACCCTATTGATTTCCGACACTCTCTTCTTCAATTGAAATGGATTTCAAAACAAATACTGTAAAAATCATGCTGTATTTAATAGAACCCAAACCAATAAATTATATGGGTTTGACGTGCAAGCATGTCCAAAAACGTAACACACAAGTTGCAAATGTTCAAAATAATTAGGATTCATGGAAAAACTTAATTTTAAGACAACCCTATTGCTTTCCGACACTCTCTTCTTCATTTGAAATGGATTTCAAAACAAATACTGTAAAAATCATGCTGTATTGAAGAGAACCCAAACCAATAAATTATATGGGTTTGACGTGCAAGCATGTCCAAAAACGTAACACACAAGTTGCAAATGTTCAAAATAATTAGGATTCATGGAAAAACTTAATTTTAAGACAACCCTATTGCTTTCCGACACTCTCTTCTTCATTTGAAATGGATTTCAAAACAAATACTGTAAAAATCATGCTGTATTGAAGAGAAGCCAAACCAATAAATTATATGGGTTTGACGTGCAACGATGTCCAAAAACGTAACACACAAGTTGCAAATGTTCAAAATAATTAGGATTCATGGAAAAACCTAATTTTTAGACAACCCTATTGCTTTCCGACACTTTCTTCTTCATGTGAAATGGATTTCAAAACAAATACTATAAAAATCATGCTGTACTGAAGAGAAGCCAAACCAATAAATTATATGGGTTTGACGTGCAAGCATGTCCAAAAACGTAACACACAAGTTGCAAATGTTCAAAATAATTAGGATTCATGGAAAAACTTAATTTTAAGACAACCCTATTGCTTTCCGACACTCTCTTCTTCATTTGAAATGGATTTCAAAACAAATACTGTAAAAATCATGCTGTATTGAAGAGAAGCCAAACCAATAAATTATATGGGTTTGACGTGCAAGCATGTCCAAAAACGTAACACACAAGTTGCAAATGTTCAAAATAATTAGGATTCATGGAAAAACTTAATTTTAAGACAACCCTATTGCTTTCCGACACTCTCTTCTTCATTTGAAATGGATTTCAAAACAAATACTATAAAAATCATGCTGTACTGAAGAGAAGCCAAACCAATAAATTATATGGGTTTGACGTGCAAGCATGTCCAAAAACGTAACACACAAGTTGCAAATGTTCAAAATAATTAGGATTCATGGAAAAACTTAATTTTTAGACAACCCTATTGCTTTCCTACACTCTCTTCTTCATTTAAAATGGATTTCAAAACAAATACTGTAAAAATCATGCTGTATTCAATAGAAGCCAAACCAATAAATTATATGGTTTTGACGTGCAAGCATGTCCAAAAACGTAACACACAAGTTGCAAATGTTCAAAATAATTAGGATTCATGGAAAAACTTAATTTTAAGACAACCCTATTGCTTTCCGACACTCTCTTCTTCATTTAAAATGGATTTCAAAACAAATACTGTAAAAATCATGCTGTATTGAAGAGAACCCAAACCAATAAATTATATGGGTTTGACGTGCAAGCATGTCCAAAAACGTAACACACAAGTTGCAAATGTTCAAAATAATTAGGATTCATGGAAAAACTTAATTTTTAGACAACCCTATTGCTTTCCTACACTCTCTTCTTCATTTAAAATGGATTTCAAAACAAATACTGTAAAAATCATGCTGTATTCAATAGAAGCCAAACCAATAAATTATATGGGTTTGACGTGCAAGCATGTCCAAAAACGTAACACACAAGTTGCAAATGTTCAAAATAATTAGGATTCATGGAAAAACTTAATTTTTAGACAACCCTATTGCTTTCCTACACTCTCTTCTTCATTTAAAATGGATTTCAAAACAAATACTGTAAAAATCATGCTGTATTCAATAGAATCCAAACCAATAAATTATATGGGTTTGACTTGCAAGCATGTCCAAAAACGTAACACACAAGTTGCAAATGTTCAAAATAATTAGGATTCATGGAAAAACTTTATTTTAAGACAACCCTATTGCTTTCCGACACTCTCTTCTTCAATTGAAATGGATTTCAAAACAAATACTGTAAAAATCATGCTGTATTTAATAGAACCCAAACCAATAAATTATATGGGTTTGACGTGCAAGCATGTCCAAAAACGTAACACACAAGTTGCAAATGTTCAAAATAATTAGGATTCATGGAAAAACTTAATTTTAAGACAACCCTATTGCTTTCCGACACTCTCTTCTTCATTTGAAATGGATTTCAAAACAAATACTGTAAAAATCATGCTGTATTGAAGAGAACCCAAACCAATAAATTATATGGGTTTGACGTGCAAGCATGTCCAAAAACGTAACACACAAGTTGCAAATGTTCAAAATAATTAGGATTCATGGAAAAACTTAATTTTAAGACAACCCTATTGCTTTCCGACACTCTCTTGTTCATGTGAAATGGATTTCAAAACAAATACTGTAAAAATCATGCTGTATTCTATAGAATCCAAACCAATAAATTATATGGGTTTGACGTGCAAGCATGTCCAAAAACGTAACACACAAGTTGCAAATGTTCAAAATAATTAGGATTCATGGAAAAACTTAATTTTAAGACAACCCTATTGCTTTCCGACACTCTCTTCTTCATTTGAAATGGATTTCAAAACAAATACTGTAAAAATCATGCTGTATTGAAGAGAAGCCAAACCAATAAATTATATGGGTTTGACGTGCAACGATGTCCAAAAACGTAACACACAAGTTGCAAATGTTCAAAATAATTAGGATTCATGGAAAAACCTAATTTTTAGACAACCCTATTGATTTCCGACACTCTCTTCTTCATTTGAAATGGATTTCAAAACAAATACTGTAAAAATCATGCTGTATTGAAGAGAACCCAAACCAATAAATTCTATGGGTTTGACGTGCAAGCATGTCCAAAAACGTAACACACAAGTTGCAAATGTTCAAAATAATTAGGATTCATGGAAAAACTTAATTTTTAGACAACCCTATTGCTTTCCTACACTCTCTTCTTCATTTAAAATGGATTTCAAAACAAATACTGTAAAAATCATGCTGTATTCAATAGAAGCCAAACCAATAAATTATATGGTTTTGACGTGCAAGCATGTCCAAAAACGTAACACACAAGTTGCAAATGTTCAAAATAATTAGGATTCATGGAAAAACTTAATTTTAAGACAACCCTATTGCTTTCCTACACTCTCTTCTTCATTTAAAATGGATTTCAAAACAAATACTGTAAAAATCATGCTGTATTCAATAGAATCCAAACCAATAAATTATATGGGTTTGACGTGCAAGCATGTCCAAAAACGTAACACACAAGTTGCAAATGTTCAAAATAATTAGGATTCATGGAAAAACTTTATTTTAAGACAACCCTATTGCTTTCCGACACTCTCTTCTTCAATTGAAATGGATTTCAAAACAAATACTGTAAAAATCATGCTGTATTTAATAGAACCCAAACCAATAAATTATATGGGTTTGACGTGCAAGCATGTCCAAAAACGTAACACACAAGTTGCAAATGTTCAAAATAATTAGGATTCATGGAAAAACTTAATTTTAAGACAACCCTATTGATTTCCGACACTCTCTTCTTCAATTGAAATGGATTTCAAAACAAATACTGTAAAAATCATGCTGTATTTAATAGAACCCAAACCAATAAATTATATGGGTTTGACGTGCAAGCATGTCCAAAAACGTAACACACAAGTTGCAAATGTTCAAAATAATTAGGATTCATGGAAAAACTTAATTTTAAGACAACCCTATTGCTTTCCGACACTCTCTTCTTCATTTGAAATGGATTTCAAAACAAATACTGTAAAAATCATGCTGTATTGAAGAGAACCCAAACCAATAAATTATATGGGTTTGACGTGCAAGCATGTCCAAAAACGTAACACACAAGTTGCAAATGTTCAAAATAATTAGGATTCATGGAAAAACTTAATTTTAAGACAACCCTATTGCTTTCCGACACTCTCTTGTTCATGTGAAATGGATTTCAAAACAAATACTGTAAAAATCATGCTGTATTCTATAGAATCCAAACCAATAAATTATATGGGTTTGACGTGCAAGCATGTCCAAAAACGTAACACACAAGTTGCAAATGTTCAAAATAATTAGGATTCATGGAAAAACTTAATTTTAAGACAACCCTATTGCTTTCCGACACTCTCTTCTTCATTTGAAATGGATTTCAAAACAAATACTGTAAAAATCATGCTGTATTGAAGAGAAGCCAAACCAATAAATTATATGGGTTTGACGTGCAACGATGTCCAAAAACGTAACACACAAGTTGCAAATGTTCAAAATAATTAGGATTCATGGAAAAACCTAATTTTTAGACAACCCTATTGATTTCCGACACTCTCTTCTTCATTTGAAATGGATTTCAAAACAAATACTGTAAAAATCATGCTGTATTGAAGAGAACCCAAACCAATAAATTCTATGGGTTTGACGTGCAAGCATGTCCAAAAACGTAACACACAAGTTGCAAATGTTCAAAATAATTAGGATTCATGGAAAAACTTAATTTTTAGACAACCCTATTGCTTTCCTACACTCTCTTCTTCATTTAAAATGGATTTCAAAACAAATACTGTAAAAATCATGCTGTATTCAATAGAAGCCAAACCAATAAATTATATGGTTTTGACGTGCAAGCATGTCCAAAAACGTAACACACAAGTTGCAAATGTTCAAAATAATTAGGATTCATGGAAAAACTTAATTTTAAGACAACCCTATTGCTTTCCTACACTCTCTTCTTCATTTAAAATGGATTTCAAAACAAATACTGTAAAAATCATGCTGTATTCAATAGAATCCAAACCAATAAATTATATGGGTTTGACGTGCAAGCATGTCCAAAAACGTAACACACAAGTTGCAAATGTTCAAAATAATTAGGATTCATGGAAAAACTTTATTTTAAGACAACCCTATTGCTTTCCGACACTCTCTTCTTCAATTGAAATGGATTTCAAAACAAATACTGTAAAAATCATGCTGTATTTAATAGAACCCAAACCAATAAATTATATGGGTTTGACGTGCAAGCATGTCCAAAAACGTAACACACAAGTTGCAAATGTTCAAAATAATTAGGATTCATGGAAAAACTTAATTTTAAGACAACCCTATTGCTTTCCGACACTCTCTTGTTCATGTGAAATGGATTTCAAAACAAATACTGTAAAAAACATGCTGTATTCAATAGAAGCCAAACCAATAAATTATATGGGTTTCACGTGCAAGCATGTCCAAAAACGTAACACACAAGTTGCAAATGTTCAAAATAATTAGGATTCATGGAAAAACCTAATTTTTAGACAACCCTATTGATTTCCGACACTCTCTTCTTCATTTGAAATGGATTTCAAAACAAATACTGTAAAAATCATGGTGTATTCAATAGAATCCAAACCAATAAATTATATGGGTTTGACGTGCAAGCATGTCCAAAAACGTAACACACAAGTTGCAAATGTTCAAAATAATTAGGATTCATGGAAAAACTTAATTTTAAGACAACCCTATTGCTTTCCGACACTCTCTTCTTCATTTGAAATGGATTTCAAAACAAATACTGTAAAAATCATGTTGTATTCAATAGAATCCAAACCAATAAATTATATGGGTTTGACGTGCAAGCATGTCCAAAAACGTAACACACAAGTTGCAAATGTTCAAAATAATTAGGATTCATGGAAAAACTTAATTTTTAGACAACCCTATTGCTTTCCGACACTCTCTTGTTCATGTGAAATGGATTTCAAAACAAATACTGTAAAAATCATGCTGTATTGAAGAGAAGCCAAACCAATAAATTATATGGGTTTGACGTGCAACGATGTCCAAAAACGTAACACACAAGTTGCAAATGTTCAAAATAATTAGGATTCATGGAAAAACTTAATTTTAAGACAACCCTATTGATTTCCGACACTCTCTTGTTCATGTGAAATGGATTTCAAAACAAATACTGTAAAAATCATGCTGTATTGAAGAGAAGCCAAACCAATAAATTATATGGGTTTGACGTGCAACGATGTCCAAAAACGTAACACACAAGTTGCAAATGTTCAAAATAATTAGGATTCATGGAAAAACTTAATTTTTAGACAACCCTATTGATTTCCGACACTCTCTTCTTCATGTGAAATGGATTTCAAAACAAATACTGTAAAAATCATGCTGTATTGAAGAGAACCCAAACCAATAAATTATATGGGTTTCGCGTGCAAGCATGTCCAAAAACGTAACACACAAGTTGCAAATGTTCAAAATAATTAGGATTCATGGAAAAACTTCATTTTAAGACAACCCTATTGATTTCCGACACTCTCTTGTTCATGTGAAATGGATTTCAAAACAAATACTGTAAAAATCATGCTGTATTCAATAGAATCCAAACCAATAAATTATATGGGTTTCACGTGCAAGCATGTCCAAAAACGTAACACACAAGTTGCAAATGTTCAAAATAATTAGGATTCATGGAAAAACTTTATTTTAAGACAACCCTATTGCTTTCGTACACTCTCTTCTTCATGTGAAATGGATTTCAAAACAAATACTGTAAAAATCATGCTGTATTTAATAGAACCCAAACCAATAAATTATATGGGTTTGACGTGCAAGCATGTCCAAAAACGTAACACACAAGTTGCAAATGTTAAAAATAATTAGGATTCATGGAAAAACTTCATTTTAAGACAACCCTATTGCTTTCCGACACTCTCTTCTTCATTTGAAATGGATTTCAAAACAAATACTGTAAAAATCATGCTGTATTGAAGAGAAGCCAAACCAATAAATTATATGGGTTTGACGTGCAAGCATGTCCAAAAACGTAACACACAAGTTGCAAATGTTCAAAATAATTAGGATTCATGGAAAAACTTAATTTTTAGACAACCCTATTGATTTCCGACACTCTCTTGTTCATGTGAAATGGATTTCAAAACAAATACTGTAAAAATCATGCTGTATTGAAGAGAAGCCAAACCAATAAATTATATAGGTTTGACGTGCAAGCATGTCCAAAAACGTAACACACAAGTTGCAAATGTTCAAAATAATTAGGATTCATGGAAAAACTTTATTTTTAGACAACCCTATTGATTTCCGACACTCTCTTTTTCATGTGAAATGGATTTCAAAACAAATACTGTAAAAATCATGCTGTATTGAAGAGAAGCCAAACCAATAAATTATATGGGTTTGACGTGCAACGATGTCCAAAAACGTAACACACAAGTTGCAAATGTTCAAAATAATTAGGATTCATGGAAAAACCTAATTTTTAGACAACCCTATTGATTTCCGACACTCTCTTCTTCATTTGAAATGGATTTCAAAACAAATACTGTAAAAATCATGCTGTATTCAATAGAAGCCAAACCAATAAATTATATGGGTTTCACGTGCAAGCATGTCCAAAAACGTAACACACAAGTTGCAAATGTTCAAAATAATTAGGATTCATGGAAAAACTTAATTTTTAGACAACCCTATTGATTTCCGACACTCTCTTTTTCATGTGAAATGGATTTCAAAACAAATACTGTAAAAATCATGCTGTATTGAAGAGAAGCCAAACCAATAAATTATATGGGTTTGACGTGCAACGATGTCCAAAAACGTAACACACAAGTTGCAAATGTTCAAAATAATTAGGATTCATGGAAAAACTTAATTTTTAGACAACCCTATTGATTTCCGACACTCTCTTCTTCATGTGAAATGGATTTCAAAACAAATACTGTAAAAATCATGCTGTATTGAAGAGAACCCAAACCAATAAATTATATGGGTTTCGCGTGCAAGCATGTCCAAAAACGTAACACACAAGTTGCAAATGTTCAAAATAATTAGGATTCATGGAAAAACTTAATTTTTAGACAACCCTATTGATTTCCGACACTCTCTTGTTCATGTGAAATGGATTTCAAAACAAATACTGTAAAAATCATGCTGTATTCAATAGAAGCCAAACCAATAAATTATATGGGTTTCACGTGCAAGCATGTCCAAAAACGTAACACACAAGTTGCAAATGTTCAAAATAATTAGGATTCATGGAAAAACCTAATTTTTAGACAACCCTATTGATTTCCGACACTCTCTTCTTCATTTGAAATGGATTTCAAAACAAATACTGTAAAAATCATGCTGTATTCAATAGAAGCCAAACCAATAAATTATATGGGTTTCACGTGCAAGCATGTCCAAAAACGTAACACACAAGTTGCAAATGTTCAAAATAATTAGGATTCATGGAAAAACTTAATTTTAAGACAACCCTATTGATTTCCGACACTCTCTTGTTCATGTGAAATGGATTTCAAAACAAATACTGTAAAAATCATGCTGTATTCAATAGAAGCCAAACCAATAAATTATATGGGTTTGACGTGCAAGCATGTCCAAAAACGTAACACACAAGTTGCAAATGTTCAAAATAATTAGGATTCATGGAAAAACCTAATTTTTAGACAACCCTATTGATTTCCGACACTCTCTTCTTCATTTGAAATGGATTTCAAAACAAATACTGTAAAAATCATGCTGTATTCAATAGAAGCCAAACCAATAAATTATATGGGTTTCACGTCCAAGCATGTCCAAAAACGTAACACACAAGTTGCAAATGTTCAAAATAATTAGGATTCATGGAAAAACCTAATTTTTAGACAACCCTATTGATTTCCGACACTCTCTTGTTCATATGAAATGGATTTCAAAACAAATACTGTAAAAATCATGCTGTATTCAATAGAATCCAAACCAATAAATTATATGGGTTTGACGTGCAAGCATGTCCAAAAACGTAACACACAAGTTGCAATTGTTCAAAATAATTAGGATTCATGGAAAAACCTAATTTTAAGACAACCCTATTGATTTCCGACACTCTCTTCTTCATGTGAAATGGATTTCAAAACAAATACTGTAAAAATCATGCTGTATTGAAGAGAACCCAAACCAATAAATTATATGGGTTTCGCGTGCAAGCATGTCCAAAAACGTAACACACAAGTTGCAAATGTTCAAAATAATTAGGATTCATGGAAAAACTTAATTTTTAGACAACCCTATTGATTTCCGACACTCTCTTGTTCATGTGAAATGGATTTCAAAACAAATACTGTAAAAATCATGCTGTATTCAATAGAAGCCAAACCAATAAATTATATGGGTTTCACGTGCAAGCATGTCCAAAAACGTAACACACAAGTTGCAAATGTTCAAAATAATTAGGATTCATGGAAAAACCTAATTTTTAGACAACCCTATTGATTTCCGACACTCTCTTCTTCATTTGAAATGGATTTCAAAACAAATACTGTAAAAATCATGCTGTATTCAATAGAAGCCAAACCAATAAATTATATGGGTTTCACGTGCAAGCATGTCCAAAAACGTAACACACAAGTTGCAAATGTTCAAAATAATTAGGATTCATGGAAAAACTTAATTTTAAGACAACCCTATTGATTTCCGACACTCTCTTGTTCATGTGAAATGGATTTCAAAACAAATACTGTAAAAATCATGCTGTATTCAATAGAAGCCAAACCAATAAATTATATGGGTTTGACGTGCAAGCATGTCCAAAAACGTAACACACAAGTTGCAAATGTTCAAAATAATTAGGATTCATGGAAAAACCTAATTTTTAGACAACCCTATTGATTTCCGACACTCTCTTCTTCATTTGAAATGGATTTCAAAACAAATACTGTAAAAATCATGCTGTATTCAATAGAAGCCAAACCAATAAATTATATGGGTTTCACGTCCAAGCATGTCCAAAAACGTAACACACAAGTTGCAAATGTTCAAAATAATTAGGATTCATGGAAAAACCTAATTTTTAGACAACCCTATTGATTTCCGACACTCTCTTGTTCATATGAAATGGATTTCAAAACAAATACTGTAAAAATCATGCTGTATTCAATAGAATCCAAACCAATAAATTATATGGGTTTGACGTGCAAGCATGTCCAAAAACGTAACACACAAGTTGCAATTGTTCAAAATAATTAGGATTCATGGAAAAACTTCATTTTAAGACAACCCTATTGATTTCCGACACTCTCTTCTTCATGTGAAATGGATTTCAAAACAAATACTGTAAAAATCATGCTGTATTGAAGAGAACCCAAACCAATAAATTATATGGGTTTCGCGTGCAAGCATGTCCAAAAACGTAACACACAAGTTGCAAATGTTCAAAATAATTAGGATTCATGGAAAAACTTAATTTTTAGACAACCCTATTGATTTCCGACACTCTCTCTTCATGTGAAATGGATTTCAAAACAAATACTGTAAAAATCATGCTGTATTGAAGAGAACCCAAACCAATAAATTATATGGGTTTCGCGTGCAAGCATGTCCAAAAACGTAACACACAAGTTGCAAATGTTCAAAATAATTAGGATTCATGGAAAAACCTAATTTTTAGACAACCCTATTGATTTCCGACACTCTCTTCTTCATTTGAAATGGATTTCAAAACAAATACTGTAAAAATCATGCTGTATTCAATAGAAGCCAAACCAATAAATTATATGGGTTTCACGTCCAAGCATGTCCAAAAACGTAACACACAAGTTGCAAATGTTCAAAATAATTAGGATTCATGGAAAAACCTAATTTTTAGACAACCCTATTGATTTCCGACACTCTCTTGTTCATATGAAATGGATTTCAAAACAAATACTGTAAAAATCATGCTGTATTCAATAGAATCCAAACCAATAAATTATATGGGTTTGACGTGCAAGCATGTCCAAAAACGTAACACACAAGTTGCAATTGTTCAAAATAATTAGGATTCATGGAAAAACTTCATTTTAAGACAACCCTATTGATTTCCGACACTCTCTTCTTCATGTGAAATGGATTTCAAAACAAATACTGTAAAAATCATGCTGTATTGAAGAGAACCCAAACCAATAAATTATATGGGTTTCGCGTGCAAGCATGTCCAAAAACGTAACACACAAGTTGCAAATGTTCAAAATAATTAGGATTCATGGAAAAACTTAATTTTTAGACAACCCTATTGATTTCCGACACTCTCTCTTCATGTGAAATGGATTTCAAAACAAATACTGTAAAAATCATGCTGTATTGAAGAGAACCCAAACCAATAAATTATATGGGTTTCGCGTGCAAGCATGTCCAAAAACGTAACACACAAGTTGCAAATGTTCAAAATAATTAGGATTCATGGAAAAACCTAATTTTTAGACAACCCTATTGATTTCCGACACTCTCTTCTTCATTTGAAATGGATTTCAAAACAAATACTGTAAAAATCATGCTGTATTCAATAGAAGCCAAACCAATAAATTATATGGGTTTCACGTCCAAGCATGTCCAAAAACGTAACACACAAGTTGCAAATGTTCAAAATAATTAGGATTCATGGAAAAACCTAATTTTTAGACAACCCTATTGATTTCCGACACTCTCTTGTTCATATGAAATGGATTTCAAAACAAATACTGTAAAAATCATGCTGTATTCAATAGAATCCAAACCAATAAATTATATGGGTTTGACGTGCAAGCATGTCCAAAAACGTAACACACAAGTTGCAATTGTTCAAAATAATTAGGATTCATGGAAAAACCTAATTTTAAGACAACCCTATTGATTTCCGACACTCTCTTCTTCATTTGAAATGGATTTCAAAACAAATACTGTAAAAATCATGCTGTATTCAATAGAAGCCAAACCAATAAATTATATGGGTTTCACGTCCAAGCATGTCCAAAAACGTAACACACAAGTTGCAATTGTTCAAAATAATTAGGATTCATGGAAAAACTTCATTTTAAGACAACCCTATTGATTTCCGACACTCTCTTCTTCATGTGAAATGGATTTCAAAACAAATACTGTAAAAATCATGCTGTATTGAAGAGAACCCAAACCAATAAATTATATGGGTTTGACGTGCAAGCATGTCCAAAAACGTAACACACAAGTTGCAAATGTTCAAAATAATTAGGATTCATGGAAAAACTTAATTTTTAGACAACCCTATTGATTTCCGACACTCTCTCTTCATGTGAAATGGATTTCAAAACAAATACTGTAAAAATCATGCTGTATTGAAGAGAACCCAAACCAATAAATTATATGGGTTTCGCGTGCAAGCATGTCCAAAAACGTAACACACAAGTTGCAAATGTTCAAAATAATTAGGATTCATGGAAAAACCTAATTTTTAGACAACCCTATTGATTTCCGACACTCTCTTCTTCATTTGAAATGGATTTCAAAACAAATACTGTAAAAATCATGCTGTATTCAATAGAAGCCAAACCAATAAATTATATGGGTTTCACGTCCAAGCATGTCCAAAAACGTAACACACAAGTTGCAAATGTTCAAAATAATTAGGATTCATGGAAAAACCTAATTTTTAGACAACCCTATTGATTTCCGACACTCTCTTGTTCATATGAAATGGATTTCAAAACAAATACTGTAAAAATCATGCTGTATTCAATAGAATCCAAACCAATAAATTATATGGGTTTGACGTGCAAGCATGTCCAAAAACGTAACACACAAGTTGCAATTGTTCAAAATAATTAGGATTCATGGAAAAACCTAATTTTAAGACAACCCTATTGATTTCCGACACTCTCTTCTTCATGTGAAATGGATTTCAAAACAAATACTGTAAAAATCATGCTGTATTGAAGAGAACCCAAACCAATAAATTATATGGGTTTCGCGTGCAAGCATGTCCAAAAACGTAACACACAAGTTGCAAATGTTCAAAATAATTAGGATTCATGGAAAAACTTAATTTTTAGACAACCCTATTGATTTCCGACACTCTCTCTTCATGTGAAATGGATTTCAAAACAAATACTGTAAAAATCATGCTGTATTGAAGAGAACCCAAACCAATAAATTATATGGGTTTCGCGTGCAAGCATGTCCAAAAACGTAACACACAAGTTGCAAATGTTCAAAATAATTAGGATTCATGGAAAAACCTAATTTTTAGACAACCCTATTGATTTCCGACACTCTCTTCTTCATTTGAAATGGATTTCAAAACAAATACTGTAAAAATCATGCTGTATTCAATAGAAGCCAAACCAATAAATTATATGGGTTTCACGTCCAAGCATGTCCAAAAACGTAACACACAAGTTGCAAATGTTCAAAATAATTAGGATTCATGGAAAAACCTAATTTTTAGACAACCCTATTGATTTCCGACACTCTCTTGTTCATATGAAATGGATTTCAAAACAAATACTGTAAAAATCATGCTGTATTCAATAGAATCCAAACCAATAAATTATATGGGTTTGACGTGCAAGCATGTCCAAAAACGTAACACACAAGTTGCAATTGTTCAAAATAATTAGGATTCATGGAAAAACCTAATTTTAAGACAACCCTATTGATTTCCGACACTCTCTTCTTCATTTGAAATGGATTTCAAAACAAATACTGTAAAAATCATGCTGTATTCAATAGAAGCCAAACCAATAAATTATATGGGTTTCACGTCCAAGCATGTCCAAAAACGTAACACACAAGTTGCAATTGTTCAAAATAATTAGGATTCATGGAAAAACTTCATTTTAAGACAACCCTATTGATTTCCGACACTCTCTTCTTCATGTGAAATGGATTTCAAAACAAATACTGTAAAAATCATGCTGTATTGAAGAGAACCCAAACCAATAAATTATATGGGTTTGACGTGCAAGCATGTCCAAAAACGTAACACACAAGTTGCAAATGTTCAAAATAATTAGGATTCATGGAAAAACTTAATTTTTAGACAACCCTATTGATTTCCGACACTCTCTCTTCATGTGAAATGGATTTCAAAACAAATACTGTAAAAATCATGCTGTATTGAAGAGAACCCAAACCAATAAATTATATGGGTTTCGCGTGCAAGCATGTCCAAAAACGTAACACACAAGTTGCAAATGTTCAAAATAATTAGGATTCATGGAAAAACCTAATTTTTAGACAACCCTATTGATTTCCGACACTCTCTTCTTCATTTGAAATGGATTTCAAAACAAATACTGTAAAAATCATGCTGTATTCAATAGAAGCCAAACCAATAAATTATATGGGTTTCACGTCCAAGCATGTCCAAAAACGTAACACACAAGTTGCAAATGTTCAAAATAATTAGGATTCATGGAAAAACCTAATTTTTAGACAACCCTATTGATTTCCGACACTCTCTTGTTCATATGAAATGGATTTCAAAACAAATACTGTAAAAATCATGCTGTATTCAATAGAATCCAAACCAATAAATTATATGGGTTTGACGTGCAAGCATGTCCAAAAACGTAACACACAAGTTGCAATTGTTCAAAATAATTAGGATTCATGGAAAAACCTAATTTTAAGACAACCCTATTGATTTCCGACACTCTCTTCTTCATGTGAAATGGATTTCAAAACAAATACTGTAAAAATCATGCTGTATTGAAGAGAACCCAAACCAATAAATTATATGGGTTTCGCGTGCAAGCATGTCCAAAAACGTAACACACAAGTTGCAAATGTTCAAAATAATTAGGATTCATGGAAAAACTTAATTTTTAGACAACCCTATTGATTTCCGACACTCTCTCTTCATGTGAAATGGATTTCAAAACAAATACTGTAAAAATCATGCTGTATTGAAGAGAACCCAAACCAATAAATTATATGGGTTTCGCGTGCAAGCATGTCCAAAAACGTAACACACAAGTTGCAAATGTTCAAAATAATTAGGATTCATGGAAAAACTTAATTTTTAGACAACCCTATTGCTTTCCTACACTCTCTTCTTCATTTGAAATGGATTTCAAAACAAATACTGTAAAAATCATGCTGTATTCAATAGAAGCCAAACCAATAAATTATATGGGTTTCACGTGCAAGCATGTCCAAAAACGTAACACACAAGTTGCAAATGTTCAAAATAATTAGGATTCATGGAAAAACTTAATTTTTAGACAACCCTATTGATTTCCGACACTCTCTTGTTCATGTGAAATGGATTTCAAAACAAATACTGTAAAAATCATGCTGTATTCAATAGAAGCCAAACCAATAAATTATATGGGTTTCACGTGCAAGCATGTCCAAAAACGTAACACACAAGTTGCAAATGTTCAAAATAATTAGGATTCATGGAAAAACTTAATTTTAAGACAACCCTATTGCTTTCCGACACTCTCTTCTTCATTTGAAATGGATTTCAAAACAAATACTGTAAAAATCATGTTGTATTCAATAGAATCCAAACCAATAAATTATATGGGTTTGACGTCCAAGCATGTCCAAAAACGTAACACACAAGTTGCAAATGTTCAAAATAATTAGGATTCATGGAAAAACTTAATTTTTAGACAACCCTATTGATTTCCGACACTCTCTTCTTCATGTGAAATGGATTTCAAAACAAATACTGTAAAAATCATGCTGTATTGAAGAGAACCCAAACCAATAAATTATATGGGTTTCGCGTGCAAGCATGTCCAAAAACTTAACACACAAGTTGCAAATGTTCAAAATAATTAGGATTCATGGAAAAACTTAATTTTTAGACAACCCTATTGATTTCCGACACTCTCTTGTTCATGTGAAATGGATTTCAAAACAAATACTGTGAAAATCATGCTGTATTCAATAGAAGCCAAACCAATAAATTATGTGGGTTTGACGTGCAACGATGTCCAAAAACGTAACACACAAGTTGCAAATGTTCAAAATAATTAGGATTCATGGAAAAACTTAATTTTTAGACAACCCTATTGATTTCCGACACTCTCTTCTTCATGTGAAATGGATTTCAAAACAAATACTGTAAAAATCATGATGTATTGAAGAGAACCCAAACCAATAAATTATATGGGTTTCACGTGCAAGCATGTCCAAAAACGTAACACACAAGTTGCAAATGTTCAAAATAATTAGGATTCATGGAAAAACCTAATTTTTAGACAACCCTATTGATTTCCGACACTCTCTTGTTCATGTGAAATGGATTTCAAAACAAATACTGTAAAAATCATGCTGTATTCAATAGAATCCAAACCAATAAATTATATGGGTTTCACGTGCAAGCATGTCCAAAAACGTAACACACAAGTTGCAAATGTTCAAAATAATTAGGATTCATGGAAAAACTTAATTTTAAGACAACCCTATTGCTTTCCGACACTCTCTTCTTCATTTGAAATGGATTTCAAAACAAATACTGTAAAAATCATGTTGTATTCAATAGAATCCAAACCAATAAATTATATGGGTTTGACGTGCAAGCATGTACAAAAACGTAACACACAAGTTGCAAATGTTCAAAATAATTAGGATTCATGGAAAAACTTAATTTTTAGACAACCCTATTGATTTCCGACACTCTCTTCTTCATGTGAAATGGATTTCAAAACAAATACTGTAAAAATCATGCTGTATTCAATAGAAGCCAAACCAATAAATTATATGGGTTTCACGTGCAAGCATGTCCAAAAACGTAACACACAAGTTGCAAATGTTCAAAATAATTAGGATTCATGGAAAAACTTAATTTTTAGACAACCCTATTGCTTTCCGACACTCTCTTGTTCATTTGAAATGGATTTCAAAACAAATACTGTAAAAATCATGCTGTATTGAAGAGAAGCCAAACCAATAAATTATATGGGTTTCACGTGCAAGCATGTCCAAAAACGTAACACACAAGTTGCAAATGTTCAAAATAATTAGGATTCATGGAAAAACCTAATTTTTAGACAACCCTATTGATTTCCGACACTCTCTTCTTCATTTGAAATGGATTTCAAAACAAATACTGTAAAAATCATGCTGTATTCAATAGAAGCCAAACCAATAAATTATATGGGTTTCACGTGCAAGCATGTCCAAAAACGTAACACACAAGTTGCAAATGTTCAAAATAATTAGGATTCATGGAAAAACTTAATTTTAAGACAACCCTATTGATTTCCGACACTCTCTTGTTCATGTGAAATGGATTTCAAAACAAATACTGTAAAAATCATGCTGTATTCAATAGAAGCCAAACCAATAAATTATATGGGTTTGACGTGCAAGCATGTCCAAAAACGTAACACACAAGTTGCAAATGTTCAAAATAATTAGGATTCATGGAAAAACCTAATTTTTAGACAACCCTATTGATTTCCGACACTCTCTTCTTCATTTGAAATGGATTTCAAAACAAATACTGTAAAAATCATGCTGTATTCAATAGAAGCCAAACCAATAAATTATATGGGTTTCACGTCCAAGCATGTCCAAAAACGTAACACACAAGTTGCAAATGTTCAAAATAATTAGGATTCATGGAAAAACCTAATTTTTAGACAACCCTATTGATTTCCGACACTCTCTTGTTCATATGAAATGGATTTCAAAACAAATACTGTAAAAATCATGCTGTATTCAATAGAATCCAAACCAATAAATTATATGGGTTTGACGTGCAAGCATGTCCAAAAACGTAACACACAAGTTGCAATTGTTCAAAATAATTAGGATTCATGGAAAAACTTCATTTTAAGACAACCCTATTGCTTTCCGACACTCTCTTCTTCATTTGAAATGGATTTCAAAACAAATACTGTAAAAATCATGTTGTATTCAATAGAATCCAAACCAATAAATTATATGGGTTTGACGTGCAAGCATGTCCAAAAACGTAACACACAAGTTGCAAATGTTCAAAATAATTAGGATTCATGGAAAAACTTAATTTTTAGACAACCCTATTGATTTCCGACACTCTCTTCTTCATGTGAAATGGATTTCAAAACAAATACTGTAAAAATCATGATGTATTGAAGAGAACCCAAACCAATAAATTATATGGGTTTGACGTGCAAGCATGTCCAAAAACGTAACACACAAGTTGCAAATGTTCAAAATAATTAGGATTCATGGAAAAACTTAATTTTTAGACAACCCTATTGATTTCCGACACTCTCTTGTTCATGTGAAATGGATTTCAAAACAAATACTGTAAAAATCATGCTGTATTGAAGAGAAGCCAAACCAATAAATTATATGGGTTTGACGTGCAACGATGTCCAAAAACGTAACACACAAGTTGCAAATGTTCAAAATAATTAGGATTCATGGAAAAACCTAATTTTTAGACAACCCTATTGATTTCCGACACTCTCTTCTTCATTTGAAATGGATTTCAAAACAAATACTGTAAAAATCATGCTGTATTCAATAGAAGCCAAACCAATAAATTATATGGGTTTCACGTGCAAGCATGTCCAAAAACGTAACACACAAGTTGCAAATGTTCAAAATAATTAGGATTCATGGAAAAACTTAATTTTTAGACAACCCTATTAATTTCCGACACTCTCTTGTTCATGTGAAATGGATTTCAAAACAAATACTGTAAAAATCATGCTGTATTCAATAGAAGCCAAACCAATAAATTATATGGGTTTGACGTGCAAGCATGTCCAAAAACGTAACACACAAGTTGCAAATGTTCAAAATAATTAGGATTCATGGAAAAACTTAATTTTAAGACAACCCTATTGCTTTCCGACACTCTCTACTTCATTTGAAATGGATTTCAAAACAAATACTGTAAAAATCATGTTGTATTCAATAGAATCCAAACCAATAAATTATATGGGTTTGACGTGCAAGCATGTCCAAAAACGTAACACACAAGTTGCAAATGTTCAAAATAATTAGGATTCATGGAAAAACTTAATTTTTAGACAACCCTATTGATTTCCGACACTCTCTTCTTCATGTGAAATGGATTTCAAAACAAATACTGTAAAAATCATGCTGTATTCAATAGAATCCAAACCAATAAATTATATGGGTTTGACGTGCAAGCATGTCCAAAAACGTAACACACAAGTTGCAAATGTTCAAAATAATTAGGATTCATGGAAAAACTTCATTTTAAGACAACCCTATTGCTTTCCTACATTGTCTTCTTCATTTGAAATGGATTTCAAAACAAACACTCGAAAAATCATGCTGTATTGAATACAAACCAAACCAATAAATTATATGGGTTTGACTTAGAAGCATGTCCAAAAACAAAACACACAAGTTGCAATTGTTCAGAATAATTAGGATTCATGGAAAAACTTCATTTTAAGACAACCCTATTGCTTTCCTACATTGTCTTCTTCATGTGAAATGGATTTCAAAACAAATACTGTAAAAATCATGCTGTATTCAATAGAATCCAAACCAATAAATTATATGGGTTTGACGTGCAAGCATGTCCAAAAACGTAACACACAAGTTGCAAATGTTCAAAATAATTAGGATTCATGGAAAAACTTAATTTTTAGACAACCCTATTGATTTCCGACACTCTCTTGTTCATGTGAAATGGATTTCAAAACAAATACTGTAAAAATCATGCTGTATTGAAGAGAAGCCAAACCAATAAATTATATGGGTTTGACGTGCAACGATGTCCAAAAACGTAACACACAAGTTGCAAATGTTCAAAATAATTAGGATTCATGGAAAAACCTAATTTTTAGACAACCCTATTGATTTCCGACACTCTCTTCTTCATTTGAAATGGATTTCAAAACAAATACTGTAAAAATCATGCTGTATTCAATAGAAGCCAAACCAATAAATTATATGGGTTTCACGTGCAAGCATGTCCAAAAACGTAACACACAAGTTGCAAATGTTCAAAATAATTAGGATTCATGGAAAAACTTAATTTTAAGACAACCCTATTGCTTTCCGACACTCTCTTCTTCATTTGAAATGGATTTCAAAACAAATACTGTAAAAATCATGTTGTATTCAATAGAATCCAAACCAATAAATTATATGGGTTTGACGTCCAAGCATGTCCAAAAACGTAACACACAAGTTGCAAATGTTCAAAATAATTAGGATTCATGGAAAAACTTAATTTTTAGACAACCCTATTGATTTCCGACACTCTCTTCTTCATGTGAAATGGATTTCAAAACAAATACTGTAAAAATCATGCTGTATTGAAGAGAACCCAAACCAATAAATTATATGGGTTTCGCGTGCAAGCATGTCCAAAAACTTAACACACAAGTTGCAAATGTTCAAAATAATTAGGATTCATGGAAAAACTTAATTTTTAGACAACCCTATTGATTTCCGACACTCTCTTGTTCATGTGAAATGGATTTCAAAACAAATACTGTGAAAATCATGCTGTATTCAATAGAAGCCAAACCAATAAATTATGTGGGTTTGACGTGCAAGCATGTCCAAAAACGTAACACACAAGTTGCAAATGTTCAAAATAATTAGGATTCATGGAAAAACTTCATTTTAAGACAACCCTATTGCTTTCCTACATTGTCTTCTTCATTTGAAATGGATTTCAAAACAAACACTCGAAAAATCATGCTGTATTGAATACAAACCAAACCAATAAATTATATGGGTTTGACTTAGAAGCATGTCCAAAAACAAAACACACAAGTTGCAATTGTTCAGAATAATTAGGATTCATGGAAAAACTTCATTTTAAGACAACCCTATTGCTTTCCTACATTGTCTTCTTCATGTGAAATGGATTTCAAAACAAATACTGTAAAAATCATGCTGTATTCAATAGAATCCAAACCAATAAATTATATGGGTTTGACGTGCAAGCATGTCCAAAAACGTAACACACAAGTTGCAAATGTTCAAAATAATTAGGATTCATGGCAAAACTTCATTTTAAGACAACCCTATTGCTTTCCTACATTGTCTTCTTCATTTGAAATGGATTTCAAAACAAACACTCGAAAAATCATGCTGTATTGAATACAAACCAAACCAATAAATTATATGGGTTTGACTTAGAAGCATGTCCAAAAACAAAACACACAAGTTGCAATTGTTCAGAATAATTAGGATTCATGGAAAAACTTCATTTTAAGACAACCCTATTGCTTTCCTACATTGTCTTCTTCATGTGAAATGGATTTCAAAACAAATACTGTAAAAATCATGCTGTATTCAATAGAATCCAAACCAATAAATTATATGGGTTTGACGTGCAAGCATGTCCAAAAACGTAACACACAAGTTGCAAATGTTCAAAATAATTAGGATTCATGGAAGAGCTTAATTCTAAGACAACCGTATTGCTCTCCTACAATGTCTTCTTCATTTGAAATGGATTTGAAAACAAATATTCTAAAAATCATGCTGTATTGAATACAAATCAAACCAATAAATTATATCGGTTTGACGTGGAAGCATGTCCAAAAACAAAACACACAAGTTGCAAATGTTCAAAATAATTAGGATTCATGGAAAAACTTAATTTTAAGACAACCCTATTGCTTTCCGACACTCTCTTGTTCATGTGAAATGGATTTCAAAACAAATACTGTAAAAAACATGCTGTATTCAATAGAAGCCAAACCAATAAATTATATGGGTTTCACGTGCAAGCATGTCCAAAAACGTAACACACAAGTTGCAAATGTTCAAAATAATTAGGATTCATGGAAAAACTTAATTTTTAGACAACCCTATTGATTTCCGACACTCTCTTGTTCATGTGAAATGGATTTCAAAACAAATACTGTAAAAATCATGCTGTATTCAATAGAAGCCAAACCAATAAATTATATGGGTTTCACGTGCAAGCATGTCCAAAAACGTAACACACAAGTTGCAAATGTTCAAAATAATTAGGATTCATGGAAAAACTTAATTTTAAGACAACCCTATTGATTTCCGACACTCTCTTGTTCATGTGAAATGGATTTCAAAACAAATACTGTAAAAATCATGCTGTATTGAAGAGAAGCCAAACCAATAAATTATATGGGTTTGACGTGCAAGCATGTCCAAAAACGTAACACACAAGTTGCAAATGTTCAAAATAATTAGGATTCATGGAAAAACTTAATTTTAAGACAACCCTATTGCTTTCCGACACTCTCTTGTTCATGTGAAATGGATTTCAAAACAAATACTGTAAAAATCATGCTGTATTCAATAGAAGCCAAACCAATAAATTATATGGGTTTGACGTGCAAGCATGTCCAAAAACGTAACACACAAGTTGCAAATGTTCAAAATAATTAGGATTCATGGAAAAACTTAATTTTAAGACAACCCTATTGCTTTCCGACACTCTCTTCTTCATGTGAAATGGATTTCAAAACAAATACTGTAAAAATCATGCTGTATTGAAGAGAAGCCAAACCAATAAATTATATGGGTTTGACGTGCAAGCATGTCCAAAAACGTAACACACAAGTTGCAAATGTTCAAAATAATTAGGATTCATGGAAAAACTTAATTTTAAGACAACCCTATTGATTTCCGACACTCTCTTCTTCATTTGAAATGGATTTCAAAACAAACACTCGAAAAATCATGCTGTATTGAATACAAACCAAACCAATAAATTATATGGGTTTGACTTAGAAGCATGTCCAAAAACAAAACACACAAGTTGCAATTGTTCAGAATAATTAGGATTCATGGAAAAACTTCATTTTAAGACAACCCTATTGCTTTCCTACATTGTCTTCTTCATGTGAAATGGATTTCAAAACAAATACTGTAAAAATCATGCTGTATTCAATAGAATCCAAACCAATAAATTATATGGGTTTGACGTGCAAGCATGTCCAAAAACGTAACACACAAGTTGCAAATGTTCAAAATAATTAGGATTCATGGCAAAACTTCATTTTAAGACAACCCTATTGCTTTCCTACATTGTCTTCTTCATTTGAAATGGATTTCAAAACAAACACTCGAAAAATCATGCTGTATTGAATACAAACCAAACCAATAAATTATATGGGTTTGACTTAGAAGCATGTCCAAAAACAAAACACACAAGTTGCAATTGTTCAGAATAATTAGGATTCATGGAAAAACTTCATTTTAAGACAACCCTATTGCTTTCCTACATTGTCTTCTTCATGTGAAATGGATTTCAAAACAAATACTGTAAAAATCATGTTGTATTCAATAGAATCCAAACCAATAAATTATATGGGTTTGACGTGCAAGCATGTCCAAAAACGTAACACACAAGTTGCAAATGTTCAAAATAATTAGGATTCATGGAAAAACTTAATTTTAAGACAACCCTATTGCTTTCCGACACTCTCTTGTTCATGTGAAATGGATTTCAAAACAAATACTGTAAAAAACATGCTGTATTCAATAGAAGCCAAACCAATAAATTATATGGGTTTCACGTGCAAGCATGTCCAAAAACGTAACACACAAGTTGCAAATGTTCAAAATAATTAGGATTCATGGAAAAACTTAATTTTTAGACAACCCTATTGATTTCCGACACTCTCTTGTTCATGTGAAATGGATTTCAAAACAAATACTGTAAAAATCATGCTGTATTCAATAGAAGCCAAACCAATAAATTATATGGGTTTGACGTGCAAGCATGTCCAAAAACGTAACACACAAGTTGCAAATGTTCAAAATAATTAGGATTCATGGAAAAACTTAATTTTAAGACAACCCTATTGCTTTCCGACACTCTCTTCTTCATGTGATATGGATTTCAAAACAAATACTGTAAAAATCATGCTGTATTGAAGAGAAGCCAAACCAATAAATTATATGGGTTTGACGTGCAAGCATGTCCAAAAACGTAACACACAAGTTGCAAATGTTCAAAATAATTAGGATTCATGGAAAAACTTAATTTTAAGACAACCCTATTGATTTCCGACACTCTCTTCTTTATTTGAAATGGATTTCAAAACAAACACTCGAAAAATCATGCTGTATTGAATACAAACCAAACCAATAAATTATATGGGTTTGACTTAGAAGCATGTCCAAAAACAAAACACACAAGTTGCAATTGTTCAGAATAATTAGGATTCATGGAAAAACTTCATTTTAAGACAACCCTATTGCTTTCCTACATTGTCTTCTTCATGTGAAATGGATTTCAAAACAAATACTGTAAAAATCATGCTGTATTCAATAGAATCCAAACCAATAAATTATATGGGTTTGACGTGCAAGCATGTCCAAAAACGTAACACACAAGTTGCAAATGTTCAAAATAATTAGGATTCATGGAAAAACTTCATTTTAAGACAACCCTATTGCTTTCCTACATTGTCTTCTTCATTTGAAATGGATTTCAAAACAAACACTCGAAAAATCATGCTGTATTGAATACAAACCAAACCAATAAATTATATGGGTTTGACTTAGAAGCATGTCCAAAAACAAAACACACAAGTTGCAATTGTTCAAAATAATTAGGATTCATGGAAAAACTTCATTTTAAGACAACCCTATTGCTTTCCTACATTGTCTTCTTCATGTGAAATGGATTTCAAAACAAATACTGTAAAAATCATGTTGTATTCAATAGAATCCAAACCAATAAATTATATGGGTTTGACGTGCAAGCATGTCCAAAAACGTAACACACAAGTTGCAAATGTTCAAAATAATTAGGATTCATGGAAAAACTTCATTTTAAGACAACCCTATTGCTTTCCGACACTCTCTTGTTCATGTGAAATGGATTTCAAAACAAATACTGTAAAAATCATGCTGTATTCAATAGAATCCAAACCAATAAATTATATGGGTTTGACGTGCAAGCATGTCCAAAAACGTAACACACAAGTTGCAAATGTTCAAAATAATTAGGATTCATGGAAAAACTTAATTTTAAGACAACCCTATTGCTTTCCGCCACTCTCTTGTTCATGTGAAATGGATTTCAAAACAAATACTGTAAAAAACATGCTGTATTCAATAGAAGCCAAACCAATAAATTATATGGGTTTCACGTGCAAGCATGTCCAAAAACGTAACACACAAGTTGCAAATGTTCAAAATAATTAGGATTCATGGAAAAACTTCATTTTAAGACAACCCTATTGCTTTCCTACATTGTCTTCTTCATTTGAAATGGATTTCAAAACAAACACTCGAAAAATCATGCTGTATTGAATACAAACCAAACCAATAAATTATATGGGTTTGACTTAGAAGCATGTCCAAAAACAAAACACACAAGTTGCAATTGTTCAAAATAATTAGGATTCATGGAAAAACTTCATTTTAAGACAACCCTATTGCTTTCCTACATTGTCTTCTTCATGTGAAATGGATTTCAAAACAAATACTGTAAAAATCATGTTGTATTCAATAGAATCCAAACCAATAAATTATATGGGTTTGACGTGCAAGCATGTCCAAAAACGTAACACACAAGTTGCAAATGTTCAAAATAATTAGGATTCATGGAAAAACTTCATTTTAAGACAACCCTATTGCTTTCCGACACTCTCTTGTTCATGTGAAATGGATTTCAAAACAAATACTGTAAAAATCATGCTGTATTCAATAGAATCCAAACCAATAAATTATATGGGTTTGACGTGCAAGCATGTCCAAAAACGTAACACACAAGTTGCAAATGTTCAAAATAATTAGGATTCATGGAAAAACTTAATTTTAAGACAACCCTATTGCTTTCCGCCACTCTCTTGTTCATGTGAAATGGATTTCAAAACAAATACTGTAAAAAACATGCTGTATTCAATAGAAGCCAAACCAATAAATTATATGGGTTTCACGTGCAAGCATGTCCAAAAACGTAACACACAAGTTGCAAATGTTCAAAATAATTAGGATTCATGGAAAAACTTAATTTTTAGACAACCCTATTGATTTCCGACACTCTCTTGTTCATGTGAAATGGATTTCAAAACAAATACTGTAAAAATCATGCTGTATTCAATAGAAGCCAAACCAATAAATTATATGGGTTTCACGTGCAAGCATGTCCAAAAACGTAACACACAAGTTGCAAATGTTCAAAATAATTAGGATTCATGGAAAAACTTAATTTTTAGACAACCCTATTGCTTTCCGACACTCTCTTCTTCATTTGAAATGGATTTCAAAACAAATACTGTAAAAATCATGTTGTATTCAATAGAATCCAAACCAATAAATTATATGGGTTTGACGTGCAAGCATGTCCAAAAACGTAACACACAAGTTGCAAATGTTCAAAATAATTAGGATTCATGGAAAAACTTAATTTTTAGACAACCCTATTGATTTCCGACACTCTCTTCTTCATGTGAAATGGATTTCAAAACAAATACTGTAAAAATCATGCTGTATTGAAGAGAACCCAAACCAATAAATTATATGGGTTTCGCGTGCAAGCATGTCCAAAAACGTAACACACAAGTTGCAAATGTTCAAAATAATTAGGATTCATGGAAAAACTTAATTTTAAGACAACCCTATTGCTTTCCGACACTCTCTTGTTCATGTGAAATGGATTTCAAAACAAATACTGTAAAAATCATGCTGTATTCAATAGAAGCCAAACCAATAAATTATATGGGTTTCACGTGCAAGCATGTCCAAAAACGTAACACACAAGTTGCAAATGTTCAAAATAATTAGGATTCATGGAAAAACTTAATTTTTAGACAACCCTATTGATTTCCGACACTCTCTTGTTCATGTGAAATGGATTTCAAAACAAATACTGTAAAAATCATGCTGTATTGAAGAGAAGCCAAACCAATAAATTATATGGGTTTGACGTGCAACGATGTCCAAAAACGTAACACACAAGTTGCAAATGTTCAAAATAATTAGGATTCATGGAAAAACCTAATTTTTAGACAACCCTATTGATTTCCGACACTCTCTTCTTCATTTGAAATGGATTTCAAAACAAATACTGTAAAAATCATGCTGTATTCAATAGAATCCAAACCAATAAATTATATGGGTTTGACGTGCAAGCATGTCCAAAAACGTAACACACAAGTTGCAAATGTTCAAAATAATTAGGATTCATGGAAAAACTTCATTTTAAGACAACCCTATTGCTTTCCGACACTCTCTTGTTCATGTGAAATGGATTTCAAAACAAATACTGTAAAAAACATGCTGTATTCAATAGAAGCCAAACCAATAAATTATATGGGTTTCACGTGCAAGCATGTCCAAAAACGTAACACACAAGTTGCAAATGTTCAAAATAATTAGGATTCATGGAAAAACTTAATTTTTAGACAACCCTATTGATTTCCGACACTCTCTTGTTCATGTGAAATGGATTTCAAAACAAATACTGTAAAAATCATGCTGTATTCAATAGAAGCCAAACCAATAAATTATATGGGTTTCACGTGCAAGCATGTCCAAAAACGTAACACACAAGTTGCAAATGTTCAAAATAATTAGGATTCATGGAAAAACTTAATTTTTAGACAACCCTATTGCTTTCCGACACTCTCTTCTTCATGTGAAATGGATTTCAAAACAAATACTGTAAAAATCATGCTGTATTGAAGAGAAGCCAAACCAATAAATTATATGGGTTTCACGTGCAACGATGTCCAAAAACGTAACACACAAGTTGCAAATGTTCAAAATAATTAGGATTCATGGAAAAACCTAATTTTTAGACAACCCTATTGATTTCCGACACTCTCTTCTTCATTTGAAATGGATTTCAAAACAAATACTGTAAAAATCATGCTGTATTCAATAGAAGCCAAACCAATAAATTATATGGGTTTCACGTGCAAGCATGTCCAAAAACGTAACACACAAGTTGCAAATGTTCAAAATAATTAGGATTCATGGAAAAACTTAATTTTTAGACAACCCTATTGCTTTCCGACACTCTCTTGTTCATGTGAAATGGATTTCAAAACAAATACTGTAAAAATCATGCTGTATTCAATAGAAGCCAAACCAATAAATTATGTGGGTTTGACGTGCAAGCATGTCCAAAAACGTAACACACAAGTTGCAAATGTTCAAAATAATTAGGATTCATGGAAAAACTTAATTTTTAGACAACCCTATTGATTTCCGACACTCTCTTCTTCATGTGAAATGGATTTCAAAACAAATACTGTAAAAATCATGATGTATTGAAGAGAACCCAAACCAATAAATTATATGGGTTTGACGTGCAAGCATGTCCAAAAACGTAACACACAAGTTGCAAATGTTCAAAATAATTAGGATTCATGGAAAAACTTCATTTTAAGACAACCCTATTGCTTTCCTACATTGTCTTCTTCATTTGAAATGGATTTCAAAACAAACACTCGAAAAATCATGCTGTATTGAATACAAACCAAACCAATAAATTATATGGGTTTGACTTAGAAGCATGTCCAAAAACAAAACACACAAGTTGCAAATGTTCAAAATAATTAGGATTCATGGAAAAACCTAATTTTTAGACAACCCTATTGATTTCCGACACTCTCTTCTTCATTTGAAATGGATTTCAAAACAAATACTGTAAAAATCATGCTGTATTCAATAGAAGCCAAACCAATAAATTATATGGGTTTCACGTGCAAGCATGTCCAAAAACGTAACACACAAGTTGCAAATGTTCAAAATAATTAGGATTCATGGAAAAACTTAATTTTTAGACAACCCTATTGATTTCCGACACTCTCTTGTTCATGTGAAATGGATTTCAAAACAAATACTGTAAAAATCATGCTGTATTCAATAGAAGCCAAACCAATAAATTATATGGGTTTCACGTGCAAGCATGTCCAAAAACGTAACACACAAGTTGCAAATGTTCAAAATAATTAGGATTCATGGAAAAACTTAATTTTTAGACAACCCTATTGCTTTCCGACACTCTCTTGTTCATGTGAAATGGATTTCAAAACAAATACTGTAAAAATCATGCTGTATTGAAGAGAAGCCAAACCAATAAATTATATGGGTTTGACGTGCAACGATGTCCAAAAACGTAACACACAAGTTGCAAATGTTCAAAATAATTAGGATTCATGGAAAAACCTAATTTTTAGACAACCCTATTGATTTCCGACACTCTCTTCCTCATTTGAAATGGATTTCAAAACAAATACTGTAAAAATCATGCTGTATTCAATAGAAGCCAAACCAATAAATTATATGGGTTTGACGTGCAAGCATGTCCAAAAACGTAACACACAAGTTGCAAATGTTCAAAATAATTAGGATTCATGGAAAAACTTAATTTTTAGACAACCCTATTGCTTTCCGACACTCTCTTGTTCATGTGAAATGGATTTCAAAACAAATACTGTAAAAATGATGCTGTATTGAAGAGAAGCCAAACCAATAAATTATATGGGTTTGACGTGCAAGCATGTCCAAAAACGTAACACACAAGTTGCAAATGTTCAAAATAATTAGGATTCATGGAAAAACTTAATTTTAAGACAACCCTATTGCTTTCCGACACTCTCTTGTTCATGTGAAATGGATTTCAAAACAAATACTGTAAAAATCATGCTGTATTGAAGAGAAGCCAAACCAATAAATTATATGGGTTTGACGTGCAACGATGTCCAAAAACGTAACACACAAGTTGCAAATGTTCAAAATAATTAGGATTCATGGAAAAACTTAATTTTTAGACAACCCTATTGATTTCCGACACTCTCTTGTTCATGTGAAATGGATTTCAAAACAAATACTGTAAAAATCATGCTGTATTCAATAGAAGCCAAACCAATAAATTATATGGGTTTCACGTGCAAGCATGTCCAAAAACGTAACACACAAGTTGCAAATGTTCAAAATAATTAGGATTCATGGAAAAACTTAATTTTAAGACAACCCTATTGCTTTCCGACACTCTCTTCTTCATTTGAAATGGATTTCAAAACAAATACTGTAAAAATCATGTTGTATTCAATAGAATCCAAACCAATAAATTATATGGGTTTGACGTGCAAGCATGTCCAAAAACGTAACACACAAGTTGCAAATGTTCAAAATAATTAGGATTCATGGAAAAACTTAATTTTTAGACAACCCTATTGCTTTCCGACACTCTCTTCTTCATTTGAAATGGATTTCAAAACAAATACTGTAAAAATCATGCTGTATTGAAGAGAAGCCAAACCAATAAATTATATGGGTTTGACGTGCAACGATGTCCAAAAACGTAACACACAAGTTGCAAATGTTCAAAATAATTAGGATTCATGGAAAAACCTAATTTTTAGACAACCCTATTGCTTTCCTACATTGTCTTCTTCATTTGAAATGGATTTCAAAACAAATACTGTAAAAATCATGCTGTATTCAATAGAAGCCAAACCAATAAATTATATGGGTTTCACGTGCAAGCATGTCCAAAAACGTAACACACAAGTTGCAAATGTTCAAAATAATTAGGATTCATGGAAAAACTTAATTTTAAGACAACCCTATTGCTTTCCGCCACTCTCTTGTTCATGTGAAATGGATTTCAAAACAAATACTGTAAAAATCATGCTGTATTGAAGAGAAGCCAAACCAATAAATTATATGGGTTTGACGTGCAACGATGTCCAAAAACGTAACACACAAGTTGCAAATGTTCAAAATAATTAGGATTCATGGAAAAACTTAATTTTTAGACAACCCTATTGATTTCCGACACTCTCTTGTTCATGTGAAATGGATTTCAAAACAAATACTGTAAAAATCATGCTGTATTCAATAGAAGCCAAACCAATAAATTATATGGGTTTCACGTGCAAGCATGTCCAAAAACGTAACACACAAGTTGCAAATGTTCAAAATAATTAGGATTCATGGAAAAACTTAATTTTAAGACAACCCTATTGCTTTCCGACACTCTCTTCTTCATTTGAAATGGATTTCAAAACAAATACTGTAAAAATCATGTTGTATTCAATAGAATCCAAACCAATAAATTATATGGGTTTGACGTGCAAGCATGTCCAAAAACGTAACACACAAGTTGCAAATGTTCAAAATAATTAGGATTCATGGAAAAACTTAATTTTTAGACAACCCTATTGATTTCCGACACTCTCTTCTTCATGTGAAATGGATTTCAAAACAAATACTGTAAAAATCATGCTGTATTGAAGAGAACCCAAACCAATAAATTATATGGGTTTCGCGTGCAAGCATGTCCAAAAACGTAACACACAAGTTGCAAATGTTCAAAATAATTAGGATTCATGGAAAAACTTAATTTTAAGACAACCCTATTGCTTTCCGACACTCTCTTGTTCATGTGAAATGGATTTCAAAACAAATACTGTAAAAATCATGCTGTATTCAATAGAAGCCAAACCAATAAATTATATGGGTTTCACGTGCAAGCATGTCCAAAAACGTAACACACAAGTTGCAAATGTTCAAAATAATTAGGATTCATGGAAAAACTTAATTTTTAGACAACCCTATTGATTTCCGACACTCTCTTGTTCATGTGAAATGGATTTCAAAACAAATACTGTAAAAATCATGCTGTATTGAAGAGAAGCCAAACCAATAAATTATATGGGTTTGACGTGCAACGATGTCCAAAAACGTAACACACAAGTTGCAAATGTTCAAAATAATTAGGATTCATGGAAAAACCTAATTTTTAGACAACCCTATTGATTTCCGACACTCTCTTCTTCATTTGAAATGGATTTCAAAACAAATACTGTAAAAATCATGCTGTATTCAATAGAATCCAAACCAATAAATTATATGGGTTTGACGTGCAAGCATGTCCAAAAACGTAACACACAAGTTGCAAATGTTCAAAATAATTAGGATTCATGGAAAAACTTAATTTTTAGACAACCCTATTGCTTTCCTACACTCTCTTCTTCATTTGAAATGGATTTCAAAACAAATACTGTAAAAATCATGCTGTATTCAATAGAAGCCAAACCAATAAATTATATGGGTTTCACGTGCAAGCATGTCCAAAAACGTAACACACAAGTTGCAAATGTTCAAAATAATTAGGATTCATGGAAAAACTTCATTTTAAGACAACCCTATTGCTTTCCGACACTTTCTTCTTCATTTGAAATGGATTTCAAAACAAATACTGTAAAAATCATGTTGTATTCAATAGAATCCAAACCAATAAATTATATGGGTTTGACGTGCAAGCATGTCCAAAAACGTAACACACAAGTTGCAAATGTTCAAAATAATTAGGATTCATGGAAAAACTTAATTTTTAGACAACCCTATTGATTTCCGACACTCTCTTGTTCATGTGAAATGGATTTCAAAACAAATACTGTAAAAATCATGCTGTATTGAAGAGAACCCAAACCAATAAATTATATGGGTTTCGCGTGCAAGCATGTCCAAAAACGTAACACACAAGTTGCAAATGTTCAAAATAATTAGGATTCATGGAAAAACTTAATTTTTAGACAACCCTATTGCTTTCCTACACTCTCTTCTTCATTTGAAATGGATTTCAAAACAAATACTGTAAAAATCATGCTGTATTCAATAGAAGCCAAACCAATAAATTATATGGGTTTCACGTGCAAGCATGTCCAAAAACGTAACACACAAGTTGCAAATGTTCAAAATAATTAGGATTCATGGAAAAACTTAATTTTTAGACAACCCTATTGATTTCCGACACTCTCTTGTTCATGTGAAATGGATTTCAAAACAAATACTGTAAAAATCATGATGTATTGAAGAGAACCCAAACCAATAAATTATATGGGTTTGACGTGCAAGCATGTCCAAAAACGTAACACACAAGTTGCAAATGTTCAAAATAATTAGGATTCATGGAAAAACTTAATTTTTAGACAACCCTATTGATTTCCGACACTCTCTTGTTCATGTGAAATGGATTTCAAAACAAATACTGTAAAAATCATGATGTATTGAAGAGAAGCCAAACCAATAAATTATATGGGTTTGACGTGCAACGATGTCCAAAAACGTAACACACAAGTTGCAAATGTTCAAAATAATTAGGATTCATGGAAAAACCTAATTTTTAGATAACCCTATTGATTTCCGACACTCTCTTCTTCATTTGAAATGGATTTCAAAACAAATACTGTAAAAATCATGCTGTATTCAATAGAAGCCAAACCAATAAATTATATGGGTTTGACGTGCAAGCATGTCCAAAAACGTAACACACAAGTTGCAAATGTTCAAAATAATTAGGATTCATGGAAAAACTTAATTTTAAGACAACCCTATTGCTTTCCGACACTCTCTTCTTCATTTGAAATGGATTTCAAAACAAATACTGTAAAAATCATGTTGTATTCAATAGAATCCAAACCAATAAATTATATGGGTTTGACGTGCAAGCATGTCCAAAAACGTAACACACAAGTTGCAAATGTTCAAAATAATTAGGATTCATGGAAAAACCTAATTTTTAGACAACCCTATTGCTTTCCTACATTGTCTTCTTCATTTGAAATGGATTTCAAAACAAATACTGTAAAAATCATGCTGTATTCAATAGAAGCCAAACCAATAAATTATATGGGTTTCACGTGCAAGCATGTCCAAAAACGTAACACACAAGTTGCAAATGTTCAAAATAATTAGGATTCATGGAAAAACTTAATTTTAAGACAACCCTATTGCTTTCCGACACTCTCTTGTTCATGTGAAATGGATTTCAAAACAAATACTGTAAAAATCATGCTGTATTGAAGAGAAGCCAAACCAATAAATTATATGGGTTTGACGTGCAACGATGTCCAAAAACGTAACACACAAGTTGCAAATGTTCAAAATAATTAGGATTCATGGAAAAACTTAATTTTTAGACAACCCTATTGATTTCCGACACTCTCTTGTTCATGTGAAATGGATTTCAAAACAAATACTGTAAAAATCATGCTGTATTCAATAGAAGCCAAACCAATAAATTATATGGGTTTCACGTGCAAGCATGTCCAAAAACGTAACACACAAGTTGCAAATGTTCAAAATAATTAGGATTCATGGAAAAACTTAATTTTAAGACAACCCTATTGCTTTCCGACACTCTCTTCTTCATTTGAAATGGATTTCAAAACAAATACTGTAAAAATCATGTTGTATTCAATAGAATCCAAACCAATAAATTATATGGGTTTGACGTGCAAGCATGTCCAAAAACGTAACACACAAGTTGCAAATGTTCAAAATAATTAGGATTCATGGAAAAACTTAATTTTTAGACAACCCTATTGATTTCCGACACTCTCTTCTTCATGTGAAATGGATTTCAAAACAAATACTGTAAAAATCATGCTGTATTGAAGAGAACCCAAACCAATAAATTATATGGGTTTCGCGTGCAAGCATGTCCAAAAACGTAACACACAAGTTGCAAATGTTCAAAATAATTAGGATTCATGGAAAAACTTAATTTTAAGACAACCCTATTGCTTTCCGACACTCTCTTGTTCATGTGAAATGGATTTCAAAACAAATACTGTAAAAATCATGCTGTATTCAATAGAAGCCAAACCAATAAATTATATGGGTTTCACGTGCAAGCATGTCCAAAAACGTAACACACAAGTTGCAAATGTTCAAAATAATTAGGATTCATGGAAAAACTTCATTTTTAGACAACCCTATTGATTTCCGACACTCTCTTGTTCATGTGAAATGGATTTCAAAACAAATACTGTAAAAATCATGCTGTATTCAATAGAAGCCAAACCAATAAATTATATGGGTTTCACGTGCAAGCATGTCCAAAAACGTAACACACAAGTTGCAAATGTTCAAAATAATTAGGATTCATGGAAAAACTTAATTTTTAGACAACCCTATTGATTTCCGACACTCTCTTGTTCATGTGAAATGGATTTCAAAACAAATACTGTAAAAATCATGCTGTATTGAAGAGAAGCCAAACCAATAAATTATATGGGTTTGACGTGCAACGATGTCCAAAAACGTAACACACAAGTTGCAAATGTTCAAAATAATTAGGATTCATGGAAAAACCTAATTTTTAGACAACCCTATTGATTTCCGACACTCTCTTCTTCATTTGAAATGGATTTCAAAACAAATACTGTAAAAATCATGTTGTATTCAATAGAATCCAAACCAATAAATTATATGGGTTTCACGTGCAAGCATGTCCAAAAACGTAACACACAAGTTGCAAATGTTCAAAATAATTAGGATTCATGGAAAAACTTAATTTTTAGACAATCCTATTGCTTTCCTACACTCTCTTCTTCATTTGAAATGGATTTCAAAACAAATACTGTAAAAATCATGCTGTATTCAATAGAAGCCAAACCAATAAATTATATGGGTTTCACGTGCAAGCATGTCCAAAAACGTAACACACAAGTTGCAAATGTTCAAAATAATTAGGATTCATGGAAAAACTTCATTTTTAGACAACCCTATTGATTTCCGACACTCTCTTGTTCATGTGAAATGGATTTCAAAACAAATACTGTAAAAATCATGCTGTATTCAATAGAAGCCAAACCAATAAATTATATGGGTTTCACGTGCAAGCATGTCCAAAAACGTAACACACAAGTTGCAAATGTTCAAAATAATTAGGATTCATGGAAAAACTTCATTTTAAGACAACCCTATTGCTTTCCGACACTTTCTTCTTCATTTGAAATGGATTTCAAAACAAATACTGTAAAAATCATGTTGTATTCAATAGAATCCAAACCAATAAATTATATGGGTTTGACGTGCAAGCATGTCCAAAAACGTAACACACAAGTTGCAAATGTTCAAAATAATTAGGATTCATGGAAAAACTTAATTTTTAGACAACCCTATTGATTTCCGACACTCTCTTCTTCATGTGAAATGGATTTCAAAACAAATACTGTAAAAATCATGCTGTATTGAAGAGAACCCAAACCAATAAATTATATGGGTTTCGCGTGCAAGCATGTCCAAAAACGTAACACACAAGTTGCAAATGTTCAAAATAATTAGGATTCATGGAAAAACTTCATTTTTAGACAACCCTATTGATTTCCGACACTCTCTTCTTCATGTGAAATGGATTTCAAAACAAATACTGTAAAAATCATGCTGTATTCAATAGAATCCAAACCAATAAATTATATGGGTTTCACGTGCAAGCATGTCCAAAAACGTAACACACAAGTTGCAAATGTTCAAAATAATTAGGATTCATGGAAAAACTTAATTTTTAGACAACCCTATTGATTTCCGACACCTTCTTGTTCATGTGAAATGGATTTCAAAACAAATACTGTAAAAATCATGATGTATTGAAGAGAAGCCAAACCAATAAATTATATGGGTTTGACGTGCAACGATGTCCAAAAACGTAACACACAAGTTGCAAATGTTCAAAATAATTAGGATTCATGGAAAAACCTAATTTTTAGACAACCCTATTGATTTCCGACACTCTCTTCTTCATTTGAAATGGATTTCAAAACAAATACTGTAAAAATCATGCTGTATTGAAGAGAACCCAAACCAATAAATTATATGGGTTTGACGTGCAAGCATGTCCAAAAACGTAACACACAAGTTGCAAATGTTCAAAATAATTAGGATTCATGGAAAAACTTAATTTTAAGACAACCCTATTGCTTTCCGACACTCTCTTCTTCATTTGAAATGGATTTCAAAACAAATACTGTAAAAATCATGCTGTATTCAATAGAAGCCAAACCAATAAATTATATGGGTTTGACGTGCAAGCATGTCCAAAAACGTAACACACAAGTTGCAAATGTTCAAAATAATTAGGATTCATGGAAAAACTTAATTTTTAGACAACCCTATTGATTTCCGACACTCTCTTCTTCATGTGAAATGGATTTCAAAACAAATACTGTAAAAATCATGCTGTATTCAATAGAATCCAAACCAATAAATTATATGGGTTTGACGTGCAAGCATGTCCAAAAACGTAACACACAAGTTGCAAATGTTCAAAATAATTAGGATTCATGGAAAAACTTCATTTTAAGACAACCCTATTGCTTTCCTACATTGTCTTCTTCATTTGAAATGGATTTCAAAACAAACACTCGAAAAATCATGCTGTATTGAATACAAACCAAACCAATAAATTATATGGGTTTGACTTAGAAGCATGTCCAAAAACAAAACACACAAGTTGCAATTGTTCAGAATAATTAGGATTCATGGAAAAACTTCATTTTAAGACAACCCTATTGCTTTCCTACATTGTCTTCTTCATGTGAAATGGATTTCAAAACAAATACTGTAAAAATCATGCTGTATTCAATAGAATCCAAACCAATAAATTATATGGGTTTGACGTGCAAGCATGTCCAAAAACGTAACACACAAGTTGCAAATGTTCAAAATAATTAGGATTCATGGAAAAACTTAATTTTAAGACAACCCTATTGCTTTCCGACACTCTCTTGTTCATGTGAAATGGATTTCAAAACAAATACTGTAAAAATCATGCTGTATTCAATAGAATCCAAACCAATAAATTATATGGGTTTGACGTGCAAGCATGTCCAAAAACGTAACACACAAGTTGCAAATGTTCAAAATAATTAGGATTCATGGAAAAAGTTAATTTTTAGACAACCCTATTGATTTCCGACACTCTCTTCTTCATGTGAAATGGATTTCAAAACAAATACTGTAAAAATCATGCTGTATTCAATAGAAGCCAAACCAATAAATTATATGGGTTTCACGTGCAAGCATGTCCAAAAACGTAACACACAAGTTGCAAATGTTCAAAATAATTAGGATTCATGGAAAAACTTAATTTTTAGACAACCCTATTGATTTCCGACACTCTCTTCTTCATGTGAAATGGATTTCAAAACAAATACTGTAAAAATCATGCTGTATTGAAGAGAAGCCAAACCAATAAATTATATGGGTTTCACGTGCAAGCATGTCCAAAAACGTAACACACAAGTTGCAAATGTTCAAAATAATTAGGATTCATGGAAAAACTTAATTTTTAGACAACCCTATTGATTTCCGACACTCTCTTGTTCATGTGAAATGGATTTCAAAACAAATACTGTAAAAATCATGATGTATTGAAGAGAACCCAAACCAATAAATTATATGGGTTTGACGTGCAAGCATGTCCAAAAACGTAACACACAAGTTGCAAATGTTCAAAATAATTAGGATTCATGGAAAAACTTAATTTTTAGACAACCCTATTGCTTTCCGACACTCTCTTCTTCATTTGAAATGGATTTCAAAACAAATACTGTAAAAATCATGTTGTATTCAATAGAATCCAAACCAATAAATTATATGGGTTTGACGTGCAAGCATGTCCAAAAACGTAACACACAAGTTGCAAATGTTCAAAATAATTAGGATTCATGGAAAAACTTAATTTTTAGACAACCCTATTGATTTCCGACACTCTCTTCTTCATGTGAAATGGATTTCAAAACAAATACTGTAAAAATCATGCTGTATTCAATAGAATCCAAACCAATAAATTATATGGGTTTGACGTGCAAGCATGTCCAAAAACGTAACACACAAGTTGCAAATGTTCAAAATAATTAGGATTCATGGAAAAACTTCATTTTAAGACAACCCTATTGCTTTCCTACATTGTCTTCTTCATTTGAAATGGATTTCAAAACAAACACTCGAAAAATCATGCTGTATTGAATACAAACCAAACCAATAAATTATATGGGTGTGACTTAGAAGCATGTCCAAAAACAAAACACACAAGTTGCAATTGTTCAGAATAATTAGGATTCATGGAAAAACTTCATTTTAAGACAACCCTATTGCTTTCCTACATTGTCTTCTTCATGTGAAATGGATTTCAAAACAAATACTGTAAAAATCATGCTGTATTCAATAGAATCCAAACCAATAAATTATATGGGTTTGACGTGCAAGCATGTCCAAAAACGTAACACACAAGTTGCAAATGTTCAAAATAATTAGGATTCATGGAAAAACTTAATTTTAAGACAACCCTATTGCTTTCCGACACTCTCTTGTTCATGTGAAATGGATTTCAAAACAAATACTGTAAAAATCATGCTGTATTCAATAGAATCCAAACCAATAAATTATATGGGTTTGACGTGCAAGCATGTCCAAAAACGTAACACACAAGTTGCAAATGTTCAAAATAATTAGGATTCATGGAAAAACTTAATTTTAAGACAACCCTATTGCTTTCCGACACTCTCTTGTTCATGTGAAATGGATTTCAAAACAAATACTGTAAAAATCATGCTGTATTCAATAGAATCCAAACCAATAAATTATATGGGTTTGACGTGCAAGCATGTTCAAAAACGTAACACACAAGTTGCAAATGTTCAAAATAATTAGGATTCATGGAAAAAGTTAATTTTTAGACAACCCTATTGATTTCCGACACTCTCTTCTTCATGTGAAATGGATTTCAAAACAAATACTGTAAAAATCATGCTGTATTGAAGAGAAGCCAAACCAATAAATTATATGGGTTTGACGTGCAAGCATGTCCAAAAACGTAACACACAAGTTGCAAATGTTCAAAATAATTAGGATTCATGGAAAAACTTAATTTTTAGACAACCCTATTGATTTCCGACACTCTCTTGTTCATGTGAAATGGATTTCAAAACAAATACTGTAAAAATCATGATGTATTGAAGAGAACCCAAACCAATAAATTATATGGGTTTGACGTGCAAGCATGTCCAAAAACGTAACACACAAGTTGCAAATGTTCAAAATAATTAGGATTCATGGAAAAACTTAATTTTTAGACAACCCTATTGCTTTCCGACACTCTCTTCTTCATTTGAAATGGATTTCAAAACAAATACTGTAAAAATCATGTTGTATTCAATAGAATCCAAACCAATAAATTATATGGGTTTGACGTGCAAGCATGTCCAAAAACGTAACACACAAGTTGCAAATGTTCAAAATAATTAGGATTCATGGAAAAACTTAATTTTTAGACAACCCTATTGATTTCCGACACTCTCTTCTTCATGTGAAATGGATTTCAAAACAAATACTGTAAAAATCATGCTGTATTCAATAGAATCCAAACCAATAAATTATATGGGTTTGACGTGCAAGCATGTCCAAAAACGTAACACACAAGTTGCAAATGTTCAAAATAATTAGGATTCATGGAAAAACTTCATTTTAAGACAACCCTATTGCTTTCCTACATTGTCTTCTTCATTTGAAATGGATTTCAAAACAAACACTCGAAAAATCATGCTGTATTGAATACAAACCAAACCAATAAATTATATGGGTGTGACTTAGAAGCATGTCCAAAAACAAAACACACAAGTTGCAATTGTTCAGAATAATTAGGATTCATGGAAAAACTTCATTTTAAGACAACCCTATTGCTTTCCTACATTGTCTTCTTCATGTGAAATGGATTTCAAAACAAATACTGTAAAAATCATGCTGTATTCAATAGAATCCAAACCAATAAATTATATGGGTTTCACGTGCAAGCATGTCCAAAAACGTAACACACAAGTTGCAAATGTTCAAAATAATTAGGATTCATGGAAAAACTTAATTTTTAGACAACCCTATTGATTTCCGACACTCTCTTGTTCATGTGAAATGGATTTCAAAACAAATACTGTAAAAATCATGCTGTATTGAATAGAATCCAAACCAATAAATTATATGGGTTTGACGTGCAAGCATGTCCAAAAACGTAACACACAAGTTGCAAATGTTCAAAATAATTAGGATTCATGGAAAAACTTAATTTTAAGACAACCCTATTGCTTTCCGACACTCTCTTGTTCATGTGAAATGGATTTCAAAACAAATACTGTAAAAATCATGCTGTATTCAATAGAATCCAAACCAATAAATTATATGGGTTTGACGTGCAAGCATGTCCAAAAACGTAACACACAAGTTGCAAATGTTCAAAATAATTAGGATTCATGGAAAAAGTTAATTTTTAGACAACCCTATTAATTTCCGACACTCTCTTCTTCATGTGAAATGGATTTCAAAACAAATACTGTAAAAATCATGCTGTATTCAATAGAATCCAAACCAATAAATTATATGGGTTTCACGTGCAAGCATGTCCAAAAACGTAACACACAAGTTGCAAATGTTCAAAATAATTAGGATTCATGGAAAAACTTAATTTTTAGACAACCCTATTGATTTCCGACACTCTCTTCTTCATTTGAAATGGATTTCAAAACAAATACTGTAAAAATCATGCTGTATTGAAGAGAACCCAAACCAATAAATTATATGGGTTTCACGTGCAAGCATGTCCAAAAACGTAACACACAAGTTGTAAATGTTCAAAATAATTAGGATTCATGGAAAAACTTAATTTTAAGACAACCCTATTGCTTTCCGACACTCTCTTCTTCATGTGAAATGGATTTCAAAACAAATACTGTAAAAATCATGCTGTATTCAATAGAATCCAAACCAATAAATTATATGGGTTTGACGTGCAAGCATGTCCAAAAACGTAACACACAAGTTGCAAATGTTCAAAATAATTAGGATTCATGGAAAAACTTAATTTTAAGACAACCCTATTGCTTTCCGACACTCTCTTCTTCATTTGAAATGGATTTCAAAACAAATACCATAAAAATCATGCTGTATTGAAGAGAAGCCAAACCAATAAATTATATGGGTTTGACGTGCAAGCATGTCCAAAAACGTAACACACAAGTTGCAAATGTTCAAAATAATTAGGATTCATGGAAAAACTTAATTTTAAGACAACCCTATTGCTTTCCGACACTCTCTTCTTCATTTGAAATGGATTTCAAAACAAATACTGTAAAAATCATGCTGTATTCAATAGAATCCAAACCAATAAATTATATGGGTTTGACGTGCAAGCATGTCCAAAAACGTAACACACAAGTTGCAAATGTTCAAAATAATTAGGATTCATGGAAAAACTTCATTTTAAGACAACCCTATTGATTTCCGACACTCTCTTGTTAATGTGAAATGGATTTCAAAACAAATACTGTAAAAATCATGCTGTATTCAATAGAAGCCAAACCAATAAATTATATGGGTTTGACGTGCAAGCATGTCCAAAAACGTAACACACAAGTTGCAAATGTTCAAAATAATTAGGATTCATGGAAAAACTTAATTTTAAGACAACCCTATTGCTTTCCGACACTCTCTTCTTCATATGAAATGGATTTCAAAACAAATACTGTAAAAATCATGCTGTATTCAATAGAAGCCAAACCAATAAATTATGTGGGTTTGACGTGCAAGCATGTCCAAAAACGTAACACACAAGTTGCAAATGTTCAAAATAATTAGGATTCATGGAAAAACTTAATTTTAAGACAAGCCTATTGCTTTCCGACACTCTCTTCTTCATGTGAAATGGATTTCAAAACAAATACTGTAAAAATCATGCTGTATTCAATAGAAGCCAAACCAATAAATTATATGGGTTTCACGTGCAAGCATGTCCAAAAACGTAACACACAAGTTGCAAATGTTCAAAATAATTAGGATTCATGGAAAAACTTAATTTTTAGACAACCCTATTGATTTCCGACACTCTCTTGTTCATGTGAAATGGATTTCAAAACAAATACTGTAAAAATCATGCTGTATTGAATAGAAGCCAAACCAATAAATTATATGGGTTTGACGTGCAAGCATGTCCAAAAACGTAACACACAAGTTGCAAATGTTCAAAATAATTAGGATTCATGGAAAAACTTAATTTTAAGACAACCCTATTGCTTTCCGACACTCTCTTCTTCATTTGAAATGGATTTCAAAACAAATACTGTAAAAATCATGCTGTATTCAATAGAATCCAAACCAATAAATTATATGGGTTTGACGTGCAAGCATGTCCAAAAACGTAACACACAAGTTGCAAATGTTCAAAATAATTAGGATTCATGGAAAAACTTAATTTTTAGACAACCCTATTGATTTCCGACACTCTCTTCTTCATTTGAAATGGATTTCAAAACAAATACTGTAAAAATCATGCTGTATTGAAGAGAACCCAAACCAATAAATTATATGGGTTTCACGTGCAAGCATGTCCAAAAACGTAACACACAAGTTGCAAATGTTCAAAATAATTAGGATTCATGGAAAAACTTAATTTTTAGACAACCCTATTGATTTCCGACACTCTCTTCTTCATGTGAAATGGATTTCAAAACAAATACTGTAAAAATCATGCTGTATTCAATAGAATCCAAACCAATAAATTATATGGGTTTGACGTGCAAGCATGTCCAAAAACGTAACACACAAGTTGCAAATGTTCAAAATAATTAGGATTCATGGAAAAACTTAATTTTAAGACAACCCTATTGCTTTCCGACACTCTCTTCTTCATTTGAAATGGATTTCAAAACAAATACTGTAAAAATCATGCTGTATTGAAGAGAAGCCAAACCAATAAATTATATGGGTTTGACGTGCAAGCATGTCCAAAAACGTAACACACAAGTTGCAAATGTTCAAAATAATTAGGATTCATGGAAAAACTTAATTTTAAGACAACCCTATTGCTTTCCGACACTCTCTTCTTCATTTGAAATGGATTTCAAAACAAATACTGTAAAAATCATGCTGTATTCAATAGAATCCAAACCAATAAATTATATGGGTTTGACGTGCAAGCATGTCCAAAAACGTAACACACAAGTTGCAAATGTTCAAAATAATTAGGATTCATGGAAAAACTTCATTTTAAGACAACCCTATTGATTTCCGACACTCTCTTGTTAATGTGAAATGGATTTCAAAACAAATACTGTAAAAATCATGCTGTATTCAATAGAAGCCAAACCAATAAATTATATGGGTTTGACGTGCAAGCATGTCCAAAAACGTAACACACAAGTTGCAAATGTTCAAAATAATTAGGATTCATGGAAAAACTTAATTTTAAGACAACCCTATTGCTTTCCGACACTCTCTTCTTCATGTGAAATGGATTTCAAAACAAATACTGTAAAAATCATGCTGTATTCAATAGAAGCCAAACCAATAAATTATGTGGGTTTGACGTGCAAGCATGTCCAAAAACGTAACACACAAGTTGCAAATGTTCAAAATAATTAGGATTCATGGAAAAACTTAATTTTAAGACAAGCCTATTGCTTTCCGACACTCTCTTCTTCATGTGAAATGGATTTCAAAACAAATACTGTAAAAATCATGCTGTATTCAATAGAAGCCAAACCAATAAATTATATGGGTTTCACGTGCAAGCATGTCCAAAAACGTAACACACAAGTTGCAAATGTTCAAAATAATTAGGATTCATGGAAAAACTTAATTTTTAGACAACCCTATTGATTTCCGACACTCTCTTGTTCATGTGAAATGGATTTCAAAACAAATACTGTAAAAATCATGCTGTATTGAATAGAAGCCAAACCAATAAATTATATGGGTTTGACGTGCAAGCATGTCCAAAAACGTAACACACAAGTTGCAAATGTTCAAAATAATTAGGATTCATGGAAAAACTTAATTTTAAGACAACCCTATTGCTTTCCGACACTCTCTTCTTCATTTGAAATGGATTTCAAAACAAATACTGTAAAAATCATGCTGTATTCAATAGAATCCAAACCAATAAATTATATGGGTTTGACGTGCAAGCATGTCCAAAAACGTAACACACAAGTTGCAAATGTTCAAAATAATTAGGATTCATGGAAAAACTTAATTTTTAGACAACCCTATTGATTTCCGACACTCTCTTCTTCATTTGAAATGGATTTCAAAACAAATACTGTAAAAATCATGCTGTATTGAAGAGAACCCAAACCAATAAATTATATGGGTTTCACGTGCAAGCATGTCCAAAAACGTAACACACAAGTTGCAAATGTTCAAAATAATTAGGATTCATGGAAAAACTTAATTTTTAGACAACCCTATTGATTTCCGACACTCTCTTCTTCATGTGAAATGGATTTCAAAACAAATACTGTAAAAATCATGCTGTATTCAATAGAATCCAAACCAATAAATTATATGGGTTTGACGTGCAAGCATGTCCAAAAACGTAACACACAAGTTGCAAATGTTCAAAATAATTAGGATTCATGGAAAAACTTAATTTTAAGACAACCCTATTGCTTTCCGACACTCTCTTCTTCATTTGAAATGGATTTCAAAACAAATACTGTAAAAATCATGCTGTATTGAAGAGAAGCCAAACCAATAAATTATATGGGTTTGACGTGCAAGCATGTCCAAAAACGTAACACACAAGTTGCAAATGTTCAAAATAATTAGGATTCATGGAAAAACTTAATTTTAAGACAACCCTATTGCTTTCCGACACTCTCTTCTTCATTTGAAATGGATTTCAAAACAAATACTGTAAAAATCATGCTGTATTCAATAGAATCCAAACCAATAAATTATATGGGTTTGACGTGCAAGCATGTCCAAAAACGTAACACACAAGTTGCAAATGTTCAAAATAATTAGGATTCATGGAAAAACTTCATTTTAAGACAACCCTATTGATTTCCGACACTCTCTTGTTAATGTGAAATGGATTTCAAAACAAATACTGTAAAAATCATGCTGTATTCAATAGAAGCCAAACCAATAAATTATATGGGTTTGACGTGCAAGCATGTCCAAAAACGTAACACACAAGTTGCAAATGTTCAAAATAATTAGGATTCATGGAAAAACTTAATTTTAAGACAACCCTATTGCTTTCCGACACTCTCTTCTTCATGTGAAATGGATTTCAAAACAAATACTGTAAAAATCATGCTGTATTCAATAGAAGCCAAACCAATAAATTATGTGGGTTTGACGTGCAAGCATGTCCAAAAACGTAACACACAAGTTGCAAATGTTCAAAATAATTAGGATTCATGGAAAAACTTAATTTTAAGACAAGCCTATTGCTTTCCGACACTCTCTTCTTCATGTGAAATGGATTTCAAAACAAATACTGTAAAAATCATGCTGTATTCAATAGAAGCCAAACCAATAAATTATATGGGTTTCACGTGCAAGCATGTCCAAAAACGTAACACACAAGTTGCAAATGTTCAAAATAATTAGGATTCATGGAAAAACTTAATTTTTAGACAACCCTATTGATTTCCGACACTCTCTTGTTCATGTGAAATGGATTTCAAAACAAATACTGTAAAAATCATGCTGTATTGAATAGAAGCCAAACCAATAAATTATATGGGTTTGACGTGCAAGCATGTCCAAAAACGTAACACACAAGTTGCAAATGTTCAAAATAATTAGGATTCATGGAAAAACTTAATTTTAAGACAACCCTATTGCTTTCCGACACTCTCTTCTTCATTTGAAATGGATTTCAAAACAAATACTGTAAAAATCATGCTGTATTCAATAGAATCCAAACCAATAAATTATATGGGTTTGACGTGCAAGCATGTCCAAAAACGTAACACACAAGTTGCAAATGTTCAAAATAATTAGGATTCATGGAAAAACTTAATTTTTAGACAACCCTATTGATTTCCGACACTCTCTTCTTCATTTGAAATGGATTTCAAAACAAATACTGTAAAAATCATGCTGTATTGAAGAGAACCCAAACCAATAAATTATATGGGTTTCACGTGCAAGCATGTCCAAAAACGTAACACACAAGTTGCAAATGTTCAAAATAATTAGGATTCATGGAAAAACTTAATTTTAAGACAACCCTATTGCTTTCCGACACTCTCTTCTTCATGTGAAATGGATTTCAAAACAAATACTGTAAAAATCATGCTGTATTCAATAGAATCCAAACCAATAAATTATATGGGTTTGACGTGCAAGCATGTCCAAAAACGTAACACACAAGTTGCAAATGTTCAAAATAATTAGGATTCATGGAAAAACTTAATTTTAAGACAACCCTATTGCTTTCCGACACTCTCTTCTTCATTTGAAATGGATTTCAAAACAAATACTGTAAAAATCATGCTGTATTGAAGAGAAGCCAAACCAATAAATTATATGGGTTTGACGTGCAAGCATGTCCAAAAACGTAACACACAAGTTGCAAATGTTCAAAATAATTAGGATTCATGGAAAAACTTAATTTTAAGACAACCCTATTGCTTTCCGACACTCTCTTCTTCATTTGAAATGGATTTCAAAACAAATACTGTAAAAATCATGCTGTATTCAATAGAATCCAAACCAATAAATTATATGGGTTTGACGTGCAAGCATGTCCAAAAACGTAACACACAAGTTGCAAATGTTCAAAATAATTAGGATTCATGGAAAAACTTCATTTTAAGACAACCCTATTGATTTCCGACACTCTCTTGTTAATGTGAAATGGATTTCAAAACAAATACTGTAAAAATCATGCTGTATTCAATAGAAGCCAAACCAATAAATTATATGGGTTTGACGTGCAAGCATGTCCAAAAACGTAACACACAAGTTGCAAATGTTCAAAATAATTAGGATTCATGGAAAAACTTCATTTTAAGACAACCCTATTGATTTCCGACACTCTCTTGTTAATGTGAAATGGATTTCAAAACAAATACTGTAAAAATCATGCTGTATTCAATAGAAGCCAAACCAATAAATTATATGGGTTTGACGTGCAAGCATGTCCAAAAACGTAACACACAAGTTGCAAATGTTCAAAATAATTAGGATTCATGGAAAAACTTAATTTTAAGACAACCCTATTGCTTTCCGACACTCTCTTCTTCATATGAAATGGATTTCAAAACAAATACTGTAAAAATCATGCTGTATTCAATAGAAGCCAAACCAATAAATTATGTGGGTTTGACGTACAAGCATGTCCAAAAACGTAACACACAAGTTGCAAATGTTCAAAATAATTAGGATTCATGGAAAAACTTAATTTTAAGACAAGCCTATTGCTTTCCGACACTCTCTTCTTCATGTGAAATGGATTTCAAAACAAATACTGTAAAAATCATGCTGTATTCAATAGAAGCCAAACCAATAAATTATATGGGTTTCACGTGCAAGCATGTCCAAAAACGTAACACACAAGTTGCAAATGTTCAAAATAATTAGGATTCATGGAAAAACTTAATTTTTAGACAACCCTATTGATTTCCGACACTCTCTTGTTCATGTGAAATGGATTTCAAAACAAATACTGTAAAAATCATGCTGTATTGAATAGAAGCCAAACCAATAAATTATATGGGTTTGACGTGCAAGCATGTCCAAAAACGTAACACACAAGTTGCAAATGTTCAAAATAATTAGGATTCATGGAAAAACTTAATTTTAAGACAACCCTATTGCTTTCCGACACTCTCTTCTTCATTTGAAATGGATTTCAAAACAAATACTGTAAAAATCATGCTGTATTCAATAGAATCCAAACCAATAAATTATATGGGTTTGACGTGCAAGCATGTCCAAAAACGTAACACACAAGTTGCAAATGTTCAAAATAATTAGGATTCATGGAAAAACTTAATTTTTAGACAACCCTATTGATTTCCGACACTCTCTTCTTCATTTGAAATGGATTTCAAAACAAATACTGTAAAAATCATGCTGTATTGAAGAGAACCCAAACCAATAAATTATATGGGTTTCACGTGCAAGCATGTCCAAAAACGTAACACACAAGTTGCAAATGTTCAAAATAATTAGGATTCATGGAAAAACTTAATTTTTAGACAACCCTATTGATTTCCGACACTCTCTTCTTCATGTGAAATGGATTTCAAAACAAATACTGTAAAAATCATGCTGTATTCAATAGAATCCAAACCAATAAATTATATGGGTTTGACGTGCAAGCATGTCCAAAAACGTAACACACAAGTTGCAAATGTTCAAAATAATTAGGATTCATGGAAAAACTTAATTTTAAGACAACCCTATTGCTTTCCGACACTCTCTTCTTCATTTGAAATGGATTTCAAAACAAATACTGTAAAAATCATGCTGTATTGAAGAGAAGCCAAACCAATAAATTATATGGGTTTGACGTGCAAGCATGTCCAAAAACGTAACACACAAGTTGCAAATGTTCAAAATAATTAGGATTCATGGAAAAACTTAATTTTAAGACAACCCTATTGCTTTCCGACACTCTCTTCTTCATTTGAAATGGATTTCAAAACAAATACTGTAAAAATCATGCTGTATTCAATAGAATCCAAACCAATAAATTATATGGGTTTGACGTGCAAGCATGTCCAAAAACGTAACACACAAGTTGCAAATGTTCAAAATAATTAGGATTCATGGAAAAACTTCATTTTAAGACAACCCTATTGATTTCCGACACTCTCTTGTTAATGTGAAATGGATTTCAAAACAAATACTGTAAAAATCATGCTGTATTCAATAGAAGCCAAACCAATAAATTATATGGGTTTGACGTGCAAGCATGTCCAAAAACGTAACACACAAGTTGCAAATGTTCAAAATAATTAGGATTCATGGAAAAACTTAATTTTAAGACAACCCTATTGCTTTCCGACACTCTCTTCTTCATGTGAAATGGATTTCAAAACAAATACTGTAAAAATCATGCTGTATTCAATAGAAGCCAAACCAATAAATTATGTGGGTTTGACGTGCAAGCATGTCCAAAAACGTAACACACAAGTTGCAAATGTTCAAAATAATTAGGATTCATGGAAAAACTTAATTTTAAGACAAGCCTATTGCTTTCCGACACTCTCTTCTTCATGTGAAATGGATTTCAAAACAAATACTGTAAAAATCATGCTGTATTCAATAGAAGCCAAACCAATAAATTATATGGGTTTCACGTGCAAGCATGTCCAAAAACGTAACACACAAGTTGCAAATGTTCAAAATAATTAGGATTCATGGAAAAACTTAATTTTTAGACAACCCTATTGATTTCCGACACTCTCTTGTTCATGTGAAATGGATTTCAAAACAAATACTGTAAAAATCATGCTGTATTGAATAGAAGCCAAACCAATAAATTATATGGGTTTGACGTGCAAGCATGTCCAAAAACGTAACACACAAGTTGCAAATGTTCAAAATAATTAGGATTCATGGAAAAACTTAATTTTAAGACAACCCTATTGCTTTCCGACACTCTCTTCTTCATTTGAAATGGATTTCAAAACAAATACTGTAAAAATCATGCTGTATTCAATAGAATCCAAACCAATAAATTATATGGGTTTGACGTGCAAGCATGTCCAAAAACGTAACACACAAGTTGCAAATGTTCAAAATAATTAGGATTCATGGAAAAACTTAATTTTTAGACAACCCTATTGATTTCCGACACTCTCTTCTTCATTTGAAATGGATTTCAAAACAAATACTGTAAAAATCATGCTGTATTGAAGAGAACCCAAACCAATAAATTATATGGGTTTCACGTGCAAGCATGTCCAAAAACGTAACACACAAGTTGCAAATGTTCAAAATAATTAGGATTCATGGAAAAACTTAATTTTAAGACAACCCTATTGCTTTCCGACACTCTCTTCTTCATGTGAAATGGATTTCAAAACAAATACTGTAAAAATCATGCTGTATTCAATAGAATCCAAACCAATAAATTATATGGGTTTGACGTGCAAGCATGTCCAAAAACGTAACACACAAGTTGCAAATGTTCAAAATAATTAGGATTCATGGAAAAACTTAATTTTAAGACAACCCTATTGCTTTCCGACACTCTCTTCTTCATTTGAAATGGATTTCAAAACAAATACTGTAAAAATCATGCTGTATTGAAGAGAAGCCAAACCAATAAATTATATGGGTTTGACGTGCAAGCATGTCCAAAAACGTAACACACAAGTTGCAAATGTTCAAAATAATTAGGATTCATGGAAAAACTTAATTTTAAGACAACCCTATTGCTTTCCGACACTCTCTTCTTCATTTGAAATGGATTTCAAAACAAATACTGTAAAAATCATGCTGTATTCAATAGAATCCAAACCAATAAATTATATGGGTTTGACGTGCAAGCATGTCCAAAAACGTAACACACAAGTTGCAAATGTTCAAAATAATTAGGATTCATGGAAAAACTTCATTTTAAGACAACCCTATTGATTTCCGACACTCTCTTGTTAATGTGAAATGGATTTCAAAACAAATACTGTAAAAATCATGCTGTATTCAATAGAAGCCAAACCAATAAATTATATGGGTTTGACGTGCAAGCATGTCCAAAAACGTAACACACAAGTTGCAAATGTTCAAAATAATTAGGATTCATGGAAAAACTTCATTTTAAGACAACCCTATTGATTTCCGACACTCTCTTGTTAATGTGAAATGGATTTCAAAACAAATACTGTAAAAATCATGCTGTATTCAATAGAAGCCAAACCAATAAATTATATGGGTTTGACGTGCAAGCATGTCCAAAAACGTAACACACAAGTTGCAAATGTTCAAAATAATTAGGATTCATGGAAAAACTTAATTTTAAGACAACCCTATTGCTTTCCGACACTCTCTTCTTCATATGAAATGGATTTCAAAACAAATACTGTAAAAATCATGCTGTATTCAATAGAAGCCAAACCAATAAATTATGTGGGTTTGACGTGCAAGCATGTCCAAAAACGTAACACACAAGTTGCAAATGTTCAAAATAATTAGGATTCATGGAAAAACTTAATTTTAAGACAAGCCTATTGCTTTCCGACACTCTCTTCTTCATGTGAAATGGATTTCAAAACAAATACTGTAAAAATCATGCTGTATTCAATAGAAGCCAAACCAATAAATTATATGGGTTTCACGTGCAAGCATGTCCAAAAACGTAACACACAAGTTGCAAATGTTCAAAATAATTAGGATTCATGGAAAAACTTAATTTTAAGACAAGCCTATTGCTTTCCGACACTCTCTTCTTCATGTGAAATGGATTTCAAAACAAATACTGTAAAAATCATGCTGTATTGAAGAGAACCCAAACCAATAAATTATATGGGTTTCACGTGCAAGCATGTCCAAAAACGTAACACACAAGTTGCAAATGTTCAAAATAATTAGGATTCATGGAAAAACTTAATTTTTAGACAACCCTATTGATTTCCGACACTCTCTTCTTCATGTGAAATGGATTTCAAAACAAATACTGTAAAAATCATGCTGTATTCAATAGAATCCAAACCAATAAATTATATGGGTTTGACGTGCAAGCATGTCCAAAAACGTAACACACAAGTTGCAAATGTTCAAAATAATTAGGATTCATGGAAAAACTTAATTTTAAGACAACCCTATTGCTTTCCGACACTCTCTTCTTCATTTGAAATGGATTTCAAAACAAATACTGTAAAAATCATGCTGTATTGAAGAGAAGCCAAACCAATAAATTATATGGGTTTGACGTGCAAGCATGTCCAAAAACGTAACACACAAGTTGCAAATGTTCAAAATAATTAGGATTCATGGAAAAACTTAATTTTAAGACAACCCTATTGCTTTCCGACACTCTCTTCTTCATTTGAAATGGATTTCAAAACAAATACTGTAAAAATCATGCTGTATTCAATAGAATCCAAACCAATAAATTATATGGGTTTGACGTGCAAGCATGTCCAAAAACGTAACACACAAGTTGCAAATGTTCAAAATAATTAGGATTCATGGAAAAACTTCATTTTAAGACAACCCTATTGATTTCCGACACTCTCTTGTTAATGTGAAATGGATTTCAAAACAAATACTGTAAAAATCATGCTGTATTCAATAGAAGCCAAACCAATAAATTATATGGGTTTGACGTGCAAGCATGTCCAAAAACGTAACACACAAGTTGCAAATGTTCAAAATAATTAGGATTCATGGAAAAACTTAATTTTAAGACAACCCTATTGCTTTCCGACACTCTCTTCTTCATGTGAAATGGATTTCAAAACAAATACTGTAAAAATCATGCTGTATTCAATAGAAGCCAAACCAATAAATTATGTGGGTTTGACGTGCAAGCATGTCCAAAAACGTAACACACAAGTTGCAAATGTTCAAAATAATTAGGATTCATGGAAAAACTTAATTTTAAGACAAGCCTATTGCTTTCCGACACTCTCTTCTTCATGTGAAATGGATTTCAAAACAAATACTGTAAAAATCATGCTGTATTCAATAGAAGCCAAACCAATAAATTATATGGGTTTCACGTGCAAGCATGTCCAAAAACGTAACACACAAGTTGCAAATGTTCAAAATAATTAGGATTCATGGAAAAACTTAATTTTTAGACAACCCTATTGATTTCCGACACTCTCTTGTTCATGTGAAATGGATTTCAAAACAAATACTGTAAAAATCATGCTGTATTGAATAGAAGCCAAACCAATAAATTATATGGGTTTGACGTGCAAGCATGTCCAAAAACGTAACACACAAGTTGCAAATGTTCAAAATAATTAGGATTCATGGAAAAACTTAATTTTAAGACAACCCTATTGCTTTCCGACACTCTCTTCTTCATTTGAAATGGATTTCAAAACAAATACTGTAAAAATCATGCTGTATTCAATAGAATCCAAACCAATAAATTATATGGGTTTGACGTGCAAGCATGTCCAAAAACGTAACACACAAGTTGCAAATGTTCAAAATAATTAGGATTCATGGAAAAACTTAATTTTTAGACAACCCTATTGATTTCCGACACTCTCTTCTTCATTTGAAATGGATTTCAAAACAAATACTGTAAAAATCATGCTGTATTGAAGAGAACCCAAACCAATAAATTATATGGGTTTCACGTGCAAGCATGTCCAAAAACGTAACACACAAGTTGCAAATGTTCAAAATAATTAGGATTCATGGAAAAACTTAATTTTAAGACAACCCTATTGCTTTCCGACACTCTCTTCTTCATGTGAAATGGATTTCAAAACAAATACTGTAAAAATCATGCTGTATTCAATAGAATCCAAACCAATAAATTATATGGGTTTGACGTGCAAGCATGTCCAAAAACGTAACACACAAGTTGCAAATGTTCAAAATAATTAGGATTCATGGAAAAACTTAATTTTAAGACAACCCTATTGCTTTCCGACACTCTCTTCTTCATTTGAAATGGATTTCAAAACAAATACTGTAAAAATCATGCTGTATTGAAGAGAAGCCAAACCAATAAATTATATGGGTTTGACGTGCAAGCATGTCCAAAAACGTAACACACAAGTTGCAAATGTTCAAAATAATTAGGATTCATGGAAAAACTTAATTTTAAGACAACCCTATTGCTTTCCGACACTCTCTTCTTCATTTGAAATGGATTTCAAAACAAATACTGTAAAAATCATGCTGTATTCAATAGAATCCAAACCAATAAATTATATGGGTTTGACGTGCAAGCATGTCCAAAAACGTAACACACAAGTTGCAAATGTTCAAAATAATTAGGATTCATGGAAAAACTTCATTTTAAGACAACCCTATTGATTTCCGACACTCTCTTGTTAATGTGAAATGGATTTCAAAACAAATACTGTAAAAATCATGCTGTATTCAATAGAAGCCAAACCAATAAATTATATGGGTTTGACGTGCAAGCATGTCCAAAAACGTAACACACAAGTTGCAAATGTTCAAAATAATTAGGATTCATGGAAAAACTTCATTTTAAGACAACCCTATTGCTTTCCGACACTCTCTTCTTCATGTGAAATGGATTTCAAAACAAATACTGTAAAAATCATGCTGTATTCAATAGAAGCCAAACCAATAAATTATGTGGGTTTGACGTGCAAGCATGTCCAAAAACGTAACACACAAGTTGCAAATGTTCAAAATAATTAGGATTCATGGAAAAACTTAATTTTAAGACAAGCCTATTGCTTTCCGACACTCTCTTCTTCATGTGAAATGGATTTCAAAACAAATACTGTAAAAATCATGCTGTATTCAATAGAAGCCAAACCAATAAATTATATGGGTTTCACGTGCAAGCATGTCCAAAAACGTAACACACAAGTTGCAAATGTTCAAAATAATTAGGATTCATGGAAAAACTTAATTTTTAGACAACCCTATTGATTTCCGACACTCTCTTGTTCATGTGAAATGGATTTCAAAACAAATACTGTAAAAATCATGCTGTATTGAATAGAAGCCAAACCAATAAATTATATGGGTTTGACGTGCAAGCATGTCCAAAAACGTAACACACAAGTTGCAAATGTTCAAAATAATTAGGATTCATGGAAAAACTTAATTTTAAGACAACCCTATTGCTTTCCGACACTCTCTTCTTCATTTGAAATGGATTTCAAAACAAATACTGTAAAAATCATGCTGTATTCAATAGAATCCAAACCAATAAATTATATGGGTTTGACGTGCAAGCATGTCCAAAAACGTAACACACAAGTTGCAAATGTTCAAAATAATTAGGATTCATGGAAAAACTTAATTTTTAGACAACCCTATTGATTTCCGACACTCTCTTCTTCATTTGAAATGGATTTCAAAACAAATACTGTAAAAATCATGCTGTATTGAAGAGAACCCAAACCAATAAATTATATGGGTTTCACGTGCAAGCATGTCCAAAAACGTAACACACAAGTTGTAAATGTTCAAAATAATTAGGATTCATGGAAAAACTTAATTTTAAGACAACCCTATTGCTTTCCGACACTCTCTTCTTCATGTGAAATGGATTTCAAAACAAATACTGTAAAAATCATGCTGTATTCAATAGAAGCCAAACCAATAAATTATGTGGGTTTGACGTGCAAGCATGTCCAAAAACGTAACACACAAGTTGCAAATGTTCAAAATAATTAGGATTCATGGAAAAACTTAATTTTAAGACAAGCCTATTGCTTTCCGACACTCTCTTCTTCATGTGAAATGGATTTCAAAACAAATACTGTAAAAATCATGCTGTATTCAATAGAAGCCAAACCAATAAATTATATGGGTTTCACGTGCAAGCATGTCCAAAAACGTAACACACAAGTTGCAAATGTTCAAAATAATTAGGATTCATGGAAAAACTTAATTTTTAGACAACCCTATTGATTTCCGACACTCTCTTGTTCATGTGAAATGGATTTCAAAACAAATACTGTAAAAATCATGCTGTATTGAATAGAAGCCAAACCAATAAATTATATGGGTTTGACGTGCAAGCATGTCCAAAAACGTAACACACAAGTTGCAAATGTTCAAAATAATTAGGATTCATGGAAAAACTTAATTTTAAGACAACCCTATTGCTTTCCGACACTCTCTTCTTCATTTGAAATGGATTTCAAAACAAATACTGTAAAAATCATGCTGTATTCAATAGAATCCAAACCAATAAATTATATGGGTTTGACGTGCAAGCATGTCCAAAAACGTAACACACAAGTTGCAAATGTTCAAAATAATTAGGATTCATGGAAAAACTTAATTTTTAGACAACCCTATTGATTTCCGACACTCTCTTCTTCATTTGAAATGGATTTCAAAACAAATACTGTAAAAATCATGCTGTATTGAAGAGAACCCAAACCAATAAATTATATGGGTTTCACGTGCAAGCATGTCCAAAAACGTAACACACAAGTTGCAAATGTTCAAAATAATTAGGATTCATGGAAAAACTTAATTTTAAGACAACCCTATTGCTTTCCGACACTCTCTTCTTCATTTGAAATGGATTTCAAAACAAATACTGTAAAAATCATGCTGTATTGAAGAGACGCCAAACCAATAAATTATATGGGTTTCACGTGCAAGCATGTCCAAAAACGTAACACACAAGTTGCAAATGTTCAAAATAATTAGGATTCATGGAAAAACTTAATTTTAAGACAACCCTATTGATTTCCGACACTCTCTTGTTAATGTGAAATGGATTTCAAAACAAATACTGTAAAAATCATGCTGTATTCAATAGAAGCCAAACCAATAAATTATATGGGTTTGACGTGCAAGCATGTCCAAAAACGTAACACACAAGTTGCAAATGTTCAAAATAATTAGGATTCATGGAAAAACTTAATTTTAAGACAACCCTATTGCTTTCCGACACTTTCTTCTTCATTTGAAATGGATTTCAAAACAAATACTGTAAAAATCATGCTGTATTGAAGAGAAGCCAAACCAATAAATTATATGGGTTTGACGTGCAAGCATGTCCAAAAACGTAACACACAAGTTGCAAATGTTCAAAATAATTAGGATTCATGGAAAAACTTAATTTTAAGACAACCCTATTGCTTTCCGACACTCTCTTCTTCATTTGAAATGGATTTCAAAACAAATACTGTAAAAATCATGCTGTATTCAATAGAATCCAAACCAATAAATTATATGGGTTTCACGTGCAAGCATGTCCAAAAACGTAACACACAAGTTGCAAATGTTCAAAATAATTAGGATTCATGGAAAAACTTCATTTTAAGACAACCCTATTGATTTCCGACACTCTCTTGTTAATGTGAAATGGATTTCAAAACAAATACTGTAAAAATCATGCTGTATTCAATAGAAGCCAAACCAATAAATTATATGGGTTTGACGTGCAAGCATGTCCAAAAACGTAACACACAAGTTGCAAATGTTCAAAATAATTAGGATTCATGGAAAAACTTAATTTTAAGACAACCCTATTGCTTTCCGACACTCTCTTGTTCATGTGAAATGGATTTCAAAACAAATACTGTAAAAATCATGCTGTATTCAATAGAAGCCAAACCAATAAATTATGTGGGTTTGACGTGCAAGCATGTCCAAAAACGTAACACACAAGTTGCAAATGTTCAAAATAATTAGGATTCATGGAAAAACTTAATTTTAAGACAAGCCTATTGCTTTCCGACACTCTCTTCTTCATGTGAAATGGATTTCAAAACAAATACTGTAAAAATCATGCTGTATTCAATAGAATCCAAACCAATAAATTATATGGGTTTGACGTGCAAGCATGTCCAAAAACGTAACACACAAGTTGCAAATGTTCAAAATAATTAGGATTCATGGAAAAACTTAATTTTAAGACAACCCTATTGCTTTCCGACACTTTCTTCTTCATTTGAAATGGATTTCAAAACAAATACTGTAAAAATCATGCTGTATTGAAGAGAAGCCAAACCAATAAATTATATGGGTTTGACGTGCAAGCATGTCCAAAAACGTAACACACAAGTTGCAAATGTTCAAAATAATTAGGATTCATGGAAAAACTTCATTTTAAGACAACCCTATTGCTTTCCGACACTCTCTTCTTCATTTGAAATGGATTTCAAAACAAATACTGTAAAAATCATGCTGTATTCAATAGAATCCAAACCAATAAATTATATGGGTTTCACGTGCAAGCATGTCCAAAAACGTAACACACAAGTTGCAAATGTTCAAAATAATTAGGATTCATGGAAAAACTTCATTTTAAGACAACCCTATTGCTTTCCGACACTCTCTTCTTCATGTGAAATGGATTTCAAAACAAATACTGTAAAAATCATGCTGTATTCAATAGAATCCAAACCAATAAATTATGTGGGTTTGACGTGCAAGCATGTCCAAAAACGTAACACACAAGTTGCAAATGTTCAAAATAATTAGGATTCATGGAAAAACTTAATTTTAAGACAAGCCTATTGCTTTCCGACACTCTCTTCTTCATGTGAAATGGATTTCAAAACAAATACTGTAAAAATCATGCTGTATTCAATAGAATCCAAACCAATAAATTATATGGGTTTGACGTGCAAGCATGTCCAAAAACGTAACACACAAGTTGCAAATGTTCAAAATAATTAGGATTCATGGAAAAACTTAATTTTAAGACAACCCTATTGCTTTCCGACACTCTCTTGTTCATGTGAAATGGATTTCAAAACAAATACTGTAAAAATCATGCTGTATTCAATAGAATCCAAACCAATAAATTATATGGGTTTGACGTGCAAGCATGTCCAAAAACGTAACACACAAGTTGCAAATGTTCAAAATAATTAGGATTCATGGAAAAACTTAATTTTTAGACAACCCTATTGATTTCCGACACTCTCTTCTTCATGTGAAATGGATTTCAAAACAAATACTGTAAAAATCATGCTGTGTTCAATAGAAGCCAAACCAATAAATTATATGGGTTTGACGTGCAAGCATGTCCAAAAACGTAACACACAAGTTGCAAATGTTCAAAATAATTAGGATTCATGGAAAAACTTAATTTTTAGACAACCCTATTGATTTCCGACACTCTCTTCTTCATGTGAAATGGATTTCAAAACAAATACTGTAAAAATCATGCTGTATTCAATAGAAGCCAAACCAATAAATTATATGGGTTTCACGTGCAAGCATGTCCAAAAACGTAACACACAAGTTGCAAATGTTCAAAATAATTAGGATTCATGGAAAAACTTAATTTTAAGACAACCCTATTGCTTTCCGACACTTTCTTCTTCATGTGAAATGGATTTCAAAACAAATACTGTAAAAATCATGCTGTATTCAATAGAATCCAAACCAATAAATTATATGGGTGTGACGTGCAAGCATGTCCAAAAACGTAACACACAAGTTGCAAATGTTCAAAATAATTAGGATTCATGGAAAAACTTAATTTTAAGACAACCCTATTGCTTTCCGACACTCTCTTGTTCATGTGAAATGGATTTCAAAACAAATACTGTAAAAATCATGCTGTATTCAATAGAATCCAAACCAATAAATTATATGGGTTTGACGTGCAAGCATGTCCAAAAACGTAACACACAAGTTGCAAATGTTCAAAATAATTAGGATTCATGGAAAAACTTAATTTTTAGACAACCCTATTGATTTCCGACACTCTCTTCTTCATGTGAAATGGATTTCAAAACAAATACTGTAAAAATCATGCTGTATTCAATAGAAGCCAAACCAATAAATTATATGGGTTTCACGTGCAAGCATGTCCAAAAACGTAACACACAAGTTGCAAATGTTCAAAATAATTAGGATTCATGGAAAAACTTAATTTTTAGACAACCCTATTGATTTCCGACACTCTCTTCTTCATTTGAAATGGATTTCAAAACAAATACTGTAAAAATCATGCTGTATTGAAGAGAACCCAAACCAATAAATTATATGGGTTTCACGTGCAAGCATGTCCAAAAACGTAACACACAAGTTGCAAATGTTCAAAATAATTAGGATTCATGGAAAAACTTAATTTTAAGACAACCCTATTGCTTTCCGACACTCTCTTCTTCATGTGAAATGGATTTCAAAACAAATACTGTAAAAATCATGCTGTATTCAATAGAATCCAAACCAATAAATTATATGGGTTTGACGTGCAAGCATGTCCAAAAACGTAACACACAAGTTGCAAATGTTCAAAATAATTAGGATTCATGGAAAAACTTAATTTTAAGACAACCCTATTGCTTTCCGACACTTTCTTCTTCATTTGAAATGGATTTCAAAACAAATACTGTAAAAATCATGCTGTATTGAAGAGAAGCCAAACCAATAAATTATATGGGTTTGACGTGCAAGCATGTCCAAAAACGTAACACACAAGTTGCAAATGTTCAAAATAATTAGGATTCATGGAAAAACTTAATTTTAAGACAACCCTATTGCTTTCCGACACTCTCTTGTTCATGTGAAATGGATTTCAAAACAAATACTGTAAAAATCATGCTGTATTCAATAGAAGCCAAACCAATAAATTATGTGGGTTTGACGTGCAAGCATGTCCAAAAACGTAACACACAAGTTGCAAATGTTCAAAATAATTAGGATTCATGGAAAAACTTAATTTTAAGACAAGCCTATTGCTTTCCGACACTCTCTTCTTCATGTGAAATGGATTTCAAAACAAATACTGTAAAAATCATGCTGTATTCAATAGAATCCAAACCAATAAATTATATGGGTTTGACGTGCAAGCATGTCCAAAAACGTAACACACAAGTTGCAAATGTTCAAAATAATTAGGATTCATGGAAAAACTTAATTTTAAGACAACCCTATTGCTTTCCGACACTTTCTTCTTCATGTGAAATGGATTTCAAAACAAATACTGTAAAAATCATGCTGTATTCAATAGAATCCAAACCAATAAATTATATGGGTGTGACGTGCAAGCATGTCCAAAAACGTAACACACAAGTTGCAAATGTTCAAAATAATTAGGATTCATGGAAAAACTTAATTTTAAGACAACCCTATTGCTTTCCGACACTCTCTTGTTCATGTGAAATGGATTTCAAAACAAATACTGTAAAAATCATGCTGTATTCAATAGAATCCAAACCAATAAATTATATGGGTTTGACGTGCAAGCATGTCCAAAAACGTAACACACAAGTTGCAAATGTTCAAAATAATTAGGATTCATGGAAAAACTTAATTTTTAGACAACCCTATTGATTTCCGACACTCTCTTCTTCATGTGAAATGGATTTCAAAACAAATACTGTAAAAATCATGCTGTATTCAATAGAAGCCAAACCAATAAATTATATGGGTTTCACGTGCAAGCATGTCCAAAAACGTAACACACAAGTTGCAAATGTTCAAAATAATTAGGATTCATGGAAAAACTTAATTTTTAGACAACCCTATTGATTTCCGACACTCTCTTCTTCATTTGAAATGGATTTCAAAACAAATACTGTAAAAATCATGCTGTATTGAAGAGAACCCAAACCAATAAATTATATGGGTTTCACGTGCAAGCATGTCCAAAAACGTAACACACAAGTTGCAAATGTTCAAAATAATTAGGATTCATGGAAAAACTTAATTTTAAGACAACCCTATTGCTTTCCGACACTCTCTTCTTCATGTGAAATGGATTTCAAAACAAATACTGTAAAAATCATGCTGTATTCAATAGAATCCAAACCAATAAATTATATGGGTTTGACGTGCAAGCATGTCCAAAAACGTAACACACAAGTTGCAAATGTTCAAAATAATTAGGATTCATGGAAAAACTTAATTTTAAGACAACCCTATTGCTTTCCGACACTTTCTTCTTCATTTGAAATGGATTTCAAAACAAATACTGTAAAAATCATGCTGTATTGAAGAGAAGCCAAACCAATAAATTATATGGGTTTGACGTGCAAGCATGTCCAAAAACGTAACACACAAGTTGTAAATGTTCAAAATAATTAGGATTCATGGAAAAACTTCATTTTAAGACAACCCTATTGCTTTCCGACACTCTCTTCTTCATTTGAAATGGATTTCAAAACAAATACTGTAAAAATCATGCTGTATTCAATAGAATCCAAACCAATAAATTATATGGGTTTCACGTGCAAGCATGTCCAAAAACGTAACACACAAGTTGCAAATGTTCAAAATAATTAGGATTCATGGAAAAACTTCATTTTAAGACAACCCTATTGATTTCCGACACTCTCTTGTTAATGTGAAATGGATTTCAAAACAAATACTGTAAAAATCATGCTGTATTCAATAGAAGCCAAACCAATAAATTATATGGGTTTGACGTGCAAGCATGTCCAAAAACGTAACACACAAGTTGCAAATGTTCAAAATAATTAGGATTCATGGAAAAACTTAATTTTAAGACAACCCTATTGCTTTCCGACACTCTCTTGTTCATGTGAAATGGATTTCAAAACAAATACTGTAAAAATCATGCTGTATTCAATAGAATCCAAACCAATAAATTATATGGGTTTGACGTGCAAGCATGTCCAAAAACGTAACACACAAGTTGCAAATGTTCAAAATAATTAGGATTCATGGAAAAACTTAATTTTAAGACAACCCTATTGCTTTCCGACACTCTCTTCTTCATGTGAAATGGATTTCAAAACAAATACTGTAAAAATCATGCTGTATTCAATAGAAGCCAAACCAATAAATTATGTGGGTTTGACGTGCAAGCATGTCCAAAAACGTAACACACAAGTTGCAAATGTTCAAAATAATTAGGATTCATGGAAAAACTTAATTTTAAGACAAGCCTATTGCTTTCCGACACTCTCTTCTTCATGTGAAATGGATTTCAAAACAAATACTGTAAAAATCATGCTGTATTCAATAGAATCCAAACCAATAAATTATATGGGTTTGACGTGCAAGCATGTCCAAAAACGTAACACACAAGTTGCAAATGTTCAAAATAATTAGGATTCATGGAAAAACTTAATTTTAAGACAACCCTATTGCTTTCCGACACTTTCTTCTTCATGTGAAATGGATTTCAAAACAAATACTGTAAAAATCATGCTGTATTCAATAGAATCCAAACCAATAAATTATATGGGTGTGACGTGCAAGCATGTCCAAAAACGTAACACACAAGTTGCAAATGTTCAAAATAATTAGGATTCATGGAAAAACTTAATTTTAAGACAACCCTATTGCTTTCCGACACTCTCTTGTTCATGTGAAATGGATTTCAAAACAAATACTGTAAAAATCATGCTGTATTCAATAGAATCCAAACCAATAAATTATATGGGTTTGACGTGCAAGCATGTCCAAAAACGTAACACACAAGTTGCAAATGTTCAAAATAATTAGGATTCATGGAAAAACTTAATTTTTAGACAACCCTATTGATTTCCGACACTCTCTTCTTCATGTGAAATGGATTTCAAAACAAATACTGTAAAAATCATGCTGTATTCAATAGAAGCCAAACCAATAAATTATATGGGTTTCACGTGCAAGCATGTCCAAAAACGTAACACACAAGTTGCAAATGTTCAAAATAATTAGGATTCATGGAAAAACTTAATTTTAAGACAACCCTATTGCTTTCCGACACTCTCTTGTTAATGTGAAATGGATTTCAAAACAAATACTGTAAAAATCATGCTGTATTCAATAGAATCCAAACCAATAAATTATATGGGTTTGACGTGCAAGCATGTCCAAAAACGTAACACACAAGTTGCAAATGTTCAAAATAATTAGGATTCATGGAAAAACTTAATTTTAAGACAACCCTATTGCTTTCCGACACTCTCTTGTTCATGTGAAATGGATTTCAAAACAAATACTGTAAAAATCATGCTGTATTCAATAGAAGCCAAACCAATAAATTATATGGGTTTGACGTGCAAGCATGTCCAAAAACGTAACACACAAGTTGCAAATGTTCAAAATAATTAGGATTCATGGAAAAACTTAATTTTAAGACAACCCTATTGCTTTCCGACACTCTCTTCTTCATGTGAAATGGATTTCAAAACAAATACTGTAAAAATCATGCTGTATTCAATAGAATCCAAACCAATAAATTATATGGGTTTGACGTGCAAGCATGTCCAAAAACGTAACACACAAGTTGCAAATGTTCAAAATAATTAGGATTCATGGAAAAACTTAATTTTAAGACAACCCTATTGCTTTCCGACACTTTCTTCTTCATGTGAAATGGATTTCAAAACAAATACTGTAAAAATCATGCTGTATTCAATAGAATCCAAACCAATAAATTATATGGGTGTGACGTGCAAGCATGTCCAAAAACGTAACACACAAGTTGCAAATGTTCAAAATAATTAGGATTCATGGAAAAACTTAATTTTAAGACAACCCTATTGCTTTCCGACACTCTCTTGTTCATGTGAAATGGATTTCAAAACAAATACTGTAAAAATCATGCTGTATTCAATAGAAGCCAAACCAATAAATTATATGGGTTTCACGTGCAAGCATGTCCAAAAACGTAACACACAAGTTGCAAATGTTCAAAATAATTAGGATTCATGGAAAAACTTAATTTTTAGACAACCCTATTGATTTCCGACACTCTCTTCTTCATGTGAAATGGATTTCAAAACAAATACTGTAAAAATCATGCTGTATTCAATAGAAGCCAAACCAATAAATTATATGGGTGTGACGTGCAAGCATGTCCAAAAACGTAACACACAAGTTGCAAATGTTCAAAATAATTAGGATTCATGGAAAAACTTAATTTTAAGACAACCCTATTGATTTCCGACACTCTCTTCTTCATGTGAAATGGATTTCAAAACAAATACTGTAAAAATCATGCTGTATTCAATAGAAGCCAAACCAATAAATTATATGGGTGTGACGTGCAAGCATGTCCAAAAACGTAACACACAAGTTGCAAATGTTCAAAATAATTAGGATTCATGGAAAAACTTAATTTTAAGACAACCCTATTGCTTTCCGACACTCTCTTCTTCATGTGAAATGGATTTCAAAACAAATACTGTAAAAATCATGCTGTATTCAATAGAAGCCAAACCAATAAATTATATGGGTTTGACGTGCAAGCATGTCCAAAAACGTAACACACAAGTTGCAAATGTTCAAAATAATTAGGATTCATGGAAAAACTTAATTTTAAGACAACCCTATTGCTTTCCGACACTTTCTTCTTCATGTGAAATGGATTTCAAAACAAATACTGTAAAAATCATGCTGTATTCAATAGAATCCAAACCAATAAATTATATGGGTGTGACGTGCAAGCATGTCCAAAAACGTAACACACAAGTTGCAAATGTTCAAAATAATTAGGATTCATGGAAAAACTTAATTTTAAGACAACCCTATTGCTTTCCGACACTCTCTTGTTCATGTGAAATGGATTTCAAAACAAATACTGTAAAAATCATGCTGTATTCAATAGAAGCCAAACCAATAAATTATATGGGTTTCACGTGCAAGCATGTCCAAAAACGTAACACACAAGTTGCAAATGTTCAAAATAATTAGGATTCATGGAAAAACTTAATTTTTAGACAACCCTATTGATTTCCGACACTCTCTTCTTCATGTGAAATGGATTTCAAAACAAATACTGTAAAAATCATGCTGTATTCAATAGAAGCCAAACCAATAAATTATATGGGTTTGACGTGCAAGCATGTCCAAAAACGTAACACACAAGTTGCAAATGTTCAAAATAATTAGGATTCATGGAAAAACTTAATTTTTAGACAACCCTATTGATTTCCGACACTCTCTTCTTCATGTGAAATGGATTTCAAAACAAATACTGTAAAAATCATGCTGTATTCAATAGAAGCCAAACCAATAAATTATATGGGTTTCACGTGCAAGCATGTCCAAAAACGTAACACACAAGTTGCAAATGTTCAAAATAATTAGGATTCATGGAAAAACTTAATTTTAAGACAACCCTATTGATTTCCGACACTCTCTTGTTAATGTGAAATGGATTTCAAAACAAATACTGTAAAAATCATGCTGTATTCAATAGAAGCCAAACCAATAAATTATATGGGTTTGACGTGCAAGCATGTCCAAAAACGTAACACACAAGTTGCAAATGTTCAAAATAATTAGGATTCATGGAAAAACTTAATTTTAAGACAACCCTATTGCTTTCCGACACTCTCTTGTTCATGTGAAATGGATTTCAAAACAAATACTGTAAAAATCATGCTGTATTCAATAGAATCCAAACCAATAAATTATATGGGTTTGACGTGCAAGCATGTCCAAAAACGTAACACACAAGTTGCAAATGTTCAAAATAATTAGGATTCATGGAAAAACTTAATTTTAAGACAACCCTATTGCTTTCCGACACTCTCTTGTTCATGTGAAATGGATTTCAAAACAAATACTGTAAAAATCATGCTGTATTCAATAGAAGCCAAACCAATAAATTATATGGGTTTGACGTGCAAGCATGTCCAAAAACGTAACACACAAGTTGCAAATGTTCAAAATAATTAGGATTCATGGAAAAACTTAATTTTAAGACAACCCTATTGCTTTCCGACACTCTCTTGTTCATGTGAAATGGATTTCAAAACAAATACTGTAAAAATCATGCTGTATTCAATAGAATCCAAACCAATAAATTATATGGGTTTGACGTGCAAGCATGTCCAAAAACGTAACACACAAGTTGCAAATGTTCAAAATAATTAGGATTCATGGAAAAACTTAATTTTAAGACAAGCCTATTGCTTTCCGACACTCTCTTCTTCATGTGAAATGGATTTCAAAACAAATACTGTAAAAATCATGCTGTATTCAATAGAAGCCAAACCAATAAATTATGTGGGTTTGACGTGCAAGCATGTCCAAAAACGTAACACACAAGTTGCAAATGTTCAAAATAATTAGGATTCATGGAAAAACTTAATTTTAAGACAAGCCTATTGCTTTCCGACACTCTCTTCTTCATGTGAAATGGATTTCAAAACAAATACTGTAAAAATCATGCTGTATTCAATAGAATACAAACCAATAAATTATATGGGTTTGACGTGCAAGCATGTCCAAAAACGTAACACACAAGTTGCAAATGTTCAAAATAATTAGGATTCATGGAAAAACTTAATTTTAAGACAACCCTATTGCTTTCCGACACTTTCTTCTTCATGTGAAATGGATTTCAAAACAAATACTGTAAAAATCATGCTGTATTCAATAGAAGCCAAACCAATAAATTATATGGGTTTGACGTGCAAGCATGTCCAAAAACGTAACACACAAGTTGCAAATGTTCAAAATAATTAGGATTCATGGAAAAACTTAATTTTAAGACAACCCTATTGCTTTCCGACACTCTCTTGTTCATGTGAAATGGATTTCAAAACAAATACTGTAAAAATCATGCTGTATTCAATAGAATCCAAACCAATAAATTATATGGGTTTGACGTGCAAGCATGTCCAAAAACGTAACACACAAGTTGCAAATGTTCAAAATAATTAGGATTCATGGAAAAACTTAATTTTTAGACAACCCTATTGATTTCCGACACTCTCTTCTTCATGTGAAATGGATTTCAAAACAAATACTGTAAAAATCATGCTGTATTCAATAGAAGCCAAACCAATAAATTATATGGGTTTCACGTGCAAGCATGTCCAAAAACGTAACACACAAGTTGCAAATGTTCAAAATAATTAGGATTCATGGAAAAACTTAATTTTTAGACAACCCTATTGATTTCCGACACTCTCTTGTTCATGTGAAATGGATTTCAAAACAAATACTGTAAAAATCATGCTGTATTGAATAGAAGCCAAACCAATAAATTATATGGGTTTCACGTGCAAGCATGTCCAAAAACGTAACACACAAGTTGCAAATGTTCAAAATAATTAGGATTCATGGAAAAACTTAATTTTAAGACAACCCTATTGCTTTCCGACACTCTCTTCTTCATTTGAAATGGATTTCAAAACAAATACTGTAAAAATCATGCTGTATTCAATAGAATCCAAACCAATAAATTATATGGGTTTGACGTGCAAGCATGTCCAAAAACGTAACACACAAGTTGCAAATGTTCAAAATAATTAGGATTCATGGAAAAACTTAATTTTAAGACAACCCTATTGCTTTCCGACACTTTCTTCTTCATGTGAAATGGATTTCAAAACAAATACTGTAAAAATCATGCTGTATTCAATAGAAGCCAAACCAATAAATTATGTGGGTTTGACGTGCAAGCATGTCCAAAAACGTAACACACAAGTTGCAAATGTTCAAAATAATTAGGATTCATGGAAAAACTTAATTTTAAGACAAGCCTATTGCTTTCCGACACTCTCTTCTTCATGTGAAATGGATTTCAAAACAAATACTGTAAAAATCATGCTGTATTCAATAGAATACAAACCAATAAATTATATGGGTTTGACGTGCAAGCATGTCCAAAAACGTAACACACAAGTTGCAAATGTTCAAAATAATTAGGATTCATGGAAAAACTTAATTTTAAGACAACCCTATTGCTTTCCGACACTTTCTTCTTCATGTGAAATGGATTTCAAAACAAATACTGTAAAAATCATGCTGTATTCAATAGAATCCAAACCAATAAATTATATGGGTGTGACGTGCAAGCATGTCCAAAAACGTAACACACAAGTTGCAAATGTTCAAAATAATTAGGATTCATGGAAAAACTTAATTTTAAGACAACCCTATTGCTTTCCGACACTCTCTTGTTCATGTGAAATGGATTTCAAAACAAATACTGTAAAAATCATGCTGTATTCAATAGAATCCAAACCAATAAATTATATGGGTTTGACGTGCAAGCATGTCCAAAAACGTAACACACAAGTTGCAAATGTTCAAAATAATTAGGATTCATGGAAAAACTTAATTTTTAGACAACCCTATTGATTTCCGACACTCTCTTCTTCATGTGAAATGGATTTCAAAACAAATACTGTAAAAATCATGCTGTATTCAATAGAAGCCAAACCAATAAATTATATGGGTTTCACGTGCAAGCATGTCCAAAAACGTAACACACAAGTTGCAAATGTTCAAAATAATTAGGATTCATGGAAAAACTTAATTTTTAGACAACCCTATTGATTTCCGACACTCTCTTGTTCATGTGAAATGGATTTCAAAACAAATACTGTAAAAATCATGCTGTATTGAATAGAAGCCAAACCAATAAATTATATGGGTTTCACGTGCAAGCATGTCCAAAAACGTAACACACAAGTTGCAAATGTTCAAAATAATTAGGATTCATGGAAAAACTTAATTTTAAGACAACCCTATTGCTTTCCGACACTCTCTTCTTCATTTGAAATGGATTTCAAAACAAATACTGTAAAAATCATGCTGTATTCAATAGAATCCAAACCAATAAATTATATGGGTTTGACGTGCAAGCATGTCCAAAAACGTAACACACAAGTTGCAAATGTTCAAAATAATTAGGATTCATGGAAAAACTTAATTTTTAGACAACCCTATTGATTTCCGACACTCTCTTCTTCATTTGAAATGGATTTCAAAACAAATACTGTAAAAATCATGCTGTATTGAAGAGAACCCAAACCAATAAATTATATGGGTTTCACGTGCAAGCATGTCCAAAAACGTAACACACAAGTTGCAAATGTTCAAAATAATTAGGATTCATGGAAAAACTTAATTTTAAGACAACCCTATTGCTTTCCGACACTTTCTTCTTCATTTGAAATGGATTTGAAAACAAATACTGTAAAAATCATGCTGTATTCAATAGAATCCAAACCAATAAATTATATGGGTGTGACGTGCAAGCATGTCCAAAAACGTAACACACAAGTTGCAAATGTTCAAAATAATTAGGATTCATGGAAAAACTTAATTTTAAGACAACCCTATTGCTTTCCGACACTTTCTTCTTCATGTGAAATGGATTTCAAAACAAATACTGTAAAAATCATGCTGTATTCAATAGAATCCAAACCAATAAATTATATGGGTTTGACGTGCAAGCATGTCCAAAAACGTAACACACAAGTTGCAAATGTTCAAAATAATTAGGATTCATGGAAAAACTTAATTTTAAGACAACCCTATTGCTTTCCGACACTTTCTTCTTCATGTGAAATGGATTTCAAAACAAATACTGTAAAAATCATGCTGTATTCAATAGAATCCAAACCAATAAATTATATGGGTGTGACGTGCAAGCATGTCCAAAAACGTAACACACAAGTTGCAAATGTTCAAAATAATTAGGATTCATGGAAAAACTTCATTTTAAGACAACCCTATTGCTTTCCGACACTTTCTTCTTCATTTGAAATGGATTTCAAAACAAATACTGTAAAAATCATGCTGTATTCAATAGAATCCAAACCAATAAATTATATGGGTTTCACGTGCAAGCATGTCCAAAAACGTAACACACAAGTTGCAAATGTTCAAAATAATTAGGATTCATGGAAAAACTTCATTTTAAGACAACCCTATTGATTTCCGACACTCTCTTGTTAATGTGAAATGGATTTCAAAACAAATACTGTAAAAATCATGCTGTATTCAATAGAATCCAAACCAATAAATTATATGGGTTTGACGTGCAAGCATGTCCAAAAACGTAACACACAAGTTGCAAATGTTCAAAATAATTAGGATTCATGGAAAAACTTAATTTTTAGACAACCCTATTGCTTTCCGACACTTTCTTCTTCATTTGAAATGGATTTCAAAACAAATACTGTAAAAATCATGCTGTATTGAAGAGAACCCAAACCAATAAATTATATGGGTTTGACGTGCAAGCATGTCCAAAAACGTAACACACAAGTTGCAAATGTTCAAAATAATTAGGATTCATGGAAAAACTTCATTTTAAGACAAGCCTATTGCTTTCCGACACTCTCTTCTTCATGTGAAATGGATTTCAAAACAAATACTGTAAAAATCATGCTGTATTCAATAGAATCCAAACCAATAAATTATATGGGTTTGACGTGCAAGCATGTCCAAAAACGTAACACACAAGTTGCAAATGTTCAAAATAATTAGGATTCATGGAAAACTTCATTTGAAGACAACCCTATTGCTTTCCGACACTTTCTTCTTCATGTGAAATGGATTTCAAAACAAATACTGTAAAAATCATGCTGTATTCAATAGAATCCAAACCAATAAATTATATGGGTGTGACGTGCAAGCATGTCCAAAAACGTAACACACAAGTTGCAAATGTTCAAAATAATTAGGATTCATGGAAAAACTTAATTTTAAGACAACCCTATTGCTTTCCGACACTTTCTTCTTCATGTGAAATGGATTTCAAAACAAATACTGTAAAAATCATGATGTATTCAATAGAATCCAAACCAATAAATTATATGGGTTTGACGTGCAAGCATGTCCAAAAACGTAACACACAAGTTGCAAATGTTCAAAATAATTAGGATTCATGGAAAAACCTAATTTTTAGACAACCCTATTGATTTCCGACACTCTCTTCTTCATTTGAAATGGATTTCAAAACAAATACTGTAAAAATCATGCTGTATTCAATAGAATCCAAACCAATAAATTATATGGGTTTCACGTGCAAGCATGTCCAAAAACGTAACACACAAGTTGCAAATGTTCAAAATAATTAGGATTCATGGAAAAACTTAATTTTAAGACAACCCTATTGCTTTCCAACACTTTCTTCTTCATGTGAAATGGATTTCAAAACAAATACGGTAAAAATCATGCTGTATTGAATAGAAGCCAAACCAATAAATTATATGGGTTTCACGTGCAAGCATGTCCAAAAACGTAACACACAAGTTGCAAATGTTCAAAATAATTAGGATTCATGGAAAAACTTAATTTTAAGACAAGCCTATTGCTTTCCGACACTCTCTTCTTCATTTGAAATGGATTTCAAAACAAATACTGTAAAAATCATGCTGTATTCAATAGAATCCAAACCAATAAATTATATGGGTTTGACGTGCAAGCATGTCCAAAAACGTAACACACAAGTTGCAAATGTTCAAAATAATTAGGATTCATGGAAAAACTTAATTTTTAGACAACCCTATTGATTTCCGACACTCTCTTCTTCATTTGAAATGGATTTCAAAACAAATACTGTAAAAATCATGCTGTATTGAAGAGAACCCAAACCAATAAATTATATGGGTTTCACGTGCAAGCATGTCCAAAAACGTAACACACAAGTTGCAAATGTTCAAAATAATTAGGATTCATGGAAAAACTTAATTTTAAGACAACCCTATTGCTTTCCGACACTCTCTTCTTCATGTGAAATGGATTTCAAAACAAATACTGTAAAAATCATGCTGTATTCAATAGAATCCAAACCAATAAATTATATGGGTTTCACGTGCAAGCATGTCCAAAAACGTAACACACAAGTTGCAAATGTTCAAAATAATTAGGATTCATGGAAAAACTTCATTTTAAGACAACCCTATTGATTTCCGACACTCTCTTGTTAATGTGAAATGGATTTCAAAACAAATACTGTAAAAATCATGCTGTATTCAATAGAATCCAAACCAATAAATTATATGGGTTTGACGTGCAAGCATGTCCAAAAACGTAACACACAAGTTGCAAATGTTCAAAATAATTAGGATTCATGGAAAAACTTAATTTTTAGACAACCCTATTGCTTTCCGACACTTTCTTCTTCATTTGAAATGGATTTCAAAACAAATACTGTAAAAATCATGCTGTATTGAAGAGAACCCAAACCAATAAATTATATGGGTTTGACGTGCAAGCATGTCCAAAAACGTAACACACAAGTTGCAAATGTTCAAAATAATTAGGATTCATGGAAAAACTTCATTTTAAGACAACCCTATTGATTTCCGACACTCTCTTGTTAATGTGAAATGGATTTCAAAACAAATACTGTAAAAATCATGCTGTATTCAATAGAATCCAAACCAATAAATTATATGGGTTTGACGTGCAAGCATGTCCAAAAACGTAACACACAAGTTGCAAATGTTCAAAATAATTAGGATTCATGGAAAAACTTAATTTTTAGACAACCCTATTGCTTTCCGACACTTTCTTCTTCATTTGAAATGGATTTCAAAACAAATACTGTAAAAATCATGCTGTATTGAAGAGAAGCCAAACCAATAAATTATATGGGTTTGACGTGCAAGCATGTCCAAAAACGTAACACACAAGTTGCAAATGTTCAAAATAATTAGGATTCATGGAAAAACTTCATTTTAAGACAAGCCTATTGCTTTCCGACACTTTCTTCTTCATGTGAAATGGATTTCAAAACAAATACTGTAAAAATCATGCTGTATTCAATAGAATCCAAACCAATAAATTATATGGGTTTGACGTGCAAGCATGTCCAAAAACGTAACACACAAGTTGCAAATGTTCAAAATAATTAGGATTCATGGAAAACTTCATTTGAAGACAACCCTATTGCTTTCCGACACTTTCTTCTTCATGTGAAATGGATTTCAAAACAAATACTGTAAAAATCATGCTGTATTCAATAGAATCCAAACCAATAAATTATATGGGTGTGACGTGCAAGCATGTCCAAAAACGTAACACACAAGTTGCAAATGTTCAAAATAATTAGGATTCATGGAAAAACTTAATTTTAAGACAACCCTATTGCTTTCCGACACTTTCTTCTTCATGTGAAATGGATTTCAAAACAAATACTGTAAAAATCATGCTGTATTCAATAGAATCCAAACCAATAAATTATATGGGTTTGACGTGCAAGCATGTCCAAAAACGTAACACACAAGTTGCAAATGTTCAAAATAATTAGGATTCATGGAAAAACCTAATTTTTAGACAACCCTATTGATTTCCGACACTCTCTTCTTCATTTGAAATGGATTTCAAAACAAATACTGTAAAAATCATGCTGTATTCAATAGAATCCAAACCAATAAATTATATGGGTTTCACGTGCAAGCATGTCCAAAAACGTAACACACAAGTTGCAAATGTTCAAAATAATTAGGATTCATGGAAAAACTTAATTTTAAGACAACCCTATTGCTTTCCAACACTTTCTTCTTCATGTGAAATGGATTTCAAAACAAATACTGTAAAAATCATGCTGTATTGAATAGAAGCCAAACCAATAAATTATATGGGTTTCACGTGCAAGCATGTCCAAAAACGTAACACACAAGTTGCAAATGTTCAAAATAATTAGGATTCATGGAAAAACTTAATTTTAAGACAACCCTATTGCTTTCCGACACTCTCTTCTTCATTTGAAATGGATTTCAAAACAAATACTGTAAAAATCATGCTGTATTCAATAGAATCCAAACCAATAAATTATATGGGTTTGACGTGCAAGCATGTCCAAAAACGTAACACACAAGTTGCAAATGTTCAAAATAATTAGGATTCATGGAAAAACTTAATTTTTAGACAACCCTATTGATTTCCGACACTCTCTTCTTCATTTGAAATGGATTTCAAAACAAATACTGTAAAAATCATGCTGTATTGAAGAGAACCCAAACCAATAAATTATATGGGTTTCACGTGCAAGCATGTCCAAAAACGTAACACACAAGTTGCAAATGTTCAAAATAATTAGGATTCATGGAAAAACTTAATTTTAAGACAACCCTATTGCTTTCCGACACTTTCTTCTTCATTTGAAATGGATTTGAAAACAAATACTGTAAAAATCATGCTGTATTCAATAGAATCCAAACCAATAAATTATATGGGTTTGACGTGCAAGCATGTCCAAAAACGTAACACACAAGTTGCAAATGTTCAAAATAATTAGGATTCATGGAAAAACCTAATTTTTAGACAACCCTATTGATTTCCGACACTCTCTTCTTCATTTGAAATGGATTTCAAAACAAATACTGTAAAAATCATGCTGTATTCAATAGAATCCAAACCAATAAATTATATGGGTTTCACGTGCAAGCATGTCCAAAAACGTAACACACAAGTTGCAAATGTTCAAAATAATTAGGATTCATGGAAAAACTTAATTTTAAGACAACCCTATTGCTTTCCAACACTTTCTTCTTCATGTGAAATGGATTTCAAAACAAATACTGTAAAAATCATGCTGTATTGAATAGAAGCCAAACCAATAAATTATATGGGTTTCACGTGCAAGCATGTCCAAAAACGTAACACACAAGTTGCAAATGTTCAAAATAATTAGGATTCATGGAAAAACTTAATTTTAAGACAACCCTATTGCTTTCCGACACTCTCTTCTTCATTTGAAATGGATTTCAAAACAAATACTGTAAAAATCATGCTGTATTCAATAGAATCCAAACCAATAAATTATATGGGTTTGACGTGCAAGCATGTCCAAAAACGTAACACACAAGTTGCAAATGTTCAAAATAATTAGGATTCATGGAAAAACTTAATTTTTAGACAACCCTATTGATTTCCGACACTCTCTTCTTCATTTGAAATGGATTTCAAAACAAATACTGTAAAAATCATGCTGTATTGAAGAGAACCCAAACCAATAAATTATATGGGTTTCACGTGCAAGCATGTCCAAAAACGTAACACACAAGTTGCAAATGTTCAAAATAATTAGGATTCATGGAAAAACTTAATTTTAAGACAACCCTATTGCTTTCCGACACTTTCTTCTTCATTTGAAATGGATTTGAAAACAAATACTGTAAAAATCATGCTGTATTCAATAGAATCCAAACCAATAAATTATATGGGTGTGACGTGCAAGCATGTCCAAAAACGTAACACACAAGTTGCAAATGTTCAAAATAATTAGGATTCATGGAAAAACTTAATTTTAAGACAACCCTATTGCTTTCCGACACTCTCTTGTTAATGTGAAATGGATTTCAAAACAAATACTGTAAAAATCATGCTGTATTCAATAGAATCCAAACCAATAAATTATATGGGTTTGACGTGCAAGCATGTCCAAAAACGTAACACACAAGTTGCAAATGTTCAAAATAATTAGGATTCATGGAAAAACTTAATTTTAAGACAACCCTATTGCTTTCCGACACTCTCTTGTTCATGTGAAATGGATTTCAAAACAAATACTGTAAAAATCATGCTGTATTCAATAGAAGCCAAACCAATAAATTATATGGGTTTGACGTGCAAGCATGTCCAAAAACGTAACACACAAGTTGCAAATGTTCAAAATAATTAGGATTCATGGAAAAACTTAATTTTAAGACAACCCTATTGCTTTCCGACACTCTCTTCTTCATGTGAAATGGATTTCAAAACAAATACTGTAAAAATCATGCTGTATTCAATAGAATCCAAACCAATAAATTATATGGGTTTGACGTGCAAGCATGTCCAAAAACGTAACACACAAGTTGCAAATGTTCAAAATAATTAGGATTCATGGAAAAACTTAATTTTAAGACAACCCTATTGCTTTCCGACACTTTCTTCTTCATGTGAAATGGATTTCAAAACAAATACTGTAAAAATCATGCTGTATTCAATAGAATCCAAACCAATAAATTATATGGGTGTGACGTGCAAGCATGTCCAAAAACGTAACACACAAGTTGCAAATGTTCAAAATAATTAGGATTCATGGAAAAACTTAATTTTAAGACAACCCTATTGCTTTCCGACACTCTCTTGTTCATGTGAAATGGATTTCAAAACAAATACTGTAAAAATCATGCTGTATTCAATAGAAGCCAAACCAATAAATTATATGGGTTTCACGTGCAAGCATGTCCAAAAACGTAACACACAAGTTGCAAATGTTCAAAATAATTAGGATTCATGGAAAAACTTAATTTTTAGACAACCCTATTGATTTCCGACACTCTCTTCTTCATGTGAAATGGATTTCAAAACAAATACTGTAAAAATCATGCTGTATTCAATAGAAGCCAAACCAATAAATTATATGGGTTTGACGTGCAAGCATGTCCAAAAACGTAACACACAAGTTGCAAATGTTCAAAATAATTAGGATTCATGGAAAAACTTAATTTTTAGACAACCCTATTGATTTCCGACACTCTCTTCTTCATGTGAAATGGATTTCAAAACAAATACTGTAAAAATCATGCTGTATTCAATAGAAGCCAAACCAATAAATTATATGGGTTTCACGTGCAAGCATGTCCAAAAACGTAACACACAAGTTGCAAATGTTCAAAATAATTAGGATTCATGGAAAAACTTAATTTTAAGACAACCCTATTGATTTCCGACACTCTCTTGTTAATGTGAAATGGATTTCAAAACAAATACTGTAAAAATCATGCTGTATTCAATAGAAGCCAAACCAATAAATTATATGGGTTTGACGTGCAAGCATGTCCAAAAACGTAACACACAAGTTGCAAATGTTCAAAATAATTAGGATTCATGGAAAAACTTAATTTTAAGACAACCCTATTGCTTTCCGACACTCTCTTGTTCATGTGAAATGGATTTCAAAACAAATACTGTAAAAATCATGCTGTATTCAATAGAATCCAAACCAATAAATTATATGGGTTTCACGTGCAAGCATGTCCAAAAACGTAACACACAAGTTGCAAATGTTCAAAATAATTAGGATTCATGGAAAAACTTAATTTTAAGACAACCCTATTGCTTTCCGACACTCTCTTGTTCATGTGAAATGGATTTCAAAACAAATACTGTAAAAATCATGCTGTATTCAATAGAAGCCAAACCAATAAATTATATGGGTTTGACGTGCAAGCATGTCCAAAAACGTAACACACAAGTTGCAAATGTTCAAAATAATTAGGATTCATGGAAAAACTTAATTTTAAGACAACCCTATTGCTTTCCGACACTCTCTTGTTCATGTGAAATGGATTTCAAAACAAATACTGTAAAAATCATGCTGTATTCAATAGAATCCAAACCAATAAATTATATGGGTTTGACGTGCAAGCATGTCCAAAAACGTAACACACAAGTTGCAAATGTTCAAAATAATTAGGATTCATGGAAAAACTTAATTTTAAGACAAGCCTATTGCTTTCCGACACTCTCTTCTTCATGTGAAATGGATTTCAAAACAAATACTGTAAAAATCATGCTGTATTCAATAGAAGCCAAACCAATAAATTATGTGGGTTTGACGTGCAAGCATGTCCAAAAACGTAACACACAAGTTGCAAATGTTCAAAATAATTAGGATTCATGGAAAAACTTAATTTTAAGACAAGCCTATTGCTTTCCGACACTCTCTTCTTCATGTGAAATGGATTTCAAAACAAATACTGTAAAAATCATGCTGTATTCAATAGAATACAAACCAATAAATTATATGGGTTTGACGTGCAAGCATGTCCAAAAACGTAACACACAAGTTGCAAATGTTCAAAATAATTAGGATTCATGGAAAAACTTAATTTTAAGACAACCCTATTGCTTTCCGACACTTTCTTCTTCATGTGAAATGGATTTCAAAACAAATACTGTAAAAATCATGCTGTATTCAATAGAATCCAAACCAATAAATTATATGGGTTTGACGTGCAAGCATGTCCAAAAACGTAACACACAAGTTGCAAATGTTCAAAATAATTAGGATTCATGGAAAAACTTAATTTTAAGACAACCCTATTGCTTTCCGACACTCTCTTGTTCATGTGAAATGGATTTCAAAACAAATACTGTAAAAATCATGCTGTATTCAATAGAATCCAAACCAATAAATTATATGGGTTTGACGTGCAAGCATGTCCAAAAACGTAACACACAAGTTGCAAATGTTCAAAATAATTAGGATTCATGGAAAAACTTAATTTTTAGACAACCCTATTGATTTCCGACACTCTCTTCTTCATGTGAAATGGATTTCAAAACAAATACTGTAAAAATCATGCTGTATTCAATAGAAGCCAAACCAATAAATTATATGGGTTTCACGTGCAAGCATGTCCAAAAACGTAACACACAAGTTGCAAATGTTCAAAATAATTAGGATTCATGGAAAAACTTAATTTTTAGACAACCCTATTGATTTCCGACACTCTCTTGTTCATGTGAAATGGATTTCAAAACAAATACTGTAAAAATCATGCTGTATTGAATAGAAGCCAAACCAATAAATTATATGGGTTTCACGTGCAAGCATGTCCAAAAACGTAACACACAAGTTGCAAATGTTCAAAATAATTAGGATTCATGGAAAAACTTAATTTTAAGACAACCCTATTGCTTTCCGACACTCTCTTCTTCATTTGAAATGGATTTCAAAACAAATACTGTAAAAATCATGCTGTATTCAATAGAATCCAAACCAATAAATTATATGGGTTTGACGTGCAAGCATGTCCAAAAACGTAACACACAAGTTGCAAATGTTCAAAATAATTAGGATTCATGGAAAAACTTAATTTTAAGACAACCCTATTGCTTTCCGACACTTTCTTCTTCATGTGAAATGGATTTCAAAACAAATACTGTAAAAATCATGCTGTATTCAATAGAAGCCAAACCAATAAATTATGTGGGTTTGACGTGCAAGCATGTCCAAAAACGTAACACACAAGTTGCAAATGTTCAAAATAATTAGGATTCATGGAAAAACTTAATTTTAAGACAAGCCTATTGCTTTCCGACACTCTCTTCTTCATGTGAAATGGATTTCAAAACAAATACTGTAAAAATCATGCTGTATTCAATAGAATACAAACCAATAAATTATATGGGTTTGACGTGCAAGCATGTCCAAAAACGTAACACACAAGTTGCAAATGTTCAAAATAATTAGGATTCATGGAAAAACTTAATTTTAAGACAACCCTATTGCTTTCCGACACTTTCTTCTTCATGTGAAATGGATTTCAAAACAAATACTGTAAAAATCATGCTGTATTCAATAGAATCCAAACCAATAAATTATATGGGTGTGACGTGCAAGCATGTCCAAAAACGTAACACACAAGTTGCAAATGTTCAAAATAATTAGGATTCATGGAAAAACTTAATTTTAAGACAACCCTATTGCTTTCCGACACTCTCTTGTTCATGTGAAATGGATTTCAAAACAAATACTGTAAAAATCATGCTGTATTCAATAGAATCCAAACCAATAAATTATATGGGTTTGACGTGCAAGCATGTCCAAAAACGTAACACACAAGTTGCAAATGTTCAAAATAATTAGGATTCATGGAAAAACTTAATTTTTAGACAACCCTATTGATTTCCGACACTCTCTTCTTCATGTGAAATGGATTTCAAAACAAATACTGTAAAAATCATGCTGTATTCAATAGAAGCCAAACCAATAAATTATATGGGTTTCACGTGCAAGCATGTCCAAAAACGTAACACACAAGTTGCAAATGTTCAAAATAATTAGGATTCATGGAAAAACTTAATTTTTAGACAACCCTATTGATTTCCGACACTCTCTTGTTCATGTGAAATGGATTTCAAAACAAATACTGTAAAAATCATGCTGTATTGAATAGAAGCCAAACCAATAAATTATATGGGTTTCACGTGCAAGCATGTCCAAAAACGTAACACACAAGTTGCAAATGTTCAAAATAATTAGGATTCATGGAAAAACTTAATTTTAAGACAACCCTATTGCTTTCCGACACTCTCTTCTTCATTTGAAATGGATTTCAAAACAAATACTGTAAAAATCATGCTGTATTCAATAGAATCCAAACCAATAAATTATATGGGTTTGACGTGCAAGCATGTCCAAAAACGTAACACACAAGTTGCAAATGTTCAAAATAATTAGGATTCATGGAAAAACTTAATTTTTAGACAACCCTATTGATTTCCGACACTCTCTTCTTCATTTGAAATGGATTTCAAAACAAATACTGTAAAAATCATGCTGTATTGAAGAGAACCCAAACCAATAAATTATATGGGTTTCACGTGCAAGCATGTCCAAAAACGTAACACACAAGTTGCAAATGTTCAAAATAATTAGGATTCATGGAAAAACTTAATTTTAAGACAACCCTATTGCTTTCCGACACTTTCTTCTTCATTTGAAATGGATTTGAAAACAAATACTGTAAAAATCATGCTGTATTCAATAGAATCCAAACCAATAAATTATATGGGTGTGACGTGCAAGCATGTCCAAAAACGTAACACACAAGTTGCAAATGTTCAAAATAATTAGGATTCATGGAAAAACTTAATTTTAAGACAACCCTATTGCTTTCCGACACTTTCTTCTTCATGTGAAATGGATTTCAAAACAAATACTGTAAAAATCATGCTGTATTCAATAGAATCCAAACCAATAAATTATATGGGTTTGACGTGCAAGCATGTCCAAAAACGTAACACACAAGTTGCAAATGTTCAAAATAATTAGGATTCATGGAAAAACTTAATTTTAAGACAACCCTATTGCTTTCCGACACTTTCTTCTTCATGTGAAATGGATTTCAAAACAAATACTGTAAAAATCATGCTGTATTCAATAGAATCCAAACCAATAAATTATATGGGTGTGACGTGCAAGCATGTCCAAAAACGTAACACACAAGTTGCAAATGTTCAAAATAATTAGGATTCATGGAAAAACTTCATTTTAAGACAACCCTATTGCTTTCCGACACTTTCTTCTTCATTTGAAATGGATTTCAAAACAAATACTGTAAAAATCATGCTGTATTCAATAGAATCCAAACCAATAAATTATATGGGTTTCACGTGCAAGCATGTCCAAAAACGTAACACACAAGTTGCAAATGTTCAAAATAATTAGGATTCATGGAAAAACTTCATTTTAAGACAACCCTATTGATTTCCGACACTCTCTTGTTAATGTGAAATGGATTTCAAAACAAATACTGTAAAAATCATGCTGTATTCAATAGAATCCAAACCAATAAATTATATGGGTTTGACGTGCAAGCATGTCCAAAAACGTAACACACAAGTTGCAAATGTTCAAAATAATTAGGATTCATGGAAAAACTTAATTTTTAGACAACCCTATTGCTTTCCGACACTTTCTTCTTCATTTGAAATGGATTTCAAAACAAATACTGTAAAAATCATGCTGTATTGAAGAGAACCCAAACCAATAAATTATATGGGTTTGACGTGCAAGCATGTCCAAAAACGTAACACACAAGTTGCAAATGTTCAAAATAATTAGGATTCATGGAAAAACTTCATTTTAAGACAAGCCTATTGCTTTCCGACACTCTCTTCTTCATGTGAAATGGATTTCAAAACAAATACTGTAAAAATCATGCTGTATTCAATAGAATCCAAACCAATAAATTATATGGGTTTGACGTGCAAGCATGTCCAAAAACGTAACACACAAGTTGCAAATGTTCAAAATAATTAGGATTCATGGAAAACTTCATTTGAAGACAACCCTATTGCTTTCCGACACTTTCTTCTTCATGTGAAATGGATTTCAAAACAAATACTGTAAAAATCATGCTGTATTCAATAGAATCCAAACCAATAAATTATATGGGTGTGACGTGCAAGCATGTCCAAAAACGTAACACACAAGTTGCAAATGTTCAAAATAATTAGGATTCATGGAAAAACTTAATTTTAAGACAACCCTATTGCTTTCCGACACTTTCTTCTTCATGTGAAATGGATTTCAAAACAAATACTGTAAAAATCATGATGTATTCAATAGAATCCAAACCAATAAATTATATGGGTTTGACGTGCAAGCATGTCCAAAAACGTAACACACAAGTTGCAAATGTTCAAAATAATTAGGATTCATGGAAAAACCTAATTTTTAGACAACCCTATTGATTTCCGACACTCTCTTCTTCATTTGAAATGGATTTCAAAACAAATACTGTAAAAATCATGCTGTATTCAATAGAATCCAAACCAATAAATTATATGGGTTTCACGTGCAAGCATGTCCAAAAACGTAACACACAAGTTGCAAATGTTCAAAATAATTAGGATTCATGGAAAAACTTAATTTTAAGACAACCCTATTGCTTTCCAACACTTTCTTCTTCATGTGAAATGGATTTCAAAACAAATACGGTAAAAATCATGCTGTATTGAATAGAAGCCAAACCAATAAATTATATGGGTTTCACGTGCAAGCATGTCCAAAAACGTAACACACAAGTTGCAAATGTTCAAAATAATTAGGATTCATGGAAAAACTTAATTTTAAGACAAGCCTATTGCTTTCCGACACTCTCTTCTTCATTTGAAATGGATTTCAAAACAAATACTGTAAAAATCATGCTGTATTCAATAGAATCCAAACCAATAAATTATATGGGTTTGACGTGCAAGCATGTCCAAAAACGTAACACACAAGTTGCAAATGTTCAAAATAATTAGGATTCATGGAAAAACTTAATTTTTAGACAACCCTATTGATTTCCGACACTCTCTTCTTCATTTGAAATGGATTTCAAAACAAATACTGTAAAAATCATGCTGTATTGAAGAGAACCCAAACCAATAAATTATATGGGTTTCACGTGCAAGCATGTCCAAAAACGTAACACACAAGTTGCAAATGTTCAAAATAATTAGGATTCATGGAAAAACTTAATTTTAAGACAACCCTATTGCTTTCCGACACTCTCTTCTTCATGTGAAATGGATTTCAAAACAAATACTGTAAAAATCATGCTGTATTCAATAGAATCCAAACCAATAAATTATATGGGTTTCACGTGCAAGCATGTCCAAAAACGTAACACACAAGTTGCAAATGTTCAAAATAATTAGGATTCATGGAAAAACTTCATTTTAAGACAACCCTATTGATTTCCGACACTCTCTTGTTAATGTGAAATGGATTTCAAAACAAATACTGTAAAAATCATGCTGTATTCAATAGAATCCAAACCAATAAATTATATGGGTTTGACGTGCAAGCATGTCCAAAAACGTAACACACAAGTTGCAAATGTTCAAAATAATTAGGATTCATGGAAAAACTTAATTTTTAGACAACCCTATTGCTTTCCGACACTTTCTTCTTCATTTGAAATGGATTTCAAAACAAATACTGTAAAAATCATGCTGTATTGAAGAGAACCCAAACCAATAAATTATATGGGTTTGACGTGCAAGCATGTCCAAAAACGTAACACACAAGTTGCAAATGTTCAAAATAATTAGGATTCATGGAAAAACTTCATTTTAAGACAACCCTATTGATTTCCGACACTCTCTTGTTAATGTGAAATGGATTTCAAAACAAATACTGTAAAAATCATGCTGTATTCAATAGAATCCAAACCAATAAATTATATGGGTTTGACGTGCAAGCATGTCCAAAAACGTAACACACAAGTTGCAAATGTTCAAAATAATTAGGATTCATGGAAAAACTTAATTTTTAGACAACCCTATTGCTTTCCGACACTTTCTTCTTCATTTGAAATGGATTTCAAAACAAATACTGTAAAAATCATGCTGTATTGAAGAGAAGCCAAACCAATAAATTATATGGGTTTGACGTGCAAGCATGTCCAAAAACGTAACACACAAGTTGCAAATGTTCAAAATAATTAGGATTCATGGAAAAACTTCATTTTAAGACAAGCCTATTGCTTTCCGACACTTTCTTCTTCATGTGAAATGGATTTCAAAACAAATACTGTAAAAATCATGCTGTATTCAATAGAATCCAAACCAATAAATTATATGGGTTTGACGTGCAAGCATGTCCAAAAACGTAACACACAAGTTGCAAATGTTCAAAATAATTAGGATTCATGGAAAACTTCATTTGAAGACAACCCTATTGCTTTCCGACACTTTCTTCTTCATGTGAAATGGATTTCAAAACAAATACTGTAAAAATCATGCTGTATTCAATAGAATCCAAACCAATAAATTATATGGGTGTGACGTGCAAGCATGTCCAAAAACGTAACACACAAGTTGCAAATGTTCAAAATAATTAGGATTCATGGAAAAACTTAATTTTAAGACAACCCTATTGCTTTCCGACACTTTCTTCTTCATGTGAAATGGATTTCAAAACAAATACTGTAAAAATCATGCTGTATTCAATAGAATCCAAACCAATAAATTATATGGGTTTGACGTGCAAGCATGTCCAAAAACGTAACACACAAGTTGCAAATGTTCAAAATAATTAGGATTCATGGAAAAACCTAATTTTTAGACAACCCTATTGATTTCCGACACTCTCTTCTTCATTTGAAATGGATTTCAAAACAAATACTGTAAAAATCATGCTGTATTCAATAGAATCCAAACCAATAAATTATATGGGTTTCACGTGCAAGCATGTCCAAAAACGTAACACACAAGTTGCAAATGTTCAAAATAATTAGGATTCATGGAAAAACTTAATTTTAAGACAACCCTATTGCTTTCCAACACTTTCTTCTTCATGTGAAATGGATTTCAAAACAAATACTGTAAAAATCATGCTGTATTGAATAGAAGCCAAACCAATAAATTATATGGGTTTCACGTGCAAGCATGTCCAAAAACGTAACACACAAGTTGCAAATGTTCAAAATAATTAGGATTCATGGAAAAACTTAATTTTAAGACAACCCTATTGCTTTCCGACACTCTCTTCTTCATTTGAAATGGATTTCAAAACAAATACTGTAAAAATCATGCTGTATTCAATAGAATCCAAACCAATAAATTATATGGGTTTGACGTGCAAGCATGTCCAAAAACGTAACACACAAGTTGCAAATGTTCAAAATAATTAGGATTCATGGAAAAACTTCATTTTTAGACAACCCTATTGATTTCCGACACTCTCTTCTTCATTTGAAATGGATTTCAAAACAAATACTGTAAAAATCATGCTGTATTGAAGAGAACCCAAACCAATAAATTATATGGGTTTCACGTGCAAGCATGTCCAAAAACGTAACACACAAGTTGCAAATGTTCAAAATAATTAGGATTCATGGAAAAACTTAATTTTAAGACAACCCTATTGCTTTCCGACACTTTCTTCTTCATTTGAAATGGATTTGAAAACAAATACTGTAAAAATCATGCTGTATTCAATAGAATCCAAACCAATAAATTATATGGGTGTGACGTGCAAGCATGTCCAAAAACGTAACACACAAGTTGCAAATGTTCAAAATAATTAGGATTCATGGAAAAACTTAATTTTAAGACAACCCTATTGCTTTCCGACACTTTCTTCTTCATGTGAAATGGATTTCAAAACAAATACTGTAAAAATCATGCTGTATTCAATAGAATCCAAACCAATAAATTATATGGGTTTGACGTGCAAGCATGTCCAAAAACGTAACACACAAGTTGCAAATGTTCAAAATAATTAGGATTCATGGAAAAACTTAATTTTAAGACAACCCTATTGCTTTCCGACACTTTCTTCTTCATGTGAAATGGATTTCAAAACAAATACTGTAAAAATCATGCTGTATTCAATAGAATCCAAACCAATAAATTATATGGGTGTGACGTGCAAGCATGTCCAAAAACGTAACACACAAGTTGCAAATGTTCAAAATAATTAGGATTCATGGAAAAACTTAATTTTAAGACAACCCTATTGATTTCCGACACTCTCTTGTTCATGTGAAATGGATTTCAAAACAAATACTGTAAAAATCATGCTGTATTGAATAGAATCCAAACCAATAAATTATATGGGTTTGACGTGCAAGCATGTCCAAAAACGTAACACACAAGTTGCAAATGTTCAAAATAATTAGGATTCATGGAAAAACTTCATTTTAAGACAACCCTATTGATTTCCGACACTCTCTTGTTAATGTGAAATGGATTTCAAAACAAATACTGTAAAAATCATGCTGTATTCAATAGAATCCAAACCAATAAATTATATGGGTTTGACGTGCAAGCATGTCCAAAAACGTAACACACAAGTTGCAAATGTTCAAAATAATTAGGATTCATGGAAAAACTTAATTTTTAGACAACCCTATTGCTTTCCGACACTTTCTTCTTCATTTGAAATGGATTTCAAAACAAATACTGTAAAAATCATGCTGTATTGAAGAGAACCCAAACCAATAAATTATATGGGTTTGACGTGCAAGCATGTCCAAAAACGTAACACACAAGTTGCAAATGTTCAAAATAATTAGGATTCATGGAAAAACTTCATTTTAAGACAAGCCTATTGCTTTCCGACACTCTCTTCTTCATGTGAAATGGATTTCAAAACAAATACTGTAAAAATCATGCTGTATTCAATAGAATCCAAACCAATAAATTATATGGGTTTGACGTGCAAGCATGTCCAAAAACGTAACACACAAGTTGCAAATGTTCAAAATAATTAGGATTCATGGAAAACTTCATTTGAAGACAACCCTATTGCTTTCCGACACTTTCTTCTTCATGTGAAATGGATTTCAAAACAAATACTGTAAAAATCATGCTGTATTCAATAGAATCCAAACCAATAAATTATATGGGTGTGACGTGCAAGCATGTCCAAAAACGTAACACACAAGTTGCAAATGTTCAAAATAATTAGGATTCATGGAAAAACTTAATTTTAAGACAACAGTATTGCTTTCCGACACTTTCTTCTTCATGTGAAATGGATTTCAAAACAAATACTGTAAAAATCATGCTGTATTCAATAGAATCCAAACCAATAAATTATATGGGTTTGACGTGCAAGCATGTCCAAAAACGTAACACACAAGTTGCAAATGTTCAAAATAATTAGGATTCATGGAAAAACCTAATTTTTAGACAACCCTATTGATTTCCGACACTCTCTTCTTCATTTGAAATGGATTTCAAAACAAATACTGTAAAAATCATGCTGTATTCAATAGAATCCAAACCAATAAATTATATGGGTTTGACGTGCAAGCATGTCCAAAAACGTAACACACAAGTTGCAAATGTTCAAAATAATTAGGATTCATGGAAAAACTTAATTTTAAGACAACCCTATTGCTTTCCAACACTTTCTTCTTCATGTGAAATGGATTTCAAAACAAATACTGTAAAAATCATGCTGTATTCAATAGAATCCAAACCAATAAATTATATGGGTTTGACGTGCAAGCATGTCCAAAAACGTAACACACAAGTTGCAAATGTTCAAAATAATTAGGATTCATGGAAAAACTTCATTTTAAGACAAGCCTATTGCTTTCCGACACTCTCTTCTTCATGTCAAATGGATTTGGAAACAAATACTGTAAAAATCATGCTGTATTCAATAGAATCCAAACCAATAAATTATATGGGTTTGACGTGCAAGCATGTCCAAAAACGTAACACACAAGTTGCAAATGTTCAAAATAATTAGGATTCATGGAAAAACTTAATTTTAAGTCAACCCTATTGCTTTCCGACACTCTCTTCTTCATGTCAAATGGATTTGGAAACAAATACTGTAAAAATCATGCTGTATTCAATAGAATCCAAACCAATAAATTATATGGGTTTGACGTGCAAGCATGTCCAAAAACGTAACACACAAGTTGCAAATGTTCAAAATAATTAGGATTCATGGAAAAACTTCATTTTAAGACAAGCCTATTGCTTTCCGACACTCTCTTCTTCATGTCAAATGGATTTGGAAACAAATACTGTAAAAATCATGCTGTATTGAATAGAATCCAAACCAATAAATTATATGGGTTTGACGTGCAAGCATGTCCAAAAACGTAACACACAAGTTGCAAATGTTCAAAATAATTAGGATTCATGGAAAAACTTAATTTTAAGTCAACCCTATTGCTTTCCGACACTCTCTTCTTCATGTCAAATGGATTTGGAAACAAATACTGTAAAAATCATGCTGTATTCAATAGAATCCAAACCAATAAATTATATGGGTTTGACGTGCAAGCATGTCCAAAAACGTAACACACAAGTTGCAAATGTTCAAAATAATTAGGATTCATGGAAAAACTTAATTTTAAGACAACCCTATTGCTTTCCGACACTTTCTTCTTCATGTGAAATGGATTTCAAAACAAATACTGTAAAAATCATGCTGTATTGAAGAGAACCCAAACCAATAAATTATATGGGTTTGACGTGCAAGCATGTCCAAAAACGTAACACACAAGTTGCAAATGTTCAAAATAATTAGGATTCATGGAAAAACTTCATTTTAAGACAACCCTATTGATTTCCGACACTCTCTTGTTAATGTGAAATGGATTTCAAAACAAATACTGTAAAAATCATGCTGTATTCAATAGAATCCAAACCAATAAATTATATGGGTTTGACGTGCAAGCATGTCCAAAAACGTAACACACAAGTTGCAAATGTTCAAAATAATTAGGATTCATGGAAAAACTTAATTTTTAGACAACCCTATTGCTTTCCGACACTTTCTTCTTCATTTGAAATGGATTTCAAAACAAATACTGTAAAAATCATGCTGTATTGAAGAGAAGCCAAACCAATAAATTATATGGGTTTGACGTGCAAGCATGTCCAAAAACGTAACACACAAGTTGCAAATGTTCAAAATAATTAGGATTCATGGAAAAACTTCATTTTAAGACAAGCCTATTGCTTTCCGACACTTTCTTCTTCATGTGAAATGGATTTCAAAACAAATACTGTAAAAATCATGCTGTATTCAATAGAATCCAAACCAATAAATTATATGGGTTTGACGTGCAAGCATGTCCAAAAACGTAACACACAAGTTGCAAATGTTCAAAATAATTAGGATTCATGGAAAACTTCATTTGAAGACAACCCTATTGCTTTCCGACACTTTCTTCTTCATGTGAAATGGATTTCAAAACAAATACTGTAAAAATCATGCTGTATTCAATAGAATCCAAACCAATAAATTATATGGGTGTGACGTGCAAGCATGTCCAAAAACGTAACACACAAGTTGCAAATGTTCAAAATAATTAGGATTCATGGAAAAACTTAATTTTAAGACAACCCTATTGCTTTCCGACACTTTCTTCTTCATGTGAAATGGATTTCAAAACAAATACTGTAAAAATCATGCTGTATTCAATAGAATCCAAACCAATAAATTATATGGGTTTGACGTGCAAGCATGTCCAAAAACGTAACACACAAGTTGCAAATGTTCAAAATAATTAGGATTCATGGAAAAACCTAATTTTTAGACAACCCTATTGATTTCCGACACTCTCTTCTTCATTTGAAATGGATTTCAAAACAAATACTGTAAAAATCATGCTGTATTCAATAGAATCCAAACCAATAAATTATATGGGTTTCACGTGCAAGCATGTCCAAAAACGTAACACACAAGTTGCAAATGTTCAAAATAATTAGGATTCATGGAAAAACTTCATTTTAAGACAAGCCTATTGCTTTCCGACACTTTCTTCTTCATGTGAAATGGATTTCAAAACAAATACTGTAAAAATCATGCTGTATTCAATAGAATCCAAACCAATAAATTATATGGGTTTGACGTGCAAGCATGTCCAAAAACGTAACACACAAGTTGCAAATGTTCAAAATAATTAGGATTCATGGAAAACTTCATTTGAAGACAACCCTATTGCTTTCCGACACTTTCTTCTTCATGTGAAATGGATTTCAAAACAAATACTGTAAAAATCATGCTGTATTCAATAGAATCCAAACCAATAAATTATATGGGTGTGACGTGCAAGCATGTCCAAAAACGTAACACACAAGTTGCAAATGTTCAAAATAATTAGGATTCATGGAAAAACTTAATTTTAAGACAACCCTATTGCTTTCCGACACTTTCTTCTTCATGTGAAATGGATTTCAAAACAAATACTGTAAAAATCATGCTGTATTCAATAGAATCCAAACCAATAAATTATATGGGTTTGACGTGCAAGCATGTCCAAAAACGTAACACACAAGTTGCAAATGTTCAAAATAATTAGGATTCATGGAAAAACCTAATTTTTAGACAACCCTATTGATTTCCGACACTCTCTTCTTCATTTGAAATGGATTTCAAAACAAATACTGTAAAAATCATGCTGTATTCAATAGAATCCAAACCAATAAATTATATGGGTTTCACGTGCAAGCATGTCCAAAAACGTAACACACAAGTTGCAAATGTTCAAAATAATTAGGATTCATGGAAAAACTTAATTTTAAGACAACCCTATTGCTTTCCAACACTTTCTTCTTCATGTGAAATGGATTTCAAAACAAATACTGTAAAAATCATGCTGTATTGAATAGAAGCCAAACCAATAAATTATATGGGTTTCACGTGCAAGCATGTCCAAAAACGTAACACACAAGTTGCAAATGTTCAAAATAATTAGGATTCATGGAAAAACTTAATTTTAAGACAACCCTATTGCTTTCCGACACTCTCTTCTTCATTTGAAATGGATTTCAAAACAAATACTGTAAAAATCATGCTGTATTCAATAGAATCCAAACCAATAAATTATATGGGTTTGACGTGCAAGCATGTCCAAAAACGTAACACACAAGTTGCAAATGTTCAAAATAATTAGGATTCATGGAAAAACTTAATTTTTAGACAACCCTATTGATTTCCGACACTCTCTTCTTCATTTGAAATGGATTTCAAAACAAATACTGTAAAAATCATGCTGTATTGAAGAGAACCCAAACCAATAAATTATATGGGTTTCACGTGCAAGCATGTCCAAAAACGTAACACACAAGTTGCAAATGTTCAAAATAATTAGGATTCATGGAAAAACTTAATTTTAAGACAACCCTATTGCTTTCCGACACTTTCTTCTTCATTTGAAATGGATTTGAAAACAAATACTGTAAAAATCATGCTGTATTCAATAGAATCCAAACCAATAAATTATATGGGTGTGACGTGCAAGCATGTCCAAAAACGTAACACACAAGTTGCAAATGTTCAAAATAATTAGGATTCATGGAAAAACTTAATTTTAAGACAACCCTATTGCTTTCCGACACTTTCTTCTTCATGTGAAATGGATTTCAAAACAAATACTGTAAAAATCATGCTGTATTCAATAGAATCCAAACCAATAAATTATATGGGTTTGACGTGCAAGCATGTCCAAAAACGTAACACACAAGTTGCAAATGTTCAAAATAATTAGGATTCATGGAAAAACTTAATTTTAAGACAACCCTATTGCTTTCCGACACTTTCTTCTTCATGTGAAATGGATTTCAAAACAAATACTGTAAAAATCATGCTGTATTCAATAGAATCCAAACCAATAAATTATATGGGTGTGACGTGCAAGCATGTCCAAAAACGTAACACACAAGTTGCAAATGTTCAAAATAATTAGGATTCATGGAAAAACTTAATTTTAAGACAACCCTATTGATTTCCGACACTCTCTTGTTCATGTGAAATGGATTTCAAAACAAATACTGTAAAAATCATGCTGTATTGAATAGAATCCAAACCAATAAATTATATGGGTTTGACGTGCAAGCATGTCCAAAAACGTAACACACAAGTTGCAAATGTTCAAAATAATTAGGATTCATGGAAAAACTTCATTTTAAGACAACCCTATTGATTTCCGACACTCTCTTGTTAATGTGAAATGGATTTCAAAACAAATACTGTAAAAATCATGCTGTATTCAATAGAATCCAAACCAATAAATTATATGGGTTTGACGTGCAAGCATGTCCAAAAACGTAACACACAAGTTGCAAATGTTCAAAATAATTAGGATTCATGGAAAAACTTAATTTTTAGACAACCCTATTGCTTTCCGACACTTTCTTCTTCATTTGAAATGGATTTCAAAACAAATACTGTAAAAATCATGCTGTATTGAAGAGAACCCAAACCAATAAATTATATGGGTTTGACGTGCAAGCATGTCCAAAAACGTAACACACAAGTTGCAAATGTTCAAAATAATTAGGATTCATGGAAAAACTTCATTTTAAGACAAGCCTATTGCTTTCCGACACTCTCTTCTTCATGTGAAATGGATTTCAAAACAAATACTGTAAAAATCATGCTGTATTCAATAGAATCCAAACCAATAAATTATATGGGTTTGACGTGCAAGCATGTCCAAAAACGTAACACACAAGTTGCAAATGTTCAAAATAATTAGGATTCATGGAAAACTTCATTTGAAGACAACCCTATTGCTTTCCGACACTTTCTTCTTCATGTGAAATGGATTTCAAAACAAATACTGTAAAAATCATGCTGTATTCAATAGAATCCAAACCAATAAATTATATGGGTGTGACGTGCAAGCATGTCCAAAAACGTAACACACAAGTTGCAAATGTTCAAAATAATTAGGATTCATGGAAAAACTTAATTTTAAGACAACAGTATTGCTTTCCGACACTTTCTTCTTCATGTGAAATGGATTTCAAAACAAATACTGTAAAAATCATGCTGTATTCAATAGAATCCAAACCAATAAATTATATGGGTTTGACGTGCAAGCATGTCCAAAAACGTAACACACAAGTTGCAAATGTTCAAAATAATTAGGATTCATGGAAAAACCTAATTTTTAGACAACCCTATTGATTTCCGACACTCTCTTCTTCATTTGAAATGGATTTCAAAACAAATACTGTAAAAATCATGCTGTATTCAATAGAATCCAAACCAATAAATTATATGGGTTTGACGTGCAAGCATGTCCAAAAACGTAACACACAAGTTGCAAATGTTCAAAATAATTAGGATTCATGGAAAAACTTAATTTTAAGACAACCCTATTGCTTTCCAACACTTTCTTCTTCATGTGAAATGGATTTCAAAACAAATACTGTAAAAATCATGCTGTATTCAATAGAATCCAAACCAATAAATTATATGGGTTTGACGTGCAAGCATGTCCAAAAACGTAACACACAAGTTGCAAATGTTCAAAATAATTAGGATTCATGGAAAAACTTAATTTTAAGACAACCCTATTGCTTTCCGACACTCTCTTCTTCATGTGAAATGGATTTCAAAACAAATACTGTAAAAATCATGCTGTATTCAATAGAATACAAACCAATAAATTATATGGGTTTGACGTGCAAGCATGTCCAAAAACGTAACACACAAGTTGCAAATGTTCAAAATAATTAGGATTCATGGAAAAACTTCATTTTAAGACAACCCTATTGCTTTCCGACACTTTCTTCTTCATGTGAAATGGATTTCAAAACAAATACTGTAAAAATCATGCTGTATTCAATAGAATCCAAACCAATAAATTATATGGGTTTGACGTGCAAGCATGTCCAAAAACGTAACACACAAGTTGCAAATGTTCAAAATAATTAGGATTCATGGAAAAACTTCATTTTAAGACAAGCCTATTGCTTTCCGACACTCTCTTCTTCATGTCAAATGGATTTGGAAACAAATACTGTAAAAATCATGCTGTATTCAATAGAATCCAAACCAATAAATTATATGGGTTTGACGTGCAAGCATGTCCAAAAACGTAACACACAAGTTGCAAATGTTCAAAATAATTAGGATTCATGGAAAAACTTAATTTTAAGTCAACCCTATTGCTTTCCGACACTCTCTTCTTCATGTCAAATGGATTTGGAAACAAATACTGTAAAAATCATGCTGTATTCAATAGAATCCAAACCAATAAATTATATGGGTTTGACGTGCAAGCATGTCCAAAAACGTAACACACAAGTTGCAAATGTTCAAAATAATTAGGATTCATGGAAAAACTTCATTTTAAGACAAGCCTATTGCTTTCCGACACTCTCTTCTTCATGTCAAATGGATTTGGAAACAAATACTGTAAAAATCATGCTGTATTGAATAGAATCCAAACCAATAAATTATATGGGTTTGACGTGCAAGCATGTCCAAAAACGTAACACACAAGTTGCAAATGTTCAAAATAATTAGGATTCATGGAAAAACTTAATTTTAAGTCAACCCTATTGCTTTCCGACACTCTCTTCTTCATGTCAAATGGATTTGGAAACAAATACTGTAAAAATCATGCTGTATTCAATAGAATCCAAACCAATAAATTATATGGGTTTGACGTGCAAGCATGTCCAAAAACGTAACACACAAGTTGCAAATGTTCAAAATAATTAGGATTCATGGAAAAACTTAATTTTAAGACAACCCTATTGCTTTCCGACACTTTCTTCTTCATGTGAAATGGATTTCAAAACAAATACTGTAAAAATCATGCTGTATTCAATAGAATCCAAACCAATAAATTATATGGGTTTGACGTGCAAGCATGTCCAAAAACGTAACACACAAGTTGCAAATGTTCAAAATAATTAGGATTCATGGAAAAACTTAATTTTAAGACAACCCTATTGCTTTCCGACACTCTCTTCTTCATTTAAAATGGATTTCAAAACAAATACTGTAAAAATCATGCTGTATTCAATAGAATCCAAACCAATAAATTATATGGGTTTGACGTGCAAGCATGTCCAAAAACGTAACACACAAGTTGCAAATGTTCAAAATAATTAGGATTCATGGAAAAACTTAATTTTAAGACAACACTATTGGTTTCCGACACTCTCTTCTTCATGTGAAATGGATTTCAAAACAAATACTGTAAAAATCATGCTGTATTCAATAGAAGCCAAACCAATAAATTATATGGGTTTGACGTACAAGCATGTCCAAAAACGTAACACACAAGTTGCAAATGTTCAAAATAATTAGGATTCATGGAAAAACTTCATTTTAAGACAACCCTATTGCTTTCCGACACTCTCTTCTTCATTTAAAATGGATTTCAAAACAAATACTGTAAAAATCATGCTGTATTCAATAGAATCCAAACCAATAAATTATATGGGTTTGACGTGCAAGCATGTCCAAAAACGTAACACACAAGTTGCAAATGTTCAAAATAATTAGGATTCATGGAAAAACTTCATTTTAAGACAACCCTATTGCTTTCCGACACTTTCTTCTTCATGTGAAATGGATTTCAAAACAAATACTGTAAAAATCATGCTGTATTGAAGAGAAGCCAAACCAATAAATTATATGGGTTTGACGTGCAAGCATGTCCAAAAACGTAACACACAAGTTGCAAATGTTCAAAATAATTAGGATTCATGGAAAAACTTAATTTTAAGACAACCCTATTGCTTTCCGACACTCTCTTCTTCATTTGAAATGGATTTCAAAACAAATACTGTAAAAATCATGCTGTATTCAATAGAATCCAAACCAATAAATTATATGGGTTTCACGTGCAAGCATGTCCAAAAACGTAACACACAAGTTGCAAATGTTCAAAATAATTAGGATTCATGGAAAAACTTAATTTTAAGACAACCCTATTGCTTTCCAACACTTTCTTCTTCATGTGAAATGGATTTCAAAACAAATACTGTAAAAATCATGCTGTATTCAATAGAATCCAAACCAATAAATTATATGGGTTTGACGTGCAAGCATGTCCAAAAACGTAACACACAAGTTGCAAATGTTCAAAATAATTAGGATTCATGGAAAAACTTAATTTTAAGACAACCCTATTGCTTTCCGACACTCTCTTCTTCATTTGAAATGGATTTGAAAACAAATACTGTAAAAATCATGCTGTATTCAATAGAATCCAAACCAATAAATTATATGGGTTTGACGTGCAAGCATGTCCAAAAACGTAACACACAAGTTGCAAATGTTCAAAATAATTAGGATTCATGGAAAAACTTCATTTTAAGACAACCCTATTGCTTTCCGACACTTTCTTCTTCATGTGAAATGGATTTCAAAACAAATACTGTAAAAATCATGCTGTATTCAATAGAATCCAAACCAATAAATTATATGGGTTTGACGTGCAAGCATGTCCAAAAACGTAACACACAAGTTGCAAATGTTCAAAATAATTAGGATTCATGGAAAAACTTCATTTTAAGACAAGCCTATTGCTTTCCGACACTCTCTTCTTCATGTCAAATGGATTTGGAAACAAATACTGTAAAAATCATGCTGTATTCAATAGAATCCAAACCAATAAATTATATGGGTTTGACGTGCAAGCATGTCCAAAAACGTAACACACAAGTTGCAAATGTTCAAAATAATTAGGATTCATGGAAAAACTTAATTTTAAGTCAACCCTATTGCTTTCCGACACTCTCTTCTTCATGTGAAATGGATTTGGAAACAAATACTGTAAAAATCATGCTGTATTCAATAGAATCCAAACCAATAAATTATATGGGTTTGACGTGCAAGCATGTCCAAAAACGTAACACACAAGTTGCAAATGTTCAAAATAATTAGGATTCATGGAAAAACTTAATTTTAAGACAACCCTATTGCTTTCCGACACTTTCTTCTTCATGTGAAATGGATTTCAAAACAAATACTGTAAAAATCATGCTGTATTCAATAGAATCCAAACCAATAAATTATATGGGTTTGACGTGCAAGCATGTCCAAAAACGTAACACACAAGTTGCAAATGTTCAAAATAATTAGGATTCATGGAAAAACTTCATTTTAAGACAAGCCTATTGCTTTCCGACACTCTCTACTTCATGTCAAATGGATTTGGAAACAAATACTGTAAAAATCATGCTGTATTCAATAGAATCCAAACCAATAAATTATATGGGTTTGACGTGCAAGCATGTCCAAAAACGTAACACACAAGTTGCAAATGTTCAAAATAATTAGGATTCATGGAAAAACTTAATTTTAAGTCAACCCTATTGCTTTCCGACACTCTCTTCTTCATGTCAAATGGATTTGGAAACAAATACTGTAAAAATCATGCTGTATTCAATAGAATCCAAACCAATAAATTATATGGGTTTGACGTGCAAGCATGTCCAAAAACGTAACACACAAGTTGCAAATGTTCAAAATAATTAGGATTCATGGAAAAACTTAATTTTAAGACAACCCTATTGCTTTCCGACACTTTCTTCTTCATGTGAAATGGATTTCAAAACAAATACTGTAAAAATCATGCTGTATTCAATAGAATCCAAACCAATAAATTATATGGGTTTGACGTGCAAGCATGTCCAAAAACGTAACACACAAGTTGCAAATGTTCAAAATAATTAGGATTCATGGAAAAACTTAATTTTAAGACAACCCTATTGCTTTCCGACACTCTCTTCTTCATGTGAAATGGATTTCAAAACAAATACTGTAAAAATCATGCTGTATTCAATAGAAGCCAAACCAATAAATTATATGGGTTTGACGTACAAGCATGTCCAAAAACGTAACACACAAGTTGCAAATGTTCAAAATAATTAGGATTCATGGAAAAACTTCATTTTAAGACAACCCTATTGCTTTCCGACACTCTCTTCTTCATTTAAAATGGATTTCAAAACAAATACTGTAAAAATCATGCTGTATTCAATAGAATCCAAACCAATAAATTATATGGGTTTGACGTGCAAGCATGTCCAAAAACGTAACACACAAGTTGCAAATGTTCAAAATAATTAGGATTCATGGAAAAACTTCATTTTAAGACAACCCTATTGCTTTCCGACACTTTCTTCTTCATGTGAAATGGATTTCAAAACAAATACTGTAAAAATCATGCTGTATTGAAGAGAAGCCAAACCAATAAATTATATGGGTTTGACGTGCAAGCATGTCCAAAAACGTAACACACAAGTTGCAAATGTTCAAAATAATTAGGATTCATGGAAAAACTTCATTTTAAGACAACCCTATTGCTTTCCGACACTCTCTTCTTCATTTAAAATGGATTTCAAAACAAATACTGTAAAAATCATGCTGTATTCAATAGAATCCAAACCAATAAATTATATGGGTTTGACGTGCAAGCATGTCCAAAAACGTAACACACAAGTTGCAAATGTTCAAAATAATTAGGATTCATGGAAAAACTTCATTTTAAGACAACCCTATTGCTTTCCGACACTTTCTTCTTCATGTGAAATGGATTTCAAAACAAATACTGTAAAAATCATGCTGTATTGAAGAGAAGCCAAACCAATAAATTATATGGGTTTGACGTGCAAGCATGTCCAAAAACGTAACACACAAGTTGCAAATGTTCAAAATAATTAGGATTCATGGAAAAACTTAATTTTAAGACAACCCTATTGCTTTCCGACACTCTCTTCTTCATTTGAAATGGATTTCAAAACAAATACTGTAAAAATCATGCTGTATTCAATAGAATCCAAACCAATAAATTATATGGGTTTGACGTGCAAGCATGTCCAAAAACGTAACACACAAGTTGCAAATGTTCAAAATAATTAGGATTCATGGAAAAACTTCATTTTAAGACAACCCTATTGCTTTCCGACACTCTCTTCTTCATTTGAAATGGATTTCAAAACAAATATTGTAAAAATCATGCTGTATTCAATAGAATCCAAACCAATAAATTATATGGGTTTGACGTGCAAGCATGTCCAAAAACGTAACACACAAGTTGCAAATGTTCAAAATAATTAGGATTCATGGAAAAACTTCATTTTAAGACAACCCTATTGCTTTCCGACACTCTCTTCTTCATTTGAAATGGATTTCAAAACAAATACTGTAAAAATCATGCTGTATTCAATAGAAGCCAAACCAATAAATTATATGGGTTTGACGTGCAAGCATGTCCAAAAACGTAACACACAAGTTGCAAATGTTCAAAATAATTAGGATTCATGGAAAAACTTCATTTTAAGACAACCCTATTGCTTTCCGACACTCTCTTCTTCATTTAAAATGGATTTCAAAACAAATACTGTAAAAATCATGCTGTATTGAAGAGAACCCAAACCAATAAATTATATGGGTTTGACGTGCAAGCATGTCCAAAAACGTAACACACAAGTTGCAAATGTTCAAAATAATTAGGATTCATGGAAAAACTTAATTTTAAGACAACCCTATTGCTTTCCGACACTCTCTTCTTCATGTGAAATGGATTTGAAAACAAATACTGTAAAAATCATGCTGTATTCAATAGAAGCCAAACCAATAAATTATATGGGTTTGACGTGCAAGCATGTCCAAAAACGTAACACACAAGTTGCAAATGTTCAAAATAATTAGGATTCATTTAAAAACTTAATTTTAAGACAACCCTATTGCTTTCCGACACTTTCTTCTTCACTTGAAATGGATTTCAAAACAAATACTGTAAAAATCATGCTGTATTCAATAGAATCCAAACCAATAAATTATATGGGTTTGACGTGCAAGCATGTCCAAAAACGTAACACACAAGTTGCAAATGTTCAAAATAATTAGGATTCATGGAAAAACTTAATTTTAAGACAACCCTATTGCTTTCCGACACTTTCTTCTTCATTTGAAATGGATTTGAAAACAAATACTGTAAAAATCATGCTGTATTCAATAGAATCCAAACCAATAAATTATATGGGTTTGACGTGCAAGCATGTCCAAAAACGTAACACACAAGTTGCAAATGTTCAAAATAATTAGGATTCATGGAAAAACTTCATTTTAAGACAACCCTATTGCTTTCCGACACTCTCTTCTTCATTTAAAATGGATTTCAAAACAAATACTGTAAAAATCATGCTGTATTGAAGAGAACCCAAACCAATAAATTATATGGGTTTGACGTGCAAGCATGTCCAAAAACGTAACACACAAGTTGCAAATGTTCAAAATAATTAGGATTCATGGAAAAACTTAATTTTAAGACAACGCTATTGCTTTCCGACACTCTCTTCTTCATGTGAAATGGATTTCAAAACAAATACTGTAAAAATCATGCTGTATTCAATAGAACCCAAACCAATAAATTATATGGGTTTGACGTGCAAGCATGTCCAAAAACGTAACACACAAGTTGCAAATGTTCAAAATAATTAGGATTCATGGAAAAACTTAATTTTAAGACAACCCTATTGCTTTCCGACACTTTCTTCTTCATGTGAAATGGATTTCAAAACAAATACTGTAAAAATCATGCTGTATTGAAGAGAACCCAAACCAATAAATTATATGGGTTTGACGTGCAAGCATGTCCAAAAACGTAACACACAAGTTGCAAATGTTCAAAATAATTAGGATTCATGGAAAAACTTCATTTTAAGACAACCCTATTGCTTTCCGACACTCTCTTCTTCATTTAAAATGGATTTCAAAACAAATACTGTAAAAATCATGCTGTATTCAATAGAAGCCAAACCAATAAATTATATGGGTTTGACGTGCAAGCATGTCCAAAAACGTAACACACAAGTTGCAAATGTTCAAAATAATTAGGATTCATGGAAAAACTTAATTTTAAGACAACGCTATTGCTTTCCGACACTCTCTTCTTCATGTGAAATGGATTTCAAAACAAATACTGTAAAAATCATGCTGTATTCAATAGAAGCCAAACCAATAAATTATATGGGTTTGACGTGCAAGCATGTCCAAAAACGTAACACACAAGTTGCAAATGTTCAAAATAATTAGGATTCATGGAAAAACTTAATTTTAAGACAACCCTATTGCTTTCCGACACTTTCTTCTTCATGTGAAATGGATTTCAAAACAAATACTGTAAAAATCATGCTGTATTGAAGAGAAGCCAAACCAATAAATTATATGGGTTTGACGTGCAAGCATGTCCAAAAACGTAACACACAAGTTGCAAATGTTCAAAATAATTAGGATTCATGGAAAAACTTCATTTTAAGACAACCCTATTGCTTTCCGACACTCTCTTCTTCATTTGAAATGGATTTCAAAACAAATACTGTAAAAATCATGCTGTATTCAATAGAATCCAAACCAATAAATTATATGGGTTTGACGTGCAAGCATGTCCAAAAACGTAACACACAAGTTGCAAATGTTCAAAATAATTAGGATTCATGGAAAAACTTAATTTTAAGACAACCCTATTGCTTTCCGACACTCTCTTCTTCATTTGAAATGGATTTCAAAACAAATACTGTAAAAATCATGCTATATTGAAGAGAACCCAAACCAATAAATTATATGGGTTTGACGTGCAAGCATGTCCAAAAACGTAACACACAAGTTGCAAATGTTCAAAATAATTAGGATTCATGGAAAAACTTAATTTTAAGACAACCCTATTGCTTTCCGACACTCTCTTCTTCATTTAAAATGGATTTCAAAACAAATACTGTAAAAACCATGCTGTATTCAATAGAAGCCAAACCAATAAATTATATGGGTTTGACGTGCAAGCATGTCCAAAAACGTAACACACAAGTTGCAAATGTTCAAAATAATTAGAATTCATGGAAAAACTTAATTTTAAGACAACCCTATTGCTTTCCGACACTTTCTTCTTCATTTGAAATGGATTTCAAAACAAATACTGTAAAAATCATGCTGTATTCAATAGAATCCAAACCAATAAATTATATGGGTTTGACGTGCAAGCATGTCCAAAAACGTAACACACAAGTTGCAAATGTTCAAAATAATTAGGATTCATGGAAAAACTTAATTTTAAGACAACCCTATTGCTTTCCGACACTCTCTTGTTCATGTGAAATGGATTTGAAAACAAATACTGTAAAAATCATGCTGTATTCAATAGAAGCCAAACCAATAAATTATATGGGTTTGACGTGCAAGCATGTCCAAAAACGTAACACACAAGTTGCAAATGTTCAAAATAATTAGGATTCATGGAAAAACTTAATTTTAAGACAACCCTATTGCTTTCCGACACTTTCTTCTTCATGTGAAATGGATTTCAAAACAAATACTGTAAAAATCATGCTGTATTGAAGAGAACCCAAACCAATAAATTATATGGGTTTGACGTGCAAGCATGTCCAAAAACGTAACACACAAGTTGCAAATGTTCAAAATAATTAGGATTCATGGAAAAACTTAATTTTAAGACAACCCTATTGCTTTCCGACACTCTCTTCTTCATTTAAAATGGATTTCAAAACAAATACTGTAAAAATCATGCTGTATTCAATAGAAGCCAAACCAATAAATTATATGGGTTTGACGTGCAAGCATGTCCAAAAACGTAACACACAAGTTGCAAATGTTCAAAATAATTAGAATTCATGGAAAAACTTAATTTTAAGACAACCCTATTGCTTTCCGACACTCTCTTCTTCATGTGAAATGGATTTCAAAACAAATACTGTAAAAATCATGCTGTATTCAATAGAAGCCAAACCAATAAATTATATGGGTTTGACGTGCAAGCATGTCCAAAAACGTAACACACAAGTTGCAAATGTTCAAAATAATTAGGATTCATGGAAAAACTTAATTTTAAGACAACCCTATTGCTTTCCGACACTTTCTTCTTCATGTGAAATGGATTTCAAAACAAATACTGTAAAAATCATGCTGTATTGAAGAGAAGCCAAACCAATAAATTATATGGGTTTGACGTGCAAGCATGTCCAAAAACGTAACACACAAGTTGCAAATGTTCAAAATAATTAGGATTCATGGAAAAACTTCATTTTAAGACAACCCTATTGCTTTCCGACACTCTCTTCTTCATTTGAAATGGATTTCAAAACAAATACTGTAAAAATCATGCTGTATTCAATAGAATCCAAACCAATAAATTATATGGGTTTGACGTGCAAGCATGTCCAAAAACGTAACACACAAGTTGCAAATGTTCAAAATAATTAGGATTCATGGAAAAACTTAATTTTAAGACAACCCTATTGCTTTCCGACACTCTCTTCTTCATTTGAAATGGATTTCAAAACAAATACTGTAAAAATCATGCTATATTGAAGAGAACCCAAACCAATAAATTATATGGGTTTGACGTGCAAGCATGTCCAAAAACGTAACACACAAGTTGCAAATGTTCAAAATAATTAGGATTCATGGAAAAACTTAATTTTAAGACAACCCTATTGCTTTCCGACACTCTCTTCTTCATTTAAAATGGATTTCAAAACAAATACTGTAAAAACCATGCTGTATTCAATAGAAGCCAAACCAATAAATTATATGGGTTTGACGTGCAAGCATGTCCAAAAACGTAACACACAAGTTGCAAATGTTCAAAATAATTAGGATTCATGGAAAAACTTAATTTTAAGACAACCCTATTGCTTTCCGACACTTTCTTCTTCATTTGAAATGGATTTCAAAACAAATACTGTAAAAATCATGCTGTATTCAATAGAATCCAAACCAATAAATTATATGGGTTTGACGTGCAAGCATGTCCAAAAACGTAACACACAAGTTGCAAATGTTCAAAATAATTAGGATTCATGGAAAAACTTAATTTTAAGACAACCCTATTGCTTTCCGACACTCTCTTGTTCATGTGAAATGGATTTGAAAACAAATACTGTAAAAATCATGCTGTATTCAATAGAAGCCAAACCAATAAATTATATGGGTTTGACGTGCAAGCATGTCCAAAAACGTAACACACAAGTTGCAAATGTTCAAAATAATTAGGATTCATGGAAAAACTTAATTTTAAGACAACCCTATTGCTTTCCGACACTTTCTTCTTCATGTGAAATGGATTTCAAAACAAATACTGTAAAAATCATGCTGTATTGAAGAGAACCCAAACCAATAAATTATATGGGTTTGACGTGCAAGCATGTCCAAAAACGTAACACACAAGTTGCAAATGTTCAAAATAATTAGGATTCATGGAAAAACTTAATTTTAAGACAACCCTATTGCTTTCCGACACTCTCTTCTTCATTTAAAATGGATTTCAAAACAAATACTGTAAAAATCATGCTGTATTCAATAGAAGCCAAACCAATAAATTATATGGGTTTGACGTGCAAGCATGTCCAAAAACGTAACACACAAGTTGCAAATGTTCAAAATAATTAGGATTCATGGAAAAACTTAATTTTAAGACAACGCTATTGCTTTCCGACACTCTCTTCTTCATGTGAAATGGATTTCAAAACAAATACTGTAAAAATCATGCTGTATTCAATAGAAGCCAAACCAATAAATTATATGGGTTTGACGTGCAAGCATGTCCAAAAACGTAACACACAAGTTGCAAATGTTCAAAATAATTAGGATTCATGGAAAAACTTAATTTTAAGACAATCCTATTGCTTTCCGACACTTTCTTCTTCATGTGAAATGGATTTCAAAACAAATACTGTAAAAATCATGCTGTATTGAAGAGAAGCCAAACCAATAAATTATATGGGTTTGACGTGCAAGCATGTCCAAAAACGTAACACACAAGTTGCAAATGTTCAAAATAATTAGAATTCATGGAAAAACTTAATTTTAAGACAACCCTATTGCTTTCCGACACTTTCTTCTTCATTTGAAATGGATTTCAAAACAAATACTGTAAAAATCATGCTGTATTCAATAGAATCCAAACCAATAAATTATATGGGTTTGACGTGCAAGCATGTCCAAAAACGTAACACACAAGTTGCAAATGTTCAAAATAATTAGGATTCATGGAAAAACTTAATTTTAAGACAACGCTATTGCTTTCCGACACTCTCTTCTTCATGTGAAATGGATTTCAAAACAAATACTGTAAAAATCATGCTGTATTCAATAGAAGCCAAACCAATAAATTATATGGGTTTGACGTGCAAGCATGTCCAAAAACGTAACACACAAGTTGCAAATGTTCAAAATAATTAGGATTCATGGAAAAACTTAATTTTAAGACAATCCTATTGCTTTCCGACACTTTCTTCTTCATGTGAAATGGATTTCAAAACAAATACTGTAAAAACCATGCTGTATTCAATAGAAGCCAAACCAATAAATTATATGGGTTTGACGTGCAAGCATGTCCAAAAACGTAACACACAAGTTGCAAATGTTCAAAATAATTAGAATTCATGGAAAAACTTAATTTTAAGACAACCCTATTGCTTTCCGACACTTTCTTCTTCATTTGAAATGGATTTCAAAACAAATACTGTAAAAATCATGCTGTATTCAATAGAATCCAAACCAATAAATTATATGGGTTTGACGTGCAAGCATGTCCAAAAACGTAACACACAAGTTGCAAATGTTCAAAATAATTAGGATTCATGGAAAAACTTAATTTTAAGACAACCCTATTGCTTTCCGACACTCTCTTGTTCATGTGAAATGGATTTGAAAACAAATACTGTAAAAATCATGCTGTATTCAATAGAAGCCAAACCAATAAATTATATGGGTTTGACGTGCAAGCATGTCCAAAAACGTAACACACAAGTTGCAAATGTTCAAAATAATTAGGATTCATGGAAAAACTTAATTTTAAGACAACCCTATTGCTTTCCGACACTTTCTTCTTCATGTGAAATGGATTTCAAAACAAATACTGTAAAAATCATGCTGTATTGAAGAGAACCCAAACCAATAAATTATATGGGTTTGACGTGCAAGCATGTCCAAAAACGTAACACACAAGTTGCAAATGTTCAAAATAATTAGGATTCATGGAAAAACTTAATTTTAAGACAACCCTATTGCTTTCCGACACTCTCTTCTTCATTTAAAATGGATTTCAAAACAAATACTGTAAAAATCATGCTGTATTCAATAGAAGCCAAACCAATAAATTATATGGGTTTGACGTGCAAGCATGTCCAAAAACGTAACACACAAGTTGCAAATGTTCAAAATAATTAGGATTCATGGAAAAACTTAATTTTAAGACAACGCTATTGCTTTCCGACACTCTCTTCTTCATGTGAAATGGATTTCAAAACAAATACTGTAAAAATCATGCTGTATTCAATAGAAGCCAAACCAATAAATTATATGGGTTTGACGTGCAAGCATGTCCAAAAACGTAACACACAAGTTGCAAATGTTCAAAATAATTAGGATTCATGGAAAAACTTAATTTTAAGACAACCCTATTGCTTTCCGACACTTTCTTCTTCATGTGAAATGGATTTCAAAACAAATACTGTAAAAATCATGCTGTATTGAAGAGAAGCCAAACCAATAAATTATATGGGTTTGACGTGCAAGCATGTCCAAAAACGTAACACACAAGTTGCAAATGTTCAAAATAATTAGGATTCATGGAAAAACTTCATTTTAAGACAACCCTATTGCTTTCCGACACTCTCTTCTTCATTTGAAATGGATTTCAAAACAAATACTGTAAAAATCATGCTGTATTCAATAGAATCCAAACCAATAAATTATATGGGTTTGACGTGCAAGCATGTCCAAAAACGTAACACACAAGTTGCAAATGTTCAAAATAATTAGGATTCATGGAAAAACTTAATTTTAAGACAACCCTATTGCTTTCCGACACTCTCTTCTTCATTTGAAATGGATTTCAAAACAAATACTGTAAAAATCATGCTATATTGAAGAGAACCCAAACCAATAAATTATATGGGTTTGACGTGCAAGCATGTCCAAAAACGTAACACACAAGTTGCAAATGTTCAAAATAATTAGGATTCATGGAAAAACTTAATTTTAAGACAACCCTATTGCTTTCCGACACTCTCTTCTTCATTTAAAATGGATTTCAAAACAAATACTGTAAAAACCATGCTGTATTCAATAGAAGCCAAACCAATAAATTATATGGGTTTGACGTGCAAGCATGTCCAAAAACGTAACACACAAGTTGCAAATGTTCAAAATAATTAGAATTCATGGAAAAACTTAATTTTAAGACAACCCTATTGCTTTCCGACACTTTCTTCTTCATTTGAAATGGATTTCAAAACAAATACTGTAAAAATCATGCTGTATTCAATAGAATCCAAACCAATAAATTATATGGGTTTGACGTGCAAGCATGTCCAAAAACGTAACACACAAGTTGCAAATGTTCAAAATAATTAGGATTCATGGAAAAACTTAATTTTAAGACAACCCTATTGCTTTCCGACACTCTCTTGTTCATGTGAAATGGATTTGAAAACAAATACTGTAAAAATCATGCTGTATTCAATAGAAGCCAAACCAATAAATTATATGGGTTTGACGTGCAAGCATGTCCAAAAACGTAACACACAAGTTGCAAATGTTCAAAATAATTAGGATTCATGGAAAAACTTAATTTTAAGACAACCCTATTGCTTTCCGACACTTTCTTCTTCATGTGAAATGGATTTCAAAACAAATACTGTAAAAATCATGCTGTATTGAAGAGAACCCAAACCAATAAATTATATGGGTTTGACGTGCAAGCATGTCCAAAAACGTAACACACAAGTTGCAAATGTTCAAAATAATTAGGATTCATGGAAAAACTTAATTTTAAGACAACCCTATTGCTTTCCGACACTCTCTTCTTCATTTAAAATGGATTTCAAAACAAATACTGTAAAAATCATGCTGTATTCAATAGAAGCCAAACCAATAAATTATATGGGTTTGACGTGCAAGCATGTCCAAAAACGTAACACACAAGTTGCAAATGTTCAAAATAATTAGGATTCATGGAAAAACTTAATTTTAAGACAACGCTATTGCTTTCCGACACTCTCTTCTTCATGTGAAATGGATTTCAAAACAAATACTGTAAAAATCATGCTGTATTCAATAGAAGCCAAACCAATAAATTATATGGGTTTGACGTGCAAGCATGTCCAAAAACGTAACACACAAGTTGCAAATGTTCAAAATAATTAGGATTCATGGAAAAACTTAATTTTAAGACAACCCTATTGCTTTCCGACACTTTCTTCTTCATGTGAAATGGATTTCAAAACAAATACTGTAAAAATCATGCTGTATTGAAGAGAAGCCAAACCAATAAATTATATGGGTTTGACGTGCAAGCATGTCCAAAAACGTAACACACAAGTTGCAAATGTTCAAAATAATTAGGATTCATGGAAAAACTTCATTTTAAGACAACCCTATTGCTTTCCGACACTCTCTTCTTCATTTGAAATGGATTTCAAAACAAATACTGTAAAAATCATGCTGTATTCAATAGAATCCAAACCAATAAATTATATGGGTTTGACGTGCAAGCATGTCCAAAAACGTAACACACAAGTTGCAAATGTTCAAAATAATTAGGATTCATGGAAAAACTTAATTTTAAGACAACCCTATTGCTTTCCGACACTCTCTTCTTCATTTGAAATGGATTTCAAAACAAATACTGTAAAAATCATGCTATATTGAAGAGAACCCAAACCAATAAATTATATGGGTTTGACGTGCAAGCATGTCCAAAAACGTAACACACAAGTTGCAAATGTTCAAAATAATTAGGATTCATGGAAAAACTTAATTTTAAGACAACCCTATTGCTTTCCGACACTCTCTTCTTCATTTAAAATGGATTTCAAAACAAATACTGTAAAAACCATGCTGTATTCAATAGAAGCCAAACCAATAAATTATATGGGTTTGACGTGCAAGCATGTCCAAAAACGTAACACACAAGTTGCAAATGTTCAAAATAATTAGAATTCATGGAAAAACTTAATTTTAAGACAACCCTATTGCTTTCCGACACTTTCTTCTTCATTTGAAATGGATTTCAAAACAAATACTGTAAAAATCATGCTGTATTCAATAGAATCCAAACCAATAAATTATATGGGTTTGACGTGCAAGCATGTCCAAAAACGTAACACACAAGTTGCAAATGTTCAAAATAATTAGGATTCATGGAAAAACTTAATTTTAAGACAACCCTATTGCTTTCCGACACTCTCTTGTTCATGTGAAATGGATTTGAAAACAAATACTGTAAAAATCATGCTGTATTCAATAGAAGCCAAACCAATAAATTATATGGGTTTGACGTGCAAGCATGTCCAAAAACGTAACACACAAGTTGCAAATGTTCAAAATAATTAGGATTCATGGAAAAACTTAATTTTAAGACAACCCTATTGCTTTCCGACACTTTCTTCTTCATGTGAAATGGATTTCAAAACAAATACTGTAAAAATCATGCTGTATTGAAGAGAACCCAAACCAATAAATTATATGGGTTTGACGTGCAAGCATGTCCAAAAACGTAACACACAAGTTGCAAATGTTCAAAATAATTAGGATTCATGGAAAAACTTAATTTTAAGACAACCCTATTGCTTTCCGACACTCTCTTCTTCATTTAAAATGGATTTCAAAACAAATACTGTAAAAATCATGCTGTATTCAATAGAAGCCAAACCAATAAATTATATGGGTTTGACGTGCAAGCATGTCCAAAAACGTAACACACAAGTTGCAAATGTTCAAAATAATTAGGATTCATGGAAAAACTTAATTTTAAGACAACGCTATTGCTTTCCGACACTCTCTTCTTCATGTGAAATGGATTTCAAAACAAATACTGTAAAAATCATGCTGTATTCAATAGAAGCCAAACCAATAAATTATATGGGTTTGACGTGCAAGCATGTCCAAAAACGTAACACACAAGTTGCAAATGTTCAAAATAATTAGGATTCATGGAAAAACTTAATTTTAAGACAACCCTATTGCTTTCCGACACTTTCTTCTTCATGTGAAATGGATTTCAAAACAAATACTGTAAAAATCATGCTGTATTGAAGAGAAGCCAAACCAATAAATTATATGGGTTTGACGTGCAAGCATGTCCAAAAACGTAACACACAAGTTGCAAATGTTCAAAATAATTAGGATTCATGGAAAAACTTAATTTTAAGACAACCCTATTGCTTTCCGACACTCTCTTCTTCATTTGAAATGGATTTCAAAACAAATACTGTAAAAATCATGCTGTATTCAATAGAATCCAAACCAATAAATTATATGGGTTTGACGTGCAAGCATGTCCAAAAACGTAACACACAAGTTGCAAATGTTCAAAATAATTAGGATTCATGGAAAAACTTAATTTTAAGACAACCCTATTGCTTTCCGACACTCTCTTCTTCATTTGAAATGGATTTCAAAACAAATACTGTAAAAATCATGCTATATTGAAGAGAACCCAAACCAATAAATTATATGGGTTTGACGTGCAAGCATGTCCAAAAACGTAACACACAAGTTGCAAATGTTCAAAATAATTAGGATTCATGGAAAAACTTAATTTTAAGACAACCCTATTGCTTTCCGACACTTTCTTCTTCATGTGAAATGGATTTGAAAACAAATACTGTAAAAATCATGCTGTATTGAAGAGAACCCAAACCAATAAATTATATGGGTTTGACGTGCAAGCATGTCCAAAAACGTAACACACAAGTTGCAAATGTTCAAAATAATTAGGATTCATGGAAAAACTTAATTTTAAGACAACCCTATTGCTTTCCGACACTCTCTTCTTCATTTAAAATGGATTTCAAAACAAATACTGTAAAAATCATGCTGTATTCAATAGAAGCCAAACCAATAAATTATATGGGTTTGACGTGCAAGCATGTCCAAAAACGTAACACACAAGTTGCAAATGTTCAAAATAATTAGGATTCATGGAAAAACTTAATTTTAAGACAACCCTATTGCTTTCCGACACTCTCTTCTTCATTTGAAATGGATTTCAAAACAAATACTGTAAAAATCATGCTGTATTCAATAGAATCCAAACCAATAAATTATATGGGTTTGACGTGCAAGCATGTCCAAAAACGTAACACACAAGTTGCAAATGTTCAAAATAATTAGGATTCATGGAAAAACTTAATTTTAAGACAACGCTATTGCTTTCCGACACTCTCTTCTTCATTTAAAATGGATTTCAAAACAAATACTGTAAAAATCATGCTGTATTCAATAGAAGCCAAACCAATAAATTATATGGGTTTGACGTGCAAGCATGTCCAAAAACGTAACACACAAGTTGCAAATGTTCAAAATAATTAGGATTCATTTAAAAACTTAATTTTAAGACAACCCTATTGCTTTCCGACACTTTCTTCTTCACTTGAAATGGATTTCAAAACAAATACTGTAAAAATCATGCTGTATTCAATAGAATCCAAACCAATAAATTATATGGGTTTGACGTGCAAGCATGTCCAAAAACGTAACACACAAGTTGCAAATGTTCAAAATAATTAGGATTCATGGAAAAACTTAATTTTAAGACAACCCTATTGCTTTCCGACACTTTCTTCTTCATTTGAAATGGATTTGAAAACAAATACTGTAAAAATCATGCTGTATTCAATAGAAGCCAAACCAATAAATTATATGGGTTTGACGTGGAAGCATGTCCAAAAACGTAACACACAAGTTGCAAATGTTCAAAATAATTAGGATTCATGGAAAAACTTAATTTTAAGACAACCCTATTGCTTTCCGACACTCTCTTCTTCATTTGAAATGGATTTCAAAACAAATACTGTAAAAATCATGCTGTATTGAAGAGACGCCAAACCAATAAATTATATGGGTTTGACGTGCAAGCATGTCCAAAAACGTAACACACAAGTTGCAAATGTTCAAAATAATTAGGATTCATGGAAAAACTTAATTTTAAGACAACCCTATTGCTTTCCGACACTCTCTTCTTCATTTAAAATGGATTTCAAAACAAATACTGTAAAAATCATGCTGTATTGAAGAGACGCCAAACCAATAAATTATATGGGTTTGACGTGCAAGCATGTCCAAAAACGTAACACACAAGTTGCAAATGTTCAAAATAATTAGGATTCATGGAAAAACTTAATTTTAAGACAACCCTATTGCTTTCCGACACTCTCTTCTTCATTTAAAATGGATTTCAAAACAAATACTGTAAAAATCATGCTGTATTCAATAGAAGCCAAACCAATAAATTATATGGGTTTGACGTGCAAGCATGTCCAAAAACGTAACACACAAGTTGCAAATGTTCAAAATAATTAGGATTCATGGAAAAACTTAATTTTAAGACAACCCTATTGCTTTCCGACACTCTCTTCTTCATTTGAAATGGATTTCAAAACAAATACTGTAAAAATCATGCTGTATTCAATAGAATCCAAACCAATAAATTATATGGGTTTGACGTGCAAGCATGTCCAAAAACGTAACACACAAGTTGCAAATGTTCAAAATAATTAGGATTCATTTAAAAACTTAATTTTAAGACAACCCTATTGCTTTCCGACACTTTCTTCTTCACTTGAAATGGATTTCAAAACAAATACTGTAAAAATCATGCTGTATTCAATAGAATCCAAACCAATAAATTATATGGGTTTGACGTGCAAGCATGTCCAAAAACGTAACACACAAGTTGCAAATGTTCAAAATAATTAGGATTCATGGAAAAACTTAATTTTAAGACAACCCTATTGCTTTCCGACACTTTCTTCTTCATTTGAAATGGATTTGAAAACAAATACTGTAAAAATCATGCTGTATTCAATAGAAGCCAAACCAATAAATTATATGGGTTTGACGTGGAAGCATGTCCAAAAACGTAACACACAAGTTGCAAATGTTCAAAATAATTAGGATTCATGGAAAAACTTAATTTTAAGACAACCCTATTGCTTTCCGACACTCTCTTCTTCATTTGAAATGGATTTCAAAACAAATACTGTAAAAATCATGCTGTATTGAAGAGACGCCAAACCAATAAATTATATGGGTTTGACGTGCAAGCATGTCCAAAAACGTAACACACAAGTTGCAAATGTTCAAAATAATTAGGATTCATGGAAAAACTTAATTTTAAGACAACCCTATTGCTTTCCGACACTCTCTTCTTCATTTAAAATGGATTTCAAAACAAATACTGTAAAAATCATGCTGTATTGAAGAGACGCCAAACCAATAAATTATATGGGTTTGACGTGCAAGCATGTCCAAAAACGTAACACACAAGTTGCAAATGTTCAAAATAATTAGGATTCATGGAAAAACTTAATTTTAAGACAACCCTATTGCTTTCCGACACTCTCTTCTTCATTTGAAATGGATTTCAAAACAAATACTGTAAAAATCATGCTGTATTGAAGAGACGCCAAACCAATAAATTATATGGGTTTGACGTGCAAGCATGTCCAAAAACGTAACACACAAGTTGCAAATGTTCAAAATAATTAGGATTCATGGAAAAACTTAATTTTAAGACAACCCTATTGCTTTCCGACACTCTCTTCTTCATTTAAAATGGATTTCAAAACAAATACTGTAAAAATCATGCTGTATTGAAGAGACGCCAAACCAATAGATTATATGGGTTTGACGTGCAAGCATGTCCAAAAACGTAACACACAAGTTGCAAATGTTCAAAATAATTAGGATTCATGGAAAAACTTAATTTTAAGACAACCCTATTGCTTTCCGACACTTTCTTCTCCATGTGAAATGGATTTCAAAACAAATACTGTAAAAATCATGTTGTATTCAATAGAATCCAAACCAATAAATTATATGGGTTTGACGTGCAAGCATGTCCAAAAACGTAACACACAAGTTGCAAATGTTCAAAATAATTAGGATTCATGGAAAAACTTAATTTTAAGACAACCCTATTGCTTTCCGACACTCTCTTCTTCATTAAAAATGGATTTCAAAACAAATACTGTAAAAATCATGCTGTATTGAAGAGAACCCAAACCAATAAATTATATGGGTTTGACGTGCAAGCATGTCCAAAAACGTAACACACAAGTTGCAAATGTTCAAAATAATTAGGATTCATGGAAAAACTTAATTTTAAGACAACCCTATTGCTTTCCGACACTCTCTTCTTCATTTAAAATGGATTTCAAAACAAATACTGTAAAAATCATGCTGTATTGAAGAGACGCCAAACCAATAAATTATATGGGTTTGACGTGCAAGCATGTCCAAAAACGTAACACACAAGTTGCAAATGTTCAAAATAATTAGGATTCATGGAAAAACTTAATTTTAAGACAACCCTATTGCTTTCCGACACTTTCTTCTTCATGTGAAATGGATTTCAAAACAAATACTGTAAAAATCATGTTGTATTCAATAGAATCCAAACCAATAAATTATATGGGTTTGACGTGCAAGCATGTCCAAAAACGTAACACACAAGTTGCAAATGTTCAAAATAATTAGGATTCATGGAAAAACTTAATTTTAAGACAACCCTATTGCTTTCCGACACTCTCTTCTTCATTTAAAATGGATTTCAAAACAAATACTGTAAAAATCATGCTGTATTCAATAGAATCCAAACCAATAAATTATATGGGTTTGACGTGCAAGCATGTCCAAAAACGTAACACACAAGTTGCAAATGTTCAAAATAATTAGGATTCATGGAAAAACTTCATTTTAAGACAACCCTATTGCTTTCCGACACTCTCTTCTTCATTTGAAATGGATTTCAAAACAAATACTGTAAAAATCATACTGTATTCAATAGAATCCAAACCAATAAATTATATGGGTTTGACGTGCAAGCATGTCCAAAAATGTAACACACAAGTTGCAAATGTTCAAAATAATTAGAATTCATGGAAAAACTTAATTTTAAGACAACCCTATTGCTTTCCGACACTCTCTTCTTCATTTGAAATGGATTTCAAAACAAATACTGTAAAAATCATGCTGTATTGAAGAGAACCCAAACCAATAAATTATATGGGTTTGACGTGCAAGCATGTCCAAAAACGTAACACACAAGTTGCAAATGTTCAAAATAATTAGGATTCATGGAAAAACTTAATTTTAAGACAACCCTGTTGCTTTCCGACACTCTCTTCTTCATTTGAAATGGATTTCAAAACAAATACTGTAAAAATCATGCTGTATTCAATAGAATCCAAACCAATAAATTATATGGGTTTGACGTGCAAGCATGTCCAAAAACGTAACACACAAGTTGCAAATGTTCAAAATAATTAGGATTCATGGAAAAACTTAATTTTAAGACAACCCTATTGCTTTCCGACACTCTCTTCTTCATTTAAAATGGATTTCAAAACAAATACTGTAAAAATCATGCTGTATTGAAGAGACGCCAAACCAATAAATTATATGGGTTTGACGTGCAAGCATGTCCAAAAACGTAACACACAAGTTGCAAATGTTCAAAATAATTAGGATTCATGGAAAAACTTAATTTTAAGACAACCCTATTGCTTTCCGACACTTTCTTCTTCATGTGAAATGGATTTCAAAACAAATACTGTAAAAATCATGTTGTATTCAATAGAATCCAAACCAATAAATTATATGGGTTTGACGTGCAAGCATGTCCAAAAACGTAACACACAAGTTGCAAATGTTCAAAATAATTAGGATTCATGGAAAAACTTCATTTTAAGACAACCCTATTGCTTTCCGACACTCTCTTCTTCATGTGAAATGGATTTCAAAACAAATACTGTAAAAATCATGCTGTATTCAATAGAATCCAAACCAATAAATTATATGGGTTTGACGTGCAAGCATGTCCAAAAACGTAACACACAAATTGCAAATGTTCAAAATAATTAGGATTCATGGAAAAACTTAATTTTAAGACAACCCTATTGCTTTCCTACACTCTCTTCTTCATTTAAAATGGATTTCAAAACAAATACTGTAAAAATCATGCAGTATTGAAGAGAACCCAAACCAATAAATTATATGGGTTTGACGTGCAAGCATGTCCAAAAACGTAACACACAAGTTGCAAATGTTCAAAATAATTAGGATTCATGGAAAAACTTAATTTTAAGACAACCCTATTGCTTTCCGACACTTTCTTCTTCATGTGAAATGGATTTCAAAACAAATACTGTAAAAATCATGTTGTATTCAATAGAATCCAAACCAATAAATTATATGGGTTTGACGTGCAAGCATGTCCAAAAACGTAACACACAAGTTGCAAATGTTCAAAATAATTAGGATTCATGGAAAAACTTAATTTTAAGACAACCCTATCGCTTTCCGACACTCTCTTCTTCATTTGAAATGGATTTCAAAACAAATACTGTAAAAATCATGCTGTATTCAATAGAATCCAAACCAATAAATTATATGGGTTTGACGTGCAAGCATGTCCAAAAACGTAACACACAAGTTGCAAATGTTCAAAATAATTAGGATTCATGGAAAAACTTAATTTTAAGACAACCCTATTGCTTTCCGACACTTTCTTCTTCATGTGAAATGGATTTCAAAACAAATACTGTAAAAATCATGCTGTATTGAAGAGAACCCAAACCAATAAATTATATGGGTTTGACGTGCAAGCATGTCCAAAAACGTAACACACAAGTTGCAAATGTTCAAAATAATTAGGATTCATGGAAAAACTTAATTTTAAGACAACCCTATTGCTTTCCGACACTCTCTTCTTCATTTGAAATGGATTTCAAAACAAATACTGTAAAAATCATGCTGTATTGAAGAGAACCCAAACCAATAAATTATATGGGTTTGACGTGCAAGCATGTCCAAAAACGTAACACACAAGTTGCAAATGTTCAAAATAATTAGGATTCATGGAAAAACTTAATTTTAAGACAACCCTATTGCTTTCCGACACTCTCTTCTTCATTTAAAATGGATTTCAAAACAAATACTGTAAAAATCATGCTGTATTGAAGAGACGCCAAACCAATAAATTATATGGGTTTGACGTGCAAGCATGTCCAAAAACGTAACACACAAGTTGCAAATGTTCAAAATAATTAGGATTCATGGAAAAACTTAATTTTAAGACAACCCTATTGCTTTCCGACACTTTCTTCTTCATGTGAAATGGATTTCAAAACAAATACTGTAAAAATCATGTTGTATTCAATAGAATCCAAACCAATAAATTATATGGGTTTGACGTGCAAGCATGTCCAAAAACGTAACACACAAGTTGCAAATGTTCAAAATAATTAGGATTCATGGAAAAACTTCATTTTAAGACAACCCTATTGCTTTCCGACACTCTCTTCTTCATGTGAAATGGATTTCAAAACAAATACTGTAAAAATCATGCTGTATTCAATAGAATCCAAACCAATAAATTATATGGGTTTGACGTGCAAGCATGTCCAAAAACGTAACACACAAGTTGCAAATGTTCAAAATAATTAGGATTCATGGAAAAACTTAATTTTAAGACAACCCTATTGCTTTCCGACACTCTCTTCTTCATTTAAAATGGATTTCAAAACAAATACTGTAAAAATCATGCTGTATTGAAGAGACGCCAAACCAATAAATTATATGGGTTTGACGTGCAAGCATGTCCAAAAACGTAACACACAAGTTGCAAATGTTCAAAATAATTAGGATTCATGGAAAAACTTAATTTTAAGACAACCCTATTGCTTTCCGACACTTTCTTCTTCATGTGAAATGGATTTCAAAACAAATACTGTAAAAATCATGTTGTATTCAATAGAATCCAAACCAATAAATTATATGGGTTTGACGTGCAAGCATGTCCAAAAACGTAACACACAAGTTGCAAATGTTCAAAATAATTAGGATTCATGGAAAAACTTCATTTTAAGACAACCCTATTGCTTTCCGACACTCTCTTCTTCATTAAAAATGGATTTCAAAACAAATACTGTAAAAATCATGCTGTATTCAATAGAATCCAAACCAATAAATTATATGGGTTTGACGTGCAAGCATGTCCAAAAACGTAACACACAAGTTGCAAATGTTCAAAATAATTAGGATTCATGGAAAAACTTAATTTTAAGACAACCCTATTGCTTTCCTACACTCTCTTCTTCATTTAAAATGGATTTCAAAACAAATACTGTAAAAATCATGCTGTATTGAAGAGAACCGAAACCAATAAATTATATGGGTTTGACGTGCAAGCATGTCCAAAAACGTAACACACAAGTTGCAAATGTTCAAAATAATTAGGATTCATGGAAAAACTTAATTTTAAGACAACCCTATTGCTTTCCGACACTTTCTTCTTCATGTGAAATGGATTTCAAAACAAATACTGTAAAAATCATGTTGTATTCAATAGAATCCAAACCAATAAATTATATGGGTTTGACGTGCAAGCATGTCCAAAAACGTAACACACAAGTTGCAAATGTTCAAAATAATTAGGATTCATGGAAAAACTTCATTTTAAGACAACCCTATTGCTTTCCGACACTCTCTTCTTCATGTGAAATGGATTTCAAAACAAATACTGTAAAAATCATGCTGTATTCAATAGAATCCAAACCAATAAATTATATGGGTTTGACGTGCAAGCATGTCCAAAAACGTAACACACAAGTTGCAAATGTTCAAAATAATTAGGATTCATGGAAAAACTTAATTTTAAGACAACCCTATTGCTTTCCGACACTCTCTTGTTCATGTGAAATGGATTTGAAAACAAATACTGTAAAAATCATGCTGTATTCAATAGAATCCAAACCAATAAATTATATGGGTTTGACGTGCAAGCATGTCCAAAAACGTAACACACAAGTTGCAAATGTTCAAAATAATTAGGATTCATGGAAAAACTTAATTTTAAGACAACCCTATTGCTTTCCTACACTCTCTTCTTCATTTAAAATGGATTTCAAAACAAATACTGTAAAAATCATGCAGTATTGAAGAGAACCCAAACCAATAAATTATATGGGTTTGACGTGCAAGCATGTCCAAAAACGTAACACACAAGTTGCAAATGTTCAAAATAATTAGGATTCATGGAAAAACTTAATTTTAAGACAACCCTATTGCTTTCCGACACTTTCTTCTTCATGTGAAATGGATTTCAAAACAAATACTGTAAAAATCATGTTGTATTCAATAGAATCCAAACCAATAAATTATATGGGTTTGACGTGCAAGCATGTCCAAAAACGTAACACACAAGTTGCAAATGTTCAAAATAATTAGGATTCATGGAAAAACTTAATTTTAAGACAACCCTATCGCTTTCCGACACTCTCTTCTTCATTTGAAATGGATTTCAAAACAAATACTGTAAAAATCATGCTGTATTCAATAGAATCCAAACCAATAAATTATATGGGTTTGACGTGCAAGCATGTCCAAAAACGTAACACACAAGTTGCAAATGTTCAAAATAATTAGGATTCATGGAAAAACTTAATTTTAAGACAACCCTATTGCTTTCCGACACTTTCTTCTTCATGTGAAATGGATTTCAAAACAAATACTGTAAAAATCATGCTGTATTGAAGAGAACCCAAACCAATAAATTATATGGGTTTGACGTGCAAGCATGTCCAAAAACGTAACACACAAGTTGCAAATGTTCAAAATAATTAGGATTCATGGAAAAACTTAATTTTAAGACAACCCTATTGCTTTCCGACACTCTCTTCTTCATTTGAAATGGATTTCAAAACAAATACTGTAAAAATCATGCTGTATTGAAGAGAACCCAAACCAATAAATTATATGGGTTTGACGTGCAAGCATGTCCAAAAACGTAACACACAAGTTGCAAATGTTCAAAATAATTAGGATTCATGGAAAAACTTAATTTTAAGACAACCCTATTGCTTTCCTACACTCTCTTCTTCATTTAAAATGGATTTCAAAACAAATACTGTAAAAATCATGCTGTATTGAAGAGACGCCAAACCAATAAATTATATGGGTTTGACGTGCAAGCATGTCCAAAAACGTAACACACAAGTTGCAAATGTTCAAAATAATTAGGATTCATGGAAAAACTTAATTTTAAGACAACCCTATTGCTTTCCGACACTTTCTTCTTCATGTGAAATGGATTTCAAAACAAATACTGTAAAAATCATGTTGTATTCAATAGAATCCAAACCAATAAATTATATGGGTTTGACGTGCAAGCATGTCCAAAAACGTAACACACAAGTTGCAAATGTTCAAAATAATTAGGATTCATGGAAAAACTTAATTTTAAGACAACCCTATTGCTTTCCGACACTCTCTTCTTCATGTGAAATGGATTTGAAAACAAATACTGTAAAAATCATGCTGTATTCAATAGAATCCAAACCAATAAATTATATGGGTTTGACGTGCAAGCATGTCCAAAAACGTAACACACAAGTTGCAAATGTTCAAAATAATTAGGATTCATGGAAAAACTTCATTTTAAGACAACCCTATTGCTTTCCTACACTCTCTTCTTCATTTAAAATGGATTTCAAAACAAATACTGTAAAAATCATGCTGTATTGAAGAGAACCGAAACCAATAAATTATATGGGTTTGACGTGCAAGCATGTCCAAAAACGTAACACACAAGTTGCAAATGTTCAAAATAATTAGGATTCATGGAAAAACTTAATTTTAAGACAACCCTATTGCTTTCCGACACTTTCTTCTTCATGTGAAATGGATTTCAAAACAAATACTGTAAAAATCATGTTGTATTCAATAGAATCCAAACCAATAAATTATATGGGTTTGACGTGCAAGCATGTCCAAAAACGTAACACACAAGTTGCAAATGTTCAAAATAATTAGGATTCATGGAAAAACTTCATTTTAAGACAACCCTATTGTTTTCCGACACTCTCTTCTTCATGTGAAATGGATTTCAAAACAAATACTGTAAAAATCATGCTGTATTCAATAGAATCCAAACCAATAAATTATATGGGTTTGACGTGCAAGCATGTCCAAAAACGTAACACACAAGTTGCAAATGTTCAAAATAATTAGGATTCATGGAAAAACTTAATTTTAAGACAACGCTATTGCTTTCCGACACTCTCTTCTTCATGTGAAATGGATTTCAAAACAAATACTGTAAAAATCATGCTGTATTCAATAGAATCCAAACCAATAAATTATATGGGTTTGACGTGCAAGCATGTCCAAAAACGTAACACACAAGTTGCAAATGTTCAAAATAATTAGGATTCATGGAAAAACTTAATTTTAAGACAACCCTATTGCTTTCCGACACTCTCTTCTTCATTTGAAATGGATTTCAAAACAAATACTGTAAAAATCATGCTGTATTCAATAGAATCCAAACCAATAAATTATATGGGTTTGACGTGCAAGCATGTCCAAAAACGTAACACACAAGTTGCAAATGTTCAAAATAATTAGGATTCATGGAAAAACTTAATTTTAAGACAACCCTATTGCTTTCCGACACTTTCTTCTTCATTTGAAATGGATTTCAAAACAAATTCTCTAAAAATCATGCTGTATTCAATAGAATCCAAACCAATAAATTATATGGGTTTGACGTGCAAGCATGTCCAAAAACGTAACACACAAGTTGCAAATCTTCAAAATAATTAGAATTCATGGAAAAACTTAATTTTAAGACAACCCTATTGCTTTCCGACACTTTCTTCTTCATTTGAAATGGATTTGAAAACAAATACTGTAAAAATCATGCTGTATTCAATAGAATCCAAACCAATAAATTATATGGGTTTGACGTGCAAGCATGTCCAAAAACATAACACACAAGTTGCAAATGTTCAAAATAATTAGGATTCATGGAAAAACTTAATTTTAAGACAACCCTATTGCTTTCCGACACTTTCTTCTTCATTTGAAATGGATTTGAAAACAAATACTGTAAAAATCATGCTGTATTCAATAGAATCCAAACCAATAAATTATATGGGTTTGACGTGCAAGCATGTCCAAAAACGTAACACACAAGTTGCAAATGTTCAAAATAATTAGGATTCATGGAAAAACTTCATTTGAAGACAACCCTATTGCTTTCCGACACTTTCTTCTTCATTTGAAATGGATTTCAAAACAAATTCTCTAAAAATCATGCTGTATTCAATAGAATCCAAACCAATAAATTATATGGGTTTGACGTGCAAGCATGTCCAAAAACGTAACACACAAGTTGCAAATGTTCAAAATAATTAGGATTCATGGAAAAACTTCATTTTAAGACAACCCTATTGCTTTCCGACACTCTCTTCTTCATGTGAAATGGATTTCAAAACAAATACTGTAAAAATCATGCTGTATTCAATAGAATCCAAACCAATAAATTATATGGGTTTGACGTGCAAGCATGTCCAAAAACGTAACACACAAGTTGCAAATGTTCAAAATAATTAGGATTCATGGAAAAACTTAATTTTAAGACAACCCTATTGCTTTCCGACACTTTCTTCTTCATTTGAAATGGATTTGAAAACAAATACTGTAAAAATCATGCTGTATTCAATAGAATCCAAACCAATAAATTATATGGGTTTGACGTGCAAGCATGTCCAAAAACGTAACACACAAGTTGCAAATGTTCAAAATAATTAGGATTCATGGAAAAACTTAATTTTAAGACAACCCTATTGCTTTCCGACACTTTCTTCTTCATTTGAAATGGATTTCAAAACAAATTCTCTAAAAATCATGCTGTATTCAATAGAATCCAAACCAATAAATTATATGGGTTTCACGTGCAAGCATGTCCAAAAACGTAACACACAAGTTGCAAATGTTCAAAATAATTAGAATTCATGGAAAAACTTAATTTTAAGACAACCCTATTGCTTTCCGACACTTTCTTCTTCATTAGAAATGGATTTGAAAACAAATACTGTAAAAATCATGCTGTATTCAATAGAATCCAAACCAATAAATTATATGGGTTTGACGTGCAAGCATGTCCAAAAACATAACACACAAGTTGCAAATGTTCAAAATAATTAGGATTCATGGAAAAACTTAATTTTAAGACAACCCTATTGCTTTCCGACACTTTCTTCTTCATTTGAAATGGATTTGAAAACAAATACTGTAAAAATCATGCTGTATTCAATAGAATCCAAACCAATAAATTATATGGGTTTGACGTGCAAGCATGTCCAAAAACGTAACACACAAGTTGCAAATGTTCAAAATAATTAGGATTCATGGAAAAACTTCATTTTAAGACAACCCTATTGCTTTCCGACACTCTCTTCTTCATTAAAAATGGATTTCAAAACAAATACTGTAAAAATCATGCTGTATTGAAGAGAACCCAAACCAATAAATTATATGGGTTTGACGTGCAAGCATGTCCAAAAACGTAACACACAAGTTGCAAATGTTCAAAATAATTAGGATTCATGGAAAAACTTAATTTTAAGACAACCCTATTGCTTTCCGACACTCTCTTCTTCATTTAAAATGGATTTCAAAACAAATACTGTAAAAATCATGCTGTATTGAAGAGACGCCAAACCAATAAATTATATGGGTTTGACGTGCAAGCATGTCCAAAAACGTAACACACAAGTTGCAAATGTTCAAAATAATTAGGATTCATGGAAAAACTTAATTTTAAGACAACCCTATTGCTTTCCGACACTTTCTTCTTCATGTGAAATGGATTTCAAAACAAATACTGTAAAAATCATGTTGTATTCAATAGAATCCAAACCAATAAATTATATGGGTTTGACGTGCAAGCATGTCCAAAAACGTAACACACAAGTTGCAAATGTTCAAAATAATTAGGATTCATGGAAAAACTTAATTTTAAGACAACCCTATTGCTTTCCGACACTCTCTTCTTCATTTGAAATGGATTTCAAAACAAATACTGTAAAAATCATGCTGTATTCAATAGAATCCAAACCAATAAATTATATGGGTTTGACGTGCAAGCATGTCCAAAAACGTAACACACAAGTTGCAAATGTTCAAAATAATTAGGATTCATGGAAAAACTTAATTTTAAGACAACCCTATTGCTTTCCGACACTTTCTTCTTCATTTGAAATGGATTTCAAAACAAATACTGTAAAAATCATGCTGTATTCAATAGAACCCAAACCAATAAATTATATGGGTTTGACGTGCAAGCATGTCCAAAAACGTAACACACAAGTTGCAAATGTTGAAAATAATTAGGATTCATGGAAAAACTTAATTTTAAGACAACCCTATTGCTTTCCGACACTCTCTTCTTCATTTGAAATGGATTTCAAAACAAATACTGTAAAAATCATACTGTATTCAATAGAATCCAAACCAATAAATTATATGGGTTTGACGTGCAAGGATGTCCAAAAACGTAACACACAAGTTGCAAATGTTCAAAATAATTAGGATTCATGGAAAAACTTAATTTTAAGACAACCCTATTGCTTTCCGACACTCTCTTCTTCATTTAAAATGGATTTCAAAACAAATACTGTAAAAATCATGCTGTATTGAAGAGACGCCAAACCAATAAATTATATGGGTTTGACGTGCAAGCATGTCCAAAAACGTAACACACAAGTTGCAAATGTTCAAAATAATTAGGATTCATGGAAAAACTTAATTTTAAGACAACCCTATTGCTTTCCGACACTCTCTTCTTCATTTGAAATGGATTTCAAAACAAATACTGTAAAAATCATGCTGTATTGAAGAGACGCCAAACCAATAAATTATATGGGTTTGACGTGCAAGCATGTCCAAAAACGTAACACACAAGTTGCAAATGTTCAAAATAATTAGGATTCATGGAAAAACTTAATTTTAAGACAACCCTATTGCTTTCCGACACTCTCTTCTTCATTTAAAATGGATTTCAAAACAAATACTGTAAAAATCATGCTGTATTGAAGAGACGCCAAACCAATAAATTATATGGGTTTGACGTGCAAGCATGTCCAAAAACGTAACACACAAGTTGCAAATGTTCAAAATAATTAGGATTCATGGAAAAACTTAATTTTAAGACAACCCTATTGCTTTCCGACACTTTCTTCTCCATGTGAAATGGATTTCAAAACAAATACTGTAAAAATCATGTTGTATTCAATAGAATCCAAACCAATAAATTATATGGGTTTGACGTGCAAGCATGTCCAAAAACGTAACACACAAGTTGCAAATGTTCAAAATAATTAGGATTCATGGAAAAACTTCATTTTAAGACAACCCTATTGCTTTCCGACACTCTCTTCTTCATTAAAAATGGATTTCAAAACAAATACTGTAAAAATCATGCTGTATTGAAGAGAACCCAAACCAATAAATTATATGGGTTTGACGTGCAAGCATGTCCAAAAACGTAACACACAAGTTGCAAATGTTCAAAATAATTAGGATTCATGGAAAAACTTAATTTTAAGACAACCCTATTGCTTTCCGACACTCTCTTCTTCATTTAAAATGGATTTCAAAACAAATACTGTAAAAATCATGCTGTATTGAAGAGACGCCAAACCAATAAATTATATGGGTTTGACGTGCAAGCATGTCCAAAAACGTAACACACAAGTTGCAAATGTTCAAAATAATTAGGATTCATGGAAAAACTTAATTTTAAGACAACCCTATTGCTTTCCGACACTTTCTTCTTCATGTGAAATGGATTTCAAAACAAATACTGTAAAAATCATGCTGTATTCAATAGAATCCAAACCAATAAATTATATGGGTTTGACGTGCAAGCATGTCCAAAAACGTAACACACAAGTTGCAAATGTTCAAAATAATTAGGATTCATGGAAAAACTTAATTTTAAGACAACCCTATTGCTTTCCGACACTCTCTTCTTCATTTGAAATGGATTTCAAAACAAATACTGTAAAAATCATGCTGTATTCAATAGAATCCAAACCAATAAATTATATGGGTTTGACGTGCAAGCATGTCCAAAAACGTAACACACAAGTTGCAAATGTTCAAAATAATTAGGATTCATGGAAAAACTTCATTTTAAGACAACCCTATTGCTTTCCGACACTTTCTTCTTCATTTGAAATGGATTTCAAAACAAATACTGTAAAATCATGCTGTATTCAATAGAACCCAAACCAATAAATTATATGGGTTTGACGTGCAAGCATGTCCAAAAACGTAACACACAAGTTGCAAATGTTGAAAATAATTAGGATTCATGGAAAAACTTAATTTTAAGACAACCCTATTGCTTTCCGACACTCTCTTCTTCATTTGAAATGGATTTCAAAACAAATACTGTAAAAATCATACTGTATTCAATAGAATCCAAACCAATAAATTATATGGGTTTGACGTGCAAGCATGTCCAAAAACGTAACACACAAGTTGCAAATGTTCAAAATAATTAGGATTCATGGAAAAACTTAATTTTAAGACAACCCTATTGCTTTCCGACACTCTCTTCTTCATTTAAAATGGATTTCAAAACAAATACTGTAAAAATCATGCTGTATTCAATAGAATCCAAACCAATAAATTATATGGGTTTGACGTGCAAGCATGTCCAAAAACGTAACACACAAGTTGCAAATGTTCAAAATAATTAGGATTCATGGAAAAACTTCATTTTAAGACAACCCTATTGCTTTCCGACACTCTCTTCTTCATTTGAAATGGATTTCAAAACAAATACTGTAAAAATCATACTGTATTCAATAGAATCCAAACCAATAAATTATATGGGTTTGACGTGCAAGCATGTCCAAAAACGTAACACACAAGTTGCAAATGTTCAAAATAATTAGAATTCATGGAAAAACTTAATTTTAAGACAACCCTATTGCTTTCCGACACTCTCTTCTTCATTTGAAATGGATTTCAAAACAAATACTGTAAAAATCATGCTGTATTGAAGAGAACCCAAACCAATAAATTATATGGGTTTGACGTGCAAGCATGTCCAAAAACGTAACACACAAGTTGCAAATGTTCAAAATAATTAGGATTCATGGAAAAACTTAATTTTAAGACAATCCTGTTGCTTTCCGACACTCTCTTCTTCATTTGAAATGGATTTCAAAACAAATACTGTAAAAATCATGCTGTATTCAATAGAATCCAAACCAATAAATTATATGGGTTTGACGTGCAAGCATGTCCAAAAACGTAACACACAAGTTGCAAATGTTCAAAATAATTAGGATTCATGGAAAAACTTAATTTTAAGACAACCCTATTGCTTTCCGACACTCTCTTCTTCATTTGAAATGGATTTCAAAACAAATACTGTAAAAATCATACTGTATTCAATAGAATCCAAACCAATAAATTATATGGGTTTGACGTGCAAGCATGTCCAAAAACGTAACACACAAGTTGCAAATGTTCAAAATAATTAGGATTCATGGAAAAACTTAATTTTAAGACAACCCTATCGCTTTCCGACACTCTCTTCTTCATTTGAAATGGATTTCAAAACAAATACTGTAAAAATCATGCTGTATTCAATAGAATCCAAACCAATAAATTATATGGGTTTGACGTGCAAGCATGTCCAAAAACGTAACACACAAGTTGCAAATGTTCAAAATAATTAGGATTCATGGAAAAACTTAATTTTAAGACAACCCTATTGCTTTCCGACACTTTCTTCTTCATGTGAAATGGATTTCAAAACAAATACTGTAAAAATCATGCTGTATTCAATAGAATCCAAACCAATAAATTATATGGGTTTGACGTGCAAGCATGTCCAAAAACGTAACACACAAGTTGCAAATGTTCAAAATAATTAGGATTCATGGAAAAACTTAATTTTAAGACAACCCTATCGCTTTCCGACACTCTCTTCTTCATTTGAAATGGATTTCAAAACAAATACTGTAAAAATCATGCTGTATTCAATAGAATCCAAACCAATAAATTATATGGGTTTGACGTGCAAGCATGTCCAAAAACGTAACACACAAGTTGCAAATGTTCAAAATAATTAGGATTCATGGAAAAACTTAATTTTAAGACAACCCTATTGCTTTCCGACACTTTCTTCTTCATGTGAAATGGATTTCAAAACAAATACTGTAAAAATCATGCTGTATTGAAGAGAACCCAAACCAATAAATTATATGGGTTTGACGTGCAAGCATGTCCAAAAACGTAACACACAAGTTGCAAATGTTCAAAATAATTAGGATTCATGGAAAAACTTAATTTTAAGACAACCCTATTGCTTTCCGACACTCTCTTCTTCATTTAAAATGGATTTCAAAACAAATACTGTAAAAATCATGCTGTATTGAAGAGAACCCAAACCAATAAATTATATGGGTTTGACGTGCAAGCATGTCCAAAAACGTAACACACAAGTTGCAAATGTTCAAAATAATTAGGATTCATGGAAAAACTTAATTTTAAGACAACCCTATTGCTTTCCGACACTCTCTTCTTCATTTAAAATGGATTTCAAAACAAATACTGTAAAAATCATGCTGTATTGAAGAGACGCCAAACCAATAAATTATATGGGTTTGACGTGCAAGCATGTCCAAAAACGTAACACACAAGTTGCAAATGTTCAAAATAATTAGGATTCATGGAAAAACTTAATTTTAAGACAACCCTATTGCTTTCCGACACTTTCTTCTTCATGTGAAATGGATTTCAAAACAAATACTGTAAAAATCATGTTGTATTCAATAGAATCCAAACCAATAAATTATATGGGTTTGACGTGCAAGCATGTCCAAAAACGTAACACACAAGTTGCAAATGTTCAAAATAATTAGGATTCATGGAAAAACTTAATTTTAAGACAACCCTATTGCTTTCCGACACTCTCTTCTTCATGTGAAATGGATTTGAAAACAAATACTGTAAAAATCATGCTGTATTCAATAGAATCCAAACCAATAAATTATATGGGTTTGACGTGCAAGCATGTCCAAAAACGTAACACACAAGTTGCAAATGTTCAAAATAATTAGGATTCATGGAAAAACTTCATTTTAAGACAACCCTATTGCTTTCCTACACTCTCTTCTTCATTTAAAATGGATTTCAAAACAAATACTGTAAAAATCATGCTGTATTGAAGAGAACCGAAACCAATAAATTATATGGGTTTGACGTGCAAGCATGTCCAGAAACGTAACACACAAGTTGCAAATGTTCAAAATAATTAGGATTCATGGAAAAACTTAATTTTAAGACAACCCTATTGCTTTCCGACACTTTCTTCTTCATGTGAAATGGATTTCAAAACAAATACTGTAAAAATCATGTTGTATTCAATAGAATCCAAACCAATAAATTATATGGGTTTGACGTGCAAGCATGTCCAAAAACGTAACACACAAGTTGCAAATGTTCAAAATAATTAGGATTCATGGAAAAACTTCATTTTAAGACAACCCTATTGCTTTCCGACACTCTCTTCTTCATGTGAAATGGATTTCAAAACAAATACTGTAAAAATCATGCTGTATTCAATAGATTCCAAACCAATAAATTATATGGGTTTGACGTGCAAGCATGTCCAAAAACGTAACACACAAGTTGCAAATGTTCAAAATAATTAGGATTCATGGAAAAACTTAATTTTAAGACAACCCTATTGCTTTCCGACACTCTCTTCTTCATGTGAAATGGATTTCAAAACAAATACTGTAAAAATCATGCTGTATTCAATAGAATCCAAACCAATAAATTATATGGGTTTGACGTGCAAGCATGTCCAAAAACGTAACACACAAGTTGCAAATGTTCAAAATAATTAGGATTCATGGAAAAACTTAATTTTAAGACAACCCTATTGCTTTCCTACACTCTCTTCTTCATTTAAAATGGATTTCAAAACAAATACTGTAAAAATCATGCAGTATTGAAGAGAACCCAAACCAATAAATTATATGGGTTTGACGTGCAAGCATGTCCAAAAACGTAACACACAAGTTGCAAATGTTCAAAATAATTAGGATTCATGGAAAAACTTAATTTTAAGACAACCCTATTGCTTTCCGACACTTTCTTCTTCATGTGAAATGGATTTCAAAACAAATACTGTAAAAATCATGTTGTATTCAATAGAATCCAAACCAATAAATTATATGGGTTTGACGTGCAAGCATGTCCAAAAACGTAACACACAAGTTGCAAATGTTCAAAATAATTAGGATTCATGGAAAAACTTAATTTTAAGACAACCCTATTGCTTTCCGACACTTTCTTCTTCATGTGAAATGGATTTCAAAACAAATACTGTAAAAATCATGTTGTATTCAATAGAATCCAAACCAATAAATTATATGGGTTTGACGTGCAAGCATGTCCAAAAACGTAACACACAAGTTGCAAATGTTCAAAATAATTAGGATTCATGGAAAAACTTAATTTTAAGACAACCCTATTGCTTTCCGACACTCTCTTCTTCATGTGAAATGGATTTGAAAACAAATACTGTAAAAATCATGCTGTATTCAATAGAATCCAAACCAATAAATTATATGGGTTTGACGTGCAAGCATGTCCAAAAACGTAACACACAAGTTGCAAATGTTCAAAATAATTAGGATTCATGGAAAAACTTCATTTTAAGACAACCCTATTGCTTTCCTACACTCTCTTCTTCATTTAAAATGGATTTCAAAACAAATACTGTAAAAATCATGCTGTATTGAAGAGAACCGAAACCAATAAATTATATGGGTTTGACGTGCAAGCATGTCCAGAAACGTAACACACAAGTTGCAAATGTTCAAAATAATTAGGATTCATGGAAAAACTTAATTTTAAGACAACCCTATTGCTTTCCGACACTTTCTTCTTCATGTGAAATGGATTTCAAAACAAATACTGTAAAAATCATGTTGTATTCAATAGAATCCAAACCAATAAATTATATGGGTTTGACGTGCAAGCATGTCCAAAAACGTAACACACAAGTTGCAAATGTTCAAAATAATTAGGATTCATGGAAAAACTTCATTTTAAGACAACCCTATTGCTTTCCGACACTCTCTTCTTCATGTGAAATGGATTTCAAAACAAATACTGTAAAAATCATGCTGTATTCAATAGATTCCAAACCAATAAATTATATGGGTTTGACGTGCAAGCATGTCCAAAAACGTAACACACAAGTTGCAAATGTTCAAAATAATTAGGATTCATGGAAAAACTTAATTTTAAGACAACCCTATTGCTTTCCGACACTCTCTTCTTCATGTGAAATGGATTTCAAAACAAATACTGTAAAAATCATGCTGTATTCAATAGAATCCAAACCAATAAATTATATGGGTTTGACGTGCAAGCATGTCCAAAAACGTAACACACAAGTTGCAAATGTTCAAAATAATTAGGATTCATGGAAAAACTTAATTTTAAGACAACCCTATTGCTTTCCTACACTCTCTTCTTCATTTAAAATGGATTTCAAAACAAATACTGTAAAAATCATGCAGTATTGAAGAGAACCCAAACCAATAAATTATATGGGTTTGACGTGCAAGCATGTCCAAAAACGTAACACACAAGTTGCAAATGTTCAAAATAATTAGGATTCATGGAAAAACTTAATTTTAAGACAACCCTATTGCTTTCCGACACTTTCTTCTTCATGTGAAATGGATTTCAAAACAAATACTGTAAAAATCATGTTGTATTCAATAGAATCCAAACCAATAAATTATATGGGTTTGACGTGCAAGCATGTCCAAAAACGTAACACACAAGTTGCAAATGTTCAAAATAATTAGGATTCATGGAAAAACTTAATTTTAAGACAACCCTATTGCTTTCCGACACTTTCTTCTTCATGTGAAATGGATTTCAAAACAAATACTGTAAAAATCATGTTGTATTCAATAGAATCCAAACCAATAAATTATATGGGTTTGACGTGCAAGCATGTCCAAAAACGTAACACACAAGTTGCAAATGTTCAAAATAATTAGGATTCATGGAAAAACTTAATTTTAAGACAACCCTATTGCTTTCCGACACTCTCTTCTTCATGTGAAATGGATTTGAAAACAAATACTGTAAAAATCATGCTGTATTCAATAGAATCCAAACCAATAAATTATATGGGTTTGACGTGCAAGCATGTCCAAAAACGTAACACACAAGTTGCAAATGTTCAAAATAATTAGGATTCATGGAAAAACTTCATTTTAAGACAACCCTATTGCTTTCCTACACTCTCTTCTTCATTTAAAATGGATTTCAAAACAAATACTGTAAAAATCATGCTGTATTGAAGAGAACCGAAACCAATAAATTATATGGGTTTGACGTGCAAGCATGTCCAGAAACGTAACACACAAGTTGCAAATGTTCAAAATAATTAGGATTCATGGAAAAACTTAATTTTAAGACAACCCTATTGCTTTCCGACACTTTCTTCTTCATGTGAAATGGATTTCAAAACAAATACTGTAAAAATCATGTTGTATTCAATAGAATCCAAACCAATAAATTATATGGGTTTGACGTGCAAGCATGTCCAAAAACGTAACACACAAGTTGCAAATGTTCAAAATAATTAGGATTCATGGAAAAACTTCATTTTAAGACAACCCTATTGCTTTCCGACACTCTCTTCTTCATGTGAAATGGATTTCAAAACAAATACTGTAAAAATCATGCTGTATTCAATAGATTCCAAACCAATAAATTATATGGGTTTGACGTGCAAGCATGTCCAAAAACGTAACACACAAGTTGCAAATGTTCAAAATAATTAGGATTCATGGAAAAACTTAATTTTAAGACAACCCTATTGCTTTCCGACACTCTCTTCTTCATGTGAAATGGATTTCAAAACAAATACTGTAAAAATCATGCTGTATTCAATAGAATCCAAACCAATAAATTATATGGGTTTGACGTGCAAGCATGTCCAAAAACGTAACACACAAGTTGCAAATGTTCAAAATAATTAGGATTCATGGAAAAACTTAATTTTAAGACAACCCTATTGCTTTCCTACACTCTCTTCTTCATTTAAAATGGATTTCAAAACAAATACTGTAAAAATCATGCAGTATTGAAGAGAACCCAAACCAATAAATTATATGGGTTTGACGTGCAAGCATGTCCAAAAACGTAACACACAAGTTGCAAATGTTCAAAATAATTAGGATTCATGGAAAAACTTAATTTTAAGACAACCCTATTGCTTTCCGACACTTTCTTCTTCATGTGAAATGGATTTCAAAACAAATACTGTAAAAATCATGTTGTATTCAATAGAATCCAAACCAATAAATTATATGGGTTTGACGTGCAAGCATGTCCAAAAACGTAACACACAAGTTGCAAATGTTCAAAATAATTAGGATTCATGGAAAAACTTAATTTTAAGACAACCCTATTGCTTTCCGACACTTTCTTCTTCATGTGAAATGGATTTCAAAACAAATACTGTAAAAATCATGTTGTATTCAATAGAATCCAAACCAATAAATTATATGGGTTTGACGTGCAAGCATGTCCAAAAACGTAACACACAAGTTGCAAATGTTCAAAATAATTAGGATTCATGGAAAAACTTAATTTTAAGACAACCCTATTGCTTTCCGACACTCTCTTCTTCATGTGAAATGGATTTGAAAACAAATACTGTAAAAATCATGCTGTATTCAATAGAATCCAAACCAATAAATTATATGGGTTTGACGTGCAAGCATGTCCAAAAACGTAACACACAAGTTGCAAATGTTCAAAATAATTAGGATTCATGGAAAAACTTCATTTTAAGACAACCCTATTGCTTTCCTACACTCTCTTCTTCATTTAAAATGGATTTCAAAACAAATACTGTAAAAATCATGCTGTATTGAAGAGAACCGAAACCAATAAATTATATGGGTTTGACGTGCAAGCATGTCCAGAAACGTAACACACAAGTTGCAAATGTTCAAAATAATTAGGATTCATGGAAAAACTTAATTTTAAGACAACCCTATTGCTTTCCGACACTTTCTTCTTCATGTGAAATGGATTTCAAAACAAATACTGTAAAAATCATGTTGTATTCAATAGAATCCAAACCAATAAATTATATGGGTTTGACGTGCAAGCATGTCCAAAAACGTAACACACAAGTTGCAAATGTTCAAAATAATTAGGATTCATGGAAAAACTTAATTTTAAGACAACCCTATTGCTTTCCGACACTCTCTTCTTCATGTGAAATGGATTTCAAAACAAATACTGTAAAAATCATGCTGTATTCAATAGATTCCAAACCAATAAATTATATGGGTTTGACGTGCAAGCATGTCCAAAAACGTAACACACAAGTTGCAAATGTTCAAAATAATTAGGATTCATGGAAAAACTTAATTTTAAGACAACCCTATTGCTTTCCGACACTCTCTTCTTCATGTGAAATGGATTTCAAAACAAATACTGTAAAAATCATGCTGTATTCAATAGAATCCAAACCAATAAATTATATGGGTTTGACGTGCAAGCATGTCCAAAAACGTAACACACAAGTTGCAAATGTTCAAAATAATTAGGATTCATGGAAAAACTTAATTTTAAGACAACCCTATTGCTTTCCTACACTCTCTTCTTCATTTAAAATGGATTTCAAAACAAATACTGTAAAAATCATGCAGTATTGAAGAGAACCCAAACCAATAAATTATATGGGTTTGACGTGCAAGCATGTCCAAAAACGTAACACACAAGTTGCAAATGTTCAAAATAATTAGGATTCATGGAAAAACTTAATTTTAAGACAACCCTATTGCTTTCCGACACTTTCTTCTTCATGTGAAATGGATTTCAAAACAAATACTGTAAAAATCATGTTGTATTCAATAGAATCCAAACCAATAAATTATATGGGTTTGACGTGCAAGCATGTCCAAAAACGTAACACACAAGTTGCAAATGTTCAAAATAATTAGGATTCATGGAAAAACTTAATTTTAAGACAACCCTATTGCTTTCCGACACTTTCTTCTTCATGTGAAATGGATTTCAAAACAAATACTGTAAAAATCATGTTGTATTCAATAGAATCCAAACCAATAAATTATATGGGTTTGACGTGCAAGCATGTCCAAAAACGTAACACACAAGTTGCAAATGTTCAAAATAATTAGGATTCATGGAAAAACTTAATTTTAAGACAACCCTATCGCTTTCCGACACTCTCTTCTTCATTTGAAATGGATTTCAAAACAAATACTGTAAAAATCATGCTGTATTCAATAGAATCCAAACCAATAAATTATATGGGTTTGACGTGCAAGCATGTCCAAAAACGTAACACACAAGTTGCAAATGTTCAAAATAATTAGGATTCATGGAAAAACTTAATTTTAAGACAACCCTATTGCTTTCCGACACTTTCTTCTTCATGTGAAATGGATTTCAAAACAAATACTGTAAAAATCATGCTGTATTGAAGAGAACCCAAACCAATAAATTATATGGGTTTGACGTGCAAGCATGTCCAAAAACGTAACACACAAGTTGCAAATGTTCAAAATAATTAGGATTCATGGAAAAACTTAATTTTAAGACAACCCTATTGCTTTCCGACACTCTCTTCTTCATTTAAAATGGATTTCAAAACAAATACTGTAAAAATCATGCTGTATTGAAGAGAACCCAAACCAATAAATTATATGGGTTTGACGTGCAAGCATGTCCAAAAACGTAACACACAAGTTGCAAATGTTCAAAATAATTAGGATTCATGGAAAAACTTAATTTTAAGACAACCCTATTGCTTTCCTACACTCTCTTCTTCATTTAAAATGGATTTCAAAACAAATACTGTAAAAATCATGCTGTATTGAAGAGAACCGAAACCAATAAATTATATGGGTTTGACGTGCAAGCATGTCCAGAAACGTAACACACAAGTTGCAAATGTTCAAAATAATTAGGATTCATGGAAAAACTTAATTTTAAGACAACCCTATTGCTTTCCGACACTTTCTTCTTCATGTGAAATGGATTTCAAAACAAATACTGTAAAAATCATGTTGTATTCAATAGAATCCAAACCAATAAATTATATGGGTTTGACGTGCAAGCATGTCCAAAAACGTAACACACAAGTTGCAAATGTTCAAAATAATTAGGATTCATGGAAAAACTTCATTTTAAGACAACCCTATTGCTTTCCGACACTCTCTTCTTCATGTGAAATGGATTTCAAAACAAATACTGTAAAAATCATGCTGTATTCAATAGATTCCAAACCAATAAATTATATGGGTTTGACGTGCAAGCATGTCCAAAAACGTAACACACAAGTTGCAAATGTTCAAAATAATTAGGATTCATGGAAAAACTTAATTTTAAGACAACCCTATTGCTTTCCGACACTCTCTTCTTCATGTGAAATGGATTTCAAAACAAATACTGTAAAAATCATGCTGTATTCAATAGAATCCAAACCAATAAATTATATGGGTTTGACGTGCAAGCATGTCCAAAAACGTAACACACAAGTTGCAAATGTTCAAAATAATTAGGATTCATGGAAAAACTTAATTTTAAGACAACCCTATTGCTTTCCTACACTCTCTTCTTCATTTAAAATGGATTTCAAAACAAATACTGTAAAAATCATGCAGTATTGAAGAGAACCCAAACCAATAAATTATATGGGTTTGACGTGCAAGCATGTCCAAAAACGTAACACACAAGTTGCAAATGTTCAAAATAATTAGGATTCATGGAAAAACTTAATTTTAAGACAACCCTATTGCTTTCCGACACTTTCTTCTTCATGTGAAATGGATTTCAAAACAAATACTGTAAAAATCATGTTGTATTCAATAGAATCCAAACCAATAAATTATATGGGTTTGACGTGCAAGCATGTCCAAAAACGTAACACACAAGTTGCAAATGTTCAAAATAATTAGGATTCATGGAAAAACTTAATTTTAAGACAACCCTATCGCTTTCCGACACTCTCTTCTTCATTTGAAATGGATTTCAAAACAAATACTGTAAAAATCATGCTGTATTCAATAGAATCCAAACCAATAAATTATATGGGTTTGACGTGCAAGCATGTCCAAAAACGTAACACACAAGTTGCAAATGTTCAAAATAATTAGGATTCATGGAAAAACTTAATTTTAAGACAACCCTATTGCTTTCCGACACTTTCTTCTTCATGTGAAATGGATTTCAAAACAAATACTGTAAAAATCATGCTGTATTGAAGAGAACCCAAACCAATAAATTATATGGGTTTGACGTGCAAGCATGTCCAAAAACGTAACACACAAGTTGCAAATGTTCAAAATAATTAGGATTCATGGAAAAACTTAATTTTAAGACAACCCTATTGCTTTCCGACACTCTCTTCTTCATTTAAAATGGATTTCAAAACAAATACTGTAAAAATCATGCTGTATTGAAGAGACGCCAAACCAATAAATTATATGGGTTTGACGTGCAAGCATGTCCAAAAACGTAACACACAAGTTGCAAATGTTCAAAATAATTAGGATTCATGGAAAAACTTAATTTTAAGACAACCCTATTGCTTTCCGACACTTTCTTCTTCATGTGAAATGGATTTCAAAACAAATACTGTAAAAATCATGTTGTATTTAATAGAATCCAAACCAATAAATTATATGGGTTTGACGTGCAAGCATGTCCAAAAACGTAACACACAAGTTGCAAATGTTCAAAATAATTAGGATTCATGGAAAAACTTAATTTTAAGACAACCCTATTGCTTTCCGACACTCTCTTCTTCATGTGAAATGGATTTGAAAACAAATACTGTAAAAATCATGCTGTATTCAATAGAATCCAAACCAATAAATTATATGGGTTTGACGTGCAAGCATGTCCAAAAACGTAACACACAAGTTGCAAATGTTCAAAATAATTAGGATTCATGGAAAAACTTCATTTTAAGACAACCCTATTGCTTTCCTACACTCTCTTCTTCATTTAAAATGGATTTCAAAACAAATACTGTAAAAATCATGCTGTATTGAAGAGAACCGAAACCAATAAATTATATGGGTTTGACGTGCAAGCATGTCCAAAAACGTAACACACAAGTTGCAAATGTTCAAAATAATTAGGATTCATGGAAAAACTTAATTTTAAGACAACCCTATTGCTTTCCGACACTTTCTTCTTCATGTGAAATGGATTTCAAAACAAATACTGTAAAAATCATGTTGTATTCAATAGAATCCAAACCAATAAATTATATGGGTTTGACGTGCAAGCATGTCCAAAAACGTAACACACAAGTTGCAAATGTTCAAAATAATTAGGATTCATGGAAAAACTTCATTTTAAGACAACCCTATTGCTTTCCGACACTCTCTTCTTCATGTGAAATGGATTTCAAAACAAATACTGTAAAAATCATGCTGTATTCAATAGAATCCAAACCAATAAATTATATGGGTTTGACGTGCAAGCATGTCCAAAAACGTAACACACAAGTTGCAAATGTTCAAAATAATTAGGATTCATGGAAAAACTTAATTTTAAGACAACGCTATTGCTTTCCGACACTCTCTTCTTCATGTGAAATGGATTTCAAAACAAATACTGTAAAAATCATGCTGTATTCAATAGAATCCAAACCAATAAATTATATGGGTTTGACGTGCAAGCATGTCCAAAAACGTAACACACAAGTTGCAAATGTTCAAAATAATTAGGATTCATGGAAAAACTTAATTTTAAGACAACCCTATTGCTTTCCGACACTCTCTTCTTCATTTGAAATGGATTTGAAAACAAATACTGTAAAAATCATGCTGTATTCAATAGAATCCAAACCAATAAATTATATGGGTTTGACGTGCAAGCATGTCCAAAAACATAACACACAAGTTGCAAATGTTCAAAATAATTAGGATTCATGGAAAAACTTAATTTTAAGACAACCCTATTGCTTTCCGACACTTTCTTCTTCATGTGAAATGGATTTCAAAACAAATACTGTAAAAATCATGCTGTATTGAAGAGAACCCAAACCAATAAATTATATGGGTTTGACGTGCAAGCATGTCCAAAAACGTAACACACAAGTTGCAAATGTTCAAAATAATTAGGATTCATGGAAAAACTTAATTTTAAGACAACCCTATTGCTTTCCGACACTCTCTTCTTCATTTGAAATGGATTTCAAAACAAATACTGTAAAAATCATGCTGTATTGAAGAGACGCCAAACCAATAAATTATATGGGTTTGACGTGCAAGCATGTCCAAAAACGTAACACACAAGTTGCAAATGTTCAAAATAATTAGGATTCATGGAAAAACTTAATTTTAAGACAACCCTATTGCTTTCCGACACTCTCTTCTTCATTTGAAATGGATTTGAAAACAAATACTGTAAAAATCATGCTGTATTCAATAGAATCCAAACCAATAAATTATATGGGTTTGACGTGCAAGCATGTCCAAAAACATAACACACAAGTTGCAAATGTTCAAAATAATTAGGATTCATGGAAAAACTTAATTTTAAGACAACCCTATTGCTTTCCGACACTTTCTTCTTCATGTGAAATGGATTTCAAAACAAATACTGTAAAAATCATGCTGTATTGAAGAGAACCCAAACCAATAAATTATATGGGTTTGACGTGCAAGCATGTCCAAAAACGTAACACACAAGTTGCAAATGTTCAAAATAATTAGGATTCATGGAAAAACTTAATTTTAAGACAACCCTATTGCTTTCCGACACTCTCTTCTTCATTTGAAATGGATTTCAAAACAAATACTGTAAAAATCATGCTGTATTGAAGAGACGCCAAACCAATAAATTATATGGGTTTGACGTGCAAGCATGTCCAAAAACGTAACACACAAGTTGCAAATGTTCAAAATAATTAGGATTCATGGAAAAACTTAATTTTAAGACAACCCTATTGCTTTCCGACACTTTCTTCTTCATGTGAAATGGATTTCAAAACAAATACTGTAAAAATCATGTTGTATTCAATAGAATCCAAACCAATAAATTATATGGGTTTGACGTGCAAGCATGTCCAAAAACGTAACACACAAGTTGCAAATGTTCAAAATAATTAGGATTCATGGAAAAACTTAATTTTAAGACAACCCTATTGCTTTCCGACACTCTCTTCTTCATGTGAAATGGATTTGAAAACAAATACTGTAAAAATCATGCTGTATTCAATAGAATCCAAACCAATAAATTATATGGGTTTGACGTGCAAGCATGTCCAAAAACGTAACACACAAGTTGCAAATGTTCAAAATAATTAGGATTCATGGAAAAACTTCATTTTAAGACAACCCTATTGCTTTCCTACACTCTCTTCTTCATTTAAAATGGATTTCAAAACAAATACTGTAAAAATCATGCTGTATTGAAGAGAACCGAAACCAATAAATTATATGGGTTTGACGTGCAAGCATGTCCAAAAACGTAACACACAAGTTGCAAATGTTCAAAATAATTAGGATTCATGGAAAAACTTAATTTTAAGACAACCCTATTGCTTTCCGACACTTTCTTCTTCATGTGAAATGGATTTCAAAACAAATACTGTAAAAATCATGTTGTATTCAATAGAATCCAAACCAATAAATTATATGGGTTTGACGTGCAAGCATGTCCAAAAACGTAACACACAAGTTGCAAATGTTCAAAATAATTAGGATTCATGGAAAAACTTCATTTTAAGACAACCCTATTGCTTTCCGACACTCTCTTCTTCATGTGAAATGGATTTCAAAACAAATACTGTAAAAATCATGCTGTATTCAATAGAATCCAAACCAATAAATTATATGGGTTTGACGTGCAAGCATGTCCAAAAACGTAACACACAAGTTGCAAATGTTCAAAATAATTAGGATTCATGGAAAAACTTAATTTTAAGACAACGCTATTGCTTTCCGACACTCTCTTCTTCATGTGAAATGGATTTCAAAACAATTACTGTAAAAATCATGCTGTATTCAATAGAATCCAAACCAATAAATTATATGGGTTTGACGTGCAAGCATGTCCAAAAACGTAACACACAAGTTGCAAATGTTCAAAATAATTAGGATTCATGGAAAAACTTAATTTTAAGACAACCCTATTGCTTTCCGACAGTCTCTTCTTCATTTGAAATGGATTTCAAAACAAATACTGTAAAAATCATGCTGTATTCAATAGAATCCAAACCAATAAATTATATGGGTTTGACGTGCAAGCATGTCCAAAAACGTAACACACAAGTTGCAAATGTTCAAAATAATTAGGATTCATGGAAAAACTTAATTTTAAGACAACCCTATTGCTTTCCGACACTCTCTTCTTCATTTGAAATGGATTTCAAAACAAATTCTCTAAAAATCATGCTGTATTCAATAGAATCCAAACCAATAAATTATATGGGTTTGACGTGCAAGCATGTCCAAAAACGTAACACACAAGTTGCAAATGTTCAAAATAATTAGAATTCATGGAAAAACTTAATTTTAAGACAACCCTATTGCTTTCCGACACTTTCTTCTTCATTTGAAATGGATTTGAAAACAAATACTGTAAAAATCATGCTGTATTCAATAGAATCCAAACCAATAAATTATATGGGTTTGACGTGCAAGCATGTCCAAAAACGTAACACACAAGTTGCAAATGTTCAAAATAATTAGGATTCATGGAAAAACTTAATTTTAAGACAACCCTATTGCTTTCCGACACTTTCTTCTTCATTTGAAATGGATTTGAAAACAAATACTGTAAAAATCATGCTGTATTCAATAGAATCCAAACCAATAAATTATATGGGTTTGACGTGCAAGCATGTCCAAAAACGTAACACACAAGTTGCAAATGTTCAAAATAATTAGGATTCATGGAAAAACTTCATTTGAAGACAACCCTATTGCTTTCCTACACTGTCTTCTTCATTTGAAATGGATTTCAAAACAAATTCTCTAAAAATCATGCTGTATTTAATAGAACCCAAACCAATGAATTATATGGGTTTGACGTGCAAGCAAGTCCAAAAACGTAACACACAAGTTGCAAATGTTCAAAATAATTCCGATTCATGGAAAAACTTCATTTGAAGACAACCCTATTGCTTTCCTACACTGTCTTCTTCATTTGAAATGGATTTCAAAACAAATTCTCTAAAAATCATGCTGTATTTAATAGAACCCAAACCAATGAATTATATGGGTTTGACGTGCAAGCATGTCCAAAAACGTAACACACAAGTTGCAAATCTTCAAGATAATTGGGATTCATGGAAAAACTTTATTTGAAGACAACCCTATTGCTTTCCTACACTGTCTTCTTCATTTGAAATGGATTTCAAAACAAATTCTCTAAAAATCATGCTGTATTTAATAGAACCCAAACCAATGAATTATATGGGTTTGACGTGCAAGCAAGTCCAAAAACGTAACACACAAGTTGCAAATTTTCAAAATAATTAGGATTCATGGGAAAACTTCATTTGAAGACAACCCTATTGCTTTCCTACACTGTCTTCTTCATTTGAAATGGATTTCAAAACAAATACTGTAAAAATCATGCTGTATTCAATAGAATCCAAACCAATAAATTATATGGGTTTGACGTGGAAGCATGTCCAAAAACGTAACACACAAGTTGCAAATGTTCAAAATAATTAGGATTCATGGAAAAACTTAATTTTAAGACAACCCTATTGCTTTCCGACACTTTCTTCTTCATTTGAAATGGATTTCAAAACAAATTCTCTAAAAATCATGCTGTATTCAATAGAATCGAAACCAATAAATTATATGGGTTTGACGTGCAAGCATGTCCAAAAACGTAACACACAAGTTGCAAATGTTCAAAATAATTAGAATTCATGGAAAAACTTAATTTTAAGACAACCCTATTGCTTTCCGACACTTTCTTCTTCATTTGAAATGGATTTGAAAACAAATACTGTAAAAATCATGCTGTATTCAATAGAATCCAAACCAATAAATTATATGGGTTTGACGTGCAAGCATGTCCAAAAACGTAACACACAAGTTGCAAATGTTCAAAATAATTAGGATTCATGGAAAAACTTAATTTTAAGACAACCCTATTGCTTTCCGACACTTTCTTCTTCATTTGAAATGGATTTGAAAACAAATACTGTAAAAATCATGCTGTATTCAATAGAATCCAAACCAATAAATTATATGGGTTTGACGTGCAAGCATGTCCAAAAACGTAACACACAAGTTGCAAATGTTCAAAATAATTAGGATTCATGGAAAAACTTCATTTGAAGACAACCCTATTGCTTTCCTACACTGTCTTCTTCATTTGAAATGGATTTCAAAACAAATTCTCTAAAAATCATGCTGTATTTAATAGAACCCAAACCAATGAATTATATGGGTTTGACGTGCAAGCAAGTCCAAAAACGTAACACACAAGTTGCAAATGTTCAAAATAATTCCGATTCATGGAAAAACTTCATTTGAAGACAACCCTATTGCTTTCCTACACTGTCTTCTTCATTTGAAATGGATTTCAAAACAAATTCTCTAAAAATCATGCTGTATTTAATAGAACCCAAACCAATGAATTATATGGGTTTGACGTGCAAGCATGTCCAAAAACGTAACACACAAGTTGCAAATCTTCAAGATAATTGGGATTCATGGAAAAACTTTATTTGAAGACAACCCTATTGCTTTCCTACACTGTCTTCTTCATTTGAAATGGATTTCAAAACAAATTCTCTAAAAATCATGCTGTATTTAATAGAACCCAAACCAATGAATTATATGGGTTTGACGTGCAAGCAAGTCCAAAAACGTAACACACAAGTTGCAAATTTTCAAAATAATTAGGATTCATGGGAAAACTTCATTTGAAGACAACCCTATTGCTTTCCTACACTGTCTTCTTCATTTGAAATGGATTTCAAAACAAATTCTCTAAAAATCATGCTGTATTTAATAGAACCCAAACCAATGAATTATATGGGTTTGACGTGCAAGCAAGTCCAAAAACGTAACACACAAGTTGCAAATGTTCAAAATAATTAGGATTCATGGAAAAACTTCATTTGAAGACAACCCTATTGCTTTCCTACACTGTCTTCTTCATTTGAAATGGATTTCAAAACAAATTCTGTAAAAATCATGCTGTATTTAATAGAACCCAAACCAATGAATTATATGGGTTTGACGTGCAAGCAAGTCCAAAAACGTAACACACAAGTTGCAAATGTTCAAAATAATTAGGATTCATGGAAAAACTTCATTTGAAGACAACCCTATTGCTTTCCTACACTGTCTTCTTCATTTGAAATGGATTTCAAAACAAATTCTCTAAAAATCATGCTGTATTTAATAGAACCCAAACCAATGAATTATATGGGTTTGACGTGCAAGCATGTCCAAAAACGTAACACACAAGTTGCAAATCTTCAAGATAATTGGGATTCATGGAAAAACTTAATTTTAAGACAACCCTATTGCTTTCCTACACTGTCTTCTTCATTTGAAATGGATTTCAAAACAAATTCTCTAAAAATCATGCTGTATTTAATAGAACCCAAACCAATGAATTATATGGGTTTGACGTGCAAGCAAGTCCAAAAACGTAACACACAAGTTGCAAATTTTCAAAATAATTAGGATTCATGGGAAAACTTCATTTGAAGACAACCCTATTGCTTTCCTACACTGTCTTCTTCATTTGAAATGGATTTCAAAACAAATTCTCTAAAAATCATGCTGTATTTAATAGAACCCAAACCAATGAATTATATGGGTTTGACGTGCAAGCAAGTCCAAAAACGTAACACACAAGTTGCAAATGTTCAAAATAATTCCGATTCATGGAAAAACTTCATTTGAAGACAACCCTATTGCTTTCCTACACTGTCTTCTTCATTTGAAATGGATTTCAAAACAAATTCTCTAAAAATCATGCTGTATTTAATAGAACCCAAACCAATGAATTATATGGGTTTGACGTGCAAGCATGTCCAAAAACGTAACACACAAGTTGCAAATCTTCAAGATAATTGGGATTCATGGAAAAACTTCATTTGAAGACAACCCTATTGCTTTCCTACACTGTCTTCTTCATTTGAAATGGATTTCAAAACAAATTCTCTAAAAATCATGCTGTATTTAATAGAACCCAAACCAATGAATTATATGGGTTTGACGTGCAAGCAAGTCCAAAAACGTAACACACAAGTTGCAAATTTTCAAAATAATTAGGATTCATGGGAAAACTTCATTTGAAGACAACCCTATTGCTTTCCTACACTGTCTTCTTCATTTGAAATGGATTTCAAAACAAATTCTCTAAAAATCATGCTGTATTTAATAGAACCCAAACCAATGAATTATATGGGTTTGACGTGCAAGCAAGTCCAAAAACGTAACACACAAGTTGCAAATTTTCAAAATAATTAGGATTCATAGAAAAACTTAATTTTAAGACAACCCTATTGCTTTCCTACACTGTCTTCTTTATATGAAATGGATTTCAAAACAAATACTCTAAAAATCAGGCTGTATTTAATAGACCCAAACCAATAAATTATATGGGTTTGACGTGCAAGCAAGTCCAAAAACGTAACACACAAGTTGCAAATGTTCAAAATAATTAGGATTCATGGAAAAACTTAATTTGAAGACAACCCTATTGCTTTCCTACACTGTCTTCTTCATTTGAAATGGATTTCAAAACAAATATTCTAAAAATCATGCTGTATTTAATAGAACTTAAACGAATGATTTATATGGGTTTGACGTGCAAGCATACCCAAAAACGTAACACAGAAGTTGCAAATGTTCAAAATAATTAGGATTCATGGAAAAACTTCATTTGAAGACAACCCGATTGCTTTCCTACACTGTCTTCTTCATTTGAAATGGATTTCAAAACAAATACTCTAAAAATCATGCTGTATTTAATAGAACTTAAACCAATGATTTATATGGGTTTGACGTGCAAGCAAGTCCAAAAACGTAACACACAAGTTGCAAATCTTCAAGATAATTGGGATTCATGGAAAAACTTCATTTGAAGACAACCCTATTGCTTTCCTACACTGTCTTCTTCATTTGAAATGGATTTCAAAACAAATTCTCTAAAAATCATGCTGTATTTAATAGAACCCAAACCAGTGAATTATATGGGTTTGACGTGCAAGCAAGTCCAAAAACGTAACACACAAGTTGCAAATTTTCAAAATAATTCGGATTCATGGAAAAACTTCATTTGAAGACAACCCTATTGCTTTCCTACACTGTCTTCTTCATTTGAAATGGATTTCAAAACAAATACTCTAAAAATCATGCTGTATTTAATAGAACTTAAACCAATGATTTATATGGGTTTGACGTGCAAGCATACCCAAAAACGTAACACACAAGTTGCAAATCTTCAAGATAATTGGGATTCATGGAAAAACTTCATTTGAAGACAACCCTATTGCTTTCCTACACTGTCTTCTTCATTTGAAATGGATTTGAGAACAAATTCTCTAAAAATCATGCTGTATTTAATAGAACCCAAACCAATGAATTATATGGGTTTGACGTGCAAGCAAGTCCAAAAACGTAACACACAAGTTGCAAATTTTCAAAATAATTCGGATTCATGGAAAAACTTCATTTGAAGACAACCCTATTGCTTTCCTACACTGTCTTCTTCATTTGAAATGGATTTCAAAACAAATTCTCTAAAAATCATGCTGTATTTAATAGAACCCAAACCAATGAATTATATGGGTTTGACGTGCAAGCATGTCCAAAAACGTAACACACAAGTTGCAAATCTTCAAAATAATTCGGATTCATGGAAAAACTTCATTTGGAGGAAACCCTATTGCTTTCCTACACTGTCTTCTTCATTTGAAATGGATTTCAAAACAAATACTCTAAAAATCATGCTGTATTTAATAGAACCCAAACCAATGAATTATATGGGTTTGACGTGCAAGCAAGTCCAAAAACGTAACACACAAGTTGCAAATGTTCAAAATAATTCGGATTCATGGAAAAACTTCATTTGAAGACAACCCTATTGCTTTCCTACACTGTCTTCTTCATTTGAAATGGATTTCAAAACAAATTCTCTAAAAATCATGCTGTATTTAATAGAACCCAAACCAATAAATTATATGGGTTTGACATGCAAGCATGCCCAAAAACGTAACACACAAGTTGCAAATTTTCAAAATAATTCGGATTCATGGAAAAACTTCATTTGAAGACAACCCTATTGCTTTCCTACACTGTCTTCTTCATTTGAAATGGATTTCAAAACAAATACTATAAAAATCATGCTGTATTTAATAGAACTTAAACCAATGATTTATATGGGTTTGAGGTGCAAGCATACCCAAAAACGTAACACAGAAGTTGCAAATGTTCAAAATAATTAGGATTCATGGAAAAACTTAATTTGAAGACAACCCTATTGCTTTCCTACACTGTCTTCTTCATTTGAAATGGATTTCAAAACAAATTCTCTAAAAATCATGCTGTATTTAATAGAACCCAAACCAATGAATTATATGGGTTTGACGTGCAAGCAAGTCCAAAAACGTAACACACAAGTTGCAAATTTTCAAAATAATTCGGATTCATGGAAAAACTTCATTTGAAGACAACCCTATTGCTTTCCTACACTGTCTTCTTCATTTGAAATGGATTTCAAAACAAATTCTCTAAAAATCATGCTGTATTTAATAGAACCCAAACCAATGAATTATATGGGTTTGACGTGCAAGCATGTCCAAAAACGTAACACACAAGTTGCAAATGTTCAAAATAATTAGAATTCATGGAAAAACTTAATTTGAAGACAACCCTATTGCTTTCCTACACTGTCTTCTTCATTTGAAATGGATTTCAAAACAAATTCTCTAAAAATCATGCTGTATTTAATAGAACCCAAACCAATGAATTATATGGGTTTGACGTGCAAGCAAGTCCAAAAACGTAACACACAAGTTGCAAATTTTCAAAATAATTAGGATTCATGGAAAAACTTCATTTGAAGACAACCCTATTGCTTTCCTACACTGTCTTCTTCATTTGAAATGGATTTCAAAACAAATTCTCTAAAAATCATGCTGTATTTAATAGAACCCAAACCAATGAATTATATGGGTTTGACGTGCAAGCAAGTCCAAAAACGTAACACACAAGTTGCAAATGTTCAAAATAATTCCGATTCATGGAAAAACTTCATTTGAAGACAACCCTATTGCTTTCCTACACTGTCTTCTTCATTTGAAATGGATTTCAAAACAAATTCTCTAAAAATCATGCTGTATTTAATAGAACCCAAACCAATGAATTATATGGGTTTGACGTGCAAGCAAGTCCAAAAACGTAACACACAAGTTGCAAATTTTCAAAATAATTAGGATTCATGGAAAAACTTCATTTGAAGACAACCCTATTGCTTTCCTACACTGTCTTCTTCATTTGAAATGGATTTCAAAACAAATTCTCTAAAAATCATGCTGTATTTAATAGAACCCAAACCAATGAATTATATGGGTTTGACGTGCAAGCAAGTCCAAAAACGTAACACACAAGTTGCAAATGTTCAAAATAATTCCGATTCATGGAAAAACTTCATTTGAAGACAACCCTATTGCTTTCCTACACTGTCTTCTTCATTTGAAATGGATTTCAAAACAAATTCTCTAAAAATCATGCTGTATTTAATAGAACCCAAACCAATGAATTATATGGGTTTGACGTGCAAGCATGTCCAAAAACGTAACACACAAGTTGCAAATGTTCAAAATAATTCGGATTTATGGAAAAACTTCATTTTAAGACAACCCTATTGCTTTCCTACACTGTCTTCTTTATATGAAATGGATTTCAAAACAAATACTCTAAAAATCATGCTGTATTTAATAGAACCCAAACCAATAAATTATATGGGTTTGACATGCAAGCATGCCCAAAAACGTAACACACAAGTTGCAAATGTTCAAAATAATTAGGATTCATGGAAAAACTTAATTTTAAGACAACCCTATTGCTTTCCTACACTGTCTTCTTCATTTGAAATGGATTTCAAAACAAATTCTCTAAAAATCATGCTGTATTTAATAGAACCCAAACCAATGAATTATTTGGGTTTGACGTGCAAGCATGTCCAAAAACGTAAAACACAAGTTGCAAATGATCAAAATAATTAGGATTCATGGAAAAACTTCATTTTAAGACAACCCTATTGCTTTCCTACACTGTCTTCTTCATTTGAAATGGATTTCAAAACAAATACTATAAAAATCATGCTGTATTTAATAGAACTTAAACCAATGATTTATATGGGTTTGACGTGCAAGCATACCCAAAAACGTAACACAGAAGTTGCAAATGTTCAAAATAATTAGGATTCATGGAAAAACTTAATTTGAAGACAACCCTATTGCTTTCCTACACTGTCTTCTTCATTTGAAATGGATTTCAAAACAAATTCTCTAAAAATCATGCTGTATTTAATAGAACCCAAACCAATGAATTATATGGGTTTGACGTGCAAGCAAGTCCAAAAACGTAACACACAAGTTGCAAATTTTCAAAATAATTAGGATTCATGGAAAAACTTAATTTGAAGACAACCCTATTGCTTTCCTACACTGTCTTCTTCATTTGAAATGGATTTCAAAACAAATTCTCTAAAAATCATGCTGTATTTAATAGAACCCAAACCAATGAATTATATGGGTTTGACGTGCAAGCAAGTCCAAAAACGTAACACACAAGTTGCAAATGTTCAAAATAATTAGGATTCATGGAAAAACTTCATTTGAAGACAACCCTATTGCTTTCCTACACTGTCTTCTTCATTTGAAATGGATTTCAAAACAAATTCTCTAAAAATCATGCTGTATTTAATAGAACCCAAACCAATGAATTATATGGGTTTGACGTGCAAGCATGTCCAAAAACGTAACACACAAGTTGCAAATCTTCAAGATAATTGGGATTCATGGAAAAACTTAATTTGAAGACAACCCTATTGCTTTCCTACACTGTCTTCTTCATTTGAAATGGATTTCAAAACAAATACTCTAAAAATCATGCTGTATTTAATAGAACTTAAACCAATGATTTATATGGGTTTGACGTGCAAGCATACCCAAAAACGTAACACAGAAGTTGCAAATGTTCAAAATAATTAGGATTCATGGAAAAACTTCATTTGAAGACAACCCGATTGCTTTCCTACAATGTCTTCTTCATTTGAAATGGATTTCAAAACAAATACTCTAAAAATCATGCTGTATTTAATAGAACTTAAACCAATGATTTATATGGGTTTGACGTGCAAGCATACCCAAAAACGTAACACACAAGTTGCAAATCTTCAAGATAATTGGGATTCATGGAAAAACTTAATTTGAAGACAACCCTATTGCTTTCCTACACTGTCTTCTTCATTTGAAATGGATTTCAAAACAAATTCTCTAAAAATCATGCTGTATTTAATAGAACCCAAACCAATGAATTATATGGGTTTGACGTGCAAGCAAGTCCAAAAACGTAACACACAAGTTGCAAATGTTCAAAATAATTAGGATTCATGGAAAAACTTAATTTGAAGACAACCCTATTGCTTTCCTACACTGTCTTCTTGATTTGAAATGGATTTCAAAACAAATTCTCTAAAAATCATGCTGTATTTAATAGAACCCAAACCAATGAATTATATGGGTTTGACGTGCAAGCATGTCCAAAAACGTAACACACAAGTTGCAAATCTTCAAGATAATTGGGATTCATGGAAAAACTTAATTTTAAGACAACCCTATTGCTTTCCTACACTGTCTTCTTCATTTGAATTGGATTTCAAAACAAATTCTCTAAAAATCATGCTGTATTTAATAGAACCCAAACCAATGAATTATATGGGTTTGACGTGCAAGCAAGTCCAAAAACGTAACACACAAGTTGCAAATTTTCAAAATAATTAGGATTCATGGAAAAACTTCATTTGAAGACAACCCTATTGCTTTCCTACACTGTCTTCTTCATTTGAAATGGATTTCAAAACAAATTCTCTAAAAATCATGCTGTATTTAATAGAACCCAAACCAATGAATTATATGGGTTTGACGTGCAAGCAAGTCCAAAAACGTAACACACAAGTTGCAAATTTTCAAAATAATTCCGATTCATGGAAAAACTTCATTTTAAGACAACCCGATTGCTTTCCTACACTGTCTTCTTCATTTGAAATGGATTTCAAAACAAATTCTCTAAAAATCATGCTGTATTTAATAGAACCCAAACCAATGAATTATATGGGTTTGACGTGCAAGCATGTCCAAAAACGTAACACACAAGTTGCAAATCTTCAAGATAATTGGGATTCATGGAAAAACTTAATTTGAAGACAACCCTATTGCTTTCCTACACTGTCTTCTTCATTTGAAATGGATTTCAAAACAAATTCTCTAAAAATCATGCTGTATTTAATAGAACCCAAACCAATGAATTATATGGGTTTGACGTGCAAGCAAGTCCAAAAACGTAACACACAAGTTGCAAATTTTCAAAATAATTAGGATTCATGGAAAAACTTCATTTGAAGACAACCCTATTGCTTTCCTACACTGTCTTCTTCATTTGAAATGGATTTCAAAACAAATTCTCTAAAAATCATGCTGTATTTAATAGAACCCAAACCAATGAATTATATGGGTTTGACGTGCAAGCATGTCCAAAAACGTAACACACAAGTTGCAAATCTTCAAGATAATTGGGATTCATGGAAAAACTTAATTTGAAGACAACCCTATTGCTTTCCTACACTGTCTTCTTCATTTGAAATGGATTTCAAAACAAATTCTCTAAAAATCATGCTGTATTTAATAGAACCCAAACCAATGAATTATATGGGTTTGACGTGCAAGCAAGTCCAAAAACGTAACACACAAGTTGCAAATTTTCAAAATAATTAGGATTCATGGGAAAACTTCATTTGAAGACAACCCTATTGCTTTCCTACACTGTCTTCTTCATTTGAAATGGATTTCAAAACAAATTCTCTAAAAATCATGCTGTATTTAATAGAACCCAAACCAATGAATTATATGGGTTTGACGTGCAAGCAAGTCCAAAAACGTAACACACAAGTTGCAAATGTTCAAAATAATTAGGATTCATGGAAAAACTTCATTTGAAGACAACCCTATTGCTTTCCTACACTGTCTTCTTGATTTGAAATGGATTTCAAAACAAATTCTCTAAAAATCATGCTGTATTTAATAGAACCCAAACCAATGAATTATATGGGTTTGACGTGCAAGCATGTCCAAAAACGTAACACACAAGTTGCAAATCTTCAAGATAATTGGGATTCATGGAAAAACTTAATTTTAAGACAACCCTATTGCTTTCCTACACTGTCTTCTTCATTTGAATTGGATTTCAAAACAAATTCTCTAAAAATCATGCTGTATTTAATAGAACCCAAACCAATGAATTATATGGGTTTGACGTGCAAGCAAGTCCAAAAACGTAACACACAAGTTGCAAATTTTCAAAATAATTAGGATTCATGGAAAAACTTCATTTGAAGACAACCCTATTGCTTTCCTACACTGTCTTCTTCATTTGAAATGGATTTCAAAACAAATTCTCTAAAAATCATGTTGTATTTAATAGAACCCAAACCAATGAATTATATGGGTTTGACGTGCAAGCAAGTCCAAAAACGTAACACACAAGTTGCAAATTTTCAAAATAATTCCGATTCATGGAAAAACTTCATTTTAAGACAACCCGATTGCTTTCCTACACTGTCTTCTTCATTTGAAATGGATTTCAAAACAAATTCTCTAAAAATCATGCTGTATTTAATAGAACCCAAACCAATGAATTATATGGGTTTGACGTGCAAGCATGTCCAAAAACGTAACACACAAGTTGCAAATCTTCAAGATAATTGGGATTCATGGAAAAACTTAATTTGAAGACAACCCTATTGCTTTCCTACACTGTCTTCTTCATTTGAAATGGATTTCAAAACAAATTCTCTAAAAATCATGCTGTATTTAATAGAACCCAAACCAATGAATTATATGGGTTTGACGTGCAAGCAAGTCCAAAAACGTAACACACAAGTTGCAAATTTTCAAAATAATTAGGATTCATGGGAAAACTTAATTTGAAGACAACCCTATTGCTTTCCTACACTGTCTTCTTCATTTGAAATGGATTTCAAAACAAATTCTCTAAAAATCATGCTGTATTTAATAGAACCCAAACCAATGAATTATATGGGTTTGACGTGCAAGCATGTCCAAAAACGTAACACACAAGTTGCAAATCTTCAAGATAATTGGGATTCATGGAAAAACTTAATTTGAAGACAACCCTATTGCTTTCCTACACTGTCTTCTTCATTTGAAATGGATTTCAAAACAAATTCTCTAAAAATCATGCTGTATTTAATAGAACCCAAACCAATGAATTATATGGGTTTGACGTGCAAGCAAGTCCAAAAACGTAACACACAAGTTGCAAATTTTCAAAATAATTAGGATTCATGGAAAAACTTAATTTGAAGACAACCCTATTGCTTTCCTACACTGTCTTCTTCATTTGAAATGGATTTCAAAACAAATTCTCTAAAAATCATGCTGTATTTAATAGAACCCAAACCAATGAATTATATGGGTTTGACGTGCAAGCAAGTCCAAAAACGTAACACACAAGTTGCAAATGTTCAAAATAATTAGGATTCATGGAAAAACTTCATTTGAAGACAACCCTATTGCTTTCCTACACTGTCTTCTTCATTTGAAATGGATTTCAAAACAAATTCTCTAAAAATCATGCTGTATTTAATAGAACCCAAACCAATGAATTATATGGGTTTGACGTGCAAGCATGTCCAAAAACGTAACACACAAGTTGCAAATCTTCAAGATAATTGGGATTCATGGAAAAACTTAATTTTAAGACAACCCTATTGCTTTCCTACACTGTCTTCTTCATTTGAATTGGATTTCAAAACAAATTCTCTAAAAATCATGCTGTATTTAATAGAACCCAAACCAATGAATTATATGGGTTTGACGTGCAAGCAAGTCCAAAAACGTAACACACAAGTTGCAAATTTTCAAAATAATTAGGATTCATGGAAAAACTTCATTTGAAGACAACCCTATTGCTTTCCTACACTGTCTTCTTGATTTGAAATGGATTTCAAAACAAATTCTCTAAAAATCATGCTGTATTTAATAGAACCCAAACCAATGAATTATATGGGTTTGACGTGCAAGCATGTCCAAAAACGTAACACACAAGTTGCAAATCTTCAAGATAATTGGGATTCATGGAAAAACTTTATTTGAAGACAACCCTATTGCTTTCCTACACTGTCTTCTTCATTTGAAATGGATTTCAAAACAAATTCTCTAAAAATCATGCTGTATTTAATAGAACCCAAACCAATGAATTATATGGGTTTGACGTGCAAGCAAGTCCAAAAACGTAACACACAAGTTGCAAATTTTCAAAATAATTAGGATTCATGGAAAAACTTCATTTGAAGACAACCCTATTGCTTTCCTACACTGTCTTCTTCATTTGAAATGGATTTCAAAACAAATTCTCTAAAAATCATGCTGTATTTAATAGAACCCAAACCAATGAATTATATGGGTTTGACGTGCAAGCAAGTCCAAAAACGTAACACACAAGTTGCAAATGTTCAAAATAATTCCGATTCATGGAAAAACTTCATTTGAAGACAACCCTATTGCTTTCCTACACTGTCTTCTTCATTTGAAATGGATTTCAAAACAAATTCTCTAAAAATCATGCTGTATTTAATAGAACCCAAACCAATGAATTATATGGGTTTGACGTGCAAGCATGTCCAAAAACGTAACACACAAGTTGCAAATCTTCAAGATAATTGGGATTCATGGAAAAACTTAATTTGAAGACAACCCTATTGCTTTCCTACACTGTCTTCTTCATTTGAAATGGATTTCAAAACAAATTCTCTAAAAATCATGCTGTATTTAATAGAACCCAAACCAATGAATTATATGGGTTTGACGTGCAAGCAAGTCCAAAAACGTAACACACAAGTTGCAAATTTTCAAAATAATTAGGATTCATGGGAAAACTTCATTTGAAGACAACCCTATTGCTTTCCTACACTGTCTTCTTCATTTGAAATGGATTTCAAAACAAATTCTCTAAAAATCATGCTGTATTTAATAGAACCCAAACCAATGAATTATATGGGTTTGACGTGCAAGCAAGTCCAAAAACGTAACACACAAGTTGCAAATGTTCAAAATAATTCCGATTCATGGAAAAACTTCATTTGAAGACAACCCTATTGCTTTCCTACACTGTCTTCTTCATTTGAAATGGATTTCAAAACAAATTCTCTAAAAATCATGCTGTATTTAATAGAACCCAAACCAATGAATTATATGGGTTTGACGTGCAAGCAAGTCCAAAAACGTAACACACAAGTTGCAAATGTTCAAAATAATTCCGATTCATGGAAAAACTTCATTTGAAGACAACCCTATTGCTTTCCTACACTGTCTTCTTCATTTGAAATGGATTTCAAAACAAATTCTCTAAAAATCATGCTGTATTTAATAGAACCCAAACCAATGAATTATATGGGTTTGACGTGCAAGCATGTCCAAAAACGTAACACACAAGTTGCAAATCTTCAAGATAATTGGGATTCATGGAAAAACTTAATTTGAAGACAACCCTATTGCTTTCCTACACTGTCTTCTTCATTTGAAATGGATTTCAAAACAAATTCTCTAAAAATCATGCTGTATTTAATAGAACCCAAACCAATGAATTATATGGGTTTGACGTGCAAGCAAGTCCAAAAACGTAACACACAAGTTGCAAATTTTCAAAATAATTAGGATTCATGGGAAAACTTCATTTGAAGACAACCCTATTGCTTTCCTACACTGTCTTCTTCATTTGAAATGGATTTCAAAACAAATTCTCTAAAAATCATGCTGTATTTAATAGAACCCAAACCAATGAATTATATGGGTTTGACGTGCAAGCAAGTCCAAAAACGTAACACACAAGTTGCAAATGTTCAAAATAATTCCGATTCATGGAAAAACTTCATTTGAAGACAACCCTATTGCTTTCCTACACTGTCTTCTTCATTTGAAATGGATTTCAAAACAAATTCTCTAAAAATCATGCTGTATTTAATAGAACCCAAACCAATGAATTATATGGGTTTGACGTGCAAGCAAGTCCAAAAACGTAACACACAAGTTGCAAATGTTCAAAATAATTCCGATTCATGGAAAAACTTCATTTGAAGACAACCCTATTGCTTTCCTACACTGTCTTCTTCATTTGAAATGGATTTCAAAACAAATTCTCTAAAAATCATGCTGTATTTAATAGAACCCAAACCAATGAATTATATGGGTTTGACGTGCAAGCATGTCCAAAAACGTAACACACAAGTTGCAAATCTTCAAGATAATTGGGATTCATGGAAAAACTTAATTTGAAGACAACCCTATTGCTTTCCTACACTGTCTTCTTCATTTGAAATGGATTTCAAAACAAATTCTCTAAAAATCATGCTGTATTTAATAGAACCCAAACCAATGAATTATATGGGTTTGACGTGCAAGCAAGTCCAAAAACGTAACACACAAGTTGCAAATTTTCAAAATAATTAGGATTCATGGGAAAACTTCATTTGAAGACAACCCTATTGCTTTCCTACACTGTCTTCTTCATTTGAAATGGATTTCAAAACAAATTCTCTAAAAATCATGCTGTATTTAATAGAACCCAAACCAATGAATTATATGGGTTTGACGTGCAAGCAAGTCCAAAAACGTAACACACAAGTTGCAAATGTTCAAAATAATTCCGATTCATGGAAAAACTTCATTTGAAGACAACCCTATTGCTTTCCTACACTGTCTTCTTCATTTGAAATGGATTTCAAAACAAATTCTCTAAAAATCATGCTGTATTTAATAGAACCCAAACCAATGAATTATATGGGTTTGACGTGCAAGCATGTCCAAAAACGTAACACACAAGTTGCAAATCTTCAAGATAATTGGGATTCATGGAAAAACTTAATTTGAAGACAACCCTATTGCTTTCCTACACTGTCTTCTTCATTTGAAATGGATTTCAAAACAAATTCTCTAAAAATCATGCTGTATTTAATAGAACCCAAACCAATGAATTATATGGGTTTGACGTGCAAGCAAGTCCAAAAACGTAACACACAAGTTGCAAATTTTCAAAATAATTAGGATTCATGGGAAAACTTAATTTGAAGACAACCCTATTGCTTTCCTACACTGTCTTCTTCATTTGAAATGGATTTCAAAACAAATTCTCTAAAAATCATGCTGTATTTAATAGAACCCAAACCAATGAATTATATGGGTTTGACGTGCAAGCAAGTCCAAAATCGTAACACACAAGTTGCAAATTTTCAAAATAATTCCGATTCATGGAAAAACTTCATTTGAAGACAACCCTATTGCTTTCCTACACTGTCTTCTTCATTTGAAATGGATTTCAAAACAAATTCTCTAAAAATCATGCTGTATTTAATAGAACCCAAACCAATGAATTATATGGGTTTGACGTGCAAGCAAGTCCAAAAACGTAACACACAAGTTGCAAATGTTCAAAATAATTCCGATTCATGGAAAAACTTCATTTGAAGACAACCCTATTGCTTTCCTACACTGTCTTCTTCATTTGAAATGGATTTCAAAACAAATTCTCTAAAAATCATGCTGTATTTAATAGAACCCAAACCAATGAATTATATGGGTTTGACGTGCAAGCAAGTCCAAAAACGTAACACACAAGTTGCAAATTTTCAAAATAATTAGGATTCATGGGAAAACTTCATTTGAAGACAACCCTATTGCTTTCCTACACTGTCTTCTTCATTTGAAATGGATTTCAAAACAAATTCTCTAAAAATCATGCTGTATTTAATAGAACCCAAACCAATGAATTATATGGGTTTGACGTGCAAGCAAGTCCAAAAACGTAACACACAAGTTGCAAATGTTCAAAATAATTCCGATTCATGGAAAAACTTCATTTGAAGACAACCCTATTGCTTTCCTACACTGTCTTCTTCATTTGAAATGGATTTCAAAACAAATTCTCTAAAAATCATGCTGTATTTAATAGAACCCAAACCAATGAATTATATGGGTTTGACGTGCAAGCAAGTCCAAAAACGTAACACACAAGTTGCAAATGTTCAAAATAATTCCGATTCATGGAAAAACTTCATTTGAAGACAACCCTATTGCTTTCCTACACTGTCTTCTTCATTTGAAATGGATTTCAAAACAAATTCTCTAAAAATCATGCTGTATTTAATAGAACCCAAACCAATGAATTATATGGGTTTGACGTGCAAGCATGTCCAAAAACGTAACACACAAGTTGCAAATCTTCAAGATAATTGGGATTCATGGAAAAACTTAATTTGAAGACAACCCTATTGCTTTCCTACACTGTCTTCTTCATTTGAAATGGATTTCAAAACAAATTCTCTAAAAATCATGCTGTATTTAATAGAACCCAAACCAATGAATTATATGGGTTTGACGTGCAAGCATGTCCAAAAACGTAACACACAAGTTGCAAATTTTCAAGATAATTGGGATTCATGGAAAAACTTAATTTGAAGACAACCCTATTGCTTTCCTACACTGTCTTCTTCATTTGAAATGGATTTCAAAACAAATTCTCTAAAAATCATGCTGTATTTAATAGAACCCAAACCAATGAATTATATGGGTTTGACGTCCAAGCAAGTCCAAAATCGTAACACACAAGTTGCAAATTTTCAAAATAATTCCGATTCATGGAAAAACTTCATTTGAAGACAACCCTATTGCTTTCCTACACTGTCTTCTTCATTTGAAATGGATTTCAAAACAAATACTATAAAAATCATGCTGTATTTAATAGAACTTAAACCAATGATTTATATGGGTTTGACGTGCAAGCATACCCAAAAACGTAACACAGAAGTTGCAAATGTTCAAAATAATTAGGATTCATGGGAAAACTTCATTTGAAGACAACCCTATTGCTTTCCTACACTGTCTTCTTCATTTGAAATGGATTTCAAAACAAATTCTCTAAAAATCATGCTGTATTTAATAGAACCCAAACCACTGAATTATATGGGTTTGACGTGCAAGCAAGTCCAAAAACGTAACACACAAGTTGCAAATTTTCAAAATAATTAGGATTCATGGGAAAACTTCATTTGAAGACAACCCTATTGCTTTCCTACACTGTCTTCTTCATTTGAAATGGATTTCAAAACAAATTCTCTAAAAATCATGCTGTATTTAATAGAACCCAAACCAATGAATTATATGGGTTTGACGTGCAAGCATGTCCAAAAACGTAACACACAAGTTGCAAATCTTCAAGATAATTGGGATTCATGGAAAAACTTAATTTGAAGACAACCCTATTGCTTTCCTACACTGTCTTCTTCATTTGAAATGGATTTCAAAACAAATTCTCTAAAAATCATGCTGTATTTAATAGAACCCAAACCAATGAATTATATGGGTTTGACGTGCAAGCAAGTCCAAAATCGTAACACACAAGTTGCAAATTTTCAAAATAATTAGGATTCATGGGAAAACTTCATTTGAAGACAACCCTATTGCTTTCCTACACTGTCTTCTTCATTTGAAATGGATTTCAAAACGAATTCTCTAAAAATCATGCTGTATTTAATAGAACCCAAACCAATGAATTATATGGGTTTGACGTGCAAGCATGTCCAAAAACGTAACACACAAGTTGCAAATCTTCAAGATAATTGGGATTCATGGAAAAACTTAATTTGAAGACAACCCTATTGCTTTCCTACACTGTCTTCTTCATTTGAAATGGATTTCAAAACAAATTCTCTAAAAATCATGCTGTATTTAATAGAACCCAAACCAATGAATTATATGGGTTTGACGTGCAAGCAAGTCCAAAAACGTAACACACAAGTTGCAAATTTTCAAAATAATTAGGATTCATGGGAAAACTTCATTTGAAGACAACCCTATTGCTTTCCTACACTGTCTTCTTCATTTGAAATGGATTTCAAAACAAATTCTCTAAAAATCATGCTGTATTTAATAGAACCCAAACCACTGAATTATATGGGTTTGACGTGCAAGCAAGTCCAAAAACGTAACACACAAGTTGCAAATTTTCAAAATAATTAGGATTCATGGGAAAACTTCATTTGAAGACAACCCTATTGCTTTCCTACACTGTCTTCTTCATTTGAAATGGATTTCAAAACAAATTCTCTAAAAATCATGCTGTATTTAATAGAACCCAAACCAATGAATTATATGGGTTTGACGTGCAAGCATGTCCAAAAACGTAACACACAAGTTGCAAATCTTCAAGATAATTGGGATTCATGGAAAAACTTAATTTGAAGACAACCCTATTGCTTTCCTACACTGTCTTCTTCATTTGAAATGGATTTCAAAACAAATTCTCTAAAAATCATGCTGTATTTAATAGAACCCAAACCAATGAATTATATGGGTTTGACGTGCAAGCAAGTCCAAAATCGTAACACACAAGTTGCAAATTTTCAAGATAATTGGGATTCATGGAAAAACTTAATTTGAAGACAACCCTATTGCTTTCCTACACTGTCTTCTTCATTTGAAATGGATTTCAAAACAAATTCTCTAAAAATCATGCTGTATTTAATAGAACCCAAACCAATGAATTATATGGGTTTGACGTGCAAGCAAGTCCAAAATCGTAACACACAAGTTGCAAATTTTCAAAATAATTAGGATTCATGGGAAAACTTCATTTGAAGACAACCCTATTGCTTTCCTACACTGTCTTCTTCATTTGAAATGGATTTCAAAACAAATTCTCTAAAAATCATGCTGTATTTAATAGAACCCAAACCAATGAATTATATGGGTTTGACGTGCAAGCAAGTCCAAAAACGTAACACACAAGTTGCAAATTTTCAAAATAATTAGGATTCATGGAAAAACTTCATTTGAAGACAACCCTATTGCTTTCCTACACTGTCTTCTTTATATGAAATGGATTTCAAAACAAATACTCTAAAAATCATGCTGTATTTAATAGACCCAAACCAATGAATTATATGGGTTTGACGTGCAAGCAAGTCCAAAAACGTAACACACAAGTTGCAAATGTTCAAAATAATTAGGATTCATGGAAGAACTTCATTTTAAGACAACCCTATTGCTTTCCTACACTGTCTTCTTCATTTGAAATGGATTTCAAAACAAATTCTCTAAAAATCATGCTGTATTTAATAGAACCCAAACCAATGAATTATATGGGTTTGACGTGCAAGCAAGTCCAAAAACGTAACACACAAGTTGCAATTTTTCAAAATAATTAGGATTCATGGAAAAACTTAATTTTAAGACAACCCTATTGCTTTCCTACACTGTCTTCTTTATATGAAATGGATTTCAAAACAAATACTCTAAAAATCATGCTGTATTTAATAGACCCAAACCAATAAATTATATGGGTTTGACGTGCAAGCAAGTCCAAAAACGTAACACACAAGTTGCAAATTTTCAAAATAATTAGGATTCATGGGAAAACTTCATTTGAAGACAACCCTATTGCTTTCCTACACTGTCTTCTTCATTTGAAATGGATTTCAAAACAAATTCTCTAAAAATCATGCTGTATTTAATAGAACCCAAACCAATGAATTATATGGGTTTGACGTGCAAGCAAGTCCAAAATCGTAACACACAAGTTGCAAATTTTCAAAATAATTCCGATTCATGGAAAAACTTCATTTGAAGACAACCCTATTGCTTTCCTACACTGTCTTCTTCATTTGAAATGGATTTCAAAACAAATTCTCTAAAAATCATGCTGTATTTAATAGAACCCAAACCAATGAATTATATGGGTTTGACGTGCAAGCATGTCCAAAAACGTAACACACAAGTTGCAAATCTTCAAGATAATTGGGATTCATGGAAAAACTTAATTTGAAGACAACCCTATTGCTTTCCTACACTGTCTTCTTCATTTGAAATGGATTTCAAAACAAATTCTCTAAAAATCATGCTGTATTTAATAGAACCCAAACCAATGAATTATATGGGTTTGACGTGCAAGCAAGTCCAAAAACGTAACACACAAGTTGCAAATTTTCAAAATAATTAGGATTCATGGGAAAACTTCATTTGAAGACAACCCTATTGCTTTCCTACACTGTCTTCTTCATTTGAAATGGATTTCAAAACAAATTCTCTAAAAATCATGCTGTATTTAATAGAACCCAAACCAATGAATTATATGGGTTTGACGTGCAAGCAAGTCCAAAAACGTAACACACAAGTTGCAAATTTTCAAAATAATTAGGATTCATGGAAAAACTTAATTTTAAGACAACCCTATTGCTTTCCTACACTGTCTTCTTTATATGAAATGGATTTCAAAACAAATACTCTAAAAATCATGCTGTATTTAATAGACCCAAACCAATGAATTATATGGGTTTGACGTGCAAGCAAGTCCAAAAACGTAAAACACAAGTTGCAAATGTTCAAAATAATTAGGATTCATGGAAAAACTTCATTTTAAGACAACCCTATTGCTTTCCTACACTGTCTTCTTCATTTGAAATGGATTTCAAAACAAATTCTCTAAAAATCATGCTGTATTTAATAGAACCCAAACCAATGAATTATTTGGGTTTGACGTGCAAGCATGTCCAAAAACGTAACACACAAGTTGCAAATGTTCAAAATAATTAGGATTCATGGAAAAACTTAATTTGAAGACAACCCTATTGCTTTCCTACACTGTCTTCTTCATTTGAAATGGATTTCAAAACAAATACTCTAAAAATCATGCTGTATTTAATAGACCCAAACCAATAAATTATATGGGTTTGACGTGCAAGCAAGTCCAAAAACGTAACACACAAGTTGCAAATGTTCAAAATAATTAGGATTCATGGAAAAACTTCATTTTAAGACAACCCTATTGCTTTCCTACACTGTCTTCTTCATTTGAAATGGATTTCAAAACAAATTCTCTAAAAATCATGCTGTATTTAATAGAACCCAAACCAATGAATTATATGGGTTTGACGTGCAAGCAAGTCCAAAAACGTAACACACAAGTTGCAAATTTTCAAAATAATTAGGATTCATGGAAAAACTTCATTTTAAGACAACCCTATTGCTTTCCTACACTGTCTTCTTTATATGAAATGGATTTCAAAACAAATACTCTAAAAATCATGCTGTATTTAATAGACCCAAACCAATAAATTATATGGGTTTGACGTGCAAGCAAGTCCAAAAACGTAACACACAAGTTGCAAATGTTCAAAATAATTAGGATTCATGGAAAAACTTAATTTGAAGACAACCCTATTGCTTTCCTACACTGTCTTCTTCATTTGAAATGGATTTCAAAACAAATACTCTAAAAATCATGCTGTATTTAATAGACCCAAACCAATAAATTATATGGGTTTGACGTGCAAGCAAGTCCAAAAACGTAACACACAAGTTGCAAATGTTCAAAATAATTAGGATTCATGGAAAAACTTAATTTGAAGACAACCCTATTGCTTTCCTACACTGTCTTCTTCATTTGAAATGGATTTCAAAACAAATACTCTAAAAATCATGCTGTATTTAATAGACCCAAACCAATAAATTATATGGGTTTGACGTGCAAGCAAGTCCAAAAACGTAACACACAAGTTGCAAATTTTCAAAATAATTAGGATTCATGGAAAAACTTAATTTGAAGACAACCCTATTGCTTTCCTACACTGTCTTCTTCATTTGAAATGGATTTCAAAACAAATTCTCTAAAAATCATGCTGTATTTAATAGAACCCAAACCAATGAATTATATGGGTTTGACGTGCAAGCAAGTCCAAAAACGTAACACACAAGTTGCAAATTTTCAAAATAATTAGGATTCATGGAAAAACTTAATTTTAAGACAACCCTATTGCTTTCCTACACTGTCTTCTTTATATGAAATGGATTTCAAAACAAATACTCTAAAAATCATGCTGTATTTAATAGACCCAAACCAATAAATTATATGGGTTTGACGTGCAAGCAAGTCCAAAAACGTAACACACAAGTTGCAAATTTTCAAAATAATTAGGATTCATGGGAAAACTTCATTTGAAGACAACCCTATTGCTTTCCTACACTGTCTTCTTCATTTGAAATGGATTTCAAAACAAATTCTCTAAAAATCATGCTGTATTTAATAGAACCCAAACCAATGAATTATATGGGTTTGACGTGCAAGCAAGTCCAAAATCGTAACACACAAGTTGCAAATTTTCAAAATAATTCCGATTCATGGAAAAACTTCATTTGAAGACAACCCTATTGCTTTCCTACACTGTCTTCTTCATTTGAAATGGATTTCAAAACAAATTCTCTAAAAATCATGCTGTATTTAATAGAACCCAAACCAATGAATTATATGGGTTTGACGTGCAAGCATGTCCAAAAACGTAACACACAAGTTGCAAATCTTCAAGATAATTGGGATTCATGGAAAAACTTAATTTGAAGACAACCCTATTGCTTTCCTACACTGTCTTCTTCATTTGAAATGGATTTCAAAACAAATTCTCTAAAAATCATGCTGTATTTAATAGAACCCAAACCAATGAATTATATGGGTTTGACGTGCAAGCAAGTCCAAAAACGTAACACACAAGTTGCAAATTTTCAAAATAATTAGGATTCATGGGAAAACTTCATTTGAAGACAACCCTATTGCTTTCCTACACTGTCTTCTTCATTTGAAATGGATTTCAAAACAAATACTCTAAAAATCATGCTGTATTTAATAGAACCCAAACCAATGAATTATTTGGGTTTGACGTGCAAGCATGTCCAAAAACGTAACACACATGTTGCAAATGTTCAAAATAATTAGGATTCATGGAAAAACTTAATTTGAAGACAACCCTATTGCTTTCCTACACTGTCTTCTTCATTTGAAATGGATTTCAAAACAAATACTCTAAAAATCATGCTGTATTTAATAGAACTTAAACCAATGATTTATATGGGTTTGACGTGCAAGCATACCCAAAAACGTAACACAGAAGTTGCAAATGTTCAAAATAATTAGGATTCATGGAAAAACTTCATTTTAAGACAACCCGATTGCTTTCCTACACTGTCTTCTTCATTTGAAATGGATTTCAAAACAAATACTCTAAAAATCATGCTGTATTTAATAGAACTTAAACCAATGATTTATATGGGTTTGACGTGCAAGCATACCCAAAAACGTAACACAGAAGTTGCAAATGTTCAAAATAATTAGGATTCATGGAAAAACTTCATTTTAAGACAACCCGATTGCTTTCCTACACTGTCTTCTTCATTTGAAATGGATTTCAAAACAAATACTCTAAAAATCATGCTGTATTTAATAGAACTTAAACCAATGATTTATATGGGTTTGACGTGCAAGCATACCCAAAAACGTAACACAGAAGTTGCAAATCTTCAAGATAATTGGGATTCATGGAAAAACTTAATTTGAAGACAACCCTATTGCTTTCCTACACTGTCTTCTTCATTTGAAATGGATTTCAAAACAAATTCTCTAAAAATCATGCTGTATTTAATAGAACCCAAACCAATGAATTATATGGGTTTGACGTGCAAGCAAGTCCAAAAACGTAACACACAAGTTGCAAATTTTCAAAATAATTCGGATTCATGGAAAAACTTCATTTGAAGACAACCCTATTGCTTTCCTACACTGTCTTCTTCATTTGAAATGGATTTCAAAACAAATACTCTAAAAATCATGCTGTATTTAATAGAACTTAAACCAATGATTTATATGGGTTTGACGTGCAAGCATACCCAAAAACGTAACACACAAGTTGCAAATCTTCAAGATAATTGGGATTCATGGAAAAACTTAATTTGAAGACAACCCTATTGCTTTCCTACACTGTCTTCTTCATTTGAAATGGATTTCAAAACAAATTCTCTAAAAATCATGCTGTATTTAATAGAACCCAAACCAATGAATTATATGGGTTTGACGTGCAAGCAAGTCCAAAAACGTAACACACAAGTTGCAAATTTTCAAAATAATTAGGATTCATGGAAAAACTTGATTTGAAGACAACCCTATTGCTTTCCTACACTGTCTTCTTCATTTGAAATGGATTTCAAAACAAATTCTCTAAAAATCATGCTGTATTTAATAGAACCCAAACCAATGAATTATATGGGTTTGACGTGCAAGCATGTCCAAAAACGTAACACACAAGTTGCAAATCTTCATGATAATTGGGATTCATGGAAAAACTTAATTTTAAGACAACCCTATTGCTTTCCTACACTGTCTTCTTCATTTGAAATGGATTTCAAAACAAATTCTGTAAAAATCATGCTCTATTTAATAGAACCCAAACCAATGAATTATATGGGTTTGACGTGCAAGCAAGTCCAAAAACGTAACACACAAGTTGCAAATTTTCAAAATAATTAGGATTCATGGAAAAACTTCATTTTAAGACAACCCGATTGCTTTCCTACACTGTCTTTTTCATTTGAAATGGATTTCAAAACAAATACTCTAAAAATCATGCTGTATTTAATAGAACTTAAACCAATGATTTATATGGGTTTGACGTGCAAGCATACCCAAAAACGTAACACAGAAGTTGCAAATGTTCAAAATAATTCGGATTCATGGAAAAACTTCATTTTAAGACAACCCGATTGCTTTCCTACACTGTCTTCTTCATTTGAAATGGATTTCAAAACAAATACTCTAAAAATCATGCTGTATTTAATAGAACTTAAACCAATGATTTATATGGGTTTGACGTGCAAGCATACCCAAAAACGTAACACACAAGTTGCAAATCTTCAAGATAATTGGGATTCATGGAAAAACTTAATTTGAAGACAACCCTATTGCTTTCCTACACTGTCTTCTTCATTTGAAATGGATTTCAAAACAAATTCTCTAAAAATCATGCTGTATTTAATAGAACCCAAACCAATGAATTATATGGGTTTGACGTGCAAGCAAGTCCAAAAACGTAACACACAAGTTGCAAATTTTCAAAATAATTCGGATTCATGGAAAAACTTCATTTGAAGACAACCCTATTGCTTTCCTACACTGTCTTCTTCATTTGAAATGGATTTCAAAACAAATACTCTAAAAATCATGCTGTATTTAATAGAACTTAAACCAATGATTTATATGGGTTTGACGTGCAAGCATACCCAAAAACGTAACACACAAGTTGTAAATCTTCAAGATAATTGGGATTCATGGAAAAACTTAATTTGAAGACAACCCTATTGCTTTCCTACACTGTCTTCTTCATTTGAAATGGATTTCAAAACAAATTCTGTAAAAATCATGCTCTATTTAATAGAACCCAAACCAATGAATTATATGGGTTTGACGTGCAAGCAAGTCCAAAAACGTAACACACAAGTTGCAAATGTTCAAAATAATTAGGATTCATGGAAAAACTTCATTTGAAGACAACCCTATTGCTTTCCTACACTGTCTTCTTCATTTGAAATGGATTTCAAAACAAATTCTCTAAAAATCATGCTGTATTTAATAGAACCCAAACCAATGAATTATATGGGTTTGACGTGCAAGCATGTCCAAAAACGTAACACACAAGTTGCAAATCTTCAAGATAATTGGGATTCATGGAAAAACTTAATTTGAAGACAACCCTATTGCTTTCCTACACTGTCTTCTTCATTTGAAATGGATTTCAAAACAAATTCTCTAAAAATCATGCTGTATTTAATAGAACCCAAACCAATGAATTATATGGGTTTGACGTGCAAGCAAGTCCAAAAACGTAACACACAAGTTGCAAATTTTCAAAATAATTAGGATTCATGGGAAAACTTCATTTGAAGACAACCCTATTGCTTTCCTACACTGTCTTCTTCATTTGAAATGGATTTCAAAACAAATACTCTAAAAATCATGCTGTATTTAATAGAACCCAAACCAATGAATTATTTGGGTTTGACGTGCAAGCATGTCCAAAAACGTAACACACATGTTGCAAATGTTCAAAATAATTAGGATTCATGGAAAAACTTAATTTGAAGACAACCCTATTGCTTTCCTACACTGTCTTCTTCATTTGAAATGGATTTCAAAACAAATACTCTAAAAATCATGCTGTATTTAATAGAACTTAAACCAATGATTTATATGGGTTTGACGTGCAAGCATACCCAAAAACGTAACACAGAAGTTGCAAATGTTCAAAATAATTAGGATTCATGGAAAAACTTCATTTTAAGACAACCCGATTGCTTTCCTACACTGTCTTCTTCATTTGAAATGGATTTCAAAACAAATACTCTAAAAATCATGCTGTATTTAATAGAACTTAAACCAATGATTTATATGGGTTTGACGTGCAAGCATACCCAAAAACGTAACACAGAAGTTGCAAATGTTCAAAATAATTAGGATTCATGGAAAAACTTCATTTTAAGACAACCCGATTGCTTTCCTACACTGTCTTCTTCATTTGAAATGGATTTCAAAACAAATACTCTAAAAATCATGCTGTATTTAATAGAACTTAAACCAATGATTTATATGGGTTTGACGTGCAAGCATACCCAAAAACGTAACACAGAAGTTGCAAATCTTCAAGATAATTGGGATTCATGGAAAAACTTAATTTGAAGACAACCCTATTGCTTTCCTACACTGTCTTCTTCATTTGAAATGGATTTCAAAACAAATTCTCTAAAAATCATGCTGTATTTAATAGAACCCAAACCAATGAATTATATGGGTTTGACGTGCAAGCAAGTCCAAAAACGTAACACACAAGTTGCAAATTTTCAAAATAATTCGGATTCATGGAAAAACTTCATTTGAAGACAACCCTATTGCTTTCCTACACTGTCTTCTTCATTTGAAATGGATTTCAAAACAAATACTCTAAAAATCATGCTGTATTTAATAGAACTTAAACCAATGATTTATATGGGTTTGACGTGCAAGCATACCCAAAAACGTAACACACAAGTTGCAAATCTTCAAGATAATTGGGATTCATGGAAAAACTTAATTTGAAGACAACCCTATTGCTTTCCTACACTGTCTTCTTCATTTGAAATGGATTTCAAAACAAATTCTCTAAAAATCATGCTGTATTTAATAGAACCCAAACCAATGAATTATATGGGTTTGACGTGCAAGCAAGTCCAAAAACGTAACACACAAGTTGCAAATTTTCAAAATAATTAGGATTCATGGAAAAACTTGATTTGAAGACAACCCTATTGCTTTCCTACACTGTCTTCTTCATTTGAAATGGATTTCAAAACAAATTCTCTAAAAATCATGCTGTATTTAATAGAACCCAAACCAATGAATTATATGGGTTTGACGTGCAAGCATGTCCAAAAACGTAACACACAAGTTGCAAATCTTCATGATAATTGGGATTCATGGAAAAACTTAATTTTAAGACAACCCTATTGCTTTCCTACACTGTCTTCTTCATTTGAAATGGATTTCAAAACAAATTCTGTAAAAATCATGCTCTATTTAATAGAACCCAAACCAATGAATTATATGGGTTTGACGTGCAAGCAAGTCCAAAAACGTAACACACAAGTTGCAAATTTTCAAAATAATTAGGATTCATGGAAAAACTTCATTTTAAGACAACCCGATTGCTTTCCTACACTGTCTTTTTCATTTGAAATGGATTTCAAAACAAATACTCTAAAAATCATGCTGTATTTAATAGAACTTAAACCAATGATTTATATGGGTTTGACGTGCAAGCATACCCAAAAACGTAACACAGAAGTTGCAAATGTTCAAAATAATTCGGATTTATGGAAAAACTTCATTTTAAGACAACCCGATTGCTTTCCTACACTGTCTTCTTCATTTGAAATGGATTTCAAAACAAATACTCTAAAAATCATGCTGTATTTAATAGAACTTAAACCAATGATTTATATGGGTTTGACGTGCAAGCATACCCAAAAACGTAACACACAAGTTGCAAATCTTCAAGATAATTGGGATTCATGGAAAAACTTAATTTGAAGACAACCCTATTGCTTTCCTACACTGTCTTCTTCATTTGAAATGGATTTCAAAACAAATTCTCTAAAAATCATGCTGTATTTAATAGAACCCAAACCAATGAATTATATGGGTTTGACGTGCAAGCAAGTCCAAAAACGTAACACACAAGTTGCAAATTTTCAAAATAATTCGGATTCATGGAAAAACTTCATTTGAAGACAACCCTATTGCTTTCCTACACTGTCTTCTTCATTTGAAATGGATTTCAAAACAAATACTCTAAAAATCATGCTGTATTTAATAGAACTTAAACCAATGATTTATATGGGTTTGACGTGCAAGCATACCCAAAAACGTAACACACAAGTTGTAAATCTTCAAGATAATTGGGATTCATGGAAAAACTTAATTTGAAGACAACCCTATTGCTTTCCTACACTGTCTTCTTCATTTGAAATGGATTTCAAAACAAATTTTGTAAAAATCATGCTCTATTTAATAGAACCCAAACCAATGAATTATATGGGTTTGACGTGCAAGCAAGTCCAAAAACGTAACACACAAGTTGCAAATGTTCAAAATAATTAGGATTCATGGAAAAACTTCATTTGAAGACAACCCTATTGCTTTCCTACACTGTCTTCTTCATTTGAAATGGATTTCAAAACAAATTCTCTAAAAATCATGCTGTATTTAATAGAACCCAAACCAATGAATTATATGGGTTTGACGTGCAAGCAAGTCCAAAAACGTAACACACAAGTTGCAAATGTTCAAAATAATTAGGATTCATGGAAAAACTTCATTTGAAGACAACCCTATTGCTTTCCTACACTGTCTTCTTCATTTGAAATGGATTTCAAAACAAATTCTCTAAAAATCATGCTGTATTTAATAGAACCCAAACCAATGAATTATATGGGTTTGACGTGCAAGCATGTCCAAAAACGTAACACACAAGTTGCAAATCTTCAAGATAATTGGGATTCATGGAAAAACTTCATTTGAAGACAACCCTATTGCTTTCCTACACTGTCTTCTTCATTTGAAATGGATTTCAAAACAAATTCTGTAAAAATCATGCTCTATTTAATAGAACCCAAACCAATGAATTATATGGGTTTGACGTGCAAGCAAGTCCAAAAACGTAACACACAAGTTGCAAATTTTCAAAATAATTAGGATTCATGGAAAAACTTCATTTTAAGACAACCCTATTGCTTTCCTACACTGTCTTCTTCATTTGAAATGGATTTCAAAACAAATACTCTAAAAATCATGCTGTATTTAATAGAACATAAACCAATGATTTATATGGGTTTGACGTGCAAGCATACCCAAAAACGTAACACACAAGTTGCAAATGTTCAAGATAATTAGGATTCATGGAAAAACTTCATTTTAAGACAACCCGATTGCTTTCCTACACTGTCTTCTTCATTTGAAATGGATTTCAAAACAAATACTCTAAAAATCATGCTGTATTTAATAGAACTTAAACCAATGATTTATATGGGTTTGACGTGCAAGCATACCCAAAAACGTAACACACAAGTTGCAAATCTTCAAGATAATTGGGATTCATGGAAAAACTTCATTTGAAGACAACCCTATTGCTTTCCTACACTGTCTTCTTCATTTGAAATGGATTTCAAAACAAATTCTCTAAAAATCATGCTGTATTTAATAGAACCCAAACCAATGAATTATATGGGTTTGACGTGCAAGCATGTCCAAAAACGTAACACACAAGTTGCAAATCTTCAAGATAATTGGGATTCATGGAAAAACTTAATTTGAAGACAACCCTATTGCTTTCCTACACTGTCTTCTTCATTTGAAATGGATTTCAAAACAAATTCTCTAAAAATCATGCTGTATTTAATAGAACCCAAACCAATGAATTATATGGGTTTGACGTGCAAGCAAGTCCAAAAACGTAACACACAAGTTGCAAATTTTCAAAATAATTCGGATTCATGGAAAAACTTCATTTGAAGACAACCCTATTGCTTTCCTACACTGTCTTCTTCATTTGAAATGGATTTCAAAACAAATACTCTAAAAATCATGCTGTATTTAATAGAACTTAAACCAATGATTTATATGGGTTTGACGTGCAAGCATACCCAAAAACGTAACACACAAGTTGCAAATCTTCAAGATAATTGGGATTCATGGAAAAACTTAATTTGAAGACAACCCTATTGCTTTCCTACACTGTCTTCTTCATTTGAAATGGATTTCAAAACAAATTCTCTAAAAATCATGCTGTATTTAATAGAACCCAAACCAATGAATTATATGGGTTTGACGTGCAAGCAAGTCCAAAAACGTAACACACAAGTTGCAAATTTTCAAAATAATTCGGATTCATGGAAAAACTTCATTTGAAGACAACCCTATTGCTTTCCTACACTGTCTTCTTCATTTGAAATGGATTTCAAAACAAATACTCTAAAAATCATGCTGTATTTAATAGAACTTAAACCAATGATTTATATGGGTTTGACGTGCAAGCATACCCAAAAACGTAACACACAAGTTGTAAATCTTCAAGATAATTAGGATTCATGGAAAAACTTAATTTGAAGACAACCCTATTGCTTTCCTACACTGTCTTCTTCATTTGAAATGGATTTCAAAACAAATTCTCTAAAAATCATGCTGTATTTAATAGAACCCAAACCAATGAATTATATGGGTTTGACGTGCAAGCAAGTCCAAAAACGTAACACACAAGTTGCAAATTTTCAAAATAATTAGGATTCATGGAAAAACTTGATTTGAAGACAACCCTATTGCTTTCCTACACTGTCTTCTTCATTTGAAATGGATTTCAAAACAAATTCTCTAAAAATCATGCTGTATTTAATAGAACCCAAACCAATGAATTATATGGGTTTGACGTGCAAGCATGTCCAAAAACGTAACACACAAGTTGCAAATCTTCAAGATAATTGGGATTCATGGAAAAACTTAATTTTAAGACAACCCTATTGCTTTCCTACACTGTCTTCTTCATTTGAAATGGATTTCAAAACAAATTCTCTAAAAATCATGCTCTATTTAATAGAACCCAAACCAATGAATTATATGGGTTTGACGTGCAAGCAAGTCCAAAAACGTAACACACAAGTTGCAAATTTTCAAAATAATTAGGATTCATGGAAAAACTTCATTTGAAGACAACCCTATTGCTTTCCTATACTGTCTTCTTCATTTGAAATGGATTTCAAAACAAATACTCTAAAAATCATGCTGTATTTAATAGAACTTAAACCAATGATTTATATGGGGTTGACGTGCAAGCATACCCAAAAACGTAACACACAAGTTGCAAATCTTCAAGATAATTGGGATTCATGGAAAAACTTAATTTGAAGACAACCCTATTGCTTTCCTACACTGTCTTCTTCATTTGAAATGGATTTCAAAACAAATTCTCTAAAAATCATGCTGTATTTAATAGAACCCAAACCAATGAATTATATGGGTTTGACGTGCAAGCAAGTCCAAAAACGTAACACACAAGTTGCAAATTTTCAAAATAATTCGGATTCATGGAAAAACTTCATTTGAAGACAACCCTATTGCTTTCCTACACTGTCTTCTTCATTTGAAATGGATTTCAAAACAAATACTCTAAAAATCATGCTGTATTTAATAGAACTTAAACCAATGATTTATATGGGTTTGACGTGCAAGCATACCCAAAAACGTAACACACAAGTTGCAAATCTTCAAGATAATTGGGATTCATGGAAAAACTTAATTTGAAGACAACCCTATTGCTTTCCTACACTGTCTTCTTCATTTGAAATGGATTTCAAAACAAATTCTCTAAAAATCATGCTGTATTTAATAGAACCCAAACCAATGAATTATATGGGTTTGACGTGCAAGCAAGTCCAAAAACGTAACACACAAGTTGCAAATTTTCAAAATAATTAGGATTCATGGAAAAACTTCATTTTAAGACAACCCGATTGCTTTCCTACACTGTCTTCTTCATTTGAAATGGATTTCAAAACAAATACTCTAAAAATCATGCTGTATTTAATAGAACTTAAACCAATGATTTATATGGGTTTGACGTGCAAGCATACCCAAAAACGTAACACACAAGTTGCAAATGTTCAAGATAATTAGGATTCATGGAAAAACTTCATTTTAAGACAACCCGATTGCTTTCCTACACTGTCTTCTTCATTTGAAATGGATTTCAAAACAAATACTCTAAAAATCATGCTGTATTTAATAGAACTTAAACCAATGATTTATATGGGGTTGACGTGCAAGCATACCCAAAAACGTAACACAGAAGTTGCAAATCTTCAAGATAATTGGGATTCATGGAAAAACTTCATTTGAAGACAACCCTATTGCTTTCCTACACTGTCTTCTTCATTTGAAATGGATTTCAAAACAAATTCTCTAAAAATCATGCTGTATTTAATAGAACCCAAACCAATGAATTATATGGGTTTGACGTGCAAGCAAGTCCAAAAACGTAACACACAAGTTGCAAATTTTCAAAATAATTCGGATTCATGGAAAAACTTCATTTGAAGACAACCCTATTGCTTTCCTACACTGTCTTCTTCATTTGAAATGGATTTCAAAACAAATACTCTAAAAATCATGCTGTATTTAATAGAACTTAAACCAATGATTTATATGGGTTTGACGTGCAAGCATACCCAAAAACGTAACACACAAGTTGCAAATCTTCAAGATAATTGGGATTCATGGAAAAACTTCATTTGAAGACAACCCTATTGCTTTCCTACACTGTCTTCTTCATTTGAAATGGATTTCAAAACAAATTCTCTAAAAATCATGCTGTATTTAATAGAACCCAAACCAATGAATTATATGGGTTTGACGTGCAAGCATGTCCAAAAACGTAACACACAAGTTGCAAATCTTCAAGATAATTGGGATTCATGGAAAAACTTAATTTTAAGACAACCCTATTGCTTTCCTACACTGTCTTCTTCATTTGAAATGGATTTCAAAACAAATTCTCTAAAAATCATGCTCTATTTAATAGAACCCAAACCAATGAATTATATGGGTTTGACGTGCAAGCAAGTCCAAAAACGTAACACACAAGTTGCAAATTTTCAAAATAATTAGGATTCATGGAAAAACTTCATTTTAAGACAACCCGATTGCTTTCCTACACTGTCTTCTTCATTTGAAATGGATTTCAAAACAAATACTCTAAAAATCATGCTGTATTTAATAGAACTTAAACCAATGATTTATATGGGTTTGACGTGCAAGCATACCCAAAAACGTAACACACAAGTTGCAAATGTTCAAGATAATTAGGATTCATGGAAAAACTTAATTTTAAGACAACCCGATTGCTTTCCTACACTGTCTTCTTCATTTGAAATGGATTTCAAAACAAATACTCTAAAAATCATGCTGTATTTAATAGAACTTAAACCAATGATTTATATGGGTTTGACGTGCAAGCATACCCAAAAACGTAACACACAAGTTGCAAATCTTCAAGATAATTGGGATTCATGGAAAAACTTCATTTGAAGACAACCCTATTGCTTTCCTACACTGTCTTCTTCATTTGAAATGGATTTCAAAACAAATTCTCTAAAAATCATGCTGTATTTAATAGAACCCAAACCAATGAATTATATGGGTTTGACGTGCAAGCAAGTCCAAAAACGTAACACACAAGTTGCAAATTTTCAAAATAATTCGGATTCATGGAAAAACTTCATTTGAAGACAACCCTATTGCTTTCCTACACTGTCTTCTTCATTTGAAATGGATTTCAAAACAAATACTCTAAAAATCATGCTGTATTTAATAGAACTTAAACCAATGATTTATATGGGTTTGACGTGCAAGCATACCCAAAAACGTAACACACAAGTTGCAAATCTTCAAGATAATTGGGATTCATGGAAAAACTTGATTTGAAGACAACCCTATTGCTTTCCTACACTGTCTTCTTCATTTGAAATGGATTTCAAAACAAATTCTCTAAAAATCATGCTGTATTTAATAGAACCCAAACCAATGAATTATATGGGTTTGACGTGCAAGCAAGTCCAAAAACGTAACACACAAGTTGCAAATTTTCAAAATAATTCGGATTCATGGAAAAACTTCATTTGAAGACAACCCTATTGCTTTCCTACACTGTCTTCTTCATTTGAAATGGATTTCAAAACAAATTCTCTAAAAATCATGCTGTATTTAATAGAACCCAAACCAATGAATTATATGGGTTTGACGTGCAAGCATGTCCAAAAACGTAACACACAAGTTGCAAATCTTCAAGATAATTGGGATTCATGGAAAAACTTAATTTTAAGACAACCCTATTGCTTTCCTACACTGTCTTCTTCATTTGAAATGGATTTCAAAACAAATTCTCTAAAAATCATGCTGTATTTAATAGAACCCAAACCAATGAATTATATGGGTTTGACGTGCAAGCATGTCCAAAAACGTAACACACAAGTTGCAAATCTTCAAGATAATTGGGATTCATGGAAAAACTTAATTTGAAGACAACCCTATTGCTTTCCTACACTGTCTTCTTCATTTGAAATGGATTTCAAAACAAATTCTCTAAAAATCATGCTGTATTTAATAGAACCCAAACCAATGAATTATATGGGTTTGACGTGCAAGCAAGTCCAAAAACGTAACACACAAGTTGCAAATTTTCAAAATAATTCGGATTCATGGAAAAACTTCATTTGAAGACAACCCTATTGCTTTCCTACACTGTCTTCTTCATTTGAAATGGATTTCAAAACAAATACTCTAAAAATCATGCTGTATTTAATAGAACTTAAACCAATGATTTATATGGGTTTGACGTGCAAGCATACCCAAAAACGTAACACACAAGTTGTAAATCTTCAAGATAATTAGGATTCATGGAAAAACTTAATTTGAAGACAACCCTATTGCTTTCCTACACTGTCTTCTTCATTTGAAATGGATTTCAAAACAAATTCTCTAAAAATCATGCTGTATTTAATAGAACCCAAACCAATGAATTATATGGGTTTGACGTGCAAGCAAGTCCAAAAACGTAACACACAAGTTGCAAATTTTCAAAATAATTAGGATTCATGGAAAAACTTGATTTGAAGACAACCCTATTGCTTTCCTACACTGTCTTCTTCATTTGAAATGGATTTCAAAACAAATTCTCTAAAAATCATGCTGTATTTAATAGAACCCAAACCAATGAATTATATGGGTTTGACGTGCAAGCATGTCCAAAAACGTAACACACAAGTTGCAAATCTTCAAGATAATTGGGATTCATGGAAAAACTTAATTTGAAGACAACCCTATTGCTTTCCTACACTGTCTTCTTCATTTGAAATGGATTTCAAAACAAATTCTCTAAAAATCATGCTGTATTTAATAGAACCCAAACCAATGAATTATATGGGTTTGACGTGCAAGCATACCCAAAAACGTAACACACAAGTTGCAAATTTTCAAAATAATTAGGATTCATGGAAAAACTTCATTTTAAGACAACCCGATTGCTTTCCTACACTGTCTTCTTCATTTGAAATGGATTTCAAAACAAATACTCTAAAAATCATGCTGTATTTAATAGAACTTAAACCAATGATTTATATGGGGTTGACGTGCAAGCATACCCAAAAACGTAACACACAAGTTGCAAATCTTCAAGATAATTGGGATTCATGGAAAAACTTAATTTGAAGACAACCCTATTGCTTTCCTACACTGTCTTCTTCATTTGAAATGGATTTCAAAACAAATTCTCTAAAAATCATGCTGTATTTAATAGAACCCAAACCAATGAATTATATGGGTTTGACGTGCAAGCAAGTCCAAAAACGTAACACACAAGTTGCAAATTTTCAAAATAATTCGGATTCATGGAAAAACTTCATTTGAAGACAACCCTATTGCTTTCCTACACTGTCTTCTTCATTTGAAATGGATTTCAAAACAAATACTCTAAAAATCATGCTGTATTTAATAGAACTTAAACCAATGATTTATATGGGTTTGACGTGCAAGCATACCCAAAAACGTAACACACAAGTTGCAAATCTTCAAGATAATTGGGATTCATGGAAAAACTTAATTTGAAGACAACCCTATTGCTTTCCTACACTGTCTTCTTCATTTGAAATGGATTTCAAAACAAATTCTCTAAAAATCATGCTGTATTTAATAGAACCCAAACCAATGAATTATATGGGTTTGACGTGCAAGCAAGTCCAAAAACGTAACACACAAGTTGCAAATTTTCAAAATAATTAGGATTCATGGAAAAACTTCATTTTAAGACAACCCGATTGCTTTCCTACACTGTCTTCTTCATTTGAAATGGATTTCAAAACAAATACTCTAAAAATCATGCTGTATTTAATAGAACTTAAACCAATGATTTATATGGGTTTGACGTGCAAGCATACCCAAAAACGTAACACACAAGTTGCAAATGTTCAAGATAATTAGGATTCATGGAAAAACTTCATTTTAAGACAACCCGATTGCTTTCCTACACTGTCTTCTTCATTTGAAATGGATTTCAAAACAAATACTCTAAAAATCATGCTGTATTTAATAGAACTTAAACCAATGATTTATATGGGGTTGACGTGCAAGCATACCCAAAAACGTAACACAGAAGTTGCAAATCTTCAAGATAATTGGGATTCATGGAAAAACTTCATTTGAAGACAACCCTATTGCTTTCCTACACTGTCTTCTTCATTTGAAATGGATTTCAAAACAAATTCTCTAAAAATCATGCTGTATTTAATAGAACCCAAACCAATGAATTATATGGGTTTGACGTGCAAGCAAGTCCAAAAACGTAACACACAAGTTGCAAATATTCAAAATAATTCGGATTCATGGAAAAACTTCATTTGAAGACAACCCTATTGCTTTCCTACACTGTCTTCTTCATTTGAAATGGATTTCAAAACAAATACTCTAAAAATCATGCTGTATTTAATAGAACTTAAACCAATGATTTATATGGGTTTGACGTGCAAGCATACCCAAAAACGTAACACACAAGTTGCAAATCTTCAAGATAATTGGGATTCATGGAAAAACTTCATTTGAAGACAACCCTATTGCTTTCCTACACTGTCTTCTTCATTTGAAATGGATTTCAAAACAAATTCTCTAAAAATCATGCTGTATTTAATAGAACCCAAACCAATGAATTATATGGGTTTGACGTGCAAGCAAGTCCAAAAACGTAACACACAAGTTGCAAATTTTCAAAATAATTCGGATTCATGGAAAAACTTCATTTGAAGACAACCCTATTGCTTTCCTACACTGTCTTCTTCATTTGAAATGGATTTCAAAACAAATACTCTAAAAATCATGCTGTATTTAATAGAACTTAAACCAATGATTTATATGGGTTTGACGTGCAAGCATACCCAAAAACGTAACACACAAGTTGCAAATCTTCAAGATAATTGGGATTCATGGAAAAACTTAATTTTAAGACAACCCTATTGCTTTCCTACACTGTCTTCTTCATTTGAAATGGATTTCAAAACAAATTCTCTAAAAATCATGCTGTATTTAATAGAACCCAAACCAATGAATTATATGGGTTTGACGTGCAAGCAAGTCCAAAAACGTAACACACAAGTTGCAAATTTTCAAAATAATTCGGATTCATGGAAAAACTTCATTTGAAGACAACCCTATTGCTTTCCTACACTGTCTTCTTCATTTGAAATGGATTTCAAAACAAATTCTCTAAAAATCATGCTGTATTTAATAGAACCCAAACCAATGAATTATATGGGTTTGACGTGCAAGCATGTCCAAAAACGTAACACACAAGTTGCAAATCTTCAAGATAATTGGGATTCATGGAAAAACTTAATTTTAAGACAACCCTATTGCTTTCCTACACTGTCTTCTTCATTTGAAATGGATTTCAAAACAAATTCTCTAAAAATCATGCTGTATTTAATAGAACCCAAACCAATGAATTATATGGGTTTGACGTGCAAGCATGTCCAAAAACGTAACACACAAGTTGCAAATCTTCAAGATAATTGGGATTCATGGAAAAACTTAATTTGAAGACAACCCTATTGCTTTCCTACACTGTCTTCTTCATTTGAAATGGATTTCAAAACAAATTCTCTAAAAATCATGCTGTATTTAATAGAACCCAAACCAATGAATTATATGGGTTTGACGTGCAAGCAAGTCCAAAAACGTAACACACAAGTTGCAAATTTTCAAAATAATTCGGATTCATGGAAAAACTTCATTTGAAGACAACCCTATTGCTTTCCTACACTGTCTTCTTCATTTGAAATGGATTTCAAAACAAATACTCTAAAAATCATGCTGTATTTAATAGAACTTAAACCAATGATTTATATGGGTTTGACGTGCAAGCATACCCAAAAACGTAACACACAAGTTGTAAATCTTCAAGATAATTAGGATTCATGGAAAAACTTAATTTGAAGACAACCCTATTGCTTTCCTACACTGTCTTCTTCATTTGAAATGGATTTCAAAACAAATTCTCTAAAAATCATGCTGTATTTAATAGAACCCAAACCAATGAATTATATGGGTTTGACGTGCAAGCAAGTCCAAAAACGTAACACACAAGTTGCAAATTTTCAAAATAATTAGGATTCATGGAAAAACTTGATTTGAAGACAACCCTATTGCTTTCCTACACTGTCTTCTTCATTTGAAATGGATTTCAAAACAAATTCTCTAAAAATCATGCTGTATTTAATAGAACCCAAACCAATGAATTATATGGGTTTGACGTGCAAGCATGTCCAAAAACGTAACACACAAGTTGCAAATCTTCAAGATAATTGGGATTCATGGAAAAACTTAATTTTAAGACAACCCTATTGCTTTCCTACACTGTCTTCTTCATTTGAAATGGATTTCAAAACAAATTCTCTAAAAATCATGCTCTATTTAATAGAACCCAAACCAATGAATTATATGGGTTTGACGTGCAAGCATACCCAAAAACGTAACACACAAGTTGCAAATTTTCAAAATAATTAGGATTCATGGAAAAACTTCATTTTAAGACAACCCGATTGCTTTCCTACACTGTCTTCTTCATTTGAAATGGATTTCAAAACAAATACTCTAAAAATCATGCTGTATTTAATAGAACTTAAACCAATGATTTATATGGGGTTGACGTGCAAGCATACCCAAAAACGTAACACACAAGTTGCAAATCTTCAAGATAATTGGGATTCATGGAAAAACTTAATTTGAAGACAACCCTATTGCTTTCCTACACTGTCTTCTTCATTTGAAATGGATTTCAAAACAAATTCTCTAAAAATCATGCTGTATTTAATAGAACCCAAACCAATGAATTATATGGGTTTGACGTGCAAGCAAGTCCAAAAACGTAACACACAAGTTGCAAATTTTCAAAATAATTCGGATTCATGGAAAAACTTCATTTGAAGACAACCCTATTGCTTTCCTACACTGTCTTCTTCATTTGAAATGGATTTCAAAACAAATACTCTAAAAATCATGCTGTATTTAATAGAACTTAAACCAATGATTTATATGGGTTTGACGTGCAAGCATACCCAAAAACGTAACACACAAGTTGCAAATCTTCAAGATAATTGGGATTCATGGAAAAACTTCATTTGAAGACAACCCTATTGCTTTCCTACACTGTCTTCTTCATTTGAAATGGATTTCAAAACAAATTCTCTAAAAATCATGCTGTATTTAATAGAACCCAAACCAATGAATTATATGGGTTTGACGTGCAAGCAAGTCCAAAAACGTAACACACAAGTTGCAAATTTTCAAAATAATTCGGATTCATGGAAAAACTTCATTTGAAGACAACCCTATTGCTTTCCTACACTGTCTTCTTCATTTGAAATGGATTTCAAAACAAATACTCTAAAAATCATGCTGTATTTAATAGAACTTAAACCAATGATTTATATGGGTTTGACGTGCAAGCATACCCAAAAACGTAACACACAAGTTGCAAATGTTCAAGATAATTAGGATTCATGGAAAAACTTCATTTTAAGACAACCCGATTGCTTTCCTACACTGTCTTCTTCATTTGAAATGGATTTCAAAACAAATACTCTAAAAATCATGCTGTATTTAATAGAACTTAAACCAATGATTTATATGGGGTTGACGTGCAAGCATACCCAAAAACGTAACACAGAAGTTGCAAATCTTCAAGATAATTGGGATTCATGGAAAAACTTCATTTGAAGACAACCCTATTGCTTTCCTACACTGTCTTCTTCATTTGAAATGGATTTCAAAACAAATTCTCTAAAAATCATGCTGTATTTAATAGAACCCAAACCAATGAATTATATGGGTTTGACGTGCAAGCAAGTCCAAAAACGTAACACACAAGTTGCAAATATTCAAAATAATTCGGATTCATGGAAAAACTTCATTTGAAGACAACCCTATTGCTTTCCTACACTGTCTTCTTCATTTGAAATGGATTTCAAAACAAATACTCTAAAAATCATGCTGTATTTAATAGAACTTAAACCAATGATTTATATGGGTTTGACGTGCAAGCATACCCAAAAACGTAACACACAAGTTGCAAATCTTCAAGATAATTGGGATTCATGGAAAAACTTCATTTGAAGACAACCCTATTGCTTTCCTACACTGTCTTCTTCATTTGAAATGGATTTCAAAACAAATTCTCTAAAAATCATGCTGTATTTAATAGAACCCAAACCAATGAATTATATGGGTTTGACGTGCAAGCAAGTCCAAAAACGTAACACACAAGTTGCAAATTTTCAAAATAATTCGGATTCATGGAAAAACTTCATTTGAAGACAACCCTATTGCTTTCCTACACTGTCTTCTTCATTTGAAATGGATTTCAAAACAAATACTCTAAAAATCATGCTGTATTTAATAGAACTTAAACCAATGATTTATATGGGTTTGACGTGCAAGCATACCCAAAAACGTAACACACAAGTTGCAAATCTTCAAGATAATTGGGATTCATGGAAAAACTTAATTTTAAGACAACCCTATTGCTTTCCTACACTGTCTTCTTCATTTGAAATGGATTTCAAAACAAATTCTCTAAAAATCATGCTGTATTTAATAGAACCCAAACCAATGAATTATATGGGTTTGACGTGCAAGCAAGTCCAAAAACGTAACACACAAGTTGCAAATTTTCAAAATAATTAGGATTCATGGAAAAACTTGATTTGAAGACAACCCTATTGCTTTCCTACACTGTCTTCTTCATTTGAAATGGATTTCAAAACAAATTCTCTAAAAATCATGCTGTATTTAATAGAACCCAAACCAATGAATTATATGGGTTTGACGTGCAAGCATGTCCAAAAACGTAGCACACAAGTTGCAAATCTTCAAGATAATTGGGATTCATGGAAAAACTTAATTTTAAGACAACCCTATTGCTTTCCTACACTGTCTTCTTCATTTGAAATGGATTTCAAAACAAATTCTCTAAAAATCATGCTCTATTTAATAGAACCCAAACCAATGAATTATATGGGTTTGACGTGCAAGCAAGTCCAAAAACGTAACACACAAGTTGCAAATTTTCAAAATAATTAGGATTCATGGAAAAACTTCATTTTAAGACAACCCGATTGCTTTCCTACACTGTCTTCTTCATTTGAAATGGATTTCAAAACAAATACTCTAAAAATCATGCTGTATTTAATAGAACTTAAACCAATGATTTATATGGGTTTGACGTGCAAGCATACCCAAAAACGTAACACACAAGTTGCAAATGTTCAAGATAATTAGGATTCATGGAAAAACTTAATTTTAAGACAACCCGATTGCTTTCCTACACTGTCTTCTTCATTTGAAATGGATTTCAAAACAAATACTCTAAAAATCATGCTGTATTTAATAGAACTTAAACCAATGATTTATATGGGTTTGACGTGCAAGCATACCCAAAAACGTAACACACAAGTTGCAAATCTTCAAGATAATTGGGATTCATGGAAAAACTTCATTTGAAGACAACCCTATTGCTTTCCTACACTGTCTTCTTCATTTGAAATGGATTTCAAAACAAATTCTCTAAAAATCATGCTGTATTTAATAGAACCCAAACCAATGAATTATATGGGTTTGACGTGCAAGCAAGTCCAAAAACGTAACACACAAGTTGCAAATTTTCAAAATAATTCGGATTCATGGAAAAACTTCATTTGAAGACAACCCTATTGCTTTCCTACACTGTCTTCTTCATTTGAAATGGATTTCAAAACAAATACTCTAAAAATCATGCTGTATTTAATAGAACTTAAACCAATGATTTATATGGGTTTGACGTGCAAGCATACCCAAAAACGTAACACACAAGTTGCAAATCTTCAAGATAATTGGGATTCATGGAAAAACTTGATTTGAAGACAACCCTATTGCTTTCCTACACTGTCTTCTTCATTTGAAATGGATTTCAAAACAAATTCTCTAAAAATCATGCTGTATTTAATAGAACCCAAACCAATGAATTATATGGGTTTGACGTGCAAGCAAGTCCAAAAACGTAACACACAAGTTGCAAATTTTCAAAATAATTCGGATTCATGGAAAAACTTCATTTGAAGACAACCCTATTGCTTTCCTACACTGTCTTCTTCATTTGAAATGGATTTCAAAACAAATTCTCTAAAAATCATGCTGTATTTAATAGAACCCAAACCAATGAATTATATGGGTTTGACGTGCAAGCATGTCCAAAAACGTAACACACAAGTTGCAAATCTTCAAGATAATTGGGATTCATGGAAAAACTTAATTTTAAGACAACCCTATTGCTTTCCTACACTGTCTTCTTCATTTGAAATGGATTTCAAAACAAATTCTCTAATAATCATGCTGTATTTAATAGAACCCAAACCAATGAATTATATGGGTTTGACGTGCAAGCATGTCCAAAAACGTAACACACAAGTTGCAAATCTTCAAGATAATTGGGATTCATGGAAAAACTTAATTTGAAGACAACCCTATTGCTTTCCTACACTGTCTTCTTCATTTGAAATGGATTTCAAAACAAATTCTCCAAAAATCATGCTGTGTTTAATAGAACCCAAACCAATGAATTATATGGGTTTGACGTGCAAGCATGCCCAAAAACGTAACACACAAGTTGCAAATGTTCAAAATAATTAGGATTCATGGAAAAACTTAATTTGAAGACAACCCTATTGCTTTCCTACACTGTCTTCTTCATTTGAAATGGATTCCAAAACAAATTCTCTAAAAATCATGCTGTATTTAATAGAACCCAAACCAATGAATTATATGGGTTTGACGTGCAAGCAAGTCCAAAAACGTAACACACAAGTTGCAAATTTTCAAAATAATTAGGATTCATGGAAAAACTTAATTTGAAGACAACCCTATTGCTTTCCTACACTGTCTTCTTCATTTGAAATGGATTTCAAAACAAATTCTCTAAAAATCATGCTGTATTTAATAGAACCCAAACCAATGAATTATATGGGTTTGACGTGCAAGCAAGTCCAAAAACGTAACACACAAGTTGCAAATTTTCAAAATAATTAGGATTCATGGAAAAACTTAATTTGAAGACAACCCTATTGCTTTCCTACACTGTCTTCTTCATTTGAAATGGATTTCAAAACAAATTCTCTAAAAATCATGCTGTATTTAATAGAACCCAAACCAATGAATTATATGGGTTTGACGTGCAAGCAAGTCCAAAAACGTAACACACAAGTTGCAAATGTTCAAAATAATTAGGATTCATGGAAAAACTTCATTTGAAGACAACCCTATTGCTTTCCTACACTGTCTTCTTCATTTGAAATGGATTTCAAAACAAATTCTCTAAAAATCATGCTGTATTTAATAGAACTTAAACCAATGATTTATATGGGTTTGACGTGCAAGCATACCCAAAAACGTAAAACACAAGTTGCAAATCTTCAAGATAATTGGGATTCATGGAAAAACTTAATTTGAAGACAACCCTATTGCTTTCCTACACTGTCTTCTTCATTTGAAATGGATTTCCAAACAAATTCTCTAAAAATCATGCTGTATTTAATAGAACCCAAACCAATGAATTATATGGGTTTGACGTGCAAGCAAGTCCAAAAACGTAACACACAAGTTGCAAATTTTCAAAATAATTAGGATTCACGGAAAAACTTAATTTGAAGACAACCCTATTGCTTTCCTACACTGTCTTCTTCATTTGAAATGGATTTCAAAACAAATTCTCTAAAAATCATGCTGTATTTAATAGAACCCAAACCAATGAATTATATGGGTTTGACGTGCAAGCAAGTCCAAAAACGTAACACACAAGTTGCAAATCTTCAAGATAATTGGGATTCATGGAAAAACTTAATTTTAAGACAACCCTATTGCTTTCCTACACTGTCTTCTTCATTTGAAATGGATTTCAAAACAAATTCTCTAAAAATCATGCTGTATTTAATAGAACCCAAACCAATGAATTATATGGGTTTGACGTGCAAGCAAGTCCAAAAACGTAACACACAAGTTGCAAATGTTCAAAATAATTAGGATTCATGGAAAAACTTAATTTGAAGACAACCCTATTGCTTTCCTACACTGTCTTCTTCATTTGAAATGGATTTCAAAACAAATTCTCTAAAAATCATGCTGTATTTAATAGAACCCAAACCAATGAATTATATGGGTTTGACGTGCAAGCATGCCCAAAAACGTAACACACAAGTTGCAAATGTTCAAAATAATTAGGATTCATGGAAAAACTTAATTTGAAGACGACCCTATTGCTTTCCTACACTGTCTTCTTCATTTGAAATGGATTTCAAAACAAATTCTCTAAAAATCATGCTGTATTTAATAGAACCCAAACCAATGAGTTATATGGGTTTGACGTGCAAGCATGTCCAAAAACGTAACACACAAGTTGCAAATGTTCAAAATAATTAGGATTCATGGAAAAACTTAATTTGAAGACAACCCTATTGCTTTCCTACACTGTCTTCTTCATTTGAAATGGATTTCCAAACAAATTCTCTAAAAATCATGCTGTATTTAATAGAACCCAAACCAATGAATTATATGGGTTTGACGTGCAAGCATGCCCAAAAACGTAACACACAAGTTGCAAATGTTCAAAATAATTAGGATTCATGGAAAAACTTAATTTGAAGACAACCCTATTGCTTTCCTACACTGTCTTCTTCATTTGAAATGGATTTCAAAACAAATACTCTAAAAATCATGCTGTATTTAATAGAACTTAAACCAATGATTTATATGGGTTTGACGTGCAAGCATACCCAAAAACGTAACACACAAGTTGCAAATCTTCAAGATAATTGGGATTCATGGAAAAACTTAATTTGAAGACAACCCTATTGCTTTCCTACACTGTCTTCTTCATTTGAAATGGATTTCAAAACAAATTCTCTAAAAATCATGCTGTATTTAATAGAACCCAAACCAATGAATTATATGGGTTTGACGTGCAAGCATGTCCAAAAACGTAACACACAAGTTGCAAATCTTCAAGATAATTGGGATTCATGGAAAAACTTAATTTGAAGACAACCCTATTGCTTTCCTACACTGTCTTCTTCATTTGAAATGGATTTCAAAACAAATTCTCTAAAAATCATGCTGTATTTAATAGAACCCAAACCAACGAATTATATGGGTTTTGACGTGCAAGCAAGTCCAAAAACGAAACACACAAGTTGCAAATGTTCAAAATAATTAGGATTCATGGAAAAACTTCATTTGAAGACAACCCTATTGCTTTCCTACACTGTCTTCTTCATTTGAAATGGATTTCAAAACAAATTCTCTAAAAATCATGCTGTATTTAATAGAACCCAAACCAATGAATTATATGGGTTTGACGTGCAAGCATGTCCAAAAACGTAACACACAAGTTGCAAATGTTCAAAATAATTAGGATTCATGGAAAAACTTAATTTGAAGACAACCCTATTGCTTTCCTACACTGTCTTCTTCATTTGAAATGGATTTCAAAACAAATTCTCTAAAAATCATGCTGTATTTAATAGAACCCAAACCAATGAATTATATGGGTTTGACGTGCAAGCATGCCCAAAAACGTAACACACAAGTTGCAAATGTTCAAAATAATTAGGATTCATGGAAAAACTTAATTTGAAGACAACCCTATTGCTTTCCTACACTGTCTTCTTCATTTGAAATGGATTTCAAAACAAATTCTCTAAAAATCATGCTGTATTTAATAGAACCCAAACCAATGAATTATATGGGTTTGACGTGCAAGCATACCCAAAAACGTAACACACAAGTTGCAAATCTTCAAGATAATTGGGATTCATGGAAAAACTTCATTTGAAGACAACCCTATTGCTCTCCTACACTGTCTTCTTCATTTGAAATGGATTTCAAAACAAATACTCTAAAAATCATGCTGTATTTAATAGAACTTAAACCAATGATTTATATGGGTTTGACGTGCAAGCATGTCCAAAAACGTAACACACAAGTTGCAAATCTTCAAGATAATTGGGATTCATGGAAAAACTTAATTTTAAGACAACCCGATTGCTTTCCTACACTGTCTTCTTCATTTGAAATGGATTTCAAAACAAATTCTGTAAAAATCATGCTGTATTTAATAGAACCCAAACCAATGAATTATATGGGTTTGACGTGCAAGCAAGTCCAAAAACGTAACACACAAGTTGCAAATGTTCAAAATAATTAGGATTCATGGAAAAACTTAATTTGAAGACAACCCTATTGCTTTCCTACACTGTCTTCTTCATTTGAAATGGATTTCAAAACAAATTCTCTAAAAATCATGCTGTATTTAATAGAACCCAAACCAATGAATTATATGGGTTTGACGTGCAAGCATGTCCAAAAACGTAACACACAAGTTGCAAATGTTCAAAATAATTAGGATTCATGGAAAAACATAATTTTAAGACAACCCTATTGCTTTCCTACACTGTCTTCTTCATTTGAAATGGATTTCAAAACAAATTCTCTAAAAATCATGCTGTATTTAATAGAACCTAAACCAATGAATTATATGGGTTTGACGTGCAAGCATGCCCAAAAACGTAACACACAAGTTGCAAATGTTCAAAATAATTAGGATTCATGGAAAAACTTAATTTGAAGACGACCCTATTGCTTTCCTACACTGTCTTCTTCATTTGAAATGGATTTCAAAACAAATTCTCTAAAAATCATGCTGTATTTAATAGAACCCAAACCAATGAGTTATATGGGTTTGACGTGCAAGCATGTCCAAAAACGTAACACACAAGTTGCAAATGTTCAAAATAATTAGGATTCATGGAAAAACTTAATTTGAAGACAACCCTATTGCTTTCCTACACTGTCTTCTTCATTTGAAATGGATTTCCAAACAAATTCTCTAAAAATCATGCTGTATTTAATAGAACCCAAACCAATGAATTATATGGGTTTGACGTGCAAGCATGCCCAAAAACGTAACACACAAGTTGCAAATGTTCAAAATAATTAGGATTCATGGAAAAACTTAATTTGAAGACAACCCTATTGCTTTCCTACACTGTCTTCTTCATTTGAAATGGATTTCAAAACAAATACTCTAAAAATCATGCTGTATTTAATAGAACTTAAACCAATGATTTATATGGGTTTGACGTGCAAGCATACCCAAAAACGTAACACACAAGTTGCAAATCTTCAAGATAATTGGGATTCATGGAAAAACTTAATTTGAAGACAACCCTATTGCTTTCCTACACTGTCTTCTTCATTTGAAATGGATTTCAAAACAAATTCTCTAAAAATCATGCTGTATTTAATAGAACCCAAACCAATGAATTATATGGGTTTGACGTGCAAGCATGTCCAAAAACGTAACACACAAGTTGCAAATCTTCAAGATAATTGGGATTCATGGAAAAACTTAATTTGAAGACAACCCTATTGCTTTCCTACACTGTCTTCTTCATTTGAAATGGATTTCAAAACAAATTCTCTAAAAATCATGCTGTATTTAATAGAACCCAAACCAACGAATTATATGGGTTTTGACGTGCAAGCAAGTCCAAAAACGAAACACACAAGTTGCAAATGTTCAAAATAATTAGGATTCATGGAAAAACTTCATTTTAAGACAACCCTATTGCTTTCCTACACTGTCTTCTTCATTTGAAATGGATTTCAAAACAAATTCTCTAAAAATCATGCTGTATTTAATAGAACCCAAACCAATGAATTATATGGGTTTGACGTGCAAGCATGTCCAAAAACGTAACACACAAGTTGCAAATGTTCAAAATAATTAGGATTCATGGAAAAACATAATTTTAAGACAACCCTATTGCTTTCCTACACTGTCTTCTTCATTTGAAATGGATTTCAAAACAAATTCTCTAAAAATCATGCTGTATTTAATAGAACCTAAACCAATGAATTATATGGGTTTGACGTGCAAGCATGCCCAAAAACGTAACACACAAGTTGCAAATGTTCAAAATAATTAGGATTCATGGAAAAACTTAATTTGAAGACGACCCTATTGCTTTCCTACACTGTCTTCTTCATTTGAAATGGATTTCAAAACAAATTCTCTAAAAATCATGCTGTATTTAATAGAACCCAAACCAATGAGTTATATGGGTTTGACGTGCAAGCATGTCCAAAAACGTAACACACAAGTTGCAAATGTTCAAAATAATTAGGATTCATGGAAAAACTTAATTTGAAGACAACCCTATTGCTTTCCTACACTGTCTTCTTCATTTGAAATGGATTTCCAAACAAATTCTCTAAAAATCATGCTGTATTTAATAGAACCCAAACCAATGAATTATATGGGTTTGACGTGCAAGCATGCCCAAAAACGTAACACACAAGTTGCAAATGTTCAAAATAATTAGGATTCATGGAAAAACTTAATTTGAAGACAACCCTATTGCTTTCCTACACTGTCTTCTTCATTTGAAATGGATTTCAAAACAAATACTCTAAAAATCATGCTGTATTTAATAGAACTTAAACCAATGATTTATATGGGTTTGACGTGCAAGCATACCCAAAAACGTAACACACAAGTTGCAAATCTTCAAGATAATTGGGATTCATGGAAAAACTTAATTTGAAGACAACCCTATTGCTTTCCTACACTGTCTTCTTCATTTGAAATGGATTTCAAAACAAATTCTCTAAAAATCATGCTGTATTTAATAGAACCCAAACCAATGAATTATATGGGTTTGACGTGCAAGCATGTCCAAAAACGTAACACACAAGTTGCAAATCTTCAAGATAATTGGGATTCATGGAAAAACTTAATTTGAAGACAACCCTATTGCTTTCCTACACTGTCTTCTTCATTTGAAATGGATTTCAAAACAAATTCTCTAAAAATCATGCTGTATTTAATAGAACCCAAACCAACGAATTATATGGGTTTTGACGTGCAAGCAAGTCCAAAAACGAAACACACAAGTTGCAAATGTTCAAAATAATTAGGATTCATGGAAAAACTTCATTTTAAGACAACCCTATTGCTTTCCTACACTGTCTTCTTCATTTGAAATGGATTTCAAAACAAATTCTCTAAAAATCATGCTGTATTTAATAGAACCCAAACCAATGAATTATATGGGTTTGACGTGCAAGCATGTCCAAAAACGTAACACACAAGTTGCAAATGTTCAAAATAATTAGGATTCATGGAAAAACTTAATTTGAAGACAACCCTATTGCTTTCCTACACTGTCTTCTTCATTTGAAATGGATTTCAAAACAAATTCTCTAAAAATCATGCTGTATTTAATAGAACCCAAACCAATGAATTATATGGGTTTGACGTGCAAGCATGCCCAAAAACGTAACACACAAGTTGCAAATGTTCAAAATAATTAGGATTCATGGAAAAACTTAATTTGAAGACGACCCTATTGCTTTCCTACACTGTCTTCTTCATTTGAAATGGATTTCAAAACAAATTCTCTAAAAATCATGCTGTATTTAATAGAACCCAAACCAATGAGTTATATGGGTTTGACGTGCAAGCATGTCCAAAAACGTAACACACAAGTTGCAAATGTTCAAAATAATTAGGATTCATGGAAAAACTTAATTTGAAGACAACCCTATTGCTTTCCTACACTGTCTTCTTCATTTGAAATGGATTTCCAAACAAATTCTCTAAAAATCATGCTGTATTTAATAGAACCCAAACCAATGAATTATATGGGTTTGACGTGCAAGCATGCCCAAAAACGTAACACACAAGTTGCAAATGTTCAAAATAATTAGGATTCATGGAAAAACTTAATTTGAAGACAACCCTATTGCTTTCCTACACTGTCTTCTTCATTTGAAATGGATTTCAAAACAAATACTCTAAAAATCATGCTGTATTTAATAGAACTTAAACCAATGATTTATATGGGTTTGACGTGCAAGCATACCCAAAAACGTAACACACAAGTTGCAAATCTTCAAGATAATTGGGATTCATGGAAAAACTTAATTTGAAGACAACCCTATTGCTTTCCTACACTGTCTTCTTCATTTGAAATGGATTTCAAAACAAATTCTCTAAAAATCATGCTGTATTTAATAGAACCCAAACCAATGAATTATATGGGTTTGACGTGCAAGCATGTCCAAAAACGTAACACACAAGTTGCAAATCTTCAAGATAATTGGGATTCATGGAAAAACTTAATTTGAAGACAACCCTATTGCTTTCCTACACTGTCTTCTTCATTTGAAATGGATTTCAAAACAAATTCTCTAAAAATCATGCTGTATTTAATAGAACCCAAACCAACGAATTATATGGGTTTTGACGTGCAAGCAAGTCCAAAAACGAAACACACAAGTTGCAAATGTTCAAAATAATTAGGATTCATGGAAAAACTTCATTTTAAGACAACCCTATTGCTTTCCTACACTGTCTTCTTCATTTGAAATGGATTTCAAAACAAATTCTCTAAAAATCATGCTGTATTTAATAGAACCCAAACCAATGAATTATATGGGTTTGACGTGCAAGCATGTCCAAAAACGTAACACACAAGTTGCAAATGTTCAAAATAATTAGGATTCATGGAAAAACATAATTTTAAGACAACCCTATTGCTTTCCTACACTGTCTTCTTCATTTGAAATGGATTTCAAAACAAATTCTCTAAAAATCATGCTGTATTTAATAGAACCTAAACCAATGAATTATATGGGTTTGACGTGCAAGCATGCCCAAAAACGTAACACACAAGTTGCAAATGTTCAAAATAATTAGGATTCATGGAAAAACTTAATTTGAAGACGACCCTATTGCTTTCCTACACTGTCTTCTTCATTTGAAATGGATTTCAAAACAAATTCTCTAAAAATCATGCTGTATTTAATAGAACCCAAACCAATGAGTTATATGGGTTTGACGTGCAAGCATGTCCAAAAACGTAACACACAAGTTGCAAATGTTCAAAATAATTAGGATTCATGGAAAAACTTAATTTGAAGACAACCCTATTGCTTTCCTACACTGTCTTCTTCATTTGAAATGGATTTCCAAACAAATTCTCTAAAAATCATGCTGTATTTAATAGAACCCAAACCAATGAATTATATGGGTTTGACGTGCAAGCATGCCCAAAAACGTAACACACAAGTTGCAAATGTTCAAAATAATTAGGATTCATGGAAAAACTTAATTTGAAGACAACCCTATTGCTTTCCTACACTGTCTTCTTCATTTGAAATGGATTTCAAAACAAATACTCTAAAAATCATGCTGTATTTAATAGAACTTAAACCAATGATTTATATGGGTTTGACGTGCAAGCATACCCAAAAACGTAACACACAAGTTGCAAATCTTCAAGATAATTGGGATTCATGGAAAAACTTAATTTGAAGACAACCCTATTGCTTTCCTACACTGTCTTCTTCATTTGAAATGGATTTCAAAACAAATTCTCTAAAAATCATGCTGTATTTAATAGAACCCAAACCAATGAATTATATGGGTTTGACGTGCAAGCATGTCCAAAAACGTAACACACAAGTTGCAAATCTTCAAGATAATTGGGATTCATGGAAAAACTTAATTTGAAGACAACCCTATTGCTTTCCTACACTGTCTTCTTCATTTGAAATGGATTTCAAAACAAATTCTCTAAAAATCATGCTGTATTTAATAGAACCCAAACCAACGAATTATATGGGTTTTGACGTGCAAGCAAGTCCAAAAACGAAACACACAAGTTGCAAATGTTCAAAATAATTAGGATTCATGGAAAAACTTCATTTTAAGACAACCCTATTGCTTTCCTACACTGTCTTCTTCATTTGAAATGGATTTCAAAACAAATTCTCTAAAAATCATGCTGTATTTAATAGAACCCAAACCAATGAATTATATGGGTTTGACGTGCAAGCATGTCCAAAAACGTAACACACAAGTTGCAAATGTTCAAAATAATTAGGATTCATGGAAAAACTTAATTTGAAGACAACCCTATTGCTTTCCTACACTGTCTTCTTCATTTGAAATGGATTTCAAAACAAATTCTCTAAAAATCATGCTGTATTTAATAGAACCCAAACCAATGAATTATATGGGTTTGACGTGCAAGCATGCCCAAAAACGTAACACACAAGTTGCAAATGTTCAAAATAATTAGGATTCATGGAAAAACTTAATTTGAAGACAACCCTATTGCTTTCCTACACTGTCTTCTTCATTTGAAATGGATTTCAAAACAAATTCTCTAAAAATCATGCTGTATTTAATAGAACCCAAACCAATGAATTATATGGGTTTGACGTGCAAGCATACCCAAAAACGTAACACACAAGTTGCAAATCTTCAAGATAATTGGGATTCATGGAAAAACTTCATTTGAAGACAACCCTATTGCTCTCCTACACTGTCTTCTTCATTTGAAATGGATTTCAAAACAAATACTCTAAAAATCATGCTGTATTTAATAGAACTTAAACCAATGATTTATATGGGTTTGACGTGCAAGCATGTCCAAAAACGTAACACACAAGTTGCAAATCTTCAAGATAATTGGGATTCATGGAAAAACTTAATTTTAAGACAACCCGATTGCTTTCCTACACTGTCTTCTTCATTTGAAATGGATTTCAAAACAAATTCTGTAAAAATCATGCTGTATTTAATAGAACCCAAACCAATGAATTATATGGGTTTGACGTGCAAGCAAGTCCAAAAACGTAACACACAAGTTGCAAATGTTCAAAATAATTAGGATTCATGGAAAAACTTAATTTGAAGACAACCCTATTGCTTTCCTACACTGTCTTCTTCATTTGAAATGGATTTCAAAACAAATTCTCTAAAAATCATGCTGTATTTAATAGAACCCAAACCAATGAATTATATGGGTTTGACGTGCAAGCATGTCCAAAAACGTAACACACAAGTTGCAAATGTTCAAAATAATTAGGATTCATGGAAAAACATAATTTTAAGACAACCCTATTGCTTTCCTACACTGTCTTCTTCATTTGAAATGGATTTCAAAACAAATTCTCTAAAAATCATGCTGTATTTAATAGAACCTAAACCAATGAATTATATGGGTTTGACGTGCAAGCATGCCCAAAAACGTAACACACAAGTTGCAAATGTTCAAAATAATTAGGATTCATGGAAAAACTTAATTTGAAGACAACCCTATTGCTTTCCTACACTGTCTTCTTCATTTGAAATGGATTTCAAAACAAATTCTCTAAAAATCATGCTGTATTTAATAGAACTTAAACCAATGATTTATATGGGTTTGACGTGCAAGCATACCCAAAAACGTAAAACACAAGTTGCAAATCTTCAAGATAATTGGGATTCATGGAAAAACTTAATTTGAAGACAACCCTATTGCTTTCCTACACTGTCTTCTTCATTTGAAATGGATTTCAAAACAAATTCTGTAAAAATCATGCTGTATTTAATAGAACCCAAACCAATGAATTATATGGGTTTGACGTGCAAGCAAGTCCAAAAACGTAACACACAAGTTGCAAATCTTCAAGATAATTGGGATTCATGGAAAAACTTCATTTGAAGACAACCCTATTGCTTTCCTACACTGTCTTCCTCATTTGAAATGGATTTCAAAACAAATTCTCTAAAAATCATGCTGTATTTAATAGAACCCAAACCAATGAATTATATGGGTTTGACGTGCAAGCAAGTCCAAAAACGTAACACACAAGTTGCAAATCTTCAAGATAATTGGGATTCATGGAAAAACTTAATTTTAAGACAACCCTATTGCTTTCCTACACTGTCTTCTTCATTTGAAATGGATTTCAAAACAAATTCTCTAAAAATCATGCTGTATTTAATAGAACCCAAACCAATGAATTATATGGGTTTGACGTGCAAGCAAGTCCAAAAACGTAACACACAAGTTGCAAATGTTCAAAATAATTAGGATTCATGGAAAAACTTAATTTGAAGACAACCCTATTGCTTTCCTACACTGTCTTCTTCATTTGAAATGGATTTCAAAACAAATTCTCTAAAAATCATGCTGTATTTAATAGAACCCAAACCAATGAATTATATGGGTTTGACGTGCAAGCATGCCCAAAAACGTAACACACAAGTTGCAAATGTTCAAAATAATTAGGATTCATGGAAAAACTTAATTTGAAGACGACCCTATTGCTTTCCTACACTGTCTTCTTCATTTGAAATGGATTTCAAAACAAATACTCTAAAAATCATGCTGTATTTAATAGAACCCAAACCAATGATTTATATGGGTTTGACGTGCAAGCATGTCCAAAAACGTAACACAGAAGTTGCAAATGTTCAAAATAATTAGGATTCATGGAAAAACTTCATTTTAAGACAACCCTATTGCTTTCCTACACTGTCTTCTTCATTTGAAATGGATTTCAAAACAAATACTCTAAAAATCATGCTGTATTTAATAGAACCCAAACCAATGATTTATATGGGTTTGACGTGCAAGCATACCCAAAAACGTAACACACAAGTTGCAAATGTTCAAAATAATTAGGATTCATGGAAAAACTTCATTTTAAGACAACCCTATTGCTTTCCTACACTGTCTTCTTCATTTGAAATGGATTTCAAAACAAATACTCTAAAAATCATGCTGTATTTAATAGAACCCAAACCAATGATTTATATGGGTTTGACGTGCAAGCATGTCCAAAAACGTAACACAGAAGTTGCAAATGTTCAAAATAATTAGGATTCATGGAAAAACTTCATTTTAAGACAACCCTATTGCTTTCCTACACTGTCTTCTTCATTTGAAATGGATTTCAAAACAAATACTCTAAAAATCATGCTGTATTTAATAGAACCCAAACCAATGATTTATATGGGTTTGACGTGCAAGCATACCCAAAAACGTAACACACAAGTTGCAAATGTTCAAAATAATTAGGATTCATGGAAAAACTTCATTTTAAGACAACCCTATTGCTTTCCTACACTGTCTTCTTCATTTGAAATGGATTTCAAAACAAATACTCTAAAAATCATGCTGTATTTAATAGAACCCAAACCAATGATTTATATGGGTTTGACGTGCAAGCATGTCCAAAAACGTAACACAGAAGTTGCAAATGTTCAAAATAATTAGGATTCATGGAAAAACTTCATTTTAAGACAACCCTATTGCTTTCCTACACTGTCTTCTTCATTTGAAATGGATTTCAAAACAAATACTCTAAAAATCATGCTGTATTTAATAGAACCCAAACCAATGATTTATATGGGTTTGACGTGCAAGCATACCCAAAAACGTAACACACAAGTTGCAAATGTTCAAAATAATTAGGATTCATGGAAAAACTTCATTTTAAGACAACCCTATTGCTTTCCTACACTGTCTTCTTCATTTGAAATGGATTTCAAAACAAATACTCTAAAAATCATGCTGTATTTAATAGAACCCAAACCAATGATTTATATGGGTTTGACGTGCAAGCATGTCCAAAAACGTAACACAGAAGTTGCAAATGTTCAAAATAATTAGGATTCATGGAAAAACTTCATTTTAAGACAACCCTATTGCTTTCCTACACTGTCTTCTTCATTTGAAATGGATTTCAAAACAAATACTCTAAAAATCATGCTGTATTTAATAGAACCCAAACCAATGATTTATATGGGTTTGACGTGCAAGCATACCCAAAAACGTAACACAGAAGTTGCAAATGTTCAAAATAATTAGGATTCATGGAAAAACTTCATTTTAAGACAACCCTATTGCTTTCCTACACTGTCTTCTTCATTTGAAATGGATTTCAAAACAAATACTCTAAAAATCATGCTGTATTTAATAGAACCCAAACCAATGATTTATATGGGTTTGACGTGCAAGCATGTCCAAAAACGTAACACAGAAGTTGCAAATGTTCAAAATAATTAGGATTCATGGAAAAACTTCATTTTAAGACAACCCTATTGCTTTCCTACACTGTCTTCTTCATTTGAAATGGATTTCAAAACAAATACTCTAAAAATCATGCTGTATTTAATAGAACCCAAACCAATGAATTATATGGGTTTGACGTGCAAGCATGTCCAAAAACGTAACACAGAAGTTGCAAATGTTCAAAATAATTAGGATTCATGGAAAAACTTCATTTTAAGACAACCCTATTGCTTTCCTACACTGTCTTCTTCATTTGAAATGGATTTCAAAACAAATACTCTAAAAATCATGCTGTATTTAATAGAACCCAAACCAATGATTTATATGGGTTTGACGTGCTAGCATGTCCAAAAACGTAACACACAAGTTGCAAATGTTCAAAATAATTAGGATTCATGGAAAAACTTAATTTGAAGACAACCCTATTGCTTTCCTACACTGTCTTCTTCATTTGAAATGGATTTCAAAACAAATTCTCTAAAAATCATGCTGTATTTAATAGACCCAAACCAATGAATTATATGGGTTTGACGTGCAAGCATGTCCAAAAACGTAACACACAAGTTGCAAATGTTCAAAATAATTAGGATTCATGGAAAAACTTCATTTTAAGACAACCCTATTGCTTTCCTACACTGTCTTCTTCATTTGAAATGGATTTCAAAACAAATTCTCTAAAAATCATGCTGTATTTAATAGAACCCAAACCAATGAATTATATGGGTTTGACGTGCAAGCATGTCCAAAAACGTAACACAGAAGTTGCGAATGTTCAAAATAATTAGGATTCATGGAAAAACTTCATTTCAAGACAACCCTATTGCTTTCCTACACTGTCTTCTTCATTTGAAATGGATTTCAAAACAAATTCTCTAAAAATCATGCTGTATTTAATAGAACCCAAACCAATGATTTATATGGGTTTGACGTGCAAGCATGTCCAAAAACGTAACACACAAGTTGCGAATGTTCAAAATAATTAGGATTCATGGAAAAACTTCATTTTAAGACAACCCTATTGCTTTCCTACACTGTCTTCTTCATTTGAAATGGATTTCAAAACAAATACTCTAAAAATCATGCTGTATTTAATAGAATCCAAACCAATGAATTATATGGGTTTGACGTGCAAGCATGTCCAAAAACGTAACACACAAGTTGCAAATGTTCAAAATAATTAGGATTCATGGAAAAACTTCATTTTAAGACAACCCTATTGCTTTCCTACACTGTCTTCTTCATTTGAAATGGATTTCAAAACAAATTCTCTAAAAATCATGCTGTATTTAATAGAACTTAAACCAATGATTTATATGGGTTTGACGTGCAAGCATACCCAAAAACGTAACACACAAGTTGCAAATGTTCAAAATAATTAGGATTCATGGAAAAACTTCATTTTAAGACAACCCTATTGCTTTCCTACACTGTCTTCTTCATTTGAAATGGATTTCAAAACAAATTCTCTAAAAATCATGCTGTATTTAATAGAACCCAAACCAATGATTTATATGGGTTTGACGTGCAAGCATGTCCAAAAACGTAACACAGAAGTTGCAAATGTTCAAAATAATTAGGATTCATGGAAAAACTTCATTTTAAGACAACCCTATTGCTTTCCTACACTGTCTTCTTCATTTGAAATGGATTTCAAAACAAATTCTCTAAAAATCATGCTGTATTTAATAGAACCCAAACCAATGAATTATATGGGTTTGACGTGCAAGCATGTCCAAAAACGTAACACACAAGTTGCAAATCTTCAAGATAATTGGGATTCATGGAAAAACTTAATTTTAAGACAACCCTCTTGCTTTCCTACACTGTCTTCTTCATTTGAAATGGATTTCAAAACAAATACTCTAAAAATCATGCTGTATTTAATAGAACTTAAACCAATGATATATATGGGTTTGACGTGCAAGCATACCCAAAAACGTAACACACAAGTTGTAAATGTTCAAAATAATTAGGATTCATGGAAAAACTTCATTTTAAGACAACCCTATTGCTTTCCTACACTATCTTCTTCATTTGAAATGGATTTCAAAACAAATTCTCTAAAAATCATGCTGTATTTAATAGAACCCAAACCAATGAATTATATGGGTTTGACGTGCAAGCATGTCCAAAAACGTAACACACAAGTTGCAAATGTTCAAAATAATTAGGATTCATGGAAAAACTTCATTTTAAGACAACCCTATTGCTTTCCTACACTGTCTTCTTCATTTGAAATGGATTTCAAAACAAATTCTCTAAAAATCATGCTGTATTTAATAGAACCCAAACCAATGATTTATATGGGTTTGACGTGCAAGCATGTCCAAAAACGTAACACACAAGTTGCAAATGTTCAAAATAATTAGGATTCATGGAAAAACTTCATTTGAAGACAACCCTATTGCTTTCCTACACTGTCTTCTTCATTTGCAATGGATTTCAAAACAAATACTCTAAAAATCATGCTGTATTTAATAGAACCCAAACCAATGATTTATATGGGTTTGACGTGCAAGCATGTCCAAAAACGTAACACACAAGTTGCAAATGTTCAAAATAATTAGGATTCATGGAAAAACTTCATTTTAAGACAACCCTATTGCTTTCCTACACTGTCTTCTTCATTTGAAATGGATTTCAAAACAAATTCTCTAAAAATCATGCTGTATTTAATAGAACCCAAACCAATGATTTATATGGGTTTGACGTGCAAGCATGTCCAAAAACGTAACACAGAAGTTGCAAATGTTCAAAATAATTAGGATTCATGGAAAAACTTCATTTTAAGACAACCCTATTGCTTTCCTACACTGTCTTCTTCATTTGAAATGGATTTCAAAACAAATTCTCTAAAAATCATGCTGTATTTAATAGAACCCAAACCAATGAATTATATGGGTTTGACGTGCAAGCATGTCCAAAAACGTAACACACAAGTTGCAAATCTTCAAGATAATTGGGATTCATGGAAAAACTTAATTTTAAGACAACCCTCTTGCTTTCCTACACTGTCTTCTTCATTTGAAATGGATTTCAAAACAAATACTCTAAAAATCATGCTGTATTTAATAGAACTTAAACCAATGATATATATGGGTTTGACGTGCAAGCATACCCAAAAACGTAACACACAAGTTGTAAATGTTCAAAATAATTAGGATTCATGGAAAAACTTCATTTTAAGACAACCCTATTGCTTTCCTACACTATCTTCTTCATTTGAAATGGATTTCAAAACAAATTCTCTAAAAATCATGCTGTATTTAATAGAACCCAAACCAATGAATTATATGGGTTTGACGTGCAAGCATGTCCAAAAACGTAACACACAAGTTGCAAATCTTCAAGATAATTGGGATTCATGGAAAAACTTAATTTTAAGACAACCCTCTTGCTTTCCTACACTGTCTTCTTCATTTGAAATGGATTTCAAAACAAATACTCTAAAAATCATGCTGTATTTAATAGAACTTAAACCAATGATATATATGGGTTTGACGTGCAAGCATACCCAAAAACGTAACACACAAGTTGCAAATCTTCAAGATAATTGGGATTCATGGAAAAACTTCATTTTAAGACAACCCTATTGCTTTCCTACACTGTCTTCTTCATTTGAAATGGATTTCAAAACAAATACTCTAAAAATCATGCTGTATTTAATAGAACTTAAACCAATGATTTATATGGGTTTGACGTGCAAGCATGTCCAAAAACGTAACACAGAAGTTGCAAATGTTCAAAATAATTAGGATTCATGGAAAAACTTCATTTTAAGACAACCCTATTGCTTTCCTACACTGTCTTCTTCATTTGAAATGGATTTCAAAACAAATACTCTCAAAATCATGCTGTATTTAATAGAACTTAAACCATTGATTTATATGGGTTTGACGTGCAAGCATGCCCAAAAACGTAACACACAAGTTGCAAATCTTCAAGATAATTGGGATTCATGGAAAAACTTCATTTTAAGACAACCCTATTGCTTTCCTACACTGTCTTCTTCATTTGAAATGGATTTCAAAACAAATACTCTAAAAATCATGCTGTATTTAATAGAACTTAAACCAATGATTTATATGGGTTTGACGTGCAAGCATGTCCAAAAACGTAACACAGAAGTTGCAAATGTTCAAAATAATTAGGATTCATGGAAAAACTTCATTTTAAGACAACCCTATTGCTTTCCTACACTGTCTTCTTCATTTGAAATGGATTTCAAAACAAATACTCTCAAAATCATGCTGTATTTAATAGAACTTAAACCATTGATTTATATGGGTTTGACGTGCAAGCATGCCCAAAAACGTAACACACAAGTTGCAAATGTTCAAAATAATTAGGATTCATGGAAAAACTTAATTTCAAGACAACCCTATTGCTTTCCTACACTGTCTTCTTCATTTGAAATGGATTTCAAAACAAATACTCTCAAAATCATGCTGTATTTAATAGAACTTAAACCATTGATTTATATGGGTTTGACGTGCAAGCATGCCCAAAAACGTAACACACAAGTTGCAAATCTTCAAGATAATTGGGATTCATGGAAAAACTTCATTTTAAGACAACCCTATTGCTTTCCTACACTGTCTTCTTCATTTGAAATGGATTTCAAAACAAATACTTTAAAAATCATGCTGTATTTAATAGAACTTAAACCAATGATTTATATGGGTTTGACGTGCAAGCATGTCCAAAAACGTAACACAGAAGTTGCAAATGTTCAAAATAATTAGGATTCATGGAAAAACTTCATTTTAAGACAACCCTATTGCTTTCCTACACTGTCTTCTTCATTTGAAATGGATTTCAAAACAAATACTCTCAAAATCATGCTGTATTTAATAGAACTTAAACCATTGATTTATATGGGTTTGACGTGCAAGCATGCCCAAAAACGTAACACACAAGTTGCAAATGTTCAAAATAATTAGGATTCATGGAAAAACTTAATTTCAAGACAACCCTATTGCTTTCCTACACTGTCTTCTTCATTTGAAATGGATTTCAAAACAAATTCTCTAAAAATCATGCTGTATTTAATAGAACCCAAACCAATAAATTATATGGGTTTGACGTGCAAGCATGTCCAAAAACGTAACACACAAGTTGCAAATGTTCAAAATAATTAGGATTCATGGAAAAACATAATTTTAAGACAACCCTATTGCTTTCCTACACTGTCTTCTTCATTTGAAATGGATTTCAAAACAAATTCTCTAAAAATCATGCTGTATTTAATAGAACCCAAACCAATGAATTATATGGGTTTGACGTGCAAGCAAGTCCAAAAACGTAACACACAAGTTGCAAATGTTCAAAATAATTAGGATTCATGGAAAAACTTAATTTGAAGACAACCCTATTGCTTTCCTACACTGTCTTCTTCATTTGAAATGGATTTCAAAACAAATTCTCTAAAAATCATGCTGTATTTAATAGAATCCAAACCAATGAATTATATGGGTTTGACGTGCAAGCATGTCCAAAAACGTAACACACAAGTTGCAAATGTTCAAAATAATTAGGATTCATGGAAAAACTTAATTTGAAGACAACCCTATTGCTTTCCTACACTGTCTTCTTCATTTGAAATGGATTTCAAAACAAATTCTCTAAAAATCATGCTGTATTTAATAGAACCCAAACCAATGATTTATATGGGTTTGACGTGCAAGCATGTCCAAAAACGTAACACAGAAGTTGCAAATGTTCAAAATAATTAGGATTCATGGAAAAACTTCATTTTAAGACAACCCTATTGCTTTCCTACACTGTCTTCTTCATTTGAAATGGATTTCAAAACAAATACTCTCAAAATCATGCTGTATTTAATAGAACTTAAACCATTGATTTATATGGGTTTGACGTGCAAGCATGCCCAAAAACGTAACACACAAGTTGCAAATGTTCAAAATAATTAGGATTCATGGAAAAACTTAATTTCAAGACAACCCTATTGCTTTCCTACACTGTCTTCTTCATTTGAAATGGATTTCAAAACAAATTCTCTAAAAATCATGCTGTATTTAATAGAACCCAAACCAATAAATTATATGGGTTTGACGTGCAAGCATGTCCAAAAACGTAACACACAAGTTGCAAATGTTCAAAATAATTAGGATTCATGGAAAAACATAATTTTAAGACAACCCTATTGCTTTCCTACACTGTCTTCTTCATTTGAAATGGATTTCAAAACAAATTCTCTAAAAATCATGCTGTATTTAATAGAACCCAAACCAATGAATTATATGGGTTTGACGTGCAAGCAAGTCCAAAAACGTAACACACAAGTTGCAAATGTTCAAAATAATTAGGATTCATGGAAAAACTTAATTTGAAGACAACCCTATTGCTTTCCTACACTGTCTTCTTCATTTGAAATGGATTTCAAAACAAATTCTCTAAAAATCATGCTGTATTTAATAGAATCCAAACCAATGAATTATATGGGTTTGACGTGCAAGCATGTCCAAAAACGTAACACACAAGTTGCAAATGTTCAAAATAATTAGGATTCATGGAAAAACTTAATTTGAAGACAACCCTATTGCTTTCCTACACTGTCTTCTTCATTTGAAATGGATTTCAAAACAAATTCTCTAAAAATCATGCTGTATTTAATAGAACCCAAACCAATGATTTATATGGGTTTGACGTGCAAGCATGTCCAAAAACGTAACACAGAAGTTGCAAATGTTCAAAATAATTAGGATTCATGGAAAAACTTCATTTTAAGACAACCCTATTGCTTTCCTACACTGTCTTCTTCATTTGAAATGGATTTCAAAACAAATACTCTCAAAATCATGCTGTATTTAATAGAACTTAAACCATTGATTTATATGGGTTTGACGTGCAAGCATGCCCAAAAACGTAACACACAAGTTGCAAATGTTCAAAATAATTAGGATTCATGGAAAAACATAATTTTAAGACAACCCTATTGCTTTCCTACACTGTCTTCTTCATTTGAAATGGATTTCAAAACAAATTCTCTAAAAATCATGCTGTATTTAATAGAACCCAAACCAATGAATTATATGGGTTTGACGTGCAAGCATGTCCAAAAACGTAACACACAAGTTGCGAATGTTCAAAATAATTAGGATTCATGGAAAAACTTCATTTTAAGACAACCCTATTGCTTTCCTACACTGTCTTCTTCATTTGAAATGGATTTCAAAACAAATTCTCTAAAAATCATGCTGTATTTAATAGAACCCAAACCAATGAATTATATGGGTTTGACGTGCAAGCATGTCCAAAAACGTAACACAGAAGTTGCAAATGTTCAAAATAATTAGGATTCATGGAAAAACTTCATTTTAAGACAACCCTATTGCTTTCCTACACTGTCTTCTTCATTTGAAATGGATTTCAAAACAAATACTCTAAAAATCATGCTGTATTTAATAGAACTTAAACCAATGATTTATATGGGTTTGACGTGCAAGCATACCCAAAAACGTAACACACAAGTTGTAAATGTTCAAAATAATTAGGATTCATGGAAAAACTTCATTTTAAGACAACCCTATTGCTTTCCTACACTGTCTTCTTCATTTGAAATGGATTTCAAAACAAATTCTCTAAAAATCATGCTGTATTTAATAGAACCCAAACCAATGAATTATATGGGTTTGACGTGCAAGCATGTCCAAAAACGTAACACACAAGTTGCAAATCTTCAAGATAATTGGGATTCATGGAAAAACTTAATTTTAAGACAACCCTCTTGCTTTCCTACACTGTCTTCTTCATTTGAAATGGATTTCAAAACAAATACTCTAAAAATCATGCTGTATTTAATAGAACTTAAACCAATGATATATATGGGTTTGACGTGCAAGCATACCCAAAAACGTAACACACAAGTTGCAAATGTTCAAAATAATTAGGATTCATGGAAAAACTTCATTTTAAGACAACCCTATTGCTTTCCTACACTGTCTTCTTCATTTGAAATGGATTTCAAAACAAATACTCTAAAAATCATGCTGTATTTAATAGAACTTAAACCAATGATTTATATGGGTTTGACGTGCAAGCATGTCCAAAAACGTAACACAGAAGTTGCAAATGTTCAAAATAATTAGGATTCATGGAAAAACTTCATTTTAAGACAACCCTATTGCTTTCCTACACTGTCTTCTTCATTTGAAATGGATTTCAAAACAAATTCTCTAAAAATCATGCTGTATTTAATAGAACCCAAACCAATGAATTATATGGGTTTGACGTGCAAGCATGTCCAAAAACGTAACACAGAAGTTGCAAATGTTCAAAATAATTAGGATTCATGGAAAAACTTCATTTTAAGACAACCCTATTGCTTTCCTACACTGTCTTCTTCATTTGAAATGGATTTCAAAACAAATACTCTAAAAATCATGCTGTATTTAATAGAACTTAAACCAATGATTTATATGGGTTTGACGTGCAAGCATACCCAAAAACGTAACACACAAGTTGTAAATGTTCAAAATAATTAGGATTCATGGAAAAACTTCATTTTAAGACAACCCTATTGCTTTCCTACACTGTCTTCTTCATTTGAAATGGATTTCAAAACAAATTCTCTAAAAATCATGCTGTATTTAATAGAACCCAAACCAATGAATTATATGGGTTTGACGTGCAAGCATGTCCAAAAACGTAACACACAAGTTGCAAATCTTCAAGATAATTGGGATTCATGGAAAAACTTAATTTTAAGACAACCCTCTTGCTTTCCTACACTGTCTTCTTCATTTGAAATGGATTTCAAAACAAATACTCTAAAAATCATGCTGTATTTAATAGAACTTAAACCAATGATATATATGGGTTTGACGTGCAAGCATACCCAAAAACGTAACACACAAGTTGCAAATGTTCAAAATAATTAGGATTCATGGAAAAACTTCATTTTAAGACAACCCTATTGCTTTCCTACACTGTCTTCTTCATTTGAAATGGATTTCAAAACAAATACTCTAAAAATCATGCTGTATTTAATAGAACTTAAACCAATGATTTATATGGGTTTGACGTGCAAGCATGTCCAAAAACGTAACACAGAAGTTGCAAATGTTCAAAATAATTAGGATTCATGGAAAAACTTCATTTTAAGACAACCCTATTGCTTTCCTACACTGTCTTCTTCATTTGAAATGGATTTCAAAACAAATACTCTCAAAATCATGCTGTATTTAATAGAACTTAAACCATTGATTTATATGGGTTTGACGTGCAAGCATGCCCAAAAACGTAACACACAAGTTGCAAATCTTCAAGATAATTGGGATTCATGGAAAAACTTCATTTTAAGACAACCCTATTGCTTTCCTACACTGTCTTCTTCATTTGAAATGGATTTCAAAACAAATACTCTAAAAATCATGCTGTATTTAATAGAACTTAAACCAATGATTTATATGGGTTTGACGTGCAAGCATGTCCAAAAACGTAACACAGAAGTTGCAAATGTTCAAAATAATTAGGATTCATGGAAAAACTTCATTTTAAGACAACCCTATTGCTTTCCTACACTGTCTTCTTCATTTGAAATGGATTTCAAAACAAATACTCTCAAAATCATGCTGTATTTAATAGAACTTAAACCATTGATTTATATGGGTTTGACGTGCAAGCATGCCCAAAAACGTAACACACAAGTTGCAAATGTTCAAAATAATTAGGATTCATGGAAAAACTTAATTTCAAGACAACCCTATTGCTTTCCTACACTGTCTTCTTCATTTGAAATGGATTTCAAAACAAATACTCTCAAAATCATGCTGTATTTAATAGAACTTAAACCATTGATTTATATGGGTTTGACGTGCAAGCATGCCCAAAAACGTAACACACAAGTTGCAAATCTTCAAGATAATTGGGATTCATGGAAAAACTTCATTTTAAGACAACCCTATTGCTTTCCTACACTGTCTTCTTCATTTGAAATGGATTTCAAAACAAATACTTTAAAAATCATGCTGTATTTAATAGAACTTAAACCAATGATTTATATGGGTTTGACGTGCAAGCATGTCCAAAAACGTAACACAGAAGTTGCAAATGTTCAAAATAATTAGGATTCATGGAAAAACTTCATTTTAAGACAACCCTATTGCTTTCCTACACTGTCTTCTTCATTTGAAATGGATTTCAAAACAAATACTCTAAAAATCATGCTGTATTTAATAGAACTTAAACCATTGATTTATATGGGTTTGACGTGCAAGCATGCCCAAAAACGTAACACACAAGTTGCAAATGTTCAAAATAATTAGGATTCATGGAAAAACTTAATTTCAAGACAACCCTATTGCTTTCCTACACTGTCTTCTTCATTTGAAATGGATTTCAAAACAAATTCTCTAAAAATCATGCTGTATTTAATAGAACCCAAACCAATAAATTATATGGGTTTGACGTGCAAGCATGTCCAAAAACGTAACACACAAGTTGCAAATGTTCAAAATAATTAGGATTCATGGAAAAACATAATTTTAAGACAACCCTATTGCTTTCCTACACTGTCTTCTTCATTTGAAATGGATTTCAAAACAAATTCTCTAAAAATCATGCTGTATTTAATAGAACCCAAACCAATGAATTATATGGGTTTGACGTGCAAGCAAGTCCAAAAACGTAACACACAAGTTGCAAATGTTCAAAATAATTAGGATTCATGGAAAAACTTAATTTGAAGACAACCCTATTGCTTTCCTACACTGTCTTCTTCATTTGAAATGGATTTCAAAACAAATTCTCTAAAAATCATGCTGTATTTAATAGAATCCAAACCAATGAATTATATGGGTTTGACGTGCAAGCATGTCCAAAAACGTAACACACAAGTTGCAAATGTTCAAAATAATTAGGATTCATGGAAAAACTTAATTTGAAGACAACCCTATTGCTTTCCTACACTGTCTTCTTCATTTGAAATGGATTTCAAAACAAATTCTCTAAAAATCATGCTGTATTTAATAGAACCCAAACCAATGATTTATATGGGTTTGACGTGCAAGCATGTCCAAAAACGTAACACAGAAGTTGCAAATGTTCAAAATAATTAGGATTCATGGAAAAACTTCATTTTAAGACAACCCTATTGCTTTCCTACACTGTCTTCTTCATTTGAAATGGATTTCAAAACAAATACTCTCAAAATCATGCTGTATTTAATAGAACTTAAACCATTGATTTATATGGGTTTGACGTGCAAGCATGCCCAAAAACGTAACACACAAGTTGCAAATGTTCAAAATAATTAGGATTCATGGAAAAACATAATTTTAAGACAACCCTATTGCTTTCCTACACTGTCTTCTTCATTTGAAATGGATTTCAAAACAAATTCTCTAAAAATCATGCTGTATTTAATAGAACCCAAACCAATGAATTATATGGGTTTGACGTGCAAGCAAGTCCAAAAACGTAACACACAAGTTGCAAATGTTCAAAATAATTAGGATTCATGGAAAAACTTCATTTTAAGACAACCCTATTGCTTTCCTACACTGTCTTCTTCATTTGAAATGGATTTCAAAACAAATACTCTAAAAATCATGCTGTATTTAATAGAACCCAAACCAATAAATTATATGGGTTTGACGTGCAAGCATGTCCAAAAACGTAACACAGAAGTTGCGAATGTTCAAAATAATTAGGATTCATGGAAAAACTTCATTTGAAGACAACCCTATTGCTTTCCTACACTGTCTTCTTCATTTGAAATGGATTTCAAAACAAATTCTCTAAAAATCATGCTGTATTTAATAGAATCCAAACCAATGAATTATATGGGTTTGACGTGCAAGCATGTCCAAAAACGTAACACACAAGTTGCAAATGTTCAAAATAATTAGGATTCATGGAAAAACTTCATTTTAAGACAACCCTATTGCTTTCCTACACTGTCTTCTTCATTTGAAATGGATTTCAAAACAAATTCTCTAAAAATCATGCTGTATTTAATAGAACCCAAACCAATGATTTATATGGGTTTGACGTGCAAGCATGTCCAAAAACGTAACACAGAAGTTGCAAATGTTCAAAATAATTAGGATTCATGGAAAAACTTCATTTTAAGACAACCCTATTGCTTTCCTACACTGTCTTCTTCATTTGAAATGGATTTCAAAACAAATACTCTCAAAATCATGCTGTATTTAATAGAACTTAAACCATTGATTTATATGGGTTTGACGTGCAAGCATGCCCAAAAACGTAACACACAAGTTGCAAATGTTCAAAATAATTAGGATTCATGGAAAAACTTAATTTCAAGACAACCCTATTGCTTTCCTACACTGTCTTCTTCATTTGAAATGGATTTCAAAACAAATACTCTAAAAATCATGCTGTATTTAATAGAACCCAAACCAATAAATTATATGGGTTTGACGTGCAAGCAAGTCCAAAAACGTAACACACAAGTTGCAAATGTTCAAAATAATTAGGATTCATGGAAAAACTTCATTTTAAGACAACCCTATTGCTTTCCTACACTGTCTTCTTCATTTGAAATGGATTTCAAAACAAATTCTCTAAAAATCATGCTGTATTTAATAGAACCCAAACCAATGAATTATATGGGTTTGACGTGCAAGCAAGTCCAAAAACGTAACACACAAGTTGCAAATGTTCAAAATAATTAGGATTCATGGAAAAACTTCATTTTAAGACAACCCTATTGCTTTCCTACACTGTCTTCTTCATTTGAAATGGATTTCAAAACAAATACTCTAAAAATCATGCTGTATTTAATAGAACCCAAACCAATAAATTATATGGGTTTGACGTGCAAGCATGTCCAAAAACGTAACACAGAAGTTGCGAATGTTCAAAATAATTAGGATTCATGGAAAAACTTCATTTTAAGACAACCCTATTGCTTTCCTACACTGTCTTCTTCATTTGAAATGGATTTCAAAACAAATTCTCTAAAAATCATGCTGTATTTAATAGAATCCAAACCAATGAATTATATGGGTTTGACGTGCAAGCATGTCCAAAAACGTAACACACAAGTTGCAAATGTTCAAAATAATTAGGATTCATGGAAAAACTTCATTTTAAGACAACCCTATTGCTTTCCTACACTGTCTTCTTCATTTGAAATGGATTTCAAAACAAATTCTCTAAAAATCATGCTGTATTTAATAGAACCCAAACCAATGATTTATATGGGTTTGACGTGCAAGCATGTCCAAAAACGTAACACAGAAGTTGCAAATGTTCAAAATAATTAGGATTCATGGAAAAACTTCATTTGAAGACAACCCTATTGCTTTCCTACACTGTCTTCTTCATTTGAAATGGATTTCAAAACAAATTCTCTAAAAATCATGCTGTATTTAATAGAACCCAAACCAATGATTTATATGGGTTTGACGTGCAAGCATGTCCAAAAACGTAACACACAAGTTGCAAATGTTCAAAATAATTAGGATTCATGGAAAAACTTAATTTGAAGACAACCCTATTGCTTTCCTACACTGTCTTCTTCATTTGAAATGGATTTCAAAACAAATTCTCTAAAAATCATGCTGTATTTAATAGAACCCAAACCAATGAATTATATGGGTTTGACGTGCAAGCATGTCCAAAAACGTAACACACAAGTTGCGAATGTTCAAAATAATTAGGATTCATGGAAAAACTTCATTTGAAGACAACCCTATTGCTTTCCTACACTGTCTTCTTCATTTGAAATGGATTTCAAAACAAATACTCTAAAAATCATGCTGTATTTAATAGAACCCAAACCAATAAATTATATGGGTTTGACGTGCAAGCATGTCCAAAAACGTAACACAGAAGTTGCGAATGTTCAAAATAATTAGGATTCATGGAAAAACTTCATTTTAAGACAACCCTATTGCTTTCCTACACTGTCTTCTTCATTTGAAATGGATTTCAAAACAAATACTCTAAAAATCATGCTGTATTTAATAGAACCCAAACCAATAAATTATATGGGTTTGACGTGCAAGCATGCCCAAAAACGTAACACACAAGTTGCAAATGTTCAAAATAATTAGGATTCATGGAAAAACTTCATTTTAAGACAACCCTATTGCTTTCCTACACTGTCTTCTTCATTTGAAATGGATTTCAAAACAAATTCTCTAAAAATCATGCTGTATTTAATAGAACCCAAACCAATGATTTATATGGGTTTGACGTGCAAGCATGTCCAAAAACGTAACACAGAAGTTGCAAATGTTCAAAATAATTAGGATTCATGGAAAAACTTCATTTGAAGACAACCCTATTGCTTTCCTACACTGTCTTCTTCATTTGAAATGGATTTCAAAACAAATTCTCTAAAAATCATGCTGTATTTAATAGAACCCAAACCAATGATTTATATGGGTTTGACGTGCAAGCATGTCCAAAAACGTAACACACAAGTTGCAAATGTTCAAAATAATTAGGATTCATGGAAAAACTTAATTTGAAGACAACCCTATTGCTTTCCTACACTGTCTTCTTCATTTGAAATGGATTTCAAAACAAATTCTCTAAAAATCATGCTGTATTTAATAGAACCCAAACCAATGAATTATATGGGTTTGACGTGCAAGCATGTCCAAAAACGTAACACACAAGTTGCGAATGTTCAAAATAATTAGGATTCATGGAAAAACTTCATTTGAAGACAACCCTATTGCTTTCCTACACTGTCTTCTTCATTTGAAATGGATTTCAAAACAAATACTCTAAAAATCATGCTGTATTTAATAGAACCCAAACCAATAAATTATATGGGTTTGACGTGCAAGCATGTCCAAAAACGTAACACAGAAGTTGCGAATGTTCAAAATAATTAGGATTCATGGAAAAACTTCATTTTAAGACAACCCTATTGCTTTCCTACACTGTCTTCTTCATTTGAAATGGATTTCAAAACAAATACTCTAAAAATCATGCTGTATTTAATAGAACCCAAACCAATAAATTATATGGGTTTGACGTGCAAGCATGCCCAAAAACGTAACACACAAGTTGCAAATGTTCAAAATAATTAGGATTCATGGAAAAACATAATTTTAAGACAACCCTATTGCTTTCCTACACTGTCTTCTTCATTTGAAATGGATTTCAAAACAAATTCTGTAAAAATCATGCTGTATTTAATAGAACCCAAACCAATGAATTATATGGGTTTGACGTGCAAGCAAGTCCAAAAACGTAACACACAAGTTGCAAATGTTCAAAATAATTAGGATTCATGGAAAAACTTCATTTTAAGACAACCCTATTGCTTTCCTACACTGTCTTCTTCATTTGAAATGGATTTCAAAACAAATACTCTAAAAATCATGCTGTATTTAATAGAACCCAAACCAATAAATTATATGGGTTTGACGTGCAAGCATGTCCAAAAACGTAACACAGAAGTTGCGAATGTTCAAAATAATTAGGATTCATGGAAAAACTTCATTTGAAGACAACCCTATTGCTTTCCTACACTGTCTTCTTCATTTGAAATGGATTTCAAAACAAATTCTCTAAAAATCATGCTGTATTTAATAGAATCCAAACCAATGAATTATATGGGTTAGACGTGCAAGCATGTCCAAAAACGTAACACACAAGTTGCAAATGTTCAAAATAATTAGGATTCATGGAAAAACTTCATTTTAAGACAACCCTATTGCTTTCCTACACTGTCTTCTTCATTTGAAATGGATTTCAAAACAAATACTCTAAAAATCATGCTGTATTTAATAGAACCCAAACCAATAAATTATATGGGTTTGACGTGCAAGCATGTCCAAAAACGTAACACAGAAGTTGCGAATGTTCAAAATAATTAGGATTCATGGAAAAACTTCATTTTAAGACAACCCTATTGCTTTCCTACACTGTCTTCTTCATTTGAAATGGATTTCAAAACAAATACTCTAAAAATCATGCTGTATTTAATAGAACCCAAACCAATAAATTATATGGGTTTGACGTGCAAGCATGTCCAAAAACGTAACACAGAAGTTGCGAATGTTCAAAATAATTAGGATTCATGGAAAAACTTCATTTTAAGACAACCCTATTGCTTTCCTACACTGTCTTCTTCATTTGAAATGGATTTCAAAACAAATACTCTAAAAATCATGCTGTATTTAATAGAACCCAAACCAATAAATTATATGGGTTTGACGTGCAAGCATGCCCAAAAACGTAACACACAAGTTGCAAATGTTCAAAATAATTAGGATTCATGGAAAAACATAATTTTAAGACAACCCTATTGCTTTCCTACACTGTCTTCTTCATTTGAAATGGATTTCAAAACAAATTCTGTAAAAATCATGCTGTATTTAATAGAACCCAAACCAATGAATTATATGGGTTTGACGTGCAAGCAAGTCCAAAAACGTAACACACAAGTTGCAAATGTTCAAAATAATTAGGATTCATGGAAAAACTTAATTTTAAGACAACCCTATTGCTTTCCTACACTGTCTTCTTCATTTGAAATGGATTTCAAAACAAATACTCTAAAAATCATGCTGTATTTAATAGAACCCAAACCAATAAATTATATGGGTTTGACGTGCAAGCATGTCCAAAAACGTAACACAGAAGTTGCGAATGTTCAAAATAATTAGGATTCATGGAAAAACTTCATTTGAAGACAACCCTATTGCTTTCCTACACTGTCTTCTTCATTTGAAATGGATTTCAAAACAAATTCTCTAAAAATCATGCTGTATTTAATAGAATCCAAACCAATGAATTATATGGGTTTGACGTGCAAGCATGTCCAAAAACGTAACACACAAGTTGCAAATGTTCAAAATAATTAGGATTCATGGAAAAACTTCATTTTAAGACAACCCTATTGCTTTCCTACACTGTCTTCTTCATTTGAAATGGATTTCAAAACAAATACTCTAAAAATCATGCTGTATTTAATAGAACCCAAACCAATGATTTATATGGGTTTGACGTGCAAGCATGTCCAAAAACGTAACACAGAAGTTGCAAATGTTCAAAATAATTAGGATTCATGAAAAAACTTAATTTGAAGACAACCCTATTGCTTTCCTACACTGTCTTCTTCATTTGAAATGGATTTCAAAACAAATACTCTAAAAATCATGCTGTATTTAATAGAACCCAAACCAATAAATTATATGGGTTTGACGTGCAAGCATGTCCAAAAACGTAACACAGAAGTTGCGAATGTTCAAAATAATTAGGATTCATGGAAAAACTTAATTTGAAGACAACCCTATTGCTTTCCTACACTGTCTTCTTCATTTGAAATGGATTTCAAAACAAATACTCTAAAAATCATGCTGTATTTAATAGAACCCAAACCAATGAATTATATGGGTTTGACGTGCAAGCATGTCCAAAAACGTAACACAGAAGTTGCAAATGTTCAAAATAATTAGGATTCATGGAAAAACTTCATTTTAAGACAACCCTATTGCTTTCCTACACTGTCTTCTTCATTTGAAATGGATTTCAAAACAAATTCTCTAAAAATCATGCTGTATTTAATAGAACTTAAACCAATGATTTATATGGGTTTGACGTGCAAGCATGTCCAAAAACGTAACACACAAGTTGCAAATGTTCAAAATAATTAGGATTCATGGAAAAACTTCATTTTAAGACAACCCTATTGCTTTCCTACACTGTCTTCTTCATTTGAAATGGATTTCAAAACAAATACTCTAAAAATCATGCTGTATTTAATAGAACTTAAACCAATGATTTATATGGGTTTGACGTGCAAGCATGTCCAAAAACGTAACACAGAAGTTGCAAATGTTCAAAATAATTAGGATTCATGGAAAAACTTAATTTGAAGACAACCCTATTGCTTTCCTACACTGTCTTCTTCATTTGAAATGGATTTCAAAACAAATTCTCTAAAAATCATGCTGTATTTAATAGACCCAAACCAATGAATTATATGGGTTTGACGTGCAAGCATGTCCAAAAACGTAACACACAAGTTGCAAATGTTCAAAATAATTAGGATTCATGGAAAAACTTCATTTTAAGACAACCCTATTGCTTTCCTACACTGTCTTCTTCATTTGAAATGGATTTCAAAACAAATTCTCTAAAAATCATGCTGTATTTAATAGAACTTAAACCAATGATTTATATGGGTTTGACGTGCAAGCATGTCCAAAAACGTAACATACAAGTTGCAAATGTTCAAAATAATTAGGATTCATGGAAAAACTTCATTTTAAGACAACCCTATTGCTTTCCTACACTGTCTTCTTCATTTGAAATGGATTTCAAAACAAATACTCTAAAAATCATGCTGTATTTAATAGAACCCAAACCAATGAATTATATGGGTTTGACGTGCAAGCATGCCCAAAAACGTAACACACAAGTTGCAAATGTTCAAAATAATTAGGATTCATGGAAAAACTTCATTTGAAGACAACCCTATTGCTTTCCTACACTGTCTTCTTCATTTGAAATGGATTTCAAAACAAATTGTCTAAAAATCATGCTGTATTTAATAGAACCCAAACCAATGATTTATATGGGTTTGACGTGCTAGCATGTCCAAAAACGTAACACACAAGTTGCAAATGTTCAAAATAATTAGGATTCATGGAAAAACTTAATTTGAAGACAACCCTATTGCTTTCCTACACTGTCTTCTTCATTTGAAATGGATTTCAAAACAAATTCTCTAAAAATCATGCTGTATTTAATAGAACCCAAACCAATGAATTATATGGGTTTGACGTGCAAGCATGTCCAAAAACGTAACACAGAAGTTGCAAATGTTCAAAATAATTAGGATTCATGGAAAAACTTCATTTGAAGACAACCCTATTGCTTTCCTACACTGTCTTCTTCATTTGAAATGGATTTCAAAACAAATACTCTAAAAATCATGCTGTATTTTATAGAACTTAAACCAATGATTTATATGGGTTTGACGTGCAAGCATACCCAAAAACGTAACACACAAGTTGCAAATGTTCAAAATAATTAGGATTCATGGAAAAACTTCATTTTAAGACAACCCTATTGCTTTCCTACACTGTCTTCTTCATTTGAAATGGATTTCAAAACAAATACTCTAAAAATCATGCTGTATTTAATAGAACTTAAACCAATGATTTATATGGGTTTGACGTGCAAGCATGTCCAAAAACGTAACACAGAAGTTGCAAATGTTCAAAATAATTAGGATTCATGGAAAAACTTAATTTTAAGACAACCCTATTGCTTTCCTACACTGTCTTCTTCATTTGAAATGGATTTCAAAACAAATACTCTCAAAATCATGCTGTATTTAATAGAACCCAAACCAATGATTTATATGGGTTTGACGTGCAAGCATGTCCAAAAACGTAACACAGAAGTTGCGAATGTTCAAAATAATTAGGATTCATGGAAAAACTTCATTTGAAGACAACCCTATTGCTTTCCTACACTGTCTTCTTCATTTGAAATGGATTTCAAAACAAATTCTCTAAAAATCATGCTGTATTTAATAGAACCCAAACCAATGAATTATATGGGTTTGATGTGCAAGCATGCCCAAAAACGTAACACACAAGTTGCAAATGTTCAAAATAATTAGGATTCATGGAAAAACTTAATTTGAAGACAACCCTATTGCTTTCCTACACTGTCTTCTTCATTTGAAATGGATTTCAAAACAAATTCTCTAAAAATCATGCTGTATTTAATAGAACCCAAACCAATGAATTATATGGGTTTGACGTGCAAGCATGTCCAAAAACGTAACACAGAAGTTGCAAATGTTCAAAATAATTAGGATTCATGGAAAAACTTCATTTTAAGACAACCCTATTGCTTTCCTACACTGTCTTCTTCATTTGAAATGGATTTCAAAACAAATACTCTAAAAATCATGCTGTATTTAATAGAACCCAAACCAATGATTTATATGGGTTTGACGTGCAAGCATGTCCAAAAACGTAACACAGAAGTTGCAAATGTTCAAAATAATTAGGATTCATGGAAAAACTTCATTTTAAGACAACCCTATTGCTTTCCTACACTGTCTTCTTCATTTGAAATGGATTTCAAAACAAATTCTCTCAAAATCATGCTGTATTTAATAGAACCCAAACCAATGAATTATATGGGTTTGACGTGCAAGCATGTCCAAAAACGTAACACACAAGTTGCAAATGTTCAAAATAATTAGGATTCATGGAAAAACTTCATTTTAAGACAACCCTATTGCTTTCCTACACTGTCTTCTTCATTTGAAATGGATTTCAAAACAAATTCTCTAAAAATCATGCTGTATTTAATAGAACCCAAACCAATGAATTATATGGGTTTGACGTGCAAGCATGTCCAAAAACGTAACACAGAAGTTGCAAATGTTCAAAATAATTAGGATTCATGGAAAAACTTCATTTTAAGACAACCCTATTGCTTTCCTACACTGTCTTCTTCATTTGAAATGGATTTCAAAACAAATACTCTAAAAATCATGCTGTATTTAATAGAACCCAAACCAATGATTTATATGGGTTTGACGTGCAAGCATGTCCAAAAACGTAACACAGAAGTTGCAAATGTTCAAAATAATTAGGATTCATGGAAAAACTTAATTTGAAGACAACCCTATTGCTTTCCTACACTGTCTTCTTCATTTGAAATGGATTTCAAAACAAATTCTCTAAAAATCATGCTGTATTTAATAGAACCCAAACCAATGAATTATATGGGTTTGACGTGCAAGCATGTCCAAAAACGTAACACAGAAGTTGCAAATGTTCAAAATAATTAGGATTCATGGAAAAACTTCATTTTAAGACAACCCTATTGCTTTCCTACACTGTCTTCTTCATTTGAAATGGATTTCAAAACAAATACTCTAAAAATCATGCTGTATTTAATAGAACTTAAACCAATGATTTATATGGGTTTGACGTGCAAGCATACCCAAAAACGTAACACAGAAGTTGCAAATGTTCAAAATAATTAGGATTCATGGAAAAACTTCATTTGAAGACAACCCTATTGCTTTCCTACACTGTCTTCTTCATTTGAAATGGATTTCAAAACAAATTCTCTAAAAATCATGCTGTATTTAATAGAACTTAAACCAATGATTTATATGGGTTTGACGTGCAAGCATGTCCAAAAACGTAACACAGAAGTTGCAAATGTTCAAAATAATTAGGATTCATGGAAAAACTTCATTTTAAGACAACCCTATTGCTTTCCTACACTGTCTTCTTCATTTGAAATGGATTTCAAAACAAATACTCTAAAAATCATGCTGTATTTAATAGAACCCAAACCAATGATTTATATGGGTTTGACGTGCAAGCATGTCCAAAAACGTAACACACAAGTTGCAAATGTTCAAAATAATTAGGATTCATGGAAAAACTTCATTTTAAGACAACCCTATTGCTTTCCTACACTGTCTTCTTCATTTGAAATGGATTTCAAAACAAATTCTCTCAAAATCATGCTGTATTTAATAGAACCCAAACCAATGAATTATATGGGTTTGACGTGCAAGCATGTCCAAAAACGTAACACACAAGTTGCAAATGTTCAAAATAATTAGGATTCATGGAAAAACTTCATTTTAAGACAACCCTATTGCTTTCCTACACTGTCTTCTTCATTTGAAATGGATTTCAAAACAAATTCTCTAAAAATCATGCTGTATTTAATAGAACTTAAACCAATGATTTATATGGGTTTGACGTGCAAGCATACCCAAAAACGTAACACACAAGTTGCAAATGTTCAAAATAATTAGGATTCATGGAAAAACTTCATTTGAAGACAACCCTATTGCTTTCCTACACTGTCTTCTTCATTTGAAATGGATTTCAAAACAAATACTCTAAAAATCATGCTGTATTTAATAGAACTTAAACTAATGATTTATATGGGTTTGACGTGCAAGCATGTCCAAAAACGTAACACACAAGTTGCAAATGTTCAAAATAATTAGGATTCATGGAAAAACTTCATTTTAAGACAACCCTATTGCTTTCCTACACTGTCTTCTTCATTTGAAATGGATTTCAAAACAAATACTCTAAAAATCATGCTGTATTTAATAGAACCCAAACCAATGATCTATATGGGTTTGACGTGCAAGCATGTCCAAAAACGTAACACACAAGTTGCAAATGTTCAAAATAATTAGGATTCATGGAAAAACTTCATTTCAAGACAACCCTATTGCTTTCCTACACTGTCTTCTTCATTTGAAATGGATTTCAAAACAAATACTCTAAAAATCATGCTGTATTTAATAGAACTTAAACTAATGATTTATATGGGTTTGACGTGCAAGCATGTCCAAAAACGTAACACACAAGTTGCAAATGTTCAAAATAATTAGGATTCATGGAAAAACTTAATTTGAAGACAACCCTATTGCTTTCCTACACTGTCTTCTTCATTTGAAATGGATTTCAAAACAAATTCTCTAAAAATCATGCTGTATTTAATAGAACTTAAACCAATGATTTATATGGGCTTGACGTGCAAGCATGTCCAAAAACGTAACACACAAGTTGCAAATGTTCAAAATAATTAGGATTCATGGAAAAACTTAATTTGAAGACAACCCTATTGCTTTCCTACACTGTCTTCTTCATTTGAAATGGATTTCAAAACAAATTCTCTAAAAATCATGCTGTATTTAATAGAACCCAAACCAATGAATTATATGGGTTTGACGTGCAAGCATGTCCAAAAACGTAACACAGAAGTTGCAAATGTTCAAAATAATTAGGATTCATGGAAAAACTTCATTTTAAGACAACCCTATTGCTTTCCTACACTGTCTTCTTCATTTGAAATGGATTTCAAAACAAATACTCTAAAAATCATGCTGTATTTAATAGAACCCAAACCAATGATTTATATGGGTTTGACGTGCAAGCATGTCCAAAAACGTAACACAGAAGTTGCAAATGTTCAAAATAATTAGGATTCATGGAAAAACTTCATTTTAAGACAACCCTATTGCTTTCCTACACTGTCTTCTTCATTTGAAATGGATTTCAAAACAAATTCTCTCAAAATCATGCTGTATTTAATAGAACCCAAACCAATGAATTATATGGGTTTGACGTGCAAGCATGTCCAAAAACGTAACACACAAGTTGCAAATGTTCAAAATAATTAGGATTCATGGAAAAACTTCATTTTAAGACAACCCTATTGCTTTCCTACACTGTCTTCTTCATTTGAAATGGATTTCAAAACAAATTCTCTAAAAATCATGCTGTATTTAATAGAACCCAAACCAATGAATTATATGGGTTTGACGTGCAAGCATGTCCAAAAACGTAACACAGAAGTTGCAAATGTTCAAAATAATTAGGATTCATGGAAAAACTTCATTTTAAGACAACCCTATTGCTTTCCTACACTGTCTTCTTCATTTGAAATGGATTTCAAAACAAATACTCTAAAAATCATGCTGTATTTAATAGAACCCAAACCAATGATTTATATGGGTTTGACGTGCAAGCATGTCCAAAAACGTAACACAGAAGTTGCAAATGTTCAAAATAATTAGGATTCATGGAAAAACTTAATTTGAAGACAACCCTATTGCTTTCCTACACTGTCTTCTTCATTTGAAATGGATTTCAAAACAAATTCTCTAAAAATCATGCTGTATTTAATAGAACCCAAACCAATGAATTATATGGGTTTGACGTGCAAGCATGTCCAAAAACGTAACACAGAAGTTGCAAATGTTCAAAATAATTAGGATTCATGGAAAAACTTCATTTTAAGACAACCCTATTGCTTTCCTACACTGTCTTCTTCATTTGAAATGGATTTCAAAACAAATACTCTAAAAATCATGCTGTATTTAATAGAACTTAAACCAATGATTTATATGGGTTTGACGTGCAAGCATACCCAAAAACGTAACACAGAAGTTGCAAATGTTCAAAATAATTAGGATTCATGGAAAAACTTCATTTGAAGACAACCCTATTGCTTTCCTACACTGTCTTCTTCATTTGAAATGGATTTCAAAACAAATTCTCTAAAAATCATGCTGTATTTAATAGAACTTAAACCAATGATTTATATGGGTTTGACGTGCAAGCATGTCCAAAAACGTAACACAGAAGTTGCAAATGTTCAAAATAATTAGGATTCATGGAAAAACTTCATTTTAAGACAACCCTATTGCTTTCCTACACTGTCTTCTTCATTTGAAATGGATTTCAAAACAAATACTCTAAAAATCATGCTGTATTTAATAGAACCCAAACCAATGATTTATATGGGTTTGACGTGCAAGCATGTCCAAAAACGTAACACACAAGTTGCAAATGTTCAAAATAATTAGGATTCATGGAAAAACTTCATTTTAAGACAACCCTATTGCTTTCCTACACTGTCTTCTTCATTTGAAATGGATTTCAAAACAAATTCTCTCAAAATCATGCTGTATTTAATAGAACCCAAACCAATGAATTATATGGGTTTGACGTGCAAGCATGTCCAAAAACGTAACACACAAGTTGCAAATGTTCAAAATAATTAGGATTCATGGAAAAACTTCATTTTAAGACAACCCTATTGCTTTCCTACACTGTCTTCTTCATTTGAAATGGATTTCAAAACAAATTCTCTAAAAATCATGCTGTATTTAATAGAACTTAAACCAATGATTTATATGGGTTTGACGTGCAAGCATACCCAAAAACGTAACACACAAGTTGCAAATGTTCAAAATAATTAGGATTCATGGAAAAACTTCATTTGAAGACAACCCTATTGCTTTCCTACACTGTCTTCTTCATTTGAAATGGATTTCAAAACAAATACTCTAAAAATCATGCTGTATTTAATAGAACTTAAACTAATGATTTATATGGGTTTGACGTGCAAGCATGTCCAAAAACGTAACACACAAGTTGCAAATGTTCAAAATAATTAGGATTCATGGAAAAACTTCATTTTAAGACAACCCTATTGCTTTCCTACACTGTCTTCTTCATTTGAAATGGATTTCAAAACAAATACTCTAAAAATCATGCTGTATTTAATAGAACCCAAACCAATGATCTATATGGGTTTGACGTGCAAGCATGTCCAAAAACGTAACACACAAGTTGCAAATGTTCAAAATAATTAGGATTCATGGAAAAACTTCATTTCAAGACAACCCTATTGCTTTCCTACACTGTCTTCTTCATTTGAAATGGATTTCAAAACAAATACTCTAAAAATCATGCTGTATTTAATAGAACTTAAACTAATGATTTATATGGGTTTGACGTGCAAGCATGTCCAAAAACGTAACACACAAGTTGCAAATGTTCAAAATAATTAGGATTCATGGAAAAACTTAATTTGAAGACAACCCTATTGCTTTCCTACACTGTCTTCTTCATTTGAAATGGATTTCAAAACAAATTCTCTAAAAATCATGCTGTATTTAATAGAACCCAAACCAATGAATTATATGGGTTTGACGTGCAAGCATGCCCAAAAACGTAACACAGAAGTTGCAAATGTTCAAAATAATTAGGATTCATGGAAAAACTTAATTTGAAGACAACCCTATTGCTTTCCTACACTGTCTTCTTCATTTGAAATGGATTTCAAAACAAATTCTCTAAAAATCATGCTGTATTTAATAGAACCCAAACCAATGAATTATATGGGTTTGACGTGCAAGCATGTCCAAAAACGTAACACAGAAGTTGCAAATGTTCAAAATAATTAGGATTCATGGAAAAACTTCATTTTAAGACAACCCTATTGCTTTCCTACACTGTCTTCTTCATTTGAAATGGATTTCAAAACAAATACTCTAAAAATCATGCTGTATTTAATAGAACCCAAACCAATGATTTATATGGGTTTGACGTGCAAGCATGTCCAAAAACGTAACACAGAAGTTGCAAATGTTCAAAATAATTAGGATTCATGGAAAAACTTCATTTTAAGACAACCCTATTGCTTTCCTACACTGTCTTCTTCATTTGAAATGGATTTCAAAACAAATTCTCTAAAAATCATGCTGTATTTAATAGAACCCAAACCAATGAATTATATGGGTTTGACGTGCAAGCATGTCCAAAAACGTAACACAGAAGTTGGAAATGTTCAAAATAATTAGGATTCATGGAAAAACTTAATTTGAAGACAACCCTATTGCTTTCCTACACTGTCTTCTTCATTTGAAATGGATTTCAAAACAAATACTCTAAAAATCATGCTGTATTTAATAGAACTTAAACCAATGATTTATATGGATTTGACGTGCAAGCATACCCAAAAACGTAACACACAAGTTGCAAATGTTCAAAATAATTAGGATTCATGGAAAAACTTCATTTTAAGACAACCCTATTGCTTTCCTACACTGTCTTCTTCATTTGAAATGGATTTCAAAACAAATACTCTAAAAATCATGCTGTATTTAATAGAACTTAAACCAATGATTTATATGGGTTTGACGTGCAAGCATGTCCAAAAACGTAACACAGAAGTTGCAAATGTTCAAAATAATTAGGATTCATGGAAAAACTTCATTTCAAGACAACCCTATTGCTTTCCTACACTGTCTTCTTCATTTGAAATGGATTTCAAAACAAATACTCTAAAAATCATGCTGTATTTAATAGAACCCAAACCAATGATTTATATGGGTTTGACGTGCAAGCATGTCCAAAAACGTAACACAGAAGTTGCAAATGTTCAAAATAATTAGGATTCATGGAAAAACTTAATTTGAAGACAACCCTATTGCTTTCCTACACTGTCTTCTTCATTTGAAATGGATTTCAAAACAAATTCTCTAAAAATCATGCTGTATTTAATAGAACCCAAACCAATGAATTATATGGGTTTGACGTGCAAGCATGTCCAAAAACGTAACACAGAAGTTGCAAATGTTCAAAATAATTAGGATTCATGGAAAAACTTAATTTGAAGACAACCCTATTGCTTTCCTACACTGTCTTCTTCATTTGAAATGGATTTCAAAACAAATACTCTAAAAATCATGCTGTATTTAATAGAACTTAAACCAATGATTTATATGGATTTGACGTGCAAGCATACCCAAAAACGTAACACACAAGTTGCAAATGTTCAAAATAATTAGGATTCATGGAAAAACTTCATTTTAAGACAACCCTATTGCTTTCCTACACTGTCTTCTTCATTTGAAATGGATTTCAAAACAAATACTCTAAAAATCATGCTGTATTTAATAGAACTTAAACCAATGATTTATATGGGTTTGACGTGCAAGCATGTCCAAAAACGTAACACAGAAGTTGCAAATGTTCAAAATAATTAGGATTCATGGAAAAACTTAATTTGAAGACAACCCTATTGCTTTCCTACACTGTCTTCTTCATTTGAAATGGATTTCAAAACAAATACTCTAAAAATCATGCTGTATTTAATAGAACCCAAACCAATGATTTATATGGGTTTGACGTGCAAGCATGTCCAAAAACGTAACACAGAAGTTGCAAATGTTCAAAATAATTAGGATTCATGGAAAAACTTCATTTGAAGACAACCCTATTGCTTTCCTACACTGTCTTCTTCATTTGAAATGGATTTCAAAACAAATACTCTAAAAATCATGCTGTATTTAATAGAACCCAAACCAATGATTTATATGGGTTTGACGTGCAAGCATGTCCAAAAACGTAACACAGAAGTTGCAAATGTTCAAAATAATTAGGATTCATGGAAAAACTTAATTTGAAGACAACCCTATTGCTTTCCTACACTGTCTTCTTCATTTGAAATGGATTTCAAAACAAATTCTCTAAAAATCATGCTGTATTTAATAGAACCCAAACCAATGAATTATATGGGTTTGACGTGCAAGCATGTCCAAAAACGTAACACAGAAGTTGCAAATGTTCAAAATAATTAGGATTCATGGAAAAACTTAATTTGAAGACAACCCTATTGCTTTCCTACACTGTCTTCTTCATTTGAAATGGATTTCAAAACAAATACTCTAAAAATCATGCTGTATTTAATAGAACTTAAACCAATGATTTATATGGATTTGACGTGCAAGCATACCCAAAAACGTAACACACAAGTTGCAAATGTTCAAAATAATTAGGATTCATGGAAAAACTTCATTTTAAGACAACCCTATTGCTTTCCTACACTGTCTTCTTCATTTGAAATGGATTTCAAAACAAATACTCTAAAAATCATGCTGTATTTAATAGAACTTAAACCAATGATTTATATGGGTTTGACGTGCAAGCATGTCCAAAAACGTAACACAGAAGTTGCAAATGTTCAAAATAATTAGGATTCATGGAAAAACTTAATTTGAAGACAACCCTATTGCTTTCCTACACTGTCTTCTTCATTTGAAATGGATTTCAAAACAAATTCTCTAAAAATCATGCTGTATTTAATAGAACCCAAACCAATGATTTATATGGGTTTGACGTGCAAGCATGTCCAAAAACGTAACACAGAAGTTGCAAATGTTCAAAATAATTAGGATTCATGGAAAAACTTCATTTTAAGACAACCCTATTGCTTTCCTACACTGTCTTCTTCATTTGAAATGGATTTCAAAACAAATACTCTAAAAATCATGCTGTATTTAATAGAACCCAAACCAATAAATTATACGGATTTGACGTGCAGGCATGCTCAATAACGTAACACGCAAGTTGCAAATGTTCAAAATAATTAGGATTCATGGAAAAACTTCATTTTAAGACAACCCTATTGCTTTCCTACACTGTCTTCTTCATTTGAAATGGATTTCAAAACAAATACTCTAAAAATCATGCTGTATTGAATAAAAACCAAACCAATGATTTATATGGGTTTGACGTGCAAGCATACCCAAAAACGTAACACACAAGTTGCAAATGTTCAAAATAATTAGGATTCATGGAAAAACTTCATTTTAAGACAACCCTATTGCTTTCCTACACTGTCTTCTTCATTTGAAATGGATTTCAAAACAAATACTCTAAAAATCATGCTGTATTTAATAGAACTTAAACCAATGATTTATATGGGTTTGACGTGCAAGCATGTCCAAAAACGTAACACACAAGTTGCAAATGTTCAAAATAATTAGGATTCATGGAAAAACTTCATTTTAAGACAACCCTATTGCTTTCCTACACTGTCTTCTTCATTTGAAATGGATTTCAAAACAAATACTCTAAAAATCATGCTGTATTTAATAGAACCCAAACCAATAAATTATACGGATTTGACGTGCAAGCATGCTCAATAACGTAACACGCAAGTTGCAAATGTTCAAAATAATTAGGATTCATGGAAAAACTTCATTTTAAGACAACCCTATTGCTTTCCTACACTGTCTTCTTCATTTGAAATGGATTTCAAAACAAATTCTCTAAAAATTATGCTGTATTTAATAGAACCCAAACCAATGAATTATATGGGTTTGACGTGCAAGCATGTCCAAAAACGTAACACAGAAGTTGCAAATGTTCAAAATAATTAGGATTCATGGAAAAACTTCATTTTAAGACAACCCTATTGCTTTCCTACACTGTCTTCTTCATTTGAAATGGATTTCAAAACAAATACTCTAAAAATCATGCTGTATTTAATAGAACTTAAACCAATGATTTATATGGGTTTGACGTGCAAGCATACCCAAAAACGTAACACACAAGTTGCAAATGTTCAAAATAATTAGGATTCATGGAAAAACTTCATTTTAAGACAACCCTATTGCTTTCCTACACTGTCTTCTTCATTTGAAATGGATTTCAAAACAAATACTCTAAAAATCATGCTGTATTTAATAGAACTTAAACCAATGATTTATATGGGTTTGACGTGCAAGCATGTCCAAAAACGTAACACAGAAGTTGCAAATGTTCAAAATAATTAGGATTCATGGAAAAACTTCATTTTAAGACAACCCTATTGCTTTCCTACACTGTCTTCTTCATTTGAAATGGATTTCAAAACAAATACTCTAAAAATCATGCTGTATTTAATAGAACCCAAACCAATGATTTATATGGGTTTGACGTGCAAGCATGTCCAAAAACGTAACACAGAAGTTGCAAATGTTCAAAATAATTAGGATTCATGGAAAAACTTAATTTGAAGACAACCCTATTGCTTTCCTACACTGTCTTCTTCATTTGAAATGGATTTCAAAACAAATTCTCTAAAAATCATGCTGTATTTAATAGAACTTAAACCAATGATTTATATGGGTTTGACGTGCAAGCATACCCAAAAACGTAACACACAAGTTGCAAATGTTCAAAATAATTAGGATTCATGGAAAAACTTCATTTGAAGACAACCCTATTGCTTTCCTACACTGTCTTCTTCATTTGAAATGGATTTCAAAACAAATACTCTAAAAATCATGCTGTATTTAATAGAACTTAAACTAATGATTTATATGGGTTTGACGTGCAAGCATGTCCAAAAACGTAACACAGAAGTTGCAAATGTTCAAAATAATTAGGATTCATGGAAAAACTTCATTTTAAGACAACCCTATTGCTTTCCTACACTGTCTTCTTCATTTAAAATGGATTTCAAAACAAATTCTCTCAAAATCATGCTGTATTTAATAGAACCCAAACCAATGAATTATATGGTTTGACGTGCAAGCATGTCCAAAAACGTAACACACAAGTTGCAAATGTTCAAAATAATTAGGATTCATGGAAAAACTTCATTTTAAGACAACCCTATTGCTTTCCTACACTGTCTTCTTCATTTGAAATGGATTTCAAAACAAATTCTCTAAAAATCATGCTGTATTTAATAGAACTTAAACCAATGATTTATATGGGTTTGACGTGCAAGCATACCCAAAAACGTAACACACAAGTTGCAAATGTTCAAAATAATTAGGATTCATGGAAAAACTTCATTTGAAGACAACCCTATTGCTTTCCTACACTGTCTTCTTCATTTGAAATGGATTTCAAAACAAATACTCTAAAAATCATGCTGTATTTAATAGAACTTAAACTAATGATTTATATGGGTTTGACGTGCAAGCATGTCCAAAAACGTAACACAGAAGTTGCAAATGTTCAAAATAATTAGGATTCATGGAAAAACTTCATTTTAAGACAACCCTATTGCTTTCCTACACTGTCTTCTTCATTTAAAATGGATTTCAAAACAAATTCTCTCAAAATCATGCTGTATTTAATAGAACCCAAACCAATGAATTATATGGGTTTGACGTGCAAGCATGTCCAAAAACGTAACACACAAGTTGCAAATGTTCAAAATAATTAGGATTCATGGAAAAACTTCATTTTAAGACAACCCTATTGCTTTCCTACACTGTCTTCTTCATTTGAAATGGATTTCAAAACAAATACTCTCAAAATCATGCTGTATTTAATAGAACCCAAACCAATGAATTATATGGGTTTGACGTGCAAGCAACTCCAAAAACGTAACACAGAAGTTGCAAATGTTCAAAATAATTAGGATTCATGGAAAAACTTCATTTGAAGACAACCCTATTGCTTTCCTACACTGTCTTCTTCATTTGAAATGGATTTCAAAACAAATACTCTAAAAATCATGTTGTATTTAATAGAACTTAAACCAATGATTTATATGGGTTTGACGTGCAAGCATGCCCAAAAACGTAACACAGAAGTTGCAAATGTTCAAAATATTTAGGATTCATGGAAAAACTTCATTTTAAGACAACCCTATTGCTTTCCTACACTGTCTTCTTCATTTCAAATGGATTTCAAAACAAATTCTCTAAAAATCATGCTGTATTTAATAGAACCCAAACCAATGAATTATATGGGTTTGACGTGCAAGCATGCCCAGGAACGTAACACACAAGTTGCAAATGTTCAAAATAATTAGGATTCATGGAAAAACTTCATTTGAAGACAACCCTATTGCTTTCCTACACTGTCTTCTTCATTTGAAATGGATTTCAAAACAAATACTCTCAAAATCATGCTGTATTTAATAGAACCCAAACCAATGAATTATATGGGTTTGACGTGCAAGCATGTCCAAAAACGTAACACACAAGTTGCAAATGTTCAAAATAATTAGGATTCATGGAAAAACTTCATTTTAAGACAACCCTATTGCTTTCCTACACTGTCTTCTTCATTTGAAATGGATTTCAAAACAAATACTCTCAAAATCATGCTGTATTTAAGAGAACCCAAACCAATGAATTATATGGGTTTGACGTGCAAGCAACTCCAAAAACGTAACGCACAAGTTGCAAATGTTCAAAATAATTAGGATTCATGGAAAAACTTCATTTGAAGACAACCCTATTGCTTTCCTACACTGTCTTCTTCATTTGAAATGGATTTCAAAACAAATATTCTAAAAATCATGCTGTATTTAATAGAACCCAAACCAATGATTTATATGGGTTTGACGTGCAAGCATGCCCAAAAACGTAACACAGAAGTTGCAAATGTTCAAAATAATTAGGATTCATGGAAAAACTTAATTTTAAGACAACCCTATTGCTTTCCTACACTGTCTTCTTCATTTGAAATGGATTTCAAAACAAATACTCTCAAAATCATGCTGTATTTAATAGAACTTAAACCAATGATTTATATGGGTTTGACGTGCAAGCATGTCCAAAAACGTAACACAGAAGTTGCAAATGTTCAAAATAATTAGGATTCATGGAAAAACTTCATTTTAAGACAACCCTATTGCTTTCCTACACTGTCTTCTTCATTTAAAATGGATTTCAAAACAAATACTCTCAAAATCATGCTGTATTTAATAGAACTTAAACCATTGATTTATATGGGTTTGACGTGAAAGCATGCCCAAAAACGTAACACATAAGTTGCAAATGTTCAAAATAATTAGGATTCATGGAAAAACTTCATTTTAAGACAACCCTATTGCTTTCCTACACTGTCTTCTTCATTTAAAATGGATTTCAAAACAAATTCTCTCAAAATCATGCTGTATTTAATAGAACCCAAACCAATGAATTATATGGGTTTGACGTGCAAGCATGTCCAAAAACGTAACACAGAAGTTGCAAATGTTCAAAATAATTAGGATTCATGGAAAAACTTCATTTGAAGACAACCCTATTGCTTTCCTACACTGTCTTCTTCATTTGAAATGGATTTCAAAACAAATATTCTAAAAATCATGCTGTATTTAATAGAACCCAAACCAATGATTTATATGGGTTTGACGTGCAAGCATGCCCAAAAACGTAACACAGAAGTTGCAAATGTTCAAAATAATTAGGATTCATGGAAAAACTTCATTTGAAGACAACCCTATTGCTTTCCTACACTGTCTTCTTCATTTGAAATGGATTTCAAAACAAATTCTCTAAAAATCATGCTGTATTTAATAGAACTTAAACCAATGATTTATATGGGTTTGACGTGCAAGCATGTCCAAAAACGTAACACAGAAGTTGCAAATGTTCAAAATAATTAGGATTCATGGAAAAACTTCATTTTAAGACAACCCTATTGCTTTCCTACACTGTCTTCTTCATTTAAAATGGATTTCAAAACAAATTCTCTCAAAATCATGCTGTATTTAATAGAACCCAAACCAATGAATTATATGGGTTTGACGTGCAAGCATGTCCAAAAACGTAACACACAAGTTGCAAATGTTCAAAATAATTAGGATTCATGGAAAAACTTCATTTTAAGACAACCCTATTGCTTTCCTACACTGTCTTCTTCATTTGAAATGGATTTCAAAACAAATACTCTAAAAATCATGCTGTATTTAATAGAACTTAAACTAATGATTTATATGGGTTTGACGTGCAAGCATGTCCAAAAACGTAACACAGAAGTTGCAAATGTTCAAAATAATTAGGATTCATGGAAAAACTTCATTTTAAGACAACCCTATTGCTTTCCTACACTGTCTTCTTCATTTCAAATGGATTTCAAAACAAATACTCTCAAAATCATGCTGTATTTAATAGAACCCAAACCAATGAATTATATGGGTTTGACGTGCAAGCATGCCCAAAAACGTAACACACAAGTTGCAAATGTTCAAAATAATTAGGATTCATGGAAAAACTTCATTTGAAGACAACCCTATTGCTTTCCTACACTGTCTTCTTCATTTGAAATGGATTTCAAAACAAATACTCTAAAAATCATGTTGTATTTAATAGAACTTAAACCAATGATTTATATGGGTTTGACGTGCAAGCATGCCCAAAAACGTAACACAGAAGTTGCAAATGTTCAAAATAATTAGGATTCATGGAAAAACTTCATTTCAAGACAACCCTATTGCTTTCCTACACTGTCTTCTTCATTTGAAATGGATTTCAAAACAAATTCTCTAAAAATCATGCTGTATTTAATAGAACCCAAACCAATGAATTATATGGGTTTGACGTGCAAGCATGCCCAAAAACGTAACACACAAGTTGCAAATGTTCAAAATAATTAGGATTCATGGAAAAACTTCATTTTAAGACAACCCTATTGCTTTCCTACACTGTCTTCTTCATTTGAAATGGATTTCAAAACAAATTCTCTAAAAATCATGCTGTATTTAATAGAACCCAAACCAATGAATTATATGGGTTTGACGTGCAAGCATGTCCAAAAACGTAACACAGAAGTTGCAAATGTTCAAAATAATTAGGATTCATGGAAAAACTTCATTTTAAGACAACCCTATTGCTTTCCTACACTGTCTTCTTCATTTCAAATGGATTTCAAAACAAATACTCTCAAAATCATGCTGTATTTAATAGAACCCAAACCAATGAATTATATGGGTTTGACGTGCAAGCATGCCCAAAAACGTAACACACAAGTTGCAAATGTTCAAAATAATTAGGATTCATGGAAAAACTTCATTTGAAGACAACCCTATTGCTTTCCTACACTGTCTTCTTCATTTGAAATGGATTTCAAAACAAATAATCTCAAAATCATGCTGTATTTAATAGAACCCAAACCAATGAATTATATGGGTTTGACGTGCAAGCATGTCCAAAAACGTAACACAGAAGTTGCAAATGTTCAAAATAATTAGGATTCATGGAAAAACTTCATTTTAAGACAACCCTATTGCTTTCCTACACTGTCTTCTTCATTTGAAATGGATTTCAAAACAAATACTCTCAAAATCATGCTGTATTTAAGAGAACCCAAACCAATGAATTATATGGGTTTGACGTGCAAGCAACTCCAAAAACGTAACACACAAGTTGCAAATGTTCAAAATAATTAGGATTCATGGAAAAACTTCATTTGAAGACAACCCTATTGCTTTCCTACACTGTCTTCTTCATTTGAAATGGATTTCAAAACAAATATTCTAAAAATCATGCTGTATTTAATAGAACCCAAACCAATGATTTATATGGGTTTGACGTGCAAGCATGCCGAAAAACGTAACACAGAAGTTGCAAATGTTCAAAATAATTAGGATTCATGGAAAAACTTCATTTTAAGACAACCCTATTGCTTTCCTACACTGTCTTCTTCATTTGAAATGGATTTCAAAACAAATACTCTCAAAATCATGCTGTATTTAATAGAACTTAAACCAATGATTTATATAGGTTTGACGTGCAAGCATGTCCAAAAACGTAACACAGAAGTTGCAAATGTTCAAAATAATTAGGATTCATGGAAAAACTTCATTTGAAGACAACCCTATTGCTTTCCTACACTGTCTTCTTCATTTGAAATGGATTTCAAAACAAATACTCTCAAAATCATGCTGTATTTAATAGAACTTAAACCATTGATTTATATGGGTTTGACGTGAAAGCATGCCCAAAAACGTAACACATAAGTTGCAAATGTTCAAAATAATTAGGATTCATGGAAAAACTTCATTTTAAGACAACCCTATTGCTTTCCTACACTGTCTTCTTCATTTAAAATGGATTTCAAAACAAATTCTCTCAAAATCATGCTGTATTTAATAGAACCCAAACCAATGAATTATATGGGTTTGACGTGCAAGCATGTCCAAAAACGTAACACAGAAGTTGCAAATGTTCAAAATAATTAGGATTCATGGAAAAACTTCATTTTAAGACAACCCTATTGCTTTCCTACACTGTCTTCTTCATTTGAAATGGATTTCAAAACAAATACTCTAAAAATCATGCTGTATTTAATAGAACTTAAACCAATGATTTATATGGGTTTGACGTGCAAGCATGCCCAAAAACGTAACACAGAAGTTGCAAATGTTCAAAATAATTAGGATTCATGGAAAAACTTAATTTTAAGACAACCCTATTGCTTTCCTACACTGTCTTCTTCATTTGAAATGGATTTCAAAACAAATTCTCTAAAAATCATGCTGTATTTAATAGAACCCAAACCAATGAATTATATGGGTTTGACGTGCAAGCATGTCCAAAAACGTAACACAGAAGTTGCAAATGTTCAAAATAATTAGGATTCATGGAAAAACTTCATTTTAAGACAACCCTATTGCTTTCCTACACTGTCTTCTTCATTTGAAATGGATTTCAAAACAAATACTCTCAAAATCATGCTGTATTTAATAGAACTTAAACCAATGATTTATATAGGTTTGACGTGCAAGCATGTCCAAAAACGTAACACAGAAGTTGCAAATGTTCAAAATAATTAGGATTCATGGAAAAACTTCATTTGAAGACAACCCTATTGCTTTCCTACACTGTCTTCTTCATTTGAAATGGATTTCAAAACAAATACTCTCAAAATCATGCTGTATTTAATAGAACTTAAACCATTGATTTATATGGGTTTGACGTGAAAGCATGCCCAAAAACGTAACACATAAGTTGCAAATGTTCAAAATAATTAGGATTCATGGAAAAACTTCATTTTAAGACAACCCTATTGCTTTCCTACACTGTCTTCTTCATTTAAAATGGATTTCAAAACAAATTCTCTCAAAATCATGCTGTATTTAATAGAACCCAAACCAATGAATTATATGGGTTTGACGTGCAAGCATGTCCAAAAACGTAACACAGAAGTTGCAAATGTTCAAAATAATTAGGATTCATGGAAAAACTTCATTTTAAGACAACCCTATTGCTTTCCTACACTGTCTTCTTCATTTGAAATGGATTTCAAAACAAATACTCTAAAAATCATGCTGTATTTAATAGAACTTAAACCAATGATTTATATGGGTTTGACGTGCAAGCATGCCCAAAAACGTAACACAGAAGTTGCAAATGTTCAAAATAATTAGGATTCATGGAAAAACTTAATTTTAAGACAACCCTATTGCTTTCCTACACTGTCTTCTTCATTTGAAATGGATTTCAAAACAAATTCTCTAAAAATCATGCTGTATTTAATAGAACCCAAACCAATGAATTATATGGGTTTGACGTGCAAGCATGTCCAAAAACGTAACACAGAAGTTGCAAATGTTCAAAATAATTAGGATTCATGGAAAAACTTCATTTGAAGACAACCCTATTGCTTTCCTACACTGTCTTCTTCATTTGAAATGGATTTCAAAACAAATACTCTCAAAATCATGCTGTATTTAATAGAACTTAAACCATTGATTTATATGGGTTTGACGTGCAAGCATGCCCAAAAACGTAACACATAAGTTGCAAATGTTCAAAATAATTAGGATTCATGGAAAAACTTCATTTTAAGACAACCCTATTGCTTTCCTACACTGTCTTCTTCATTTGAAATGGATTTCAAAACAAATACTCTCAAAATCATGCTGTATTTAATAGAACTTAAACTAATGATTTATATGGGTTTGACGTGCAAGCATGTCCAAAAACGTAACACAGAAGTTGCAAATGTTCAAAATAATTAGGATTCATGGAAAAACTTAATTTGAAGACAACCCTATTGCTTTCCTACACTGTCTTCTTCATTTAAAATGGATTTCAAAACAAATTCTCTCAAAATCATGCTGTATTTAATAGAACCCAAACCAATGAATTATATGGGTTTGACGTGCAAGCATGTCCAAAAACGTAACACAGAAGTTGCAAATGTTCAAAATAATTAGGATTCATGGAAAAACTTCATTTGAAGACAACCCTATTGCTTTCCTACACTGTCTTCTTCATTTGAAATGGATTTCAAAACAAATACTCTAAAAATCATGCTGTATTTAATAGAACTTAAACCAATGATTTATATGGGTTTGACGTGCAAGCATGCCCAAAAACGTAACACATAAGTTGCAAATGTTCAAAATAATTAGGATTCATGGAAAAACTTCATTTTAAGACAACCCTATTGCTTTCCTACACTGTCTTCTTCATTTGAAATGGATTTCAAAACAAATACTCTCAAAATCATGCTGTATTTAATAGAACCCAAACCAATGAATTATATGGGTTTGACGTGCAAGCATGCCCAAAAACGTAACACACAAGTTGCAAATGTTCAAAATAATTAGGATTCATGGAAAAACTTCATTTTAAGACAACCCTATTGCTTTCCTACACTGTCTTCTTCATTTGAAATGGATTTCAAAACAAATACTCTCAAAAGCATGCTGTATTTAATAGAACCCAAACCAATGAATTATATGGGTTTGACGTGCAAGCATGTCCAAAAACGTAACACACAAGTTGCAAATGTTCAAAATAATTAGGATTCATGGAAAAACTTCATTTTAAGACAACCCTATTGCTTTCCTACACTGTCTTCTTCATTTGAAATGGATTTCAAAACAAATACTCTCAAAATCATGCTGTATTTAAGAGAACCCAAACCAATGAATTATATGGGTTTGACGTGCAAGCAACTCCAAAAACGTAACACACAAGTTGCAAATGTTCAAAATAATTAGGATTCATGGAAAAACTTAATTTGAAGACAACCCTATTGCTTTCCTACACTGTCTTCTTCATTTAAAATGGATTTCAAAACAAATTCTCTCAAAATCATGCTGTATTTAATAGAACCCAAACCAATGAATTATATGGGTTTGACGTGCAAGCATGTCCAAAAACGTAACACACAAGTTGCAAATGTTCAAAATAATTAGGATTCATGGAAAAACTTCATTTGAAGACAACCCTATTGCTTTCCTACACTGTCTTCTTCATTTGAAATGGATTTCAAAACAAATACTCTCAAAATCATGCTGTATTTAATAGAACTTAAACCAATGATTTATATGGGCTTGACGTGCAAGCATGTCCAAAAACGTAACACAGAAGTTGCAAATGTTCAAAATAATTAGGATTCATGGAAAAACTTCATTTGAAGACAACCCTATTGCTTTCCTACACTGTCTTCTTCATTTGAAATGGATTTCAAAACAAATTCTCTAAAAATCATGCTGTATTTAATAGAACTTAAACCAATGATTTATATGGGTTTGACGTGCAAGCATACCCAAAAACGTAACACACAAGTTGCAAATGTTCAAAATAATTAGGATTCATGGAAAAACTTCATTTTAAGACAACCCTATTGCTTTCCTACACTGTCTTCTTCATTTGAAATGGATTTCAAAACAAATACTCTCAAAATCATGCTGTATTTAATAGAACTTAAACCAATGATTTATATGGGTTTGACGTGCAAGCATGCCCAAAAACGTAACACAGAAGTTGCAAATGTTCAAAATAATTAGGATTCATGGAAAAACTTCATTTTAAGACAACCCTATTGCTTTCCTACACTGTCTTCTTCATTTGAAATGGATTTCAAAACAAATACTCTAAAAATCATGCTGTATTTAATAGAACCCAAACCAATGAATTATATGGGTTTGACGTGCAAGCATGTCCAAAAACGTAACACACAAGTTGCAAATGTTCAAAATAATTAGGATTCATGGAAAAACTTCATTTTAAGACAACCCTATTGCTTTCCTACACTGTCTTCTTCATTTGAAATGGATTTCAAAACAAATTCTCTAAAAATCATGCTGTATTTAATAGAACCCAAACCAATGAATTATATGGGTTTGACGTGCAAGCATACCCAAAAACGTAACACACAAGTTGCAAATCTTCAAAATAATTAGGATTCATGGAAAAACTTCATTTGAAGACAACCCTATTGCTTTCCTACACTGTCTTCTTCATTTGAAATGGATTTCAAAACAAATTCTCTAAAAATCATGCTGTATTTAATAGAACTTAAACCAATGATTTATATGGGTTTGACGTGCAAGCATACCCAAAAACGTAACACACAAGTTGCAAATGTTCAAAATAATTAGGATTCATGGAAAAACTTCATTTTAAGACAACCCTATTGCTTTCCTACACTGTCTTCTTCATTTGAAATGGATTTCAAAACAAATTCTCTAAAAATCATGCTGTATTTAATAGAACCCAAACCAATGATTTATATGGGTTTGACGTGCAAGCATGTCCAAAAACGTAACACAGAAGTTGCAAATGTTCAAAATAATTAGGATTCATGGAAAAACTTCATTTGAAGACAACCCTATTGCTTTCCTACACTGTCTTCTTCATTTGAAATGGATTTCAAAACAAATACTCTCAAAATCATGCTGTATTTAATAGAACCCAAACCAATGAATTATATGGGTTTGACGTGCAAGCAACTCCAAAAACGTAACACACAAGTTGCAAATGTTCAAAATAATTAGGATTCATGGAAAAACTTCATTTGAAGACAACCCTATTGCTTTCCTACACTGTCTTCTTCATTTGAAATGGATTTCAAAACAAATACTCTAAAAATCATGCTGTATTTAATAGAACTTAAACCAATGATTTATATGGGTTTGACGTGAAAGCATGCCCAAAAACGTAACACATAAGTTGCAAATGTTCAAAATAATTAGGATTCATGGAAAAACTTCATTTTAAGACAACCCTATTGCTTTCCTACACTGTCTTCTTCATTTGAAATGGATTTCAAAACAAATTCTCTAAAAATCATGCTGTATTTAATAGAACCCAAACCAATGAATTATATGGGTTTGACGTGCAAGCATGTCCAAAAACGTAACACACAAGTTGCAAATGTTCAAAATAATTAGGATTCATGGAAAAACTTCATTTTAAGACAACCCTATTGCTTTCCTACACTGTCTTCTTCATTTGAAATGGATTTCAAAACAAATTCTCTCAAAATCATGCTGTATTTAATAGAACCCAAACCAATGAATTATATGGGTTTGACGTGCAAGCATACCCAAAAACGTAACACACAAGTTGCAAATCTTCAAAATAATTAGGATTCATGGAAAAACTTCATTTGAAGACAACCCTATTGCTTTCCTACACTGTCTTCTTCATTTGAAATGGATTTCAAAACAAATTCTCTAAAAATCATGCTGTATTTAATAGAACTTAAACCAATGATTTATATGGGTTTGACGTGCAAGCATACCCAAAAACGTAACACACAAGTTGCAAATGTTCAAAATAATTAGGATTCATGGAAAAACTTCATTTTAAGACAACCCTATTGCTTTCCTACACTGTCTTCTTCATTTGAAATGGATTTCAAAACAAATTCTCTAAAAATCATGCTGTATTTAATAGAACCCAAACCAATGATTTATATGGGTTTGACGTGCAAGCATGTCTAAAAACGTAACACAGAAGTTGCAAATGTTCAAAATAATTAGGATTCATGGAAAAACTTCATTTGAAGACAACCCTATTGCTTTCCTACACTGTCTTCTTCATTTGAAATGGATTTCAAAACAAATACTCTCAAAATCATGCTGTATTTAATAGAACCCAAACCAATGAATTATATGGGTTTGACGTGCAAGCAACTCCAAAAACGTAACACACAAGTTGCAAATGTTCAAAATAATTAGGATTCATGGAAAAACTTCATTTGAAGACAACCCTATTGCTTTCCTATACTGTCTTCTTCATTTGAAATGGATTTCAAAACAAATACTCTAAAAATCATGCTGTATTTAATAGAACTTAAACCAATGATTTATATGGGTTTGACGTGCAAGCATGCCCAAAAACGTAACACAGAAGTTGCAAATGTTCAAAATAATTAGGATTCATGGAAAAACTTCATTTTAAGACAACCCTATTGCTTTCCTACACTGTCTTCTTCATTTGAAATGGATTTCAAAACAAATACTCTAAAAATCATGCTGTATTTAATAGAACTTAAACCAATGATTTATATGGGTTTGACGTGCAAGCATGTCCAAAAACGTAACACAGAAGTTGCAAATGTTCAAAATAATTAGGATTCATGGAAAAACTTCATTTTAAGACAACCCTATTGCTTTCCTACACTGTCTTCTTCATTTGAAATGGATTTCAAAACAAATACTCTCAAAATCATGCTGTATTTAATAGAACTTAAACCAATGATTTATATGGGTTTGACGTGCAAGCATGTCCAAAAACGTAACACAGAAGTTGCAAATGTTCAAAATAATTAGGATTCATGGAAAAACTTCATTTTAAGACAACCCTATTGCTTTCCTACACTGTCTTCTTCATTTGAAATGGATTTCAAAACAAATACTCTCAAAATCATGCTGTATTTAATAGAACTTAAACCAATGATTTATATGGGTTTGACGTGCAAGCATGTCCAAAAACGTAACACAGAAGTTGCAAATGTTCAAAATAATTAGGATTCATGGAAAAACTTCATTTTAAGACAACCCTATTGCTTTCCTACACTGTCTTCTTCATTTGAAATGGATTTCAAAACAAATACTCTCAAAATCATGCTGTATTTAATAGAACTTAAACCAATGATTTATATGGGTTTGACGTGCAAGCATGTCCAAAAACGTAACACACAAGTTGCAAATGTTCAAAATAATTAGGATTCATGGAAAAACTTCATTTGAAGACAACCCTATTGCTTTCCTACACTGTCTTCTTCATTTGAAATGGATTTCAAAACAAATACTCTAAAAATCATGCTGTATTTAATAGAACTTAAACCAATGATTTATATGGGTTTGACGTGAAAGCATGCCCAAAAACGTAACACATAAGTTGCAAATGTTCAAAATAATTAGGATTCATGGAAAAACTTCATTTTAAGACAACCCTATTGCTTTCCTACACTGTCTTCTTCATTTGAAATGGATTTCAAAACAAATTCTCTAAAAATCATGCTGTATTTAATAGAACCCAAACCAATGAATTATATGGGTTTGACGTGCAAGCATACCCAAAAACGTAACACACAAGTTGCAAATCTTCAAAATAATTAGGATTCATGGAAAAACTTCATTTGAAGACAACCCTATTGCTTTCCTACACTGTCTTCTTCATTTGAAATGGATTTCAAAACAAATTCTCTAAAAATCATGCTGTATTTAATAGAACTTAAACCAATGATTTATATGGGTTTGACGTGAAAGCATGCCCAAAAACGTAACACATAAGTTGCAAATGTTCAAAATAATTAGGATTCATGGAAAAACTTCATTTGAAGACAACCCTATTGCTTTCCTACACTGTCTTCTTCATTTGAAATGGATTTCAAAACAAATACTCTAAAAATCATGCTGTATTTAATAGAACCCAAACCAATGAATTATATGGGTTTGACGTGCAAGCATGTCCAAAAACGTAACACACAAGTTGCAAATGTTCAAAATAATTAGGATTCATGGAAAAACTTCATTTTAAGACAACCCTATTGCTTTCCTACACTGTCTTCTTCATTTGAAATGGATTTCAAAACAAATTCTCTAAAAATCATGCTGTATTTAATAGAACCCAAACCAATGAATTATATGGGTTTGACGTGCAAGCATACCCAAAAACGTAACACACAAGTTGCAAATCTTCAAAATAATTAGGATTCATGGAAAAACTTCATTTGAAGACAACCCTATTGCTTTCCTACACTGTCTTCTTCATTTGAAATGGATTTCAAAACAAATTCTCTAAAAATCATGCTGTATTTAATAGAACTTAAACCAATGATTTATATGGGTTTGACGTGCAAGCATACCCAAAAACGTAACACACAAGTTGCAAATGTTCAAAATAATTAGGATTCATGGAAAAACTTCATTTTAAGACAACCCTATTGCTTTCCTACACTGTCTTCTTCATTTGAAATGGATTTCAAAACAAATTCTCTAAAAATCATGCTGTATTTAATAGAACCCAAACCAATGATTTATATGGGTTTGACGTGCAAGCATGTCCAAAAACGTAACACAGAAGTTGCAAATGTTCAAAATAATTAGGATTCATGGAAAAACTTCATTTGAAGACAACCCTATTGCTTTCCTACACTGTCTTCTTCATTTGAAATGGATTTCAAAACAAATACTCTCAAAATCATGCTGTATTTAATAGAACCCAAACCAATGAATTATATGGGTTTGACGTGCAAGCAACTCCAAAAACGTAACACACAAGTTGCAAATGTTCAAAATAATTAGGATTCATGGAAAAACTTCATTTGAAGACAACCCTATTGCTTTCCTACACTGTCTTCTTCATTTGAAATGGATTTCAAAACAAATACTCTAAAAATCATGCTGTATTTAATAGAACTTAAACCAATGATTTATATGGGTTTGACGTGAAAGCATGCCCAAAAACGTAACACATAAGTTGCAAATGTTCAAAATAATTAGGATTCATGGAAAAACTTCATTTTAAGACAACCCTATTGCTTTCCTACACTGTCTTCTTCATTTGAAATGGATTTCAAAACAAATTCTCTAAAAATCATGCTGTATTTAATAGAACCCAAACCAATGAATTATATGGGTTTGACGTGCAAGCATGTCCAAAAACGTAACACACAAGTTGCAAATGTTCAAAATAATTAGGATTCATGGAAAAACTTCATTTTAAGACAACCCTATTGCTTTCCTACACTGTCTTCTTCATTTGAAATGGATTTCAAAACAAATTCTCTCAAAATCATGCTGTATTTAATAGAACCCAAACCAATGAATTATATGGGTTTGACGTGCAAGCATACCCAAAAACGTAACACACAAGTTGCAAATCTTCAAAATAATTAGGATTCATGGAAAAACTTCATTTGAAGACAACCCTATTGCTTTCCTACACTGTCTTCTTCATTTGAAATGGATTTCAAAACAAATTCTCTAAAAATCATGCTGTATTTAATAGAACTTAAACCAATGATTTATATGGGTTTGACGTGCAAGCATACCCAAAAACGTAACACACAAGTTGCAAATGTTCAAAATAATTAGGATTCATGGAAAAACTTCATTTTAAGACAACCCTATTGCTTTCCTACACTGTCTTCTTCATTTGAAATGGATTTCAAAACAAATTCTCTAAAAATCATGCTGTATTTAATAGAACCCAAACCAATGATTTATATGGGTTTGACGTGCAAGCATGTCTAAAAACGTAACACAGAAGTTGCAAATGTTCAAAATAATTAGGATTCATGGAAAAACTTCATTTGAAGACAACCCTATTGCTTTCCTACACTGTCTTCTTCATTTGAAATGGATTTCAAAACAAATACTCTCAAAATCATGCTGTATTTAATAGAACCCAAACCAATGAATTATATGGGTTTGACGTGCAAGCAACTCCAAAAACGTAACACACAAGTTGCAAATGTTCAAAATAATTAGGATTCATGGAAAAACTTCATTTGAAGACAACCCTATTGCTTTCCTATACTGTCTTCTTCATTTGAAATGGATTTCAAAACAAATACTCTAAAAATCATGCTGTATTTAATAGAACTTAAACCAATGATTTATATGGGTTTGACGTGCAAGCATGCCCAAAAACGTAACACAGAAGTTGCAAATGTTCAAAATAATTAGGATTCATGGAAAAACTTCATTTTAAGACAACCCTATTGCTTTCCTACACTGTCTTCTTCATTTGAAATGGATTTCAAAACAAATACTCTAAAAATCATGCTGTATTTAATAGAACTTAAACCAATGATTTATATGGGTTTGACGTGCAAGCATGTCCAAAAACGTAACACAGAAGTTGCAAATGTTCAAAATAATTAGGATTCATGGAAAAACTTCATTTTAAGACAACCCTATTGCTTTCCTACACTGTCTTCTTCATTTGAAATGGATTTCAAAACAAATACTCTCAAAATCATGCTGTATTTAATAGAACTTAAACCATTGATTTATATGGGTTTGACGTGAAAGCATGCCCAAAAACGTAACACATAAGTTGCAAATGTTCAAAATAATTAGGATTCATGGAAAAACTTCATTTTAAGACAACCCTATTGCTTTCCTACACTGTCTTCTTCATTTAAAATGGATTTCAAAACAAATTCTCTAAAAATCATGCTGTATTTAATAGAACCCAAACCAATGAATTATATGGGTTTGACGTGCAAGCATGTCCAAAAACGTAACACACAAGTTGCAAATGTTCAAAATAATTAGGATTCATGGAAAAACTTCATTTTAAGACAACCCTATTGCTTTCCTACACTGTCTTCTTCATTTGAAATGGATTTCAAAACAAATACTCTAAAAATCATGCTGTATTTAATAGAACCCAAACCAATGAATTATATGGGTTTGACGTGCAAGCAACTCCAAAAACGTAACACACAAGTTGCAAATGTTCAAAATAATTAGGATTCATGGAAAAACTTCATTTGAAGACAACCCTATTGCTTTCCTACACTGTCTTCTTCATTTGAAATGGATTTCAAAACAAATACTCTCAAAATCATGTTGTATTTAATAGAACTTAAACCAATGATTTATATGGGTTTGACGTGCAAGCATGTCCAAAAACGTAACACAGAAGTTGCAAATGTTCAAAATAATTAGGATTCATGGAAAAACTTCATTTTAAGACAACCCTATTGCTTTCCTACACTGTCTTCTTCATTTGAAATGGATTTCAAAACAAATACTCTAAAAATCATGCTGTATTTAATAGAACCCAAACCAATGATTTATATGGGTTTGACGTGCAAGCATGTCCAAAAACGTAACACACAAGTTGCAAATGTTCAAAATAATTAGGATTCATGGAAAAACTTCATTTGAAGACAACCCTATTGCTTTCCTACACTGTCTTCTTCATTTGAAATGGATTTCAAAACAAATACTCTCAAAATCATGCTGTATTTAATAGAACTTAAACCATTGATTTATATGGGTTTGACGTGAAAGCATGCCCAAAAACGTAACACATAAGTTGCAAATGTTCAAAATAATTAGGATTCATGGAAAAACTTCATTTTAAGACAACCCTATTGCTTTCCTACACTGTCTTCTTCATTTGAAATGGATTTCAAAACAAATTCTCTAAAAATCATGCTGTATTTAATAGAACCCAAACCAATGAATTATATGGGTTTGACGTGCAAGCATGTCCAAAAACGTAACACACAAGTTGCAAATGTTCAAAATAATTAGGATTCATGGAAAAACTTCATTTGAAGACAACCCTATTGCTTTCCTACACTGTCTTCTTCATTTGAAATGGATTTCAAAACAAATACTCTAAAAATCATGTTGTATTTAATAGAACTTAAACCAATGATTTATATGGGTTTGACGTGCAAGCATACCCAAAAACGTAACACACAAGTTGCAAATGTTCAAAATAATTAGGATTCATGGAAAAACTTAATTTGAAGACAACCCTATTGCTTTCCTACACTGTCTTCTTCATTTGAAATGGATTTCAAAACAAATACTCTAAAAATCATGCTGTATTTAATAGAACTTAAACCAATGATTTATATGGGTTTGACGTGCAAGCATACCCAAAAACGTAACACAGAAGTTGCAAATGTTCAAAATAATTAGGATTCATGGAAAAACTTCATTTGAAGACAACCCTATTGCTTTCCTACACTGTCTTCTTCATTTGAAATGGATTTCAAAACAAATACTCTAAAAATCATGCTGTATTTAATAAAACCCAAACCAATGATTTATATGGGTTTGACGTGCAAGCATACCCAAAAACGTAACACAGAAGTTGCAAATGTTCAAAATAATTAGGATTCATGGAAAAACTTCATTTTAAGACAACCCTATTGCTTTCCTACACTGTCTTCTTCATTTGAAATGGATTTCAAAACAAATACTCTAAAAATCATGCTGTATTTAATAGAACCCAAACCAATGATTTATATGGGTTTGACGTGCAAGCATGTCCAAAAACGTAACACAGAAGTTGCAAATGTTCAAAATAATTAGGATTCATGGAAAAACTTCATTTGAAGACAACCCTATTGCTTTCCTACACTGTCTTCTTCATTTGAAATGGATTTCAAAACAAATACTCTAAAAATCATGCTGTATTTAATAGAACCCAAACCAATGAATTATATGGGTTTGACGTGCAAGCATGTCCAAAAACGTAACACAGAAGTTGCAAATGTTCAAAATAATTAGGATTCATGGAAAAACTTCATTTTAAGACAACCCTATTGCTTTCCTACACTGTCTTCTTCATTTGAAATGGATTTCAAAACAAATACTCTCAAAATCATGCTGTATTTAATAGAACTTAAACCATTGATTTATATGGGTTTGACGTGCAAGCATGCCCAAAAACGTAACACATAAGTTGCAAATGTTCAAAATAATTAGGATTCATGGAAAAACTTCATTTTAAGACAACCCTATTGCTTTCCTACACTGTCTTCTTCATTTGAAATGGATTTCAAAACAAATACTCTCAAAATCATGCTGTATTTAATAGAACCCAAACCAATGATTTATATGGGTTTGACGTGCAAGCATGTCCAAAAACGTAACACACAAGTTGCAAATGTTCAAAATAATTAGGATTCATGGAAAAACTTAATTTTAAGACAACCCTATTGCTTTCCTACACTGTCTTCTTCATTTGAAATGGATTTCAAAACAAATACTCTCAAAATCATGCTGTATTTGATAGAACCCAAACCAATGAATTATATGGGTTTGACGTGCAAGCAACTCCAAAAACGTAACACACAAGTTGCAAATGTTCAAAATAATTAGGATTCATGGAAAAACTTCATTTGAAGACAACCCTATTGCTTTCCTACACTGTCTTCTTCATTTGAAATGGATTTCAAAACAAATTCTCTAAAAATCATGCTGTATTTAATAGAACCCAAACCAATGAATTATATGGGTTTGACGTGCAAGCATGTCCAAAAACGTAACACAGAAGTTGCAAATGTTCAAAATAATTAGGATTCATGGAAAAACTTCATTTGAAGACAACCCTATTGCTTTCCTACACTGTCTTCTTCATTTGAAATGGATTTCAAAACAAATACTCTCAAAATCATGCTGTATTTAATAGAACTTAAACCATTGATTTATATGGGTTTGACGTGCAAGCATGCCCAAAAACGTAACACATAAGTTGCAAATGTTCAAAATAATTAGGATTCATGGAAAAACTTCATTTTAAGACAACCCTATTGCTTTCCTACACTGTCTTCTTCATTTGAAATGGATTTCAAAACAAATACTCTAAAAATCATGCTGTATTTAATAGAACCCAAACCAATGATTTATATGGGTTTGACGTGCAAGCATGTCCAAAAACGTAACACACAAGTTGCAAATGTTCAAAATAATTAGGATTCATGGAAAAACTTCATTTGAAGACAACCCTATTGCTTTCCTACACTGTCTTCTTCATTTGAAATGGATTTCAAAACAAATACTCTCAAAATCATGCTGTATTTAATAGAACTTAAACCATTGATTTATATGGGTTTGACGTGAAAGCATGCCCAAAAACGTAACACATAAGTTGCAAATGTTCAAAATAATTAGGATTCATGGAAAAACTTAATTTGAAGACAACCCTATTGCTTTCCTACACTGTCTTCTTCATTTGAAATGGATTTCAAAACAAATTCTCTAAAAATCATGCTGTATTTAATAGAACCCAAACCAATGAATTATATGGGTTTGACGTGCAAGCATGTCCAAAAACGTAACACACAAGTTGCAAATGTTCAAAATAATTAGGATTCATGGAAAAACTTAATTTGAAGACAACCCTATTGCTTTCCTACACTGTCTTCTTCATTTGAAATGGATTTCAAAACAAATACTCTAAAAATCATGTTGTATTTAATAGAACTTAAACCAATGATTTATATGGGTTTGACGTGCAAGCATACCCAAAAACGTAACACACAAGTTGCAAATGTTCAAAATAATTAGGATTCATGGAAAAACTTAATTTGAAGACAACCCTATTGCTTTCCTACACTGTCTTCTTCATTTGAAATGGATTTCAAAACAAATACTCTAAAAATCATGCTGTATTTAATAGAACTTAAACCAATGATTTATATGGGTTTGACGTGCAAGCATACCCAAAAACGTAACACAGAAGTTGCAAATGTTCAAAATAATTAGGATTCATGGAAAAACTTCATTTTAAGACAACCCTATTGCTTTCCTACACTGTCTTCTTCATTTGAAATGGATTTCAAAACAAATACTCTCAAAATCATGCTGTATTTAATAGAACTTAAACCAATGATTTATATGGGTTTGACGTGCAAGCATACCCAAAAACGTAACACAGAAGTTGCAAATGTTCAAAATAATTAGGATTCATGGAAAAACTTCATTTTAAGACAACCCTATTGCTTTCCTACACTGTCTTCTTCATTTGAAATGGATTTCAAAACAAATACTCTAAAAATCATGTTGTATTTAATAGAACTTAAACCAATGATTTATATGGGTTTGACGTGCAAGCATACCCAAAAACGTAACACACAAGTTGCAAATGTTCAAAATAATTAGGATTCATGGAAAAACTTAATTTGAAGACAACCCTATTGCTTTCCTACACTGTCTTCTTCATTTGAAATGGATTTCAAAACAAATACTCTAAAAATCATGCTGTATTTAATAGAACTTAAACCAATGATTTATATGGGTTTGACGTGCAAGCATACCCAAAAACGTAACACAGAAGTTGCAAATGTTCAAAATAATTAGGATTCATGGAAAAACTTCATTTGAAGACAACCCTATTGCTTTCCTACACTGTCTTCTTCATTTGAAATGGATTTCAAAACAAATACTCTAAAAATCATGCTGTATTTAATAAAACCCAAACCAATGATTTATATGGGTTTGACGTGCAAGCATACCCAAAAACGTAACACAGAAGTTGCAAATGTTCAAAATAATTAGGATTCATGGAAAAACTTCATTTTAAGACAACCCTATTGCTTTCCTACACTGTCTTCTTCATTTGAAATGGATTTCAAAACAAATACTCTAAAAATCATGCTGTATTTAATAGAACCCAAACCAATGATTTATATGGGTTTGACGTGCAAGCATGTCCAAAAACGTAACACACAAGTTGCAAATGTTCAAAATAATTAGGATTCATGGAAAAACTTAATTTTAAGACAACCCTATTGCTTTCCTACACTGTCTTCTTCATTTGAAATGGATTTCAAAACAAATACTCTAAAAATCATGCTGTATTTAATAGAACTTAAACCAATGATTTATATGGGTTTGACGTGCAAGCATACCCAAAAACGTAACACAGAAGTTGCAAATGTTCAAAATAATTAGGATTCATGGAAAAACTTCATTTGAAGACAACCCTATTGCTTTCCTACACTGTCTTCTTCATTTGAAATGGATTTCAAAACAAATACTCTAAAAATCATGTTGTATTTAATAGAACTTAAACCAATGATTTATATGGGTTTGACGTGCAAGCATACCCAAAAACGTAACACAGAAGTTGCAAATGTTCAAAATAATTAGGATTCATGGAAAAACTTCATTTTAAGACAACCCTATTGCTTTCCTACACTGTCTTCTTCATTTGAAATGGATTTCAAAACAAATACTCTAAAAATCATGCTGTATTTCATAGAACATAAACCATTGATTTATATGGGTTGACGTGCAAGCATGCCCAAAAACGTAACACACAAGTTGCAAATGTTCAAAATAATTAGGATTCATGGAAAAACTTCATTTGAAGACAACCCTATTGCTTTCCTACACTGTCTTCTTCATTTGAAATGGATTTCAAAACAAATTCTCTAAAAATCATGCTGTATTTAATAGAACCCAAACCAATGAATTATATGGGTTTGACGTGCAAGCATGTCCAAAAACGTAACACACAAGTTGCAAATGTTCAAAATAATTAGGATTCATGGAAAAACTTCATTTTAAGACAACCCTATTGCTTTCCTACACTGTCTTCTTCATTTGAAATGGATTTCAAAACAAATACTCTAAAAATCATGTTGTATTTAATAGAACTTAAACCAATGATTTATATGGGTTTGACGTGCAAGCATACCCAAAAACGTAACACACAAGTTGCAAATGTTCAAAATAATTAGGATTCATGGAAAAACTTAATTTGAAGACAACCCTATTGCTTTCCTACACTGTCTTCTTCATTTGAAATGGATTTCAAAACAAATACTCTAAAAATCATGCTGTATTTAATAAAACCCAAACCAATGATTTATATGGGTTTGACGTGCAAGCATACCCAAAAACGTAACACAGAAGTTGCAAATGTTCAAAATAATTAGGATTCATGGAAAAACTTCATTTTAAGACAACCCTATTGCTTTCCTACACTGTCTTCTTCATTTGAAATGGATTTCAAAACAAATACTCTAAAAATCATGCTGTATTTAATAGAACCCAAACCAATGATTTATATGGGTTTGACGTGCAAGCATGTCCAAAAACGTAACACACAAGTTGCAAATGTTCAAAATAATTAGGATTCATGGAAAAACTTAATTTTAAGACAACCCTATTGCTTTCCTACACTGTCTTCTTCATTTGAAATGGATTTCAAAACAAATACTCTAAAAATCATGCTGTATTTAATAGAACTTAAACCAATGATTTATATGGGTTTGACGTGCAAGCATACCCAAAAACGTAACACAGAAGTTGCAAATGTTCAAAATAATTAGGATTCATGGAAAAACTTCATTTGAAGACAACCCTATTGCTTTCCTACACTGTCTTCTTCATTTGAAATGGATTTCAAAACAAATACTCTAAAAATCATGTTGTATTTAATAGAACTTAAACCAATGATTTATATGGGTTTGACGTGCAAGCATACCCAAAAACGTAACACAGAAGTTGCAAATGTTCAAAATAATTAGGATTCATGGAAAAACTTCATTTTAAGACAACCCTATTGCTTTCCTACACTGTCTTCTTCATTTGAAATGGATTTCAAAACAAATACTCTAAAAATCATGCTGTATTTCATAGAACATAAACCATTGATTTATATGGGTTGACGTGCAAGCATGCCCAAAAACGTAACACACAAGTTGCAAATGTTCAAAATAATTAGGATTCATGGAAAAACTTCATTTGAAGACAACCCTATTGCTTTCCTACACTGTCTTCTTCATTTGAAATGGATTTCAAAACAAATTCTCTAAAAATCATGCTGTATTTAATAGAACCCAAACCAATGAATTATATGGGTTTGACGTGCAAGCATGTCCAAAAACGTAACACACAAGTTGCAAATGTTCAAAATAATTAGGATTCATGGAAAAACTTCATTTTAAGACAACCCTATTGCTTTCCTACACTGTCTTCTTCATTTGAAATGGATTTCAAAACAAATACTCTAAAAATCATGTTGTATTTAATAGAACTTAAACCAATGATTTATATGGGTTTGACGTGCAAGCATACCCAAAAACGTAACACACAAGTTGCAAATGTTCAAAATAATTAGGATTCATGGAAAAACTTAATTTGAAGACAACCCTATTGCTTTCCTACACTGTCTTCTTCATTTGAAATGGATTTCAAAACAAATACTCTAAAAATCATGCTGTATTTAATAGAACTTAAACCAATGATTTATATGGGTTTGACGTGCAAGCATACCCAAAAACGTAACACAGAAGTTGCAAATGTTCAAAATAATTAGGATTCATGGAAAAACTTCATTTGAAGACAACCCTATTGCTTTCCTACACTGTCTTCTTCATTTGAAATGGATTTCAAAACAAATACTCTAAAAATCATGCTGTATTTAATAGAACCCAAACCAATGATTTATATGGGTTTGACGTGCAAGCATGTCCAAAAACGTAACACACAAGTTGCAAATGTTCAAAATAATTAGGATTCATGGAAAAACTTCATTTGAAGACAACCCTATTGCTTTCCTACACTGTCTTCTTCATTTGAAATGGATTTCAAAACAAATACTCTAAAAATCATGTTGTATTTAATAGAACTTAAACCAATGATTTATATGGGTTTGACGTGCAAGCATACCCAAAAACGTAACACAGAAGTTGCAAATGTTCAAAATAATTAGGATTCATGGAAAAACTTCATTTTAAGACAACCCTATTGCTTTCCTACACTGTCTTCTTCATTTGAAATGGATTTCAAAACAAATACTCTAAAAATCATGCTGTATTTCATAGAACATAAACCATTGATTTATATGGGTTGACGTGCAAGCATGCCCAAAAACGTAACACACAAGTTGCAAATGTTCAAAATAATTAGGATTCATGGAAAAACTTCATTTGAAGACAACCCTATTGCTTTCCTACACTGTCTTCTTCATTTGAAATGGATTTCAAAACAAATTCTCTAAAAATCATGCTGTATTTAATAGAACCCAAACCAATGAATTATATGGGTTTGACGTGCAAGCATGTCCAAAAACGTAACACACAAGTTGCAAATGTTCAAAATAATTAGGATTCATGGAAAAACTTCATTTTAAGACAACCCTATTGCTTTCCTACACTGTCTTCTTCATTTGAAATGGATTTCAAAACAAATACTCTAAAAATCATGTTGTATTTAATAGAACTTAAACCAATGATTTATATGGGTTTGACGTGCAAGCATACCCAAAAACGTAACACACAAGTTGCAAATGTTCAAAATAATTAGGATTCATGGAAAAACTTAATTTGAAGACAACCCTATTGCTTTCCTACATTGTCTTCTTCATTTGAAATGGATTTCAAAACAAATACTCTAAAAATCATGCTGTATTTAATAGAACTTAAACCAATGATTTTTATGGGTTTGACGTGCAAGCATACCCAAAAACGTAACACAGAAGTTGCAAATGTTCAAAATAATTAGGATTCATGGAAAAACTTCATTTGAAGACAACCCTATTGCTTTCCTACACTGTCTTCTTCATTTGAAATGGATTTCAAAACAAATACTCTAAAAATCATGCTGTATTTAATAAAACCCAAACCAATGATTTATATGGGTTTGACGTGCAAGCATACCCAAAAACGTAACACAGAAGTTGCAAATGTTCAAAATAATTAGGATTCATGGAAAAACTTCATTTTAAGACAACCCTATTGCTTTCCTACACTGTCTTCTTCATTTGAAATGGATTTCAAAACAAATACTCTAAAAATCATGCTGTATTTAATAGAACCCAAACCAATGATTTATATGGGTTTGACGTGCAAGCATGTCCAAAAACGTAACACACAAGTTGCAAATGTTCAAAATAATTAGGATTCATGGAAAAACTTCATTTGAAGACAACCCTATTGCTTTCCTACACTGTCTTCTTCATTTGAAATGGATTTCAAAACAAATACTCTAAAAATCATGCTGTATTTAATAGAACTTAAACCAATGATTTATATGGGTTTGACGTGCAAGCATACCCAAAAACGTAACACACAAGTTGCAAATGTTCAAAATAATTAGGATTCATGGAAAAACTTAATTTTAAGACAACCCTATTGCTTTCCTACACTGTCTTCTTCATTTGAAATGGATTTCAAAACAAATACTCTAAAAATCATGTTGTATTTAATAGAACTTAAACCAATGATTTATATGGGTTTGACGTGCAAGCATACCCAAAAACGTAACACAGAAGTTGCAAATGTTCAAAATAATTAGGATTCATGGAAAAACTTAATTTGAAGACAACCCTATTGCTTTCCTACACTGTCTTCTTCATTTGAAATGGATTTCAAAACAAATACTCTAAAAATCATGCTGTATTTAATAAAACCCAAACCAATGATTTATATGGGTTTGACGTGCAAGCATACCCAAAAACGTAACACAGAAGTTGCAAATGTTCAAAATAATTAGGATTCATGGAAAAACTTAATTTTAAGACAACCCTATTGCTTTCCTACACTGTCTTCTTCATTTGAAATGGATTTCAAAACAAATACTCTAAAAATCATGCTGTATTTCATAGAACATAAACCACTGATTTATATGGGTTGACGTGCAAGCATGCCCAAAAACGTAACACAGAAGTTGCAAATGTTCAAAATAATTAGGATTCATGGAAAAACTTCATTTTAAGACAACCCTATTGCTTTCCTACACTGTCTTCTTCATTTGAAATGGATTTCAAAACAAATACTCTAAAAATCATGCTGTATTTAATAAAACCCAAACCAATGATTTATATGGGTTTGACGTGCAAGCATACCCAAAAACGTAACACAGAAGTTGCAAATGTTCAAAATAATTAGGATTCATGGAAAAACTTCATTTTAAGACAACCCTATTGCTTTCCTACACTGTCTTCTTCATTTGAAATGGATTTCAAAACAAATACTCTAAAAATCATGCTGTATTTAATAGAACTTAAACCAATGATTTATATGGGTTTGACGTGCAAGCATACCCAAAAATGTAACACACAAGTTGCAAATGTTCAAAATAATTAGGATTCATGGAAAAACTTCATTTTAAGACAACCCTATTGCTTTCCTACACTGTCTTCTTCATTTGAAATGGATTTCAAAACAAATACTCTAAAAATCATGCTGTATTTAATAGAACTTAAACCAATGATTTATATGGGTTTGACGTGCAAGCATACCCAAAAACGTAACACAGAAGTTGCAAATGTTCAAAATAATTAGGATTCATAGAAAAACTTCATTTTAAGACAACCCTATTGCTTTCCTACACTGTCTTCTTCATTTGAAATGGATTTCAAAACAAATTCTCTCAAAATCATGCTGTATTTAATAGAACCCAAACCAATGAATTATATGGGTTTGACGTGCAAGCATGTCCAAAAACGTAACACACAAGTTGCAAATGTTCAAAATAATTAGGATTCATGGAAAAACTTCATTTTAAGACAACCCTATTGCTTTCCTACACTGTCTTCTTCATTTGAAATGGATTTCAAAACAAATTCTCTAAAAATCATGCTGTATTTAATAGAACCCAATCCAATGAATTATATGGGTTTGACGTGAAAGCATGTCCAAAAACGTAACACACAAGTTGCAAATGTTCAAAATAATTAGGATTCATGGAAAACTTCATTTTAAGACAACCCTATTGCTTTCCTACACTGTCTTCTTCATTTGAAATGGATTTCAAAACAAATACTCTAAAAATCATGCTGTATTTAATAGAACTTAAACCAATGATTTATATGGGTTTGACGTGCAAGCATACCCAACAACGTAACACAGAAGTTGCAAATGTTCAAAATAATTAGGATTCATGGAAAAACTTCATTTTAAGACAACCCTATTGCTTTCCTACACTGTCTTCTTCATTTGAAATGGATTTCAAAACAAATACTCTAAAAATCATGTTGTATTTAATAGAACTTAAACCAATGATTTATATGGGTTTGACGTGCAAGCATACCCAAAAACGTAACACACAAGTTGCAAATGTTCAAAATAATTAGGATTCATGGAAAAACTTCATTTTAAGACAACCCTATTGCTTTCCTACACTGTCTTCTTCATTTGAAATGGATTTCAAAACAAATACTCTAAAAATCATGCTGTATTTAATAGAACTTAAACCAATGATTTATATGGGTTTGACGTGCAAGCATACCCAAAAACGTAACACAGAAGTTGCAAATGTTCAAAATAATTAGGATTCATAGAAAAACTTCATTTTAAGACAACCCTATTGCTTTCCTACACTGTCTTCTTCATTTGAAATGGATTTCAAAACAAATTCTCTAAAAATCATGCTGTATTTAATAGAACCCAAACCAATGAATTATATGGGTTTGACGTGCAAGCATGTCCAAAAACGTAACACACAAGTTGCAAATGTTCAAAATAATTAGGATTCATGGAAAAACTTCATTTGAAGACAACCCTATTGCTTTCCTACACTGTCTTCTTCATTTGAAATGGATTTCAAAACAAATTCTCTAAAAATCATGCTGTATTTAATAGAACTTAAACCAATGATTTATATGGGTTTGACGTGCAAGCATGTCCAAAAACGTAACACACAAGTTGCAAATGTTCAAAATAATTAGGATTCATGGAAAAACTTCATTTTAAGACAACCCTATTGCTTTCCTACACTGTCTTCTTCATTTGAAATGGATTTCAAAACAAATACTCTCAAAATCATGCTGTATTTCATAGAACATAAACCATTGATTTATATGGGTTTGACGTGCAAGCATACCCAAAAACGTAACACACAAGTTGCAAATGTTCAAAATACTTAGGATTCATGGAAAAACTTCATTTTAAGACAACCCTATTGCTTTCCTACACTGTCTTCTTCATTTGAAATGGATTTCAAAACAAATACTCTAAAAATCATGCTGTATTTAATAGAACTTAAACCAATGATTTATATGGGTTTGACGTGCAAGCATACCCAAAAACGTAACACACAAGTTGCAAATGTTCAAAATAATTAGGATTCATGGAAAAACTTCATTTTAAGACAACCCTATTGCTTTCCTACACTGTCTTCTTCATTTGAAATGGATTTCAAAACAAATACTCTAAAAATCATGCTGTATTTAATAGAACTTAAACCAATGATTTATATGGGTTTGACGTGCAAGCATACCCAAAAACGTAACACAGAAGTTGCAAATGTTCAAAATAATTAGGATTCATAGAAAAACTTCATTTTAAGACAACCCTATTGCTTTCCTACACTGTCTTCTTCATTTGAAATGGATTTCAAAACAAATTCTCTAAAAATCATGCTGTATTTAATAGAACCCAAACCAATGAATTATATGGGTTTGACGTGCAAGCATGTCCAAAAACGTAACACACAAGTTGCAAATGTTCAAAATAATTAGGATTCATGGAAAAACTTCATTTTAAGACAACCCTATTGCTTTCCTACACTGTCTTCTTCATTTGAAATGGATTTCAAAACAAATTCTCTAAAAATCATGCTGTATTTAATAGAACTTAAACCAATGATTTATATGGGTTTGACGTGCAAGCATGTCCAAAAACGTAACACACAAGTTGCAAATGTTCAAAATAATTAGGATTCATGGAAAAACTTCATTTTAAGACAACCCTATTGCTTTCCTACACTGTCTTCTTCATTTGAAATGGATTTCAAAACAAATACTCTCAAAATCATGCTGTATTTCATAGAACATAAACCATTGATTTATATGGGTTTGACGTGCAAGCATACCCAAAAACGTAACACACAAGTTGCAAATGTTCAAAATACTTAGGACTCATGGAAAAACTTCATTTTAAGACAACCCTATTGCTTTCCTACACTGTCTTCTTCATTTGAAATGGATTTCAAAACAAATACTCTAAAAATCATGCTGTATTTAATAGAACTTAAACCAATGATTTATATGGGTTTGACGTGCAAGCATACCCAAAAACGTAACACACAAGTTGCAAATGTTCAAAATAATTAGGATTCATGGAAAAACTTCATTTTAAGACAACCCTATTGCTTTCCTACACTGTCTTCTTCATTTGAAATGGATTTCAAAACAAATACTCTAAAAATCATGCTGTATTTAATAGAACTTAAACCAATGATTTATATGGGTTTGACGTGCAAGCATACCCAAAAACGTAACACAGAAGTTGCAAATGTTCAAAATAATTAGGATTCATAGAAAAACTTCATTTTAAGACAACCCTATTGCTTTCCTACACTGTCTTCTTCATTTGAAATGGATTTCAAAACAAATTCTCTAAAAATCATGCTGTATTTAATAGAACCCAAACCAATGAATTATATGGGTTTGACGTGCAAGCATGTCCAAAAACGTAACACACAAGTTGCAAATGTTCAAAATAATTAGGATTCATGGAAAAACTTCATTTGAAGACAACCCTATTGCTTTCCTACACTGTCTTCTTCATTTGAAATGGATTTCAAAACAAATTCTCTAAAAATCATGCTGTATTTAATAGAACTTAAACCAATGATTTATATGGGTTTGACGTGCAAGCATGTCCAAAAACGTAACACACAAGTTGCAAATGTTCAAAATAATTAGGATTCATGGAAAAACTTCATTTTAAGACAACCCTATTGCTTTCCTACACTGTCTTCTTCATTTGAAATGGATTTCAAAACAAATACTCTAAAAATCATGCTGTATTTAATAGAACTTAAACCAATGATTTATATGGGTTTGACGTGCAAGCATACCCAAAAACGTAACACACAAGTTGCAAATGTTCAAAATAATTAGGATTCATGGAAAAACTTCATTTTAAGACAACCCTATTGCTTTCCTACACTGTCTTCTTCATTTGAAATGGATTTCAAAACAAATACTCTAAAAATCATGCTGTATTTAATAGAACTTAAACCAATGATTTATATGGGTTTGACGTGCAAGCATACCCAAAAACGTAACACAGAAGTTGCAAATGTTCAAAATAATTAGGATTCATAGAAAAACTTCATTTTAAGACAACCCTATTGCTTTCCTACACTGTCTTCTTCATTTGAAATGGATTTCAAAACAAATTCTCTAAAAATCATGCTGTATTTAATAGAACCCAAACCAATGAATTATATGGGTTTGACGTGCAAGCATGTCCAAAAACGTAACACACAAGTTGCAAATGTTCAAAATAATTAGGATTCATGGAAAAACTTCATTTGAAGACAACCCTATTGCTTTCCTACACTGTCTTCTTCATTTGAAATGGATTTCAAAACAAATACTCTAAAAATCATGCTGTATTTAATAGAACTTAAACCAATGATTTATATGGGTTTGACGTGCAAGCATACCCAACAACGTAACACAGAAGTTGCAAATGTTCAAAATAATTAGGATTCATAGAAAAACTTCATTTTAAGACAACCCTATTGCTTTCCTACACTGTCTTCTTCATTTGAAATGGATTTCAAAACAAATTCTCTAAAAATCATGCTGTATTTAATAGAACCCAAACCAATGAATTATATGGGTTTGACGTGCAAGCATGTCCAAAAACGTAACACACAAGTTGCAAATGTTCAAAATAATTAGGATTCATGGAAAAACTTCATTTGAAGACAACCCTATTGCTTTCCTACACTGTCTTCTTCATTTGAAATGGATTTCAAAACAAATTCTCTAAAAATCATGCTGTATTTAATAGAACTTAAACCAATGATTTATATGGGTTTGACGTGCAAGCATGTCCAAAAACGTAACACACAAGTTGCAAATGTTCAAAATAATTAGGATTCATGGAAAAACTTCATTTTAAGACAACCCTATTGCTTTCCTACACTGTCTTCTTCATTTGAAATGGATTTCAAAACAAATACTCTAAAAATCATGCTGTATTTAATAGAACTTAAACCAATGATTTATATGGGTTTGACGTGCAAGCATACCCAAAAACGTAACACACAAGTTGCAAATGTTCAAAATAATTAGGATTCATGGAAAAACTTCATTTTAAGACAACCCTATTGCTTTCCTACACTGTCTTCTTCATTTGAAATGGATTTCAAAACAAATACTCTAAAAATCATGCTGTATTTAATAGAACTTAAACCAATGATTTATATGGGTTTGACGTGCAAGCATACCCAAAAACGTAACACAGAAGTTGCAAATGTTCAAAATAATTAGGATTCATGGAAAAACTTCATTTTAAGACAACCCTATTGCTTTCCTACACTGTCTTCTTCATTTGAAATGGATTTCAAAACAAATTCTCTAAAAATCATGCTGTATTTAATAGAACCCACACCAATGAATTATATGGGTTTGACGTGCAAGCATGTCCAAAAACGTAACACACAAGTTGCAAATGTTCAAAATAATTAGGATTCATGGAAAAACTTCATTTTAAGACAACCCTATTGCTTTCCTACACTGTCTTCTTCATTTGAAATGGATTTCAAAACAAATTCTCTAAAAATCATGCTGTATTTAATAGAACTTAAACCAATGATTTATATGGGTTTGACGTGCAAGCATACCCAAAAACGTAACACAGAAGTTGCAAATGTTCAAAATAATTAGGATTCATAGAAAAACTTCATTTTAAGACAACCCTATTGCTTTCCTACACTGTCTTCTTCATTTGAAATGGATTTCAAAACAAATACTCTAAAAATCATGCTGTATTTAATAGAACTTAAACCAATGATTTATATGGGTTTGACGTGCAAGCATACCCAACAACGTAACACAGAAGTTGCAAATGTTCAAAATAATTAGGATTCATGGAAAAACTTCATTTTAAGACAACCCTATTGCTTTCCTACACTGTCTTCTTCATTTGAAATGGATTTCAAAACAAATACTCTAAAAATCATGCTGTATTTAATAGAACTTAAACCAATGATTTATATGGGTTTGACGTGCAAGCATACCCAAAAACGTAACACACAAGTTGCAAATGTTCAAAATAATTAGGATTCATGGAAAAACTTCATTTTAAGACAACCCTATTGCTTTCCTACACTGTCTTCTTCATTTGAAATGGATTTCAAAACAAATACTCTAAAAATCATGCTGTATTTAATAGAACTTAAACCAATGATTTATATGGGTTTGACGTGCAAGCATACCCAAAAACGTAACACAGAAGTTGCAAATGTTCAAAATAATTAGGATTCATAGAAAAACTTCATTTTAAGACAACCCTATTGCTTTCCTACACTGTCTTCTTCATTTGAAATGGATTTCAAAACAAATTCTCTAAAAATCATGCTGTATTTAATAGAACCCAAACCAATGAATTATATGGGTTTGACGTGCAAGCATGTCCAAAAACGTAACACACAAGTTGCAAATGTTCAAAATAATTAGGATTCATGGAAAAACTTCATTTGAAGACAACCCTATTGCTTTCCTACACTGTCTTCTTCATTTGAAATGGATTTCAAAACAAATTCTCTAAAAATCATGCTGTATTTAATAGAACTTAAACCAATGATTTATATGGGTTTGACGTGCAAGCATGTCCAAAAACGTAACACACAAGTTGCAAATGTTCAAAATAATTAGGATTCATGGAAAAACTTCATTTTAAGACAACCCTATTGCTTTCCTACACTGTCTTCTTCATTTGAAATGGATTTCAAAACAAATACTCTAAAAATCATGCTGTATTTAATAGAACTTAAACCAATGATTTATATGGGCTTGACGTGCAAGCATGTCCAAAAACGTAACACACAAGTTGCAAATGTTCAAAATAATTAGGATTCATGGAAAAACTTCATTTTAAGACAACCCTATTGCTTTCCTACACTGTCTTCTTCATTTGAAATGGATTTCAAAACAAATACTCTAAAAATCATGCTGTATTTAATAGAACTTAAACCAATGATTTATATGGGTTTGACGTGCAAGCATACCCAAAAACGTAACACACAAGTTGCAAATGTTCAAAATAATTAGGATTCATGGAAAAACTTCATTTTAAGACAACCCTATTGCTTTCCTACACTGTCTTCTTCATTTGAAATGGATTTCAAAACAAATACTCTAAAAATCATGCTGTATTTAATAGAACTTAAACCAATGATTTATATGGGTTTGACGTGCAAGCATACCCAAAAACGTAACACAGAAGTTGCAAATGTTCAAAATAATTAGGATTCATAGAAAAACTTCATTTTAAGACAACCCTATTGCTTTCCTACACTGTCTTCTTCATTTGAAATGGATTTCAAAACAAATTCTCTAAAAATCATGCTGTATTTAATAGAACCCAAACCAATGAATTATATGGGTTTGACGTGCAAGCATGTCCAAAAACGTAACACAGAAGTTGCAAATGTTCAAAATAATTAGGATTCATGGAAAAACTTCATTTGAAGACAACCCTATTGCTTTCCTACACTGTCTTCTTCATTTGAAATGGATTTCAAAACAAATTCTCTAAAAATCATGCTGTATTTAATAGAACTTAAACCAATGATTTATATGGGTTTGACGTGCAAGCATGTCCAAAAACGTAACACACAAGTTGCAAATGTTCAAAATAATTAGGATTCATGGAAAAACTTCATTTTAAGACAACCCTATTGCTTTCCTACACTGTCTTCTTCATTTGAAATGGATTTCAAAACAAATACTCTCAAAATCATGCTGTATTTCATAGAACATAAACCATTGATTTATATGGGTTTGACGTGCAAGCATACCCAAAAACGTAACACACAAGTTGCAAATGTTCAAAATAATTAGGATTCATGGAAAAACTTCATTTTAAGACAACCCTATTGCTTTCCTACACTGTCTTCTTCATTTGAAATGGATTTCAAAACAAATACTCTCAAAATCATGCTGTATTTCATAGAACATAAACCATTGATTTATATGGGTTTGACGTGCAAGCATACCCAAAAACGTAACACACAAGTTGCAAATGTTCAAAATAATTAGGATTCATGGAAAAACTTCATTTTAAGACAACCCTATTGCTTTCCTACACTGTCTTCTTCATTTGAAATGGATTTCAAAACAAATACTCTAAAAATCATGCTGTATTTAATAGAACTTAAACCAATGATTTATATGGGCTTGACGTGCAAGCATGTCCAAAAACGTAACACACAAGTTGCAAATGTTCAAAATAATTAGGATTCATGGAAAAACTTCATTTTAAGACAACCCTATTGCTTTTCTACACTGTCTTCTTCATTTGAAATGGATTTCAAAACAAATACTCTAAAAATCATGCTGTATTTAATAGAACTTAAACCAATGATTTATATGGGTTTGACGTGCAAGCATACCCAAAAACGTAACACAGAAGTTGCAAATGTTCAAAATAATTAGGATTCATGGAAAAACTTCATTTTAAGACAACCCTATTGCTTTCCTACACTGTCTTCTTCATTTGAAATGGATTTCAAAACAAATTCTCTAAAAATCATGCTGTATTTAATAGAACCCAAACCAATGAATTATATGGGTTTGACGTGCAAGCATGTCCAAAAACGTAACACACAAGTTGCAAATGTTCAAAATAATTAGGATTCATGGAAAAACTTCATTTTAAGACAACCCTATTGCTTTCCTACACTGTCTTCTTCATTTGAAATGGATTTCAAAACAAATTCTCTAAAAATCATGTTGTATTTAATAGAACTTAAACCAATGATTTATATGGGTTTGACGTGCAAGCATACCCAAAAACGTAACACAGAAGTTGCAAATGTTCAAAATAATTAGGATTCATAGAAAAACTTCATTTTAAGACAACCCTATTGCTTTCCTACACTGTCTTCTTCATTTGAAATGGATTTCAAAACAAATACTCTAAAAATCATGCTGTATTTAATAGAACTTAAACCAATGATTTATATGGGTTTGACGTGCAAGCATACCCAACAACGTAACACAGAAGTTGCAAATGTTCAAAATAATTAGGATTCATGGAAAAACTTCATTTTAAGACAACCCTATTGCTTTCCTACACTGTCTTCTTCATTTGAAATGGATTTCAAAACAAATACTCTAAAAATCATGCTGTATTTAATAGAACTTAAACCAATGATTTATATGGGTTTGACGTGCAAGCATACCCAAAAACGTAACACACAAGTTGCAAATGTTCAAAATAATTAGGATTCATGGAAAAACTTCATTTTAAGACAACCCTATTGCTTTCCTACACTGTCTTCTTCATTTGAAATGGATTTCAAAACAAATACTCTAAAAATCATGCTGTATTTAATAGAACTTAAACCAATGATTTATATGGGTTTGACGTGCAAGCATACCCAAAAACGTAACACACAAGTTGCAAATGTTCAAAATAATTAGGATTCATAGAAAAACTTCATTTTAAGACAACCCTATTGCTTTCCTACACTGTCTTCTTCATTTGAAATGGATTTCAAAACAAATTCTCTAAAAATCATGCTGTATTTAATAGAACCCAAACCAATGAATTATATGGGTTTGACGTGCAAGCATGTCCAAAAACGTAACACACAAGTTGCAAATGTTCAAAATAATTAGGATTCATGGAAAAACTTCATTTTAAGACAACCCTATTGCTTTCCTACACTGTCTTCTTCATTTGAAATGGATTTCAAAACAAATTCTCTAAAAATCATGCTGTATTTAATAGAACCCAATCCAATGAATTATATGGGTTTGACGTGCAAGCATACCCAAAAACGTAACACAGAAGTTGCAAATGTTCAAAATAATTAGGATTCATGGAAAAACTTCATTTTAAGACAACCCTATTGCTTTCCTACACTGTCTTCTTCATTTGAAATGGATTTCAAAACAAATTCTCTAAAAATCATGCTGTATTTAATAGAACCCAAACCAATGAATTATATGGGTTTGACGTGCAAGCATGTCCAAAAACGTAACACACAAGTTGCAAATGTTCAAAATAATTAGGATTCATGGAAAAACTTCATTTTAAGACAACCCTATTGCTTTCCTACACTGTCTTCTTCATTTGAAATGGATTTCAAAACAAATTCTCTAAAAATCATGTTGTATTTAATAGAACTTAAACCAATGATTTATATGGGTTTGACGTGCAAGCATACCCAAAAACGTAACACAGAAGTTGCAAATGTTCAAAATAATTAGGATTCATAGAAAAACTTCATTTTAAGACAACCCTATTGCTTTCCTACACTGTCTTCTTCATTTGAAATGGATTTCAAAACAAATACTCTAAAAATCATGCTGTATTTAATAGAACTTAAACCAATGATTTATATGGGTTTGACGTGCAAGCATACCCAACAACGTAACACAGAAGTTGCAAATGTTCAAAATAATTAGGATTCATAGAAAAACTTCATTTTAAGACAACCCTATTGCTTTCCTACACTGTCTTCTTCATTTGAAATGGATTTCAAAACAAATACTCTAAAAATCATGCTGTATTTAATAGAACTTAAACCAATGATTTATATGGGTTTGACGTGCAAGCATACCCAAAAACGTAACACACAAGTTGCAAATGTTCAAAATAATTAGGATTCATGGAAAAACTTCATTTTAAGACAACCCTATTGCTTTCCTACACTGTCTTCTTCATTTGAAATGGATTTCAAAACAAATACTCTAAAAATCATGCTGTATTTAATAGAACTTAAACCAATGATTTATATGGGTTTGACGTGCAAGCATACCCAAAAACGTAACACACAAGTTGCAAATGTTCAAAATAATTAGGATTCATAGAAAAACTTCATTTTAAGACAACCCTATTGCTTTCCTACACTGTCTTCTTCATTTGAAATGGATTTCAAAACAAATTCTCTAAAAATCATGCTGTATTTAATAGAACCCAAACCAATGAATTATATGGGTTTGACGTGCAAGCATGTCCAAAAACGTAACACACAAGTTGCAAATGTTCAAAATAATTAGGATTCATGGAAAAACTTCATTTTAAGACAACCCTATTGCTTTCCTACACTGTCTTCTTCATTTGAAATGGATTTCAAAACAAATTCTCTAAAAATCATGCTGTATTTAATAGAACCCAATCCAATGAATTATATGGGTTTGACGTGCAAGCATGTCCAAAAACGTAACACACAAGTTGCAAATGTTCAAAATAATTAGGATTCATGGAAAAACTTCATTTTAAGACAACCCTATTGCTTTCCTACACTGTCTTCTTCATTTGAAATGGATTTCAAAACAAATACTCTCAAAATCATGCTGTATTTCATAGAACATAAACCATTGATTTATATGGGTTTGACGTGCAAGCATATCCAAAAACGTAACACACAAGTTGCAAATGTTCAAAATAATTAGGATTCATGGAAAAACTTCATTTTAAGACAACCCTATTGCTTTCCTACACTGTCTTCTTCATTTGAAATGGATTTCAAAACAAATACTCTAAAAATCATGCTGTATTTAATAGAACTTAAACCAATGATTTATATGGGCTTGACGTGCAAGCATGTCCAAAAACGTAACACACAAGTTGCAAATGTTCAAAATAATTAGGATTCATGGAAAAACTTCATTTTAAGACAACCCTATTGCTTTCCTACACTGTCTTCTTCATTTGAAATGGATTTCAAAACAAATACTCTAAAAATCATGCTGTATTTAATAGAACTTAAACCAATGATTTATATGGGTTTGACGTGCAAGCATACCCAAAAACGTAACACAGAAGTTGCAAATGTTCAAAATAATTAGGATTCATAGAAAAACTTCATTTTAAGACAACCCTATTGCTTTCCTACACTGTCTTCTTCATTTGAAATGGATTTCAAAACAAATTCTCTAAAAATCATGCTGTATTTAATAGAACCCAAACCAATGAATTATATGGGTTTGACGTGCAAGCATGTCCAAAAACGTAACACACAAGTTGCAAATGTTCAAAATAATTAGGATTCATGGAAAAACTTCATTTGAAGACAACCCTATTGCTTTCCTACACTGTCTTCTTCATTTGAAATGGATTTCAAAACAAATTCTCTAAAAATCATGCTGTATTTAATAGAACTTAAACCAATGATTTATATGGGTTTGACGTGCAAGCATGTCCAAAAACGTAACACACAAGTTGCAAATGTTCAAAATAATTAGGATTCATGGAAAAACTTCATTTTAAGACAACCCTATTGCTTTCCTACACTGTCTTCTTCATTTGAAATGGATTTCAAAACAAATACTCTAAAAATCATGCTGTATTTCATAGAACATAAACCATTGATTTATATGGGTTTGACGTGCAAGCATACCCAAAAACGTAACACACAAGTTGCAAATGTTCAAAATAATTAGGATTCATGGAAAAACTTCATTTTAAGACAACCCTATTGCTTTCCTACACTGTCTTCTTCATTTGAAATGGATTTCAAAACAAATACTCTAAAAATCATGCTGTATTTCATAGAACATAAACCATTGATTTATATGGGTTTGACGTGCAAGCATACCCAAAAACGTAACACACAAGTTGCAAATGTTCAAAATAATTAGGATTCATGGAAAAACTTCATTTTAAGACAACCCTATTGCTTTCCTACACTGTCTTCTTCATTTGAAATGGATTTCAAAACAAATACTCTAAAAATCATGCTGTATTTAATAGAACTTAAACCAATGATTTATATGGGCTTGACGTGCAAGCATGTCCAAAAACGTAACACACAAGTTGCAAATGTTCAAAATAATTAGGATTCATGGAAAAACTTCATTTTAAGACAACCCTATTGCTTTTCTACACTGTCTTCTTCATTTGAAATGGATTTCAAAACAAATACTCTAAAAATCATGCTGTATTTAATAGAACTTAAACCAATGATTTATATGGGTTTGACGTGCAAGCATACCCAAAAACGTAACACAGAAGTTGCAAATGTTCAAAATAATTAGGATTCATGGAAAAACTTCATTTTAAGACAACCCTATTGCTTTCCTACACTGTCTTCTTCATTTGAAATGGATTTCAAAACAAATTCTCTAAAAATCATGCTGTATTTAATAGAACCCAAACCAATGAATTATATGGGTTTGACGTGCAAGCATGTCCAAAAACGTAACACACAAGTTGCAAATGTTCAAAATAATTAGGATTCATGGAAAAACTTCATTTTAAGACAACCCTATTGCTTTCCTACACTGTCTTCTTCATTTGAAATGGATTTCAAAACAAATTCTCTAAAAATCATGTTGTATTTAATAGAACTTAAACCAATGATTTATATGGGTTTGACGTGCAAGCATACCCAAAAACGTAACACAGAAGTTGCAAATGTTCAAAATAATTAGGATTCATAGAAAAACTTCATTTTAAGACAACCCTATTGCTTTCCTACACTGTCTTCTTCATTTGAAATGGATTTCAAAACAAATACTCTGAAAATCATGCTGTATTTAATAGAACTTAAACCAATGATTTATATGGGTTTGACGTGCAAGCATACCCAACAACGTAACACAGAAGTTGCAAATGTTCAAAATAATTAGGATTCATGGAAAAACTTCATTTTAAGACAACCCTATTGCTTTCCTACACTGTCTTCTTCATTTGAAATGGATTTCAAAACAAATACTCTAAAAATCATGCTGTATTTAATAGAACTTAAACCAATGATTTATATGGGTTTGACGTGCAAGCATACCCAAAAACGTAACACACAAGTTGCAAATGTTCAAAATAATTAGGATTCATGGAAAAACTTCATTTTAAGACAACCCTATTGCTTTCCTACACTGTCTTCTTCATTTGAAATGGATTTCAAAACAAATACTCTAAAAATCATGCTGTATTTAATAGAACTTAAACCAATGATTTATATGGGTTTGACGTGCAAGCATACCCAAAAACGTAACACACAAGTTGCAAATGTTCAAAATAATTAGGATTCATAGAAAAACTTCATTTTAAGACAACCCTATTGCTTTCCTACACTGTCTTCTTCATTTGAAATGGATTTCAAAACAAATTCTCTAAAAATCATGCTGTATTTAATAGAACCCAAACCAATGAATTATATGGGTTTGACGTGCAAGCATGTCCAAAAACGTAACACACAAGTTGCAAATGTTCAAAATAATTAGGATTCATGGAAAAACTTCATTTTAAGACAACCCTATTGCTTTCCTACACTGTCTTCTTCATTTGAAATGGATTTCAAAACAAATTCTCTAAAAATCATGCTGTATTTAATAGAACCCAATCCAATGAATTATATGGGTTTGACGTGCAAGCATGTCCAAAAATGTAACACACAAGTTGCAAATGTTCAAAATAATTAGGATTCATGGAAAAACTTCATTTTAAGACAACCCTATTGCTTTCCTACACTGTCTTCTTCATTTGAAATGGATTTCAAAACAAATACTCTCAAAATCATGCTGTATTTCATAGAACATAAACCAATGATTTATATGGGTTTGACGTGCAAGCATACCCAAAAACGTAACACACAAGTTGCAAATGTTCAAAATAATTAGGATTCATGGAAAAACTTCATTTTAAGACAACCCTATTGCTTTCCTACACTGTCTTCTTCATTTGAAATGGATTTCAAAACAAATACTCTAAAAATCATGCTGTATTTAATAGAACTTAAACCAATGATTTATATGGGCTTGACGTGCAAGCATGTCCAAAAATGTAACACACAAGTTGCAAATGTTCAAAATAATTAGGATTCATGGAAAAACTTCATTTTAAGACAACCCTATTGCTTTCCTACACTGTCTTCTTCATTTGAAATGGATTTCAAAACAAATACTCTAAAAATCATGCTGTATTTAATAGAACTTAAACCAATGATTTATATGGGTTTGACGTGCAAGCATGTCCAAAAACGTAACACACAAGTTGCAAATGTTCAAAATAATTAGGATTCATGGAAAAACTTCATTTTAAGACAACCCTATTGCTTTCCTACACTGTCTTCTTCATTTGAAATGGATTTCAAAACAAATACTCTCAAAATCATGCTGTATTTCATAGAACATAAACCATTGATTTATATGGGTTTGACGTGCAAGCATACCCAAAAACGTAACACACAAGTTGCAAAAGTTCAAAATAATTAGGATTCATGGAAAAACTTCATTTTAAGACAACCCTATTGCTTTCCTACACTGTCTTCTTCATTTGCAATGGATTTCAAAACAAATACTCTCAAAATCATGCTGTATTTAATAGAACTTAAACCAATGATTTATATGGGTTTGACGTGCAAGCATACCCAAAAACGTAACACACAAGTTGCAAATGTTCAAAATAATTAGGATTCATGGAAAAACTTCATTTTAAGACAACCCTATTGCTTTCCTACACTGTCTTCTTCATTTGAAATGGATTTCAAAACAAATACTCTAAAAATCATGCTGTATTTCATAGAACATAAACCATTGATTTATATGGGTTTGACGTGCAAGCATACCCAAAAACGTAACACACAAGTTGCAAATGTTCAAAATAATTAGGATTCATGGAAAAACTTCATTTTAAGACAACCCTATTGCTTTCCTACACTGTCTTCTTCATTTGAAATGGATTTCAAAACAAATACTCTAAAAATCATGCTGTATTTCATAGAACATAAACCATTGATTTATATGGGTTTGACGTGCAAGCATACCCAAAAACGTAACACACAAGTTGCAAATGTTCAAAATAATTAGGATTCATAGAAAAACTTCATTTTAAGACAACCCTATTGCTTTCCTACACTGTCTTCTTCATTTGAAATGGATTTCAAAACAAATTCTCTAAAAATCATGCTGTATTTAATAGAACCCAAACCAATGAATTATATGGGTTTGACGTGCAAGCATGTCCAAAAACGTAACACACAAGTTGCAAATGTTCAAAATAATTAGGATTCATGGAAAAACTTCATTTTAAGACAACCCTATTGCTTTCCTACACTGTCTTCTTCATTTGAAATGGATTTCAAAACAAATTCTCTAAAAATCATGCTGTATTTAATAGAACCCAATCCAATGAATTATATGGGTTTGACGTGCAAGCATGTCCAAAAATGTAACACACAAGTTGCAAATGTTCAAAATAATTAGGATTCATGGAAAAACTTCATTTTAAGACAACCCTATTGCTTTCCTACACTGTCTTCTTCATTTGAAATGGATTTCAAAACAAATACTCTCAAAATCATGCTGTATTTCATAGAACATAAACCAATGATTTATATGGGTTTGACGTGCAAGCATACCCAAAAACGTAACACACAAGTTGCAAATGTTCAAAATAATTAGGATTCATGGAAAAACTTCATTTGAAGACAACCCTATTGCTTTCCTACACTGTCTTCTTCATTTGAAATGGATTTCAAAACAAATTCTCTAAAAATCATGCTGTATTTAATAGAACTTAAACCAATGATTTATATGGGTTTGACGTGCAAGCATGTCCAAAAACGTAACACACAAGTTGCAAATGTTCAAAATAATTAGGATTCATGGAAAAACTTCATTTTAAGACAACCCTATTGCTTTCCTACACTGTCTTCTTCATTTGAAATGGATTTCAAAACAAATACTCTAAAAATCATGCTGTATTTAATAGAACTTAAACCAATGATTTATATGGGTTTGACGTGCAAGCATACCCAAAAACGTAACACAGAAGTTGCAAATGTTCAAAATAATTAGGATTCATGGAAAAACTTCATTTTAAGACAACCCTATTGCTTTCCTACACTGTCTTCTTCATTTGAAATGGATTTCAAAACAAATTCTCTAAAAATCATGCTGTATTTAATAGAGCTTAAACCAATGATTTATATGGGTTTGACGTGCAAGCATACCCAAAAACGTAACACAGAAGTTGCAAATGTTCAAAATAATTAGGATTCATGGAAAAACTTCATTTTAAGACAACCCTATTGCTTTCCTACACTGTCTTCTTCATTTGAAATGGATTTCAAAACAAATACTCTAAAAATCATGCTGTATTTAATAGAACTTAAACCAATGATTTATATGGGTTTGACGTGCAAGCATGTCCAAAAACGTAACACACAAGTTGCAAATGTTCAAAATAATTAGGATTCATGGAAAAACTTCATTTTAAGACAACCCTATTGCTTTCCTACACTGTCTTCTTCATTTGAAATGGATTTCAAAACAAATACTCTCAAAATCATGCTGTATTTCATAGAACATAAACCATTGATTTATATGGGTTTGACGTGCAAGCATACCCAAAAACGTAACACAGAAGTTGCAAATGTTCAAAATAATTAGGATTCATGGAAAAACTTCATTTTAAGACAACCCTATTGCTTTCCTACACTGTCTTCTTCATTTGCAATGGATTTCAAAACAAATACTCTCAAAATCATGCTGTATTTAATAGAACCCAAACCATTGATTTATATGGGTTTGACGTGCAAGCATGCCCAAAAACGTAACACACAAGTTGCAAATGTTCAAAATAATTAGGATTCATGGAAAAACTTCATTTTAAGACAACCCTATTGCTTTCCTACACTGTCTTCTTCATTTGAAATGGATTTCAAAACAAATTCTCTAAAAATCATGTTGTATTTAATAGAACTTAAACCAATGATTTATATGGGTTTGACGTGCAAGCATACCCAAAAACGTAACACAGAAGTTGCAAATGTTCAAAATAATTAGGATTCATGGAAAAACTTCATTTTAAGACAACCCTATTGCTTTCCTACACTGTCTTCTTCATTTGAAATGGATTTCAAAACAAATACTCTAAAAATCATGCTGTATTTAATAGAACTTAAACCAATGATTTATATGGGTTTGACGTGCAAGCATACCCAACAACGTAACACAGAAGTTGCAAATGTTCAAAATAATTAGGATTCATGGAAAAACTTCATTTTAAGACAACCCTATTGCTTTCCTACACTGTCTTCTTCATTTGAAATGGATTTCAAAACAAATTCTCTAAAAATCATGCTGTATTTAATAGAACCCAATCCAATGAATTATATGGGTTTGACGTGCAAGCATGTCCAAAAATGTAACACACAAGTTGCAAATGTTCAAAATAATTAGGATTCATGGAAAAACTTCATTTTAAGACAACCCTATTGCTTTCCTACACTGTCTTCTTCATTTGAAATGGATTTCAAAACAAATACTCTCAAAATCATGCTGTATTTCATAGAACATAAACCAATGATTTATATGGGTTTGACGTGCAAGCATACCCAAAAACGTAACACACAAGTTGCAAATGTTCAAAATAATTAGGATTCATGGAAAAACTTCATTTTAAGACAACCCTATTGCTTTCCTACACTGTCTTCTTCATTTGAAATGGATTTCAAAACAAATACTCTAAAAATCATGCTGTATTTAATAGAACTTAAACCAATGATTTATATGGGCTTGACGTGCAAGCATGTCCAAAAATGTAACACACAAGTTGCAAATGTTCAAAATAATTAGGATTCATGGAAAAACTTCATTTTAAGACAACCCTATTGCTTTCCTACACTGTCTTCTTCATTTGAAATGGATTTCAAAACAAATACTCTAAAAATCATGCTGTATTTAATAGAACTTAAACCAATGATTTATATGGGTTTGACGTGCAAGCATGTCCAAAAACGTAACACACAAGTTGCAAATGTTCAAAATAATTAGGATTCATGGAAAAACTTCATTTTAAGACAACCCTATTGCTTTCCTACACTGTCTTCTTCATTTGAAATGGATTTCAAAACAAATACTCTCAAAATCATGCTGTATTTCATAGAACATAAACCATTGATTTATATGGGTTTGACGTGCAAGCATACCCAAAAACGTAACACACAAGTTGCAAAAGTTCAAAATAATTAGGATTCATGGAAAAACTTCATTTTAAGACAACCCTATTGCTTTCCTACACTGTCTTCTTCATTTGCAATGGATTTCAAAACAAATACTCTCAAAATCATGCTGTATTTCATAGAACTTAAACCATTGATTTATATGGGTTTGACGTGCAAGCATGCCCAAAAACGTAACACACAAGTTGCAAATGTTCAAAATAATTAGGATTCATGGAAAAACTTCATTTTAAGACAACCCTATTGCTTTCCTACACTGTCTTCTTCATTTGAAATGGATTTCAAAACAAATTCTCTAAAAATCATGCTGTATTTAATAGAACTTAAACCAATGATTTATATGGGCTTGACGTGCAAGCATGTCCAAAAACGTAACACACAAGTTGCAAATGTTCAAAATAATTAGGATTCATGGAAAAACTTAATTTGAAGACAACCCTATTGCTTTCCTACACTGTCTTCTTCATTTGAAATGGATTTCAAAACAAATACTCTAAAAATCATGCTGTATTTAATAGAGCTTAAACCAATGATTTATATGGGTTTGACGTGCAAGCATACCCAAAAACGTAACACAGAAGTTGCAAATGTTCAAAATAATTAGGATTCATGGAAAAACTTCATTTTAAGACAACCCTATTGCTTTCCTACACTGTCTTCTTCATTTGAAATGGATTTCAAAACAAATACTCTAAAAATCATGCTGTATTTAATAGAACTTAAACCAATGATTTATATGGGTTTGACGTGCAAGCATGTCCAAAAACGTAACACACAAGTTGCAAATGTTCAAAATAATTAGGATTCATGGAAAAACTTCATTTTAAGACAACCCTATTGCTTTCCTACACTGTCTTCTTCATTTGAAATGGATTTCAAAACAAATACTCTCAAAATCATGCTGTATTTCATAGAACATAAACCATTGATTTATATGGGTTTGACGTGCAAGCATACCCAAAAACGTAACACACAAGTTGCAAATGTTCAAAATAATTAGGATTCATGGAAAAACTTCATTTTAAGACAACCCTATTGCTTTCCTACACTGTCTTCTTCATTTGCAATGGATTTCAAAACAAATACTCTAAAAATCATGCTGTATTTAATAGAACCCAAACCATTGATTTATATGGGTTTGACGTGCAAGCATGCCCAAAAACGTAACACACAAGTTGCAAATGTTCAAAATAATTAGGATTCATGGAAAAACTTCATTTTAAGACAACCCTATTGCTTTCCTACACTGTCTTCTTCATTTGAAATGGATTTCAAAACAAATTCTCTAAAAATCATGTTGTATTTAATAGAACTTAAACCAATGATTTATATGGGTTTGACGTGCAAGCATACCCAAAAACGTAACACAGAAGTTGCAAATGTTCAAAATAATTAGGATTCATGGAAAAACTTCATTTTAAGACAACCCTATTGCTTTCCTACACTGTCTTCTTCATTTGAAATGGATTTCAAAACAAATACTCTAAAAATCATGCTGTATTTAATAGAACTTAAACCAATGATTTATATGGGTTTGACGTGCAAGCATACCCAACAACGTAACACAGAAGTTGCAAATGTTCAAAATAATTAGGATTCATGGAAAAACTTCATTTTAAGACAACCCTATTGCTTTCCTACACTGTCTTCTTCATTTGAAATGGATTTCAAAACAAATACTCTAAAAATCATGCTGTATTTTATAGAACTTAAACCAATGATTTATATGGGTTTGACGTGCAAGCATACCCAAAAACGTAACACACAAGTTGCAAATGTTCAAAATAATTAGGATTCATGGAAAAACTTCATTTTAAGACAACCCTATTGCTTTCCTACACTGTCTTCTTCATTTGAAATGGATTTCAAAACAAATTCTCTCAAAATCATGCTGTATTTCATAGAACATAAACCATTGATTTATATGGGTTTGACGTGCAAGCATACCCAAAAACGTAACACACAAGTTGCAAATGTTCAAAATAATTAGGATTCATGGAAAAACTTCATTTTAAGACAACCCTATTGCTTTCCTACACTGTCTTCTTCATTTGAAATGGATTTCAAAACAAATACTCTAAAAATCATGCTGTATTTAATAGAACTTAAACCAATGATTTATATGGGTTTGACGTGCAAGCATGTCCAAAAACGTAACACACAAGTTGCAAATGTTCAAAATAATTACGATTCATGGAAAAACTTCATTTTAAGACAACCCTATTGCTTTCCTATGCTGTCTTCTTCATTTGAAATGGATTTCAAAACAAATACTCTAAAAATCATGTTGTATTTAATAGAACCCAAACCAATGATTTATATGGGTTTGACGTGCAAGCATGTCCAAAAACGTAACACACAAGTTGCAAATGTTCAAAATAATTAGGATTCATGGAAAAACTTCATTTTAAGACAACCCTATTGCTTTCCTACACTGTCTTCTTCATTTGAAATGGATTTCAAAACAAATTCTCTAAAAATCATGCTGTATTTAATAGAACCCAAACCAATGAATTATATGGGTTTGACGTGCAAGCATGTCCAAAAACGTAACACACAAGTTGCAAATGTTCAAAATAATTAGGATTCATGGAAAAACTTCATTTTAAGACAACCCTATTGCTTTCCTACACTGTCTTCTTCATTTGAAATGGATTTCAAAACAAATTCTCTAAAAATCATGTTGTATTTAATAGAACTTAAACCAATGATTTATATGGGTTTGACGTGCAAGCATACCCAAAAACGTAACACAGAAGTTGCAAATGTTCAAAATAATTAGGATTCATAGAAAAACTTCATTTTAAGACAACCCTATTGCTTTCCTACACTGTCTTCTTCATTTGAAATGGATTTCAAAACAAATACTCTGAAAATCATGCTGTATTTAATAGAACTTAAACCAATGATTTATATGGGTTTGACGTGCAAGCATACCCAACAACGTAACACAGAAGTTGCAAATGTTCAAAATAATTAGGATTCATGGAAAAACTTCATTTTAAGACAACCCTATTGCTTTCCTACACTGTCTTCTTCATTTGAAATGGATTTCAAAACAAATACTCTAAAAATCATGCTGTATTTAATAGAACTTAAACCAATGATTTATATGGGTTTGACGTGCAAGCATACCCAAAAACGTAACACACAAGTTGCAAATGTTCAAAATAATTAGGATTCATGGAAAAACTTCATTTTAAGACAACCCTATTGCTTTCCTACACTGTCTTCTTCATTTGAAATGGATTTCAAAACAAATACTCTAAAAATCATGCTGTATTTAATAGAACTTAAACCAATGATTTATATGGGTTTGACGTGCAAGCATACCCAAAAACGTAACACACAAGTTGCAAATGTTCAAAATAATTAGGATTCATAGAAAAACTTCATTTTAAGACAACCCTATTGCTTTCCTACACTGTCTTCTTCATTTGAAATGGATTTCAAAACAAATTCTCTAAAAATCATGCTGTATTTAATAGAACCCAAACCAATGAATTATATGGGTTTGACGTGCAAGCATGTCCAAAAACGTAACACACAAGTTGCAAATGTTCAAAATAATTAGGATTCATGGAAAAACTTCATTTTAAGACAACCCTATTGCTTTCCTACACTGTCTTCTTCATTTGAAATGGATTTCAAAACAAATTCTCTAAAAATCATGCTGTATTTAATAGAACCCAATCCAATGAATTATATGGGTTTGACGTGCAAGCATGTCCAAAAATGTAACACACAAGTTGCAAATGTTCAAAATAATTAGGATTCATGGAAAAACTTCATTTTAAGACAACCCTATTGCTTTCCTACACTGTCTTCTTCATTTGAAATGGATTTCAAAACAAATACTCTCAAAATCATGCTGTATTTCATAGAACATAAACCAATGATTTATATGGGTTTGACGTGCAAGCATACCCAAAAACGTAACACACAAGTTGCAAATGTTCAAAATAATTAGGATTCATGGAAAAACTTCATTTTAAGACAACCCTATTGCTTTCCTACACTGTCTTCTTCATTTGAAATGGATTTCAAAACAAATACTCTAAAAATCATGCTGTATTTAATAGAACTTAAACCAATGATTTATATGGGCTTGACGTGCAAGCATGTCCAAAAATGTAACACACAAGTTGCAAATGTTCAAAATAATTAGGATTCATGGAAAAACTTCATTTTAAGACAACCCTATTGCTTTCCTACACTGTCTTCTTCATTTGAAATGGATTTCAAAACAAATACTCTAAAAATCATGCTGTATTTAATAGAACTTAAACCAATGATTTATATGGGTTTGACGTGCAAGCATGTCCAAAAACGTAACACACAAGTTGCAAATGTTCAAAATAATTAGGATTCATGGAAAAACTTCATTTTAAGACAACCCTATTGCTTTCCTACACTGTCTTCTTCATTTGAAATGGATTTCAAAACAAATACTCTCAAAATCATGCTGTATTTCATAGAACATAAACCATTGATTTATATGGGTTTGACGTGCAAGCATACCCAAAAACGTAACACACAAGTTGCAAAAGTTCAAAATAATTAGGATTCATGGAAAAACTTCATTTTAAGACAACCCTATTGCTTTCCTACACTGTCTTCTTCATTTGCAATGGATTTCAAAACAAATACTCTCAAAATCATGCTGTATTTCATAGAACTTAAACCATTGATTTATATGGGTTTGACGTGCAAGCATGCCCAAAAACGTAACACACAAGTTGCAAATGTTCAAAATAATTAGGATTCATGGAAAAACTTCATTTTAAGACAACCCTATTGCTTTCCTACACTGTCTTCTTCATTTGAAATGGATTTCAAAACAAATTCTCTAAAAATCATGCTGTATTTAATAGAACTTAAACCAATGATTTATATGGGCTTGACGTGCAAGCATGTCCAAAAACGTAACACACAAGTTGCAAATGTTCAAAATAATTAGGATTCATGGAAAAACTTAATTTGAAGACAACCCTATTGCTTTCCTACACTGTCTTCTTCATTTGAAATGGATTTCAAAACAAATACTCTAAAAATCATGCTGTATTTAATAGAGCTTAAACCAATGATTTATATGGGTTTGACGTGCAAGCATACCCAAAAACGTAACACAGAAGTTGCAAATGTTCAAAATAATTAGGATTCATGGAAAAACTTCATTTTAAGACAACCCTATTGCTTTCCTACACTGTCTTCTTCATTTGAAATGGATTTCAAAACAAATACTCTAAAAATCATGCTGTATTTAATAGAACTTAAACCAATGATTTATATGGGTTTGACGTGCAAGCATGTCCAAAAACGTAACACACAAGTTGCAAATGTTCAAAATAATTAGGATTCATGGAAAAACTTCATTTTAAGACAACCCTATTGCTTTCCTACACTGTCTTCTTCATTTGAAATGGATTTCAAAACAAATACTCTCAAAATCATGCTGTATTTCATAGAACATAAACCATTGATTTATATGGGTTTGACGTGCAAGCATACCCAAAAACGTAACACACAAGTTGCAAATGTTCAAAATAATTAGGATTCATGGAAAAACTTCATTTTAAGACAACCCTATTGCTTTCCTACACTGTCTTCTTCATTTGCAATGGATTTCAAAACAAATTCTCTAAAAATCATGCTGTATTTAATAGAACCCAAACCATTGATTTATATGGGTTTGACGTGCAAGCATGCCCAAAAACGTAACACACAAGTTGCAAATGTTCAAAATAATTAGGATTCATGGAAAAACTTCATTTTAAGACAACCCTATTGCTTTCCTACACTGTCTTCTTCATTTGAAATGGATTTCAAAACAAATACTCTCAAAATCATGCTGTATTTCATAGAACATAAACCATTGATTTATATGGGTTTGACGTGCAAGCATACCCAAAAACGTAACACACAAGTTGCAAATGTTCAAAATAATTAGGATTCATGGAAAAACTTCATTTTAAGACAACCCTATTGCTTTCCTACACTGTCTTCTTCATTTGAAATGGATTTCAAAACAAATACTCTCAAAATCATGCTGTATTTAATAGAACCCAAACCATTGATTTATATGGGTTTGACGTGCAAGCATGTCCAAAAACGTAACACACAAGTTGCAAATGTTCAAAATAATTAGGATTCATGGAAAAACTTCATTTTAAGACAACCCTATTGCTTTCCTACACTGTCTTCTTCATTTGAAATGGATTTCAAAACAAATACTCTCAAAATCATGCTGTATTTCATAGAACATAAACCATTGATTTATATGGGTTTGACGTGCAAGCATACCCAAAAACGTAACACACAAGTTGCAAATGTTCAAAATAATTAGGATTCATGGAAAAACTTCATTTTAAGACAACCCTATTGCTTTCCTACACTGTCTTCTTCATTTGCAATGGATTTCAAAACAAATACTCTCAAAATCATGCTGTATTTAATAGAACCCAAACCATTGATTTATATGGGTTTGACGTGCAAGCATGCCCAAAAACGTAACACACAAGTTGCAAATGTTCAAAATAATTAGGATTCATGGAAAAACTTCATTTTAAGACAACCCTATTGCTTTCCTACACTGTCTTCTTCATTTGAAATGGATTTCAAAACAAATTCTCTAAAAATCATGCTGTATTTAATAGAACCCAATCCAATGAATTATATGGGTTTGACGTGCAAGCATGTCCAAAAATGTAACACACAAGTTGCAAATGTTCAAAATAATTAGGATTCATGGAAAAACTTCATTTTAAGACAACCCTATTGCTTTCCTACACTGTCTTCTTCATTTGAAATGGATTTCAAAACAAATACTCTCAAAATCATGCTGTATTTCATAGAACATAAACCAATGATTTATATGGGTTTGACGTGCAAGCATACCCAAAAACGTAACACACAAGTTGCAAATGTTCAAAATAATTAGGATTCATGGAAAAACTTCATTTTAAGACAACCCTATTGCTTTCCTACACTGTCTTCTTCATTTGAAATGGATTTCAAAACAAATACTCTAAAAATCATGCTGTATTTAATAGAACTTAAACCAATGATTTATATGGGCTTGACGTGCAAGCATGTCCAAAAATGTAACACACAAGTTGCAAATGTTCAAAATAATTAGGATTCATGGAAAAACTTCATTTTAAGACAACCCTATTGCTTTCCTACACTGTCTTCTTCATTTGAAATGGATTTCAAAACAAATACTCTAAAAATCATGCTGTATTTAATAGAACTTAAACCAATGATTTATATGGGTTTGACGTGCAAGCATGTCCAAAAACGTAACACACAAGTTGCAAATGTTCAAAATAATTAGGATTCATGGAAAAACTTCATTTTAAGACAACCCTATTGCTTTCCTACACTGTCTTCTTCATTTGAAATGGATTTCAAAACAAATACTCTCAAAATCATGCTGTATTTCATAGAACATAAACCATTGATTTATATGGGTTTGACGTGCAAGCATACCCAAAAACGTAACACACAAGTTGCAAAAGTTCAAAATAATTAGGATTCATGGAAAAACTTCATTTTAAGACAACCCTATTGCTTTCCTACACTGTCTTCTTCATTTGCAATGGATTTCAAAACAAATACTCTCAAAATCATGCTGTATTTCATAGAACTTAAACCATTGATTTATATGGGTTTGACGTGCAAGCATGCCCAAAAACGTAACACACAAGTTGCAAATGTTCAAAATAATTAGGATTCATGGAAAAACTTCATTTTAAGACAACCCTATTGCTTTCCTACACTGTCTTCTTCATTTGAAATGGATTTCAAAACAAATTCTCTAAAAATCATGCTGTATTTAATAGAACTTAAACCAATGATTTATATGGGCTTGACGTGCAAGCATGTCCAAAAACGTAACACACAAGTTGCAAATGTTCAAAATAATTAGGATTCATGGAAAAACTTAATTTGAAGACAACCCTATTGCTTTCCTACACTGTCTTCTTCATTTGAAATGGATTTCAAAACAAATACTCTAAAAATCATGCTGTATTTAATAGAGCTTAAACCAATGATTTATATGGGTTTGACGTGCAAGCATACCCAAAAACGTAACACAGAAGTTGCAAATGTTCAAAATAATTAGGATTCATGGAAAAACTTCATTTTAAGACAACCCTATTGCTTTCCTACACTGTCTTCTTCATTTGAAATGGATTTCAAAACAAATACTCTAAAAATCATGCTGTATTTAATAGAACTTAAACCAATGATTTATATGGGTTTGACGTGCAAGCATGTCCAAAAACGTAACACACAAGTTGCAAATGTTCAAAATAATTAGGATTCATGGAAAAACTTCATTTTAAGACAACCCTATTGCTTTCCTACACTGTCTTCTTCATTTGAAATGGATTTCAAAACAAATACTCTCAAAATCATGCTGTATTTCATAGAACATAAACCATTGATTTATATGGGTTTGACGTGCAAGCATACCCAAAAACGTAACACACAAGTTGCAAATGTTCAAAATAATTAGGATTCATGGAAAAACTTCATTTTAAGACAACCCTATTGCTTTCCTACACTGTCTTCTTCATTTGCAATGGATTTCAAAACAAATACTCTCAAAATCATGCTGTATTTAATAGAACCCAAACCATTGATTTATATGGGTTTGACGTGCAAGCATGCCCAAAAACGTAACACACAAGTTGCAAATGTTCAAAATAATTAGGATTCATGGAAAAACTTCATTTTAAGACAACCCTATTGCTTTCCTACACTGTCTTCTTCATTTGAAATGGATTTCAAAACAAATTCTCTAAAAATCATGTTGTATTTAATAGAACTTAAACCAATGATTTATATGGGTTTGACGTGCAAGCATACCCAAAAACGTAACACAGAAGTTGCAAATGTTCAAAATAATTAGGATTCATGGAAAAACTTCATTTTAAGACAACCCTATTGCTTTCCTACACTGTCTTCTTCATTTGAAATGGATTTCAAAACAAATACTCTAAAAATCATGCTGTATTTAATAGAACTTAAACCAATGATTTATATGGGTTTGACGTGCAAGCATACCCAACAACGTAACACAGAAGTTGCAAATGTTCAAAATAATTAGGATTCATGGAAAAACTTCATTTTAAGACAACCCTATTGCTTTCCTACACTGTCTTCTTCATTTGAAATGGATTTCAAAACAAATACTCTAAAAATCATGCTGTATTTTATAGAACTTAAACCAATGATTTATATGGGTTTGACGTGCAAGCATACCCAAAAACGTAACACACAAGTTGCAAATGTTCAAAATAATTAGGATTCATGGAAAAACTTCATTTTAAGACAACCCTATTGCTTTCCTACACTGTCTTCTTCATTTGAAATGGATTTCAAAACAAATTCTCTCAAAATCATGCTGTATTTCATAGAACATAAACCATTGATTTATATGGGTTTGACGTGCAAGCATACCCAAAAACGTAACACACAAGTTGCAAATGTTCAAAATAATTAGGATTCATGGAAAAACTTCATTTTAAGACAACCCTATTGCTTTCCTACACTGTCTTCTTCATTTGAAATGGATTTCAAAACAAATACTCTAAAAATCATGCTGTATTTAATAGAACTTAAACCAATGATTTATATGGGTTTGACGTGCAAGCATGTCCAAAAACGTAACACACAAGTTGCAAATGTTCAAAATAATTACGATTCATGGAAAAACTTCATTTTAAGACAACCCTATTGCTTTCCTATGCTGTCTTCTTCATTTGAAATGGATTTCAAAACAAATACTCTAAAAATCATGTTGTATTTAATAGAACTTAAACCAATGATTTATATGGGTTTGACGTGCAAGCATACCCAAAAACGTAACACAGAAGTTGCAAATGTTCAAAATAATTAGGATTCATGGAAAAACTTCATTTTAAGACAACCCTATTGCTTTCCTACACTGTCTTCTTCATTTGAAATGGATTTCAAAACAAATACTCTAAAAATCATGCTGTATTTAATAGAACCCAAACCAATGATTTATATGGGTTTGACGTGCAAGCATGTCCAAAAACGTAACACACAAGTTGCAAATGTTCAAAATAATTAGGATTCATGGAAAAACTTCATTTTAAGACAACCCTATTGCTTTCCTACACTGTCTTCTTCATTTGAAATGGATTTCAAAACAAATACTCTAAAAATCATGCTGTATTTAATAGAACCCAAACCAATGATTTATATGGGTTTGACGTGCAAGCATGTCCAAAAACGTAACACACAAGTTGCAAATGTTCAAAATAATTAGGATTCATGGAAAAACTTCATTTTAAGACAACCCTATTGCTTTCCTACACTGTCTTCTTCATTTGAAATGGATTTCAAAACAAATACTCTCAAAATCATGCTGTATTTAATAGAACTTAAACCAATGATTTATATGGGTTTGACGTGCAAGCATGTCCAAAAACGTAACACAGAAGTTGCAAATGTTTAAAATAATTAGGATTCATGGAAAAACTTCATTTTAAGACAACCCTATTGCTTTCCTACACTGTCTTCTTCATTTGAAATGGATTTCAAAACAAATACTCTAAAAATCATGCTGTATTTAATAGAACTTAAACCATTGATTTATATGGGTTTGACGTGCAAGCATGTCCAAAAACGTAACACACAAGTTGCAAATGTTCAAAATAATTAGGATTCATGGAAAAACTTCATTTGAAGACAACCCTATTGCTTTCCTACACTGTCTTCTTCATTTGAAATGGATTTCAAAACAAATACTCTAAAAATCATGCTGTATTTAATAGAACTTAAACCATTGATTTATATGGGTTTGACGTGCAAGCATGTCCAAAAACGTAACACACAAGTTGCAAATGTTCAAAATAATTAGGATTCATGGAAAAACTTCATTTTAAGACAACCCTATTGCTTTCCTACACTGTCTTCTTCATTTGAAATGGATTTCAAAACAAATACTCTCAAAATCACGCTGTATTTAATAGAACTTAAACCAATGATTTATATGGGTTTGACGTGCAAGCATACCCAAAAACGTAACACAGAAGTTGCAAATGTTCAAAATAATTAGGATTCATGGAAAAACTTCATTTTAAGACAACCCTATTGCTTTCCTACACTGTCTTCTTCATTTGAAATGGATTTCAAAACAAATACTCTAAAAATCATGCTGTATTTAATAGAACCCAAACCAATGATTTATATGGGTTTGACGTGCAAGCATGTCCAAAAACGTAACACAGAAGTTGCAAATGTTCAAAATAATTAGGATTCATGGAAAAACTTCATTTTAAGACAACCCTATTGCTTTCCTACACTGTCTTCTTCATTTGAAATGGATTTCAAAACAAATACTCTCAAAATCATGCTGTATTTAATAGAACCCAAACCAATGATTTATATGGGTTTGACGTGCAAGCATGTCCAAAAACGTAACACACAAGTTGCAAATGTTCAAAATAATTAGGATTCATGGAAAAACTTCATTTTAAGACAACCCTATTGCTTTCCTACACTGTCTTCTTCATTTGAAATGGATTTCAAAACAAATTCTCTAAAAATCATGCTGTATTTAATAGAACCCAAACCAATGAATTATATGGGTTTGACGTGCAAGCATGTCCAAAAACGTAACACACAAGTTGCAAATGTTCAAAATAATTAGGATTCATGGAAAAACTTCATTTTAAGACAACCCGATTGCTTTCCTACACTGTCTTCTTCATTTGAAATGGATTTCAAAACAAATACTCTAAAAATCATGCTGTATTTAATAGAACTTAAACCAATGATTTATATGGGTTTGACGTGCAAGCATACCCAAAAACGTAACACACAAGTTGCAAATGTTCAAAATAATTAGGATTCATGGAAAAACTTCATTTTAAGACAACCCTATTGCTTTCCTACACTGTCTTCTTCATTTGAAATGGATTTCAAAACAAATACTCTAAAAATCATGCTGTATTTAATAGAACCCAAACCAATGATTTATATGGGTTTGACGTGCAAGCATGTCCAAAAACGTAACACAGAAGTTGCAAATGTTCAAAATAATTAGGATTCATGGAAAAACTTCATTTGAAGACAACCCTATTGCTTTCCTACACTGTCTTCTTCATTTGAAATGGATTTCAAAACAAATACTCTAAAAATCATGCTGTATTTAATAGAACTTAAACCATTGATTTATATGGGTTTGACGTGCAAGCAACTCCAAAAACGTAACACACAAGTTGCAAATGTTCAAAATAATTAGGATTCATGGAAAAACTTCATTTGAAGACAACCCTATTGCTTTCCTACACTGTCTTCTTCATTTGAAATGGATTTCAAAACAAATACTCTCAAAATCACGCTGTATTTAATAGAACTTAAACCAATGATTTATATGGGTTTGACGTGCAAGCATACCCAAAAACGTAACACAGAAGTTGCAAATGTTCAAAATAATTAGGATTCATGGAAAAACTTCATTTGAAGACAACCCTATTGCTTTCCTACACTGTCTTCTTCATTTGAAATGGATTTCAAAACAAATACTCTAAAAATCATGCTGTATTTAATAGAACCCAAACCAATGATTTATATGGGTTTGACGTGCAAGCATGTCCAAAAACGTAACACACAAGTTGCAAATGTTCAAAATAATTAGGATTCATGGAAAAACTTCATTTGAAGACAACCCTATTGCTTTCCTACACTGTCTTCTTCATTTGAAATGGATTTCAAAACAAATACTCTAAAAATCATGCTGTATTTAATAGAACTTAAACCATTGATTTATATGGGTTTGACGTGCAAGCATGCCCAAAATTGTAACACACAAGTTGCAAATGTTCAAAATAATTAGGATTCATGGAAAAACTTCATTTTAAGACAACCCTATTGCTTTCCTACACTGTCTTCTTCATTTGAAATGGATTTCAAAACAAATACTCTCAAAATCACGCTGTATTTAATAGAACTTAAACCAATGATTTATATGGGTTTGACGTGCAAGCATACCCAAAAACGTAACACACAAGTTGCAAATGTTCAAAATAATTAGGATTCATGGAAAAACTTCATTTGAAGACAACCCGATTGCTTTCCTACACTGTCTTCTTCATTTGAAATGGATTTCAAAACAAATACTCTAAAAATCATGCTGTATTTAATAGAACCCAAACCAATGATTTATATGGGTTTGACGTGCAAGCATGTCCAAAAACGTAACACACAAGTTGCAAATGTTCAAAATAATTAGGATTCATGGAAAAACTTCATTTTAAGACAACCCTATTGCTTTCCTACACTGTCTTCTTCATTTGAAATGGATTTCAAAACAAATTCTCTAAAAATCATGCTGTATTTAATAGAACCCAAACCAATGAATTATATGGGTTTGACGTGCAAGCATGTCCAAAAACGTAACACACAAGTTGCAAATGTTCAAAATAATTAGGATTCATGGAAAAACTTCATTTTAAGACAACCCGATTGCTTTCCTACACTGTCTTCTTCATTTGAAATGGATTTCAAAACAAATACTCTAAAAATCATGCTGTATTTAATAGAACTTAAACCAATGATTTATATGGGTTTGACGTGCAAGCATACCCAAAAACGTGACACACAAGTTGCAAATGTTCAAAATAATTAGGATTCATGGAAAAACTTCATTTTAAGACAACCCTATTGCTTTCCTACACTGTCTTCTTCATTTGAAATGGATTTCAAAACAAATACTCTAAAAATCATGCTGTATTTAATAGAACCCAAACCAATGATTTATATGGGTTTGACGTGCAAGCATGTCCAAAAACGTAACACAGAAGTTGCAAATGTTCAAAATAATTAGGATTCATGGAAAAACTTCATTTGAAGACAACCCTATTGCTTTCCTACACTGTCTTCTTCATTTGAAATGGATTTCAAAACAAATACTCTCAAAATCATGCTGTATTTAATAGAACTTAAACCATTGATTTATATGGGTTTGACGTGCAAGCATGCCCAAAATTGTAACACACAAGTTGCAAATGTTCAAAATAATTAGGATTCATGGAAAAACTTCATTTTAAGACAACCCTATTGCTTTCCTACACTGTCTTCTTCATTTGAAATGGATTTCAAAACAAATACTCTCAAAATCATGCTGTATTTAATAGAACTTAAACCAATGATTTATATGGGTTTGACGTGCAAGCATATCCAAAAACGTAACACACAAGTTGCAAATGTTCAAAATAATTAGGATTCATGGAAAAACTTCATTTTAAGACAACCCTATTGCTTTCCTATGCTGTCTTCTTCATTTGAAATGGATTTCAAAACAAATACTCTAAAAATCATGCTGTATTTAATAGAACCCAAACCAATAAATTATATGGGTTTGACGTGCAAGCATGCCCAAAAACGTAACACACAAGTTGCAAATGTTCAAAATAATTAGGATTCATGGAAAAACTTCATTTTAAGACAACCCTATTGCTTTCCTACACTGTCTTCTTCATTTGAAATGGATTTCAAAACAAATTCTCTAAAAATCATGCTGTATTTAATAGAACCCAAACCAATGAATTATATGGGTTTGACGTGCAAGCATGTCCAAAAACGTAACACACAAGTTGCAAATGTTCAAAATAATTAGGATTCATGGAAAAACTTCATTTTAAGACAACCCGATTGCTTTCCTACACTGTCTTCTTCATTTGAAATGGATTTCAAAACAAATACTCTAAAAATCATGCTGTATTTAATAGAACTTAAACCAATGATTTATATGGGTTTGACGTGCAAGCATACCCAAAAACGTGACACACAAGTTGCAAATGTTCAAAATAATTAGGATTCATGGAAAAACTTCATTTTAAGACAACCCTATTGCTTTCCTACACTGTCTTCTTCATTTGAAATGGATTTCAAAACAAATACTCTAAAAATCATGCTGTATTTAATAGAACCCAAACCAATGATTTATATGGGTTTGACGTGCAAGCATGTCCAAAAACGTAACACAGAAGTTGCAAATGTTCAAAATAATTAGGATTCATGGAAAAACTTCATTTGAAGACAACCCTATTGCTTTCCTACACTGTCTTCTTCATTTGAAATGGATTTCAAAACAAATACTCTCAAAATCATGCTGTATTTAATAGAACTTAAACCAATGATTTATATGGGTTTGACGTGCAAGCATATCCAAAAACGTAACACACAAGTTGCAAATGTTCAAAATAATTAGGATTCATGGAAAAACTTCATTTTAAGACAACCCTATTGCTTTCCTATGCTGTCTTCTTCATTTGAAATGGATTTCAAAACAAATACTCTAAAAATCATGCTGTATTTAATAGAACCCAAACCAATAAATTATATGGGTTTGACGTGCAAGCATGCCCAAAAACGTAACACACAAGTTGCAAATGTTCAAAATAATTAGGATTCATGGAAAAACTTCATTTTAAGACAACCCTATTGCTTTCCTACACTGTCTTCTTCATTTGAAATGGATTTCAAAACAAATACTCTCAAAATCATGCTGTATTTCATAGAACTTAAACCATTGATTTATATGGGTTTGACGTGCAAGCATGTCCAAAAACGTAACACACAAGTTGCAAATGTTCAAAATAATTAGGATTCATGGAAAAACTTCATTTTAAGACAACCCTATTGCTTTCCTATGCTGTCTTCTTCATTTGAAATGGATTTCAAAACAAATACTCTAAAAATCATGTTGTATTTAATAGAACTTAAACCAATGATTTATATGGGTTTGACGTGCAAGCATACCCAAAAACGTAACACACAAGTTGCAAATGTTCAAAATAATTAGGATTCATGGAAAAACTTCATTTTAAGACAACCCTATTGCTTTCCTACACTGTCTTCTTCATTTGAAATGGATTTCAAAACAAATACTCTAAAAATCATGCTGTATTTAATAGAACCCAAACCAATGATTTATATGGGTTTGACGTCCAAGCATGTCCAAAAACGTAACACACAAGTTGCAAATGTTCAAAATAATTAGGATTCATGGAAAAACTTCATTTTAAGACAACCCTATTGCTTTCCTACACTGTCTTCTTCATTTGCAATGGATTTCAAAACAAATACTCTAAAAATCATGCTGTATTTAATAGAACCCAAACCAATGATTTATATGGGTTTGACGTGCAAGCATGTCCAAAAACGTAACACACAAGTTGCAAATGTTCAAAATAATTAGGATTCATGGAAAAACTTCATTTTAAGACAACCCGATTGCTTTCCTACACTGTCTTCTTCATTTGAAATGGATTTCAAAACAAATACTCTAAAAATCATGCTGTATTTAATAGAACTTAAACCAATGATTTATATGGGTTTGACGTGCAAGCATACCCAAAAACGTGACACACAAGTTGCAAATGTTCAAAATAATTAGGATTCATGGAAAAACTTCATTTTAAGACAACCCTATTGCTTTCCTACACTGTCTTCTTCATTTGAAATGGATTTCAAAACAAATACTCTCAAAATCATGCTGTATTTAATAGAACTTAAACCATTGATTTATATGGGTTTGACGTGCAAGCATGCCCAAAATTGTAACACACAAGTTGCAAATGTTCAAAATAATTAGGATTCATGGAAAAACTTCATTTTAAGACAACCCTATTGCTTTCCTACACTGTCTTCTTCATTTGAAATGGATTTCAAAACAAATACTCTCAAAATCATGCTGTATTTAATAGAACTTAAACCAATGATTTATATGGGTTTGACGTGCAAGCATATCCAAAAACGTAACACACAAGTTGCAAATGTTCAAAATAATTAGGATTCATGGAAAAACTTCATTTTAAGACAACCCTATTGCTTTCCTATGCTGTCTTCTTCATTTGAAATGGATTTCAAAACAAATACTCTAAAAATCATGCTGTATTTAATAGAACCCAAACCAATAAATTATATGGGTTTGACGTGCAAGCATGCCCAAAAACGTAACACACAAGTTGCAAATGTTCAAAATAATTAGGATTCATGGAAAAACTTCATTTTAAGACAACCCTATTGCTTTCCTACACTGTCTTCTTCATTTGAAATGGATTTCAAAACAAATACTCTCAAAATCATGCTGTATTTCATAGAACTTAAACCATTGATTTATATGGGTTTGACGTGCAAGCATGTCCAAAAACGTAACACACAAGTTGCAAATGTTCAAAATAATTAGGATTCATGGAAAAACTTCATTTTAAGACAACCCTATTGCTTTCCTATGCTGTCTTCTTCATTTGAAATGGATTTCAAAACAAATACTCTAAAAATCATGTTGTATTTAATAGAACTTAAACCAATGATTTATATGGGTTTGACGTGCAAGCATACCCAAAAACGTAACACACAAGTTGCAAATGTTCAAAATAATTAGGATTCATGGAAAAACTTCATTTTAAGACAACCCTATTGCTTTCCTACACTGTCTTCTTCATTTGAAATGGATTTCAAAACAAATACTCTAAAAATCATGCTGTATTTAATAGAACCCAAACCAATGATTTATATGGGTTTGACGTGCAAGCATGTCCAAAAACGTAACACACAAGTTGCAAATGTTCAAAATAATTAGGATTCATGGAAAAACTTCATTTTAAGACAACCCTATTGCTTTCCTACACTGTCTTCTTCATTTGCAATGGATTTCAAAACAAATACTCTAAAAATCATGCTGTATTTAATAGAACTTAAACCAATGATTTATATGGGTTTGACGTGCAAGCATACCCAAAAACGTAACACACAAGTTGCAAATGTTCAAAATAATTAGGATTCATGGAAAAACTTCATTTTAAGACAACCCTATTGCTTTCCTACACTGTCTTCTTCATTTGAAATGGATTTCAAAACAAATACTCTAAAAATCATGCTGTATTTAATAGAACCCAAACCAATGATTTATATGGGTTTGACGTGCAAGCATGTCCAAAAACGTAACACAGAAGTTGCAAATGTTCAAAATAATTAGGATTCATGGAAAAACTTCATTTTAAGACAACCCTATTGCTTTCCTACACTGTCTTCTTCATTTGAAATGGATTTCAAAACAAATACTCTAAAAATCATGCTGTATTTAATAGAACTTAAACCAATGATTTATATGGGTTTGACGTGCAAGCATATCCAAAAACGTAACACACAAGTTGCAAATGTTCAAAATAATTAGGATTCATGGAAAAACTTCATTTTAAAACAACCCTATTGCTTTCCTATGCTGTCTTCTTCATTTGAAATGGATTTCAAAACAAATACTCTAAAAATCATGCTGTATTTAATAGAACCCAAACCAATAAATTATATGGGTTTGACGTGCAAGCATGTCCAAAAACGTAACACAGAAGTTGCAAATGTTCAAAATAATTAGGATTCATGGAAAAACTTCATTTTAAGACAACCCTATTGCTTTCCTACACTGTCTTCTTCATTTGAAATGGATTTCAAAACAAATACTCTAAAAATCATGCTGTATTTAATAGAACTTAAACCAATGATTTATATGGGTTTGACGTGCAAGCATATCCAAAAACGTAACACACAAGTTGCAAATGTTCAAAATAATTAGGATTCATGGAAAAACTTCATTTTAAGACAACCCTATTGCTTTCCTATGCTGTCTTCTTCATTTGAAATGGATTTCAAAACAAATACTCTAAAAATCATGCTGTATTTAATAGAACCCAAACCAATGATTTATATGGGTTTGACGTGCAAGCATGTCCAAAAACGTAACACACAAGTTGCAAATGTTCAAAATAATTAGGATTCATGGAAAAACTTCATTTTAAGACAACCCTATTGCTTTCCTACACTGTCTTCTTCATTTGAAATGGATTTCAGAACAAATACTCTAAAAATCATGCTGTATTTAATAGAACTTAAACCAATGATTTATATGGGTTTGACGTGCAAGCATACCCAAAAACGTAACACAGAAGTTGCAAATGTTCAAAATAATTAGGATTCATGGAAAAACTTCATTTTAAGACAACCCTATTGCTTTCCTATGCTGTCTTCTTCATTTGAAATGGATTTCAAAACAAATACTCTAAAAATCATGCTGTATTTAATAGAACCCAAACCAATAAATTATATGGGTTTGACGTGCAAGCATGCCCAAAAACGTAACACACAAGTTGCAAATGTTCAAAATAATTAGGATTCATGGAAAAACTTCATTTTAAGACAACCCTATTGCTTTCCTACACTGTCTTCTTCATTTGAAATGGATTTCAAAACAAATACTCTAAAAATCATGCTGTATTTAATAGAACCCAAACCAATGATTTATATGGGTTTGACGTGCAAGCATGTCCAAAAACGTAACACACAAGTTGCAAATGTTCAAAATAATTAGGATTCATGGAAAAACTTCATTTTAAGACAACCCTATTGCTTTTCTACACTGTCTTCTTCATTTGAAATGGATTTCAAAACAAATACTCTAAAAATCATGCTGTATTTAAGAGAACCCAAACCAATGAATTATATGGGTTTGACGTGCAAGCAACTCCAAAAACGTAACACACAAGTTGCAAATGTTCAAAATAATTAGGATTCATGGAAAAACTTCATTTTAAGACAACCCTATTGCTTTCCTACACTGTCTTCTTCATTTGAAATGGATTTCAAAACAAATTCTCTAAAAATCATGCTGAATTTAATAGAACCCAAACCAATGAATTATATGGGTTTGACGTGCAAGCATGTCCAAAAACGTAACACACAAGTTGCAAATGTTCAAAATAATTAGGATTCATGGAAAAACTTCATTTTAAGACAACCCTATTGCTTTCCTACACTGTCTTCTTCATTTGAAATGGATTTCAAAACAAATACTCTAAAAATCATGCTGTATTTAATAGAACTTAAACCAATGATTTATATGGGTTTGACGTGCAAGCATGTCCAAAAACGTAACACACAAGTTGCAAATGTTCAAAATAATTAGGATTCATGGAAAAACTTCATTTGAAGACAACCCTATTGCTTTCCTATGCTGTCTTCTTCATTTGCAATGGATTTCAAAACAAATACTCTAAAAATCATGCTGTATTTAATAGAACCCAAACCAATGATTTATATGGGTTTGACGTGCAAGCATGTCCAAAAACGTAACACACAAGTTGCAAATGTTCAAAATAATTAGGATTCATGGAAAAACTTCATTTGAAGACAACCCTATTGCTTTCCTATGCTGTCTTCTTCATTTGCAATGGATTTCAAAACAAATACTCTAAAAATCATGCTGTATTTAATAGAACCCAAACCAATGATTTATATGGGTTTGACGTGCAAGCATGTCCAAAAACGTAACACAGAAGTTGCAAATGTTCAAAATAATTAGGATTCATGGAAAAACTTCATTTTAAGACAACCCTATTGCTTTCCTACACTGTCTTCTTCATTTGAAATGGATTTCAAAACAAATACTCTAAAAATCATGCTGTATTTAATAGAACCCAAACCAATGATTTATATGGGTTTGACGTGCAAGCATGTCCAAAAACGTAACACACAAGTTGCAAATGTTCAAAATAATTAGGATTCATGGAAAAACTTCATTTTAAGACAACCCTATTGCTTTCCTACACTGTCTTCTTCATTTGAAATGGATTTCAAAACAAATACTCTAAAAATCATGCTGTATTTCATAGAACTTAAACCAATGATTTATATGGGTTTGACGTGCAAGTATGTCCAGAAACGTAACACACAAGTTGCAAATGTTCAAAATAGTTAGGATTCATGGAAAAACTTCATTTTAAGACAACCCTATTGCTTTCCTACACTGTCTTCTTCATTTGAAATGGATTTCAAAACAAATTCTCTAAAAATCATGCTGTATTTAATAGAACGTAAACCAATGATTTATATGGGTTTGACGTGCAAGCATACCCAAAAACGTAACACAGAAGTTGCAAATGTTCAAAATAATTAGGATTCATGGAAAAACTTCATTTTAAGACAACCCTATTGCTTTCCTACACTGTCTTCTTCATTTGAAATGGATTTCAAAACAAATTCTCTAAAAATCATGCTGTATTTAATAGAACCCAAACCAATGAATTATATGGGTTTGACGTGCAAGCATACCCAAAAACGTAACACACAAGTTGCAAATGTTCAAAATAATTAGGATTCATGGAAAAACTTCATTTTAAGACAACCCTATTGCTTTCCTACACTGTCTTCTTCATTTGAAATGGATTTCAAAACAAATACTCTAAAAATCATGCTGTATTTAATAGAACCCAAACCAATGAATTATATGGGTTTGACGTGCAAGCATGTCCAAAAACGTAACACACAAGTTGCAAATGTTCAAAATAATTAGGATTCATGGAAAACTTAATTTGAAGACAACCCTATTGCTTTCCTACACTGTCTTCTTCATTTGAAATGGATTTCAAAACAAATACTCTAAAAATCATGCTGTATTTAATAGAACCCAAACCAATGATTTATATGGGTTTGACGTGCAAGCATGTCCAAAAACGTAACACACAAGTTGCAAATGTTCAAAATAATTAGGATTCATGGAAAAACTTCATTTTAAGACAACCCTATTGCTTTCCTACACTGTCTTCTTCATTTGAAATGGATTTCAAAACAAATACTCTAAAAATCATGCTGTATTTAATAGAACTTAAACCAATGATTTATATGGGTTTGACGTGCAAGTATGTCCAGAAACGTAACACACAAGTTGCAAATGTTCAAAATAGTTAGGATTCATGGAAAAACTTCATTTTAAGACAACCCTATTGCTTTCCTACACTGTCTTCTTCATTTGAAATGGATTTCAAAACAAATTCTCTAAAAATCATGCTGTATTTAATAGAACGTAAACCAATGATTTATATGGGTTTGACGTGCAAGCATACCCAAAAACGTAACACAGAAGTTGCAAATGTTCAAAATAATTAGGATTCATGGAAAAACTTCATTTTAAGACAACCCTATTGCTTTCCTACACTGTCTTCTTCATTTGAAATGGATTTCAAAACAAATTCTCTAAAAATCATGCTGTATTTAATAGAACCCAAACCAATGAATTATATGGGTTTGACGTGCAAGCATACCCAAAAACGTAACACACAAGTTGCAAATGTTCAAAATAATTAGGATTCATGGAAAAACTTCATTTTAAGACAACCCTATTGCTTTCCTACACTGTCTTCTTCATTTGAAATGGATTTCAAAACAAATACTCTAAAAATCATGCTGTATTTAATAGAACCCAAACCAATGAATTATATGGGTTTGACGTGCAAGCATGTCCAAAAACGTAACACACAAGTTGCAAATGTTCAAAATAATTAGGATTCATGGAAAACTTAATTTGAAGACAACCCTATTGCTTTCCTACACTGTCTTCTTCATTTGAAATGGATTTCAAAACAAATACTCTAAAAATCATGCTGTATTTAATAGAACTTAAACCAATGATTTATATGGGTTTGACGTGCAAGCATACCCAAAAACGTAACACAGAAGTTGCAAATGTTCAAAATAATTAGGATTCATGGAAAAACTTCATTTTAAGACAACCCTATTGCTTTCCTATGCTGTCTTCTTCATTTGCAATGGATTTCAAAACAAATACTCTAAAAATCATGCTGTATTTAATAGAACCCAAACCAATGATTTATATGGGTTTGACGTGCAAGCATGTCCAAAAACGTAACACACAAGTTGCAAATGTTCAAAATAATTAGGATTCATGGAAAACTTAATTTGAAGACAACCCTATTGCTTTCCTACACTGTCTTCTTCATTTGAAATGGATTTCAAAACAAATACTCTAAAAATCATGCTGTATTTAATAGAACCCAAACCAATGATTTATATGGGTTTGACGTGCAAGCATGTCCAAAAACGTAACACACAAGTTGCAAATGTTCAAAATAATTAGGATTCATGGAAAAACTTCATTTTAAGACAACCCTATTGCTTTCCTACACTGTCTTCTTCATTTGAAATGGATTTCAAAACAAATACTCTAAAAATCATGCTGTATTTAATAGAACTTAAACCAATGATTTATATGGGTTTGACGTGCAAGTATGTCCAGAAACGTAACACACAAGTTGCAAATGTTCAAAATAGTTAGGATTCATGGAAAAACTTCATTTTAAGACAACCCTATTGCTTTCCTACACTGTCTTCTTCATTTGAAATGGATTTCAAAACAAATTCTCTAAAAATCATGCTGTATTTAATAGAACGTAAACCAATGATTTATATGGGTTTGACGTGCAAGCATACCCAAAAACGTAACACAGAAGTTGCAAATGTTCAAAATAATTAGGATTCATGGAAAAACTTCATTTTAAGACAACCCTATTGCTTTCCTACACTGTCTTCTTCATTTGAAATGGATTTCAAAACAAATTCTCTAAAAATCATGCTGTATTTAATAGAACCCAAACCAATGAATTATATGGGTTTGACGTGCAAGCATACCCAAAAACGTAACACACAAGTTGCAAATGTTCAAAATAATTAGGATTCATGGAAAAACTTCATTTTAAGACAACCCTATTGCTTTCCTACACTGTCTTCTTCATTTGAAATGGATTTCAAAACAAATACTCTAAAAATCATGCTGTATTTAATAGAACCCAAACCAATGAATTATATGGGTTTGACGTGCAAGCATGTCCAAAAACGTAACACACAAGTTGCAAATGTTCAAAATAATTAGGATTCATGGAAAACTTAATTTGAAGACAACCCTATTGCTTTCCTACACTGTCTTCTTCATTTGAAATGGATTTCAAAACAAATACTCTAAAAATCATGCTGTATTTAATAGAACTTAAACCAATGATTTATATGGGTTTGACGTGCAAGCATACCCAAAAACGTAACACAGAAGTTGCAAATGTTCAAAATAATTAGGATTCATGGAAAAACTTCATTTTAAGACAACCCTATTGCTTTCCTATGCTGTCTTCTTCATTTGCAATGGATTTCAAAACAAATACTCTAAAAATCATGCTGTATTTAATAGAACCCAAACCAATGATTTATATGGGTTTGACGTGCAAGCATGTCCAAAAACGTAACACACAAGTTGCAAATGTTCAAAATAATTAGGATTCATGGAAAAACTTCATTTGAAGACAACCCTATTGCTTTCCTACACTGTCTTCTTCATTTGAAATGGATTTCAAAACAAATTCTCTAAAAATCATGCTGTATTTAATAGAACCCAAACCAATGAATTATATGGGTTTGACGTGCAAGCATGTCCAAAAACGTAACACACAAGTTGCAAATGTTCAAAATAATTAGGATTCATGGAAAAACTTCATTTTAAGACAACCCTATTGCTTTCCTACACTGTCTTCTTCATTTGAAATGGATTTCAAAACAAATACTCTAAAAATCATGCTGTATTTAATAGAACTTAAACCAATGATTTATATGGGTTTGACGTGCAAGCATGTCCAAAAACGTAACACACAAGTTGCAAATGTTCAAAATAATTAGGATTCATGGAAAAACTTCATTTTAAGACAACCCTATTGCTTTCCTATGCTGTCTTCTTCATTTGCAATGGATTTCAAAACAAATACTCTAAAAATCATGCTGTATTTAATAGAACCCAAACCAATGATTTATATGGGTTTGACGTGCAAGCATGTCCAAAAACGTAACACACAAGTTGCAAATGTTCAAAATAATTAGGATTCATGGAAAAACTTCATTTGAAGACAACCCTATTGCTTTCCTACACTGTCTTCTTCATTTGCAATGGATTTCAAAACAAATACTCTAAAAATCATGCTGTATTTAATAGAACCCAAACCAATGATTTATATGGGTTTGACGTGCAAGCATGTCCAAAAACGTAACACACAAGTTGCAAATGTTCAAAATAATTAGGATTCATGGAAAAACTTCATTTGAAGACAACCCTATTGCTTTCCTACACTGTCTTCTTCATTTGAAATGGATTTCAAAACAAATACTCTAAAAATCATGCTGTATTTAATAGAACTTAAACCAATGATTTATATGGGTTTGACGTGCAAGCATACCCAAAAACGTAACACAGAAGTTGCAAATGTTCAAAATAATTAGGATTCATGGAAAAACTTCATTTTAAGACAACCCTATTGCTTTCCTATGCTGTCTTCTTCATTTGCAATGGATTTCAAAACAAATACTCTAAAAATCATGCTGTATTTAATAGAACCCAAACCAATGATTTATATGGGTTTGACGTGCAAGCATGTCCAAAAACGTAACACACAAGTTGCAAATGTTCAAAATAATTAGGATTCATGGAAAAACTTCATTTGAAGACAACCCTATTGCTTTCCTACACTGTCTTCTTCATTTGAAATGGATTTCAAAACAAATTCTCTAAAAATCATGCTGTATTTAATAGAACCCAAACCAATGAATTATATGGGTTTGACGTGCAAGCATGTCCAAAAACGTAACACACAAGTTGCAAATGTTCAAAATAATTAGGATTCATGGAAAAACTTCATTTTAAGACAACCCTATTGCTTTCCTACACTGTCTTCTTCATTTGAAATGGATTTCAAAACAAATACTCTAAAAATCATGCTGTATTTAATAGAACTTAAACCAATGATTTATATGGGTTTGACGTGCAAGCATGTCCAAAAACGTAACACACAAGTTGCAAATGTTCAAAATAATTAGGATTCATGGAAAAACTTCATTTGAAGACAACCCTATTGCTTTCCTATGCTGTCTTCTTCATTTGCAATGGATTTCAAAACAAATACTCTAAAAATCATGCTGTATTTAATAGAACCCAAACCAATGATTTATATGGGTTTGACGTGCAAGCATGTCCAAAAACGTAACACACAAGTTGCAAATGTTCAAAATAATTAGGATTCATGGAAAAACTTCATTTGAAGACAACCCTATTGCTTTCCTACACTGTCTTCTTCATTTGCAATGGATTTCAAAACAAATACTCTAAAAATCATGCTGTATTTAATAGAACCCAAACCAATGATTTATATGGGTTTGACGTGCAAGCATGTCCAAAAACGTAACACACAAGTTGCAAATGTTCAAAATAATTAGGATTCATGGAAAAACTTCATTTGAAGACAACCCTATTGCTTTCCTACACTGTCTTCTTCATTTGAAATGGATTTCAAAACAAATACTCTAAAAATCATGCTGTATTTAATAGAACTTAAACCAATGATTTATATGGGTTTGACGTGCAAGCATGTCCAAAAACGTAACACACAAGTTGCAAATGTTCAAAATAATTAGGATTCATGGAAAAACTTCATTTGAAGACAACCCTATTGCTTTCCTATGCTGTCTTCTTCATTTGCAATGGATTTCAAAACAAATACTCTAAAATTCATGCTGTATTTAATAGAACCCAAACCAATGATTTATATGGGTTTGACGTGCAAGCATGTCCAAAAACGTAACACACAAGTTGCAAATGTTCAAAATAATTAGGATTCATGGAAAAACTTCATTTTAAGACAACCCTATTGCTTTCCTATGCTGTCTTCTTCATTTGCAATGGATTTCAAAACAAATACTCTAAAAATCATGCTGTATTTAATAGAACCCAAACCAATGATTTATATGGGTTTGACGTGCAAGCATGTCCAAAAACGTAACACACAAGTTGCAAATGTTCAAAATAATTAGGATTCATGGAAAAACTTCATTTGAAGACAACCCTATTGCTTTCCTACACTGTCTTCTTCATTTGAAATGGATTTCAAAACAAATACTCTAAAAATCATGCTGTATTTAATAGAACTTAAACCAATGATTTATATGGGTTTGACGTGCAAGCATGTCCAAAAACGTAACACACAAGTTGCAAATGTTCAAAATAATTAGGATTCATGGAAAAACTTCATTTGAAGACAACCCTATTGCTTTCCTATGCTGTCTTCTTCATTTGAAATGGATTTCAAAACAAATACTCTAAAAATCATGCTGTATTTAATAGAACCCAAACCAATGATTTATATGGGTTTGACGTGCAAGCATGTCCAAAAACGTAACACACAAGTTGCAAATGTTCAAAATAATTAGGATTCATGGAAAAACTTCATTTGAAGACAACCCTATTGCTTTCCTATGCTGTCTTCTTCATTTGCAATGGATTTCAAAACAAATACTCTAAAAATCATGCTGTATTTAATAGAACCCAAACCAATGATTTATATGGGTTTGACGTGCAAGCATGTCCAAAAACGTAACACACAAGTTGCAAATGTTCAAAATAATTAGGATTCATGGAAAAACTTCATTTTAAGACAACCCTATTGCTTTCCTACACTGTCTTCTTCATTTGAAATGGATTTCAAAACAAATACTCTAAAAATCATGCTGTATTTAATAGAACTTAAACCAATGATTTATATGGGTTTGACGTGCAAGCATACCCAAAAACGTAACACAGAAGTTGCAAATGTTCAAAATAATTAGGATTCATGGAAAAACTTCATTTTAAGACAACCCTATTGCTTTCCTACACTGTCTTCTTCATTTGAAATGGATTTCAAAACAAATACTCTAAAAATCATGCTGTATTTAATAGAACCCAAACCAATGAATTATATGGGTTTGACGTGCAAGCATGTCCAAAAACGTAACACACAAGTTGCAAATGTTCAAAATAATTAGGATTCATGGAAAAACTTCATTTTAAGACAACCCTATTGCTTTCCTACACTGTCTTCTTCATTTGAAATGGATTTCAAAACAAATTCTCTAAAAATCATGCTGTATTTAATAGAACTTAAACCAATGATTTATATGGGTTTGACGTGCAAGTTTGTCCAAAAACGTAACACACAAGTTGCAAATGTTCAAAATAATTAGGATTCATGGAAAAACTTCATTTTAAGACAACCCTATTGCTTTCCTATGCTGTCTTCTTCATTTGAAATGGATTTCAAAACAAATACTCTAAAAATCATGCTGTATTTAATAGAACTTAAACCAATGATTTATATGGGTTTGACGTGCAAGCATGTCCAAAAACGTAACACAGAAGTTGCAAATGTTCAAAATAATTAGGATTCATGGAAAAACTTCATTTTAAGACAACCCTATTGCTTTCCTACACTGTCTTCTTCATTTGAAATGGATTTCAAAACAAATTCTCTAAAAATCATGCTGTATTTAATAGAACCGAAACCAATGAATTATATGGGTTTGACGTGCAAGCATGCCCAAAAACGTAACACACAAGTTGCAAATGTTCAAAATAATTAGGATTCATGGAAAAACTTAATTTGAAGACAACCCTATTGCTTTCCTACACTGTCTTCTTCATTTGAAATGGATTTCAAAACAAATTCTCTAAAAATCATGCTGTATTTAATAGAACCCAAACCAATGAATTATATGGGTTTGACGTGCAAGCATGTCCAAAAACGTAACACACAAGTTGCAAATGTTCAAAATAATTAGGATTCATGGAAAAACTTAATTTGAAGACAACCCTATTGCTTTCCTACACTGTCTTCTTCATTTGAAATGGATTTCAAAACAAATACTCTAAAAATCATGCTGTATTTAATAGAACTTAAACCAATGATTTATATGGGTTTGACGTGCAAGCATGTCCAAAAACGTAACACACAAGTTGCAAATGTTCAAAATAATTAGGATTCATGGAAAAACTTAATTTGAAGACAACCCTATTGCTTTCCTACACTGTCTTCTTCATTTGAAATGGATTTCAAAACAAATACTCTAAAAATCATGCTGTATTTAATAGAACTTAAACCAATGATTTATATGGGTTTGACGTGCAAGCATGTCCAAAAACGTAACACACAAGTTGCAAATGTTCAAAATAATTAGGATTCATGGAAAAACTTCATTTGAAGACAACCCTATTGCTTTCCTATGCTGTCTTCTTCATTTGCAATGGATTTCAAAACAAATACTCTAAAAATCATGCTGTATTTAATAGAACCCAAACCAATGATTTATATGGGTTTGACGTGCAAGCATGTCCAAAAACGTAACACAGAAGTTGCAAATGTTCAAAATAATTAGGATTCATGGAAAAACTTCATTTGAAGACAACCCTATTGCTTTCCTACACTGTCTTCTTCATTTGAAATGGATTTCAAAACAAATACTCTAAAAATCATGCTCTATTTAATAGAACTTAAACCAATGATTTATATGGGTTTGACGTGCAAGCATGCCCAAAAACGTAACACACAAGTTGCAAATGTTCAAAATAATTAGGATTCATGGAAAAACTTCATTTTAAGACAACCCTATTGCTTTCCTACACTGTCTTCTTCATTTGAAATGGATTTCAAAACAAATTCTCTAAAAATCATGCTGTATTTAATAGAACCCAAACCAATGAATTATATGGGTTTGACGTGCAAGCATGTCCAAAAACGTAACACACAAGTTGCAAATGTTCAAAATAATTAGGATTCATGGAAAAACTTAATTTGAAGACAACCCTATTGCTTTCCTACACTGTCTTCTTCATTTGAAATGGATTTCAAAACAAATACTCTAAAAATCATGCTGTATTTAATAGAACTTAAACCAATGATTTATATGGGTTTGACGTGCAAGCATGTCCAAAAACGTAACACACAAGTTGCAAATGTTCAAAATAATTAGGATTCATGGAAAAACTTCATTTGAAGACAACCCTATTGCTTTCCTATGCTGTCTTCTTCATTTGCAATGGATTTCAAAACAAATACTCTAAAAATCATGCTGTATTTAATAGAACCCAAACCAATGATTTATATGGGTTTGACGTGCAAGCATGTCCAAAAACGTAACACAGAAGTTGCAAATGTTCAAAATAATTAGGATTCATGGAAAAACTTCATTTTAAGACAACCCTATTGCTTTCCTACACTGTCTTCTTCATTTGAAATGGATTTCAAAACAAATACTCTAAAAATCATGCTGTATTTAATAGAACCCAAACCAATGATTTATATGGGTTTGACGTGCAAGCATGTCCAAAAACGTAACACACAAGTTGCAAATGTTCAAAATAATTAGGATTCATGGAAAAACTTTATTTTAAGACAACCCTATTGCTTTCCTACACTGTCTTCTTCATTTGAAATGGATTTCAAAACAAATACTCTCAAAATCATGCTGTATTTCATAGAACTTAAACCATTGATTTATATGGGTTTGACGTGCAAGCATGCCCAAAAACGTAACACAGAAGTTGCAAATGTTCAAAATAATTAGGATTCATGGAAAAACTTCATTTTAAGACAACCCTATTGCTTTCCTACACTGTCTTCTTCATTTGAAATGGATTTCAAAACAAATACTCTCAAAATCATGCTGTATTTAATAGAACCCAAACCAATGATTTATATGGGTTTGACGTGCAAGCATGTCCAAAAACGTAACACACAAGTTGCAAATGTTCAAAATAATTAGGATTCATGGAAAAACTTCATTTGAAGACAACCCTATTGCTTTCCTATGCTGTCTTCTTCATTTGCAATGGATTTCAAAACAAATACTCTAAAAATCATGCTGTATTTAATAGAACCCAAACCAATGATTTATATGGGTTTGACGTGCAAGCATGTCCAAAAACGTAACACACAAGTTGCAAATGTTCAAAATAATTAGGATTCATGGAAAAACTTCATTTTAAGACAACCCTATTGCTTTCCTACACTGTCTTCTTCATTTGAAATGGATTTCAAAACAAATACTCTAAAAATCATGCTGTATTTAATAGAACCCAAACCAATGATTTATATGGGTTTGACGTGCAAGCATGTCCAAAAACGTAACACAGAAGTTGCAAATGTTCAAAATAATTAGGATTCATGGAAAAACTTAATTTTAAGACAACCCTATTGCTTTCCTACACTGTCTTCTTCATTTGAAATGGATTTCAAAACAAATACTCTCAAAATCATGCTGTATTTCATAGAACTTAAACCATTGATTTATATGGGTTTGACGTGCAAGCATGCCCAAAAACGTAACAAACAAGTTGCAAATGTTCAAAATAATTAGGATTCATGGAAAAACTTCATTTTAAGACAACCCTATTGCTTTCCTACACTGTCTTCTTCATTTGAAATGGATTTCAAAACAAATACTCTAAAAATCATGCTGTATTTAATAGAACTTAAACCAATGATTTATATGGGTTTGACGTGCAAGCATGTCCAAAAACGTAACACAGAAGTTGCAAATGTTCAAAATAATTAGGATTCATGGAAAAACTTAATTTGAAGACAACCCTATTGCTTTCCTACACTGTCTTCTTCATTTGAAATGGATTTCAAAACAAATACTCTCAAAATCATGCTGTATTTAATAGAACCCAAACCAATGATTTATATGGGTTTGACGTGCAAGCATGTCCAAAAACGTAACACACAAGTTGCAAATGTTCAAAATAATTAGGATTCATGGAAAAACTTCATTTTAAGACAACCCTATTGCTTTCCTACACTGTCTTCTTCATTTGAAATGGATTTCAAAACAAATACTCTCAAAATCATGCTGTATTTAATAGAACTTAAACCAATGATTTATATGGGTTTGACGTGCAAGCATACCCAAAAACGTAACACAGAAGTTGCAAATGTTCAAAATAATTAGGATTCATGGAAAAACTTCATTTTAAGACAACCCTATTGCTTTCCTACACTGTCTTCTTCATTTGAAATGGATTTCAAAACAAATACTCTAAAAATCATGCTGTATTTAATAGAACCCAAACCAATGATTTATATGGGTTTGACGTGCAAGCATGTCCAAAAACGTAACACACAAGTTGCAAATGTTCAAAATAATTAGGATTCATGGAAAAACTTCATTTTAAGACAACCCTATTGCTTTCCTACACTGTCTTCTTCATTTGAAATGGATTTCAAAACAAATACTCTAAAAATCATGCTGTATTTAATAGAACCCAAACCAATGATTTATATGGGTTTGACGTGCAAGCATGTCCAAAAACGTAACACACAAGTTGCAAATGTTCAAAATAATTAGGATTCATGGAAAAACTTCATTTTAAGACAACCCTATTGCTTTCCTACACTGTCTTCTTCATTTGAAATGGATTTCAAAACAAATACTCTCAAAATCATGCTGTATTTCATAGAACTTAAACCATTGATTTATATGGGTTTGACGTGCAAGCATGCCCAAAAACGTAACACACAAGTTGCAAATGTTCAAAATAATTAGGATTCATGGAAAAACTTCATTTTAAGACAACCCTATTGCTTTCCTACACTGTCTTCTTCATTTGAAATGGATTTCAAAACAAATACTCTCAAAATCATGCTGTATTTAATAGAACCCAAACCAATGATTTATATGGGTTTGACGTGCAAGCATGTCCAAAAACGTAACACACAAGTTGCAAATGTTCAAAATAATTAGGATTCATGGAAAAACTTCATTTGAAGACAACCCTATTGCTTTCCTACACTGTCTTCTTCATTTGAAATGGATTTCAAAACAAATACTCTAAAAATCATGCTGTATTTAATAGAACTTAAACCAATGATTTATATGGGTTTGACGTGCAAGCATGACCAAAAACGTAACACACAAGTTGCAAATGTTCAAAATAATTAGGATTCATGGAAAAACTTCATTTGAAGACAACCCTATTGCTTTCCTACACTGTCTTCTTCATTTGAAATGGATTTCAAAACAAATACTCTAAAAATCATGCTGTATTTAATAGAACCCAAACCATTGATTTATATGGGTTTGACGTGCAAGCATGCCCAAAAACGTAACACAGAAGTTGCAAATGTTCAAAATAATTAGGATTCATGGAAAAACTTCATTTTAAGACAACCCTATTGCTTTCCTACACTGTCTTCTTCATTTGAAATGGATTTCAAAACAAATACTCTAAAAATCATGCTGTATTTAATAGAACCCAAACCAATGATTTATATGGGTTTGACGTGCAAGCATGTCCAAAAACGTAACACACAAGTTGCAAATGTTCAAAATAATTAGGATTCATGGAAAAACTTCATTTTAAGACAACCCTATTGCTTTCCTACACTGTCTTCTTCATTTGAAATGGATTTCAAAACAAATACTCTAAAAATCATGTTGTATTTAATAGAACTTAAACCATTGATTTATATGGGTTTGACGTGCAAGCATGCCCAAAAACGTAACACAGAAGTTGCAAATGTTCAAAATAATTAGGATTCATGGAAAAACTTCATTTTAAGACAACCCTATTGCTTTCCTACACTGTCTTCTTCATTTGAAATGGATTTCAAAACAAATACTCTAAAAATCATGCTGTATTTAATAGAACCCAAACCAATGATTTATATGGGTTTGACGTGCAATCATGTCCAAAAACGTAACACACAAGTTGCAAATGTTCAAAATAATTAGGATTCATGGAAAAACTTAATTTTAAGACAACCCTATTGCTTTCCTACACTGTCTTCTTCATTTGAAATGGATTTCAAAACAAATACTCTAAAAATCATGCTGTATTTAATAGAACTTAAACCAATGATTTATATGGGTTTGACGTGCAAGCATGTCCAAAAACGTAACACACAAGTTGCAAATGTTCAAAATAATTCGGATTCATGGAAAAACTTCATTTTAAGACAACCCTATTGCTTTCCTACACTGTCTTCTTCATTTGAAATGGATTTCAAAACAAATTCTCTAAAAATCATGCTGTATTTAATAGAACTTAAACCAATGATTTATATGGGTTTGACGTGCAAGCATACCCAAAAACGTAACACAGAAGTTGCAAATGTTCAAAATAATTAGGATTCATGGAAAAACTTCATTTTAAGACAACCCTATTGCTTTCCTACACTGTCTTCTTCATTTGAAATGGATTTCAAAACAAATACTCTAAAAATCATGCTGTATTTAATAGAACCCAAACCAATGATTTATATGGGTTTGACGTGCAAGCATGTCCAAAAACGTAACACACAAGTTGCAAATGTTCAAAATAATTAGGATTCATGGAAAAACTTCATTTTAAGACAACCCTATTGCTTTCCTACACTGTCTTCTTCATTTGAAATGGATTTCAAAACAAATACTCTAAAAATCATGTTGTATTTAATAGAACTTAAACCATTGATTTATATGGGTTTGACGTGCAAGCATGCCCAAAAACGTAACACAGAAGTTGCAAATGTTCAAAATAATTAGGATTCATGGAAAAACTTCATTTTAAGACAACCCTATTGCTTTCCTACACTGTCTTCTTCATTTGAAATGGATTTCAAAACAAATACTCTAAAAATCATGCTGTATTTAATAGAACCCAAACCAATGATTTATATGGGTTTGACGTGCAATCATGTCCAAAAACGTAACACACAAGTTGCAAATGTTCAAAATAATTAGGATTCATGGAAAAACTTAATTTTAAGACAACCCTATTGCTTTCCTACACTGTCTTCTTCATTTGAAATGGATTTCAAAACAAATACTCTAAAAATCATGCTGTATTTAATAGAACTTAAACCAATGATTTATATGGGTTTGACGTGCAAGCATGTCCAAAAACGTAACACACAAGTTGCAAATGTTCAAAATAATTCGGATTCATGGAAAAACTTCATTTTAAGACAACCCTATTGCTTTCCTACACTGTCTTCTTCATTTGAAATGGATTTCAAAACAAATTCTCTAAAAATCATGCTGTATTTAATAGAACTTAAACCAATGATTTATATGGGTTTGACGTGCAAGCATACCCAAAAACGTAACACAGAAGTTGCAAATGTTCAAAATAATTAGGATTCATGGAAAAACTTCATTTTAAGACAACCCTATTGCTTTCCTACACTGTCTTCTTCATTTGAAATGGATTTCAAAACAAATACTCTAAAAATCATGCTGTATTTAATAGAACTTAAACCAATGATTTATATGGGTTTGACGTGCAAGCATACCCAAAAACGTAACACACAAGTTGCAAATGTTCAAAATAATTAGGATTCATGGAAAAACTTAATTTTAAGACAACCCTATTGCTTTCCTACACTGTCTTCTTCATTTGAAATGGATTTCAAAACAAATACTCTAAAAATCATGCTGTATTTAATAGAACTTAAACCAATGATTTATATGGGTTTGACGTGCAAGCATGTCCAAAAACGTAACACACAAGTTGCAAATGTTCAAAATAATTCGGATTCATGGAAAAACTTCATTTTAAGACAACCCTATTGCTTTCCTACACTGTCTTCTTCATTTGAAATGGATTTCAAAACAAATTCTCTAAAAATCATGCTGTATTTAATAGAACTTAAACCAATGATTTATATGGGTTTGACGTGCAAGCATACCCAAAAACGTAACACAGAAGTTGCAAATGTTCAAAATAATTAGGATTCATGGAAAAACTTCATTTTAAGACAACCCTATTGCTTTCCTACACTGTCTTCTTCATTTGAAATGGATTTCAAAACAAATACTCTAAAAATCATGCTGTATTTAATAGAACTTAAACCAATGATTTATATGGGTTTGACGTGCAAGCATACCCAAAAACGTAACACAGAAGTTGCAAATGTTCAAAATAATTAGGATTCATGGAAAAACTTAATTTTAAGACAACCCTATTGCTTTCCTACACTGTCTTCTTCATTTGAAATGGATTTCAAAACAAATACTCTAAAAAACATGCTGTATTTAATAGAACTTAAACCAATGATTTATATGGGTTTGACGTGCAAGCATACCCAAAAACGTAACACACAAGTTGCAAATGTTCAAAATAATTAGGATTCATGGAAAAACTTCATTTTAAGACAACCCTATTGCTTTCCTACACTGTCTTCTTCATTTGAAATGGATTTCAAAACAAATACTCTAAAAAACATGCTGTATTTAATAGAACTTAAACCAATGATTTATATGGGTTTGACGTGCAAGCATGTCCAAAAACGTAACACACAAGTTGCAAATGTTCAAAATAATTAGGATTCATGGAAAAACTTCATTTTAAGACAACCCTATTGCTTTCCTACACTGTCTTCTTCATTTGAAATGGATTTCAAAACAAATACTCTAAAAATCATGCTGTATTTAATAGAACCCAAACCAATGATTTATATGGGTTTGACGTGCAAGCATGTCCAAAAACGTAACACAGAAGTTGCAAATGTTCAAAATAATTAGGATTCATGGAAAAACTTCATTTGAAGACAACCCTATTGCTTTCCTACACTGTCTTCTTCATTTGAAATGGATTTCAAAACAAATACTCTAAAAATCATGTTGTATTTAATAGAACTTAAACCAATGATTTATATGGGTTTGACGTGCAAGCATACCCAAAAACGTAACACAGAAGTTGCAAATGTTCAAAATAATTAGGATTCATGGAAAAACTTCATTTTAAGACAACCCTATTGCTTTCCTACACTGTCTTCTTCATTTGAAATGGATTTCAAAACAAATACTCTAAAAATCATGCTGTATTTAATAGAACCCAAACCAATGATTTATATGGGTTTGACGTGCAAGCATGCCCAGAAACGTAACACACAAGTTGCAAATGTTCAAAATAATTAGGATTCATGGAAAAACTTCATTTTAAGACAACCCTATTGCTTTCCTACACTGTCTTCTTCATTTGAAATGGATTTCAAAACAAATACTCTAAAAATCATGCTGTATTTAATAGAACTTAAACCAATGATTTATATGGGTTTGACGTGCAAGCATGTCCAAAAACGTAACACACAAGTTGCAAATGTTCAAAATAATTAGGATTCATGGAAAAACTTCATTTTAAGACAACCCTATTGCTTTCCTACACTGTCTTCTTCATTTGAAATGGATTTCAAAACAAATACTCTAAAAATCATGCTGTATTTAATAGAACTTAAACCAATGATTTATATGGGTTTGACGTGCAAGCATACCCAAAAACGTAACACAGAAGTTGCAAATGTTCAAAATAATTAGGATTCATGGAAAAACTTCATTTTAAGACAACCCTATTGCTTTCCTACACTGTCTTCTTCATTTGAAATGGATTTCAAAACAAATACTCTAAAAATCATGCTGTATTTCATAGAACTTAAACCATTGATTTATATGGGTTTGACGTGCAAGCATGCCCCAAAACGTAACACACAAGTTGCAAATGTTCAAAATAATTAGGATTCATGGAAAAACTTCATTTTAAGACAACCCTATTGCTTTCCTACACTGTCTTCTTCATTTGAAATGGATTTCAAAACAAATACTCTAAAAATCATGTTGTATTTCATAGAACTTAAACCATTGATTTATATGGGTTTGACGTGCAAGCATGCCCCAAAACGTAACACACAAGTTGCAAATGTTCAAAATAATTAGGATTCATGGAAAAACTTCATTTTAAGACAACCCTATTGCTTTCCTACACTGTCTTCTTCATTTGAAATGGATTTCAAAACAAATACTCTAAAAATCATGCTGTATTTAATAGAACTTAAACCAATGATTTATATGGGTTTGACGTGCAAGCATACCCAAAAACGTAACACAGAAGTTGCAAATGTTCAAAATAATTAGGATTCATGGAAAAACTTAATTTTAAGACAACCCTATTGCTTTCCTACACTGTCTTCTTCATTTGAAATGGATTTCAAAACAAATACTCTAAAAAACATGCTGTATTTAATAGAACTTAAACCAATGATTTATATGGGTTTGACGTGCAAGCATACCCAAAAACGTAACACACAAGTTGCAAATGTTCAAAATAATTAGGATTCATGGAAAAACTTCATTTTAAGACAACCCTATTGCTTTCCTACACTGTCTTCTTCATTTGAAATGGATTTCAAAACAAATACTCTAAAAAACATGCTGTATTTAATAGAACTTAAACCAATGATTTATATGGGTTTGACGTGCAAGCATGTCCAAAAACGTAACACACAAGTTGCAAATGTTCAAAATAATTAGGATTCATGGAAAAACTTCATTTTAAGACAACCCTATTGCTTTCCTACACTGTCTTCTTCATTTGAAATGGATTTCAAAACAAATACTCTAAAAATCATGGTGTATTTAATAGAACCCAAACCAATGATTTATATGGGTTTGACGTGCAAGCATGTCCAAAAACGTAACACACAAGTTGCAAATGTTCAAAATAATTAGGATTCATGGAAAAACTTCATTTTAAGACAACCCTATTGCTTTCCTACACTGTCTTCTTCATTTGAAATGGATTTCAAAACAAATACTCTAAAAATCATGTTGTATTTAATAGAACTTAAACCAATGATTTATATGGGTTTGACGTGCAAGCATACCCAAAAACGTAACACAGAAGTTGCAAATGTTCAAAATAATTAGGATTCATGGAAAAACTTCATTTTAAGACAACCCTATTGCTTTCCTACACTGTCTTCTTCATTTGAAATGGATTTCAAAACAAATACTCTAAAAATCATGCTGTATTTAATAGAACCCAAACCAATGATTTATATGGGTTTGACGTGCAAGCATGCCCAAAAACGTAACACACAAGTTGCAAATGTTCAAAATAATTAGGATTCATGGAAAAACTTCATTTTAAGACAACCCTATTGCTTTCCTACACTGTCTTCTTCATTTGAAATGGATTTCAAAACAAATACTCTAAAAATCATGCTGTATTTAATAGAACTTAAACCAATGATTTATATGGGTTTGACGTGCAAGCATGTCCAAAAACGTAACACACAAGTTGCAAATGTTCAAAATAATTAGGATTCATGGAAAAACTTCATTTTAAGACAACCCTATTGCTTTCCTACACTGTCTTCTTCATTTGAAATGGATTTCAAAACAAATACTCTAAAAATCATGCTGTATTTAATAGAACTTAAACCAATGATTTATATGGGTTTGACGTGCAAGCATACCCAAAAACGTAACACAGAAGTTGCAAATGTTCAAAATAATTAGGATTCATGGAAAAACTTCATTTGAAGACAACCCTATTGCTTTCCTACACTGTCTTCTTCATTTGAAATGGATTTCAAAACAAATACTCTCAAAATCATGCTGTATTTCATAGAACTTAAACCATTGATTTATATGGGTTTGACGTGCAAGCATGCCCAAAAACGTAACACACAAGTTGCAAATGTTCAAAATAATTAGGATTCATGGAAAAACTTCATTTTAAGACAACCCTATTGCTTTCCTACACTGTCTTCTTCATTTGAAATGGATTTCAAAACAAATACTCTAAAAATCATGCTGTATTTCATAGAACTTAAACCATTGATTTATATGGGTTTGACGTGCAAGCATGCCCCAAAACGTAACACACAAGTTGCAAATGTTCAAAATAATTAGGATTCATGGAAAAACTTCATTTTAAGACAACCCTATTGCTTTCCTACACTGTCTTCTTCATTTGAAATGGATTTCAAAACAAATACTCTAAAAATCATGCTGTATTTAATAGAACCCAAACCAATGATTTATATGGGTTTGACGTGCAAGCATGTCCAAAAACGTAACACACAAGTTGCAAATGTTCAAAATAATTAGGATTCATGGAAAAACTTCATTTGAAGACAACCCTATTGCTTTCCTACACTGTCTTCTTCATTTGAAATGGATTTCAAAACAAATACTCTCAAAATCATGCTGTATTTAATAGAACTTAAACCAATGATTTATATGGGTTTGACGTGCAAGCATACCCAAAAACGTAACACAGAAGTTGCAAATGTTCAAAATAATTAGGATTCATGGAAAAACTTCATTTTAAGACAACCCTATTGCTTTCCTACACTGTCTTCTTCATTTGAAATGGATTTCAAAACAAATACTCTAAAAATCATGCTGTATTTAATAGAACTTAAACCAATGATTTATATGGGTTTGACGTGCAAGCATGTCCAAAAACGTAACACACAAGTTGCAAATGTTCAAAATAATTAGGATTCATGGAAAAACTTCATTTTAAGACAACCCTATTGCTTTCCTACACTGTCTTCTTCATTTGAAATGGATTTCAAAACAAATACTCTAAAAATCATGCTGTATTTAATAGAACTTAAACCAATGATTTATATGGGTTTGACGTGCAAGCATACCCAAAAACGTAACACAGAAGTTGCAAATGTTCAAAATAATTAGGATTCATGGAAAAACTTCATTTGAAGACAACCCTATTGCTTTCCTACACTGTCTTCTTCATTTGAAATGGATTTCAAAACAAATACTCTCAAAATCATGCTGTATTTCATAGAACTTAAACCATTGATTTATATGGGTTTGACGTGCAAGCATGCCCAAAAACGTAACACACAAGTTGCAAATGTTCAAAATAATTAGGATTCATGGAAAAACTTCATTTTAAGACAACCCTATTGCTTTCCTACACTGTCTTCTTCATTTGAAATGGATTTCAAAACAAATACTCTAAAAATCATGCTGTATTTCATAGAACTTAAACCATTGATTTATATGGGTTTGACGTGCAAGCATGCCCCAAAACGTAACACACAAGTTGCAAATGTTCAAAATAATTAGGATTCATGGAAAAACTTCATTTTAAGACAACCCTATTGCTTTCCTACACTGTCTTCTTCATTTGAAATGGATTTCAAAACAAATACTCTAAAAATCATGCTGTATTTAATAGAACCCAAACCAATGATTTATATGGGTTTGACGTGCAAGCATGTCCAAAAACGTAACACAGAAGTTGCAAATGTTCAAAATAATTAGGATTCATGGAAAAACTTCATTTGAAGACAACCCTATTGCTTTCCTACACTGTCTTCTTCATTTGAAATGGATTTCAAAACAAATACTCTCAAAATCATGCTGTATTTAATAGAACTTAAACCAATGATTTATATGGGTTTGACGTGCAAGCATACCCAAAAACGTAACACAGAAGTTGCAAATGTTCAAAATAATTAGGATTCATGGAAAAACTTCATTTTAAGACAACCCTATTGCTTTCCTACACTGTCTTCTTCATTTGAAATGGATTTCAAAACAAATACTCTAAAAATCATGCTGTATTTAATAGAACCCAAACCAATGATTTATATGGGTTTGACGTGCAAGCATGTCCAAAAATGTAACACAGAAGTTGCAAATGTTCAAAATAATTAGGATTCATGGAAAAACTTAATTTTAAGACAACCCTATTGCTTTCCTACACTGTCTTCTTCATTTGAAATGGATTTCAAAACAAATACTCTAAAAATCATGTTGTATTTAATAGAACTTAAACCATTGATTTATATGGGTTTGACGTGCAAGCATGCCCAAAAACGTAACACACAAGTTGCAAATGTTCAAAATAATTAGGATTCATGGAAAAACTTCATTTTAAGACAACCCTATTGCTTTCCTACACTGTCTTCTTCATTTGAAATGGATTTCAAAACAAATACTCTAAAAATCATGCTGTATTTAATAGAACCCAAACCAATGATTTATATGGGTTTGACGTGCAAGCATGTCCAAAAATGTAACACAGAAGTTGCAAATGTTCAAAATAATTAGGATTCATGGAAAAACTTAATTTTAAGACAACCCTATTGCTTTCCTACACTGTCTTCTTCATTTGAAATGGATTTCAAAACAAATACTCTAAAAATCATGTTGTATTTAATAGAACTTAAACCATTGATTTATATGGGTTTGACGTGCAAGCATGCCCAAAAACGTAACACACAAGTTGCAAATGTTCAAAATAATTAGGATTCATGGAAAAACTTCATTTTAAGACAACCCTATTGCTTTCCTACACTGTCTTCTTCATTTGAAATGGATTTCAAAACAAATACTCTAAAAATCATGCTGTATTTAATAGAACCCAAACCAATGATTTATATGGGTTTGACGTGCAAGCATGTCCAAAAACGTAACACACAAGTTGCAAATGTTCAAAATAATTAGGATTCATGGAAAAACTTCATTTTAAGACAACCCTATTGCTTTCCTACACTGTCTTCTTCATTTGAAATGGATTTCAAAACAAATACTCTAAAAATCATGCTGTATTTAATAGAACCCAAACCAATGATTTATATGGGTTTGACGTGCAAGCATGTCCAAAAACGTAACACAGAAGTTGCAAATGTTCAAAATAATTAGGATTCATGGAAAAACTTCATTTTAAGACAACCCTATTGCTTTCCTACACTGTCTTCTTCATTTGAAATGGATTTCAAAACAAATACTCTAAAAATCATGTTGTATTTAATAGAACTTAAACCATTGATTTATATGGGTTTGACGTGCAAGCATGCCCAAAAACGTAACACACAAGTTGCAAATGTTCAAAATAATTAGGATTCATGGAAAAACTTCATTTTAAGACAACCCTATTGCTTTCCTACACTGTCTTCTTCATTTGAAATGGATTTCAAAACAAATACTCTAAAAATCATGCTGTATTTAATAGAACCCAAACCAATGATTTATATGGGTTTGACGTGCAAGCATGTCCAAAAACGTAACACAGAAGTTGCAAATGTTCAAAATAATTAGGATTCATGGAAAAACTTCATTTTAAGACAACCCTATTGCTTTCCTACACTGTCTTCTTCATTTGAAATGGATTTCAAAACAAATACTCTAAAAATCATGTTGTATTTAATAGAACTTAAACCATTGATTTATATGGGTTTGACGTGCAAGCATGCCCAAAAACGTAACACACAAGTTGCAAATGTTCAAAATAATTAGGATTCATGGAAAAACTTCATTTTAAGACAACCCTATTGCTTTCCTACACTGTCTTCTTCATTTGAAATGGATTTCAAAACAAATACTCTAAAAATCATGCTGTATTTAATAGAACCCAAACCAATGATTTATATGGGTTTGACGTGCAAGCATGTCCAAAAATGTAACACAGAAGTTGCAAATGTTCAAAATAATTAGGATTCATGGAAAAACTTAATTTTAAGACAACCCTATTGCTTTCCTACACTGTCTTCTTCATTTGAAATGGATTTCAAAACAAATACTCTAAAAATCATGTTGTATTTAATAGAACTTAAACCATTGATTTATATGGGTTTGACGTGCAAGCATGCCCAAAAACGTAACACACAAGTTGCAAATGTTCAAAATAATTAGGATTCATGGAAAAACTTCATTTTAAGACAACCCTATTGCTTTCCTACACTGTCTTCTTCATTTGAAATGGATTTCAAAACAAATACTCTAAAAATCATGCTGTATTTAATAGAACCCAAACCAATGATTTATATGGGTTTGACGTGCAAGCATGTCCAAAAACGTAACACACAAGTTGCAAATGTTCAAAATAATTAGGATTCATGGAAAAACTTCATTTTAAGACAACCCTATTGCTTTCCTACACTGTCTTCTTCATTTGAAATGGATTTCAAAACAAATACTCTAAAAATCATGCTGTATTTAATAGAACCCAAACCAATGATTTATATGGGTTTGACGTGCAAGCATGTCCAAAAACGTAACACAGAAGTTGCAAATGTTCAAAATAATTAGGATTCATGGAAAAACTTCATTTTAAGACAACCCTATTGCTTTCCTACACTGTCTTCTTCATTTGAAATGGATTTCAAAACAAATACTCTAAAAATCATGTTGTATTTAATAGAACTTAAACCATTGATTTATATGGGTTTGACGTGCAAGCATGCCCAAAAACGTAACACACAAGTTGCAAATGTTCAAAATAATTAGGATTCATGGAAAAACTTCATTTTAAGACAACCCTATTGCTTTCCTACACTGTCTTCTTCATTTGAAATGGATTTCAAAACAAATACTCTAAAAATCATGCTGTATTTAATAGAACCCAAACCAATGATTTATATGGGTTTGACGTGCAAGCATGTCCAAAAACGTAACACAGAAGTTGCAAATGTTCAAAATAATTAGGATTCATGGAAAAACTTCATTTTAAGACAACCCTATTGCTTTCCTACACTGTCTTCTTCATTTGAAATGGATTTCAAAACAAATACTCTAAAAATCATGCTGTATTTAATAGAACCCAAACCAATGATTTATATGGGTTTGACGTGCAAGCATGTCCAAAAACGTAACACAGAAGTTGCAAATGTTCAAAATAATTAGGATTCATGGAAAAACTTCATTTTAAGACAACCCTATTGCTTTCCTACACTGTCTTCTTCATTTGAAATGGATTTCAAAACAAATACTCTAAAAATCATGTTGTATTTAATAGAACTTAAACCATTGATTTATATGGGTTTGACGTGCAAGCATGCCCAAAAACGTAACACACAAGTTGCAAATGTTCAAAATAATTAGGATTCATGGAAAAACTTCATTTTAAGACAACCCTATTGCTTTCCTACACTGTCTTCTTCATTTGAAATGGATTTCAAAACAAATACTCTAAAAATCATGCTGTATTTAATAGAACCCAAACCAATGATTTATATGGGTTTGACGTGCAAGCATGTCCAAAAACGTAACACACAAGTTGCAAATGTTCAAAATAATTAGGATTCATGGAAAAACTTCATTTTAAGACAACCCTATTGCTTTCCTACACTGTCTTCTTCATTTGAAATGGATTTCAAAACAAATACTCTCAAAATCATGCTGTATTTAATAGAACTTAAACCAATGATTTATATGGGTTTCACGTGCAAGCATACCCAAAAACGTAACACAGAAGTTGCAAATGTTCAAAATAATTAGGATTCATGGAAAAACTTCATTTTAAGACAACCCTATTGCTTTCCTACACTGTCTTCTTCATTTGAAATGGATTTCAAAACAAATACTCTAAAAATCATGCTGTATTTAATAGAACCCAAACCAATGATTTATATGGGTTTGACGTGCAAGCATGTCCAAAAATGTAACACAGAAGTTGCAAATGTTCAAAATAATTAGGATTCATGGAAAAACTTAATTTTAAGACAACCCTATTGCTTTCCTACACTGTCTTCTTCATTTGAAATGGATTTCAAAACAAATACTCTAAAAATCATGTTGTATTTAATAGAACTTAAACCATTGATTTATATGGGTTTGACGTGCAAGCATGCCCAAAAACGTAACACACAAGTTGCAAATGTTCAAAATAATTAGGATTCATGGAAAAACTTCATTTTAAGACAACCCTATTGCTTTCCTACACTGTCTTCTTCATTTGAAATGGATTTCAAAACAAATACTCTAAAAATCATGCTGTATTTAATAGAACCCAAACCAATGATTTATATGGGTTTGACGTGCAAGCATGTCCAAAAACGTAACACAGAAGTTGCAAATGTTCAAAATAATTAGGATTCATGGAAAAACTTCATTTTAAGACAACCCTATTGCTTTCCTACACTGTCTTCTTCATTTGAAATGGATTTCAAAACAAATACTCTAAAAATCATGTTGTATTTAATAGAACTTAAACCATTGATTTATATGGGTTTGACGTGCAAGCATGCCCAAAAACGTAACACACAAGTTGCAAATGTTCAAAATAATTAGGATTCATGGAAAAACTTCATTTTAAGACAACCCTATTGCTTTCCTACACTGTCTTCTTCATTTGAAATGGATTTCAAAACAAATACTCTCAAAATCATGCTGTATTTAATAGAACCCAAACCAATGATTTATATGGGTTTGACGTGCAAGCATGTCCAAAAACGTAACACAGAAGTTGCAAATGTTCAAAATAATTAGGATTCATGGAAAAACTTCATTTGAAGACAACCCTATTGCTTTCCTACACTGTCTTCTTCATTTGAAATGGATTTCAAAACAAATACTCTCAAAATCATGCTGTATTTAATAGAACTTAAACCAATGATTTATATGGGTTTGACGTGCAAGCATACCCAAAAACGTAACACAGAAGTTGCAAATGTTCAAAATAATTAGGATTCATGGAAAAACTTCATTTTAAGACAACCCTATTGCTTTCCTACACTGTCTTCTTCATTTGAAATGGATTTCAAAACAAATACTCTAAAAATCATGCTGTATTTAATAGAACCCAAACCAATGATTTATATGGGTTTGACGTGCAAGTATGTCCAAAAACGTAACACAGAAGTTGCAAATGTTCAAAATAATTAGGATTCATGGAAAAACTTCATTTTAAGACAACCCTATTGCTTTCCTACACTGTCTTCTTCATTTGAAATGGATTTCAAAACAAATACTCTAAAAATCATGTTGTATTTAATAGAACTTAAACCATTGATTTATATGGGTTTGACGTGCAAGCATGCCCAAAAACGTAACACACAAGTTGCAAATGTTCAAAATAATTAGGATTCATGGAAAAACTTCATTTTAAGACAACCCTATTGCTTTCCTACACTGTCTTCTTCATTTGAAATGGATTTCAAAACAAATACTCTAAAAATCATGCTGTATTTAATAGAACCCAAACCAATGATTTATATGGGTTTGACGTGCAAGCATGTCCAAAAATGTAACACAGAAGTTGCAAATGTTCAAAATAATTAGGATTCATGGAAAAACTTAATTTTAAGACAACCCTATTGCTTTCCTACACTGTCTTCTTCATTTGAAATGGATTTCAAAACAAATACTCTAAAAATCATGTTGTATTTAATAGAACTTAAACCATTGATTTATATGGGTTTGACGTGCAAGCATGCCCAAAAACGTAACACACAAGTTGCAAATGTTCAAAATAATTAGGATTCATGGAAAAACTTCATTTTAAGACAACCCTATTGCTTTCCTACACTGTCTTCTTCATTTGAAATGGATTTCAAAACAAATACTCTAAAAATCATGCTGTATTTAATAGAACCCAAACCAATGATTTATATGGGTTTGACGTGCAAGCATGTCCAAAAACGTAACACAGAAGTTGCAAATGTTCAAAATAATTAGGATTCATGGAAAAACTTCATTTTAAGACAACCCTATTGCTTTCCTACACTGTCTTCTTCATTTGAAATGGATTTCAAAACAAATACTCTAAAAATCATGTTGTATTTAATAGAACTTAAACCATTGATTTATATGGGTTTGACGTGCAAGCATGCCCAAAAACGTAACACACAAGTTGCAAATGTTCAAAATAATTAGGATTCATGGAAAAACTTCATTTTAAGACAACCCTATTGCTTTCCTACACTGTCTTCTTCATTTGAAATGGATTTCAAAACAAATACTCTCAAAATCATGCTGTATTTAATAGAACCCAAACCAATGATTTATATGGGTTTGACGTGCAAGCATGTCCAAAAACGTAACACAGAAGTTGCAAATGTTCAAAATAATTAGGATTCATGGAAAAACTTCATTTGAAGACAACCCTATTGCTTTCCTACACTGTCTTCTTCATTTGAAATGGATTTCAAAACAAATACTCTAAAAATCATGCTGTATTTAATAGAACCCAAACCAATGATTTATATGGGTTTGACGTGCAAGCATGTCCAAAAATGTAACACAGAAGTTGCAAATGTTCAAAATAATTAGGATTCATGGAAAAACTTAATTTTAAGACAACCCTATTGCTTTCCTACACTGTCTTCTTCATTTGAAATGGATTTCAAAACAAATACTCTAAAAATCATGTTGTATTTAATAGAACTTAAACCATTGATTTATATGGGTTTGACGTGCAAGCATGCCCAAAAACGTAACACACAAGTTGCAAATGTTCAAAATAATTAGGATTCATGGAAAAACTTCATTTTAAGACAACCCTATTGCTTTCCTACACTGTCTTCTTCATTTGAAATGGATTTCAAAACAAATACTCTCAAAATCATGCTGTATTTAATAGAACCCAAACCAATGATTTATATGGGTTTGACGTGCAAGCATGTCCAAAAACGTAACACAGAAGTTGCAAATGTTCAAAATAATTAGGATTCATGGAAAAACTTCATTTGAAGACAACCCTATTGCTTTCCTACACTGTCTTCTTCATTTGAAATGGATTTCAAAACAAATACTCTAAAAATCATGCTGTATTTAATAGAACCCAAACCAATGATTTATATGGGTTTGACGTGCAAGCATGTCCAAAAATGTAACACAGAAGTTGCAAATGTTCAAAATAATTAGGATTCATGGAAAAACTTAATTTTAAGACAACCCTATTGCTTTCCTACACTGTCTTCTTCATTTGAAATGGATTTCAAAACAAATACTCTAAAAATCATGTTGTATTTAATAGAACTTAAACCATTGATTTATATGGGTTTGACGTGCAAGCATGCCCAAAAACGTAACACACAAGTTGCAAATGTTCAAAATAATTAGGATTCATGGAAAAACTTCATTTTAAGACAACCCTATTGCTTTCCTACACTGTCTTCTTCATTTGAAATGGATTTCAAAACAAATACTCTAAAAATCATGCTGTATTTAATAGAACCCAAACCAATGATTTATATGGGTTTGACGTGCAAGCATGTCCAAAAACGTAACACAGAAGTTGCAAATGTTCAAAATAATTAGGATTCATGGAAAAACTTCATTTTAAGACAACCCTATTGCTTTCCTACACTGTCTTCTTCATTTGAAATGGATTTCAAAACAAATACTCTAAAAATCATGTTGTATTTAATAGAACTTAAACCATTGATTTATATGGGTTTGACGTGCAAGCATGCCCAAAAACGTAACACACAAGTTGCAAATGTTCAAAATAATTAGGATTCATGGAAAAACTTCATTTTAAGACAACCCTATTGCTTTCCTACACTGTCTTCTTCATTTGAAATGGATTTCAAAACAAATACTCTCAAAATCATGCTGTATTTAATAGAACCCAAACCAATGATTTATATGGGTTTGACGTGCAAGCATGTCCAAAAACGTAACACAGAAGTTGCAAATGTTCAAAATAATTAGGATTCATGGAAAAACTTCATTTGAAGACAACCCTATTGCTTTCCTACACTGTCTTCTTCATTTGAAATGGATTTCAAAACAAATACTCTAAAAATCATGCTGTATTTAATAGAACTTAAACCAATGATTTATATGGGTTTGACGTGCAAGCATACCCAAAAACGTAACACAGAAGTTGCAAATGTTCAAAATAATTAGGATTCATGGAAAAACTTCATTTTAAGACAACCCTATTGCTTTCCTACACTGTCTTCTTCATTTGAAATGGATTTCAAAACAAATACTCTAAAAATCATGCTGTATTTAATAGAACCCAAACCAATGATTTATATGGGTTTGACGTGCAAGTATGTCCAAAAACGTAACACAGAAGTTGCAAATGTTCAAAATAATTAGGATTCATGGAAAAACTTCATTTTAAGACAACCCTATTGCTTTCCTACACTGTCTTCTTCATTTGAAATGGATTTCAAAACAAATACTCTAAAAATCATGTTGTATTTAATAGAACTTAAACCATTGATTTATATGGGTTTGACGTGCAAGCATGCCCAAAAACGTAACACACAAGTTGCAAATGTTCAAAATAATTAGGATTCATGGAAAAACTTCATTTTAAGACAACCCTATTGCTTTCCTACACTGTCTTCTTCATTTGAAATGGATTTCAAAACAAATACTCTAAAAATCATGTTGTATTTAATAGAACTTAAACCATTGATTTATATGGGTTTGACGTGCAAGCATGCCCAAAAACGTAACACACAAGTTGCAAATGTTCAAAATAATTAGGATTCATGGAAAAACTTCATTTTAAGACAACCCTATTGCTTTCCTACACTGTCTTCTTCATTTGAAATGGATTTCAAAACAAATACTCTAAAAATCATGTTGTATTTAATAGAACTTAAATTATTGATTTATATGGGTTTGACGTGCAAGCATGCCCAAAAACGTAACACACAAGTTGCAAATGTTCAAAATAATTAGGATTCATGGAAAAACTTCATTTTAAGACAACCCTATTGCTTTCCTACACTGTCTTCTTCATTTGAAATGGATTTCAAAACAAATACTCTAAAAATCATGCTGTATTTAATAGAACCCAAACCAATGATTTATATGGGTTTGACGTGCAAGCATGTCCAAAAACGTAACACACAAGTTGCAAATGTTCAAAATAATTAGGATTCATGGAAAAACTTCATTTTAAGACAACCCTATTGCTTTCCTACACTGTCTTCTTCATTTGAAATGGATTTCAAAACAAATACTCTAAAAATCATGTTGTATTTAATAGAACCCAAACCAATGATTTATATGGGTTTGACGTGCAAGTATGTCCAAAAACGTAACACAGAAGTTGCAAATGTTCAAAATAATTAGGATTCATGGAAAAACTTCATTTTAAGACAACCCTATTGCTTTCCTACACTGTCTTCTTCATTTGAAATGGATTTCAAAACAAATACTCTAAAAATCATGTTGTATTTAATAGAACTTAAACCATTGATTTATATGGGTTTGACGTGCAAGCATGCCCAAAAACGTAACACACAAGTTGCAAATGTTCAAAATAATTAGGATTCATGGAAAAACTTCATTTTAAGACAACCCTATTGCTTTCCTACACTGTCTTCTTCATTTGAAATGGATTTCAAAACAAATACTCTAAAAATCATGTTGTATTTAATAGAACTTAAACCATTGATTTATATGGGTTTGACGTGCAAGCATGCCCAAAAACGTAACACACAAGTTGCAAATGTTCAAAATAATTAGGATTCATGGAAAAACTTCATTTTAAGACAACCCTATTGCTTTCCTACACTGTCTTCTTCATTTGAAATGGATTTCAAAACAAATACTCTAAAAATCATGTTGTATTTAATAGAACTTAAATTATTGATTTATATGGGTTTGACGTGCAAGCATGCCCAAAAACGTAACACACAAGTTGCAAATGTTCAAAATAATTAGGATTCATGGAAAAACTTCATTTTAAGACAACCCTATTGCTTTCCTACACTGTCTTCTTCATTTGAAATGGATTTCAAAACAAATACTCTAAAAATCATGTTGTATTTAATAGAACTTAAACCATTGATTTATATGGGTTTGACGTGCAAGCATGCCCAAAAACGTAACACAGAAGTTGCAAATGTTCAAAATAATTAGGATTCATGGAAAAACTTCATTTTAAGACAACCCTATTGCTTTCCTACACTGTCTTCTTCATTTGAAATGGATTTCAAAACAAATACTCTAAAAATCATGCTGTATTTAATAGAACCCAAACCAATGATTTATATGGGTTTGACGTGCAAGCATGTCCAAAAACGTAACACAGAAGTTGCAAATGTTCAAAATAATTAGGATTCATGGAAAAACTTCATTTTAAGACAACCCTATTGCTTTCCTACACTGTCTTCTTCATTTGAAATGGATTTCAAAACAAATACTCTAAAAATCATGTTGTATTTAATAGAACTTAAACCATTGATTTATATGGGTTTGACGTGCAAGCATGCCCAAAAACGTAACACACAAGTTGCAAATGTTCAAAATAATTAGGATTCATGGAAAAACTTCATTTTAAGACAACCCTATTGCTTTCCTACACTGTCTTCTTCATTTGAAATGGATTTCAAAACAAATACTCTAAAAATCATGTTGTATTTAATAGAACTTAAACCATTGATTTATATGGGTTTGACGTGCAAGCATGCCCAAAAACGTAACACACAAGTTGCAAATGTTCAAAATAATTAGGATTCATGGAAAAACTTCATTTTAAGACAACCCTATTGCTTTCCTACACTGTCTTCTTCATTTGAAATGGATTTCAAAACAAATACTCTAAAAATCATGTTGTATTTAATAGAACTTAAATTATTGATTTATATGGGTTTGACGTGCAAGCATGCCCAAAAACGTAACACACAAGTTGCAAATGTTCAAAATAATTAGGATTCATGGAAAAACTTCATTTTAAGACAACCCTATTGCTTTCCTACACTGTCTTCTTCATTTGAAATGGATTTCAAAACAAATACTCTAAAAATCATGTTGTATTTAATAGAACTTAAACCATTGATTTATATGGGTTTGACGTGCAAGCATGCCCAAAAACGTAACACAGAAGTTGCAAATGTTCAAAATAATTAGGATTCATGGAAAAACTTCATTTTAAGACAACCCTATTGCTTTCCTACACTGTCTTCTTCATTTGAAATGGATTTCAAAACAAATACTCTAAAAATCATGCTGTATTTAATAGAACCCAAACCAATGATTTATATGGGTTTGACGTGCAAGCATGTCCAAAAACGTAACACAGAAGTTGCAAATGTTCAAAATAATTAGGATTCATGGAAAAACTTCATTTTAAGACAACCCTATTGCTTTCCTACACTGTCTTCTTCATTTGAAATGGATTTCAAAACAAATACTCTAAAAATCATGTTGTATTTAATAGAACTTAAACCATTGATTTATATGGGTTTGACGTGCAAGCATGCCCAAAAACGTAACACACAAGTTGCAAATGTTCAAAATAATTAGGATTCATGGAAAAACTTCATTTTAAGACAACCCTATTGCTTTCCTACACTGTCTTCTTCATTTGAAATGGATTTCAAAACAAATACTCTAAAAATCATGTTGTATTTAATAGAACTTAAACCATTGATTTATATGGGTTTGACGTGCAAGCATGCCCAAAAACGTAACACACAAGTTGCAAATGTTCAAAATAATTAGGATTCATGGAAAAACTTCATTTTAAGACAACCCTATTGCTTTCCTACACTGTCTTCTTCATTTGAAATGGATTTCAAAACAAATACTCTAAAAATCATGTTGTATTTAATAGAACTTAAATTATTGATTTATATGGGTTTGACGTGCAAGCATGCCCAAAAACGTAACACACAAGTTGCAAATGTTCAAAATAATTAGGATTCATGGAAAAACTTCATTTTAAGACAACCCTATTGCTTTCCTACACTGTCTTCTTCATTTGAAATGGATTTCAAAACAAATACTCTAAAAATCATGTTGTATTTAATAGAACTTAAACCATTGATTTATATGGGTTTGACGTGCAAGCATGCCCAAAAACGTAACACAGAAGTTGCAAATGTTCAAAATAATTAGGATTCATGGAAAAACTTCATTTTAAGACAACCCTATTGCTTTCCTACACTGTCTTCTTCATTTGAAATGGATTTCAAAACAAATACTCTAAAAATCATGCTGTATTTAATAGAACCCAAACCAATGATTTATATGGGTTTGACGTGCAAGCATGTCCAAAAACGTAACACAGAAGTTGCAAATGTTCAAAATAATTAGGATTCATGGAAAAACTTCATTTTAAGACAACCCTATTGCTTTCCTACACTGTCTTCTTCATTTGAAATGGATTTCAAAACAAATACTCTAAAAATCATGTTGTATTTAATAGAACTTAAACCATTGATTTATATGGGTTTGACGTGCAAGCATGCCCAAAAACGTAACACACAAGTTGCAAATGTTCAAAATAATTAGGATTCATGGAAAAACTTCATTTTAAGACAACCCTATTGCTTTCCTACACTGTCTTCTTCATTTGAAATGGATTTCAAAACAAATACTCTAAAAATCATGTTGTATTTAATAGAACTTAAACCATTGATTTATATGGGTTTGACGTGCAAGCATGCCCAAAAACGTAACACACAAGTTGCAAATGTTCAAAATAATTAGGATTCATGGAAAAACTTCATTTTAAGACAACCCTATTGCTTTCCTACACTGTCTTCTTCATTTGAAATGGATTTCAAAACAAATACTCTAAAAATCATGTTGTATTTAATAGAACTTAAACCATTGATTTATATGGGTTTGACGTGCAAGCATGCCCAAAAACGTAACACACAAGTTGCAAATGTTCAAAATAATTAGGATTCATGGAAAAACTTCATTTTAAGACAACCCTATTGCTTTCCTACACTGTCTTCTTCATTTGAAATGGATTTCAAAACAAATACTCTAAAAATCATGTTGTATTTAATAGAACTTAAACCATTGATTTATATGGGTTTGACGTGCAAGCATGCCCAAAAACGTAACACAGAAGTTGCAAATGTTCAAAATAATTAGGATTCATGGAAAAACTTCATTTTAAGACAACCCTATTGCTTTCCTACACTGTCTTCTTCATTTGAAATGGATTTCAAAACAAATACTCTAAAAATCATGCTGTATTTAATAGAACCCAAACCAATGATTTATATGGGTTTGACGTGCAAGCATGTCCAAAAACGTAACACAGAAGTTGCAAATGTTCAAAATAATTAGGATTCATGGAAAAACTTCATTTTAAGACAACCCTATTGCTTTCCTACACTGTCTTCTTCATTTGAAATGGATTTCAAAACAAATACTCTAAAAATCATGTTGTATTTAATAGAACTTAAATTATTGATTTATATGGGTTTGACGTGCAAGCATGCCCAAAAACGTAACACACAAGTTGCAAATGTTCAAAATAATTAGGATTCATGGAAAAACTTCATTTTAAGACAACCCTATTGCTTTCCTACACTGTCTTCTTCATTTGAAATGGATTTCAAAACAAATACTCTAAAAATCATGTTGTATTTAATAGAACTTAAACCATTGATTTATATGGGTTTGACGTGCAAGCATGCCCAAAAACGTAACACAGAAGTTGCAAATGTTCAAAATAATTAGGATTCATGGAAAAACTTCATTTTAAGACAACCCTATTGCTTTCCTACACTGTCTTCTTCATTTGAAATGGATTTCAAAACAAATACTCTAAAAATCATGCTGTATTTAATAGAACCCAAACCAATGATTTATATGGGTTTGACGTGCAAGCATGTCCAAAAACGTAACACAGAAGTTGCAAATGTTCAAAATAATTAGGATTCATGGAAAAACTTCATTTTAAGACAACCCTATTGCTTTCCTACACTGTCTTCTTCATTTGAAATGGATTTCAAAACAAATACTCTAAAAATCATGCTGTATTTAATAGAACTTAAACCAATGATTTATATGGGTTTGACGTGCAAGCATGCCCAAAATTGTAACACAGAAGTTGCAAATGTTCAAAATAATTAGGATTCATGGAAAAACTTCATTTTAAGACAACCCTATTGCTTTCCTACACTGTCTTCTTCATTTGAAATGGATTTCAAAACAAATACTCTAAAAATCATGCTGTATTTAATAGAACCTAAACCAATGATTTATATGGGTTTGACGTGCAAGTATGTCCAAAAACGTAACACAGAAGTTGCAAATGTTCAAAATAATTAGGATTCATGGAAAAACTTCATTTTAAGACAACCCTATTGCTTTCCTACACTGTCTTCTTCATTTGAAATGGATTTCAAAACAAATACTCTAAAAATCATGCTGTATTTAATAGAACCCAAACCAATGATTTATATGGGTTTGACGTGCAAGCATGTCCAAAAACGTAACACAGAAGTTGCAAATGTTCAAAATAATTAGGATTCATGGAAAAACTTCATTTTAAGACAACCCTATTGCTTTCCTACACTGTCTTCTTCATTTGAAATGGATTTCAAAACAAATACTCTAAAAATCATGTTGTATTTAATAGAACTTAAACCATTGATTTATATGGGTTTGACGTGCAAGCATGCCCAAAAACGTAACACACAAGTTGCAAATGTTCAAAATAATTAGGATTCATGGAAAAACTTCATTTTAAGACAACCCTATTGCTTTCCTACACTGTCTTCTTCATTTGAAATGGATTTCAAAACAAATACTCTAAAAATCATGCTGTATTTAATAGAACCCAAACCAATGATTTATATGGGTTTGACGTGCAAGCATGCCCAAAAACGTAACACAGAAGTTGCAAATGTTCAAAATAATTAGGATTCATGGAAAAACTTCATTTTAAGACAACCCTATTGCTTTCCTACACTGTCTTCTTCATTTGAAATGGATTTCAAAACAAATACTCTAAAAATCATGCTGTATTTAATAGAACCTAAACCAATGATTTATATGGGTTTGACGTGCAAGTATGTCCAAAAACGTAACACAGAAGTTGCAAATGTTCAAAATAATTAGGATTCATGGAAAAACTTCATTTTAAGACAACCCTATTGCTTTCCTACACTGTCTTCTTCATTTGAAATGGATTTCAAAACAAATACTCTAAAAATCATGTTGTATTTAATAGAACTTAAACCATTGATTTATATGGGTTTGACGTGCAAGCATGCCCAAAAACGTAACACACAAGTTGCAAATGTTCAAAATAATTAGGATTCATGGAAAAACTTCATTTTAAGACAACCCTATTGCTTTCCTACACTGTCTTCTTCATTTGAAATGGATTTCAAAACAAATACTCTAAAAATCATGTTGTATTTAATAGAACTTAAACCATTGATTTATATGGGTTTGACGTGCAAGCATGCCCCAAAACGTAACACACAAGTTGCAAATGTTCAAAATAATTAGGATTCATGGAAAAACTTCATTTTAAGACAACCCTATTGCTTTCCTACACTGTCTTCTTCATTTGAAATGGATTTCAAAACAAATACTCTAAAAATCATGCTGTATTTAATAGAACTTAAACCAATGATTTATATGGGTTTGACGTGCAAGCATGCCCAAAATTGTAACACAGAAGTTGCAAATGTTCAAAATAATTAGGATTCATGGAAAAACTTCATTTTAAGACAACCCTATTGCTTTCCTACACTGTCTTCTTCATTTGAAATGGATTTCAAAACAAATACTCTAAAAATCATGCTGTATTTAATAGAACCTAAACCAATGATTTATATGGGTTTGACGTGCAAGTATGTCCAAAAACGTAACACAGAAGTTGCAAATGTTCAAAATAATTAGGATTCATGGAAAAACTTCATTTTAAGACAACCCTATTGCTTTCCTACACTGTCTTCTTCATTTGAAATGGATTTCAAAACAAATACTCTAAAAATCATGCTGTATTTAATAGAACCCAAACCAATGATTTATATGGGTTTGACGTGCAAGCATGTCCAAAAACGTAACACAGAAGTTGCAAATGTTCAAAATAATTAGGATTCATGGAAAAACTTCATTTTAAGACAACCCTATTGCTTTCCTACACTGTCTTCTTCATTTGAAATGGATTTCAAAACAAATACTCTAAAAATCATGCTGTATTTAATAGAACTTAAACCATTGATTTATATGGGTTTGACGTGCAAGCATGCCCAAAAACGTAACACACAAGTTGCAAATGTTCAAAATAATTAGGATTCATGGAAAAACTTCATTTTAAGACAACCCTATTGCTTTCCTACACTGTCTTCTTCATTTGAAATGGATTTCAAAACAAATACTCTAAAAATCATGCTGTATTTAATAGAACCCAAACCAATGATTTATATGGGTTTGACGTGCAAGCATGCCCAAAAACGTAACACAGAAGTTGCAAATGTTCAAAATAATTAGGATTCATGGAAAAACTTCATTTTAAGACAACCCTATTGCTTTCCTACACTGTCTTCTTCATTTGAAATGGATTTCAAAACAAATACTCTAAAAATCATGCTGTATTTAATAGAACCTAAACCAATGATTTATATGGGTTTGACGTGCAAGTATGTCCAAAAACGTAACACAGAAGTTGCAAATGTTCAAAATAATTAGGATTCATGGAAAAACTTCATTTTAAGACAACCCTATTGCTTTCCTACACTGTCTTCTTCATTTGAAATGGATTTCAAAACAAATACTCTAAAAATCATGTTGTATTTAATAGAACTTAAACCATTGATTTATATGGGTTTGACGTGCAAGCATGCCCAAAAACGTAACACACAAGTTGCAAATGTTCAAAATAATTAGGATTCATGGAAAAACTTCATTTTAAGACAACCCTATTGCTTTCCTACACTGTCTTCTTCATTTGAAATGGATTTCAAAACAAATACTCTAAAAATCATGTTGTATTTAATAGAACTTAAACCATTGATTTATATGGGTTTGACGTGCAAGCATGCCCCAAAACGTAACACACAAGTTGCAAATGTTCAAAATAATTAGGATTCATGGAAAAACTTCATTTTAAGACAACCCTATTGCTTTCCTACACTGTCTTCTTCATTTGAAATGGATTTCAAAACAAATACTCTAAAAATCATGCTGTATTTAATAGAACCCAAACCAATGATTTATATGGGTTTGACGTGCAAGCATGTCCAAAAACGTAACACAGAAGTTGCAAATGTTCAAAATAATTAGGATTCATGGAAAAACTTCATTTTAAGACAACCCTATTGCTTTCCTACACTGTCTTCTTCATTTGAAATGGATTTCAAAACAAATACTCTAAAAATCATGTTGTATTTAATAGAACTTAAACCATTGATTTATATGGGTTTGACGTGCAAGCATGCCCAAAAACGTAACACAGAAGTTGCAAATGTTCACAATAATTAGGATTCATGGAAAAACTTCATTTTAAGACAACCCTATTGCTTTCCTACACTGTCTTCTTCATTTGAAATGGATTTCAAAACAAATACTCTAAAAATCATGCTGTATTTAATAGAACCCAAACCAATGATTTATATGGGTTTGACGTGCAAGCATGTCCAAAAACGTAACACAGAAGTTGCAAATGTTCAAAATAATTAGGATTCATGGAAAAACTTCATTTTAAGACAACCCTATTGCTTTCCTACACTGTCTTCTTCATTTGAAATGGATTTCAAAACAAATACTCTCAAAATCATGCTGTATTTCATAGAACTTAAACCATTGATTTATATGGGTTTGACGTGCAAGCATGCCCAAAAACGTAACACACAAGTTGCAAATGTTCAAAATAATTAGGATTCATGGAAAAACTTCATTTTAAGACAACCCTATTGCTTTCCTACACTGTCTTCTTCATTTGAAATGGATTTCAAAACAAATACTCTAAAAATCATGCTGTATTTAATAGAACCCAAACCAATGATTTATATGGGTTTGACGTGCAAGCATGTCCAAAAACGTAACACACAAGTTGCAAATGTTCAAAATAATTAGGATTCATGGAAAAACTTCATTTTAAGACAACCCTATTGCTTTCCTACACTGTCTTCTTCATTTGAAATGGATTTCAAAACAAATACTCTAAAAATCATGCTGTATTTAATAGAACCCAAACCAATGATTTATATGGGTTTGACGTGCAAGCATGTCCAAAAACGTAACACACAAGTTGCAAATGTTCAAAATAATTAGGATTCATGGAAAAACTTCATTTTAAGACAACCCTATTGCTTTCCTACACTGTCTTCTTCATTTGAAATGGATTTCAAAACAAATACTCTAAAAATCATGCTGTATTTAATAGAACCCAAACCAATGATTTATATGGGTTTGACGTGCAAGCATGTCCAAAAACGTAACACAGAAGTTGCAAATGTTCAAAATAATTAGGATTCATGGAAAAACTTCATTTTAAGACAACCCTATTGCTTTCCTACACTGTCTTCTTCATTTGAAATGGATTTCAAAACAAATACTCTCAAAATCATGCTGTATTTAATAGAACTTAAACCAATGATTTATATGGGTTTGACGTGCAAGCATACCCAAAAACGTAACACAGAAGTTGCAAATGTTCAAAATAATTAGGATTCATGGAAAAACTTCATTTTAAGACAACCCTATTGCTTTCCTACACTGTCTTCTTCATTTGAAATGGATTTCAAAACAAATACTCTAAAAATCATGCTGTATTTAATAGAACCCAAACCAATGATTTATATGGGTTTGACGTGCAAGCATGTCCAAAAACGTAACACACAAGTTGCAAATGTTCAAAATAATTAGGATTCATGGAAAAACTTCATTTTAAGACAACCCTATTGCTTTCCTACACTGTCTTCTTCATTTGAAATGGATTTCAAAACAAATACTCTCAAAATCATGCTGTATTTCATAGAACTTAAACCATTGATTTATATGGGTTTGACGTGCAAGCATGCCCAAAAACGTAACACACAAGTTGCAAATGTTCAAAATAATTAGGATTCATGGAAAAACTTCATTTTAAGACAACCCTATTGCTTTCCTACACTGTCTTCTTCATTTGAAATGGATTTCAAAACAAATACTCTCAAAATCATGCTGTATTTCATAGAACTTAAACCATTGATTTATATGGGTTTGACGTGCAAGCATGTCCAAAAACGTAACACACAAGTTGCAAATGTTCACAATAATTAGGATTCATGGAAAAACTTCATTTTAAGACAACCCTATTGCTTTCCTACACTGTCTTCTTCATTTGAAATGGATTTCAAAACAAATACTCTAAAAATCATGCTGTATTTAATAGAACCCAAACCAATGATTTATATGGGTTTGACGTGCAAGCATGTCCAAAAACGTAACACACAATTTGCAAATGTTCAAAATAATTAGGATTCATGGAAAAACTTCATTTTAAGACAACCCTATTGCTTTCCTACACTGTCTTCTTCATTTGAAATGGATTTCAAAACAAATACTCTAAAAATCATGCTGTATTTAATAGAACCCAAACCAATGATTTATATGGGTTTGACGTGCAAGCATGTCCAAAAACGTAACACACAAGTTGCAAATGTTCACAATAATTAGGATTCATGGAAAAACTTCATTTTAAGACAACCCTATTGCTTTCCTACACTGTCTTCTTCATTTGAAATGGATTTCAAAACAAATACTCTCAAAATCATGCTGTATTTCATAGAACTTAAACCATTGATTTATATGGGTTTGACGTGCAAGCATGTCCAAAAACGTAACACACAAGTTGCAAATGTTCAAAATAATTAGGATTCATGGAAAAACTTCATTTTAAGACAACCCTATTGCTTTCCTACACTGTCTTCTTCATTTGAAATGGATTTCAAAACAAATACTCTAAAAATCATGCTGTATTTAATAGAACCCAAACCAATGATTTATATGGGTTTGACGTGCAAGCATGTCCAAAAACGTAACACACAATTTGCAAATGTTCACAATAATTAGGATTCATGGAAAAACTTCATTTTAAGACAACCCTATTGCTTTCCTACACTGTCTTCTTCATTTGAAATGGATTTCAAAACAAATACTCTAAAAATCATGTTGTATTTAATAGAACTTAAACCATTGATTTATATGGGTTTGACGTGCAAGCATGCCCAAAAACGTAACACACAAGTTGCAAATGTTCAAAATAATTAGGATTCATGGAAAAACTTCATTTTAAGACAACCCTATTGCTTTCCTACACTGTCTTCTTCATTTGAAATGGATTTCAAAACAAATACTCTAAAAATCATGTTGTATTTAATAGAACTTAAACCATTGATTTATATGGGTTTGACGTGCAAGCATGCCCCAAAACGTAACACAGAAGTTGCAAATGTTCAAAATAATTAGGATTCATGGAAAAACTTAATTTTAAGACAACCCTATTGCTTTCCTACACTGTCTTCTTCATTTGAAATGGATTTCAAAACAAATACTCTAAAAATCATGCTGTATTTAATAGAACCCAAACCAATGATTTATATGGGTTTGACGTGCAAGCATGTCCAAAAACGTAACACACAAGTTGCAAATGTTCAAAATAATTAGGATTCATGGAAAAACTTCATTTTAAGACAACCCTATTGCTTTCCTACACTGTCTTCTTCATTTGAAATGGATTTCAAAACAAATACTCTAAAAATCATGTTGTATTTAATAGAACTTAAACCATTGATTTATATGGGTTTGACGTGCAAGCATGCCCAAAAACGTAACACACAAGTTGCAAATGTTCAAAATAATTAGGATTCATGGAAAAACTTCATTTTAAGACAACCCTATTGCTTTCCTACACTGTCTTCTTCATTTGAAATGGATTTCAAAACAAATACTCTAAAAATCATGCTGTATTTAATAGAACCCAAACCAATGATTTATATGGGTTTGACGTGCAAGCATGTCCAAAAACGTAACACACAATTTGCAAATGTTCACAATAATTAGGATTCATGGAAAAACTTCATTTTAAGACAACCCTATTGCTTTCCTACACTGTCTTCTTCATTTGAAATGGATTTCAAAACAAATACTCTAAAAATCATGTTGTATTTAATAGAACTTAAACCATTGATTTATATGGGTTTGACGTGCAAGCATGCCCAAAAACGTAACACACAAGTTGCAAATGTTCAAAATAATTAGGATTCATGGAAAAACTTCATTTTAAGACAACCCTATTGCTTTCCTACACTGTCTTCTTCATTTGAAATGGATTTCAAAACAAATACTCTAAAAATCATGTTGTATTTAATAGAACTTAAACCATTGATTTATATGGGTTTGACGTGCAAGCATGCCCCAAAACGTAACACAGAAGTTGCAAATGTTCAAAATAATTAGGATTCATGGAAAAACTTAATTTTAAGACAACCCTATTGCTTTCCTACACTGTCTTCTTCATTTGAAATGGATTTCAAAACAAATACTCTAAAAATCATGCTGTATTTAATAGAACCCAAACCAATGATTTATATGGGTTTGACGTGCAAGCATGTCCAAAAACGTAACACACAAGTTGCAAATGTTCAAAATAATTAGGATTCATGGAAAAACTTCATTTTAAGACAACCCTATTGCTTTCCTACACTGTCTTCTTCATTTGAAATGGATTTCAAAACAAATACTCTAAAAATCATGTTGTATTTAATAGAACTTAAACCATTGATTTATATGGGTTTGACGTGCAAGCATGCCCAAAAACGTAACACAGAAGTTGCAAATGTTCACAATAATTAGGATTCATGGAAAAACTTCATTTTAAGACAACCCTATTGCTTTCCTACACTGTCTTCTTCATTTGAAATGGATTTCAAAACAAATACTCTAAAAATCATGCTGTATTTAATAGAACCCAAACCAATGATTTATATGGGTTTGACGTGCAAGCATGCCCAAAAACGTAACACAGAAGTTGCAAATGTTCAAAATAATTAGGATTCATGGAAAAACTTAATTTTAAGACAACCCTATTGCTTTCCTACACTGTCTTCTTCATTTGAAATGGATTTCAAAACAAATACTCTCAAAATCATGCTGTATTTAATAGAACTTAAACCAATGATTTATATGGGTTTGACGTGCAAGCATACCCAAAAACGTAACACAGAAGTTGCAAATGTTCAAAATAATTAGGATTCATGGAAAAACTTCATTTTAAGACAACCCTATTGCTTTCCTACACTGTCTTCTTCATTTGAAATGGATTTCAAAACAAATACTCTAAAAATCATGCTGTATTTAATAGAACCCAAACCAATGATTTATATGGGTTTGACGTGCAAGCATGTCCAAAAACGTAACACACAAGTTGCAAATGTTCAAAATAATTAGGATTCATGGAAAAACTTCATTTTAAGACAACCCTATTGCTTTCCTACACTGTCTTCTTCATTTGAAATGGATTTCAAAACAAATACTCTCAAAATCATGCTGTATTTCATAGAACTTAAACCATTGATTTATATGGGTTTGACGTGCAAGCATGCCCCAAAACGTAACACAGAAGTTGCAAATGTTCAAAATAATTAGGATTCATGGAAAAACTTCATTTTAAGACAACCCTATTGCTTTCCTACACTGTCTTCTTCATTTGAAATGGATTTCAAAACAAATACTCTCAAAATCATGCTGTATTTAATAGAACCCAAACCAATGATTTATATGGGTTTGACGTGCAAGCATGTCCAAAAACGTAACACAGAAGTTGCAAATGTTCAAAATAATTAGGATTCATGGAAAAACTTCATTTTAAGACAACCCTATTGCTTTCCTACACTGTCTTCTTCATTTGAAATGGATTTCAAAACAAATACTCTAAAAATCATGTTGTATTTAATAGAACTTAAACCATTGATTTATATGGGTTTGACGTGCAAGCATGCCCAAAAACGTAACACAGAAGTTGCAAATGTTCACAATAATTAGGATTCATGGAAAAACTTCATTTTAAGACAACCCTATTGCTTTCCTACACTGTCTTCTTCATTTGAAATGGATTTCAAAACAAATACTCTAAAAATCATGCTGTATTTAATAGAACCCAAACCAATGATTTATATGGGTTTGACGTGCAAGCATGCCCAAAAACGTAACACAGAAGTTGCAAATGTTCAAAATAATTAGGATTCATGGAAAAACTTAATTTTAAGACAACCCTATTGCTTTCCTACACTGTCTTCTTCATTTGAAATGGATTTCAAAACAAATACTCTCAAAATCATGCTGTATTTAATAGAACTTAAACCAATGATTTATATGGGTTTGACGTGCAAGCATACCCAAAAACGTAACACAGAAGTTGCAAATGTTCAAAATAATTAGGATTCATGGAAAAACTTCATTTTAAGACAACCCTATTGCTTTCCTACACTGTCTTCTTCATTTGAAATGGATTTCAAAACAAATACTCTAAAAATCATGCTGTATTTAATAGAACCCAAACCAATGATTTATATGGGTTTGACGTGCAAGCATGTCCAAAAACGTAACACAGAAGTTGCAAATGTTCAAAATAATTAGGATTCATGGAAAAACTTCATTTTAAGACAACCCTATTGCTTTCCTACACTGTCTTCTTCATTTGAAATGGATTTCAAAACAAATACTCTCAAAATCATGCTGTATTTCATAGAACTTAAACCATTGATTTATATGGGTTTGACGTGCAAGCATGCCCAAAAACGTAACACACAAGTTGCAAATGTTCAAAATAATTAGGATTCATGGAAAAACTTCATTTTAAGACAACCCTATTGCTTTCCTACACTGTCTTCTTCATTTGAAATGGATTTCAAAACAAATACTCTAAAAATCATGCTGTATTTAATAGAACCCAAACCAATGATTTATATGGGTTTGACGTGCAAGCATGTCCAAAAACGTAACACACAAGTTGCAAATGTTCAAAATAATTAGGATTCATGGAAAAACTTCATTTGAAGACAACCCTATTGCTTTCCTACACTGTCTTCTTCATTTGAAATGGATTTCAAAACAAATACTCTAAAAATCATGCTGTATTTAATAGAACCCAAACCAATGATTTATATGGGTTTGACGTGCAAGCATGTCCAAAAACGTAACACACAAGTTGCAAATGTTCAAAATAATTAGGATTCATGGAAAAACTTCATTTTAAGACAACCCTATTGCTTTCCTACACTGTCTTCTTCATTTGAAATGGATTTCAAAACAAATACTCTAAAAATCATGCTGTATTTAATAGAACCCAAACCAATGATTTATATGGGTTTGACGTGCAAGCATGCCCAAAAACGTAACACAGAAGTTGCAAATGTTCAAAATAATTAGGATTCATGGAAAAACTTCATTTTAAGACAACCCTATTGCTTTCCTACACTGTCTTCTTCATTTGAAATGGATTTCAAAACAAATACTCTAAAAATCATGCTGTATTTAATAGAACCCAAACCAATGATTTATATGGGTTTGACGTGCAAGCATGTCCAAAAACGTAACACACAAGTTGCAAATGTTCAAAATAATTAGGATTCATGGAAAAACTTCATTTTAAGACAACCCTATTGCTTTCCTACACTGTCTTCTTCATTTGAAATGGATTTCAAAACAAATACTCTCAAAATCATGCTGTATTTCATAGAACTTAAACCATTGATTTATATGGGTTTGACGTGCAAGCATGCCCAAAAACGTAACACACAAGTTGCAAATGTTCAAAATAATTAGGATTCATGGAAAAACTTCATTTTAAGACAACCCTATTGCTTTCCTACACTGTCTTCTTCATTTGAAATGGATTTCAAAACAAATACTCTCAAAATCATGCTGTATTTCATAGAACTTAAACCATTGATTTATATGGGTTTGACGTGCAAGCATGTCCAAAAACGTAACACACAAGTTGCAAATGTTCAAAATAATTAGGATTCATGGAAAAACTTCATTTTAAGACAACCCTATTGCTTTCCTACACTGTCTTCTTCATTTGAAATGGATTTCAAAACAAATACTCTAAAAATCATGCTGTATTTAATAGAACCCAAACCAATGATTTATATGGGTTTGACGTGCAAGCATGTCCAAAAACGTAACACACAAGTTGCAAATGTTCAAAATAATTAGGATTCATGGAAAAACTTCATTTGAAGACAACCCTATTGCTTTCCTACACTGTCTTCTTCATTTGAAATGGATTTCAAAACAAATACTCTCAAAATCATGCTGTATTTAATAGAACATAAACCATTGATTTATATGGGTTTGACGTGCAAGCATGCCCAAAAACGTAACACACAAGTTGCAAATGTTCAAAATAATTAGGATTCATGGAAAAACTTAATTTTAAGACAACCCTATTGCTTTCCTACACTGTCTTCTTCATTTGAAATGGATTTCAAAACAAATACTCTAAAAATCATGCTGTATTTAATAGAACCCAAACCAATAAATTATATGGGTTTGACGTGCAAGCATGCCCAAAAACGTAACACAGAAGTTGCAAATGTTCAAAATAATTAGGATTCATGGAAAAACTTCATTTTAAGACAACCCTATTGCTTTCCTACACTGTCTTCTTCATTTGAAATGGATTTCAAAACAAATACTATAAAAATCATGCTGTATTTAATAGAACTTAAACCAATGATTAATATGGGTTTGACGTGCAAGCATACCCAAAAACGTAACACACAAGTTGCAAATGTTCAAAATAATTAGGATTCATGGAAAAACTTAATTTTAAGACAACCCTATTGCTTTCCTACACTGTCTTCTTCATTTGAAATGGATTTCAAAACAAATACTCTAAAAGTCATGCTGTATTTAATAGAACCCAAACCAATAAATTATATGGGTTTGACCTGCAAGCATGCCCCAAAACGTAACACACAAGTTGCAAATGTTCAAAATAATTAGGATTCATGGAAAAACTTCATTTTAAGACAACCCTATTGCTTTCCTACACTGTCTTCTTCATTTGAAATGGATTTCAAAACAAATACTCTAAAAGTCATGCTGTATTTAATAGAACCCAAACCAATAAATTATATGGGTTTGACCTGCAAGCATGCCCAAAAACGTAACACACAAGTTGCAAATGTTCAAAATAATTAGGATTCATGGAAAAACTTCATTTTAAGACAACCCTATTGCTTTCCTACACTGTCTTCTTCATTTGAAATGGATTTCAAAACAAATACTCTAAAAATCATGCTGTATTTAATAGAACATAAACCATTGATTTATATGGGTTTGACGTGCAAGCATGCCCAAAAACGTAACACACAAGTTGCAAATGTTCAAAATAATTAGGATTCATGGAAAAACTTAATTTTAAGACAACCCTATTGCTTTCCTACACTGTCTTCTTCATTTGAAATGGATTTCAAAACAAATACTCTAAAAATCATGCTGTATTTAATAGAACCCAAACCAATAAATTATATGGGTTTGACGTGCAAGCATGCCCAAAAACGTAACACAGAAGTTGCAAATGTTCAAAATAATTAGGATTCATGGAAAAACTTCATTTTAAGACAACCCTATTGCTTTCCTACACTGTCTTCTTCATTTGAAATGGATTTCAAAACAAATACTATAAAAATCATGCTGTATTTAATAGAACTTAAACCAATGATTAATATGGGTTTGACGTGCAAGCATACCCAAAAACGTAACACACAAGTTGCAAATGTTCAAAATAATTAGGATTCATGGAAAAACTTAATTTTAAGACAACCCTATTGCTTTCCTACACTGTCTTCTTCATTTGAAATGGATTTCAAAACAAATACTCTAAAAGTCATGCTGTATTTAATAGAACCCAAACCAATAAATTATATGGGTTTGACCTGCAAGCATGCCCCAAAACGTAACACACAAGTTGCAAATGTTCAAAATAATTAGGATTCATGGAAAAACTTCATTTTAAGACAACCCTATTGCTTTCCTACACTGTCTTCTTCATTTGAAATGGATTTCAAAACAAATACTCTAAAAGTCATGCTGTATTTAATAGAACCCAAACCAATAAATTATATGGGTTTGACCTGCAAGCATGCCCAAAAACGTAACACACAAGTTGCAAATGTTCAAAATAATTAGGATTCATGGAAAAACTTAATTTTAAGACAACCCTATTGCTTTCCTACACTGTCTTCTTCATTTGAAATGGATTTCAAAACAAATACTCTAAAAATCATGCTGTATTTAATAGAACCCAAACCAATAAATTATATGGGTTTGACGTGCAAGCATGCCCAAAAACGTAACACACAAGTTGCAAATGTTCAAAATAATTAGGATTCATGGAAAAACTTAATTTTAAGACAACCCTATTGCTTTCCTACACTGTCTTCTTCATTTGAAATGGATTTCAAAACAAATACTCTAAAAATCATGCTGTATTTAATAGAACCCAAACCAATAAATTATACGGATTTGACGTGCAAGCATGCTCAATAACGTAACACGCAAGTTGAAAATGTTCAAAATAATTAGGATTCATGGAAAAACTTAATTTTAAGACAACCCTATTGCTTTCCTACACTGTCTTCTTCATTTGAAATGGATTTCAAAACAAATTCTCTAAAAATCATGCTGTATTTAATAGAACCCAAACCAATAAATTATATGGGTTTGACGTGCAAGCATGCCCAAAAACGTAACACACAAGTTGCAAATGTTCAAAATAATTAGGATTCATGGAAAAACTTAATTTTAAGACAACCCTATTGCTTTCCTACACTGTCTTCTTCATTTGAAATGGATTTCAAAACAAATACTCTCAAAATCATGCTGTATTTAATAGAACTTAAACCAATGATTTATATGGGTTTGACGTGCAAGCATACCCAAAAACGTAACACAGAAGTTGCAAATGTTCAAAATAATTAGGATTCATGGAAAAACTTCATTTTAAGACAACCCTATTGCTTTCCTACACTGTCTTCTTCATTTGAAATGGATTTCAAAACAAATACTCTAAAAATCATGCTGTATTTAATAGAACCCAAACCAATGATTTATATGGGTTTGACGTGCAAGCATGTCCAAAAACGTAACACACAAGTTGCAAATGTTCAAAATAATTAGGATTCATGGAAAAACTTCATTTTAAGACAACCCTATTGCTTTCCTACACTGTCTTCTTCATTTGAAATGGATTTCAAAACAAATACTCTCAAAATCATGCTGTATTTCATAGAACTTAAACCATTGATTTATATGGGTTTGACGTGCAAGCATGCCCAAAAACGTAACACACAAGTTGCAAATGTTCAAAATAATTAGGATTCATGGAAAAACTTCATTTTAAGACAACCCTATTGCTTTCCTACACTGTCTTCTTCATTTGAAATGGATTTCAAAACAAATACTCTAAAAATCATGCTGTATTTAATAGAACCCAAACCAATGATTTATATGGGTTTGACGTGCAAGCATGTCCAAAAACGTAACACACAAGTTGCAAATGTTCAAAATAATTAGGATTCATGGAAAAACTTCATTTGAAGACAACCCTATTGCTTTCCTACACTGTCTTCTTCATTTGAAATGGATTTCAAAACAAATACTCTAAAAATCATGCTGTATTTAATAGAACCCAAACCAATGATTTATATGGGTTTGACGTGCAAGCATGTCCAAAAACGTAACACACAAGTTGCAAATGTTCAAAATAATTAGGATTCATGGAAAAACTTCATTTTAAGACAACCCTATTGCTTTCCTACACTGTCTTCTTCATTTGAAATGGATTTCAAAACAAATACTCTAAAAATCATGCTGTATTTAATAGAACCCAAACCAATGATTTATATGGGTTTGACGTGCAAGCATGCCCAAAAACGTAACACAGAAGTTGCAAATGTTCAAAATAATTAGGATTCATGGAAAAACTTCATTTTAAGACAACCCTATTGCTTTCCTACACTGTCTTCTTCATTTGAAATGGATTTCAAAACAAATACTCTAAAAATCATGCTGTATTTAATAGAACCCAAACCAATGATTTATATGGGTTTGACGTGCAAGCATGTCCAAAAACGTAACACACAAGTTGCAAATGTTCAAAATAATTAGGATTCATGGAAAAACTTCATTTTAAGACAACCCTATTGCTTTCCTACACTGTCTTCTTCATTTGAAATGGATTTCAAAACAAATACTCTCAAAATCATGCTGTATTTCATAGAACTTAAACCATTGATTTATATGGGTTTGACGTGCAAGCATGCCCAAAAACGTAACACACAAGTTGCAAATGTTCAAAATAATTAGGATTCATGGAAAAACTTCATTTTAAGACAACCCTATTGCTTTCCTACACTGTCTTCTTCATTTGAAATGGATTTCAAAACAAATACTCTCAAAATCATGCTGTATTTCATAGAACTTAAACCATTGATTTATATGGGTTTGACGTGCAAGCATGTCCAAAAACGTAACACACAAGTTGCAAATGTTCAAAATAATTAGGATTCATGGAAAAACTTCATTTTAAGACAACCCTATTGCTTTCCTACACTGTCTTCTTCATTTGAAATGGATTTCAAAACAAATACTCTAAAAATCATGCTGTATTTAATAGAACCCAAACCAATGATTTATATGGGTTTGACGTGCAAGCATGTCCAAAAACGTAACACACAATTTGCAAATGTTCAAAATAATTAGGATTCATGGAAAAACTTCATTTTAAGACAACCCTATTGCTTTCCTACACTGTCTTCTTCATTTGAAATGGATTTCAAAACAAATACTCTAAAAATCATGCTGTATTTAATAGAACCCAAACCAATAAATTATATGGGTTTGACGTGCAAGCATGCCCAAAAACGTAACACAGAAGTTGCAAATGTTCAAAATAATTAGGATTCATGGAAAAACTTAATTTTAAGACAACCCTATTGCTTTCCTACACTGTCTTCTTCATTTGAAATGGATTTCAAAACAAATACTATAAAAATCATGCTGTATTTAATAGAACTTAAACCAATGATTAATATGGGTTTGACGTGCAAGCATACCCAAAAACGTAACACACAAGTTGCAAATGTTCAAAATAATTAGGATTCATGGAAAAACTTAATTTTAAGACAACCCTATTGCTTTCCTACACTGTCTTCTTCATTTGAAATGGATTTCAAAACAAATACTCTAAAAGTCATGCTGTATTTAATAGAACCCAAACCAATAAATTATATGGGTTTGACCTGCAAGCATGCCCCAAAACGTAACACACAAGTTGCAAATGTTCAAAATAATTAGGATTCATGGAAAAACTTCATTTTAAGACAACCCTATTGCTTTCCTACACTGTCTTCTTCATTTGAAATGGATTTCAAAACAAATACTCTAAAAGTCATGCTGTATTTAATAGAACCCAAACCAATAAATTATATGGGTTTGACCTGCAAGCATGCCCAAAAACGTAACACACAAGTTGCAAATGTTCAAAATAATTAGGATTCATGGAAAAACTTAATTTTAAGACAACCCTATTGCTTTCCTACACTGTCTTCTTCATTTGAAATGGATTTCAAAACAAATACTCTAAAAATCATGCTGTATTTAATAGAACCCAAACCAATAAATTATATGGGTTTGACGTGCAAGCATGCCCAAAAACGTAACACACAAGTTGCAAATGTTCAAAATAATTAGGATTCATGGAAAAACTTAATTTTAAGACAACCCTATTGCTTTCCTACACTGTCTTCTTCATTTGAAATGGATTTCAAAACAAATACTCTAAAAATCATGCTGTATTTAATAGAACCCAAACCAATAAATTATACGGATTTGACGTGCAAGCATGCTCAATAACGTAACACGCAAGTTGAAAATGTTCAAAATAATTAGGATTCATGGAAAAACTTAATTTTAAGACAACCCTATTGCTTTCCTACACTGTCTTCTTCATTTGAAATGGATTTCAAAACAAATTCTCTAAAAATCATGCTGTATTTAATAGAACCCAAACCAATAAATTATATGGGTTTGACGTGCAAGCATGCCCAAAAACGTAACACACAAGTTGCAAATGTTCAAAATAATTAGGATTCATGGAAAAACTTAATTTTAAGACAACCCTATTGCTTTCCTACACTGTCTTCTTCATTTGAAATGGATTTCAAAACAAATACTCTCAAAATCATGCTGTATTTAATAGAACTTAAACCAATGATTTATATGGGTTTGACGTGCAAGCATACCCAAAAACGTAACACAGAAGTTGCAAATGTTCAAAATAATTAGGATTCATGGAAAAACTTCATTTTAAGACAACCCTATTGCTTTCCTACACTGTCTTCTTCATTTGAAATGGATTTCAAAACAAATACTCTAAAAATCATGCTGTATTTAATAGAACCCAAACCAATGATTTATATGGGTTTGACGTGCAAGCATGTCCAAAAACGTAACACAGAAGTTGCAAATGTTCAAAATAATTAGGATTCATGGAAAAACTTCATTTTAAGACAACCCTATTGCTTTCCTACACTGTCTTCTTCATTTGAAATGGATTTCAAAACAAATACTCTCAAAATCATGCTGTATTTCATAGAACTTAAACCATTGATTTATATGGGTTTGACGTGCAAGCATGCCCAAAAACGTAACACACAAGTTGCAAATGTTCAAAATAATTAGGATTCATGGAAAAACTTCATTTTAAGACAACCCTATTGCTTTCCTACACTGTCTTCTTCATTTGAAATGGATTTCAAAACAAATACTCTAAAAATCATGCTGTATTTAATAGAACCCAAACCAATGATTTATATGGGTTTGACGTGCAAGCATGTCCAAAAACGTAACACACAAGTTGCAAATGTTCAAAATAATTAGGATTCATGGAAAAACTTCATTTGAAGACAACCCTATTGCTTTCCTACACTGTCTTCTTCATTTGAAATGGATTTCAAAACAAATACTCTAAAAATCATGCTGTATTTAATAGAACCCAAACCAATGATTTATATGGGTTTGACGTGCAAGCATGTCCAAAAACGTAACACACAAGTTGCAAATGTTCAAAATAATTAGGATTCATGGAAAAACTTAATTTTAAGACAACCCTATTGCTTTCCTACACTGTCTTCTTCATTTGAAATGGATTTCAAAACAAATACTCTAAAAATCATGCTGTATTTAATAGAACCCAAACCAATAAATTATATGGGTTTGACGTGCAAGCATGCCCAAAAACGTAACACAGAAGTTGCAAATGTTCAAAATAATTAGGATTCATGGAAAAACTTAATTTTAAGACAACCCTATTGCTTTCCTACACTGTCTTCTTCATTTGAAATGGATTTCAAAACAAATACTATAAAAATCATGCTGTATTTAATAGAACTTAAACCAATGATTAATATGGGTTTGACGTGCAAGCATACCCAAAAACGTAACACACAAGTTGCAAATGTTCAAAATAATTAGGATTCATGGAAAAACTTAATTTTAAGACAACCCTATTGCTTTCCTACACTGTCTTCTTCATTTGAAATGGATTTCAAAACAAATACTCTAAAAGTCATGCTGTATTTAATAGAACCCAAACCAATAAATTATATGGGTTTGACCTGCAAGCATGCCCCAAAACGTAACACACAAGTTGCAAATGTTCAAAATAATTAGGATTCATGGAAAAACTTCATTTTAAGACAACCCTATTGCTTTCCTACACTGTCTTCTTCATTTGAAATGGATTTCAAAACAAATACTCTAAAAGTCATGCTGTATTTAATAGAACCCAAACCAATAAATTATATGGGTTTGACCTGCAAGCATGCCCAAAAACGTAACACACAAGTTGCAAATGTTCAAAATAATTAGGATTCATGGAAAAACTTAATTTTAAGACAACCCTATTGCTTTCCTACACTGTCTTCTTCATTTGAAATGGATTTCAAAACAAATACTCTAAAAATCATGCTGTATTTAATAGAACCCAAACCAATAAATTATATGGGTTTGACGTGCAAGCATGCCCAAAAACGTAACACACAAGTTGCAAATGTTCAAAATAATTAGGATTCATGGAAAAACTTAATTTTAAGACAACCCTATTGCTTTCCTACACTGTCTTCTTCATTTGAAATGGATTTCAAAACAAATACTCTAAAAATCATGCTGTATTTAATAGAACCCAAACCAATAAATTATACGGATTTGACGTGCAAGCATGCTCAATAACGTAACACGCAAGTTGAAAATGTTCAAAATAATTAGGATTCATGGAAAAACTTAATTTTAAGACAACCCTATTGCTTTCCTACACTGTCTTCTTCATTTGAAATGGATTTCAAAACAAATTCTCTAAAAATCATGCTGTATTTAATAGAACCCAAACCAATAAATTATATGGGTTTGACGTGCAAGCATGCCCAAAAACGTAACACACAAGTTGCAAATGTTCAAAATAATTAGGATTCATGGAAAAACTTAATTTTAAGACAACCCTATTGCTTTCCTACACTGTCTTCTTCATTTGAAATGGATTTCAAAACAAATACTCTCAAAATCATGCTGTATTTAATAGAACTTAAACCAATGATTTATATGGGTTTGACGTGCAAGCATACCCAAAAACGTAACACAGAAGTTGCAAATGTTCAAAATAATTAGGATTCATGGAAAAACTTCATTTTAAGACAACCCTATTGCTTTCCTACACTGTCTTCTTCATTTGAAATGGATTTCAAAACAAATACTCTAAAAATCATGCTGTATTTAATAGAACCCAAACCAATGATTTATATGGGTTTGACGTGCAAGCATGTCCAAAAACGTAACACAGAAGTTGCAAATGTTCAAAATAATTAGGATTCATGGAAAAACTTCATTTTAAGACAACCCTATTGCTTTCCTACACTGTCTTCTTCATTTGAAATGGATTTCAAAACAAATACTCTCAAAATCATGCTGTATTTCATAGAACTTAAACCATTGATTTATATGGGTTTGACGTGCAAGCATGCCCAAAAACGTAACACACAAGTTGCAAATGTTCAAAATAATTAGGATTCATGGAAAAACTTCATTTTAAGACAACCCTATTGCTTTCCTACACTGTCTTCTTCATTTGAAATGGATTTCAAAACAAATACTCTAAAAATCATGCTGTATTTAATAGAACCCAAACCAATGATTTATATGGGTTTGACGTGCAAGCATGTCCAAAAACGTAACACACAAGTTGCAAATGTTCAAAATAATTAGGATTCATGGAAAAACTTCATTTGAAGACAACCCTATTGCTTTCCTACACTGTCTTCTTCATTTGAAATGGATTTCAAAACAAATACTCTAAAAATCATGCTGTATTTAATAGAACCCAAACCAATGATTTATATGGGTTTGACGTGCAAGCATGTCCAAAAACGTAACACACAAGTTGCAAATGTTCAAAATAATTAGGATTCATGGAAAAACTTCATTTTAAGACAACCCTATTGCTTTCCTACACTGTCTTCTTCATTTGAAATGGATTTCAAAACAAATACTCTAAAAATCATGCTGTATTTAATAGAACCCAAACCAATGATTTATATGGGTTTGACGTGCAAGCATGCCCAAAAACGTAACACAGAAGTTGCAAATGTTCAAAATAATTAGGATTCATGGAAAAACTTCATTTTAAGACAACCCTATTGCTTTCCTACACTGTCTTCTTCATTTGAAATGGATTTCAAAACAAATACTCTAAAAATCATGCTGTATTTAATAGAACCCAAACCAATGATTTATATGGGTTTGACGTGCAAGCATGTCCAAAAACGTAACACACAAGTTGCAAATGTTCAAAATAATTAGGATTCATGGAAAAACTTCATTTTAAGACAACCCTATTGCTTTCCTACACTGTCTTCTTCATTTGAAATGGATTTCAAAACAAATACTCTCAAAATCATGCTGTATTTCATAGAACTTAAACCATTGATTTATATGGGTTTGACGTGCAAGCATGCCCAAAAACGTAACACACAAGTTGCAAATGTTCAAAATAATTAGGATTCATGGAAAAACTTCATTTTAAGACAACCCTATTGCTTTCCTACACTGTCTTCTTCATTTGAAATGGATTTCAAAACAAATACTCTCAAAATCATGCTGTATTTCATAGAACTTAAACCATTGATTTATATGGGTTTGACGTGCAAGCATGTCCAAAAACGTAACACACAAGTTGCAAATGTTCAAAATAATTAGGATTCATGGAAAAACTTCATTTTAAGACAACCCTATTGCTTTCCTACACTGTCTTCTTCATTTGAAATGGATTTCAAAACAAATACTCTAAAAATCATGCTGTATTTAATAGAACCCAAACCAATGATTTATATGGGTTTGACGTGCAAGCATGTCCAAAAACGTAACACACAATTTGCAAATGTTCAAAATAATTAGGATTCATGGAAAAACTTCATTTTAAGACAACCCTATTGCTTTCCTACACTGTCTTCTTCATTTGAAATGGATTTCAAAACAAATACTCTAAAAATCATGCTGTATTTAATAGAACCCAAACCAATGATTTATATGGGTTTGACGTGCAAGCATGTCCAAAAACGTAACACACAAGTTGCAAATGTTCAAAATAATTAGGATTCATGGAAAAACTTCATTTTAAGACAACCCTATTGCTTTCCTACACTGTCTTCTTCATTTGAAATGGATTTCAAAACAAATACTCTAAAAATCATGCTGTATTTAATAGAACCCAAACCAATGATTTATATGGGTTTGACGTGCAAGCATGCCCAAAAACGTAACACAGAAGTTGCAAATGTTCAAAATAATTAGGATTCATGGAAAAACTTCATTTTAAGACAACCCTATTGCTTTCCTACACTGTCTTCTTCATTTGAAATGGATTTCAAAACAAATACTCTAAAAATCATGCTGTATTTAATAGAACCCAAACCAATGATTTATATGGGTTTGACGTGCAAGCATGTCCAAAAACGTAACACACAAGTTGCAAATGTTCAAAATAATTAGGATTCATGGAAAAACTTCATTTTAAGACAACCCTATTGCTTTCCTACACTGTCTTCTTCATTTGAAATGGATTTCAAAACAAATACTCTCAAAATCATGCTGTATTTCATAGAACTTAAACCATTGATTTATATGGGTTTGACGTGCAAGCATGCCCAAAAACGTAACACACAAGTTGCAAATGTTCAAAATAATTAGGATTCATGGAAAAACTTCATTTTAAGACAACCCTATTGCTTTCCTACACTGTCTTCTTCATTTGAAATGGATTTCAAAACAAATACTCTCAAAATCATGCTGTATTTCATAGAACTTAAACCATTGATTTATATGGGTTTGACGTGCAAGCATGTCCAAAAACGTAACACACAAGTTGCAAATGTTCAAAATAATTAGGATTCATGGAAAAACTTCATTTGAAGACAACCCTATTGCTTTCCTACACTGTCTTCTTCATTTGAAATGGATTTCAAAACAAATACTCTAAAAATCATGCTGTATTTAATAGAACCCAAACCAATGATTTATATGGGTTTGACGTGCAAGCATGTCCAAAAACGTAACACACAAGTTGCAAATGTTCAAAATAATTAGGATTCATGGAAAAACTTCATTTTAAGACAACCCTATTGCTTTCCTACACTGTCTTCTTCATTTGAAATGGATTTCAAAACAAATACTCTAAAAATCATGCTGTATTTAATAGAACCCAAACCAATGATTTATATGGGTTTGACGTGCAAGCATGTCCAAAAACGTAACACACAAGTTGCAAATGTTCAAAATAATTAGGATTCATGGAAAAACTTCATTTTAAGACAACCCTATTGCTTTCCTACACTGTCTTCTTCATTTGAAATGGATTTCAAAACAAATACTCTAAAAATCATGCTGTATTTAATAGAACCCAAACCAATGATTTATATGGGTTTGACGTGCAAGCATGTCCAAAAACGTAACACACAAGTTGCAAATGTTCAAAATAATTAGGATTCATGGAAAAACTTCATTTTAAGACAACCCTATTGCTTTCCTACACTGTCTTCTTCATTTGAAATGGATTTCAAAACAAATACTCTAAAAATCATGCTGTATTTAATAGAACTTAAACCAATGATTTATATGGGTTTGGCGTGCAAGCATACCCAAAAACGTAACACAGAAGTTGCAAATGTTCAAAATAATTAGGATTCATGGAAAAACTTCATTTTAAGACAACCCTATTGCTTTCCTACACTGTCTTCTTCATTTGAAATGGATTTCAAAACAAATACTGTAAAAATCATGCTGTATTTAATAGAACCCAAACCAATGATTTATATGGGTTTGACGTGCAAGCATGTCCAAAAACGTAACACAGAAGTTGCAAATGTTCAAAATAATTAGGATTCATGGAAAAACTTCATTTTAAGACAACCCTATTGCTTTCCTACACTGTCTTCTTCATTTGAAATGGATTTCAAAACAAATACTCTCAAAATCATGCTGTATTTCATAGAACTTAAACCATTGATTTATATGGGTTTGACGTGCAAGCATGCCCAAAAACGTAACACACAAGTTGCAAATGTTCAAAATAATTAGGATTCATGGAAAAACTTCATTTTAAGACAACCCTATTGCTTTCCTACACTGTCTTCTTCATTTGAAATGGATTTCAAAACAAATACTCTAAAAATCATGCTGTATTTAATAGAACCCAAACCAATGATTTATATGGGTTTGACGTGCAAGCATGTCCAAAAACGTAACACACAAGTTGCAAATGTTCAAAATAATTAGGATTCATGGAAAAACTTCATTTTAAGACAACCCTATTGCTTTCCTACACTGTCTTCTTCATTTGAAATGGATTTCAAAACAAATACTCTAAAAATCATGCTGTATTTAATAGAACCCAAACCAATGATTTATATGGGTTTGACGTGCAAGCATGTCCAAAAACGTAACACACAAGTTGCAAATGTTCAAAATAATTAGGATTCATGGAAAAACTTCATTTTAAGACAACCCTATTGCTTTCCTACACTGTCTTCTTCATTTGAAATGGATTTCAAAACAAATACTCTAAAAATCATGCTGTATTTAATAGAACCCAAACCAATGATTTATATGGGTTTGACGTGCAAGCATGCCCAAAAACGTAACACAGAAGTTGCAAATGTTCAAAATAATTAGGATTCATGGAAAAACTTCATTTTAAGACAACCCTATTGCTTTCCTACACTGTCTTCTTCATTTGAAATGGATTTCAAAACAAATACTCTAAAAATCATGCTGTATTTAATAGAACCCAAACCAATGATTTATATGGGTTTGACGTGCAAGCATGTCCAAAAACGTAACACACAAGTTGCAAATGTTCAAAATAATTAGGATTCATGGAAAAACTTCATTTTAAGACAACCCTATTGCTTTCCTACACTGTCTTCTTCATTTGAAATGGATTTCAAAACAAATACTCTAAAAATCATGCTGTATTTAATAGAACCCAAACCAATGATTTATATGGGTTTGACGTGCAAGCATGTCCAAAAACGTAACACACAAGTTGCAAATGTTCAAAATAATTAGGATTCATGGAAAAACTTAATTTTAAGACAACCCTATTGCTTTCCTACACTGTCTTCTTCATTTGAAATGGATTTCAAAACAAATACTCTAAAAATCATGCTGTATTTAATAGAACTTAAACCAATGATTTATATGGGTTTGACGTGCAAGCATACCCAAAAACGTAACACAGAAGTTGCAAATGTTCAAAATAATTAGGATTCATGGAAAAACTTCATTTTAAGACAACCCTATTGCTTTCCTACACTGTCTTCTTCATTTGAAATGGATTTCAAAACAAATACTGTAAAAATCATGCTGTATTTAATAGAACCCAAACCAATGATTTATATGGGTTTGACGTGCAAGCATGTCCAAAAACGTAACACAGAAGTTGCAAATGTTCAAAATAATTAGGATTCATGGAAAAACTTCATTTTAAGACAACCCTATTGCTTTCCTACACTGTCTTCTTCATTTGAAATGGATTTCAAAACAAATACTCTCAAAATCATGCTGTATTTCATAGAACTTAAACCATTGATTTATATGGGTTTGACGTGCAAGCATGCCCAAAAACGTAACACACAAGTTGCAAATGTTCAAAATAATTAGGATTCATGGAAAAACTTCATTTTAAGACAACCCTATTGCTTTCCTACACTGTCTTCTTCATTTGAAATGGATTTCAAAACAAATACTCTAAAAATCATGCTGTATTTAATAGAACCCAAACCAATGATTTATATGGGTTTGACGTGCAAGCATGTCCAAAAACGTAACACACAAGTTGCAAATGTTCAAAATAATTAGGATTCATGGAAAAACTTCATTTTAAGACAACCCTATTGCTTTCCTACACTGTCTTCTTCATTTGAAATGGATTTCAAAACAAATACTCTAAAAATCATGCTGTATTTAATAGAACCCAAACCAATGATTTATATGGGTTTGACGTGCAAGCATGTCCAAAAACGTAACACACAAGTTGCAAATGTTCAAAATAATTAGGATTCATGGAAAAACTTCATTTTAAGACAACCCTATTGCTTTCCTACACTGTCTTCTTCATTTGAAATGGATTTCAAAACAAATACTCTAAAAATCATGCTGTATTTAATAGAACCCAAACCAATGATTTATATGGGTTTGACGTGCAAGCATGTCCAAAAACGTAACACAGAAGTTGCAAATGTTCAAAATAATTAGGATTCATGGAAAAACTTCATTTTAAGACAACCCTATTGCTTTCCTACACTGTCTTCTTCATTTGAAATGGATTTCAAAACAAATACTCTCAAAATCATGCTGTATTTAATAGAACTTAAACCAATGATTTATATGGGTTTGACGTGCAAGCATACCCAAAAACGTAACACAGAAGTTGCAAATGTTCAAAATAATTAGGATTCATGGAAAAACTTCATTTTAAGACAACCCTATTGCTTTCCTACACTGTCTTCTTCATTTGAAATGGATTTCAAAACAAATACTCTAAAAATCATGCTGTATTTAATAGAACCCAAACCAATGATTTATATGGGTTTGACGTGCAAGCATGTCCAAAAACGTAACACACAAGTTGCAAATGTTCAAAATAATTAGGATTCATGGAAAAACTTCATTTGAAGACAACCCTATTGCTTTCCTACACTGTCTTCTTCATTTGAAATGGATTTCAAAACAAATACTCTAAAAATCATGTTGTATTTAATAGAACTTAAACCATTGATTTATATGGGTTTGACGTGCAAGCATGCCCAAAAACGTAACACAGAAGTTGCAAATGTTCACAATAATTAGGATTCATGGAAAAACTTCATTTTAAGACAACCCTATTGCTTTCCTACACTGTCTTCTTCATTTGAAATGGATTTCAAAACAAATACTCTAAAAATCATGCTGTATTTAATAGAACCCAAACCAATGATTTATATGGGTTTGACGTGCAAGCATGCCCAAAAACGTAACACAGAAGTTGCAAATGTTCAAAATAATTAGGATTCATGGAAAAACTTCATTTTAAGACAACCCTATTGCTTTCCTACACTGTCTTCTTCATTTGAAATGGATTTCAAAACAAATACTCTCAAAATCATGCTGTATTTAATAGAACTTAAACCAATGATTTATATGGGTTTGACGTGCAAGCATACCCAAAAACGTAACACAGAAGTTGCAAATGTTCAAAATAATTAGGATTCATGGAAAAACTTCATTTTAAGACAACCCTATTGCTTTCGTACACTGTCTTCTTCATTTGAAATGGATTTCAAAACAAATACTCTCAAAATCATGCTGTATTTAATAGAACCCAAACCAATGATTTATATGGGTTTGACGTGCAAGCATGTCCAAAAACGTAACACAGAAGTTGCAAATGTTCAAAATAATTAGGATTCATGGAAAAACTTCATTTTAAGACAACCCTATTGCTTTCCTACACTGTCTTCTTCATTTGAAATGGATTTCAAAACAAATACTCTCAAAATCATGCTGTATTTCATAGAACTTAAACCATTGATTTATATGGGTTTGACGTGCAAGCATGCCCAAAAACGTAACACACAAGTTGCAAATGTTCAAAATAATTAGGATTCATGGAAAAACTTCATTTTAAGACAACCCTATTGCTTTCCTACACTGTCTTCTTCATTTGAAATGGATTTCAAAACAAATACTCTAAAAATCATGCTGTATTTAATAGAACCCAAACCAATGATTTATATGGGTTTGACGTGCAAGCATGTCCAAAAACGTAACACACAAGTTGCAAATGTTCAAAATAATTAGGATTCATGGAAAAACTTCATTTTAAGACAACCCTATTGCTTTCCTACACTGTCTTCTTCATTTGAAATGGATTTCAAAACAAATACTCTCAAAATCATGCTGTATTTAATAGAACTTAAACCAATGATTTATATGGGTTTGACGTGCAAGCATGTCCAAAAACGTAACACACAAGTTGCAAATGTTCAAAATAATTAGGATTCATGGAAAAACTTCATTTGAAGACAACCCTATTGCTTTCCTACACTGTCTTCTTCATTTGAAATGGATTTCAAAACAAATACTCTAAAAATCATGCTGTATTTCATAGAACTTAAACCATTGATTTATATGGGTTTGACGTGCAAGCATGCCCAAAAACGTAACACACAAGTTGCAAATGTTCAAAATAATTAGGATTCATGGAAAAACTTCATTTTAAGACAACCCTATTGCTTTCCTACACTGTCTTCTTCATTTGAAATGGATTTCAAAACAAATACTCTAAAAATCATGCTGTATTTAATAGAACCCAAACCAATGATTTATATGGGTTTGACGTGCAAGCATGTCCAAAAACGTAACACAGAAGTTGCAAATGTTCAAAATAATTAGGATTCATGGAAAAACTTAATTTTAAGACAACCCTATTGCTTTCCTACACTGTCTTCTTCATTTGAAATGGATTTCAAAACAAATACTCTCAAAATCATGCTGTATTTAATAGAACTTAAACCAATGATTTATATGGGTTTGACGTGCAAGCATGTCCAAAAACGTAACACAGAAGTTGCAAATGTTTAAAATAATTAGGATTCATGGAAAAACTTCATTTTAAGACAACCCTATTGCTTTCCTACACTGTCTTCTTCATTTGAAATGGATTTCAAAACAAATACTCTAAAAATCATGCTGTATTTAATAGAACCCAAACCAATGATTTATATGGGTTTGACGTGCAAGCATGTCCAAAAACGTAACACACAAGTTGCAAATGTTCAAAATAATTAGGATTCATGGAAAAACTTAATTTTAAGACAACCCTATTGCTTTCCTACACTGTCTTCTTCATTTGAAATGGATTTCAAAACAAATTCTCTAAAAATCATGCCGTGTTTAATAGAACCCAAACCAATGAATTATATGGGTTTGACGTGCAAGAATACCCAAAAACGTAACACACAAGTTGCAAATGTTCAAAATAATTAGGATTCATGGAAAAACTTCATTTTAAGACAACCCTATTGCTTTCCTACACTGTCTTCTTCATTTGAAATGGATTTCAAAACAAATACTCTAAAAATCATGCTGTATTTAATAGAACCCAAACCAATGATTTATATGGGTTTGACGTGCAAGCATGTCCAAAAACGTAACACACAAGTTGCAAATGTTCAAAATAATTAGGATTCATGGAAAAACTTCATTTGAAGACAACCCTATTGCTTTCCTACACTGTCTTCTTCATTTGAAATGGATTTCAAAACAAATACTCTAAAAATCATGTTGTATTTAATAGAACTTAAACCATTGATTTATATGGGTTTGACGTGCAAGCATGCCCAAAAACGTAACACAGAAGTTGCAAATGTTCACAATAATTAGGATTCATGGAAAAACTTCATTTTAAGACAACCCTATTGCTTTCCTACACTGTCTTCTTCATTTGAAATGGATTTCAAAACAAATACTCTAAAAATCATGCTGTATTTAATAGAACCCAAACCAATGATTTATATGGGTTTGACGTGCAAGCATGCCCAAAAACGTAACACAGAAGTTGCAAATGTTCAAAATAATTAGGATTCATGGAAAAACTTCATTTTAAGACAACCCTATTGCTTTCCTACACTGTCTTCTTCATTTGAAATGGATTTCAAAACAAATACTCTCAAAATCATGCTGTATTTAATAGAACTTAAACCAATGATTTATATGGGTTTGACGTGCAAGCATACCCAAAAACGTAACACAGAAGTTGCAAATGTTCAAAATAATTAGGATTCATGGAAAAACTTCATTTTAAGACAACCCTATTGCTTTCGTACACTGTCTTCTTCATTTGAAATGGATTTCAAAACAAATACTCTCAAAATCATGCTGTATTTAATAGAACCCAAACCAATGATTTATATGGGTTTGACGTGCAAGCATGTCCAAAAACGTAACACAGAAGTTGCAAATGTTCAAAATAATTAGGATTCATGGAAAAACTTCATTTTAAGACAACCCTATTGCTTTCCTACACTGTCTTCTTCATTTGAAATGGATTTCAAAACAAATACTCTCAAAATCATGCTGTATTTCATAGAACTTAAACCATTGATTTATATGGGTTTGACGTGCAAGCATGCCCAAAAACGTAACACACAAGTTGCAAATGTTCAAAATAATTAGGATTCATGGAAAAACTTCATTTTAAGACAACCCTATTGCTTTCCTACACTGTCTTCTTCATTTGAAATGGATTTCAAAACAAATACTCTAAAAATCATGCTGTATTTAATAGAACCCAAACCAATGATTTATATGGGTTTGACGTGCAAGCATGTCCAAAAACGTAACACACAAGTTGCAAATGTTCAAAATAATTAGGATTCATGGAAAAACTTCATTTTAAGACAACCCTATTGCTTTCCTACACTGTCTTCTTCATTTGAAATGGATTTCAAAACAAATACTCTCAAAATCATGCTGTATTTAATAGAACTTAAACCAATGATTTATATGGGTTTGACGTGCAAGCATGTCCAAAAACGTAACACACAAGTTGCAAATGTTCAAAATAATTAGGATTCATGGAAAAACTTCATTTGAAGACAACCCTATTGCTTTCCTACACTGTCTTCTTCATTTGAAATGGATTTCAAAACAAATACTCTAAAAATCATGCTGTATTTCATAGAACTTAAACCATTGATTTATATGGGTTTGACGTGCAAGCATGCCCAAAAACGTAACACACAAGTTGCAAATGTTCAAAATAATTAGGATTCATGGAAAAACTTCATTTTAAGACAACCCTATTGCTTTCCTACACTGTCTTCTTCATTTGAAATGGATTTCAAAACAAATACTCTAAAAATCATGCTGTATTTAATAGAACCCAAACCAATGATTTATATGGGTTTGACGTGCAAGCATGTCCAAAAACGTAACACAGAAGTTGCAAATGTTCAAAATAATTAGGATTCATGGAAAAACTTCATTTTAAGACAACCCTATTGCTTTCCTACACTGTCTTCTTCATTTGAAATGGATTTCAAAACAAATACTCTCAAAATCATGCTGTATTTAATAGAACTTAAACCAATGATTTATATGGGTTTGACGTGCAAGCATGTCCAAAAACGTAACACAGAAGTTGCAAATGTTTAAAATAATTAGGATTCATGGAAAAACTTCATTTTAAGACAACCCTATTGCTTTCCTACACTGTCTTCTTCATTTGAAATGGATTTCAAAACAAATACTCTAAAAATCATGCTGTATTTAATAGAACCCAAACCAATGATTTATATGGGTTTGACGTGCAAGCATGTCCAAAAACGTAACACACAAGTTGCAAATGTTCAAAATAATTAGGATTCATGGAAAAACTTAATTTTAAGACAACCCTATTGCTTTCCTACACTGTCTTCTTCATTTGAAATGGATTTCAAAACAAATTCTCTAAAAATCATGCCGTGTTTAATAGAACCCAAACCAATGAATTATATGGGTTTGACGTGCAAGAATACCCAAAAACGTAACACACAAGTTGCAAATGTTCAAAATAATTAGGATTCATGGAAAAACTTCATTTTAAGACAACCCTATTGCTTTCCTATGCTGTCTTCTTCATTTGAAATGGATTTCAAAACAAATACTCTAAAAATCATGCTGTATTTAATAGAACCCAAACCAATTAATTATATGGGTTTGACGTGCAAGCATGCCCAAAAACGTAACACACAAGTTGCAAATGTTCAAAATAATTAGGATTCATGGAAAAACTTAATTTGAAGACAACCCTATTGCTTTCCTACACTGTCTTCTTCATTTGAAATGGATTTCAAAACAAATTCTCTAAAAATCATGCTGTATTTAATAGAACCCAAACCAATGAATTATATGGATTTGACGTGCAAGCATGTCCAAAAACGTAACACACAAGTTGCAAATGTTCAAAATAATTAGGATTCATGGAAAAACTTCATTTTAAGACAACCCTATTGCTTTCCTACACTGTCTTCTTCATTTGAAATGGATTTCAAAACAAATACTCTAAAAATCATGCTGTATTTAATAGAACTTAAACCAATGATGTATATGGGTTTGACGTGCAAGCATGTCCAAAAACGTAACACAGAAGTTGCAAATGTTTAAAATAATTAGGATTCATGGAAAAACTTCATTTTAAGACAACCCTATTGCTTTCCTACACTGTCTTCTTCATTTGAAATGGATTTCAAAACAAATACTCTAAAAATCATGCTGTATTTAATAGAACCCAAACCAATGATTTATATGGGTTTGACGTGCAAGCATGTCCAAAAACGTAACACACAAGTTGCAAATGTTCAAAATAATTAGGATTCATGGAAAAACTTCATTTTAAGACAACCCTATTGCTTTCCTACACTGTCTTCTTCATTTGAAATGGATTTCAAAACAAATACTCTCAAAATCATGCTGTATTTAATAGAACATAAACCATTGATTTATATGGGTTTGACGTGCAAGCATGCCCAAAAACGTAACACACAAGTTGCAAATGTTCAAAATAATTAGGATTCATGGAAAAACTTCATTTTAAGACAACCCTATTGCTTTCCTACACTGTCTTCTTCATTTGAAATGGATTTCAAAACAAATACTCTAAAAATCATGCTGTATTTAATAGAACTTAAACCAATGATGTATATGGGTTTGACGTGCAAGCATGTCCAAAAACGTAACACAGAAGTTGCAAATGTTTAAAATAATTAGGATTCATGGAAAAACTTCATTTTAAGACAACCCTATTGCTTTCCTACACTGTCTTCTTCATTTGAAATGGATTTCAAAACAAATACTCTAAAAATCATGCTGTATTTAATAGAACCCAAACCAATGATTTATATGGGTTTGACGTGCAAGCATGTCCAAAAACGTAACACACAAGTTGCAAATGTTCAAAATAATTAGGATTCATGGAAAAACTTCATTTTAAGACAACCCTATTGCTTTCCTACACTGTCTTCTTCATTTGAAATGGATTTCAAAACAAATACTCTCAAAATCATGCTGTATTTAATAGAACATAAACCATTGATTTATATGGGTTTGACGTGCAAGCATGCCCAAAAACGTAACACACAAGTTGCAAATGTTCAAAATAATTAGGATTCATGGAAAAACTTAATTTTAAGACAACCCTATTGCTTTCCTACACTGTCTTCTTCATTTGAAATGGATTTCAAAACAAATACTCTAAAAATCATGCTGTATTTAATAGAACCCAAACCAATAAATTATATGGGTTTGACGTGCAAGCATGCCCAAAAACGTAACACAGAAGTTGCAAATGTTCAAAATAATTAGGATTCATGGAAAAACTTCATTTTAAGACAACCCTATTGCTTTCCTACACTGTCTTCTTCATTTGAAATGGATTTCAAAACAAATACTATAAAAATCATGCTGTATTTAATAGAACTTAAACCAATGATTAATATGGGTTTGACGTGCAAGCATACCCAAAAACGTAACACACAAGTTGCAAATGTTCAAAATAATTAGGATTCATGGAAAAACTTAATTTTAAGACAACCCTATTGCTTTCCTACACTGTCTTCTTCATTTGAAATGGATTTCAAAACAAATACTCTAAAAATCATGTTGTATTTAATAGAACTTAAACCATTGATTTATATGGGTTTGACGTGCAAGCATGCCCAAAAACGTAACACACAAGTTGCAAATGTTCAAAATAATTAGGATTCATGGAAAAACTTCATTTTAAGACAACCCTATTGCTTTCCTACACTGTCTTCTTCATTTGAAATGGATTTCAAAACAAATACTCTAAAAATCATGCTGTATTTAATAGAACCCAAACCAATGAATTATATGGGTTTGACGTGCAAGCATGTCCAAAAACGTAACACACAAGTTGCAAATGTTCAAAATAATTAGGATTCATGGAAAAACTTCATTTTAAGACAACCCTATTGCTTTCCTACACTGTCTTCTTCATTTGAAATGGATTTCAAAACAAATACTCTAAAAATCATGCTGTATTTAATAGAACTTAAACCAATGATGTATATGGGTTTGACGTGCAAGCATGTCCAAAAACGTAACACAGAAGTTGCAAATGTTTAAAATAATTAGGATTCATGGAAAAACTTCATTTTAAGACAACCCTATTGCTTTCCTACACTGTCTTCTTCATTTGAAATGGATTTCAAAACAAATACTCTAAAAATCATGCTGTATTTAATAGAACCCAAACCAATGATTTATATGGGTTTGACGTGCAAGCATGTCCAAAAACGTAACACACAAGTTGCAAATGTTCAAAATAATTAGGATTCATGGAAAAACTTCATTTGAAGACAACCCTATTGCTTTCCTACACTGTCTTCTTCATTTGAAATGGATTTCAAAACAAATACTCTCAAAATCATGCTGTATTTAATAGAACATAAACCATTGATTTATATGGGTTTGACGTGCAAGCATGCCCAAAAACGTAACACACAAGTTGCAAATGTTCAAAATAATTAGGATTCATGGAAAAACTTAATTTTAAGACAACCCTATTGCTTTCCTACACTGTCTTCTTCATTTGAAATGGATTTCAAAACAAATACTCTAAAAATCATGCTGTATTTAATAGAACCCAAACCAATAAATTATATGGGTTTGACGTGCAAGCATGCCCAAAAACGTAACACAGAAGTTGCAAATGTTCAAAATAATTAGGATTCATGGAAAAACTTAATTTTAAGACAACCCTATTGCTTTCCTACACTGTCTTCTTCATTTGAAATGGATTTCAAAACAAATACTATAAAAATCATGCTGTATTTAATAGAACTTAAACCAATGATTAATATGGGTTTGACGTGCAAGCATACCCAAAAACGTAACACACAAGTTGCAAATGTTCAAAATAATTAGGATTCATGGAAAAACTTAATTTTAAGACAACCCTATTGCTTTCCTACACTGTCTTCTTCATTTGAAATGGATTTCAAAACAAATACTCTAAAAGTCATGCTGTATTTAATAGAACCCAAACCAATAAATTATATGGGTTTGACCTGCAAGCATGCCCCAAAACGTAACACACAAGTTGCAAATGTTCAAAATAATTAGGATTCATGGAAAAACTTCATTTTAAGACAACCCTATTGCTTTCCTACACTGTCTTCTTCATTTGAAATGGATTTCAAAACAAATACTCTAAAAGTCATGCTGTATTTAATAGAACCCAAACCAATAAATTATATGGGTTTGACCTGCAAGCATGCCCAAAAACGTAACACACAAGTTGCAAATGTTCAAAATAATTAGGATTCATGGAAAAACTTAATTTTAAGACAACCCTATTGCTTTCCTACACTGTCTTCTTCATTTGAAATGGATTTCAAAACAAATACTCTAAAAATCATGCTGTATTTAATAGAACCCAAACCAATAAATTATATGGGTTTGACGTGCAAGCATGCCCAAAAACGTAACACACAAGTTGCAAATGTTCAAAATAATTAGGATTCATGGAAAAACTTAATTTTAAGACAACCCTATTGCTTTCCTACACTGTCTTCTTCATTTGAAATGGATTTCAAAACAAATACTCTAAAAATCATGCTGTATTTAATAGAACCCAAACCAATAAATTATACGGATTTGACGTGCAAGCATGCTCAATAACGTAACACGCAAGTTGAAAATGTTCAAAATAATTAGGATTCATGGAAAAACTTAATTTTAAGACAACCCTATTGCTTTCCTACACTGTCTTCTTCATTTGAAATGGATTTCAAAACAAATTCTCTAAAAATCATGCTGTATTTAATAGAACCCAAACCAATAAATTATATGGGTTTGACGTGCAAGCATGCCCAAAAACGTAACACACAAGTTGCAAATGTTCAAAATAATTAGGATTCATGGAAAAACTTAATTTTAAGACAACCCTATTGCTTTCCTACACTGTCTTCTTCATTTGAAATGGATTTCAAAACAAATACTCTAAAAATCATGCTGTATTTAATAGAACCCAAACCAATAAATTATATGGGTTTGACGTGCAAGCATGCCCAAAAACGTAACACACAAGTTGCAAATGTTCAAAATAATTAGGATTCATGGAAAAAACTTAATTTTAAGACAACCCTATTGCTTTCCTACACTGTCTTCTTCATTTGAAATGGATTTCAAAACAAATACTCTAAAAGTCATGCTGTATTTAATAGAACCCAAACCAATAAATTATATGGGTTTGACCTGCAAGCATGCCCAAAAACGTAACACACAAGTTGCAAATGTTCAAAATAATTAGGATTCATGGAAAAACTTAATTTTAAGACAACCCTATTGCTTTCCTACACTGTCTTCTTCATTTGAAATGGATTTCAAAACAAATACTCTAAAAGTCATGCTGTATTTAATAGAACCCAAACCAATAAATTATATGGGTTTGACCTGCAAGCATGCCCAAAAACGTAACACACAAGTTGCAAATGTTCAAAATAATTAGGATTCATGGAAAAACTTAATTTTAAGACAACCCTATTGCTTTCCTACACTGTCTTCTTCATTTGAAATGGATTTCAAAACAAATACTCTAAAAATCATGCTGTATTTAATAGAACCCAAACCAATAAATTATATGGGTTTGACGTGCAAGCATGCCCAAAAACGTAACACACAAGTTGCAAATGTTCAAAATAATTAGGATTCATGGAAAAACTTCATTTTAAGACAACCCTATTGCTTTCCTACACTGTCTTCTTCATTTGAAATGGATTTCAAAACAAATACTCTAAAAATCATGCTGTATTTAATAGAACCCAAACCAATAAATTATACGGATTTGACGTGCAAGCATGCTCAATAACGTAACACGCAAGTTGAAAATGTTCAAAATAATTAGGATTCATGGAAAAACTTAATTTTAAGACAACCCTATTGCTTTCCTACACTGTCTTCTTCATTTGAAATGGATTTCAAAACAAATTCTCTAAAAATCATGCTGTATTTAATAGAACCCAAACCAATAAATTATATGGGTTTGACGTGCAAGCATGCCCAAAAACGTAACACACAAGTTGCAAATGTTCAAAATAATTAGGATTCATGGAAAAACTTAATTTGAAGACAACCCTATTGCTTTCCTACACTGTCTTCTTCATTTGAAATGGATTTCAAAACAAATACTCTAAAAATCATGCTGTATTTAATAGAACCCAAACCAATAAATTATATGGGTTTGACGTGCAAGCATGCCCAAAAACGTAACACACAAGTTGCAAATGTTCAAAATAATTAGGATTCATGGAAAAACTTAATTTTAAGACAACCCTATTGCTTTCCTACACTGTCTTCTTCATTTGAAATGGATTTCAAAACAAATACTCTAAAAATCATGCTGTATTTAATATAACCCAAACCAATAAATTATACGGATTTGACGTGCAAGCATGCTCAATAACGTAACACGCAAGTTGAAAATGTTCAAAATAATTAGGATTCATGGAAAAACTTCATTTTAAGACAACCCTATTGCTTTCCTATGCTGTCTTCTTCATTTGAAATGGATTTCAAAACAAATACTCTAAAAATCATGCTGTATTTAATAGAACCCAAACCAATAAATTATACGGATTTGACGTGCAAGCATGCTCAATAACGTAACACGCAAGTTGAAAATGTTCAAAATAATTAGGATTCATGGAAAAACTTAATTTTAAGACAACCCTATTGCTTTCCTACACTGTCTTCTTCATTTGAAATGGATTTCAAAACAAATTCTCTAAAAATCATGCTGTATTTAATAGAACCCAAACCAATAAATTATATGGGTTTGACGTGCAAGCATGCCCAAAAACGTAACACACAAGTTGCAAATGTTCAAAATAATTAGGATTCATGGAAAAACTTAATTTTAAGACAACCCTATTGCTTTCCTACACTGTCTTCTTCATTTGAAATGGATTTCAAAACAAATACTCTAAAAATCATGCTGTATTTAATAGAACCCAAACCAATAAATTATATGGGTTTGACGTGCAAGCATGCCCAAAAACGTAACACACAAGTTGCAAATGTTCAAAATAATTAGGATTCATGGAAAAAACTTAATTTTAAGACAACCCTATTGCTTTCCTACACTGTCTTCTTCATTTGAAATGGATTTCAAAACAAATACTCTAAAAATCATGCTGTATTTAATAGAACCCAAACCAATAAATTATACGGATTTGACGTGCAAGCATGCTCAATAACGTAACACGCAAGTTGCAAATGTTCAAAATAATTAGGATTCATGGAAAAACTTCATTTTAAGACAACCCTATTGCTTTCCTATGCTGTCTTCTTCATTTGAAATGGATTTCAAAACAAATACTCTCAAAATCATGTTGTATTTAATAGAACTTAAACCAATGATTTATATGGGTTTGACGTGCAAGCATACTCAAAAACGTAACACAGAAGTTGCAAATGTTCAAAATAATTAGGATTCATGGAAAAACTTCATTTTAAGACAACCCTATTGCTTTCCTACACTGTCTTCTTTATTTGAAATGGATTTCAAAACAAATTCTCTAAAAATCATGCTGTATTTAATAGAACCCAAACCAATGATTTATATGGGTTTGACGTGCAAGCATGTCCAAAAACGTAACACACAAGTTGCAAATGTTCAAAATAATTAGGATTCATGGAAAAACTTCATTTGAAGACAACCCTATTGCTTTCCTACACTGTCTTCTTCATTTGAAATGGATTTCAAAACAAATACTCTAAAAATCATGCTGTGTTTAATAGAACCCAAACCAATAAATTATATGGGTTTGACGTGCAAGCATGCCCAAAAACGTAACACACAAGTTGCAAATGTTCAAAATAATTAGGATTCATGGAAAAACTTAATTTTAAGACAACCCTATTGCTTTCCTACACTGTCTTCTTCATTTGAAATGGATTTCAAAACAAATACTCTAAAAATCATGCTGTATTTAATAGAACCCAAACCAATGAATTATATGGGTTTGACGTGCAAGCATGCCCAAAAACGTAACACACAAGTTGCAAATGTTCAAAATAATTAGGATTCATGGAAAAACTTCATTTTAAGACAACCCTATTGCTTTCCTACACTGTCTTCTTCATTTGAAATGGATTTCAAAACAAATTCTCTAAAAATCATGCTGTATTTAATAGAACCCAAACCAATCAATTATATGGGTTTGACGTGCAAGCATGCCCAAAAACGTAACACACAAGTTGCAAATGTTCAAAATAATTAGGATTCATGGAAAAACTTCATTTTAAGACAACCCTATTGCTTTCCTACACTGTCTTCTTCATTTGAAATGGATTTCAAAACAAATACTCTAAAAATCATGCTGTATTTAATAGAACCCAAACCAATGAATTATATGGGTTTGACGTGCAAGCATGCCCAAAAACGTAACACACAAGTTGCAAATGTTCAAAATAATTAGGATTCATGGAAAAACTTAATTTTAAGACAACCCTATTGCTTTCCTACACTGTCTTCTTCATTTGAAATGGATTTCAAAACAAATACTCTAAAAATCATGCTGTATTTAATAGAACCCAAACCAATAAATTATATGGGTTTGACGTGCAAGCATGTCCAAAAACGTAACACACAAGTTGCAAATGTTCAAAATAATTAGGATTTATGGAAAAACTTAATTTTAAGACAACCCTATTGCTTTCCTACACTGTCTTCTTCATTTGAAATGGATTTCAAAACAAATTCTCTAAAAATCATGCTGTGTTTAATAGAACCCAAACCAATGAATTATATGGGTTTGACGTGCAAGCATGTCCAAAAACGTAACACAGAAGTTGCAAATGTTCAAAATAATTAGGATTCATGGAAAAACTACATTTTAAGACAACCCTATTGCTTTCCTACACTGTCTTCTTCATTTGAAATGGATTTCAAAACAAATACTCTAAAAATCATGCTGTATTTAATATAACCCAAACCAATAAATTATACGGATTTGACGTGCAAGCATGCTCAATAACGTAACACGCAAGTTGCAAATGTTCAAAATAATTAGGATTCATGGAAAAACCTAATTTTAAGACAACCCTATTGCTTTCCTACACTGTCTTCTTCATTTGAAATGGATTTCAAAACAAATACTCTAAAAATCATGCTGTGTTTAATAGAACCCAAACCAATAAATTATATGGGTTTGACGTGCAAGCATGCCCAAAAACGTAACACACAAGTTGCAAATGTTCAAAATAATTAGGATTCATGGAAAAACTTAATTTGAAGACAACCCTATTGCTTTCCTACACTGTCTTCTTCATTTGAAATGGATTTCAAAACAAATACTCTAAAAATCATGCTGTATTTAATAGAACCCAAACCAATGAATTATATGGGTTTGACGTGCAAGCATGCCCAAAAACGTAACACACAAGTTGCAAATGTTCAAAATAATTAGGATTCATGGAAAAACTTCATTTTAAAACAACCCTATTGCTTTCCTACACTGTCTTCTTCATTTGAAATGGATTTCAAAACAAATTCTCTAAAAATCATGCTGTATTTAATAGAACCCAAACCAATCAATTATATGGGTTTGACGTGCAAGCATGCCCAAAAACGTAACACACAAGTTGCAAATGTTCAAAATAATTAGGATTCATGGAAAAACTTCATTTTAAGACAACCCTATTGCTTTCCTACACTGTCTTCTTCATTTGAAATGGATTTCAAAACAAATACTCTAAAAATCATGCTGTATTTAATAGAACCCAAACCAATGAATTATATGGGTTTGACGTGCAAGCATGCCCAAAAACGTAACACACAAGTTGCAAATGTTCAAAATAATTAGGATTCATAGAAAAACTTAATTTTAAGACAACCCTATTGCTTTCCTACACTGTCTTCTTCATTTGAAATGGATTTCAAAACAAATACTCTAAAAATCATGCTGTATTTAATAGAACCCAAACCAATAAATTATATGGGTTTGACGTGCAAGCATGCCCAAAAACGTAACACACAAGTTGCAAATGTTCAAAATAATTAGGATTCATGGAAAAACTTAATTTTAAGACAACCCTATTGCTTCCCTACACTGTCTTCTTCATTTGAAATGGATTTCAAAACAAATACTCTAAAAATCATGCTGTATTTAATAGAACCCAAACCAATGAATTATATGGGTTTGACGTGCAAGCATGCCCAAAAACGTAACACACAAGTTGCAAATGTTCAAAATAATTAGGATTCATGGAAAAACTTCATTTTAAAACAACCCTATTGCTTTCCTACACTGTCTTCTTCATTTGAAATGGATTTCATAACAAATTCTCTAAAAATCATGCTGTATTTAATAGAACCCAAAACAATCAATTATATGGGTTTGACGTGCAAGCATGCCCAAAAACGTAACACACAAGTTGCAAATGTTCAAAATAATTAGGATTCATGGAAAAACTTAATTTTAAGACAACCCTATTGCTTTCCTACACTGTCTTCTTCATTTGAAATGGATTTCAAAACAAATACTCTAAAAATCATGCTGTATTTAATAGAACCCAAACCAATAAATTATATGGGTTTGACGTGCAAGCATGTCCAAAAACGTAACACACAAGTTGCAAATGTTCAAAATAATTAGGATTTATGGAAAAACTTAATTTTAAGACAACCCTATTGCTTTCCTACACTGTCTTCTTCATTTGAAATGGATTTCAAAACAAATTCTCTAAAAATCATGCTGTGTTTAATAGAACCCAAACCAATGAATTATATGGGTTTGACGTGCAAGCATGTCCAAAAACGTAACACAGAAGTTGCAAATGTTCAAAATAATTAGGATTCATGGAAAAACTACATTTTAAGACAACCCTATTGCTTTCCTACACTGTCTTCTTCATTTGAAATGGATTTCAAAACAAATACTCTAAAAATCATGCTGTATTTAATATAACCCAAACCAATAAATTATACGGATTTGACGTGCAAGCATGCTCAATAACGTAACACGCAAGTTGCAAATGTTCAAAATAATTAGGATTCATGGAAAAACCTAATTTTAAGACAACCCTATTGCTTTCCTACACTGTCTTCTTCATTTGAAATGGATTTCAAAACAAATTCTCTAAAAATCATGCTGTGTTTAATAGAACCCAAACCAATGAATTATATGGGTTTGACGTGCAAGCATGCCCAAAAACGTAACACAGAAGTTGCAAATGTTCAAAATAATTAGGATTCATGGAAAAACTTAATTTTAAGACAACCCTATTGCTTTCCTACACTGTCTTCTTCATTTGAAATGGATTTCAAAACAAATTCTCTAAAAATCATGCTGTATTTAATAGAACCCAAACCAATAAATTATATGGGTTTGACGTGCAAGCATGTCCAAAAACGTAACACACAAGTTGCAAATGTTCAAAATAATTAGGATTTATGGAAAAACTACATTTTAAGACAACCCTATTGCTTTCCTACACTGTCTTCTTCATTTGAAATGGATTTCAAAACAAATACTCTAAAAATCATGCTGTGTTTAATAGAACCCAAACCAATGAATTATATGGGTTTGACGTGCAAGCATGTCCAAAAACGTAACACAGAAGTTGCAAATGTTCAAAATAATTAGGATTCATGGAAAAACTACATTTTAAGACAACCCTATTGCTTTCCTACACTGTCTTCTTCATTTGAAATGGATTTCAAAACAAATACTCTAAAAATCATGCTGTATTTAATAGAACCCAAACCAATGATTTATATGGGTTTGACGTGCAAGCATGTCCAAAAACGTAACACACAAGTTGCAAATGTTCAAAATAATTAGGATTCATGGAAAAACCTAATTTTAAGACAACCCTATTGCTTTCCTACACTGTCTTCTTCATTTGAAATGGATTTCAAAACAAATTCTCTAAAAATCATGCTGTGTTTAATAGAACCCAAACCAATAAATTATATGGGTTTGACGTGCAAGCATGCCCAAAAACGTAACACACAAGTTGCAAATGTTCAAAATAATTAGGATTCATGGAAAAACTTAATTTTAAGACAACCCTATTGCTTTCCTACACTGTCTTCTTCATTTGAAATGGATTTCAAAACAAATACTCTAAAAATCATGCTGTATTTAATAGAACCCAAACCAATGAATTATATGGGTTTGACGTGCAAGCATGCCCAAAAACGTAACACACAAGTTGCAAATGTTCAAAATAATTAGGATTCATAGAAAAACTTAATTTTAAGACAACCCTATTGCTTTCCTACACTGTCTTCTTCATTTGAAATGGATTTCAAAACAAATACTCTAAAAATCATGCTGTATTTAATAGAACCCAAACCAATAAATTATATGGGTTTGACGTGCAAGCATGCCCAAAAACGTAACACACAAGTTGCAAATGTTCAAAATAATTAGGATTCATGGAAAAACTTAATTTTAAGACAACCCTATTGCTTTCCTACACTGTCTTCTTCATTTGAAATGGATTTCAAAACAAATACTCTAAAAATCATGCTGTATTTAATAGAACCCAAACCAATGAATTATATGGGTTTGACGTGCAAGCATGCCCAAAAACGTAACACACAAGTTGCAAATGTTCAAAATAATTAGGATTCATGGAAAAACTTCATTTTAAAACAACCCTATTGCTTTCCTACACTGTCTTCTTCATTTGAAATGGATTTCAAAACAAATTCTCTAAAAATCATGCTGTGTTTAATAGAACCCAAACCAATGAATTATATGGGTTTGACGTGCAAGCATGTCCAAAAACGTAACACAGAAGTTGCAAATGTTCAAAATAATTAGGATTCATGGAAAAACTACATTTTAAGACAACCCTATTGCTTTCCTACACTGTCTTCTTCATTTGAAATGGATTTCAAAACAAATACTCTAAAAATCATGCTGTATTTAATAGAACCCAAACCAATAAATTATACGGATTTGACGTGCAAGCATGCTCAATAACGTAACACGCAAGTTGCAAATGTTCAAAATAATTAGGATTCATGGAAAAACCTAATTTTAAGACAACCCTATTGCTTTCCTACACTGTCTTCTTCATTTGAAATGGATTTCAAAACAAATTCTCTAAAAATCATGCTGTGTTTAATAGAACCCAAACCAATGAATTATATGGGTTTGACGTGCAAGCATGCCCAAAAACGTAACACACAAGTTGCAAATGTTCAAAATAATTAGGATTCATGGAAAAACTTAATTTTAAGACAACCCTATTGCTTTCCTACACTGTCTTCTTCATTTGAAATGGATTTCATAACAAATACTCTAAAAATCATGCTGTATTTAATAGAACCCAAACCAATAAATTATATGGGTTTGACGTGCAAGCATGTCCAAAAACGTAACACACAAGTTGCAAATGTTCAAAATAATTAGGATTTATGGAAAAACTTAATTTTAAGACAACCCTATTGCTTTCCTACACTGTCTTCTTCATTTGAAATGGATTTCAAAACAAATTCTCTAAAAATCATGCTGTGTTTAATAGAACCCAAACCAATGAATTATATGGGTTTGACGTGCAAGCATGTCCAAAAACGTAACACAGAAGTTGCAAATGTTCAAAATAATTAGGATTCATGGAAAAACTACATTTTAAGACAACCCTATTGCTTTCCTACACTGTCTTCTTCATTTGAAATGGATTTCAAAACAAATACTCTAAAAATCATGCTGTATTTAATATAACCCAAACCAATAAATTATACGGATTTGACGTGCAAGCATGCTCAATAACGTAACACGCAAGTTGCAAATGTTCAAAATAATTAGGATTCATGGAAAAACCTAATTTTAAGACAACCCTATTGCTTTCCTACACTGTCTTCTTCATTTGAAATGGATTTCAAAACAAATTCTCTAAAAATCATGCTGTGTTTAATAGAACCCAAACCAATAAATTATATGGGTTTGACGTGCAAGCATGCCCAAAAACGTAACACACAAGTTGCAAATGTTCAAAATAATTAGGATTCATGGAAAAACTTAATTTGAAGACAACCCTATTGCTTTCCTACACTGTCTTCTTCATTTGAAATGGATTTCAAAACAAATACTCTAAAAATCATGCTGTATTTAATAGAACCCAAACCAATAAATTATATGGGTTTGACGTGCAAGCATGCCCAAAAACGTAACACACAAGTTGCAAATGTTCAAAATAATTAGGATTCATGGAAAAACTTAATTTGAAGACAACCCTATTGCTTTCCTACACTGTCTTCTTCATTTGAAATGGATTTCAAAACAAATACTCTAAAAATCATGCTGTATTTAATAGAACCCAAACCAATGAATTATATGGGTTTGACGTGCAAGCATGCCCAAAAACGTAACACACAAGTTGCAAATGTTCAAAATAATTAGGATTCATAGAAAAACTTAATTTTAAGACAACCCTATTGCTTTCCTACACTGTCTTCTTCATTTGAAATGGATTTCAAAACAAATACTCTAAAAATCATGCTGTATTTAATAGAACCCAAACCAATAAATTATATGGGTTTGACGTGCAAGCATGCCCAAAAACGTAACACACAAGTTGCAAATGTTCAAAATAATTAGGATTCATGGAAAAACTTAATTTTAAGACAACCCTATTGCTTTCCTACACTGTCTTCTTCATTTGAAATGGATTTCAAAACAAATACTCTAAAAATCATGCTGTATTTAATAGAACCCAAACCAATGAATTATATGGGTTTGACGTGCAAGCATGCCCAAAAACGTAACACACAAGTTGCAAATGTTCAAAATAATTAGGATTCATGGAAAAACTTCATTTTAAAACAACCCTATTGCTTTCCTACACTGTCTTCTTCATTTGAAATGGATTTCATAACAAATTCTCTAAAAATCATGCTGTATTTAATAGAACCCAAACCAATCAATTATATGGGTTTGACGTGCAAGCATGCCCAAAAACGTAACACACAAGTTGCAAATGTTCAAAATAATTAGGATTCATGGAAAAACTTAATTTTAAGACAACCCTATTGCTTTCCTACACTGTCTTCTTCATTTGAAATGGATTTCAAAACAAATACTCTAAAAATCATGCTGTATTTAATAGAACCCAAACCAATAAATTATATGGGTTTGACGTGCAAGCATGTCCAAAAACGTAACACACAAGTTGCAAATGTTCAAAATAATTAGGATTCATGGAAAAACTTCATTTTAAGACAACCCTATTGCTTTCCTACACTGTCTTCTTCATTTGAAATGGATTTCAAAACAAATACTCTAAAAATCATGCTGTGTTTAATAGAACCCAAACCAATGAATTATATGGGTTTGACGTGCAAGCATGTCCAAAAACGTAACACAGAAGTTGCAAATGTTCAAAATAATTAGGATTCATGGAAAAACTTAATTTGAAGACAACCCTATTGCTTTCCTACACTGTCTTCTTCATTTGAAATGGATTTCAAAACAAATTCTCTAAAAATCATGCTGTGTTTAATAGAACCCAAACCAATGAATTATATGGGTTTGACGTGCAAGCATGTCCAAAAACGTAACACAGAAGTTGCAAATGTTCAAAATAATTAGGATTCATGGAAAAACTACATTTTAAGACAACCCTATTGCTTTCCTACACTGTCTTCTTCATTTGAAATGGATTTCAAAACAAATACTCTAAAAATCATGCTGTATTTAATATAACCCAAACCAATAAATTATACGGATTTGACGTGCAAGCATGCTCAATAACGTAACACGCAAGTTGCAAATGTTCAAAATAATTAGGATTCATGGAAAAACCTAATTTTAAGACAACCCTATTGCTTTCCTACACTGTCTTCTTCATTTGAAATGGATTTCAAAACAAATTCTCTAAAAATCATGCTGTGTTTAATAGAACCCAAACCAATAAATTATATGGGTTTGACGTGCAAGCATGCCCAAAAACGTAACACACAAGTTGCAAATGTTCAAAATAATTAGGATTCATGGAAAAACTTAATTTGAAGACAACCCTATTGCTTTCCTACACTGTCTTCTTCATTTGAAATGGATTTCAAAACAAATACTCTAAAAATCATGCTGTATTTAATAGAACCCAAACCAATGAATTATATGGGTTTGACGTGCAAGCATGCCCAAAAACGTAACACACAAGTTGCAAATGTTCAAAATAATTAGGATTCATAGAAAAACTTAATTTTAAGACAACCCTATTGCTTTCCTACACTGTCTTCTTCATTTGAAATGGATTTCAAAACAAATACTCTAAAAATCATGCTGTATTTAATAGAACCCAAACCAATAAATTATATGGGTTTGACGTGCAAGCATGCCCAAAAACGTAACACACAAGTTGCAAATGTTCAAAATAATTAGGATTCATGGAAAAACTTAATTTTAAGACAACCCTATTGCTTTCCTACACTGTCTTCTTCATTTGAAATGGATTTCAAAACAAATACTCTAAAAATCATGCTGTATTTAATATAACCCAAACCAATCAATTATACGGATTTGACGTGCAAGCATGCTCAATAACGTAACACACAAGTTGCAAATGTTCAAAATAATTAGGATTCATGGAAAAACTTAATTTTAAGACAACCCTATTGCTTTCCTACACTGTCTTCTTCATTTGAAATGGATTTCAAAACAAATACTCTAAAAATCGTGCTGTATTTAATAGAACCCAAACCAATAAATTATATGGGTTTGACGTGCAAGCATGCCCAAAAACGTAACACACAAGTTGCAAATGTTCAAAATAATTAGGATTCATGGAAAAACTTAATTTTAAGACAACCCTATTGCTTTCCTACACTGTCTTCTTCATTTGAAATGGATTTCAAAACAAATTCTCTAAAAATCATGCTGTATTTAATAGAACTTAAACCAATGATTAATATGGGTTTGACGTGCAAGCATACCCAAAAACGTAACACACAAGTTGCAAATGTTCAAAATAATTAGGATTCATGGAAAAACTTAATTTGAAGACAACCCTATTGCTTTCCTACACTGTCTTCTTCATTTGAAATGGATTTCAAAACAAATTCTCTAAAAATCATGCTGTGTTTAATAGAACCCAAACCAATGAATTATATGGGTTTGACGTGCAAGCATACCCAAAAACGTTACACACAAGTTGCAAATGTTCAAAATAATTAGGATTCATGGAAAAACTTCATTTTAAGACAACCCTATTGCTTTCCTATGCTGTCTTCTTCATTTGAAATGGATTTCAAAACAAATACTCTAAAAATCATGCTGTATTTAATAGAACCCAAACCAATAAATTATACGGATTTGACGTGCAAGCATGCTCAATAACGTAACACGCAAGTTGAAAATGTTCAAAATAATTAGGATTCATGGAAAAACTTAATTTGAAGACAACCCTATTGCTTTCCTACACTGTCTTCTTCATTTGAAATGGATTTCAAAACAAATACTCTAAAAATCATGCTGTATTTAATAGAACCCAAACCAATAAATTATATGGGTTTGACGTGCAAGCATGCCCAAAAACGTAACACACAAGTTGCAAATGTTCAAAATAATTAGGATTCATGAAAAAACTTAATTTGAAGACAACCCTATTGCTTTCCTACACTGTCTTCTTCATTTGAAATGGATTTCAAAACAAATTCTCTAAAAATCATGCTGTGTTTAATAGAACCCAAACCAATGAATTATATGGGTTTGACGTGCAAGCATGTCCAAAAACGTAACACACAAGTTGCAAATGTTCAAAATAATTAGGATTCATGGAAAAACTTAATTTTAAGACAACCCTATTGCTTTCCTACACTGTCTTCTTCATTTGAAATGGATTTCAAAACAAATACTCTAAAAGTCATGCTGTATTTAATAGAACCCAAACCAATAAATTATATGGGTTTGACCTGCAAGCATGCCCAAAAACGTAACACACAAGTTGCAAATGTTCAAAATAATTAGGATTCATGGAAAAACTTAATTTTAAGACAACCCTATTGCTTTCCTACACTGTCTTCTTCATTTGAAATGGATTTCAAAACAAATACTCTAAAAATCATGCTGTATTTAATAGAACCCAAACCAATAAATTATATGGGTTTGACGTGCAAGCATGCCCAAAAACGTAACACACAAGTTGCAAATGTTCAAAATAATTAGGATTCATGGAAAAACTTAATTTTAAGACAACCCTATTGCTTTCCTACACTGTCTTCTTCATTTGAAATGGATTTCAAAACAAATACTCTAAAAATCATGCTGTATTTAATAGAACCCAAACCAATAAATTATACGGATTTGACGTGCAAGCATGCTCAATAACGTAACACGCAAGTTGAAATCGTTCAAAATAATTAGGATTCATGGAAAAACTTCATTTTAAGACAACCCTATTGCTTTCCTATGCTGTCTTCTTCATTTGAAATGGATTTCAAAACAAATACTCTCAAAATCATGCTGTATTTAATAGAACTTAAACCAATGATTTATATGGGTTTGACGTGCAAGCATACTCAAAAACGTAACACAGAAGTTGCAAATGTTCAAAATAATTAGGATTCATGGAAAAACTTAATTTGAAGACAACCCTATTGCTTTCCTACACTGTCTTCTTCATTTGAAATGGATTTCAAAACAAATACTCTAAAAATCATGCTGTATTTAATAGAACCCAAACCAATAAATTATATGGGTTTGACGTGCAAGCATGCCCAAAAACGTAACACACAAGTTGCAAATGTTCAAAATAATTAGGATTCATGGAAAAACTTAATTTTAAGACAACCCTATTGCTTTCCTACACTGTCTTCTTCATTTGAAATGGATTTCAAAACAAATACTCTAAAAATCATGCTGTATTTAATAGAACCCAAACCAATAAATTATATGGGTTTGACGTGCAAGCATGCCCAAAAACGTAACACACAAGTTGCAAATGTTCAAAATAATTAGGATTCATGAAAAAACTTAATTTGAAGACAACCCTATTGCTTTCCTACACTGTCTTCTTCATTTGAAATGGATTTCAAAACAAATTCTCTAAAAATCATGCTGTGTTTAATAGAACCCAAACCAATGAATTATATGGGTTTGACGTGCAAGCATGTCCAAAAACGTAACACACAAGTTGCAAATGTTCAAAATAATTAGGATTCATGGAAAAACTTAATTTTAAGACAACCCTATTGCTTTCCTACACTGTCTTCTTCATTTGAAATGGATTTCAAAACAAATACTCTAAAAGTCATGCTGTATTTAATAGAACCCAAACCAATAAATTATATGGGTTTGACCTGCAAGCATGCCCAAAAACGTAACACACAAGTTGCAAATGTTCAAAATAATTAGGATTCATGGAAAAACTTAATTTTAAGACAACCCTATTGCTTTCCTACACTGTCTTCTTCATTTGAAATGGATTTCAAAACAAATACTCTAAAAATCATGCTGTATTTAATAGAACCCAAACCAATAAATTATATGGGTTTGACGTGCAAGCATGCCCAAAAACGTAACACACAAGTTGCAAATGTTCAAAATAATTAGGATTCATGGAAAAACTTAATTTTAAGACAACCCTATTGCTTTCCTACACTGTCTTCTTCATTTGAAATGGATTTCAAAACAAATACTCTAAAAATCATGCTGTATTTAATAGAACCCAAACCAATAAATTATACGGATTTGACGTGCAAGCATGCTCAATAACGTAACACGCAAGTTGAAAATGTTCAAAATAATTAGGATTCATGGAAAAACCTAATTTTAAGACAACCCTATTGCTTTCCTACACTGTCTTCTTCATTTGAAATGGATTTCAAAACAAATTCTCTAAAAATCATGCTGTGTTTAATAGAACCCAAACCAATAAATTATATGGGTTTGACGTGCAAGCATGCCCAAAAACGTAACACACAAGTTGCAAATGTTCAAAATAATTAGGATTCATGGAAAAACTTAATTTGAAGACAACCCTATTGCTTTCCTACACTGTCTTCTTCATTTGAAATGGATTTCAAAACAAATACTCTAAAAATCATGCTGTATTTAATAGAACCCAAACCAATGAATTATATGGGTTTGACGTGCAAGCATGCCCAAAAACGTAACACACAAGTTGCAAATGTTCAAAATAATTAGGATTCATAGAAAAACTTAATTTTAAGACAACCCTATTGCTTTCCTACACTGTCTTCTTCATTTGAAATGGATTTCAAAACAAATACTCTAAAAATCATGCTGTATTTAATAGAACCCAAACCAATAAATTATATGGGTTTGACGTGCAAGCATGCCCAAAAACGTAACACACAAGTTGCAAATGTTCAAAATAATTAGGATTCATGGAAAAACTTAATTTTAAGACAACCCTATTGCTTTCCTACACTGTCTTCTTCATTTGAAATGGATTTCAAAACAAATACTCTAAAAATCATGCTGTATTTAATATAACCCAAACCAATCAATTATACGGATTTGACGTGCAAGCATGCTCAATAACGTAACACACAAGTTGCAAATGTTCAAAATAATTAGGATTCATGGAAAAACTTAATTTTAAGACAACCCTATTGCTTTCCTACACTGTCTTCTTCATTTGAAATGGATTTCAAAACAAATACTCTAAAAATCGTGCTGTATTTAATAGAACCCAAACCAATAAATTATATGGGTTTGACGTGCAAGCATGCCCAAAAACGTAACACACAAGTTGCAAATGTTCAAAATAATTAGGATTCATGGAAAAACTTAATTTTAAGACAACCCTATTGCTTTCCTACACTGTCTTCTTCATTTGAAATGGATTTCAAAACAAATTCTCTAAAAATCATGCTGTATTTAATAGAACTTAAACCAATGATTAATATGGGTTTGACGTGCAAGCATACCCAAAAACGTAACACACAAGTTGCAAATGTTCAAAATAATTAGGATTCATGGAAAAACTTAATTTGAAGACAACCCTATTGCTTTCCTACACTGTCTTCTTCATTTGAAATGGATTTCAAAACAAATTCTCTAAAAATCATGCTGTGTTTAATAGAACCCAAACCAATGAATTATATGGGTTTGACGTGCAAGCATACCCAAAAACGTTACACACAAGTTGCAAATGTTCAAAATAATTAGGATTCATGGAAAAACTTCATTTTAAGACAACCCTATTGCTTTCCTAGGCTGTCTTCTTCATTTGAAATGGATTTCAAAACAAATACTCTAAAAATCATGCTGTATTTAATAGAACCCAAACCAATAAATTATACGGATTTGACGTGCAAGCATGCTCAATAACGTAACACGCAAGTTGAAAATGTTCAAAATAATTAGGATTCATGGAAAAACTTAATTTGAAGACAACCCTATTGCTTTCCTACACTGTCTTCTTCATTTGAAATGGATTTCAAAACAAATACTCTAAAAATCATGCTGTATTTAATAGAACCCAAACCAATAAATTATATGGGTTTGACGTGCAAGCATGCCCAAAAACGTAACACACAAGTTGCAAATGTTCAAAATAATTAGGATTCATGAAAAAACTTAATTTGAAGACAACCCTATTGCTTTCCTACACTGTCTTCTTCATTTGAAATGGATTTCAAAACAAATTCTCTAAAAATCATGCTGTGTTTAATAGAACCCAAACCAATGAATTATATGGGTTTGACGTGCAAGCATGTCCAAAAACGTAACACACAAGTTGCAAATGTTCAAAATAATTAGGATTCATGGAAAAACTTAATTTTAAGACAACCCTATTGCTTTCCTACACTGTCTTCTTCATTTGAAATGGATTTCAAAACAAATACTCTAAAAGTCATGCTGTATTTAATAGAACCCAAACCAATAAATTATATGGGTTTGACCTGCAAGCATGCCCAAAAACGTAACACACAAGTTGCAAATGTTCAAAATAATTAGGATTCATGGAAAAACTTAATTTTAAGACAACCCTATTGCTTTCCTACACTGTCTTCTTCATTTGAAATGGATTTCAAAACAAATACTCTAAAAATCATGCTGTATTTAATAGAACCCAAACCAATAAATTATATGGGTTTGACGTGCAAGCATGCCCAAAAACGTAACACACAAGTTGCAAATGTTCAAAATAATTAGGATTCATGGAAAAACTTAATTTTAAGACAACCCTATTGCTTTCCTACACTGTCTTCTTCATTTGAAATGGATTTCAAAACAAATACTCTAAAAATCATGCTGTATTTAATAGAACCCAAACCAATAAATTATACGGATTTGACGTGCAAGCATGCTCAATAACGTAACACGCAAGTTGAAATCGTTCAAAATAATTAGGATTCATGGAAAAACTTCATTTTAAGACAACCCTATTGCTTTCCTATGCTGTCTTCTTCATTTGAAATGGATTTCAAAACAAATACTCTCAAAATCATGCTGTATTTAATAGAACTTAAACCAATGATTTATATGGGTTTGACGTGCAAGCATACTCAAAAACGTAACACAGAAGTTGCAAATGTTCAAAATAATTAGGATTCATGGAAAAACTTAATTTGAAGACAACCCTATTGCTTTCCTACACTGTCTTCTTCATTTGAAATGGATTTCAAAACAAATACTCTAAAAATCATGCTGTATTTAATAGAACCCAAACCAATAAATTATATGGGTTTGACGTGCAAGCATGCCCAAAAACGTAACACACAAGTTGCAAATGTTCAAAATAATTAGGATTCATGGAAAAACTTAATTTTAAGACAACCCTATTGCTTTCCTACACTGTCTTCTTCATTTGAAATGGATTTCAAAACAAATACTCTAAAAATCATGCTGTATTTAATAGAACCCAAACCAATAAATTATATGGGTTTGACGTGCAAGCATGCCCAAAAACGTAACACACAAGTTGCAAATGTTCAAAATAATTAGGATTCATGAAAAAACTTAATTTGAAGACAACCCTATTGCTTTCCTACACTGTCTTCTTCATTTGAAATGGATTTCAAAACAAATTCTCTAAAAATCATGCTGTGTTTAATAGAACCCAAACCAATGAATTATATGGGTTTGACGTGCAAGCATGTCCAAAAACGTAACACACAAGTTGCAAATGTTCAAAATAATTAGGATTCATGGAAAAACTTAATTTTAAGACAACCCTATTGCTTTCCTACACTGTCTTCTTCATTTGAAATGGATTTCAAAACAAATACTCTAAAAGTCATGCTGTATTTAATAGAACCCAAACCAATAAATTATATGGGTTTGACCTGCAAGCATGCCCAAAAACGTAACACACAAGTTGCAAATGTTCAAAATAATTAGGATTCATGGAAAAACTTAATTTTAAGACAACCCTATTGCTTTCCTACACTGTCTTCTTCATTTGAAATGGATTTCAAAACAAATACTCTAAAAATCATGCTGTATTTAATAGAACCCAAACCAATAAATTATATGGGTTTGACGTGCAAGCATGCCCAAAAACGTAACACACAAGTTGCAAATGTTCAAAATAATTAGGATTCATGGAAAAACTTAATTTTAAGACAACCCTATTGCTTTCCTACACTGTCTTCTTCATTTGAAATGGATTTCAAAACAAATACTCTAAAAATCATGCTGTATTTAATAGAACCCAAACCAATAAATTATACGGATTTGACGTGCAAGCATGCTCAATAACGTAACACGCAAGTTGAAAATGTTCAAAATAATTAGGATTCATGGAAAAACTTCATTTTAAGACAACCCTATTGCTTTCCTATGCTGTCTTCTTCATTTGAAATGGATTTCAAAACAAATTCTCTAAAAATCATGCTGTATTTAATAGAACCCAAACCAATGATTTATATGGGTTTGACGTGCAAGCATGTCCAAAAACGTAACACACAAGTTGCAAATGTTCAAAATAATTAGGATTCATGGAAAAACTTCATTTGAAGACAACCCTATTGCTTTCCTACACTGTCTTCTTCATTTGAAATGGATTTCAAAACAAATACTCTAAAAATCATGCTGTATTTAATAGAACCCAAACCAATAAATTATATGGGTTTGACGTGCAAGCATGCCCAAAAACGTAACACACAAGTTGCAAATGTTCAAAATAATTAGGATTCATGGAAAAACTTAATTTTAAGACAACCCTATTGCTTTCCTATGCTGTCTTCTTCATTTGAAATGGATTTCAAAACAAATACTCTAAAAATCATGCTGTATTTAATAGAACCCAAACCAATGAATTATATGGGTTTGACGTGCAAGCATGCCCAAAAACGTAACACACAAGTTGCAAATGTTCAAAATAATTAGGATTCATGGAAAAACTTCATTTTAAAACAACCCTATTGCTTTCCTACACTGTCTTCTTCATTTGAAATGGATTTCAAAACAAATTCTCTAAAAATCATGCTGTATTTAATAGAACCCAAACCAATGATTTATATGGGTTTGACGTGCAAGCATGCCCAAAAACGTAACACACAAGTTGCAAATGTTCAAAATAATTAGGATTCATAGAAAAACTTAATTTTAAGACAACCCTATTGCTTTCCTACACTGTCTTCTTCATTTGAAATGGATTTCAAAACAAATACTCTAAAAATCATGCTGTATTTAATAGAACCCAAACCAATAAATTATATGGGTTTGACGTGCAAGCATGTCCAAAAACGTAACACACAAGTTGCAAATGTTCAAAATAATTAGGATTTATGGAAAAACTTAATTTTAAGACAACCCTATTGCTTTCCTACACTGTCTTCTTCATTTGAAATGGATTTCAAAACAAATTCTCTAAAAATCATGCTGTGTTTAATAGAACCCAAACCAATGAATTATATGGGTTTGACGTGCAAGCATGTCCAAAAACGTAACACAGAAGTTGCAAATGTTCAAAATAATTAGGATTCATGGAAAAACTACATTTTAAGACAACCCTATTGCTTTCCTACACTGTCTTCTTCATTTGAAATGGATTTCAAAACAAATACTCTAAAAATCATGCTGTATTTAATATAACCCAAACCAATAAATTATACGGATTTGACGTGCAAGCATGCTCAATAACGTAACACGCAAGTTGCAAATGTTCAAAATAATTAGGATTCATGGAAAAACCTAATTTTAAGACAACCCTATTGCTTTCCTACACTGTCTTCTTCATTTGAAATGGATTTCAAAACAAATTCTCTAAAAATCATGCTGTGTTTAATAGAACCCAAACCAATAAATTATATGGGTTTGACGTGCAAGCATGCCCAAAAACGTAACACACAAGTTGCAAATGTTCAAAATAATTAGGATTCATGGAAAAACTTAATTTGAAGACAACCCTATTGCTTTCCTACACTGTCTTCTTCATTTGAAATGGATTTCAAAACAAATACTCTAAAAATCATGCTGTATTTAATATAACCCAAACCAATAAATTATACGGATTTGACGTGCAAGCATGCTCAATAACGTAACACGCAAGTTGCAAATGTTCAAAATAATTAGGATTGATGGAAAAACTTAATTTTAAGGCAACCCTATTGCTTTCCTACACTGTCTTCTTCATTTGAAATGGATTTCAAAACAAATTCTCTAAAAATCATGCTGTGTTTAATAGAACCCAAACCAATGAATTATATGGGTTTGACGTGCAAGCATGTCCAAAAACGTAACACAGAAGTTGCAAATGTTCAAAATAATTAGGATTCATGGAAAAACTACATTTTAAGACAACCCTATTGCTTTCCTACACTGTCTTCTTCATTTGAAATGGATTTCAAAACAAATACTCTAAAAATCATGCTGTATTTAATATAACCCAAACCAATAAATTATACGGATTTGACGTGCAAGCATGCTCAATAACGTAACACGCAAGTTGCAAATGTTCAAAATAATTAGGATTCATGGAAAAACTTAATTTTAAGACAACCCTATTGCTTTCCTACACTGTCTTCTTCATTTGAAATGGATTTCAAAACAAATTCTCTAAAAATCATGCTGTGTTTAATAGAACCCAAACCAATAAATTATATGGGTTTGACGTGCAAGCATGTCCAAAAACGTAACACAGAAGTTGCAAATATTCAAAATAATTAGGATTCATGGAAAAACTACATTTTAAGACAACCCTATTGCTTTCCTACACTGTCTTCTTCATTTGAAATGGATTTCAAAACAAATACTCTAAAAATCATGCTGTATTTAATATAACCCAAACCAATAAATTATACGGATTTGACGTGCAAGCATGTCCAAAAACGTAACACACAAGTTGCAAATGTTCAAAATAATTAGGATTCATGGAAAAACTTCATTTTAAGACAACCCTATTGCTTTCCTACACTGTCTTCTTCATTTGAAATGGATTTCAAAACAAATACTCTAAAAATCATGCTGTATTTAATAGAACCCAAACCAATAAATTATATGGGTTTGACGTGCAAGCATGCCCAAAAACGTAACACACAAGTTGCAAATGTTCAAAATAATTAGGATTCATGGAAAAACTTAATTTTAAGACAACCCTATTGCTTTCCTACACTGTCTTCTTCATTTGAAATGGATTTCAAAACAAATACTCTAAAAATCATGCTGTATTTAATAGAACCCAAACCAATAAATTATACGGATTTGACGTGCAAGCATGCTCAATAACGTAACACGCAAGTTGAAAATGTTCAAAATAATTAGGATTCATGGAAAAACTTCATTTTAAGACAACCCTATTGCTTTCCTATGCTGTCTTCTTCATTTGAAATGGATTTCAAAACAAATACTCTCAAAATCATGCTGTATTTAATAGAACTTAAACCAATGATTTATATGGGTTTGACGTGCAAGCATACTCAAAAACGTAACACAGAAGTTGCAAATGTTCAAAATAATTAGGATTCATGGAAAAACTTCATTTTAAGACAACCCTATTGCTTTCCTACACTGTCTTCTTTATTTGAAATGGATTTCAAAACAAATTCTCTAAAAATCATGCTGTATTTAATAGAACCCAAACCAATGATTTATATGGGTTTGACGTGCAAGCATGTCCAAAAACGTAACACACAAGTTGCAAATGTTCAAAATAATTAGGATTCATGGAAAAACTTCATTTGAAGACAACCCTATTGCTTTCCTACACTGTCTTCTTCATTTGAAATGGATTTCAAAACAAATACTCTAAAAATCATGCTGTATTTAATAGAACCCAAACCAATAAATTATATGGGTTTGACGTGCAAGCATGCCCAAAAACGTAACACACAAGTTGCAAATGTTCAAAATAATTAGGATTCATGGAAAAACATAATTTTAAGACAACCCTATTGCTTTCCTATGCTGTCTTCTTCATTTGAAATGGATTTCAAAACAAATACTCTAAAAATCATGCTGTATTTAATAGAACCCAAACCAATGAATTATATGGGTTTGACGTGCAAGCATGCCCAAAAACGTAACACACAAGTTGCAAATGTTCAAAATAATTAGGATTCATGGAAAAACTTCATTTTAAAACAACCCTATTGCTTTCCTACACTGTCTTCTTCATTTGAAATGGATTTCAAAACAAATTCTCTAAAAATCATGCTGTATTTAATAGAACCCAAACCAATGAATTATATGGGTTTGACGTGCAAGCATGCCCAAAAACGTAACACACAAGTTGCAAATGTTCAAAATAATTAGGATTCATAGAAAAACTTAATTTTAAGACAACCCTATTGCTTTCCTACACTGTCTTCTTCATTTGAAATGGATTTCAAAACAAATACTCTAAAAATCATGCTGTATTTAATAGAACCCAAACCAATAAATTATATGGGTTTGACGTGCAAGCATGTCCAAAAACGTAACACACAAGTTGCAAATGTTCAAAATAATTAGGATTTATGGAAAAACTTAATTTTAAGACAACCCTATTGCTTTCCTACACTGTCTTCTTCATTTGAAATGGATTTCAAAACAAATTCTCTAAAAATCATGCTGTGTTTAATAGAACCCAAACCAATGAATTATATGGGTTTGACGTGCAAGCATGTCCAAAAACGTAACACAGAAGTTGCAAATGTTCAAAATAATTAGGATTCATGGAAAAACTACATTTTAAGACAACCCTATTGCTTTCCTACACTGTCTTCTTCATTTGAAATGGATTTCAAAACAAATACTCTAAAAATCATGCTGTATTTAATATAACCCAAACCAATAAATTATACGGATTTGACGTGCAAGCATGCTCAATAACGTAACACGCAAGTTGCAAATGTTCAAAATAATTAGGATTCATGGAAAAACCTAATTTTAAGACAACCCTATTGCTTTCCTACACTGTCTTCTTCATTTGAAATGGATTTCAAAACAAATTCTCTAAAAATCATGCTGTGTTTAATAGAACCCAAACCAATAAATTATATGGGTTTGACGTGCAAGCATGCCCAAAAACGTAACACACAAGTTGCAAATGTTCAAAATAATTAGGATTCATGGAAAAACTTAATTTGAAGACAACCCTATTGCTTTCCTACACTGTCTTCTTCATTTGAAATGGATTTCAAAACAAATACTCTAAAAATCATGCTGTATTTAATATAACCCAAACCAATAAATTATACGGATTTGACGTGCAAGCATGCTCAATAACGTAACACGCAAGTTGCAAATGTTCAAAATAATTAGGATTGATGGAAAAACTTAATTTTAAGGCAACCCTATTGCTTTCCTACACTGTCTTCTTCATTTGAAATGGATTTCAAAACAAATTCTCTAAAAATCATGCTGTGTTTAATAGAACCCAAACCAATGAATTATATGGGTTTGACGTGCAAGCATGTCCAAAAACGTAACACAGAAGTTGCAAATGTTCAAAATAATTAGGATTCATGGAAAAACTACATTTTAAGACAACCCTATTGCTTTCCTACACTGTCTTCTTCATTTGAAATGGATTTCAAAACAAATACTCTAAAAATCATGCTGTATTTAATATAACCCAAACCAATAAATTATACGGATTTGACGTGCAAGCATGCTCAATAACGTAACACGCAAGTTGCAAATGTTCAAAATAATTAGGATTCATGGAAAAACTTAATTTTAAGACAACCCTATTGCTTTCCTACACTGTCTTCTTCATTTGAAATGGATTTCAAAACAAATTCTCTAAAAATCATGCTGTGTTTAATAGAACCCAAACCAATAAATTATATGGGTTTGACGTGCAAGCATGTCCAAAAACGTAACACAGAAGTTGCAAATATTCAAAATAATTAGGATTCATGGAAAAACTACATTTTAAGACAACCCTATTGCTTTCCTACACTGTCTTCTTCATTTGAAATGGATTTCAAAACAAATACTCTAAAAATCATGCTGTATTTAATATAACCCAAACCAATAAATTATACGGATTTGACGTGCAAGCATGTCCAAAAACGTAACACACAAGTTGCAAATGTTCAAAATAATTAGGATTCATGGAAAAACTTCATTTTAAGACAACCCTATTGCTTTCCTACACTGTCTTCTTCATTTGAAATGGATTTCAAAACAAATTCTCTAAAAATCATGCTGTATTTAATAGAACCCAAACCAATAAATTATATGGGTTTGACGTGCAAGCATGCCCAAAAACGTAACACACAAGTTGCAAATGTTCAAAATAATTAGGATTCATGGAAAAACTTAATTTTAAGACAACCCTATTGCTTTCCTACACTGTCTTCTTCATTTGAAATGGATTTCAAAACAAATTCTCTAAAAATCATGCTGTGTTTAATAGAACCCAAACCAATAAATTATATGGGTTTGACGTGCAAGCATGTCCAAAAACGTAACACAGAAGTTGCAAATATTCAAAATAATTAGGATTCATGGAAAAACTACATTTTAAGACAACCCTATTGCTTTCCTACACTGTCTTCTTCATTTGAAATGGATTTCAAAACAAATACTCTAAAAATCATGCTGTATTTAATATAACCCAAACCAATAAATTATACGGATTTGACGTGCAAGCATGTCCAAAAACGTAACACACAAGTTGCAAATGTTCAAAATAATTAGGATTCATGGAAAAACTTCATTTTAAGACAACCCTATTGCTTTCCTACACTGTCTTCTTCATTTGAAATGGATTTCAAAACAAATACTCTAAAAATCATGCTGTATTTAATAGAACCCAAACCAATAAATTATATGGGTTTGACGTGCAAGCATGCCCAAAAACGTAACACACAAGTTGCAAATGTTCAAAATAATTAGGATTCATGGAAAAACTTAATTTTAAGACAACCCTATTGCTTTCCTACACTGTCTTCTTCATTTGAAATGGATTTCAAAACAAATACTCTAAAAATCATGCTGTATTTAATATAACCCAAACCAATAAATTATACGGATTTGACGTGCAAGCATGCTCAATAACGTAACACGCAAGTTGCAAATGTTCAAAATAATTAGGATTCATGGAAAAACCTAATTTTAAGACAACCCTATTGCTTTCCTACACTGTCTTCTTCATTTGAAATGGATTTCAAAACAAATTCTCTAAAAATCATGCTGTGTTTAATAGAACCCAAACCAATAAATTATATGGGTTTGACGTACAAGCATGCCCAAAAACGTAACACACAAGTTGCAAATGTTCAAAATAATTAGGATTCATGGAAAAACTTAATTTTAAGACAACCCTATTGCTTTCCTACACTGTCTTCTTCATTTGAAATGGATTTCAAAACAAATACTCTAAAAATCATGCTGTATTTAATAGAACCCAAACCAATAAATTATATGGGTTTGACGTGCAAGCATGCCCAAAAACGTAACACACAAGTTGCAAATGTTCAAAATAATTAGGATTCATGGAAAAACTTGATTTGAAGACAACCCTATTGCTTTCCTACACTGTCTTCTTCATTTGAAATGGATTTCAAAACAAATACTCTAAAAATCATGCTGTATTTAATATAACCCAAACCAATAAATTATACGGATTTGACGTGCAAGCATGCTCAATAACGTAACACACAAGTTGCAAATGTTCAAAATAATTAGGATTCATGGAAAAACTACATTTTAAGACAACCCTATTGCTTTCCTACACTGTCTTCTTCATTTGAAATGGATTTCAAAACAAATACTCTAAAAATCATGCTGTATTTAATAGAACCCAAACCAATAAATTATACGGATTTGACGTGCAAGCATGCTCAATAACGTAACACGCAAGTTGCAAATGTTCAAAATAATTAGGATTCATGGAAAAACTTAATTTTAAGACAACCCTATTGCTTTCCTACACTGTCTTCTTCATTTGAAATGGATTTCAAAACAAATACTCTAAAAATCATGCTGTGTTTAATAGAACCCAAACCAATGAATTATATGGGTTTGACGTGCAAGCATGTCCAAAAACGTAACACAGAAATTGCAAATGTTCAAAATAATTAGGATTCATGGAAAAACTTCATTTTAAGACTACCCTATTGCTTTCCTACACTGTCTTCTTCATTTGAAATGGATTTCAAAACAAATACTCTAAAAATCATGCTGTATTTAATAGAACCCAAACCAATAAATTATATGGGTTTGACGTGCAAGCATGTCCAAAAACGTAACACACAAGTTGCAAATGTTCAAAATAATTAGGATTCATGGAAAAACTTAATTTGAAGACAACCCTATTGCTTTCCTACACTGTCTTCTTCATTTGAAATGGATTTCAAAACAAATTCTCTAAAAATCATGCTGTGTTTAATAGAACCCAAACCAATGAATTATATGGGTTTGACGTGCAAGCATGTCCAAAAACGTAACACAGAAGTTGCAAATGTTCAAAATAATTAGGATTCATGGAAAAACTTCATTTTAAGACAACCCTATTGCTTTCCTACACTGTCTTCTTCATTTGAAATGGATTTCAAAACAAATACTCTAAAAATCATGCTGTATTTAATATAACCCAAACCAATGAATTATATGGGTTTGACGTGCAAGCATGTCCAAAAACGTAACACAGAAATTGCAAATATTCAAAATAATTAGGATTCATGGAAAAACTACATTTTAAGACAACCCTATTGCTTTCCTACACTGTCTTCTTCATTTGAAATGGATTTCAAAACAAATACTCTAAAAATCATGCTGTATTTAATATAACCCAAACCAATAAATTATACGGATTTGACGTGCAAGCATGTCCAAAAACGTAACACACAAGTTGCAAATGTTCAAAATAATTAGGATTCATGGAAAAACTTAATTTTAAGACAACCCTATTGCTTTCCTACACTGTCTTCTTCATTTGAAATGGATTTCAAAACAAATACTCTAAAAATCATGCTGTATTTAATATAACCCAAACCAATAAATTATACGGATTTGACGTGCAAGCATGTCCAAAAACGTAACACACAAGTTGCAAATGTTCAAAATAATTAGGATTCATGGAAAAACTTCATTTTAAGACAACCCTATTGCTTTCCTACACTGTCTTCTTCATTTGAAATGGATTTCAAAACAAATACTCTAAAAATCATGCTGTATTTAATAGAACCCAAACCAATAAATTATATGGGTTTGACGTGCAAGCATGCCCAAAAACGTAACACACAAGTTGCAAATGTTCAAAATAATTAGGATTCATGGAAAAACTTAATTTTAAGACAACCCTATTGCTTTCCTACACTGTCTTCTTCATTTGAAATGGATTTCAAAACAAATACTCTAAAAATCATGCTGTATTTAATATAACCCAAACCAATAAATTATACGGATTTGACGTGCAAGCATGCTCAATAACGTAACACACAAGTTGCAAATGTTCAAAATAATTAGGATTCATGGAAAAACTTAATTTTAAGACAACCCTATTGCTTTCCTACACTGTCTTCTTCATTTGAAATGGATTTCAAAACAAATTCTCTAAAAATCATGCTGTGTTTAATAGAACCCAAACCAATAAATTATATGGGTTTGACGTGCAAGCATGCCCAAAAACGTAACACACAAGTTGCAAATGTTCAAAATAATTAGGATTCATGGAAAAACTTCATTTTAAGACAACCCTATTGCTTTCCTACACTGTCTTCTTCATTTGAAATGGATTTCAAAACAAATACTCTAAAAATCATGCTGTATTTAATATAACCCAAACCAATAAATTATACGGATTTGACGTGCAAGCATGCTCAATAACGTAACACGCAAGTTGCAAATGTTCAAAATAATTAGGATTCATGGAAAAACCTAATTTTAAGACAACCCTATTGCTTTCCTACACTGTCTTCTTCATTTGAAATGGATTTCAAAACAAATTCTCTAAAAATCATGCTGTGTTTAATAGAACCCAAACCAATAAATTATATGGGTTTGACGTACAAGCATGCCCAAAAACGTAACACACAAGTTGCAAATGTTCAAAATAATTAGGATTCATGGAAAAACTTAATTTTAAGACAACCCTATTGCTTTCCTACACTGTCTTCTTCATTTGAAATGGATTTCAAAACAAATACTCTAAAAATCATGCTGTATTTAATAGAACCCAAACCAATAAATTATATGGGTTTGACGTGCAAGCATGCCCAAAAACGTAACACACAAGTTGCAAATGTTCAAAATAATTAGGATTCATGGAAAAACTTAATTTGAAGACAACCCTATTGCTTTCCTACACTGTCTTCTTCATTTGAAATGGATTTCAAAACAAATACTCTAAAAATCATGCTGTATTTAATATAACCCAAACCAATAAATTATACGGATTTGACGTGCAAGCATGCTCAATAACGTAACACACAAGTTGCAAATGTTCAAAATAATTAGGATTCATGGAAAAACTACATTTTAAGACAACCCTATTGCTTTCCTACACTGTCTTCTTCATTTGAAATGGATTTCAAAACAAATACTCTAAAAATCATGCTGTATTTAATAGAACCCAAACCAATAAATTATACGGATTTGACGTGCAAGCATGCTCAATAACGTAACACGCAAGTTGCAAATGTTCAAAATAATTAGGATTCATGGAAAAACTTAATTTTAAGACAACCCTATTGCTTTCCTACACTGTCTTCTTCATTTGAAATGGATTTCAAAACAAATTCTCTAAAAATCATGCTGTGTTTAATAGAACCCAAACCAATGAATTATATGGGTTTGACGTGCAAGCATGTCCAAAAACGTAACACAGAAATTGCAAATGTTCAAAATAATTAGGATTCATGGAAAAACTTCATTTTAAGACTACCCTATTGCTTTCCTACACTGTCTTCTTCATTTGAAATGGATTTCAAAACAAATACTCTAAAAATCATGCTGTATTTAATAGAACCCAAACCAATAAATTATATGGGTTTGACGTGCAAGCATGTCCAAAAACGTAACACACAAGTTGCAAATGTTCAAAATAATTAGGATTCATGGAAAAACTTAATTTGAAGACAACCCTATTGCTTTCCTACACTGTCTTCTTCATTTGAAATGGATTTCAAAACAAATTCTCTAAAAATCATGCTGTGTTTAATAGAACCCAAACCAATGAATTATATGGGTTTGACGTGCAAGCATGTCCAAAAACGTAACACAGAAGTTGCAAATGTTCAAAATAATTAGGATTCATGGAAAAACTTCATTTTAAGACAACCCTATTGCTTTCCTACACTGTCTTCTTCATTTGAAATGGATTTCAAAACAAATACTCTAAAAATCATGCTGTATTTAATATAACCCAAACCAATGAATTATATGGGTTTGACGTGCAAGCATGTCCAAAAACGTAACACAGAAATTGCAAATGTTCAAAATAATTAGGATTCATGGAAAAACTTCATTTTAAGACAACCCTATTGCTTTCCTACACTGTCTTCTTCATTTGAAATGGATTTCAAAACAAATACTCTAAAAATCATGCTGTATTTAATATAACCCAAACCAATAAATTATACGGATTTGACGTGCAAGCATGCTCAATAACGTAACACGCAAGTTGCAAATGTTCAAAATAATTAGGATTCATGGAAAAACCTAATTTTAAGACAACCCTATTGCTTTCCTACACTGTCTTCTTCATTTGAAATGGATTTCAAAACAAATTCTCTAAAAATCATGCTGTGTTTAATAGAACCCAAACCAATAAATTATATGGGTTTGACGTGCAAGCATGCCCAAAAACGTAACACACAAGTTGCAAATGTTCAAAATAATTAGGATTCATGGAAAAACTTAATTTGAAGACAACCCTATTGCTTTCCTACACTGTCTTCTTCATTTGAAATGGATTTCAAAACAAATACTCTAAAAATCATGCTGTATTTAATATAACCCAAACCAATAAATTATACGGATTTGACGTGCAAGCATGCTCAATAACGTAACACACAAGTTGCAAATGTTCAAAATAATTAGGATTCATGGAAAAACTACATTTTAAGACAACCCTATTGCTTTCCTACACTGTCTTCTTCATTTGAAATGGATTTCAAAACAAATACTCTAAAAATCATGCTGTATTTAATAGAACCCAAACCAATAAATTATACGGATTTGACGTGCAAGCATGCTCAATAACGTAACACGCAAGTTGCAAATGTTCAAAATAATTAGGATTCATGGAAAAACTTAATTTTAAGACAACCCTATTGCTTTCCTACACTGTCTTCTTCATTTGAAATGGATTTCAAAACAAATTCTCTAAAAATCATGCTGTGTTTAATAGAACCCAAACCAATGAATTATATGGGTTTGACGTGCAAGCATGTCCAAAAACGTAACACAGAAATTGCAAATGTTCAAAATAATTAGGATTCATGGAAAAACTTCATTTTAAGACAACCCTATTGCTTTCCTACACTCTCTTCCTCATTTGAAATGGATTTCAATGCAAATACTGTAAAAATCATGCTGTATTTAATAGAACCCAACCCAATAAATTATATGGGTTTGACGTGCAAGCATGTCCAAAAACGTAACACACAAGTTGCAAATGTTCAAAATAATTAGGATTGATGGAAAAACTTAATTTGAAGACAACCCTATTGCTTTCCTACACTGTCTTCTTCATTTGAAATGGATTTCAAAACAAATTCTCTAAAAATCATGCTGTGTTTAATAGAACCCAAACCAATGAATTATATGGGTTTGACGTGCAAGCATGTCCAAAAACGTAACACAGAAGTTGCAAATGTTCAAAATAATTAGGATTCATGGAAAAACTTCATTTTAAGACAACCCTATTGCTTTCCTACACTGTCTTCTTCATTTGAAATGGATATCAAAACAAATACTCTAAAAATCATGCTGTATTTAATATAACCCAAAGCAATGAATTATATGGGTTTGACGTGCAAGCATGTCCAAAAACGTAACACAGAAATTGCAAATGTTCAAAATAATTAGGATTCATGGAAAAACTTCATTTTAAGACAACCCTATTGCTTTCCTACACTGTCTTCTTCATTTGAAATGGATTTCAAAACAAATTCTCTAAAAATCATGCTGTGTTTAATAGAACCCAAACCAATAAATTATATGGGTTTGACGTGCAAGCATGTCCAAAAACGTAACACAGAAGTTGCAAATGTTCAAAATAATTAGGATTCATGGAAAAACTTAATTTTAAGACAACCCTATTGCTTTCCTACACTGTCTTCTTCATTTGAAATGGATTTCAAAACAAATACTCTAAAAATCATGCTGTATTTAATATAACCCAAACCAATAAATTATACGGATTTGACGTGCAAGCATGCTCAATAACGTAACACGCAAGTTGCAAATGTTCAAAATAATTAGGATTCATGGAAAAACCTAATTTTAAGACAACCCTATTGCTTTCCTACACTGTCTTCTTCATTTGAAATGGATTTCAAAACAAATTCTCTAAAAATCATGCTGTGTTTAATAGAACCCAAACCAATAAATTATATGGGTTTGACGTACAAGCATGCCCAAAAACGTAACACACAAGTTGCAAATGTTCAAAATAATTAGGATTCATGGAAAAACTTAATTTTAAGACAACCCTATTGCTTTCCTACACTGTCTTCTTCATTTGAAATGGATTTCAAAACAAATACTCTAAAAATCATGCTGTATTTAATAGAACCCAAACCAATAAATTATATGGGTTTGACGTGCAAGCATGCCCAAAAACGTAACACACAAGTTGCAAATGTTCAAAATAATTAGGATTCATGGAAAAACTTAATTTGAAGACAACCCTATTGCTTTCCTACACTGTCTTCTTCATTTGAAATGGATTTCAAAACAAATACTCTAAAAATCATGCTGTATTTAATATAACCCAAACCAATAAATTATACGGATTTGACGTGCAAGCATGCTCAATAACGTAACACACAAGTTGCAAATGTTCAAAATAATTAGGATTCATGGAAAAACTACATTTTAAGACAACCCTATTGCTTTCCTACACTGTCTTCTTCATTTGAAATGGATTTCAAAACAAATACTCTAAAAATCATGCTGTATTTAATAGAACCCAAACCAATAAATTATATGGGTTTGACGTGCAAGCATGTCCAAAAACGTAACACACAAGTTGCAAATGTTCAAAATAATTAGGATTCATGGAAAAACTTAATTTGAAGACAACCCTATTGCTTTCCTACACTGTCTTCTTCATTTGAAATGGATTTCAAAACAAATTCTCTAAAAATCATGCTGTGTTTAATAGAACCCAAACCAATGAATTATATGGGTTTGACGTGCAAGCATGTCCAAAAACGTAACACAGAAGTTGCAAATGTTCAAAATAATTAGGATTCATGGAAAAACTTCATTTTAAGACAACCCTATTGCTTTCCTACACTGTCTTCTTCATTTGAAATGGATTTCAAAACAAATACTCTAAAAATCATGCTGTATTTAATATAACCCAAACCAATAAATTATACGGATTTGACGTGCAAGCATGCTCAATAACGTAACACGCAAGTTGCAAATGTTCAAAATAATTAGGATTCATGGAAAAACCTAATTTTAAGACAACCCTATTGCTTTCCTACACTGTCTTCTTCATTTGAAATGGATTTCAAAACAAATTCTCTAAAAATCATGCTGTGTTTAATAGAACCCAAACCAATAAATTATATGGGTTTGACGTGCAAGCATGCCCAAAAACGTAACACACAAGTTGCAAATGTTCAAAATAATTAGGATTTATGGAAAAACTTAATTTTAAGACAACCCTATTGCTTTCCTACACTGTCTTCTTCATTTGAAATGGATTTCAAAACAAATACTCTAAAAATCATGCTGTATTTAATAGAACCCAAACCAATAAATTATATGGGTTTGACGTGCAAGCATGCCCAAAAACGTAACACACAAGTTGCAAATGTTCAAAATAATTAGGATTCATAGAAAAACTTAATTTCAAGACAACCCTATTGCTTTCCTACACTGTCTTCTTCATTTGAAATGGATTTCAAAACAAATACTCTAAAAATCATGCTGTATTTAATAGAACCCAAACCAATAAATTATATGGGTTTGACGTGCAAGCATGTCCAAAAACGTAACACACAAGTTGCAAATGTTCAAAATAATTAGGATTTATGGAAAAACTTAATTTTAAGACAACCCTATTGCTTTCCTACACTGTCTTCTTCATTTGAAATGGATTTCAAAACAAATTCTCTAAAAATCATGCTGTGTTTAATAGAACCCAAACCAATAAATTATATGGGTTTGACGTGCAAGCATGCCCAAAAACGTGACACAGAAGTTGCAAATGTTCAAAATAATTAGGATTCATGGAAAAACTTAATTTGAAGACAACCCTATTGCTTTCCTACACTGTCTTCTTCATTTGAAATGGATTTCAAAACAAATACTCTAAAAATCATGCTGTATTTAATATAACCCAAACCAATAAATTATACGGATTTGACGTGCAAGCATGCTCAATAACGTAACACGCAAGTTGCAAATGTTCAAAATAATTAGGATTCATGGAAAAACCTAATTTTAAGACAACCCTATTGCTTTCCTACACTGTCTTCTTCATTTGAAATGGATTTCAAAACAAATTCTCTAAAAATCATGCTGTGTTTAATAGAACCCAAACCAATAAATTATATGGGTTTGACGTACAAGCATGCCCAAAAACGTAACACACAAGTTGCAAATGTTCAAAATACTTAGGATTCATGGAAAAACTTAATTTTAAGACAACCCTATTGCTTTCCTACACTGTCTTCTTCATTTGAAATGGATTTCAAAACAAATACTCTAAAAATCATGCTGTATTTAATAGAACCCAAACCAATAAATTATATGGGTTTGACGTGCAAGCATGCCCAAAAACGTAACACACAAGTTGCAAATGTTCAAAATAATTAGGATTCATGGAAAAACTTAATTTGAAGACAACCCTATTGCTTTCCTACACTGTCTTCTTCATTTGAAATGGATTTCAAAACAAATACTCTAAAAATCATGCTGTATTTAATAGAACCCAAACCAATAAATTATACGGATTTGACGTGCAAGCATGCTCAATAACGTAACACGCAAGTTGCAAATGTTCAAAATAATTAGGATTCATGGAAAAACTTAATTTTAAGACAACCCTATTGCTTTCCTACACTGTCTTCTTCATTTGAAATGGATTTCAAAACAAATTCTCTAAAAATCATGCTGTATTTAATATAACCCAAACCAATCAATTATATGGGTTTGACGTGCAAGCATGCCCAAAAACGTAACACACAAGTTGCAAATGTTCAAAATAATTAGGATTCATGGAAAAACTTAATTTTAAGACAACCCTATTGCTTTCCTACACTCTCTTCCTCATTTGAAATGGATTTCAATGCAAATACTGTAAAAATCATGCTGTATTTAATAGAACCCAAACCAATAAATTTATATGGGTTTGACGTGCAAGCATGTCCAAAAACGTAACACACAAGTTGCAAATGTTCAAAATAATTAGGATTCATGGAAAAACTTAATTTTAAGACAACCCTATTGCTTTCCTACACTGTCTTCTTCATTTGAAATGGATTTCAAAACAAATACTCTAAAAATCATGCTGTATTTAATAGAACCCAAACCAATAAATTATATGGGGTTGACGTGCAAGCATGCCCAAAAACGTAACACACAAGTTGCAAATGTTCAAAATAATTAGGATTCATAGAAAAACTTAATTTGAAGACAACCCTATTGCTTTCCTACACTGTCTTCTTCATTTGAAATGGATTTCAAAACAAATACTCTAAAAATCATGCTGTATTTAATAGAACCCAAACCAATAAATTATATGGGTTTGACGTGCAAGCATGTCCAAAAACGTAACACAGAAGTTGCAAATGTTCAAAATAATTAGGATTTATGGAAAAACTTAATTTGAAGACAACCCTATTGCTTTCCTACACTGTCTTCTTCATTTGAAATGGATTTCAAAACAAATTCTCTAAAAATCATGCTGTGTTTAATAGAACCCAAACCAATGAATTATATGGGTTTGACGTGCAAGCATGTCCAAAAACGTAACACAGAAGTTGCAAATGTTCAAAATAATTAGGATTCATGGAAAAACTTAATTTTAAGACAACCCTATTGCTTTCCTACACTATCTTCTTCATGTGAAATGGATTTCAAAACAAATCCTCTAAAAATCATGCTGTATTCAATAGAATCCAAACCAATAAATTATATGGGTTTGACGTGCAAGCATGACCAAAAACGTAACACACAAGTTGCAAATGTTCAAAATAATTAGGATTCATGGAAAAACTTAATTTTAAGACAACCCTATTGCTTTCCTACACTCTCTTCTTCATTTGAAATGGATTTCAAAACAAATACTGTAAAAATCATGCTGTATTGAATAGAACCCAAACCAATAAATTATATTTGTTTGACGTGCAAGCATGACCAAAATCGTAACACACAAGTTGCAAATGTTCAAAATAATTAGGATTCATGGAAAAACTTAATTTTAAGACAACCCTATCGCTTTCCTACACTCTCTTCTTCATTTGAAATGGATTTCAAAACAAATACTCTAAAAATCATGTTGTATTGAATAGAACCCAAACCAATAAATTATATGGGTTTGACGTGCAAGCATGACCAAAAACGTAACACACAAGTTGCAAATGTTCAAAATAATTAGGATTTTTTGGAAAAACTTAATTTTAAGACAACCCTATTGCTTTCCGACACTCTCTTCTTCATGTGAAATGGATTTCAAAACAAATACTGTAAAAATCATGCTGTATTGAATAGAACCCAAACCAATAAATTATATTTGTTTGACGTGCAAGCATGTCCAAAAACGTAACACACAAGTTGCAAATGTTCAAAATAATTAGGATTCATGGAAAAACTTAATTTGAAGACAACCCTATTGCTTTCCTACACTGTCTTCTTCATTTGAAATGGATTTCAAAACAAATTCTCTAAAAATCATGCTGTGTTTAATAGAACCCAAACCAATAAATTATATGGGTTTGACGTGCAAGCATGCCCAAAAACGTAACACACAAGTTGCAAATGTTCAAAATAATTAGGATTTATGGAAAAACTTAATTTTAAGACAACCCTATTGCTTTCCTACACTGTCTTCTTCATTTGAAATGGATTTCAAAACAAATACTCTAAAAATCATGCTGTATTTAATAGAACCCAAACCAATAAATTATATGGGTTTGACGTGCAAGCATGCCCAAAAACGTAACACACAAGTTGCAAATGTTCAAAATAATTAGGATTCATAGAAAAACTTAATTTCAAGACAACCCTATTGCTTTCCTACACTGTCTTCTTCATTTGAAATGGATTTCAAAACAAATACTCTAAAAATCATGCTGTATTTAATAGAACCCAAACCAATAAATTATATGGGTTTGACGTGCAAGCATGTCCAAAAACGTAACACACAAGTTGCAAATGTTCAAAATAATTAGGATTTATGGAAAAACTTAATTTTAAGACAACCCTATTGCTTTCCTACACTGTCTTCTTCATTTGAAATGGATTTCAAAACAAATTCTCTAAAAATCATGCTGTGTTTAATAGAACCCAAACCAATGAATTATATGGGTTTGACGTGCAAGCATGTCCAAAAACGTGACACAGAAGTTGCAAATGTTCAAAATAATTAGGATTCATGGAAAAACTTAATTTGAAGACAACCCTATTGCTTTCCTACACTGTCTTCTTCATTTGAAATGGATTTCAAAACAAATACTCTAAAAATCATGCTGTATTTAATAGAACCCAAACCAATAAATTATACGGATTTGACGTGCAAGCATGCTCAATAACGTAACACGCAAGTTGCAAATGTTCAAAATAATTAGGATTCATGGAAAAACTTAATTTTAAGACAACCCTATTGCTTTCCTACACTGTCTTCTTCATTTGAAATGGATTTCAAAACAAATTCTCTAAAAATCATGCTGTATTTAATATAACCCAAACCAATCAATTATATGGGTTTGACGTGCAAGCATGCCCAAAAACGTAACACACAAGTTGCAAATGTTCAAAATAATTAGGATTCATGGAAAAACTTAATTTTAAGACAACCCTATTGCTTTCCTACACTCTCTTCCTCATTTGAAATGGATTTCAATGCAAATACTGTAAAAATCATGCTGTATTTAATAGAACCCAAACCAATAAATTTATATGGGTTTGACGTGCAAGCATGTCCAAAAACGTAACACACAAGTTGCAAATGTTCAAAATAATTAGGATTCATGGAAAAACTTAATTTTAAGACAACCCTATTGCTTTCCTACACTGTCTTCTTCATTTGAAATGGATTTCAAAACAAATACTCTAAAAATCATGCTGTATTTAATAGAACCCAAACCAATAAATTATATGGGTTTGACGTGCAAGCATGCCCAAAAACGTAACACACAAGTTGCAAATGTTCAAAATAATTAGGATTCATAGAAAAACTTAATTTGAAGACAACCCTATTGCTTTCCTACACTGTCTTCTTCATTTGAAATGGATTTCAAAACAAATACTCTAAAAATCATGCTGTATTTAATAGAACCCAAACCAATAAATTATATGGGTTTGACGTGCAAGCATGTCCAAAAACGTAACACAGAAGTTGCAAATGTTCAAAATAATTAGGATTTATGGAAAAACTTAATTTGAAGACAACCCTATTGCTTTCCTACACTATCTTCTTCATGTGAAATGCATTTCAAAACAAATTCTCTAAAAATCATGCTGTGTTTAATAGAACCCAAACCAATAAATTTATATGGGTTTGACGTGCAAGCATGTCCAAAAACGTAACACAGAAGTTGCAAATGTTCAAAATAATTAGGATTCATGGAAAAACTTAATTTTAAGACAACCCTATTGCTTTCCTACACTATCTTCTTCATGTGAAATGGATTTCAAAACAAATCCTCTAAAAATCATGCTGTATTCAATAGAATCCAAACCAATAAATTATATGGGTTTGACGTGCAAGCATGACCAAAAACGTAACACACAAGTTGCAAATGTTCAAAATAATTAGGATTCATGGAAAAACTTAATTTTAAGACAACCCTATTGCTTTCCTACACTCTCTTCTTCATTTGAAATGGATTTCAAAACAAATACTGTAAAAATCATGCTGTATTGAATAGAACCCAAACCAATAAATTATATTTGTTTGACGTGCAAGCATGACCAAAATCGTAACACACAAGTTGCAAATGTTCAAAATAATTAGGATTCATGGAAAAACTTAATTTTAAGACAACCCTATCGCTTTCCTACACTCTCTTCTTCATTTGAAATGGATTTCAAAACAAATACTCTAAAAATCATGTTGTATTGAATAGAACCCAAACCAATAAATTATATGGGTTTGACGTGCAAGCATGACCAAAAACGTAACACACAAGTTGCAAATGTTCAAAATAATTAGGATTTTTTGGAAAAACTTAATTTTAAGACAACCCTATTGCTTTCCGACACTCTCTTCTTCATGTGAAATGGATTTCAAAACAAATACTGTAAAAATCATGCTGTATTGAATAGAACCCAAACCAATAAATTATATTTGTTTGACGTGCAAGCATGTCCAAAAACGTAACACACAAGTTGCAAATGTTCAAAATAATTAGGATTCATGGAAAAACTTCATTTTAAGACAACTCTATTGCTTTCCTACACTCTCTTCTTCATTTGAAATGGATTTCAAAACAAATACTGTAAAAATCATGCTGTATTTAATAGAACCCAAACCAATAAATTATATTTGTTTGACGCGCAAGCATGACCAAAATCGTAACACAGAAGTTGCAAATGTTCAAAATAATTAGGATTCATGGAAAAACTTAATTTTAAGACAACCCTATTGCTTTCCTACACTATCTTCTTCATGTGAAATGGATTTCAAAACAAATCCTCTAAAAATCATGCTGTATTCAATAGAATCCAAACCAATAAATTATATGGGTTTGACGTGCAAGCATGACCAAAAACGTAACACACAAGTTGCAAATGTTCAAAATAATTAGGATTCATGGAAAAACTTAATTTTAAGACAACCCTATTGCTTTCCTACACTCTCTTCTTCATTTGAAATGGATTTCAAACAAATACTCTAAAAATCATGTTGTATTGAATAGAACCCAAACCAATAAATTATATGGGTTTGACGTGCAAGCATGACCAAAAACGTAACACACAAGTTGCAAATGTTCAAAATAATTAGGATTTTTTGGAAAAACTTAATTTTAAGACAACCCTATTGCTTTCCTACACTATCTTCTTCATGTGAAATGCATTTCAAAACAAATACTCTAAAAATCATGCTGTATTTAATAGAACCCAAACCAATAAATTATATTTGTTTGACGTGCAAGCATGAACAAAAACGTAACACACAAGCTGCAAATGTTGAAAATAATTAGGATTCATGGAAAAACTTAATTTTAAGACAACCCTATCGCTTTCCTACACTCTCTTCTTCATTTGAAATGGATTTCAAAACAAATACTCTAAAAATCATGCTGTATTTAATAGAACCCAAACCAATAAATTATATGGGTTTGACGTGCAAGCATGCCCAAAATCGTAACACAGAAGTTGCAAATGTTCAAAATAATTAGGATTCATGGAAAAACTTAATTTTAAGACAACCCTATTGCTTTCCTACACTCTCTTCTTCATTTGAAATGGATTTCAAAACAAATACTGTAAAAATCATGCTGTATTTAATAGAACCCAAACCAATAAATTATATTTGTTTGACGTGCAAGTATGACCAAAATCGTAACACAGAAGTTGCAAATGTTCAAAATAATTAGGATTCATGGAAAAACTTAATTTTAAGACAACCCTATTGCTTTCCTACACTCTCTTCTTCATGTGAAATGGATTTCAAAACAAATACTCTAAAAATCATGCTGTATTGAATAGAACCCAAACCAATAAATTATATGGGTTTGACGTGCAAGCATGACCAAAAACGTAACACACAAGTTGCAAATGTTCAAAATCATTAGGATTTTTTGGAAAAACTTAATTTTAAGACAACCCTATTGCTTTCCGACACTCTCTTCTTCATGTGAAATGGATTTCAAAACAAATACTGTAAAAATCATGCTGTATTGAATAGAACCCAAACCAATAAATTATATTTGTTTGACGTGCAAGCATGTCCAAAAACGTAACACACAAGTTGCAAATGTTGAAAATAATTAGGATTCATGGAAAAACTTAATTTTAAGACAACCCTATTGCTTTCCTACACTCTCTTCTTCATGTGAAATGGATTTCAAAACAAATACTCTAAAAATCATGCTGTATTGAATAGAACCCAAACCAATAAATTATATGGGTTTGACGTGCAAGCATGACCAAAAACGTAACACACAAGTTGCAAATGTTCAAAATCATTAGGATTTTTTGGAAAAACTTAATTTTAAGACAACCCTATTGCTTTCCGACACTCTCTTCTTCATGTGAAATGGATTTCAAAACAAATACTGTAAAAATCATGCTGTATTGAATAGAACCCAAACCAATAAATTATATTTGTTTGACGTGCAAGCATGCCCAAAAACGTAACACAAGTTGCAAACGTTCAAAATAATTAGGATTCATGGAAAAACTTAATTTTAAGACAACCCGATTGCTTTCCTACAGTATCACCTTCATGTGAAATGGATTTCAATGCAAATACTGTAAAAATCATGTTGTATTTAATAGAACCCAAACCAATAAATTATATTTGTTTGACGTGCAAGCATGCCCAAAAACGTAACACAAGTTGCAAACGTTCAAAATAATTAGGATTCATGGAAAAACTTAATTTTAAGACAACCCGATTGCTTTCCTACAGTATCACCTTCATGTGAAATGGATTTCAATGCAAATACTGTAAAAATCATGTTGTATTTAATAGAACCCAAACCAATAAATTATATTTGTTTGACGTGCAAGCATGTCCAAAAACGTAACACACAAGTTGCAAATGTTGAAAATAATTAGGATTCATGGAAAAACTTAATTTTAAGACAACCCTATTGCTTTTCTACAATATCTTCTTCATGTGAAATGGATTTCAAAACAAATACTGTAAAAATCATGTTGTATTTAATAGAACCTAAACCAATAAATTATATTTGTTTGACGTGCAAGCATGTCCAAAAACGTAACACACAAGTTGCAAATGTTCAAAATAATTAGGATTCATGGAAAAACTTAATTTTAAGACAACCCTATTGCTTTCCTACACTCTCTTCTTCATTTGAAATGGATTTCAAAACAAATACTGTAAAAATCATGCTGTATTTAATAGAGCCCAAACCAATAAATTATATGGGTTTGACGTGCAAGCATGCCCAAAATCGTAACACCCAAGTTGCAAATGTTCAAAATAATTAGGATTCATGGAAAAACTTAATTTTAAGACAACCCGATTGCTTTCCTACAGTATCACCTTCATGTGAAATGGATTTCAATGCAAATACTGTAAAAATCATGTTGTATTTAATAGAACCCAAACCAATAAATTATATTTGTTTGACGTACAAGCATGTCCAAAAACGTAACACACAAGTTGCAAATGTTCAAAATAATTAGGATTCATGGAAAAACTTAATTTTAAGACAACCCTATTGCTTTCCTACACTATCACCTTCATGTGAAATGGATTTCAAAACAAATACTGTAAAAATCATGTTGTATTTAAGAGAACCCAAACCAATAAATTTATATGGGTTTGACGTGCAAGCATGCCCAAAAACGTAACACATAAATTGCAAATGTTCAAAATACTTAGGATTCATGGAAAAACTTAATTTTAAGACAACCCTATTGCTTTCCTACACTATCTTCTTCATGTGAAATGCATTTCAAAACAAATACTGTAAAAATCATGCTGTATTTAATAGAACCCAAACCAATAAATTATATGGGTTTGACGTGCAAGCATGTCCAAAAACGTAACACACAAGTTGCAAATGTTCAAAATAATTAGGATTCATGGAAAAACTTAATTTTAAGACAACCCTATTGCTTTCCTACACTCTCTTCTTTATTTGAAATGGATTTCAAAACAAATACTGTAAAAATCATGCTGTATTTAATAGAACCCAAACCAATAAATTTATATGGGTTTGACGTGCAAGCATGTCCAAAAACGTAACACACAAGTTGCAAATGTTCAAAATAATTAGGATTCATGGAAAAACTTAATTTTAAGACAACCCTATTGCTTTCCTACACTCTCGACTTCATTTGAAATGGATTTCAATGCAAATACTGTAAAAATCATGTTGTATTTAATAGAACCCAAACCAATAAATTATATTTGTTTGACGTACAAGCATGTCCAAAAACGTAACACACAAGTTGCAAATGTTCAAAATACTTAGGATTCATGGAAAAACTTAATTTTAAGACAACCCGATTGCTTTCCTACACTATCACCTTCATGTGAAATGGATTTCAAAACAAATACTGTAAAAATCATGTTGTATTTAATAGAACCCAAACCAATAAATTTATATGGGTTTGACGTGCAAGCATGCCCAAAAACGTAACACATAAATTGCAAATGTTCAAAATACTTAGGATTCATGGAAAAACTTAATTTTAAGACAACCCTATTGCTTTCCTACACTGTCTTCTTCATGTGAAATGGATTTCAAAACAAGTACTGTAAAAATCATGCTGTATTTAATAGAACCCAAACCAATAAATTATATTTGTTTGACGTGCAAGCATGCCCAAAAACGTAACACACAAGTTGCAAATGTTCAAAATAATTACGATTCATGGAAAAACTTAATTTTAAGACAACCCTATTGCTTTCCTACACTCTCTTCTTCATTTGAAATGGATTTCAATGCAAATACTGTAAAAGTCATGTTGTATTTAATAGAACCCAAACCAATAAATTATATTTCTTTGACGTACAAGCATGTCCAAAAACGTAACACACAAGTTGCAAATGTTCAAAATACTTAGGATTCATAGAAAAACTTAATTTTAAGACAACCCGATTGCTTTCCTACACTATCACCTTCATGTGAAATGGATTTCAAAACAAATACTGTAAAAATCATGTTGTATTTAAGAGAACCCAAACCAATAAATTTATATGGGTTTGACGTGCAAGCATGCCCAAAAACGTAACACATAAATTGCAAATGTTCAAAATAATTAGGATTCATGGAAAAACTTAATTTTAAGACAACCCTATTGCTTTCCTACACTCTCTTCTTCATTTGAAATGGATTTCAATGCAAATACTGTAAAAATCATGTTGTATTTAATAGAACCCAAACCAATAAATTATATTTCTTTGACGTACAAGCATGTCCAAAAACGTAACACACAAGTTGCAAATGTTCAAAATACTTAGGATTCATAGAAAAACTTAATTTTAAGACAACCCGATTGCTTTCCTACACTATCACCTTCATGTGAAATGGATTTCAAAACAAATACTGTAAAAATCATGTTGTATTTAAGAGAACCCAAACCAATAAATTTATATGGGTTTGACGTGCAAGCATGTCCAAAAACGTAACACACAAGTTGCAAATGTTCAAAATAATTAGGATTCATGGAAAAACTTAATTTTAAGACAACCCTATTGCTTTCCTACACTGTCTTCTTCATGTGAAATGGATTTCAAAACAAATACTGTAAAAATCATGCTGTATTTAATAGAACCCACACCAATAAATTATATGGGTTTGACGTGCAAGCATGCCCAAAATCGTAACACAGAAGTTGCAAATGTTCAAAATAATTAGGATTCATGGAAAAACTTAATTTTAAGACAACCCTATTGCTTTCCTACACTCTCTTCTTTATTTGAAATGGATTTCAAAACAAATACTGTAAAAATCATGCTGTATTTAAGAGAACCCAAACCAATAAATTTATATGGGTTTGACGTGCAAGCATGTCCAAAAACGTAACACACAAGTTGCAAATGTTCAAAATAATTAGGATTCATGGAAAAACTTAATTTTAAGACAACCCTATTGCTTTCCTACACTCTCGACTTCATTTGAAATGGATTTCAATGCAAATACTGTAAAAATCATGTTGTATTTAATAGAACCCAAACCAATAAATTATATTTGTTTGACGTACAAGCATGTCCAAAAACGTAACACACAAGTTGCAAATGTTCAAAATACTTAGGATTCATGGAAAAACTTAATTTTAAGACAACCCGATTGCTTTCCTACAGTATCACCTTCATGTGAAATGGATTTCAATGCAAATACTGTAAAAATCATGTTGTATTTAATAGAACCCAAACCAATAAATTATATTTGTTTGACGTACAAGCATGTCCAAAAACGTAACACACAAGTTGCAAATGTTCAAAATAATTAGGATTCATGGAAAAACTTAATTTTAAGACAACCCTATTGCTTTCCTACACTATCACCTTCATGTGAAATGGATTTCAAAACAAATACTGTAAAAATCATGTTGTATTTAAGAGAACCCAAACCAATAAATTTATATGGGTTTGACGTGCAAGCATGCCCAAAAACGTAACACATAAATTGCAAATGTTCAAAATACTTAGGATTCATGGAAAAACTTAATTTTAAGACAACCCTATTGCTTTCCTACACTATCTTCTTCATGTGAAATGCATTTCAAAACAAATACTGTAAAAATCATGCTGTATTTAATAGAACCCAAACCAATAAATTATATGGGTTTGACGTGCAAGCATGTCCAAAAACGTAACACACAAGTTGCAAATGTTCAAAATACTTAGGATTCATGGAAAAACTTAATTTTAAGACAACCCTATTGCTTTCCTACACTCTCTTCTTTATTTGAAATGGATTTCAAAACAAATACTGTAAAAATCATGCTGTATTTAAGAGAACCCAAACCAATAAATTTATATGGGTTTGACGTGCAAGCATGTCCAAAAACGTAACACACAAGTTGCAAATGTTCAAAATAATTAGGATTCATGGAAAAACTTAATTTTAAGACAACCCTATTGCTTTCCTACACTCTCGACTTCATTTGAAATGGATTTCAATGCAAATACTGTAAAAATCATGTTGTATTTAATAGAACCCAAACCAATAAATTATATTTGTTTGACGTGCAAGCATGAACAAAAACGTAACACACAAGTTGCAAATGTTCAAAATACTTAGGATTCATAGAAAAACTTAATTTTAAGACAACCCGATTGCTTTCCTACACTATCACCTTCATGTGAAATGGATTTCGAAACAAATACTGTAAAAATCATGTTGTATTTAATAGAACCCAAACCAATAAATTTATATGGGTTTGACGTGCAAGCATGCCCAAAAACGTAACACATAAATTGCAAATGTTCAAAATACTTAGGATTCATGGAAAAACTTAATTTTAAGACAACCCTATTGCTTTCCTACACTGTCTTCTTCATGTGAAATGGATTTCAAAACAAATACTGTAAAAATCATGCTGTATTTAATAGAACCCAAACCAATAAATTATATTTGTTTGACGTGCAAGCATGCCCAAAAACGTAACACACAAGTTGCAAATGTTCAAAATAATTAGGATTCATGGAAAAACTTAATTTTAAGACAACCCGATTGCTTTCCTACACTGTCTTCTTCATTCAAAATGGATTTCAAAACAAACACTCGAAAAATCATGCTGTATTTAATAGAACCCAAACCAATAAATTATATTTGTTTGACGTGCAAGCATGCCCAAAAACGTAACACACAAGTTGCAAATGTTCAAAATACTTAGGATTCATAGAAAAACTTAATTTTAAGACAACCCTATTGCTTTCCTACACTCTCTTCTTCATTTCAAATGGATTTCAAAACAAATACTGTAAAAATCATGCTGTATTTAATAGAACCCAAACCAATAAATTATATTTGTTTGACGTGCAAGCCTGACCAAAAACGTAACACAAGTTGCAAACGTTCAAAATAATTAGGATTCATGGAAAAACTTAATTTGAAGACAACCCTATTGCTTTTCTACAATATCTTCTTCATGTGAAATGGATTTCAAAACAAATACTGTAAAAATCATGTTGTATTTAATAGAACCCAAACCAATAAATTATATTTGTTTGACGTGCAAGCATGTCCAAAAACGTAACACACAAGTTGCAAATGTTCAAAATAATTAGGATTCATGGAAAAACTTAATTTTAAGACAACCCTATTGCTTTCCTACACTCTCTTCTTCATTTGAAATGGATTTCAAAACAAATACTGTAAAAATCATGCTGTATTTAATAGAGCCCAAACCAATAAATTATATGGGTTTGACGTGCAAGCATGCCCAAAATCGTAACACCCAAGTTGCAAATGTTCAAAATAATTAGGATTCATGGAAAAACTTAATTTTAAGACAACCCTATTGCTTTCCTACACTCTCTTCTTCATGTGAAATGGATTTCAAAACAAATACTGTAAAAATCATGCTGTATTTAATAGAGCCCAAACCAATAAATTATATGGGTTTGACGTGCAAGCATGCCCAAAATCGTAACACAGAAGTTGCAAATGTTCAAAATAATTAGGATTCATGGAAAAACTTAATTTTAAGACAACCCTATTGCTTTCCTACACTGTCTTCTTCATTTGAAATGGATTTCAAAACAAATACTGTAAAAATCATGCTGTATTTAATAGAACCCAAACCAATAAATTATATTTGTTTGACGTGCAAGCCTGACCAAAAACGTAACACAAGTTGCAAACGTTCAAAATAATTAGGATTCATGGAAAAACTTAATTTTAAGACAACCCTATTGCTTTCCTACACTCTCGACTTCATTTGAAATGGATTTCAATGCAAATACTGTAAAAATCATGTTGTATTTAATAGAACCCAAACCAATAAATTATATTTGTTTGACGTGCAAGCATGAACAAAAACGTAACACACAAGTTGCAAATGTTCAAAATACTTAGGATTCATAGAAAAACTTAATTTTAAGACAACCCGATTGCTTTCCTACACTATCACCTTCATGTGAAATGGATTTCGAAACAAATACTGTAAAAATCATGTTGTATTTAATAGAACCCAAACCAATAAATTTATATGGGTTTGACGTGCAAGCATGCCCAAAAACGTAACACATAAATTGCAAATGTTCAAAATACTTAGGATTCATGGAAAAACTTAATTTTAAGACAACCCTATTGCTTTCCTACACTGTCTTCTTCATGTGAAATGGATTTCAAAACAAATACTGTAAAAATCATGCTGTATTTAATAGAACCCAAACCAATAAATTATATTTGTTTGACGTGCAAGCATGCCCAAAAACGTAACACACAAGTTGCAAATGTTCAAAATAATTAGGATTCATGGAAAAACTTAATTTTAAGACAACCCGATTGCTTTCCGACACTCTCTTCTTCATTTCAAATGGATTTCAAAACAAATACTGTAAAAATCATGCTGTATTTAATAGAACCCAAACCAATAAATTATATTTGTTTGACGTGCAAGCCTGACCAAAAACGTAACACAAGTTGCAAACGTTCAAAATAATTAGGATTCATGGAAAAACTTAATTTGAAGACAACCCTATTGCTTTTCTACAATATCTTCTTCATGTGAAATGGATTTCAAAACAAATACTGTAAAAATCATGTTGTATTTAATAGAACCTAAACCAATAAATTATATTTGTTTGACGTGCAAGCATGTCCAAAAACGTAACACACAAGTTGCAAATGTTCAAAATAATTAGGATTCATGGAAAAACTTAATTTTAAGACAACCCTATTGCTTTCCTACACTCTCTTCTTCATTTGAAATGGATTTCAAAACAAATACTGTAAAAATCATGCTGTATTTAATAGAGCCCAAACCAATAAATTATATGGGTTTGACGTGCAAGCATGCCCAAAATCGTAACACCCAAGTTGCAAATGTTCAAAATAATTAGGATTCATGGAAAAACTTAATTTTAAGACAACCCTATTGCTTTCCTACACTCTCTTCTTCATGTGAAATGGATTTCAAAACAAATACTGTAAAAATCATGCTGTATTTAATAGAGCCCAAACCAATAAATTATATGGGTTTGACGTGCAAGCATGCCCAAAATCGTAACACAGAAGTTGCAAATGTTCAAAATAATTAGGATTCATGGAAAAACTTAATTTTAAGACAACCCTATTGCTTTCCTACACTCTCTTCTTTATTTGAAATGGATTTCAAAACAAATACTGTAAAAATCATGCTGTATTTAAGAGAACCCAAACCAATAAATTTATATGGGTTTGACGTGCAAGCATGTCCAAAAACGTAACACACAAGTTGCAAATGTTCAAAATAATTAGGATTCATGGAAAAACTTAATTTTAAGACAACCCTATTGCTTTCCTACACTCTCGACTTCATTTGAAATGGATTTCAATGCAAATACTGTAAAAATCATGTTGTATTTAATAGAACCCAAACCAATAAATTATATTTGTTTGACGTACAAGCATGTCCAAAAACGTAACACACAAGTTGCAAATGTTCAAAATACTTAGGATTCATGGAAAAACTTAATTTTAAGACAACCCGATTGCTTTCCTACAGTATCACCTTCATGTGAAATGGATTTCAATGCAAATACTGTAAAAATCATGTTGTATTTAATAGAACCCAAACCAATAAATTATATTTGTTTGACGTACAAGCATGTCCAAAAACGTAACACACAAGTTGCAAATGTTCAAAATAATTAGGATTCATGGAAAAACTTAATTTTAAGACAACCCTATTGCTTTCCTACACTATCTTCTTCATGTGAAATGCATTTCAAAACAAATACTGTAAAAATCATGCTGTATTTAATAGAACCCAAACCAATAAATTATATGGGTTTGACGTGCAAGCATGTCCAAAAACGTAACACACAAGTTGCAAATGTTCAAAATAATTAGGATTCATGGAAAAACTTAATTTTAAGACAACCCTATTGCTTTCCTACACTCTCTTCTTTATTTGAAATGGATTTCAAAACAAATACTGTAAAAATCATGCTGTATTTAATAGAACCCAAACCAATAAATTTATCTGGGTTTGACGTGCAAGCATGTCCAAAAACGTAACACACAAGTTGCAAATGTTCAAAATAATTAGGATTCATGGAAAAACTTAATTTTAAGACAACCCTATTGCTTTCCTACACTCTCGACTTCATTTGAAATGGATTTCAATGCAAATACTGTAAAAATCATGTTGTATTTAATAGAACCCAAACCAATAAATTATATTTGTTTGACGTACAAGCATGTCCAAAAACGTAACACACAAGTTGCAAATGTTCAAAATACTTAGGATTCATGGAAAAACTTAATTTTAAGACAACCCGATTGCTTTCCTACACTATCACCTTCATGTGAAATGGATTTCAAAACAAATACTGTAAAAATCATGTTGTATTTAATAGAACCCAAACCAATAAATTTATATGGGTTTGACGTGCAAGCATGCCCAAAAACGTAACACATAAATTGCAAATGTTCAAAATACTTAGAATTCATGGAAAAACTTAATTTTAAGACAACCCTATTGCTTTCCTACACTGTCTTCTTCATGTGAAATGGATTTCAAAACAAGTACTGTAAAAATCATGCTGTATTTAATAGAACCCAAACCAATAAATTATATTTGTTTGACGTGCAAGCATGCCCAAAAACGTAACACACAAGTTGCAAATGTTCAAAATAATTAGGATTCATGGAAAAACTTAATTTTAAGACAACCCTATTGCTTTCCTACACTCTCTTCTTCATTTGAAATGGATTTCAATGCAAATACTGTAAAAATCATGTTGTATTTAATAGAACCCAAACCAATAAATTATATTTCTTTGACGTACAAGCATGTCCAAAAACGTAACACACAAGTTGCAAATGTTCAAAATACTTAGGATTCATAGAAAAACTTAATTTTAAGACAACCCGATTGCTTTCCTACACTATCACCTTCATGTGAAATGGATTTCAAAACAAATACTGTAAAAATCATGTTGTATTTAAGAGAACCCAAACCAATAAATTTATATGGGTTTGACGTGCAAGCATGCCCAAAAACGTAACACATAAATTGCAAATGTTCAAAATAATTAGGATTCATGGAAAAACTTAATTTTAAGACAACCCTATTGCTTTCCTACACTCTCTTCTTCATTTGAAATGGATTTCAATGCAAATACTGTAAAAATCATGTTGTATTTAATAGAACCCAAACCAATAAATTATATTTCTTTGACGTACAAGCATGTCCAAAAACGTAACACACAAGTTGCAAATGTTCAAAATAATTACGATTCATGGAAAAACTTAATTTTGAGACAACCCGGCCTATTGCTTTCCTACACTCTCTTCTTCATTTGAAATGGATTTCAAAAGAAATACTGTAAAAATCATGCTGTATTTAATAGAACCCAAACCAATAAATTATATTTGTTTGACGTACAAGCATGTCCAAAAACGTAACACACAAGTTGCAAATGTTCAAAATACTTAGGATTCATAGAAAAACTTAATTTTAAGACAACCCGATTGCTTTCCTACACTATCACCTTCATGTGAAATGGATTTCAAAACAAATACTGTAAAAATCATGTTGTATTTAAGAGAACCCAAACCAATAAATTTATATGGGTTTGACGTGCAAGCATGTCCAAAAACGTAACACACAAGTTGCAAATGTTCAAAATAATTAGGATTCATGGAAAAACTTAATTTTAAGACAACCCTATTGCTTTCCTACACTGTCTTCTTCATGTGAAATGGATTTCAAAACAAATACTGTAAAAATCATGCTGTATTTAATAGAACCCACACCAATAAATTATATGGGTTTGACGTGCAAGCATGCCCAAAATCGTAACACACAAGTTGCAAATGTTCAAAATAATTAGGATTCATGGAAAAACTTAATTTTAAGACAACCCTATTGCTTTCCTACACTCTCTTCTTTATTTGAAATGGATTTCAAAACAAATACTGTAAAAATCATGCTATATTTAAGAGAACCCAAACCAATAAATTTATATGGGTTTGACGTGCAAGCATGTCCAAAAACGTAACACACAAGTTGCAAATGTTCAAAATAATTAGGATTCATGGAAAAACTTAATTTTAAGACAACCCTATTGCTTTCCTACACTCTCGACTTCATTTGAAATGGATTTCAATGCAAATACTGTAAAAATCATGTTGTATTTAATAGAACCCAAACCAATAAATTATATTTGTTTGACGTACAAGCATGTCCAAAAACGTAACACACAAGTTGCAAATGTTCAAAATACTTAGGATTCATGGAAAAACTTAATTTTAAGACAACCCGATTGCTTTCCTACAGTATCACCTTCATGTGAAATGGATTTCAATGCAAATACTGTAAAAATCATGTTGTATTTAATAGAACCCAAACCAATAAATTATATTTGTTTGACGTACAAGCATGTCCAAAAACGTAACACACAAGTTGCAAATGTTCAAAATAATTACGATTCATGGAAAAACTTAATTTTAAGACAACCCTATTGCTTTCCTACACTATCACCTTCATGTGAAATGGATTTCAAAACAAATACTGTAAAAATCATGTTGTATTTAAGAGAACCCAAACCAATAAATTTATATGGGTTTGACGTGCAAGCATGCCCAAAAACGTAACACATAAATTGCAAATGTTCAAAATACTTAGGATTCATGGAAAAACTTAATTTTAAGACAACCCTATTGCTTTCCTACACTATCTTCTTCATGTGAAATGCATTTCAAAACAAATATTGTAAAAATCATGCTGTATTTAATAGAACCCAAACCAATAAATTATATGGGTTTGACGTGCAAGCATGTCCAAAAACGTAACACACAAGTTGCAAATGTTCAAAATACTTAGGATTCATGGAAAAACTTAATTTTAAGACAACCCTATTGCTTTCCTACACTCTCTTCTTTATTTGAAATGGATTTCAAAACAAATACTCTAAAAATCATGCTGTATTTAAGAGAACCCAAACCAATAAATTTATATGGGTTTGACGTGCAAGCATGTCCAAAAACGTAACACACAAGTTGCAAATGTTCAAAATAATTAGGATTCATGGAAAAACTTAATTTTAAGACAACCCTATTGCTTTCCTACACTCTCGACTTCATTTGAAATGGATTTCAATGCAAATACTGTAAAAATCATGTTGTATTTAATAGAACCCAAACCAATAAATTATATTTGTTTGACGTGCAAGCATGAACAAAAACGTAACACACAAGTTGCAAATGTTCAAAATACTTAGGATTCATAGAAAAACTTAATTTTAAGACAACCCGATTGCTTTCCTACACTATCACCTTCATGTGAAATGGATTTCAAAACAAATACTGTAAAAATCATGTTGTATTTAATAGAACCCAAACCAATAAATTTATATGGGTTTGACGTGCAAGCATGCCCAAAAACGTAACACATAAATTGCAAATGTTCAAAATACTTAGGATTCATGGAAAAACTTAATTTTAAGACAACCCTATTGCTTTCCTACACTCTCTTCTTTATTTGAAATGGATTTCAAAACAAATACTGTAAAAATCATGCTGTATTTAAGAGAACCCAAACCAATAAATTATATTTGTTTGACGTGCAAGCATGCGCAAAAACGTAACACACAAGTTGCAAATGTTCAAAATAATTAGGATTCATGGAAAAACTTAATTTTAAGACAACCCTATTGCTTTCCTACACTATCTTCTTCATTTGAAATGGATTTCAATGCAAATACTGTAAAAATCATGCTGTATTTAATAGAACCCAAACCAATAAATTATATTTGTTTGACGTGCAAGCATGAACAAAAACGTAACACACAAGCTGCAAATGTTGAAAATAATTAGGATTCATGGAAAAACTTAATTTTAAGACAACCCTATTGCTTTCCTACACTATCTTCTTCATGTGAAATGGATTTCAAAACAAATCCTCTAAAAATCATGCTGTATTCAATAGAATCCAAACCAATAAATTATATGGGTTTGACGTGCAAGCATGACCAAAATCGTAACACAGAAGTTGCAAATGTTCAAAATACTTAGGATTCATGGAAAAAGTTAATTTTAAGACAACCCTATTGCTTTCCTACACTCTCTTCTTCATTTGAAATGGATTTCAAAACAAATACTGTAAAAATCATGCTGTATTTAATAGAACCCAAACGAATAAATTATTTTTGTTTGACGTGCAAGCATGCCCAAAAACGTAACACACAAGTTGCAAATGTTCAAAATAATTAGGATTCATGGAAAAACTTAATTTTAAGACAACCCTATTGCTTACCTACACTATCTTCTTCATGTGAAATGGATTTCAAAACAAATACTGTAAAAATCATGCTGTATTTAATAGAACCCAAACCTATAAATTTATATGGGTTTGAAGTGCAAGCATGTCCAAAAACGTAACACACAAGTTGCAAATGTTCAAAATAATTAGGATTCATGGAAAAACTTAATTTTAAGACAACCCTATTGCTTTCCTACACTTTCTTCTTCATTTGAAATGGATTTCAATGCAAATACTGTAAAAATCATGTTGTATTTAATAGAATCCAAACCAATAAATTATATTTGTTTGACGTACAAGCATGTCCAAAAACGTAACACACAAGTTGCAAATGTTCAAAATAATTAGGATTCATGGAAAAACTTAATTTTAAGACAACCCTATTGCTTTCCTACAATATCTTCTTCATGTGAAATGGATTTCAAAACAAATCCTCTAAAAATCATGTTGTATTCAATAGAATCCAAACCAATAAATTATATGGGTTTGACGTGCAAGCATGACCAAAAACGTAACACACAAGTTGCAAATGTTCAAAATACTTAGGATTCATGGAAAAACTTAATTTTAAGACAACCCGATTGCTTTCCTACACTATCACCTTCATGTGAAATGGATTTCAATGCAAATACTGTAAAAATCATGTTGTATTTAATAGAACCCAAACCAATAAATTATATTTCTTTGACGTACAAGCATGTCCAAAAACGTAACACACAAGTTGCAAATGTTCAAAATACTTAGGATTCATAGAAAAACTTAATTTTAAGACAACCCGATTGCTTTCCTACACTATCACCTTCATGTGAAATGGATTTCAAAACAAATACTGTAAAAATCATGTTGTATTTAAGAGAACCCAAACCAATAAATTTATATGGGTTTGACGTGCAAGCATGTCCAAAAACGTAACACACAAGTTGCAAATGTTCAAAATAATTAGGATTCATGGAAAAACTTAATTTTAAGACAACCCTATTGCTTTCCTACACTGTCTTCTTCATGTGAAATGGATTTCAAAACAAATACTGTAAAAATCATGCTGTATTTAATAGAACCCACACCAATAAATTATATGGGTTTGACGTGCAAGCATGCCCAAAATCGTAACACAGAAGTTGCAAATGTTCAAAATACTTAGGATTCATGGAAAAACTTAATTTTAAGACAACCCGATTGCTTTCCTACACTATCACCTTCATGTGAAATGGATTTCAATGCAAATACTGTAAAAATCATGTTGTATTTAATAGAACCCAAACCAATAAATTATATTTGTTTGACGTACAAGCATGTCCAAAAACGTAACACACAAGTTGCAAATGTTCAAAATACTTAGGATTCATAGAAAAACTTAATTTTAAGACAACCCGATTGCTTTCCTACACTATCACCTTCATGTGAAATGGATTTCAAAACAAATACTGTAAAAATCATGTTGTATTTAAGAGAACCCAAACCAATAAATTTATATGGGTTTGACGTGCAAGCATGTCCAAAAACGTAACACACAAGTTGCAAATGTTCAAAATAATTAGGATTCATGGAAAAACTTAATTTTAAGACAACCCTATTGCTTTCCTACACTGTCTTCTTCATGTGAAATGGATTTCAAAACAAATACTGTAAAAATCATGCTGTATTTAATAGAACCCACACCAATAAATTATATGGGTTTGACGTGCAAGCATGCCCAAAATCGTAACACAGAAGTTGCAAATGTTCAAAATAATTAGGATTCATGGAAAAACTTAATTTTAAGACAACCCTATTGCTTTCCTACACTCTCTTCTTTATTTGAAATGGATTTCAAAACAAATACTGTAAAAATCATGCTGTATTTAAGAGAACCCAAACCAATAAATTTATATGGGTTTGACGTGCAAGCATGTCCAAAAACGTAACACACAAGTTGCAAATGTTCAAAATAATTAGGATTCATGGAAAAACTTAATTTTAAGACAACCCTATTGCTTTCCTACACTCTCGACTTCATTTGAAATGGATTTCAATGCAAATACTGTAAAAATCATGTTGTATTTAATAGAACCCAAACCAATAAATTATATTTGTTTGACGTACAAGCATGTCCAAAAACGTAACACACAAGTTGCAAATGTTCAAAATACTTAGGATTCATGGAAAAACTTAATTTTAAGACAACCCGATTGCTTTCCTACACTATCACCTTCATGTGAAATGGATTTCAATGCAAATACTGTAAAAATCATGTTGTATTTAATAGAACCCAAACCAATAAATTATATTTGTTTGACGTACAAGCATGTCCAAAAACGTAACACACAAGTTGCGAATGTTCAAAATAATTAGGATTCATGGAAAAACTTAATTTTAAGACAACCCTATTGCTTTCCTACACTATCACCTTCATGTGAAATGGATTTCAAAACAAATACTGTAAAAATCATGTTGTATTTAAGAGAACCCAAACCAATAAATTATATTTGTTTGACGTACAAGCATGTCCAAAAACGTAACACACAAGTTGCAAATGTTCAAAATAATTAGGATTCATGGAAAAACTTAATTTTAAGACAACCCTATTGCTTTCCTACACTGTCTTCTTCATGTGAAATGGATTTCAAAACAAGTACTGTAAAAATCATGCTGTATTTAATAGAACCCAAACCAATAAATTATATTTGTTTGACGTGCAAGCATGCCCAAAAACGTAACACACAAGTTGCAAATGTTCAAAATAATTAGGATTCATGGAAAAACTTAATTTTAAGACAACCCTATTGCTTTCCTACACTCTCTTCTTCATTTGAAATGGATTTCAAAACAAATACTGTAAAAATCATGCTGTATTTAAGAGAACCCAAACCAATAAATTATATTTGTTTGACGTGCAAGCATGCGCAAAAACGTAACACACAAGTTGCAAATGTTCAAAATAATTAGGATTCATGGAAAAACTTAATTTTAAGACAACCCTATTGCTTTCCTACACTATCTTCTTCATGTGAAATGGATTTCAAAACAAATACTGTAAAAATCATGCTGTATTTAATAGAACCCAAACCTATAAATTTATATGGGTTTGACGTGCAAGCATGCCCAAAAACGTAACACATAAATTGCAAATGTTCAAAATAATTAGGATTCATGGAAAAACTTAATTTTAAGACAACCCTATTGCTTTCCTACACTGTCTTCCTCATTTGAAATGGATTTCAAAACAAATACTGTAAAAATCATGCTGTATTGAAGAGAACCCAAACCAATAAATTATATGGGTTTGACGTGCAAGCATGCCCAAAATCGTAACACAGAAGTTGCAAATGTTCAAAATAATTAGGATTCATGGAAAAACTTAATTTTAAGACAACCCTATTGCTTTCCTACACTATCTTCTTCATGTGAAATGGATTTCAAAACAAATCCTCTAAAAATCATGCTGTATTCAATAGAATCCAAACCAATAAATTATATGGGTTTGACGTGCAAGCATGACCAAAAACGTAACACACAAGTTGCAAATGTTCAAAATAATTAGAATTCATGGAAAAACTTAATTTTAAGACAACCCTATTGCTTTCCTACACTCTCTTCTTCATTTGAAATGGATTTCAAAAGAAATACTGTAAAAATCATGCTGTATTTAATAGAACCCAAACCAATAAATTATATTTGTTTGACGTACAAGCATGTCCAAAAACGTAACACACAAGTTGCAAATGTTCAAAATACTTAGGATTCATAGAAAAACTTAATTTTAAGACAACCCGATTGCTTTCCTACACTATCACCTTCATGTGAAATGGATTTCAAAACAAATACTGTAAAAATCATGTTGTATTTAAGAGAACCCAAACCAATAAATTTATATGGGTTTGACGTGCAAGCATGTCCAAAAACGTAACACACAAGTTGCAAATGTTCAAAATAATTAGGATTCATGGAAAAACTTAATTTTAAGACAACCCTATTGCTTTCCTACACTGTCTTCTTCATGTGAAATGGATTTCAAAACAAATACTGTAAAAATCATGCTGTATTTAATAGAACCCACACCAATAAATTATATGGGTTTGACGTGCAAGCATGCCCAAAATCGTAACACAGAAGTTGCAAATGTTCAAAATAATTAGGATTCATGGAAAAACTTAATTTTAAGACAACCCTATTGCTTTCCTACACTCTCTTCTTTATTTGAAATGGATTTCAAAACAAATACTGTAAAAATCATGCTGTATTTAAGAGAACCCAAACCAATAAATTTATATGGGTTTGACGTGCAAGCATGTCCAAAAACGTAACACACAAGTTGCAAATGTTCAAAATAATTAGGATTCATGGAAAAACTTAATTTTAAGACAACCCTATTGCTTTCCTACACTCTCGACTTCATTTGAAATGGATTTCAATGCAAATACTGTAAAAATCATGTTGTATTTAATAGAACCCAAACCAATAAATTATATTTGTTTGACGTACAAGCATGTCCAAAAACGTAACACACAAGTTGCAAATGTTCAAAATACTTAGGATTCATGGAAAAACTTAATTTTAAGACAACCCGATTGCTTTCCTACACTATCACCTTCATGTGAAATGGATTTCAATGCAAATACTGTAAAAATCATGTTGTATTTAATAGAACCCAAACCAATAAATTATATTTGTTTGACGTACAAGCATGTCCAAAAACGTAACACACAAGTTGCGAATGTTCAAAATAATTAGGATTCATGGAAAAACTTAATTTTAAGACAACCCTATTGCTTTCCTACACTATCACCTTCATGTGAAATGGATTTCAAAACAAATACTGTAAAAATCATGTTGTATTTAAGAGAACCCAAACCAATAAATTATATTTGTTTGACGTACAAGCATGTCCAAAAACGTAACACACAAGTTGCAAATGTTCAAAATAATTAGGATTCATGGAAAAACTTAATTTTAAGACAACCCTATTGCTTTCCTACACTGTCTTCTTCATGTGAAATGGATTTCAAAACAAGTACTGTAAAAATCATGCTGTATTTAATAGAACCCAAACCAATAAATTATATTTGTTTGACGTGCAAGCATGCCCAAAAACGTAACACACAAGTTGCAAATGTTCAAAATAATTAGGATTCATGGAAAAACTTAATTTTAAGACAACCCTATTGCTTTCCTACACTCTCTTCTTCATTTGAAATGGATTTCAAAACAAATACTGTAAAAATCATGCTGTATTTAAGAGAACCCAAACCAATAAATTATATTTGTTTGACGTGCAAGCATGCGCAAAAACGTAACACACAAGTTGCAAATGTTCAAAATAATTAGGATTCATGGAAAAACTTAATTTTAAGACAACCCTATTGCTTTCCTACACTATCTTCTTCATGTGAAATGGATTTCAAAACAAATACTGTAAAAATCATGCTGTATTTAATAGAACCCAAACCTATAAATTTATATGGGTTTGACGTGCAAGCATGCCCAAAAACGTAACACATAAATTGCAAATGTTCAAAATACTTAGGATTCATGGAAAAACTTAATTTTAAGACAACCCTATTGCTTTCCTACACTGTCTTCCTCATTTGAAATGGATTTCAAAACAAATACTGTAAAAATCATGCTGTATTGAAGAGAACCCAAACCAATAAATTATATGGGTTTGACGTGCAAGCATGCCCAAAATCGTAACACAGAAGTTGCAAATGTTCAAAATAATTAGGATTCATGGAAAAACTTAATTTTAAGACAACCCTATTGCTTTCCTACACTATCTTCTTCATGTGAAATGGATTTCAAAACAAATCCTCTAAAAATCATGCTGTATTCAATAGAATCCAAACCAATAAATTATATGGGTTTGACGTGCAAGCATGACCAAAAACGTAACACACAAGTTGCAAATGTTCAAAATAATTAGAATTCATGGAAAAACTTAATTTTAAGACAACCCTATTGCTTTCCTACACTCTCTTCTTCATTTGAAATGGATTTCAAAAGAAATACTGTAAAAATCATGCTGTATTTAATAGAACCCAAACCAATAAATTATATTTGTTTGACGTGCAAGCATGAACAAAAACGTAATACACAAGTTGCAAATATTCAAAATACTTAGGATTCATAGAAAAACTTAATTTTAAGACAACCCGATTGCTTTCCTACACTATCACCTTCATGTGAAATGGATTTCAAAACAAATACTGTAAAAATCATGTTGTATTTAATAGAACCCAAACCAATAAATTTATATGGGTTTGACGTGCAAGCATGCCCAAAAACGTAACACATAAATTGCAAATGTTCAAAATACTTAGGATTCATGGAAAAACTTAATTTTAAGACAACCCTATTGCTTTCCTACACTCTCTTCTTTATTTGAAATGGATTTCAAAACAAATACTGTAAAAATCATGCTGTATTTAATAGAACCCAAACCAATAAATTTATCTGGGTTTGACGTGCAAGCATGTCCAAAAACGTAACACACAAGTTGCAAATGTTCAAAATAATTAGGATTCATGGAAAAACTTAATTTTAAGACAACCCTATTGCTTTCCTACACTCTCGACTTCATTTGAAATGGATTTCAATGCAAATACTGTAAAAATCATGTTGTATTTAATAGAACCCAAACCAATAAATTATATTTGTTTGACGTACAAGCATGTCCAAAAACGTAACACACAAGTTGCAAATGTTCAAAATACTTAGGATTCATGGAAAAACTTAATTTTAAGAGAACCCGATTGCTTTCCTACACTATCACCTTCATGTGAAATGGATTTCAAAACAAATACTGTAAAAATCATGTTGTATTTAAGAGAACCCAAACCAATAAATTTATATGGGTTTGACGTGCAAGCATGTCCAAAAACGTAACACACAAGTTGCAAATGTTCAAAATAATTAGGATTCATGGAAAAACTTAATTTTAAGACAACCCTATTGCTTTCCTACACTGTCTTCTTCATGTGAAATGGATTTCAAAACAAATACTGTAAAAATCATGCTGTATTTAATAGAACCCACACCAATAAATTATATGGGTTTGACGTGCAAGCATGCCCAAAATCGTAACACAGAAGTTGCAAATGTTGAAAATACTTAGGATTCATGGAAAAACTTAATTTTAAGACAACCCGATTGCTTTCCTACACTATCACCTTCATGTGAAATGGATTTCAATGCAAATACTGTAAAAATCATGTTGTATTTAATAGAACCCAAACCAATAAATTATATTTGTTTGACGTACAAGCATGTCCAAAAACGTAACACACAAGTTGCAAATGTTCAAAATACTTAGGATTCATAGAAAAACTTAATTTTAAGACAACCCGATTGCTTTCCTACACTATCACCTTCATGTGAAATGGATTTCAAAACAAATACTGTAAAAATCATGTTGTATTTAAGAGAACCCAAACCAATAAATTTATATGGGTTTGACGTGCAAGCATGTCCAAAAACGTAACACACAAGTTGCAAATGTTCAAAATAATTAGGATTCATGGAAAAACTTAATTTTAAGACAACCCTATTGCTTTCCTACACTGTCTTCTTCATGTGAAATGGATTTCAAAACAAATACTGTAAAAATCATGCTGTATTTAATAGAACCCACACCAATAAATTATATGGGTTTGACGTGCAAGCATGCCCAAAATCGTAACACAGAAGTTGCAAATGTTCAAAATAATTAGGATTCATGGAAAAACTTAATTTTAAGACAACCCTATTGCTTTCCTACACTCTCTTCTTTATTTGAAATGGATTTCAAAACAAATACTGTAAAAATCATGCTGTATTTAAGAGAACCCAAACCAATAAATTTATATGGGTTTGACGTGCAAGCATGTCCAAAAACGTAACACACAAGTTGCAAATGTTCAAAATAATTAGGATTCATGGAAAAACTTAATTTTAAGACAACCCTATTGCTTTCCTACACTCTCGACTTCATTTGAAATGGATTTCAATGCAAATACTGTAAAAATCATGTTGTATTTAATAGAACCCAAACCAATAAATTATATTTGTTTGACGTACAAGCATGTCCAAAAACGTAACACACAAGTTGCAAATGTTCAAAATACTTAGGATTCATGGAAAAACTTAATTTTAAGACAACCCGATTGCTTTCCTACACTATCACCTTCATGTGAAATGGATTTCAATGCAAATACTGTAAAAATCATGTTGTATTTAATAGAACCCAAACCAATAAATTATATTTGTTTGACGTACAAGCATGTCCAAAAACGTAACACACAAGTTGCGAATGTTCAAAATAATTAGGATTCATGGAAAAACTTAATTTTAAGACAACCCTATTGCTTTCCTACACTATCACCTTCATGTGAAATGGATTTCAAAACAAATACTGTAAAAATCATGTTGTATTTAAGAGAACCCAAACCAATAAATTATATTTGTTTGACGTACAAGCATGTCCAAAAACGTAACACAGAAGTTGCAAATGTTCAAAATAATTAGGATTCATGGAAAAACTTAATTTTAAGACAACCCTATTGCTTTCCTACACTGTCTTCTTCATGTGAAATGGATTTCAAAACAAGTACTGTAAAAATCATGCTGTATTTAATAGAACCCAAACCAATAAATTATATTTGTTTGACGTGCAAGCATGCCCAAAAACGTAACACACAAGTTGCAAATGTTCAAAATAATTAGGATTCATGGAAAAACTTAATTTTAAGACAACCCTATTGCTTTCCTACACTCTCTTCTTTATTTGAAATGGATTTCAAAACAAATACTGTAAAAATCATGCTGTATTTAAGAGAACCCAAACCAATAAATTATATTTGTTTGACGTGCAAGCATGCGCAAAAACGTAACACACAAGTTGCAAATGTTCAAAATAATTAGGATTCATGGAAAAACTTAATTTTAAGACAACCCTATTGCTTTCCTACACTATCTTCTTCATGTGAAATGGATTTCAAAACAAATACTGTAAAAATCATGCTGTATTTAATAGAACCCAAACCTATAAATTTATATGGGTTTGACGTGCAAGCATGCCCAAAAACGTAACACATAAATTGCAAATGTTCAAAATACTTAGGATTCATGGAAAAACTTAATTTTAAGACAACCCTATTGCTTTCCTACACTGTCTTCCTCATTTGAAATGGATTTCAAAACAAATACTGTAAAAATCATGCTGTATTGAAGAGAACCCAAACCAATAAATTATATGGGTTTGACGTGCAAGCATGCCCAAAATCGTAACACAGAAGTTGCAAATGTTCAAAATAATTAGGATTCATGGAAAAACTTAATTTTAAGACAACCCTATTGCTTTCCTACACTATCTTCTTCATGTGAAATGGATTTCAAAACAAATCCTCTAAAAATCATGCTGTATTCAATAGAATCCAAACCAATAAATTATATGGGTTTGACGTGCAAGCATGACCAAAAACGTAACACACAAGTTGCAAATGTTCAAAATAATTAGAATTCATGGAAAAACTTAATTTTAAGACAACCCTATTGCTTTCCTACACTCTCTTCTTCATTTGAAATGGATTTCAAAAGAAATACTGTAAAAATCATGCTGTATTTAATAGAACCCAAACCAATAAATTATATTTGTTTGACGTGCAAGCATGAACAAAAACGTAATACACAAGTTGCAAATATTCAAAATACTTAGGATTCATAGAAAAACTTAATTTTAAGACAACCCGATTGCTTTCCTACACTATCACCTTCATGTGAAATGGATTTCAAAACAAATACTCTAAAAATCATGTTGTATTTAAGAGAACCCAAACCAATAAATTTATATGGGTTTGACGTGCAAGCATGTCCAAAAACGTAACACACAAGTTGCAAATGTTCAAAATAATTAGGATTCATGGAAAAACTTAATTTTAAGACAACCCTATTGCTTTCCTACACTGTCTTCTTCATGTGAAATGGATTTCAAAACAAATACTGTAAAAATCATGCTGTATTTAATAGAACCCACACCAATAAATTATATGGGTTTGACGTGCAAGCATGCCCAAAATCGTAACACAGAAGTTGCAAATGTTGAAAATACTTAGGATTCATGGAAAAACTTAATTTTAAGACAACCCGATTGCTTTCCTACACTATCACCTTCATGTGAAATGGATTTCAATGCAAATACTGTAAAAATCATGTTGTATTTAATAGAACCCAAACCAATAAATTATATTTGTTTGACGTGCAAGCATGTCCAAAAACGTAACACACAAGTTGCAAATGTTCAAAATACTTAGGATTCATAGAAAAACTTAATTTTAAGACAACCCGATTGCTTTCCTACACTATCACCTTCATGTGAAATGGATTTCAAAACAAATACTGTAAAAATCATGTTGTATTTAAGAGAACCCAAACCAATAAATTTATATGGGTTTGACGTGCAAGCATGTCCAAAAACGTAACACACAAGTTGCAAATGTTCAAAATAATTAGGATTCATGGAAAAACTTAATTTTAAGACAACCCTATTGCTTTCCTACACTGTCTTCTTCATGTGAAATGGATTTCAAAACAAATACTGTAAAAATCATGCTGTATTTAATAGAACCCACACCAATAAATTATATGGGTTTGACGTGCAAGCATGCCCAAAATCGTAACACAGAAGTTGCAAATGTTCAAAATAATTAGGATTCATGGAAAAACTTAATTTTAAGACAACCCTATTGCTTTCCTACACTCTCTTCTTTATTTGAAATGGATTTCAAAACAAATACTGTAAAAATCATGCTGTATTTAAGAGAACCCAAACCAATAAATTTATATGGGTTTGACGTGCAAGCATGTCCAAAAACGTAACACACAAGTTGCAAATGTTCAAAATAATTAGGATTCATGGAAAAACTTAATTTTAAGACAACCCTATTGCTTTCCTACACTCTCGACTTCATTTGAAATGGATTTCAATGCAAATACTGTAAAAATCATGTTGTATTTAATAGAACCCAAACCAATAAATTATATTTGTTTGACGTACAAGCATGTCCAAAAACGTAACACACAAGTTGCAAATGTTCAAAATACTTAGGATTCATGGAAAAACTTAATTTTAAGACAACCCGATTGCTTTCCTACACTATCACCTTCATGTGAAATGGATTTCAATGCAAATACTGTAAAAATCATGTTGTATTTAATAGAACCCAAACCAATAAATTATATTTGTTTGACGTACAAGCATGTCCAAAAACGTAACACACAAGTTGCGAATGTTCAAAATAATTAGGATTCATGGAAAAACTTAATTTTAAGACAACCCTATTGCTTTCCTACACTATCACCTTCATGTGAAATGGATTTCAAAACAAATACTGTAAAAATCATGTTGTATTTAAGAGAACCCAAACCAATAAATTATATTTGTTTGACGTACAAGCATGTCCAAAAACGTAACACACAAGTTGCAAATGTTCAAAATAATTAGGATTCATGGAAAAACTTAATTTTAAGACAACCCTATTGCTTTCCTACACTGTCTTCTTCATGTGAAATGGATTTCAAAACAAGTACTGTAAAAATCATGCTGTATTTAATAGAACCCAAACCAATAAATTATATTTGTTTGACGTGCAAGCATGCCCAAAAACGTAACACACAAGTTGCAAATGTTCAAAATAATTAGGATTCATGGAAAAACTTAATTTTAAGACAACCCTATTGCTTTCCTACACTCTCTTCTTCATTTGAAATGGATTTCAAAACAAATACTGTAAAAATCATGCTGTATTTAAGAGAACCCAAACCAATAAATTATATGGGTTTGACGTGCAAGCATGCCCAAAATCGTAACACAGAAGTTGCAAATGTTGAAAATACTTAGGATTCATGGAAAAACTTAATTTTAAGACAACCCGATTGCTTTCCTACACTATCACCTTCATGTGAAATGGATTTCAATGCAAATACTGTAAAAATCATGTTGTATTTAATAGAACCCAAACCAATAAATTATATTTGTTTGACGTGCAAGCATGTCCAAAAACGTAACACACAAGTTGCAAATGTTCAAAATACTTAGGATTCATAGAAAAACTTAATTTTAAGACAACCCGATTGCTTTCCTACACTATCACCTTCATGTGAAATGGATTTCAAAACAAATACTGTAAAAATCATGTTGTATTTAAGAGAACCCAAACCAATAAATTTATATGGGTTTGACGTGCAAGCATGTCCAAAAACGTAACACACAAGTTGCAAATGTTCAAAATAATTAGGATTCATGGAAAAACTTAATTTTAAGACAACCCTATTGCTTTCCTACACTGTCTTCTTCATGTGAAATGGATTTCAAAACAAATACTGTAAAAATCATGCTGTATTTAATAGAACCCACACCAATAAATTATATGGGTTTGACGTGCAAGCATGCCCAAAATCGTAACACAGAAGTTGCAAATGTTCAAAATAATTAGGATTCATGGAAAAACTTAATTTTAAGACAACCCTATTGCTTTCCTACACTCTCTTCTTTATTTGAAATGGATTTCAAAACAAATACTGTAAAAATCATGCTGTATTTAAGAGAACCCAAACCAATAAATTTATATGGGTTTGACGTGCAAGCATGTCCAAAAACGTAACACACAAGTTGCAAATGTTCAAAATAATTAGGATTCATGGAAAAACTTAATTTTAAGACAACCCTATTGCTTTCCTACACTCTCGACTTCATTTGAAATGGATTTCAATGCAAATACTGTAAAAATCATGTTGTATTTAATAGAACCCAAACCAATAAATTATATTTGTTTGACGTACAAGCATGTCCAAAAACGTAACACACAAGTTGCAAATGTTCAAAATACTTAGGATTCATGGAAAAACTTAATTTTAAGACAACCCGATTGCTTTCCTACACTATCACCTTCATGTGAAATGGATTTCAATGCAAATACTGTAAAAATCATGTTGTATTTAATAGAACCCAAACCAATAAATTATATTTGTTTGACGTACAAGCATGTCCAAAAACGTAACACACAAGTTGCGAATGTTCAAAATAATTAGGATTCATGGAAAAACTTAATTTTAAGACAACCCTATTGCTTTCCTACACTATCACCTTCATGTGAAATGGATTTCAAAACAAATACTGTAAAAATCATGTTGTATTTAAGAGAACCCAAACCAATAAATTATATTTGTTTGACGTACAAGCATGTCCAAAAACGTAACACACAAGTTGCAAATGTTCAAAATAATTAGGATTCATGGAAAAACTTAATTTTAAGACAACCCTATTGCTTTCCTACACTGTCTTCTTCATGTGAAATGGATTTCAAAACAAGTACTGTAAAAATCATGCTGTATTTAATAGAACCCAAACCAATAAATTATATTTGTTTGACGTGCAAGCATGCCCAAAAACGTAACACACAAGTTGCAAATGTTCAAAATAATTAGGATTCATGGAAAAACTTAATTTTAAGACAACCCTATTGCTTTCCTACACTCTCTTCTTTATTTGAAATGGATTTCAAAACAAATACTGTAAAAATCATGCTGTATTTAAGAGAACCCAAACCAATAAATTATATTTGTTTGACGTGCAAGCATGCGCAAAAACGTAACACACAAGTTGCAAATGTTCAAAATAATTAGGATTCATGGAAAAACTTAATTTTAAGACAACCCTATTGCTTTCCTACACTATCTTCTTCATGTGAAATGGATTTCAAAACAAATACTGTAAAAATCATGCTGTATTTAATAGAACCCAAACCTATAAATTTATATGGGTTTGACGTGCAAGCATGCCCAAAAACGTAACACATAAATTGCAAATGTTCAAAATACTTAGGATTCATGGAAAAACTTAATTTTAAGACAACCCTATTGCTTTCCTACACTGTCTTCCTCATTTGAAATGGATTTCAAAACAAATACTGTAAAAATCATGCTGTATTGAAGAGAACCCAAACCAATAAATTATATGGGTTTGACGTGCAAGCATGCCCAAAATCGTAACACAGAAGTTGCAAATGTTCAAAATAATTAGGATTCATGGAAAAACTTAATTTTAAGACAACCCTATTGCTTTCCTACACTATCTTCTTCATGTGAAATGGATTTCAAAACAAATCCTCTAAAAATCATGCTGTATTCAATAGAATCCAAACCAATAAATTATATGGGTTTGACGTGCAAGCATGACCAAAAACGTAACACACAAGTTGCAAATGTTCAAAATAATTAGAATTCATGGAAAAACTTAATTTTAAGACAACCCTATTGCTTTCCTACACTCTCTTCTTCATTTGAAATGGATTTCAAAAGAAATACTGTAAAAATCATGCTGTATTTAATAGAACCCAAACCAATAAATTATATTTGTTTGACGTGCAAGCATGAACAAAAACGTAATACACAAGTTGCAAATATTCAAAATACTTAGGATTCATAGAAAAACTTAATTTTAAGACAACCCGATTGCTTTCCTACACTATCACCTTCATGTGAAATGGATTTCAAAACAAATACTGTAAAAATCATGTTGTATTTAATAGAACCCAAACCAATAAATTTATATGGGTTTGACGTGCAAGCATGCCCAAAAACGTAACACATAAATTGCAAATGTTCAAAATACTTAGGATTCATGGAAAAACTTAATTTTAAGACAACCCTATTGCTTTCCTACACTGTCTTCTTCATGTGAAATGGATTTCAAAACAAATACTGTAAAAATCATGCTGTATTTAATAGAACCCAAACCAATAAATTATATTTGTTTGACGTGCAAGCATGCCCAAAAACGTAACACACAAGTTGCAAATGTTCAAAATAATTAGGATTCATGGAAAAACTTAATTTTAAGACAACCGTATTGCTTTCCTACACTCTCTTCTTTATTTGAAATGGATTTCAAAACAAATACTGTAAAAATCATGCTGTATCTAAGAGAACCCAAACCAATAAATTATATTTGTTTGACGTGCAAGCATGCGCAAAAACGTAACACACAAGTTGCAAATGTTCAAAATAATTAGGATTCATGGAAAAACTTAATTTTAAGACAACCCTATTGCTTTCCTACACTATCTTCTTCATTTGAAATGGATTTCAATGCAAATACTGTAAAAATCATGCTGTATTTAATAGAACCCAAACCAATGAATTATATTTGTTTGACGTGCAAGCATGAACAAAAACGTAACACACAAGCTGCAAATGTTGAAAATAATTAGGATTCATGGAAAAACTTAATTTTAAGACAACCCTATTGCTTTCCTACACTATCTTCTTCATGTGAAATGGATTTCAAAACAAATCCTCTAAAAATCATGCTGTATTCAATAGAATCCAAACCAATAAATTATATGGGTTTGACGTGCAAGCATGACCAAAATCGTAACACAGAAGTTGCAAATGTTCAAAATACTTAGGATTCATGGAAAAAGTTAATTTTAAGACAACCCTATTGCTTTCCTACACTCTCTTCTTCATTTGAAATGGATTTCAAAACAAATACTGTAAAAATCATGCTGTATTTAATAGAACCCAAACCTATAAATTTATATGGGTTTGACGTGCAAGCATGCCCAAAAACGTAACACACAAGTTGCAAATGTTCAAAATAATTAGGATTCATGGAAAAACTTAATTTTAAGACAACCCTATTGCTTACCTACACTATCTTCTTCATGTGAAATGGATTTCAAAACAAATACTGTAAAAATCATGCTGTATTTAATAGAACCCAAACCTATAAATTTATATGGGTTTGAAGTGCAAGCATGTCCAAAAACGTAACACACAAGTTGCAAATGTTCAAAATAATTAGGATTCATGGAAAAACTTAATTTTAAGACAACCCTATTGCTTTCCTACACTCTCTTCTTCATTTGAAATGGATTTCAATGCAAATACTGTAAAAATCATGTTGTATTTAATAGAATCCAAACCAATAAATTATATTTGTTTGACGTACAAGCATGTCCAAAAACGTAACACACAAGTTGCAAATGTTCAAAATAATTAGGATTCATGGAAAAACTTAATTTTAAGACAACCCTATTGCTTTCCTACAATATCTTCTTCATGTGAAATGGATTTCAAAACAAATCCTCTAAAAATCATGCTGTATTCAATAGAATCCAAACCAATAAATTATATGGGTTTGACGTGCAAGCATGACCAAAAACGTAACACACAAGTTGCAAATGTTCAAAATACTTAGGATTCATGGAAAAACTTAATTTTAAGACAACCCTATTGCTTTCCTACACTCTCTTCTTCATTTGAAATGGATTTCAAAACAAATACTGTAAAAATCATGCTGTATTTAATAGAACCCAAACCAATAAATTATATTTGTTTGACGTGCAAGCATGAACAAAAACGTAACACACAAGCTGCAAATGTTGAAAATAATTAGGATTCATTGAAAAACATAATTTTAAGACAACCCTATTGCTTTCCTACACTGTCTTCCTCATTTGAAATGGATTTCAAAACAAATACTGTAAAAATCATGCTGTATTGAAGAGAACCCAAACCAATAAATTATATGGGTTTGACGTGCAAGCATGCCCAAAATCGTAACACAGAAGTTGCAAATGTTCAAAATAATTAGGATTCATGGAAAAACTTAATTTTAAGACAACCCTATTGCTTTCCTACACTATCTTCTTTATGTGAAATGGATTTCAAAACAAATCCTCTAAAAATCATGCTGTATTCAATAGAATCCAAACCAATAAATTATATGGGTTTGACGTGCAAGCATGACCAAAAACGTAACACACAAGTTGCAAATGTTCAAAATAATTAGAATTCATGGAAAAACTTAATTTTAAGACAACCCTATTGCTTTCCTACACTCTCTTCTTCATTTGAAATGGATTTCAAAAGAAATACTGTAAAAATCATGCTGTATTTAATAGAACCCAAACCAATAAATTATATTTGTTTGACGTGCAAGCATGAACAAAAACGTAATACACAAGTTGCAAATATTCAAAATACTTAGGATTCATAGAAAAACTTAATTTTAAGACAACCCGATTGCTTTCCTACACTATCACCTTCATGTGAAATGGATTTCAAAACAAATACTGTAAAAATCATGTTGTATTTAATAGAACCCAAACCAATAAATTTATATGGGTTTGACGTGCAAGCATGCCCAAAAACGTAACACATAAATTGCAAATGTTCAAAATACTTAGGATTCATGGAAAAACTTAATTTTAAGACAACCCTATTGCTTTCCTACACTGTCTTCTTCATGTGAAATGGATTTCAAAACAAATACTGTAAAAATCATGCTGTATTTAATAGAACCCAAACCAATAAATTATATTTGTTTGACGTGCAAGCATGCCCAAAAACGTAACACACAAGTTGCAAATGTTCAAAATAATTAGGATTCATGGAAAAACTTAATTTTAAGACAACCGTATTGCTTTCCTACACTCTCTTCTTTATTTGAAATGGATTTCAAAACAAATACTGTAAAAATCATGCTGTATCTAAGAGAACCCAAACCAATAAATTATATTTGTTTGACGTGCAAGCATGCGCAAAAACGTAACACACAAGTTGCAAATGTTCAAAATAATTAGGATTCATGGAAAAACTTAATTTTAAGACAACCCTATTGCTTTCCTACACTATCTTCTTCATTTGAAATGGATTTCAATGCAAATACTGTAAAAATCATGCTGTATTTAATAGAACCCAAACCAATGAATTATATTTGTTTGACGTGCAAGCATGAACAAAAACGTAACACACAAGCTGCAAATGTTGAAAATAATTAGGATTCATGGAAAAACTTAATTTTAAGACAACCCTATTGCTTTCCTACACTATCTTCTTCATGTGAAATGGATTTCAAAACAAATCCTCTAAAAATCATGCTGTATTCAATAGAATCCAAACCAATAAATTATATGGGTTTGACGTGCAAGCATGACCAAAATCGTAACACAGAAGTTGCAAATGTTCAAAATACTTAGGATTCATGGAAAAAGTTAATTTTAAGACAACCCTATTGCTTTCCTACACTCTCTTCTTCATTTGAAATGGATTTCAAAACAAATACTGTAAAAATCATGCTGTATTTAATAGAACCCAAACCTATAAATTTATATGGGTTTGACGTGCAAGCATGCCCAAAAACGTAACACACAAGTTGCAAATGTTCAAAATAATTAGGATTCATGGAAAAACTTAATTTTAAGACAACCCTATTGCTTACCTACACTATCTTCTTCATGTGAAATGGATTTCAAAACAAATACTGTAAAAATCATGCTGTATTTAATAGAACCCAAACCTATAAATTTATATGGGTTTGAAGTGCAAGCATGTCCAAAAACGTAACACACAAGTTGCAAATGTTCAAAATAATTAGGATTCATGGAAAAACTTAATTTTAAGACAACCCTATTGCTTTCCTACACTCTCTTCTTCATTTGAAATGGATTTCAATGCAAATACTGTAAAAATCATGTTGTATTTAATAGAATCCAAACCAATAAATTATATTTGTTTGACGTACAAGCATGTCCAAAAACGTAACACACAAGTTGCAAATGTTCAAAATAATTAGGATTCATGGAAAAACTTAATTTTAAGACAACCCTATTGCTTTCCTACAATATCTTCTTCATGTGAAATGGATTTCAAAACAAATCCTCTAAAAATCATGCTGTATTCAATAGAATCCAAACCAATAAATTATATGGGTTTGACGTGCAAGCATGACCAAAAACGTAACACACAAGTTGCAAATGTTCAAAATACTTAGGATTCATGGAAAAACTTAATTTTAAGACAACCCTATTGCTTTCCTACACTCTCTTCTTCATTTGAAATGGATTTCAAAACAAATACTGTAAAAATCATGCTGTATTTAATAGAACCCAAACCAATAAATTATATTTGTTTGACGTGCAAGCATGAACAAAAACGTAACACACAAGCTGCAAATGTTGAAAATAATTAGGATTCATTGAAAAACATAATTTTAAGACAACCCTATCGGTTTCCTACACTCTCTTCTTCATTTGAAATGGATTTCAAAACAAATACTCTAAAAATCATGCTGTATTTAATAGAACCCAAACCAATAAATTATATGGGTTTGACGTGCAAGCATGTCCAAAATCGTAACACACAAGTTGCAAATGTTCAAAATAATTAGGATTCATGGAAAAACTTAATTTTAAGACAACCCTATTGCTTACCTACACTCTCTTCTTCATGTGAAATGGATTTCAAAACAAATACTGTAAAAATCATGCTGTATTTAATAGAACCCACACCAATAAATTATATGGGTTTGACGTGCAAGCATGCCCAAAATCGTAACACAGAAGTTGCAAATGTTCAAAATAATTAGGATTCATGGAAAAACTTAATTTTAAGACAACCCTATTGCTTTCCTACACTATCTTCTTCATGTGAAATGGATTTCAAAACAAATACTGTAAAAATCATGCTGTATTCAATAGAATCCAAACCAATAAATTATATATGTTTGACGTGCAAGCATATCCAAAAACGTAACACACAAGTTGCATATGTTCAAAATAATTAGGATTCATGGAAAAACTTAATTTTAAGACAACCCTATTGCTTTCCTACACTCTCTTCTTCATTTGAAATGGATTTCAAAACAAATACTGTAAAAATCATGCTGTATTTAATAGAACCCAAACGAATAAATTATTTTTGTTTGACGTGCAAGCATGCCCAAAAACGTAACACACAAGTTGCAAATGTTCAAAATAATTAGGATTCATGGAAAAACTTAATTTTAAGACAACCCTATTGCTTTCCTACACTCTCTTCTTCATTTGAAATGGATTTCAAAACAAATACTGTAATAATCATGCTGTATTTAATAGAACCCAAACGAATAAATTATTTTTGTTTGACGTGCAAGCATGCCCAAAAACGTAACACACAAGTTGCAAATGTTCAAAATAATTAGGATTCATGGAAAAACTTAATTTTAAGACAACCCTATTGCTTACCTACACTATCTTCTTCATGTGAAATGGATTTCAAAACAAATACTGTAAAAATCATGTTGTATTTAATAGAACCCAAACCTATAAATTTATATGGGTTTGACGTGCAAGCATGCCCAAAAACGTAACACACAAGTTGCAAATGTTCAAAATACTTAGGATTCATGGAAAAACTTAATTTTAAGACAACCCGATTGCTTTCCTACACTATCACCTTCATGTGAAATGGATTTCAAAACAAATACTGTAAAAATCATGTTGTATTTAATAGAACCCAAACCAATAAATTTATATGGGTTTGACGTGCAAGCATGCCCAAAAACGTAACACATAAATTGCAAATGTTCAAAATACTTCGGATTCATGGAAAAACTTAATTTTAAGACAACCCTATTGCTTTCCTACACTATCTTCTTCATGTGAAATGGATTTCAAAACAAATACTGTAAAAATTATGCTGTATTTAATAGAACCCAAACCAATAAATTATATGGCTTTGACGTGCAAGCATGTCCAAAAACGTAACACACAAGTTGCAAATGTTCAAAATAATTAGGATTCATGGGAAAACTTAATTTTAAGACAACCCTATTGCTTTCCTACACTCTCTTCTTCATGTGAAATGGATTTCAAAACAAATACTGTAATAATCATGCTGTATTTAATAGAACCCAAACGAATAAATTATTTTTGTTTGACGTGCAAGCATGCCCAAAAACGTAACACACAAGTTGCAAATGTTCAAAATAATTAGGATTCATGGAAAAACTTAATTTTAAGACAACCCTATTGCTTACCTACACTATCTTCTTCATGTGAAATGGATTTCAAAACAAATACTGTAAAAATCATGTTGTATTTAATAGAACCCAAACCTATAAATTTATATGGGTTTGACGTGCAAGCATGCCCAAAAACGTAACACACAAGTTGCAAATGTTCAAAATACTTAGGATTCATGGAAAAACTTAATTTTAAGACAACCCGATTGCTTTCCTACACTATCACCTTCATGTGAAATGGATTTCAAAACAAATACTGTAAAAATCATGTTGTATTTAATAGAACCCAAACCAATAAATTTATATGGGTTTGACGTGCAAGCATGCCCAAAAACGTAACACATAAATTGCAAATGTTCAAAATACTTAGGATTCATGGAAAAACTTAATTTTAAGACAACCCTATTGCTTTCCTACACTATCTTCTTCATGTGAAATGGATTTCAAAACAAATACTGTAAAAATCATGCTGTATTTAATAGAACCCAAACCAATAAATTATATGGCTTTGACGTGCAAGCATGTCCAAAAACGTAACACACAAGTTGCAAATGTTCAAAATAATTAGGATTCATGGAAAAACTTAATTTTAAGACAACCCTATTGCTTTCCTACACTCTCTACTTCATTTGAAATGGATTTCAAAACAAATACTGTAATAATCATGCTGTATTTAATAGAACCCAAACGAATAAATTATTTTTGTTTGACGTGCAAGCATGACCAAAAACGTAACACACAAGTTGCAAATGTTCAAAATAATTAGGATTCATGGACAAACTTAATTTTAAGACAACCCTATTGCTTTCCTACACTCTCTTCTTCATTTGAAATGGATTTCAAAACAAATACTGTAAAAATCATGCTGTATTTAATAGAACCCAAACCAATAAATTATATGGGTTTGACGTGCAAGCATGTCCAAAATCGTAACACACAAGTTGCAAATGTTCAAAATAATTAGGATTCATGGAAAAACTTAATTTTAAGACAACCCTATTGCTTACCTACACTCTCTTCTTCATGTGAAATGGATTTCAAAACAAATACTGTAAAAATCATGCTGTATTTAATAGAACCCACACCAATAAATTATATGGGTTTGACGTGCAAGCATGCCCAAAATCGTAACACAGAAGTTGCAAATGTTGAAAATACTTAGGATTCATGGAAAAACTTAATTTTAAGACAACCCGATTGCTTTCCTACACTATCACCTTCATGTGAAATGGATTTCAAAACAAATACTGTAAAAATCATGCTGTATTTAATAGAACCTAAACCTATAAATTTATATGGGTTTGACGTGCAAGCATGCCCAAAAACGTAACACACAAGTTGCAAATGTTCAAAATAATTAGGATTCATGGAAAAACTTAATTTTAAGACAACCCTATTGCTTTCCTACACTCTCTTCTTCATGTGAAATGGATTTCAAAACAAATACTGTAAAAATCATGTTGTATTTAATAGAACCCAAACCTATAAATTTATATGGGTTTGACGTGCAAGCATGCCCAAAAACGTAACACACAAGTTGCAAATGTTCAAAATACTTAGGATTCATGGAAAAACTTAATTTTAAGACAACCCTATTGCTTTCCTACACTATCACCTTCATGTGAAATGGATTTCAAAACAAATACTGTAAAAATCATGTTGTATTTAATAGAACCCAAACCAATAAATTTATATGGGTTTGACGTGCAAGCATGCCCAAAAACGTAACACATAAATTGCAAATGTTCAAAATACTTAGGATTCATGGAAAAACTTAATTTTAAGACAACCCGATTGCTTTCCTACACTATCACCTTCATGTGAAATGGATTTCAAAACAAATACTGTAAAAATCATGTTGTATTTAATAGAACCCAAACCAATAAATTTATATGGGTTTGACGTGCAAGCATGCCCAAAAACGTAACACACAAGTTGCAAATGTTCAAAATAATTAGGATTCATGGAAAAACTTAATTTTAAGACAACCCTATTGCTTTCCTACACTCTCTACTTCATTTGAAATGGATTTCAAAACAAATACTGTAATAATCATGCTGTATTTAATAGAACCCAAACGAATAAATTATTTTTGTTTGACGTGCAAGCATGACCAAAAACGTAACACACAAGTTGCAAATGTTCAAAATAATTAGGATTCATGGACAAACTTAATTTTAAGACAACCCTATTGCTTTCCTACACTCTCTTCTTCATTTGAAATGGATTTCAAAACAAATACTGTAAAAATCATGCTGTATTTAATAGAACCCAAACCAATAAATTATATGGGTTTGACGTGCAAGCATGTCCAAAATCGTAACACACAAGTTGCAAATGTTCAAAATAATTAGGATTCATGGACAAACTTAATTTTAAGACAACCCTATTGCTTTCCTACAATATCTTCTTCATTTGAAATGGATTTCAAAACAAATACTGTAAAAATCATGCTGTATTTAATAGAACCCAAACCGATAAATTATATGGGTTTGACGTGCAAGCATGCCCAAAATCGTAACACAGAAGTTGCAAATGTTCAAAATAATTAGGATTCATGGAAAAACTTAATTTTAAGACAACCCTATTGCTTACCTACACTCTCTTCTTCATGTGAAATGGATTTCAAAACAAATACTGTAAAAATCATGCTGTATTTAATAGAACCCACACCAATAAATTATATGGGTTTGACGTGCAAGCATGCCCAAAATCGTAACACAGAAGTTGCAAATGTTGAAAATAATTAGGATTCATGGAAAAACTTAATTTTAAGACAACCCTATTGCTTTCCTACACTCTCTTCTTTATTTGAAATGGATTTCAAAACAAATACTGTAAAAATCATGCTGTATTCAATAGAATCCAAACCAATAAATTATATATGTTTGACTTGCAAGCATATCCAAAAACGTAACACACAAGTTGCAAATGTTCAAAATAATTAGGATTCATGGGAAAACTTAATTTTAAGACAACCCTATTGCTTACCTACACTCTCTTCTTCATTTGAAATGGATTTCAAAACAAATACTGTAAAAATCATGCTGTATTTAATAGAACCTAAACCTATAAATTTATATGGGTTTGACGTGCAAGCATGCCCAAAAACGTAACACACAAGTTGCAAATGTTCAAAATAATTAGGATTCATGGAAAAACTTAATTTTAAGACAACCCTATTGCTTTCCTACACTCTCTTCTTCATTTGAAATGGATTTCAAAACAAATACTGTAAAAATCATGCTGTATTTAATAGAACCCAAACGAATAAATTATTTTTGTTTGACGTGCAAGCATGCCCAAAAACGTAACACACAAGTTGCAAATGTTCAAAATAATTAGGATTCATGGAAAAACTTAATTTTAAGACAACCCTATTGCTTTCCTACACTCTCTACTTCATTTGAAATGGATTTCAAAACAAATACTGTAATAATCATGCTGTATTTAATAGAACCCAAACGAATAAATTATTTTTGTTTGACGTGCAAGCATGCCCAAAAACGTAACACACAAGTTGCAAATGTTCAAAATAATTAGGATTCATGGAAAAACTTAATTTTAAGACAACCCGATTGCTTACCTACACTATCTTCTTCATGTGAAATGGATTTCAAAACAAATACTGTAAAAATCATGCTGTATTTAATAGAACCCAAACCAATAAATTATATTTGTTTGACGTGCAAGCATGCCCAAAAACGTAACACACAAGTTGCAAATGTTCAAAATAATTAGGATTCATGGAAAAACTTAATTTTAAGACAACCCTATTGCTTTCCTACACTATCTTCTTCATGTGAAATGGATTTCAAAACAAATACTGTAAAAATCATGTTGTATTTAATAGAACCCAAACCTATAAATTTATATGGGTTTGACGTGCAAGCATGCCCAAAAACGTAACACACAAGTTGCAAATGTTCAAAATACTTAGGATTCATGGAAAAACTTAATTTTAAGACAACCCGATTGCTTTCCTACACTATCACCTTCATGTGAAATGGATTTCAAAACAAATACTGTAAAAATCATGTTGTATTTAATAGAACCCAAACCAATAAATTTATATGGGTTTGACGTGCAAGCATGCCCAAAAACGTAACACATAAATTGCAAATGTTCAAAATACTTAGGATTCATGGAAAAACTTAATTTTAAGACAACCCTATTGCTTTCCTACACTATCTTCTTCATGTGAAATGGATTTCAAAACAAATACTGTAAAAATCATGCTGTATTTAATAGAACCTAAACCTATAAATTTATATGGGTTTGACGTGCAAGCATGCCCAAAAACGTAACACACAAGTTGCAAATGTTCAAAATAATTAGGATTCATGGAAAAACTTAATTTTAAGACAACCCTATTGCTTTCCTACACTCTCTTCTTCATTTGAAATGGATTTCAAAACAAATACTGTAAAAATCATGCTGTATTTAATAGAACCCAAACGAATAAATTATTTTTGTTTGACGTGCAAGCATGCCCAAAAACGTAACACACAAGTTGCAAATGTTCAAAATAATTAGGATTCATGGAAAAACTTAATTTTAAGACAACCCTATTGCTTTCCTACACTCTCTACTTCATTTGAAATGGATTTCAAAACAAATACTGTAATAATCATGCTGTATTTAATAGAACCCAAACGAATAAATTATTTTTGTTTGACGTGCAAGCATGCCCAAAAACGTAACACACAAGTTGCAAATGTTCAAAATACTTAAGATTCATGGAAAAACTTAATTTTAAGACAACCCTATTGCTTTCCTACACTATCTTCTTCATGTGAAATGGATTTCAAAACAAATACTGTAAAAATCATGCTGTATTTAATAGAACCCAAACCAATAAATTATATTTGTTTGACGTGCAAGCATGCCCAAAAACGTAACACACAAGTTGCAAATGTTCAAAATAATTAGGATTCATGGAAAAACTTAATTTTAAGACAACCCTATTGCTTTCCTACACTCTCTACTTCATTTGAAATGGATTTCAAAACAAATACTGTAATAATCATGCTGTATTTAATAGAACCCAAACGAATAAATTATTTTTGTTTGACGTGCAAGCATGCCCAAAAACGTAACACACAAGTTGCAAATGTTCAAAATAATTAGGATTCATGGACAAACTTAATTTTAAGACAACCCTATTGCTTTCCTACACTCTCTTCTTCATTTGAAATGGATTTCAAAACAAATACTGTAAAAATCATGCTGTATTTAATAGAACCCAAACCAATAAATTATATGGGTTTGACGTGCAAGCATGTCCAAAATCGTAACACACAAGTTGCAAATGTTCAAAATAATTAGGATTCATGGACAAACTTAATTTTAAGACAACCCTATTGCTTTCCTACAATATCTTCTTCATTTGAAATGGATTTCAAAACAAATACTGTAAAAATCATGCTGTATTTAATAGAACCCACACCAATAAATTATATGGGTTTGACGTGCAAGCATGCCCAAAATCGTAACACAGAAGTTGCAAATGTTGAAAATAATTAGGATTCATGGAAAAACTTAATTTTAAGACAACCCTATTGCTTTCCTACACTATCTTCTTCATGTGAAATGGATTTCAAAACAAATACTGTAAAAATCATGCTGTATTTAATAGAACCCACACCAATAAATTATATGGGTTTGACGTGCAAGCATGCCCAAAATCGTAACACAGAAGTTGCAAATGTTGAAAATAATTAGGATTCATGGAAAAACTTAATTTTAAGACAACCCTATTGCTTTCCTACACTATCTTCTTCATGTGAAATGGATTTCAAAACAAATACTGTAAAAATCATGCTGTATTCAATAGAATCCAAACCAATAAATTATATATGTTTGACGTGCAAGCATATCCAAAAACGTAACACACAAGTTGCAAATGTTCAAAATAATTAGGATTCATGGGAAAACTTAATTTTAAGACAACCCTATTGCTTTCCTACACTCTCTTCTTCATTTGAAATGGATTTCAAAACAAATACTGTAAAAATCATGCTGTATTTAATAGAACCTAAACCTATAAATTTATATGGGTTTGACGTGCAAGCATGCCCAAAAACGTAACACACAAGTTGCAAATGTTCAAAATAATTAGGATTCATGGAAAAACTTAATTTTAAGACAACCCTATTGCTTTCCTACACTCTCTTCTTCATTTGAAATGGATTTCAAAACAAATACTGTAAAAATCATGCTGTATTTAATAGAACCCAAACGAATAAATTATTTTTGTTTGACGTGCAAGCATGCCCAAAAACGTAACACACAAGTTGCAAATGTTCAAAATAATTAGGATTCATGGAAAAACTTAATTTTAAGACAACCCTATTGCTTTCCTACACTCTCTACTTCATTTGAAATGGATTTCAAAACAAATACTGTAATAATCATGCTGTATTTAATAGAACCCAAACGAATAAATTATTTTTGTTTGACGTGCAAGCATGCCCAAAAACGTAACACACAAGTTGCAAATGTTCAAAATAATTAGGATTCATGGAAAAACTTAATTTTAAGACAACCCTATTGCTTACCTACACTATCTTCTTCATGTGAAATGGATTTCAAAACAAATACTGTAAAAATCATGCTGTATTTAATAGAACCCAAACCAATAAATTATATTTGTTTGACGTGCAAGCATGCCCAAAAACGTAACACACAAGTTGCAAATGTTCAAAATAATTAGGATTCATGGAAAAACTTAATTTTAAGACAACCCTATTGCTTTCCTACACTATCTTCTTCATGTGAAATGGATTTCAAAACAAATACTGTAAAAATCATGTTGTATTTAATAGAACCCAAACCTATAAATTTATATGGGTTTGACGTGCAAGCATGCCCAAAAACGTAACACACAAGTTGCAAATGTTCAAAATACTTAGGATTCATGGAAAAACTTAATTTTAAGACAACCCGATTGCTTTCCTACACTATCACCTTCATGTGAAATGGATTTCAAAACAAATACTGTAAAAATCATGTTGTATTTAATAGAACCCAAACCAATAAATTTATATGGGTTTGACGTGCAAGCATGCCCAAAAACGTAACACATAAATTGCAAATGTTCAAAATACTTAGGATTCATGGAAAAACTTAATTTTAAGACAACCCTATTGCTTTCCTACACTATCTTCTTCATGTGAAATGGATTTCAAAACAAATACTGTAAAAATCATGCTGTATTTAATAGAACCTAAACCTATAAATTTATATGGGTTTGACGTGCAAGCATGCCCAAAAACGTAACACACAAGTTGCAAATGTTCAAAATACTTAGGATTCATGGAAAAACTTAATTTTAAGACAACCCTATTGCTTTCCTACACTCTCTTCTTCATTTGAAATGGATTTCAAAACAAATACTGTAAAAATCATGCTGTATTTAATAGAACCCAAACGAATAAATTATTTTTGTTTGACGTGCAAGCATGCCCAAAAACGTAACACACAAGTTGCAAATGTTCAAAATAATTAGGATTCATGGAAAAACTTAATTTTAAGACAACCCTATTGCTTTCCTACACTCTCTACTTCATTTGAAATGGATTTCAAAACAAATACTGTAATAATCATGCTGTATTTAATAGAACCCAAACGAATAAATTATTTTTGTTTGACGTGCAAGCATGCCCAAAAACGTAACACACAAGTTGCAAATGTTCAAAATAATTAGGATTCATGGAAAAACTTAATTTTAAGACAACCCTATTGCTTTCCTACACTCTCTTCTTCATGTGAAATGGATTTCAAAACAAATACTGTAAAAATCATGCTGTATTTAATAGAACCCAAACCAATAAATTATATTTGTTTGACGTGCAAGCATGCCCAAAAACGTAACACACAAGTTGCAAATGTTCAAAATAATTAGGATTCATGGAAAAACTTAATTTTAAGACAACCCGATTGCTTTCCTACACTATCTTCTTCATGTGAAATGGATTTCAAAACAAATACTGTAAAAATCATGTTGTATTTAATAGAACCCAAACCTATAAATTTATATGGGTTTGACGTGCAAGCATGCCCAAAAACGTAACACACAAGTTGCAAATGTTCAAAATACTTAGGATTCATGGAAAAACTTAATTTTAAGACAACCCGATTGCTTTCCTACACTATCACCTTCATGTGAAATGGATTTCAAAACAAATACTGTAAAAATCATGTTGTATTTAATAGAACCCAAACCAATAAATTTATATGGGTTTGACGTGCAAGCATGCCCAAAAACGTAACACATAAATTGCAAATGTTCAAAATACTTAGGATTCATGGAAAAACTTAATTTTAAGACAACCCTATTGCTTTCCTACACTATCTTCTTCATGTGAAATGGATTTCAAAACAAATACTGTAAAAATCATGCTGTATTTAATAGAACCCAAACCAATAAATTATATGGGTTTGACGTGCAAGCATGTCCAAAAACGTAACACACAAGTTGCAAATGTTCAAAATAATTAGGATTCATGGGAAAACTTAATTTTAAGACAACCCTATTGCTTTCCTACACTCTCTTCTTCATTTGAAATGGATTTCAAAACAAATACTGTAAAAATCATGCTGTATTTAATAGAACCTAAACCTATAAATTTATATGGGTTTGACGTGCAAGCATGCCCAAAAACGTAACACACAAGTTGCAAATGTTCAAAATAATTAGGATTCATGGAAAAACTTAATTTTAAGACAACCCTATTGCTTTCCTACACTCTCTTCTTCATTTGAAATGGATTTCAAAACAAATACTGTAAAAATCATGCTGTATTTAATAGAACCCAAACCTATAAATTTATATGGGTTTGACGTGCAAGCATGCCCAAAAACGTAACACACAAGTTGCAAATGTTCAAAATAATTAGGATTCATGGAAAAACTTAATTTTAAGACAACCCTATTGCTTTCGTACACTCTCTTCTTTATTTGAAATGGATTTCAAAACAAATACTGTAGAAATCATGTTGTATTTAAGAGAACCCAAACTAATAAATTATATTTGTTTGACGTGCAAGCATGCCCAAAAACGTAACACACAAGTTGCAAATGTTCAAAATAATTAGGATTCATGGAAAAACTTAATTTTAAGACAACCCTATTGCTTTCCTACACTATCTTCTTCATGTGAAATGGATTTCAAAACAAATACTGTAAAAATCATGCTGTATTTAATAGAACCCAAACCAATAAATTATATTTGTTTGACGTGCAAGCATGCCCAAAAACGTAACACACAAGTTGCAAATGTTCAAAATAATTAGGATTCATGGAAAAACTTAATTTTAAGACAACCCTATTGCTTTCCTACACTATCTTCTTCATGTGAAATGGATTTCAAAACAAATACTGTAAAAATCATGCTGTATTTAATAGAACCCAAACCAATAAATTATATTTGTTTGACGTGCAAGCATGCCCAAAAACGTAACACACAAGTTGCAAATGTTCAAAATAATTAGGATTCATGGAAAAACTTAATTTAAAGACAACCCTATTGCTTTCGTACACTATCTTCTTCATGTGAAATGGATTTCAAAACAAATACTGTAAAAATCATGTTGTATTTAATAGAACCCAAACCTATAAATTTATATGGGTTTGACGTGCAAGCATGCCCAAAAACGTAACACACAAGTTGCAAATGTTCAAAATACTTAGGATTCATGGAAAAACTTAATTTTAAGACAACCCGATTGCTTTCCTACACTATCACCTTCATGTGAAATGGATTTCAAAACAAATACTGTAAAAATCATGTTGTATTTAATAGAACCCAAACCTATAAATTTATATGGGTTTGACGTGCAAGCATGCCCAAAAACGTAACACACAAGTTGCAAATGTTCAAAATACTTAGGATTCATGGAAAAACTTAATTTTAAGACAACCCGATTGCTTTCCTACACTATCACCTTCATGTGAAATGGATTTCAAAACAAATACTGTAAAAATCATGTTGTATTTAATAGAACCCAAACCAATAAATTTATATGGGTTTGACGTGCAAGCATGCCCAAAAACGTAACACATAAATTGCAAATGTTCAAAATACTTAGGATTCATGGAAAAACTTAATTTTAAGACAACCCTATTGCTTTCCTACACTATCTTCTTCATGTGAAATGGATTTCAAAACAAATACTGTAAAAATCATGCTGTATTTAATAGAACCCAAACCAATAAATTATATGGGTTTGACGTGCAAGCATGTCCAAAAACGTAACACACAAGTTGCAAATGTTCAAAATAATTAGGATTCATGGGAAAACTTAATTTTAAGACAACCCTATTGCTTTCCTACACTCTCTTCTTCATTTGAAATGGATTTCAAAACAAATACTGTAAAAATCATGCTGTATTTAATAGAACCTAAACCTATAAATTTATATGGGTTTGACGTGCAAGCATGCCCAAAAACGTAACACACAAGTTGCAAATGTTCAAAATAATTAGGATTCATGGAAAAACTTAATTTTAAGACAACCCTATTGCTTTCCTACACTCTCTTCTTCATTTGAAATGGATTTCAAAACAAATACTGTAAAAATCATGCTGTATTTAATAGAACCCAAACCTATAAATTTATATGGGTTTGACGTGCAAGCATGCCCAAAAACGTAACACACAAGTTGCAAATGTTCAAAATAATTAGGATTCATGGAAAAACTTAATTTTAAGACAACCCTATTGCTTTCGTACACTCTCTTCTTTATTTGAAATGGATTTCAAAACAAATACTGTAGAAATCATGTTGTATTTAAGAGAACCCAAACTAATAAATTATATTTGTTTGACGTGCAAGCATGCCCAAAAACGTAACACACAAGTTGCAAATGTTCAAAATAATTAGGATTCATGGAAAAACTTAATTTTAAGACAACCCTATTGCTTTCCTACACTATCTTCTTCATGTGAAATGGATTTCAAAACAAATACTGTAAAAATCATGCTGTATTTAATAGAACCCAAACCAATAAATTATATTTGTTTGACGTGCAAGCATGCCCAAAAACGTAACACACAAGTTGCAAATGTTCAAAATAATTAGGATTCATGGAAAAACTTAATTTTAAGACAACCCTATTGCTTTCCTACACTATCTTCTTCATGTGAAATGGATTTCAAAACAAATACTGTAAAAATCATGCTGTATTTAATAGAACCCAAACCAATAAATTATATTTGTTTGACGTGCAAGCATGCCCAAAAACGTAACACACAAGTTGCAAATGTTCAAAATAATTAGGATTCATGGAAAAACTTAATTTAAAGACAACCCTATTGCTTTCGTACACTATCTTCTTCATGTGAAATGGATTTCAAAACAAATACTGTAAAAATCATGTTGTATTTAATAGAACCCAAACCTATAAATTTATATGGGTTTGACGTGCAAGCATGCCCAAAAACGTAACACACAAGTTGCAAATGTTCAAAATACTTAGGATTCATGGAAAAACTTAATTTTAAGACAACCCGATTGCTTTCCTACACTATCACCTTCATGTGAAATGGATTTCAAAACAAATACTGTAAAAATCATGTTGTATTTAATAGAACCCAAACCAATAAATTTATATGGGTTTGACGTGCAAGCATGCCCAAAAACGTAACACATAAATTGCAAATGTTCAAAATACTTAGGATTCATGGAAAAACTTAATTTTAAGACAACCCTATTGCTTTCCTACACTCTCTTCTTCATTTGAAATGGATTTCAAAACAAATACTGTAAAAATCATGCTGTATTTAATAGAACCCAAACGAATAAATTATTTTTGTTTGACGTGCAAGCATGCCCAAAAACGTAACACACAAGTTGCAAATGTTCAAAATAATTAGGATTCATGGAAAAACTTAATTTTAAGACAACCCTATTGCTTACCTACACTATCTTCTTCATGTGAAATGGATTTCAAAACAAATACTGTAAAAATCATGCTGTATTTAATAGAACCCAAACCAATAAATTATATTTGTTTGACGTGCAAGCATGCCCAAAAACGTAACACACAAGTTGCAAATGTTCAAAATAATTAGGATTCATGGAAAAACTTAATTTTAAGACAACCCTTTTTGCTTTCGTACACTCTCTTCTTTATTTGATATGGATTTCAAAACAAATACTGTAGAAATCATGTTGTATTTAAGAGAACCCAAACTAATAAATTATATTTGTTTGACGTGCAAGCATGCCCAAAAACGTAACACACAAGTTGCAAATGTTCAAAATACTTAGGATTCATGGAAAAACTTAATTTTAAGACAACCCTATTGCTTTCCTACACTATCTTCTTCATGTGAAATGGATTTCAAAACAAATACTGTAAAAATCATGCTGTATTTAATAGAACCCAAACCAATAAATTATATTTGTTTGACGTGCAAGCATGCCCAAAAACGTAACACACAAGTTGCAAATGTTCAAAATAATTAGGATTCATGGAAAAACTTAATTTTAAGACAACCCTATTGCTTTCCTACACTATCTTCTTCATGTGAAATGGATTTCAAAACAAATACTGTAAAAATCATGCTGTATTTAATAGAACCCAAACCAATAAATTATATTTGTTTGACGTGCAAGCATGCCCAAAAACGTAACACACAAGTTGCAAATGTTCAAAATACTTAGGATTCATGGAAAAACTTAATTTTAAGACAACCCTATTGCTTTCCTACACTATCTTCTTCATGTGAAATGGATTTCAAAACAAATACTGTAAAAATCATGTTGTATTTAATAGAACCCAAACCTATAAATTTATATGGGTTTGACGTGCAAGCATGCCCAAAAACGTAACACACAAGTTGCAAATGTCCAAAATACTTAGGATTCATGGAAAAACTTAATTTTAAGACAACCCGATTGCTTTCCTACACTATCACCTTCATGTGAAATGGATTTCAAAACAAATACTGTAAAAATCATGTTGTATTTAATAGAACCCAAACCAATAAATTTATATGGGTTTGACGTGCAAGCATGCCCAAAAACGTAACACATAAATTGCAAATGTTCAAAATACTTAGGATTCATGGAAAAACTTAATTTTAAGACAACCCTATTGCTTTCCTACACTATCTTCTTCATGTGAAATGGATTTCAAAACAAATACTGTAAAAGTCATGCTGTATTTAATAGAACCCAAACCAATAAATTATATGGGTTTGACGTGCAAGCATGTCCAAAAACGTAACACACAAGTTGCAAATGTTCAAAATAATTAGGATTCATGGGAAAACTTAATTTTAAGACAACCCTATTGCTTTCCTACACTCTCTTCTTCATGTGAAATGGATTTCAAAACAAATACTGTAAAAATCATGCTGTATTTAATAGAACCGAAACCTATAAATTTATATGGGTTTGACGTGCAAGCATGCCCAAAAACGTAACACACAAGTTGCAAATGTTCAAAATACTTAGGATTCATGGAAAAACTTAATTTTAAGACAACCCTATTGCTTTCCTACACTCTCTTCTTCATTTGAAATGGATTTCAAAACAAATACTGTAAAAATCATGCTGTATTTAATAGAACCCAAACCTATAAATTTATATGGGTTTGACGTGCAAGCATGCCCAAAAACGTAACACACAAGTTGCAAATGTTCAAAATAATTAGGATTCATGGAAAAACTTAATTTTAAGACAACACTATTGCTTTCCTACACTCTCTTCTTTATTTGAAATGGATTTCAAAACAAATACTGTAAAAATCATGCTGTATTTAAGAGAACCCAAACCAATAAATTATATTTGTTTGACGTGCAAGCATGCCCAAAAACGTAACACACAAGTTGCAAATGTTCAAAATAATTAGGATTCATGGAAAAACTTAATTTTAAGACAACCCTATTGCTTTCCTACACTATCTTCTTCATGTGAAATGGATTTCAAAACAAATACTGTAAAAATCATGTTGTATTTAATAGAACCCAAACCTATAAATTTATATGGGTTTGACGTGCAAGCATGCCCAAAAACGTAACACACAAGTTGCAAATGTTCAAAATACTTAGGATTCATGGAAAAACTTAATTTTAAGACAACCCGATTGCTTTCCTACACTATCACCTTCATGTGAAATGGATTTCAAAACAAATACTGTAAAAATCATGTTGTATTTAATAGAACCCAAACCAATAAATTTATATGGGTTTGACGTGCAAGCATGCCCAAAAACGTAACACATAAATTGCAAATGTTCAAAATACATAGGATTCATGGAAAAACTTAATTTTAAGACAACCCTATTGCTTTCCTACACTATCTTCTTCATGTGAAATGGATTTCAAAACAAATACTGTAAAAATCATGCTGTATTTAATAGAACCCAAACCAATAAATTATATGGGTTTGACGTGCAAGCATGTCCAAAAACGTAACACACAAGTTGCAAATGTTCAAAATAATTAGGATTCATGGGAAAACTTAATTTTAAGACAACCCTATTGCTTTCCTACACTCTCTTCTTCATGTGAAATGGATTTCAAAACAAATACTGTAAAAATCATGCTGTATTTAATAGAACCGAAACCTATAAATTTATATGGGTTTGACGTGCAAGCATGCCCAAAAACGTAACACACAAGTTGCAAATGTTCAAAATAATTAGGATTCATGGAAAAACTTAATTTTAAGACAACCCTATTGCTTTCCTACACTCTCTTCTTCATTTGAAATGGATTTCAAGACAAATACTGTAAAAATCATGCTGTATTTAATAGAACCCAAACCTATAAATTTATATGGGTTTGACGTGCAAGCATGCCCAAAAACGTAACACACAAGTTGCAAATGTTCAAAATAATTAGGATTCATGGAAAAATTTAATTTTAAGACAACCCGATTGCTTTCCTACACTATCACCTTCATGTGAAATGGATTTCAAAACAAATACTGTAAAAATCATGTTGTATTTAATAGAACCCAAACCAATAAATTTATATGGGTTTGACGTGCAAGCATGCCCAAAAACGTAACACATAAATTGCAAATGTTCAAAATACTTAGGATTCATGGAAAAACTTAATTTTAAGACAACCCTATTGCTTTCCTACACTATCTTCTTCATGTGAAATGGATTTCAAAACAAATACTGTAAAAATCATGCTGTATTTAATAGAACCCAAACCAATAAATTATATGGGTTTGACGTGCAAGCATGTCCAAAAACGTAACACACAAGTTGCAAATGTTCAAAATAATTAGGATTCATGGAAAAACTTAATTTTAAGACAACCCTATTGCTTTCCTACACTCTCTTCTTCATGTGAAATGGATTTCAAAACAAATACTGTAAAAATCATGCTGTATTTAATAGAACCGAAACCTATAAATTTATATGGGTTTGACGTGCAAGCATGCCCAAAAACGTAACACACAAGTTGCAAATGTTCAAAATAATTAGGATTCATGGAAAAACTTAATTTTAAGACAACCCTATTGCTTTCCTACACTCTCTTCTTCATTTGAAATGGATTTCAAAACAAATACTGTAAAAATCATGCTGTATTTAATAGAACCCAAACCTATAAATTTATATGGGTTTGACGTGCAAGCATGCCCAAAAACGTAACACACAAGTTGCAAATGTTCAAAATACTTAGGATTCATGGAAAAACTTAATTTTAAGACAACCCGATTGCTTTCCTACACTATCACCTTCATGTGAAATGGATTTCAAAACAAATACTGTAAAAATCATGTTGTATTTAATAGAACCCAAACCAATAAATTTATATGGGTTTGACGTGCAAGCATGCCCAAAAACGTAACACATAAATTGCAAATGTTCAAAATACTTAGGATTCATGGAAAAACTTAATTTTAAGACAACCCTATTGCTTTCCTACACTATCTTCTTCATGTGAAATGGATTTCAAAACAAATACTGTAAAAATCATGCTGTATTTAATAGAACCCAAACCAATAAATTATATGGGTTTGACGTGCAAGCATGTCCAAAAACGTAACACACAAGTTGCAAATGTTCAAAATAATTAGGATTCATGGGAAAACTTAATTTTAAGACAACCCTATTGCTTTCCTACACTCTCTTCTTCATGTGAAATGGATTTCAAAACAAATACTGTAAAAATCATGCTGTATTTAATAGAACCGAAACCTATAAATTTATATGGGTTTGACGTGCAAGCATGCCCAAAAACGTAACACACAAGTTGCAAATGTTCAAAATAATTAGGATTCATGGAAAAACTTAATTTTAAGACAACCCTATTGCTTTCCTACACTCTCTTCTTCATTTGAAATGGATTTCAAGACAAATACTGTAAAAATCATGCTGTATTTAATAGAACCCAAACCTATAAATTTATATGGGTTTGACGTGCAAGCATGCCCAAAAACGTAACACACAAGTTGCAAATGTTCAAAATAATTAGGATTCATGGAAAAATTTAATTTTAAGACAACCCGATTGCTTTCCTACACTATCACCTTCATGTGAAATGGATTTCAAAACAAATACTGTAAAAATCATGTTGTATTTAATAGAACCCAAACCAATAAATTTATATGGGTTTGACGTGCAAGCATGCCCAAAAACGTAACACATAAATTGCAAATGTTCAAAATACTTAGGATTCATGGAAAAACTTAATTTTAAGACAACCCTATTGCTTTCCTACACTATCTTCTTCATGTGAAATGGATTTCAAAACAAATACTGTAAAAATCATGCTGTATTTAATAGAACCCAAACCAATAAATTATATGGGTTTGACGTGCAAGCATGTCCAAAAACGTAACACACAAGTTGCAAATGTTCAAAATAATTAGGATTCATGGAAAAACTTAATTTTAAGACAACCCTATTGCTTTCCTACACTCTCTTCTTCATGTGAAATGGATTTCAAAACAAATACTGTAAAAATCATGCTGTATTTAATAGAACCGAAACCTATAAATTTATATGGGTTTGACGTGCAAGCATGCCCAAAAACGTAACACACAAGTTGCAAATGTTCAAAATAATTAGGATTCATGGAAAAACTTAATTTTAAGACAACCCTATTGCTTTCCTACACTCTCTTCTTCATTTGAAATGGATTTCAAAACAAATACTGTAAAAATCATGCTGTATTTAATAGAACCCAAACCTATAAATTTATATGGGTTTGACGTGCAAGCATGCCCAAAAACGTAACACACAAGTTGCAAATGTTCAAAATAATTAGGATTCATGGAAAAACTTAATTTTAAGACAACCCGATTGCTTTCCTACACTATCACCTTCATGTGAAATGGATTTCAAAACAAATACTGTAAAAATCATGTTGTATTTAATAGAACCCAAACCAATAAATTTATATGGGTTTGACGTGCAAGCATGCCCAAAAACGTAACACATAAATTGCAAATGTTCAAAATAATTAGGATTCATGGAAAAACTTAATTTTAAGACAACCCTATTGCTTTCCTACACTATCTTCTTCATGTGAAATGGATTTCAAAACAAATACTGTAAAAATCATGTTGTATTTAATAGAACCCAAACCTATAAATTTATATGGGTTTGACGTGCAGGCATTCCCAAAAACGTAACACACAAGTTGCAAATGTTCAAAATAATTAGGATTCATGGAAAAACTTAATTTTAAGACAACCCTATTGCTTTCCTACACTCTCTTCTTTATTTGAAATGGATTTCAAAACAAATACTGTAAAAATCATGCTGTATTTAAGAGAACCCAAACCAATAAATTATATTTGTTTGACGTGCAAGCATGCCCAAAAACGTAACACACAAGTTGCAAATGTTCAAAATAATTAGGATTCATGGAAAAACTTAATTTTAAGACAACCCGATTGCTTTCCTACACTATCTTCTTCATATGAAATGGATTTCAAAACAAATACTGTAAAAATCATGTTGTATTTAATAGAACCCAAACCAATAAATTTATATGGGTTTGACGTGCAAGCATGCCCAAAAACGTAACACACAAGTTGCAAATGTTCAAAATAATTAGGATTCATGGAAAAACTTAATTTTAAGACAACCCGATTGCTTTCCTACACTATCTTCTTCATATGAAATGGATTTCAAAACAAATACTGTAAAAATCATGTTGTATTTAATAGAACCCAAACCAATAAATTTATATGGGTTTGACGTGCAAGCATGCCCAAAAACGTAACACACAAGTTGCAAATGTTCAAAATAATTAGGATTCATGGAAAAACTTAATTTTAAGACAACCCTATTGCTTTCCTACACTATCTTCTTCATGTGAAATGGATTTCAAAACAAATACTGTAAAAATCATGCTGTATTTAATAGAACCCAAACCAATAAATTTATATGGGTTTGACGTGCAAGCATGCCCAAAAACGTAACACATAAATTGCAAATGTTCAAAATACTTAGGATTCATGGAAAAACTTAATTTTAAGACAACCCTATTGCTTTCCTACACTCTCTTCTTTATTTGAAATGGATTTCAAAACAAATACTGTAAAAATCATGTTGTATTTAAGAGAACCCAAACTAATAAATTATATTTGTTTGACGTGCAAGCATGCCCAAAAACGTAACACACAAGTTGCAAATGTTCAAAATAATTAGGATTCATGGAAAAACTTAATTTTAAGACAACCCTATTGCTTTCCTACACTATCTTCTTCATGTGAAATGGATTTCAAAACAAATACTGTAAAAATCATGTTGTATTTAAGAGAACCCAAACTAATAAATTATATTTGTTTGACGTGCAAGCATGCCCAAAAACGTAACACACAAGTTGCAAATGTTCAAAATAATTAGGATTCATGGAGAAACTTAATTTTAAGACAACCCTATTGCTTTCCTACACTATCTTCTTCATGTGAAATGGATTTCAAAACAAATACTGTAAAAATCATGCTGTATTTAATAGAACCCAAACCAATAAATTTATATGGGTTTGACGTGCAAGCATGCCCAAAAACGTAACACATAAATTGCAAATGTTCAAAATACTTAGGATTCATGGAAAAAGTTAATTTTAAGACAACCCTATTGCTTTCCTACACTATCTTCTTCATTTGAAATGAATTTCAAAAGAAATACTGTAAAAATCATGCTGTATTTAATAGAACCCAAACCAATAAATTTATATGGGTTTGACGTGCAAGCATGCCCAAAAACGTAACACATAAATTGCAAATGTTCAAAATAATTAGGATTCATGGAAAAACTTAATTTTAAGACAACCGTATTGCTTTCCTACACTATCTTCTTCATATGAAATGGATTTCAAAACAAATACTGTAAAAATCATGTTGTATTTAATAGAACCCAAACCTATAAATTTATATGGGTTTGACGTGCAAGCATGCCCAAAAACGTAACACACAAGTTGCAAATGTTCAAAATAATTAGGATTCATGGAAAAACTTAATTTTAAGACAACGCGATTGCTTTCCTACACTATCACCTTCATGTGAAATGGATTTCAAAACAAATACTGTAAAAATCATGTTGTATTTAATAGAACCCAAACCAATAAATTTATATGGGTTTGACGTGCAAGCATGCCCAAAAACGTAACACATAAATTGCAAATGTTCAAAATAATTAGGATTCATGGAAAAACTTAATTTTAAGACAACCCTATTGCTTTCCTACACTATCTTCTTCATGTGAAATGGATTTCAAAACAAATACTGTAAAAATCATGTTGTATTTAATAGAGCCCAAACCTATAAATTTATATGGGTTTGACGTGCAAGCATTCCCAAAAACGTAACACACAAGTTGCAAATGTTCAAAATAATTAGGATTCATGGAAAAACTTAATTTTAAGACAACCCTATTGCTTTCCTACACTCTCTTCTTTATTTGAAATGGATTTCAAAACAAATACTGTAAAAATCATGCTGTATTTAAGAGAACCCAAACCAATAAATTATATTTGTTTGACGTGCAAGCATGCCCAAAAACGTAACACACAAGTTGCAAATGTTCAAAATAATTAGGATTCATGGAAAAACTTAATTTTAAGACAACCCGATTGCTTTCCTACACTATCTTCTTCATATGAAATGGATTTCAAAACAAATACTGTAAAAATCATGTTGTATTTAATAGAACCCAAACCAATAAATTTATATGGGTTTGACGTGCAAGCATGCCCAAAAACGTAACACACAAGTTGCAAATGTTCAAAATAATTAGGATTCATGGAAAAACTTAATTTTAAGACAACCCGATTGCTTTCCTACACTATCTTCTTCATATGAAATGGATTTCAAAACAAATACTGTAAAAATCATGTTGTATTTAATAGAACCCAAACCAATAAATTTATATGGGTTTGACGTGCAAGCATGCCCAAAAACGTAACACACAAGTTGCAAATGTTCAAAATAATTAGGATTCATGGAAAAACTTAATTTTAAGACAACCCTATTGCTTTCCTACACTATCTTCTTCATGTGAAATGGATTTCAAAACAAATACTGTAAAAATCATGCTGTATTTAATAGAACCCAAACCAATAAATTTATATGGGTTTGACGTGCAAGCATGCCCAAAAACGTAACACATAAATTGCAAATGTTCAAAATACTTAGGATTCATGGAAAAACTTAATTTTAAGACAACCCTATTGCTTTCCTACACTCTCTTCTTTATTTGAAATGGATTTCAAAACAAATACTGTAAAAATCATGTTGTATTTAAGAGAACCCAAACTAATAAATTATATTTGTTTGACGTGCAAGCATGCCCAAAAACGTAACACACAAGTTGCAAATGTTCAAAATAATTAGGATTCATGGAAAAACTTAATTTTAAGACAACCCTATTGCTTTCCTACACTATCTTCTTCATGTGAAATGGATTTCAAAACAAATACTGTAAAAATCATGCTGTATTTAATAGAACCCAAACCAATAAATTATATTTGTTTGACGTGCAAGCATGCCCAAAAACGTAACACACAAGTTGCAAATGTTCAAAATAATTAGGATTCATGGAGAAACTTAATTTTAAGACAACCCTATTGCTTTCCTACACTATCTTCTTCATGTGAAATGGATTTCAAAACAAATACTGTAAAAATCATGCTGTATTTAATAGAACCCAAACCAATAAATTTATATGGGTTTGACGTGCAAGCATGCCCAAAAACGTAACACATAAATTGCAAATGTTCAAAATACTTAGGATTCATGGAAAAAGTTAATTTTAAGACAACCCTATTGCTTTCCTACACTATCTTCTTCATTTGAAATGAATTTCAAAAGAAATACTGTAAAAATCATGCTGTATTTAATAGAACCCAAACCAATAAATTTATATGGGTTTGACGTGCAAGCATGCCCAAAAACGTAACACATAAATTGCAAATGTTCAAAATAATTAGGATTCATGGAAAAAGTTAATTTTAAGACAACCCTATTGCTTTCCTACACTATCTTCTTCATTTGAAATGAATTTCAAAAGAAATACTGTAAAAATCATGCTGTATTTAATAGAACCCAAACCAATAAATTTATATGGGTTTGACGTGCAAGCATGCCCAAAAACGTAACACATAAATTGCAAATGTTCAAAATAATTAGGATTCATGGAAAAACTTAATTTTAAGACAACCGTATTGCTTTCCTACACTATCTTCTTCATATGAAATGGATTTCAAAACAAATACTGTAAAAATCATGTTGTATTTAATAGAACCCAAACCTATAAATTTATATGGGTTTGACGTGCAAGCATGCCCAAAAACGTAACACACAAGTTGCAAATGTTCAAAATAATTAGGATTCATGGAAAAACTTAATTTTAAGACAACGCGATTGCTTTCCTACACTATCACCTTCATGTGAAATGGATTTCAAAACAAATACTGTAAAAATCATGTTGTATTTAATAGAACCCAAACCAATAAATTTATATGGGTTTGACGTGCAAGCATGCCCAAAAACGTAACACATAAATTGCAAATGTTCAAAATACTTAGGATTCATGGAAAAAGTTAATTTTAAGACAACCCTATTGCTTTCCTACACTATCTTCTTCATTTGAAATGAATTTCAAAAGAAATACTGTAAAAATCATGCTGTATTTAATAGAACCCAAACCAATAAATTTATATGGGTTTGACGTGCAAGCATGCCCAAAAACGTAACACATAAATTGCAAATGTTCAAAATAATTAGGATTCATGGAAAAACTTAATTTTAAGACAACCCTATTGCTTTCCTACACTATCTTCTTCATTTGAAATGAATTTCAAAAGAAATACTGTAAAAATCATGCTGTATTTAATAGAACCCAAACCAATAAATTTATATGGGTTTGACGTGCAAGCATGCCCAAAAACGTAACACATAAATTGCAAATGTTCAAAATAATTAGGATTCATGGAAAAACTTAATTTTAAGACAACCGTATTGCTTTCCTACACTATCTTCTTCATATGAAATGGATTTCAAAACAAATACTGTAAAAATCATGTTGTATTTAATAGAACCCAAACCTATAAATTTATATGGGTTTGACGTGCAAGCATGCCCAAAAACGTAACACACAAGTTGCAAATGTTCAAAATAATTAGGATTCATGGAAAAACTTAATTTTAAGACAACGCGATTGCTTTCCTACACTATCACCTTCATGTGAAATGGATTTCAAAACAAATACTGTAAAAATCATGTTGTATTTAATAGAACCCAAACCAATAAATTTATATGGGTTTGACGTGCAAGCATGCCCAAAAACGTAACACACAAGTTGCAAATGTTCAAAATAATTAGGATTCATGGAAAAAATTTAATTTTAAGACAACCCTATTGCTTTCCTACACTATCTTCTTCATTTGAAATGGATTTCAAAACAAATACTGTAAAAATCATGCTGTATTTAATAGAACCCAAACCAATAAATTTATATGGGTTTGACGTGCAAGCATGTCCAAAAACGTAACACACAAGTTGCAAATGTTCAAAATAATTAGGATTCATGGAAAAACTTAATTTTAAGACAACCCTATTGCTTTCCTACACTCTCTTCTTCATTTGAAATGGATTTCAAAACAAATACTGTAAAAATCATGCTGTATTTAATAGAACCCAAACCAATAAATTATATTTGTTTGAAGTACAAGCATGTCCAAAAACGTAACACACAAGTTGCAAATGTTCAAAATAATTAGGATTCATGGAAAAACTTAATTTTAAGACAACCCTATTGCTTTCCTACACTATCTTCTTCATTTGAAATGGATTTCAATGCAAATACTGTAAAAATCATGCTGTATTTAATAGAACCCAAACCAATAAATTTATATGGGTTTGACGTGCAAGCATGTCCAAAAACGTAACACACAAGTTGCAAATGTTCAAAATAATTAGGATTCATGGAAAAACTTAATTTTAAGACAACCCTATTGCTTTCCTACACTATCTTCTTCATGTGAAATGGATTTCAAAACAAATACTGTAAAAATCATGCTGTATTTAATAGAACCCAAACCAATAAATTTATATGGGTTTGACGTGCAAGCATGCCCAAAAACGTAACACATAAATTGCAAATGTTCAAAATACTTAGGATTCATGGAAAAACTTAATTTTAAGACAACCCTATTGCTTTCCTACACTCTCTTCTTTATTTGAAATGGATTTCAAAACAAATACTGTAAAAATCATGTTGTATTTAAGAGAACCCAAACTAATAAATTATATGGGTTTGACGTGCAAGCATGCCCAAAAACGTAACACACAAGTTGCAAATGTTCAAAATAATTAGGATTCATGGAAAAACTTAATTTTAAGACAACGCGATTGCTTTCCTACACTATCACCTTCATGTGAAATGGATTTCAAAACAAATACTGTAAAAATCATGTTGTATTTAATAGAACCCAAACCAATAAATTTATATGGGTTTGACGTGCAAGCATGCCCAAAAACGTAACACATAAATTGCAAATGTTCAAAATAATTAGGATTCATGGAAAAACTTAATTTTAAGACAACCCTATTGCTTTCCTACACTATCTTCTTCATGTGAAATGGATTTCAAAACAAATACTGTAAAAATCATGTTGTATTTAATAGAACCCAAACCTATAAATTTATATGGGTTTGACGTGCAAGCATTCCCAAAAACGTAACACACAAGTTGCAAATGTTCAAAATAATTAGGATTCATGGAAAAACTTAATTTTAAGACAACCCTATTGCTTTCCTACACTCTCTTCTTTATTTGAAATGGATTTCAAAACAAATACTGTAAAAATCATGCTGTATTTAAGAGAACCCAAACCAATAAATTATATTTGTTTGACGTGCAAGCATGCCCAAAAACGTAACACACAAGTTGCAAATGTTCAAAATAATTAGGATTCATGGAAAAACTTAATTTTAAGACAACCCTATTGCTTTCCTACACTATCTTCTTCATGTGAAATGGATTTCAAAACAAATACTGTAAAAATCATGCTGTATTTAATAGAACCCAAACCAATAAATTATATTTGTTTGACGTGCAAGCATGCCCAAAAACGTAACACACAAGTTGCAAATGTTCAAAATAATTAGGATTCATGGAGAAACTTAATTTTAAGACAACCCTATTGCTTTCCTACACTATCTTCTTCATGTGAAATGGATTTCAAAACAAATACTGTAAAAATCATGCTGTATTTAATAGAACCCAAACCAATAAATTTATATGGGTTTGACGTGCAAGCATGCCCAAAAACGTAACACATAAATTGCAAATGTTCAAAATACTTAGGATTCATGGAAAAAGTTAATTTTAAGACAACCCTATTGCTTTCCTACACTATCTTCTTCATTTGAAATGAATTTCAAAAGAAATACTGTAAAAATCATGCTGTATTTAATAGAACCCAAACCAATAAATTTATATGGGTTTGACGTGCAAGCATGCCCAAAAACGTAACACATAAATTGCAAATGTTCAAAATAATTAGGATTCATGGAAAAAGTTAATTTTAAGACAACCCTATTGCTTTCCTACACTATCTTCTTCATTTGAAATGAATTTCAAAAGAAATACTGTAAAAATCATGCTGTATTTAATAGAACCCAAACCAATAAATTTATATGGGTTTGACGTGCAAGCATGCCCAAAAACGTAACACATAAATTGCAAATGTTCAAAATAATTAGGATTCATGGAAAAACTTAATTTTAAGACAACCGTATTGCTTTCCTACACTATCTTCTTCATATGAAATGGATTTCAAAACAAATACTGTAAAAATCATGTTGTATTTAATAGAACCCAAACCTATAAATTTATATGGGTTTGACGTGCAAGCATGCCCAAAAACGTAACACACAAGTTGCAAATGTTCAAAATAATTAGGATTCATGGAAAAACTTAATTTTAAGACAACGCGATTGCTTTCCTACACTATCACCTTCATGTGAAATGGATTTCAAAACAAATACTGTAAAAATCATGTTGTATTTAATAGAACCCAAACCAATAAATTTATATGGGTTTGACGTGCAAGCATGCCCAAAAACGTAACACATAAATTGCAAATGTTCAAAATACTTAGGATTCATGGAAAAAGTTAATTTTAAGACAACCCTATTGCTTTCCTACACTATCTTCTTCATTTGAAATGAATTTCAAAAGAAATACTGTAAAAATCATGCTGTATTTAATAGAACCCAAACCAATAAATTTATATGGGTTTGACGTGCAAGCATGCCCAAAAACGTAACACATAAATTGCAAATGTTCAAAATAATTAGGATTCATGGAAAAACTTAATTTTAAGACAACCCTATTGCTTTCCTACACTATCTTCTTCATTTGAAATGAATTTCAAAAGAAATACTGTAAAAATCATGCTGTATTTAATAGAACCCAAACCAATAAATTTATATGGGTTTGACGTGCAAGCATGCCCAAAAACGTAACACATAAATTGCAAATGTTCAAAATAATTAGGATTCATGGAAAAACTTAATTTTAAGACAACCGTATTGCTTTCCTACACTATCTTCTTCATATGAAATGGATTTCAAAACAAATACTGTAAAAATCATGTTGTATTTAATAGAACCCAAACCTATAAATTTATATGGGTTTGACGTGCAAGCATGCCCAAAAACGTAACACACAAGTTGCAAATGTTCAAAATAATTAGGATTCATGGAAAAACTTAATTTTAAGACAACGCGATTGCTTTCCTACACTATCACCTTCATGTGAAATGGATTTCAAAACAAATACTGTAAAAATCATGTTGTATTTAATAGAACCCAAACCAATAAATTTATATGGGTTTGACGTGCAAGCATGCCCAAAAACGTAACACACAAGTTGCAAATGTTCAAAATAATTAGGATTCATGGAAAAAATTTAATTTTAAGACAACCCTATTGCTTTCCTACACTATCTTCTTCATTTGAAATGGATTTCAAAACAAATACTGTAAAAATCATGCTGTATTTAATAGAACCCAAACCAATAAATTTATATGGGTTTGACGTGCAAGCATGTCCAAAAACGTAACACACAAGTTGCAAATGTTCAAAATAATTAGGATTCATGGAAAAACTTAATTTTAAGACAACCCTATTGCTTTCCTACACTCTCTTCTTCATTTGAAATGGATTTCAAAACAAATACTGTAAAAATCATGCTGTATTTAATAGAACCCAAACCAATAAATTATATTTGTTTGAAGTACAAGCATGTCCAAAAACGTAACACACAAGTTGCAAATGTTCAAAATAATTAGGATTCATGGAAAAACTTAATTTTAAGACAACCCTATTGCTTTCCTACACTATCTTCTTCATTTGAAATGGATTTCAATGCAAATACTGTAAAAATCATGCTGTATTTAATAGAACCCAAACCAATAAATTTATATGGGTTTGACGTGCAAGCATGTCCAAAAACGTAACACACAAGTTGCAAATGTTCAAAATAATTAGGATTCATGGAAAAACTTAATTTTAAGACAACCCTATTGCTTTCCTACACTATCTTCTTCATGTGAAATGGATTTCAAAACAAATACTGTAAAAATCATGCTGTATTTAATAGAACCCAAACCAATAAATTTATATGGGTTTGACGTGCAAGCATGCCCAAAAACGTAACACATAAATTGCAAATGTTCAAAATACTTAGGATTCATGGAAAAACTTAATTTTAAGACAACCCTATTGCTTTCCTACACTCTCTTCTTTATTTGAAATGGATTTCAAAACAAATACTGTAAAAATCATGTTGTATTTAAGAGAACCCAAACTAATAAATTATATGGGTTTGACGTGCAAGCATGCCCAAAAACGTAACACACAAGTTGCAAATGTTCAAAATAATTAGGATTCATGGAAAAACTTAATTTTAAGACAACGCGATTGCTTTCCTACACTATCACCTTCATGTGAAATGGATTTCAAAACAAATACTGTAAAAATCATGTTGTATTTAATAGAACCCAAACCAATAAATTTATATGGGTTTGACGTGCAAGCATGCCCAAAAACGTAACACATAAATTGCAAATGTTCAAAATAATTAGGATTCATGGAAAAACTTAATTTTAAGACAACCCTATTGCTTTCCTACACTATCTTCTTCATGTGAAATGGATTTCAAAACAAATACTGTAAAAATCATGTTGTATTTAATAGAACCCAAACCTATAAATTTATATGGGTTTGACGTGCAAGCATTCCCAAAAACGTAACACACAAGTTGCAAATGTTCAAAATAATTAGGATTCATGGAAAAACTTAATTTTAAGACAACCCTATTGCTTTCCTACACTCTCTTCTTTATTTGAAATGGATTTCAAAACAAATACTGTAAAAATCATGCTGTATTTAAGAGAACCCAAACCAATAAATTATATTTGTTTGACGTGCAAGCATGCCCAAAAACGTAACACACAAGTTGCAAATGTTCAAAATAATTAGGATTCATGGAAAAACTTAATTTTAAGACAACCCGATTGCTTTCCTACACTATCTTCTTCATATGAAATGGATTTCAAAACAAATACTGTAAAAATCATGTTGTATTTAATAGAACCCAAACCAATAAATTTATATGGGTTTGACGTGCAAGCATGCCCAAAAACGTAACACACAAGTTGCAAATGTTCAAAATAATTAGGATTCATGGAAAAACTTAATTTTAAGACAACCCGATTGCTTTCCTACACTATCTTCTTCATATGAAATGGATTTCAAAACAAATACTGTAAAAATCATGTTGTATTTAATAGAACCCAAACCAATAAATTTATATGGGTTTGACGTGCAAGCATGCCCAAAAACGTAACACACAAGTTGCAAATGTTCAAAATAATTAGGATTCATGGAAAAACTTAATTTTAAGACAACCCTATTGCTTTCCTACACTATCTTCTTCATGTGAAATGGATTTCAAAACAAATACTGTAAAAATCATGCTGTATTTAATAGAACCCAAACCAATAAATTTATATGGGTTTGACGTGCAAGCATGCCCAAAAACGTAACACATAAATTGCAAATGTTCAAAATACTTAGGATTCATGGAAAAACTTAATTTTAAGACAACCCTATTGCTTTCCTACACTCTCTTCTTTATTTGAAATGGATTTCAAAACAAATACTGTAAAAATCATGTTGTATTTAAGAGAACCCAAACTAATAAATTATATTTGTTTGACGTGCAAGCATGCCCAAAAACGTAACACACAAGTTGCAAATGTTCAAAATAATTAGGATTCATGGAAAAACTTAATTTTAAGACAACCCTATTGCTTTCCTACACTATCTTCTTCATGTGAAATGGATTTCAAAACAAATACTGTAAAAATCATGCTGTATTTAATAGAACCCAAACCAATAAATTATATTTGTTTGACGTGCAAGCATGCCCAAAAACGTAACACACAAGTTGCAAATGTTCAAAATAATTAGGATTCATGGAGAAACTTAATTTTAAGACAACCCTATTGCTTTCCTACACTATCTTCTTCATGTGAAATGGATTTCAAAACAAATACTGTAAAAATCATGCTGTATTTAATAGAACCCAAACCAATAAATTTATATGGGTTTGACGTGCAAGCATGCCCAAAAACGTAACACATAAATTGCAAATGTTCAAAATACTTAGGATTCATGGAAAAAGTTAATTTTAAGACAACCCTATTGCTTTCCTACACTATCTTCTTCATTTGAAATGAATTTCAAAAGAAATACTGTAAAAATCATGCTGTATTTAATAGAACCCAAACCAATAAATTTATATGGGTTTGACGTGCAAGCATGCCCAAAAACGTAACACATAAATTGCAAATGTTCAAAATAATTAGGATTCATGGAAAAAGTTAATTTTAAGACAACCCTATTGCTTTCCTACACTATCTTCTTCATTTGAAATGAATTTCAAAAGAAATACTGTAAAAATCATGCTGTATTTAATAGAACCCAAACCAATAAATTTATATGGGTTTGACGTGCAAGCATGCCCAAAAACGTAACACATAAATTGCAAATGTTCAAAATAATTAGGATTCATGGAAAAACTTAATTTTAAGACAACCGTATTGCTTTCCTACACTATCTTCTTCATATGAAATGGATTTCAAAACAAATACTGTAAAAATCATGTTGTATTTAATAGAACCCAAACCTATAAATTTATATGGGTTTGACGTGCAAGCATGCCCAAAAACGTAACACACAAGTTGCAAATGTTCAAAATAATTAGGATTCATGGAAAAACTTAATTTTAAGACAACGCGATTGCTTTCCTACACTATCTTCTTCATGTGAAATGGATTTCAAAACAAATACTGTAAAAATCATGTTGTATTTAATAGAACCCAAACCAATAAATTTATATGGGTTTGACGTGCAAGCATGCCCAAAAACGTAACACACAAGTTGCAAATGTTCAAAATAATTAGGATTCATGGAAAAAATTTAATTTTAAGACAACCCTATTGCTTTCCTACACTATCTTCTTCATTTGAAATGGATTTCAAAACAAATACTGTAAAAATCATGCTGTATTTAATAGAACCCAAACCAATAAATTTATATGGGTTTGACGTGCAAGCATGCCCAAAAACGTAACACATAAATTGCAAATGTTCAAAATAATTAGGATTCATGGAAAAAGTTAATTTTAAGACAACCCTATTGCTTTCCTACACTATCTTCTTCATTTGAAATGAATTTCAAAAGAAATACTGTAAAAATCATGCTGTATTTAATAGAACCCAAACCAATAAATTTATATGGGTTTGACGTGCAAGCATGCCCAAAAACGTAACACATAAATTGCAAATGTTCAAAATAATTAGGATTCATGGAAAAACTTAATTTTAAGACAACCGTATTGCTTTCCTACACTATCTTCTTCATATGAAATGGATTTCAAAACAAATACTGTAAAAATCATGTTGTATTTAATAGAACCCAAACCTATAAATTTATATGGGTTTGACGTGCAAGCATGCCCAAAAACGTAACACACAAGTTGCAAATGTTCAAAATAATTAGGATTCATGGAAAAACTTAATTTTAAGACAACGCGATTGCTTTCCTACACTATCTTCTTCATGTGAAATGGATTTCAAAACAAATACTGTAAAAATCATGTTGTATTTAATAGAACCCAAACCAATAAATTTATATGGGTTTGACGTGCAAGCATGCCCAAAAACGTAACACACAAGTTGCAAATGTTCAAAATAATTAGGATTCATGGAAAAAATTTAATTTTAAGACAACCCTATTGCTTTCCTACACTATCTTCTTCATTTGAAATGGATTTCAAAACAAATACTGTAAAAATCATGCTGTATTTAATAGAACCCAAACCAATAAATTTATATGGGTTTGACGTGCAAGCATGTCCAAAAACGTAACACACAAGTTGCAAATGTTCAAAATAATTAGGATTCATGGAAAAACTTAATTTTAAGACAACCCTATTGCTTTCCTACACTCTCTTCTTCATTTGAAATGGATTTCAAAACAAATACTGTAAAAATCATGCTGTATTTAATAGAACCCAAACCAATAAATTATATTTGTTTGAAGTACAAGCATGTCCAAAAACGTAACACACAAGTTGCAAATGTTCAAAATAATTAGGATTCATGGAAAAACTTAATTTTAAGACAACCCTATTGCTTTCCTACACTATCTTCTTCATTTGAAATGGATTTCAATGCAAATACTGTAAAAATCATGCTGTATTTAATAGAACCCAAACCAATAAATTTATATGGGTTTGACGTGCAAGCATGTCCAAAAACGTAACACACAAGTTGCAAATGTTCAAAATAATTAGGATTCATGGAAAAACTTAATTTTAAGACAACCCTATTGCTTTCCTACACTATCTTCTTCATGTGAAATGGATTTCAAAACAAATACTGTAAAAATCATGCTGTATTTAATAGAACCCAAACCAATAAATTTATATGGGTTTGACGTGCAAGCATGCCCAAAAACGTAACACATAAATTGCAAATGTTCAAAATACTTAGGATTCATGGAAAAACTTAATTTTAAGACAACCCTATTGCTTTCCTACACTCTCTTCTTTATTTGAAATGGATTTCAAAACAAATACTGTAAAAATCATGTTGTATTTAAGAGAACCCAAACTAATAAATTATATTTGTTTGACGTGCAAGCATGCCCAAAAACGTAACACACAAGTTGCAAATGTTCAAAATAATTAGGATTCATGGAAAAACTTAATTTTAAGACAACCCTATTGCTTTCCTACACTATCTTCTTCATGTGAAATGGATTTCAAAACAAATACTGTAAAAATCATGCTGTATTTAATAGAACCCAAACCAATAAATTATATTTGTTTGACGTGCAAGCATGCCCAAAAACGTAACACACAAGTTGCAAATGTTCAAAATAATTAGGATTCATGGAAAAACTTAATTTTAAGACAACCCTATTGCTTTCCTACACTATCTTCTTCATGTGAAATGGATTTCAAAACAAATACTGTAAAAATCATGTTGTATTTAATAGAACCCAAACCTATAAATTTATATGGGTTTGACGTGCAAGCATGCCCAAAAACGTAACACACAAGTTGCAAATGTTCAAAATACTTAGGATTCATGGAAAAACTTAATTTTAAGACAACCCGATTGCTTTCCTACACTATCACCTTCATGTGAAATGGATTTCAAAACAAATACTGTAAAAATCATGTTGTATTTAATAGAACCCAAACCAATAAATTTATATGGGTTTGACGTGCAAGCATGCCCAAAAACGTAACACATAAATTGCAAATGTTCAAAATACTTAGGATTCATGGAAAAAGTTAATTTTAAGACAACCCTATTGCTTTCCTACACTATCTTCTTCATTTGAAATGAATTTCAAAAGAAATACTGTAAAAATCATGCTGTATTTAATAGAACCCAAACCAATAAATTTATATGGGTTTGACGTGCAAGCATGCCCAAAAACGTAACACATAAATTGCAAATGTTCAAAATACTTAGGATTCATGGAAAAAGTTAATTTTAAGACAACCCTATTGCTTTCCTACACTATCTTCTTCATTTGAAATGAATTTCAAAAGAAATACTGTAAAAATCATGCTGTATTTAATAGAACCCAAACCAATAAATTTATATGGGTTTGACGTGCAAGCATGCCCAAAAACGTAACACATAAATTGCAAATGTTCAAAATAATTAGGATTCATGGAAAAAGTTAATTTTAAGACAACCCTATTGCTTTCCTACACTATCTTCTTCATTTGAAATGAATTTCAAAAGAAATACTGTAAAAATCATGCTGTATTTAATAGAACCCAAACCAATAAATTTATATGGGTTTGACGTGCAAGCATGCCCAAAAACGTAACACAGAAATTGCAAATGTTCAAAATAATTAGGATTCATGGAAAAACTTAATTTTAAGACAACCGTATTGCTTTCCTACACTATCTTCTTCATATGAAATGGATTTCAAAACAAATACTGTAAAAATCATGTTGTATTTAATAGAACCCAAACCTATAAATTTATATGGGTTTGACGTGCAAGCATGCCCAAAAACGTAACACACAAGTTGCAAATGTTCAAAATAATTAGGATTCATGGAAAAACTTAATTTTAAGACAACGCGATTGCTTTCCTACACTATCTTCTTCATGTGAAATGGATTTCAAAACAAATACTGTAAAAATCATGTTGTATTTAATAGAACCCAAACCAATAAATTTATATGGGTTTGACGTGCAAGCATGCCCAAAAACGTAACACACAAGTTGCAAATGTTCAAAATAATTAGGATTCATGGAAAAAATTTAATTTTAAGACAACCCTATTGCTTTCCTACACTATCTTCTTCATTTGAAATGGATTTCAAAACAAATACTGTAAAAATCATGCTGTATTTAATAGAACCCAAACCAATAAATTTATATGGGTTTGACGTGCAAGCATGTCCAAAAACGTAACACACAAGTTGCAAATGTTCAAAATAATTAGGATTCATGGAAAAACTTAATTTTAAGACAACCCTATTGCTTTCCTACACTCTCTTCTTCATTTGAAATGGATTTCAAAACAAATACTGTAAAAATCATGCTGTATTTAATAGAACCCAAACCAATAAATTATATTTGTTTGAAGTACAAGCATGTCCAAAAACGTAACACACAAGTTGCAAATGTTCAAAATAATTAGGATTCATGGAAAAACTTAATTTTAAGACAACCCTATTGCTTTCCTACACTATCTTCTTCATTTGAAATGGATTTCAATGCAAATACTGTAAAAATCATGCTGTATTTAATAGAACCCAAACCAATAAATTTATATGGGTTTGACGTGCAAGCATGTCCAAAAACGTAACACACAAGTTGCAAATGTTCAAAATAATTAGGATTCATGGAAAAACTTAATTTTAAGACAACCCTATTGCTTTCCTACACTATCTTCTTCATGTGAAATGGATTTCAAAACAAATACTGTAAAAATCATGCTGTATTTAATAGAACCCAAACCAATAAATTTATATGGGTTTGACGTGCAAGCATGCCCAAAAACGTAACACATAAATTGCAAATGTTCAAAATACTTAGGATTCATGGAAAAACTTAATTTTAAGACAACCCTATTGCTTTCCTACACTCTCTTCTTTATTTGAAATGGATTTCAAAACAAATACTGTAAAAATCATGTTGTATTTAAGAGAACCCAAACTAATAAATTATATTTGTTTGACGTGCAAGCATGCCCAAAAACGTAACACACAAGTTGCAAATGTTCAAAATAATTAGGATTCATGGAAAAACTTAATTTTAAGACAACCCTATTGCTTTCCTACACTATCTTCTTCATGTGAAATGGATTTCAAAACAAATACTGTAAAAATCATGCTGTATTTAATAGAACCCAAACCAATAAATTATATTTGTTTGACGTGCAAGCATGCCCAAAAACGTAACACACAAGTTGCAAATGTTCAAAATAATTAGGATTCATGGAAAAACTTAATTTTAAGACAACCCTATTGCTTTCCTACACTATCTTCTTCATGTGAAATGGATTTCAAAACAAATACTGTAAAAATCATGTTGTATTTAATAGAACCCAAACCAATAAATTTATATGGGTTTGACGTGCAAGCATGCCCAAAAACGTAACACACAAGTTGCAAATGTTCAAAATAATTAGGATTCATGGAAAAACTTAATTTTAAGACAACCCTATTGCTTTCCTACACTATCTTCTTCATGTGAAATGGATTTCAAAACAAATACTGTAAAAATCATGTTGTATTTAATAGAACCCAAACCTATAAATTTATATGGGTTTGACGTGCAAGCATGCCCAAAAACGTAACACACAAGTTGCAAATGTTCAAAATAATTAGGATTCATGGAAAAACTTAATTTTAAGACAACGCGATTGCTTTCCTACACTATCTTCTTCATGTGAAATGGATTTCAAAACAAATACTGTAAAAATCATGTTGTATTTAATAGAACCCAAACCAATAAATTTATATGGGTTTGACGTGCAAGCATGCCCAAAAACGTAACACACAAGTTGCAAATGTTCAAAATAATTAGGATTCATGGAAAAAATTTAATTTTAAGACAACCCTATTGCTTTCCTACACTATCTTCTTCATTTGAAATGGATTTCAAAACAAATACTGTAAAAATCATGCTGTATTTAATAGAACCCAAACCAATAAATTTATATGGGTTTGACGTGCAAGCATGTCCAAAAACGTAACACACAAGTTGCAAATGTTCAAAATAATTAGGATTCATGGAAAAACTTAATTTTAAGACAACCCTATTGCTTTCCTACACTCTCTTCTTCATTTGAAATGGATTTCAAAACAAATACTGTAAAAATCATGCTGTATTTAATAGAACCCAAACCAATAAATTATATTTGTTTGAAGTACAAGCATGTCCAAAAACGTAACACACAAGTTGCAAATGTTCAAAATAATTAGGATTCATGGAAAAACTTAATTTTAAGACAACCCTATTGCTTTCCTACACTATCTTCTTCATTTGAAATGGATTTCAATGCAAATACTGTAAAAATCATGCTGTATTTAATAGAACCCAAACCAATAAATTTATATGGGTTTGACGTGCAAGCATGTCCAAAAACGTAACACACAAGTTGCAAATGTTCAAAATAATTAGGATTCATGGAAAAACTTAATTTTAAGACAACCCTATTGCTTTCCTACACTATCTTCTTCATGTGAAATGGATTTCAAAACAAATACTGTAAAAATCATGCTGTATTTAATAGAACCCAAACCAATAAATTTATATGGGTTTGACGTGCAAGCATGCCCAAAAACGTAACACATAAATTGCAAATGTTCAAAATACTTAGGATTCATGGAAAAACTTAATTTTAAGACAACCCTATTGCTTTCCTACACTCTCTTCTTTATTTGAAATGGATTTCAAAACAAATACTGTAAAAATCATGTTGTATTTAAGAGAACCCAAACTAATAAATTATATTTGTTTGACGTGCAAGCATGCCCAAAAACGTAACACACAAGTTGCAAATGTTCAAAATAATTAGGATTCATGGAAAAACTTAATTTTAAGACAACCCTATTGCTTTCCTACACTATCTTCTTCATGTGAAATGGATTTCAAAACAAATACTGTAAAAATCATGCTGTATTTAATAGAACCCAAACCAATAAATTATATTTGTTTGACGTGCAAGCATGCCCAAAAACGTAACACACAAGTTGCAAATGTTCAAAATAATTAGGATTCATGGAAAAACTTAATTTTAAGACAACCCTATTGCTTTCCTACACTATCTTCTTCATGTGAAATGGATTTCAAAACAAATACTGTAAAAATCATGTTGTATTTAATAGAACCCAAACCAATAAATTTATATGGGTTTGACGTGCAAGCATGCCCAAAAACGTAACACACAAGTTGCAAATGTTCAAAATAATTAGGATTCATGGAAAAACTTAATTTTAAGACAACCCTATTGCTTTCCTACACTATCTTCTTCATGTGAAATGGATTTCAAAACAAATACTGTAAAAATCATGTTGTATTTAATAGAACCCAAACCTATAAATTTATATGGGTTTGACGTGCAAGCATGCCCAAAAACGTAACACACAAGTTGCAAATGTTCAAAATAATTAGGATTCATGGAAAAACTTAATTTTAAGACAACGCGATTGCTTTCCTACACTATCTTCTTCATGTGAAATGGATTTCAAAACAAATACTGTAAAAATCATGTTGTATTTAATAGAACCCAAACCAATAAATTTATATGGGTTTGACGTGCAAGCATGCCCAAAAACGTAACACACAAGTTGCAAATGTTCAAAATAATTAGGATTCATGGAAAAAATTTAATTTTAAGACAACCCTATTGCTTTCCTACACTATCTTCTTCATTTGAAATGGATTTCAAAACAAATACTGTAAAAATCATGCTGTATTTAATAGAACCCAAACCAATAAATTTATATGGGTTTGACGTGCAAGCATGTCCAAAAACGTAACACACAAGTTGCAAATGTTCAAAATAATTAGGATTCATGGAAAAACTTAATTTTAAGACAACCCTATTGCTTTCCTACACTCTCTTCTTCATTTGAAATGGATTTCAAAACAAATACTGTAAAAATCATGCTGTATTTAATAGAACCCAAACCAATAAATTATATTTGTTTGAAGTACAAGCATGTCCAAAAACGTAACACACAAGTTGCAAATGTTCAAAATAATTAGGATTCATGGAAAAACTTAATTTTAAGACAACCCTATTGCTTTCCTACACTATCTTCTTCATTTGAAATGGATTTCAATGCAAATACTGTAAAAATCATGCTGTATTTAATAGAACCCAAACCAATAAATTTATATGGGTTTGACGTGCAAGCATGTCCAAAAACGTAACACACAAGTTGCAAATGTTCAAAATAATTAGGATTCATGGAAAAACTTAATTTTAAGACAACCCTATTGCTTTCCTACACTATCTTCTTCATGTGAAATGGATTTCAAAACAAATACTGTAAAAATCATGCTGTATTTAATAGAACCCAAACCAATAAATTTATATGGGTTTGACGTGCAAGCATGCCCAAAAACGTAACACATAAATTGCAAATGTTCAAAATACTTAGGATTCATGGAAAAACTTAATTTTAAGACAACCCTATTGCTTTCCTACACTCTCTTCTTTATTTGAAATGGATTTCAAAACAAATACTGTAAAAATCATGTTGTATTTAAGAGAACCCAAACTAATAAATTATATTTGTTTGACGTGCAAGCATGCCCAAAAACGTAACACACAAGTTGCAAATGTTCAAAATAATTAGGATTCATGGAAAAACTTAATTTTAAGACAACCCTATTGCTTTCCTACACTATCTTCTTCATGTGAAATGGATTTCAAAACAAATACTGTAAAAATCATGCTGTATTTAATAGAACCCAAACCAATAAATTATATTTGTTTGACGTGCAAGCATGCCCAAAAACGTAACACACAAGTTGCAAATGTTCAAAATAATTAGGATTCATGGAAAAACTTAATTTTAAGACAACCCTATTGCTTTCCTACACTATCTTCTTCATGTGAAATGGATTTCAAAACAAATACTGTAAAAATCATGTTGTATTTAATAGAACCCAAACCAATAAATTTATATGGGTTTGACGTGCAAGCATGCCCAAAAACGTAACACACAAGTTGCAAATGTTCAAAATACTTAGGATTCATGGAAAAACTTAATTTTAAGACAACCCGATTGCTTTCCTACACTATCACCTTCATGTGAAATGGATTTCAAAACAAATACTGTAAAAATCATGTTGTATTTAATAGAACCCAAACCAATAAATTTATATGGGTTTGACGTGCAAGCATGCCCAAAAACGTAACACATAAATTGCAAATGTTCAAAATACTTAGGATTCATGGAAAAAGTTAATTTTAAGACAACCCTATTGCTTTCCTACACTATCTTCTTCATTTGAAATGAATTTCAAAAGAAATACTGTAAAAATCATGCTGTATTTAATAGAACCCAAACCAATAAATTTATATGGGTTTGACGTGCAAGCATGCCCAAAAACGTAACACATAAATTGCAAATGTTCAAAATAATTAGGATTCATGGAAAAACTTAATTTTAAGACAACCGTATTGCTTTCCTACACTATCTTCTTCATATGAAATGGATTTAAAAACAAATACTGTAAAAATCATGTTGTATTTAATAGAACCCAAACCTATAAATTTATATGGGTTTGACGTGCAAGCATGCCCAAAAACGTAACACACAAGTTGCAAATGTTCAAAATAATTAGGATTCATGGAAAAACTTAATTTTAAGACAACGCGATTGCTTTCCTACACTATCACCTTCATGTGAAATGGATTTCAAAACAAATACTGTAAAAATCATGTTGTATTTAATAGAACCCAAACCAATAAATTTATATGGGTTTGACGTGCAAGCATGCCCAAAAACGTAACACACAAGTTGCAAATGTTCAAAATAATTAGGATTCATGGAAAAACTTAATTTTAAGACAACCCTATTGCTTTCCTACACTATCTTCTTCATTTGAAATGGATTTCAAAACAAATACTGTAAAAATCATGTTGTATTTAATAGAACCCAAACCTATAAATTTATATGGGTTTGACGTGCAAGCATGCCCAAAAACGTAACACACAAGTTGCAAATGTTCAAAATAATTAGGATTCATGGAAAAACTTAATTTTAAGACAACGCGATTGCTTTCCTACACTATCTTCTTCATGTGAAATGGATTTCAAAACAAATACTGTAAAAATCATGTTGTATTTAATAGAACCCAAACCAATAAATTTATATGGGTTTGACGTGCAAGCATGCCCAAAAACGTAACACACAAGTTGCAAATGTTCAAAATAATTAGGATTCATGGAAAAAATTTAATTTTAAGACAACCCTATTGCTTTCCTACACTATCTTCTTCATTTGAAATGGATTTCAAAACAAATACTGTAAAAATCATGCTGTATTTAATAGAACCCAAACCAATAAATTTATATGGGTTTGACGTGCAAGCATGTCCAAAAACGTAACACACAAGTTGCAAATGTTCAAAATAATTAGGATTCATGGAAAAACTTAATTTTAAGACAACCCTATTGCTTTCCTACACTCTCTTCTTCATTTGAAATGGATTTCAAAACAAATACTGTAAAAATCATGCTGTATTTAATAGAACCCAAACCAATAAATTATATTTGTTTGAAGTACAAGCATGTCCAAAAACGTAACACACAAGTTGCAAATGTTCAAAATAATTAGGATTCATGGAAAAACTTAATTTTAAGACAACCCTATTGCTTTCCTACACTATCTTCTTCATTTGAAATGGATTTCAATGCAAATACTGTAAAAATCATGCTGTATTTAATAGAACCCAAACCAATAAATTTATATGGGTTTGACGTGCAAGCATGTCCAAAAACGTAACACACAAGTTGCAAATGTTCAAAATAATTAGGATTCATGGAAAAACTTAATTTTAAGACAACCCTATTGCTTTCCTACACTATCTTCTTCATGTGAAATGGATTTCAAAACAAATACTGTAAAAATCATGCTGTATTTAATAGAACCCAAACCAATAAATTTATATGGGTTTGACGTGCAAGCATGCCCAAAAACGTAACACATAAATTGCAAATGTTCAAAATACTTAGGATTCATGGAAAAACTTAATTTTAAGACAACCCTATTGCTTTCCTACACTCTCTTCTTTATTTGAAATGGATTTCAAAACAAATACTGTAAAAATCATGTTGTATTTAAGAGAACCCAAACTAATAAATTATATTTGTTTGACGTGCAAGCATGCCCAAAAACGTAACACACAAGTTGCAAATGTTCAAAATAATTAGGATTCATGGAAAAACTTAATTTTAAGACAACCCTATTGCTTTCCTACACTATCTTCTTCATGTGAAATGGATTTCAAAACAAATACTGTAAAAATCATGCTGTATTTAATAGAACCCAAACCAATAAATTATATTTGTTTGACGTGCAAGCATGCCCAAAAACGTAACACACAAGTTGCAAATGTTCAAAATAATTAGGATTCATGGAAAAACTTAATTTTAAGACAACCCTATTGCTTTCCTACACTATCTTCTTCATGTGAAATGGATTTCAAAACAAATACTGTAAAAATCATGTTGTATTTAATAGAACCCAAACCTATAAATTTATATGGGTTTGACGTGCAAGCATGCCCAAAAACGTAACACACAAGTTGCAAATGTTCAAAATACTTAGGATTCATGGAAAAACTTAATTTTAAGACAACCCGATTGCTTTCCTACACTATCACCTTCATGTGAAATGGATTTCAAAACAAATACTGTAAAAATCATGTTGTATTTAATAGAACCCAAACCAATAAATTTATATGGGTTTGACGTGCAAGCATGCCCAAAAACGTAACACATAAATTGCAAATGTTCAAAATACTTAGGATTCATGGAAAAAGTTAATTTTAAGACAACCCTATTGCTTTCCTACACTATCTTCTTCATTTGAAATGAATTTCAAAAGAAATACTGTAAAAATCATGCTGTATTTAATAGAACCCAAACCAATAAATTTATATGGGTTTGACGTGCAAGCATGCCCAAAAACGTAACACATAAATTGCAAATGTTCAAAATAATTAGGATTCATGGAAAAACTTAATTTTAAGACAACCGTATTGCTTTCCTACACTATCTTCTTCATATGAAATGGATTTAAAAACAAATACTGTAAAAATCATGTTGTATTTAATAGAACCCAAACCTATAAATTTATATGGGTTTGACGTGCAAGCATGCCCAAAAACGTAACACACAAGTTGCAAATGTTCAAAATAATTAGGATTCATGGAAAAACTTAATTTTAAGACAACGCGATTGCTTTCCTACACTATCACCTTCATGTGAAATGGATTTCAAAACAAATACTGTAAAAATCATGTTGTATTTAATAGAACCCAAACCAATAAATTTATATGGGTTTGACGTGCAAGCATGCCCAAAAACGTAACACACAAGTTGCAAATGTTCAAAATAATTAGGATTCATGGAAAAACTTAATTTTAAGACAACCCTATTGCTTTCCTACACTATCTTCTTCATTTGAAATGAATTTCAAAACAAATACTGTAAAAATCATGCTGTATTTAATAGAACCCAAACCAATAAATTTATATGGGTTTGACGTGCAAGCATGTCCAAAAACGTAACACACAAGTTGCAAATGTTCAAAATACTTAGGATTCATGGAAAAACTTAATTTTAAGACAACCCTATTGCTTTCCTACACTCTCTTCTTCATTTGAAATGGATTTCAAAACAAATACTGTAAAAATCATGCTGTATTTAATAGAACCCAAACCAATAAATTATATTTGTTTGAAGTACAAGCATGTCCAAAAACGTAACACACAAGTTGCAAATGTTCAAAATAATTAGGATTCATGGAAAAACTTAATTTTAAGACAACCCTATTGCTTTCCTACACTATCTTCTTCATTTGAAATGGATTTCAATGCAAATACTGTAAAAATCATGCTGTATTTAATAGAACCCAAACCAATAAATTTATATGGGTTTGACGTGCAAGCATGTCCAAAAACGTAACACACAAGTTGCAAATGTTCAAAATAATTAGGATTCATGGAAAAACTTAATTTTAAGACAACCCTATTGCTTTCCTACACTATCTTCTTCATTCGAAATGGATTTCAAAACAAATACTCTAAAAATCATGCTGTATTTAATAGAACCCAAACCAATAAATTATATTTGTTTGAAGTACAAGCATGTCCAAAAACGTAACACACAAGTTGCAAATGTTCAAAATAATTCGGATTCATGGAAAAAGTTAATTTTAAGACAACCCTATTGCTTTCCTACACTGTCTCCTTCATGTGAAATGGATTTCAAAACAAATACTGTAAAAATCATGCTGTATTTAATAGAACCCAAACCAATAAATTTATATGGGTTTGACGTGCAAGCATGCCCAAAAACGTAACACATAAATTGCAAATGTTCAAAATACTTAGGATTCATGGAAAAACTTAATTTTAAGACAACCCTATTGCTTTCCTACACTCTCTTCTTTATTTGAAATGGATTTCAAAACAAATACTGTAAAAATCATGTTGTATTTAAGAGAACCCAAACTAATAAATTATATTTGTTTGACGTGCAAGCATGCCCAAAAACGTAACACACAAGTTGCAAATGTTCAAAATAATTAGGATTCATGGAAAAACTTAATTTTAAGACAACCCTATTGCTTTCCTACACTATCTTCTTCATGTGAAATGGATTTCAAAACAAATACTGTAAAAATCATGCTGTATTTAATAGAACCCAAACCAATAAATTATATTTGTTTGACGTGCAAGCATGCCCAAAAACGTAACACACAAGTTGCAAATGTTCAAAATAATTAGGATTCATGGAAAAACTTAATTTTAAGACAACCCTATTGCTTTCCTACACTATCTTCTTCATGTGAAATGGATTTCAAAACAAATACTGTAAAAATCATGTTGTATTTAATAGAACCCAAACCTATAAATTTATATGGGTTTGACGTGCAAGCATGCCCAAAAACGTAACACACAAGTTGCAAATGTTCAAAATACTTAGGATTCATGGAAAAACTTAATTTTAAGACAACCCGATTGCTTTCCTACACTATCACCTTCATGTGAAATGGATTTCAAAACAAATACTGTAAAAATCATGTTGTATTTAATAGAACCCAAACCAATAAATTTATATGGGTTTGACGTGCAAGCATGCCCAAAAACGTAACACATAAATTGCAAATGTTCAAAATACTTAGGATTCATGGAAAAAGTTAATTTTAAGACAACCCTATTGCTTTCCTACACTATCTTCTTCATTTGAAATGAATTTCAAAAGAAATACTGTAAAAATCATGCTGTATTTAATAGAACCCAAACCAATAAATTTATATGGGTTTGACGTGCAAGCATGCCCAAAAACGTAACACATAAATTGCAAATGTTCAAAATAATTAGGATTCATGGAAAAACTTAATTTTAAGACAACCGTATTGCTTTCCTACACTATCTTCTTCATATGAAATGGATTTAAAAACAAATACTGTAAAAATCATGTTGTATTTAATAGAACCCAAACCTATAAATTTATATGGGTTTGACGTGCAAGCATGCCCAAAAACGTAACACACAAGTTGCAAATGTTCAAAATAATTAGGATTCATGGAAAAACTTAATTTTAAGACAACGCGATTGCTTTCCTACACTATCACCTTCATGTGAAATGGATTTCAAAACAAATACTGTAAAAATCATGTTGTATTTAATAGAACCCAAACCAATAAATTTATATGGGTTTGACGTGCAAGCATGCCCAAAAACGTAACACACAAGTTGCAAATGTTCAAAATAATTAGGATTCATGGAAAAACTTAATTTTAAGACAACCCTATTGCTTTCCTACACTATCTTCTTCATTTGAAATGAATTTCAAAACAAATACTGTAAAAATCATGCTGTATTTAATAGAACCCAAACCAATAAATTTATATGGGTTTGACGTGCAAGCATGTCCAAAAACGTAACACACAAGTTGCAAATGTTCAAAATACTTAGGATTCATGGAAAAACTTAATTTTAAGACAACCCTATTGCTTTCCTACACTCTCTTCTTCATTTGAAATGGATTTCAAAACAAATACTGTAAAAATCATGCTGTATTTAATAGAACCCAAACCAATAAATTATATTTGTTTGAAGTACAAGCATGTCCAAAAACGTAACACACAAGTTGCAAATGTTCAAAATAATTAGGATTCATGGAAAAACTTAATTTTAAGACAACCCTATTGCTTTCCTACACTATCTTCTTCATTTGAAATGGATTTCAATGCAAATACTGTAAAAATCATGCTGTATTTAATAGAACCCAAACCAATAAATTTATATGGGTTTGACGTGCAAGCATGTCCAAAAACGTAACACACAAGTTGCAAATGTTCAAAATAATTAGGATTCATGGAAAAACTTAATTTTAAGACAACCCTATTGCTTTCCTACACTATCTTCTTCATTCGAAATGGATTTCAAAACAAATACTCTAAAAATCATGCTGTATTTAATAGAACCCAAACCAATAAATTATATTTGTTTGAAGTACAAGCATGTCCAAAAACGTAACACACAAGTTGCAAATGTTCAAAATAATTCGGATTCATGGAAAAAGTTAATTTTAAGACAACCCTATTGCTTTCCTACACTGTCTCCTTCATGTGAAATGGATTTCAAAACAAATACTGTAAAAATCATGCTGTATTTAATAGAACCCAAACCTATAAATTTATATGGGTTTGACGTGCAAGCATGCCCAAAAACGTAACACACAAGTTGCAAATGTTTAAAATAATTAGGATTCATGGAAAAACTTAATTTTAAGACAACCCTATTGCTTTCCTACACTATCTTCTTCATGTGAAATGGATTTCAATGCAAATATTGTAAAAATCATGCTGTATTTAATAGAACCCAAACCAATAAATTATATTTGTTTGACGTGCAAGCATGTCCAAAAAGGTAACACACAAGTTGCAAATGTTCAAAATAATTAGGATTCATGGAAAAACTTAATTTTAAGACAACCCTATTGCTTTCCTACACTATCTCCTTCATGTGAAATGGATTTCAAAACAAATACTGTAAAAATCATGCTGTATTTAATAGAACCCAAACCTATAAATTTATATGGGTTTGACGTGCAAGCATGCCCAAAAACGTAACACACAAGTTGCAAATGTTCAAAATAATTAGGATTCATGGAAAAACTTAATTTTAAGACAACCCTATTGCTTTCCTACACTCTCTTCCTCATTTGAAATGGATTTCAATGCAAATACTGTAAAAATCATGCTGTATTTAATAGAACCCAAACCAATAAATTTATATGGGTTTGACGTGCAAGCATGTCCAAAAACGTAACACACAAGTTGCAAATGTTCAAAATAATTAGGATTCATGGAAAAACTTAATTTTAAGACAACCCTATTGCTTTCCTACACTCTCTTCTTCATTTGAAATGGATTTCAAAACAAATACTGTAAAAATCATGCTGTATTTAATAGAACCCAAACCAATAAATTATATTTGTTTGAAGTACAAGCATGTCCAAAAACGTAACACACAAGTTGAAAATGTTCAAAATAATTCGGATTCATGGAAAAACTTAATTTTAAGACAACCCTATTGCTTTCCTACACTGTCTCCTTCATGTGAAATGGATTTCAAAACAAATACTGTAAAAATCATGCTGTATTTAATAGAACCCAAACCTATAAATTTATATGGGTTTGACGTGCAAGCATGCCCAAAAACGTAACACACAAGTTGCAAATGTTTAAAATAATTAGGATTCATGGAAAAACTTAATTTTAAGACAACCCTATTGCTTTCCTACACTATCTTCTTCATGTGAAATGGATTTCAATGCAAATACTGTAAAAATCATGTTGTATTTAATAGAACCCAAACCAATAAATTATATTTGTTTGACGTGCAAGCATGTCCAAAAACGTAACACACAAGTTGCAAATGTTCAAAATAATTAGGATTCATGGAAAAACTTAATTTTAAGACAACCCTATTGCTTTCCTACACTATCTTCTTCATTTGAAATGGATTTCAATGCAAATACTGTAAAAATCATGCTGTATTTAATAGAACCCAAACCAATAAATTTATATGGGTTTGACGTGCAAGCATGTCCAAAAACGTAACACACAAGTTGCAAATGTTCAAAATAATTAGGATTCATGGAAAAACTTAATTTTAAGACAACCCTATTGCTTTCCTACACTATCTTCTTCATTCGAAATGGATTTCAAAACAAATACTCTAAAAATCATGCTGTATTTAATAGAACCCAAACCAATAAATTATATTTGTTTGAAGTACAAGCATGTCCAAAAACGTAACACACAAGTTGCAAATGTTCAAAATAATTCGGATTCATGGAAAAAGTTAATTTTAAGACAACCCTATTGCTTTCCTACACTGTCTCCTTCATGTGAAATGGATTTCAAAACAAATACTGTAAAAATCATGCTGTATTTAATAGAACCCAAACCTATAAATTTATATGGGTTTGACGTGCAAGCATGCCCAAAAACGTAACACACAAGTTGCAAATGTTTAAAATAATTAGGATTCATGGAAAAACTTAATTTTAAGACAACCCTATTGCTTTCCTACACTATCTTCTTCATGTGAAATGGATTTCAATGCAAATATTGTAAAAATCATGCTGTATTTAATAGAACCCAAACCAATAAATTATATTTGTTTGACGTGCAAGCATGTCCAAAAAGGTAACACACAAGTTGCAAATGTTCAAAATAATTAGGATTCATGGAAAAACTTAATTTTAAGACAACCCTATTGCTTTCCTACACTATCTCCTTCATGTGAAATGGATTTCAAAACAAATACTGTAAAAATCATGCTGTATTTAATAGAACCCAAACCTATAAATTTATATGGGTTTGACGTGCAAGCATGCCCAAAAACGTAACACACAAGTTGCAAATGTTCAAAATAATTAGGATTCATGGAAAAACTTAATTTTAAGACAACCCTATTGCTTTCCTACACTCTCTTCCTCATTTGAAATGGATTTCAATGCAAATACTGTAAAAATCATGCTGTATTTAATAGAACCCAAACCAATAAATTTATATGGGTTTGACGTGCAAGCATGTCCAAAAACGTAACACACAAGTTGCAAATGTTCAAAATAATTAGGATTCATGGAAAAACTTAATTTTAAGACAACCCTATTGCTTTCCTACACTCTCTTCTTCATTTGAAATGGATTTCAAAACAAATACTGTAAAAATCATGCTGTATTTAATAGAACCCAAACCAATAAATTATATTTGTTTGAAGTACAAGCATGTCCAAAAACGTAACACACAAGTTGAAAATGTTCAAAATAATTCGGATTCATGGAAAAACTTAATTTTAAGACAACCCTATTGCTTTCCTACACTGTCTCCTTCATGTGAAATGGATTTCAAAACAAATACTGTAAAAATCATGCTGTATTTAATAGAACCCAAACCTATAAATTTATATGGGTTTGACGTGCAAGCATGCCCAAAAACGTAACACACAAGTTGCAAATGTTTAAAATAATTAGGATTCATGGAAAAACTTAATTTTAAGACAACCCTATTGCTTTCCTACACTATCTTCTTCATGTGAAATGGATTTCAATGCAAATACTGTAAAAATCATGTTGTATTTAATAGAACCCAAACCAATAAATTATATTTGTTTGACGTGCAAGCATGTCCAAAAACGTAACACACAAGTTGCAAATGTTCAAAATAATTAGGATTCATGGAAAAACTTAATTTTAAGACAACCCTATTGCTTTCCTACACTATCTCCTTCATGTGAAATGGATTTCAAAACAAATACTGTAAAAATCATGCTGTATTTAATAGAACCCAAACCTATAAATTTATATGGGTTTGACGTGCAAGCATGCCCAAAAACGTAACACACAAGTTGCAAATGTTTAAAATAATTAGGATTCATGGAAAAACTTAATTTTAAGACAACCCTATTGCTTTCCTACACTATCTTCTTCATGTGAAATGGATTTCAATGCAAATACTGTAAAAATCATGCTGTATTTAATAGAACCCAAACCAATAAATTATATTTGTTTGACGTGCAAGCATGCCCAAAAACGTAACACACAAGTTGCAAATGTTCAAAATAATTAGGATTCATGGAAAAACTTAATTTTAAGACAACCCTATTGCTTTCCTACACTGTCTCCTTCATGTGAAATGGATTTCAAAACAAATACTGTAAAAATCATGCTGTATTTAATAGAACCCAAACCTATAAATTTATATGGGTTTGACGTGCAAGCATGCCCAAAAACGTAACACACAAGTTGCAAATGTTCAAAATAATTAGGATTCATGGACAAACTTAATTTTAAGACAACCCTATTGCTTTCCTACACTATCTTCTTCATGTGAAATGGATTTCAAAACAAATACTGTAAAAATCATGTTGTATTTAATAGAACCCAAACCAATAAATTATATTTGTTTGAAGTACAAGCATGTCCAAAAACGTAACACACATGTTGCAAATGTTCAAAATAATTAGGATTCATGGACAAACTTAATTTTAAGACAACCCTATTGCTTTCCTACACTATCTCCTTCATGTGAAATGGATTTCAAAACAAATACTGTAAAAATCATGCTGTATTTAATAGAACCCAAACCTATAAATTTATATGGGTTTGACGTGCAAGCATGCCCAAAAACGTAACACACAAGTTGCAAATGTTCAAAATACTTAGGATTCATGGAAAAACTTAATTTTAAGACAACCCGATTGCTTTCCTACACTATCACCTTCATGTGAAATGGATTTCAAAACAAATACTGTAAAAATCATGTTGTATTTAATAGAACCCAAACCAATAAATTTATATGGGTTTGACGTGCAAGCATGCCCAAAAACGTAACACATAAATTGCAAATGTTCAAAATACTTAGGATTCATGGAAAAAGTTAATTTTAAGACAACCCTATTGCTTTCCTACACTATCTTCTTCATTTGAAATGAATTTCAAAAGAAATACTGTAAAAATCATGCTGTATTTAATAGAACCCAAACCAATAAATTTATATGGGTTTGACGTGCAAGCATGCCCAAAAACGTAACACATAAATTGCAAATGTTCAAAATAATTAGGATTCATGGAAAAACTTAATTTTAAGACAACCGTATTGCTTTCCTACACTATCTTCTTCATATGAAATGGATTTAAAAACAAATACTGTAAAAATCATGTTGTATTTAATAGAACCCAAACCTATAAATTTATATGGGTTTGACGTGCAAGCATGCCCAAAAACGTAACACATAAATTGCAAATGTTCAAAATACTTAGGATTCATGGAAAAAGTTAATTTTAAGACAACCCTATTGCTTTCCTACACTATCTTCTTCATTTGAAATGAATTTCAAAAGAAATACTGTAAAAATCATGCTGTATTTAATAGAACCCAAACCAATAAATTTATATGGGTTTGACGTGCAAGCATGCCCAAAAACGTAACACATAAATTGCAAATGTTCAAAATAATTAGGATTCATGGAAAAACTTAATTTTAAGACAACCGTATTGCTTTCCTACACTATCTTCTTCATATGAAATGGATTTAAAAACAAATACTGTAAAAATCATGTTGTATTTAATAGAACCCAAACCTATAAATTTATATGGGTTTGACGTGCAAGCATGCCCAAAAACGTAACACACAAGTTGCAAATGTTCAAAATAATTAGGATTCATGGAAAAACTTAATTTTAAGACAACGCGATTGCTTTCCTACACTATCACCTTCATGTGAAATGGATTTCAATGCAAATACTGTAAAAATCATGCTGTATTTAATAGAACCCAAACCAATAAATTATATTTGTTTGACGTGCAAGCATGCCCAAAAACGTAACACACAAGTTGCAAATGTTCAAAATAATTAGGATTCATGGAAAAACTTAATTTTAAGACAACCCTATTGCTTTCCTACACTGTCTCCTTCATGTGAAATGGATTTCAAAACAAATACTGTAAAAATCATGCTGTATTTAATAGAACCCAAACCTATAAATTTATATGGGTTTGACGTGCAAGCATGCCCAAAAACGTAACACACAAGTTGAAAATGTTCAAAATACTTAGGATTCATGGAAAAACTTAATTTTAAGACAACCCTATTGCTTTCCTACACTATCTTCTTCATGTGAAATGGATTTCAAAACAAATACTGTAAAAATCATGCTGTATTTAATAGAACCCAAACCAATAAATTACATTTGTTTGAAGTACAAGCATGTCCAAAAACGTAACACACAAGTTGCAAATGTTCAAAATAATTAGGATTCATGGAAAAACTTAATTTTAAGACAACCCTATTGCTTTCCTACACTATCTCCTTCATGTGAAATGGATTTCAAAACAAATACTGTAAAAATCATGCTGTATTTAATAGAACCCAAACCTATAAATTTATATGGGTTTGACGTGCAAGCATGCCCAAAAACGTAACACACAAGTTGCAAATGTTCAAAATAATTAGGATTCATGGACAAACTTAATTTTAAGACAACCCTATTGCTTTCCTACACTATCTTCTTCATGTGAAATGGATTTCAAAACAAATACTGTAAAAATCATGCTGTATTTAATAGAACCCAAACCTATAAATTTATATGGGTTTGACGTGCAAGGATGTCCAAAAACGTAACATACAAGTTGCAAATGTTCAAAATACTTAGGATTCATGGAAAAACTTAATTTTAAGACAACCCTATTGCTTTCCTACACTCTCTTCTTCATTTGAAATGGATTTCAATGCAAATACTGTAAAAATCATGTTGTATTTAATAGAACCCAAACCTATAAATTTATATGGGTTTGACGTGCAAGCATGCCCAAAAACGTAACACACAAGTTGCAAATGTTCAAAATAATTAGGATTCATGGAAAAACTTAATTTTAAGACAACCCTATTGCTTTCCTACACTCTCTTCCTCATTTGAAATGGATTTCAATGCAAATACTGTAAAAATCATGCTGTATTTAATAGAACCCAAACCAATAAATTATATTTGTTTGACGTGCAAGCATGCCCGAAAACGTAACACACAAGTTGAAAATGTTCAAAATAATTAGGATTCATGGAAAAACTTAATTTTAAGACAACCCTATTGCTTTCCTACACTCTCTTCCTCATTTGAAATGGATTTCAATGCAAATACTGTAAAAATCATGCTGTATTTAATAGAACCCAAACCAATAAATTATATTTGTTTGACGTGCAAGCATGCCCAAAAACGTAACACACAAGTTGCAAATGTTCAAAATAATTAGGATTCATGGAAAAACTTAATTTTAAGACAACCCTATTGCTTTCCTACACTATCTCCTTCATGTGAAATGGATTTCAAAACAAATACTGTAAAAATCATGCTGTATTTAATAGAACCCAAACCTATAAATTTATATGGGTTTGACGTGCAAGCATGCCCAAAAACGTAACACACAAGTTGCAAATGTTCAAAATAATTAGGATTCATGGAAAAACTTAATTTTAAGACAACCCTATTGCTTACCTACACTCTCTTCTTCATTTGAAATGGATTTCAAAACAAATACTGTAAAAATCATGCTGTATTTAATAGAACCCAAACCAATAAATTACATTTGTTTCAAGTACAAGCATGTCCAAAAACGTAACACACAAGTTGCAAATGTTCAAAATAATTAGGATTCATGGACAAACTTAATTTTAAGACAACCCTATTGCTTTCCTGCACTATCTCCTTCATGTGAAATGGATTTCAAAACAAATACTGTAAAAATCATGCTGTATTTAATAGAACCCAAACCTATAAATTTATATGGGTTTGACGTGCAAGCATGCCCAAAAACGTAACACACAAGTTGCAAATGTTCAAAATAATTAGGATTCATGGAAAAACTTAATTTTAAGACAACCCTATTGCTTTCCTACACTATCTCCTTCATGTGAAATGGATTTCAATGCAAATACTGTAAAAATCATGCTGTATTTAATAGAACCCAAACCTATAAATTTATATGGGTTTGACGTGCAAGCATGCCCAAAAACGTAACACACAAGTTGCAAATGTTCAAAATAATTAGGATTCATGGAAAAACTTAATTTTAAGACAACCCTATTGCTTTCCTACACTATCTTCTTCATGTGAAATGGATTTCAAAACAAATACTGTAAAAATCATGCTGTATTTAATAGAACCCAAACCTATAAATTTATATGGGTTTGACGTGCAAGGATGTCCAAAAACGTAACATACAAGTTGCAAATGTTCAAAATAATTAGGATTCATGGAAAAACTTAATTTTAAGACAACCCTATTGCTTTCCTACACTCTCTTCTTCATTTGAAATGGATTTCAAAACAAATACTGTAAAAATCATGCTGTATTTAATAGAACCCAAACCAATAAATTACATTTGTTTGAAGTACAAGCATGTCCAAAAACGTAACACACAAGTTGCAAATGTTCAAAATAATTAGGATTCATGGAAAAACTTAATTTTAAGACAACCCTATTGCTTTCCTACACTCTCTTCTTCATTTGAAATGGATTTCAAAACAAATACTGTAAAAATCATGCTGTATTTAATAGAACCCAAACCAATAAATTACATTTGTTTGAAGTACAAGCATGTCCAAAAACGTAACACACAAGTTGCAAATGTTCAAAATAATTAGGATTCATGGAAAAACTTAATTTTAAGACAACCCTATTGCTTTCCTACACTATCTCCTTCATGTGAAATGGATTTCAAAACAAATACTGTAAAAATCATGCTGTATTTAATAGAACCCAAACCTATAAATTTATATGGGTTTGACGTGCAAGCATGCCCAAAAACGTAACACACAAGTTGCAAATGTTCAAAATAATTAGGATTCATGGACAAACTTAATTTTAAGACAACCCTATTGCTTTCCTACACTATCTTCTTCATGTGAAATGGATTTCAAAACAAATACTGTAAAAATCATGCTGTATTTAATAGAACCCAAACCTATAAATTTATATGGGTTTGACGTGCAAGGATGTCCAAAAACGTAACATACAAGTTGCAAATGTTCAAAATACTTAGGATTCATGGAAAAACTTAATTTTAAGACAACCCTATTGCTTTCCTACACTCTCTTCTTCATTTGAAATGGATTTCAATGCAAATACTGTAAAAATCATGTTGTATTTAATAGAACCCAAACCTATAAATTTATATGGGTTTGACGTGCAAGCATGCCCAAAAACGTAACACACAAGTTGCAAATGTTCAAAATAATTAGGATTCATGGAAAAACTTAATTTTAAGACAACCCTATTGCTTTCCTACACTCTCTTCCTCATTTGAAATGGATTTCAATGCAAATACTGTAAAAATCATGCTGTATTTAATAGAACCCAAACCAATAAATTATATTTGTTTGACGTGCAAGCATGCCCAAAAACGTAACACACAAGTTGCAAATGTTCAAAATACTTAGGATTCATGGAAAAACTTAATTTTAAGACAACCCTATTGCTTTCCTACACTCTCTTCCTCATTTGAAATGGATTTCAATGCAAATACTGTAAAAATCATGCTGTATTTAATAGAACCCAAACCAATAAATTATATTTGTTTGACGTGCAAGCATGCCCAAAAACGTAACACACAAGTTGCAAATGTTCAAAATAATTAGGATTCATGGAAAAACTTAATTTTAAGACAACCCTATTGCTTTCCTACACTATCTCCTTCATGTGAAATGGATTTCAAAACAAATACTGTAAAAATCATGCTGTATTTAATAGAACCCAAACCTATAAATTTATATGGGTTTGACGTGCAAGCATGCCCAAAAACGTAACACACAAGTTGCAAATGTTCAAAATAATTAGGATTCATGGAAAAACTTAATTTTAAGACAACCCTATTGCTTTCCTACACTCTCTTCTTCATTTGAAATGGATTTCAAAACAAATACTGTAAAAATCATGCTGTATTTAATAGAACCCCAACCAATAAATTACATTTGTTTGAAGTACAAGCATGTCCAAAAACGTAACACACAAGTTGCAAATGTTCAAAATAATTAGGATTCATGGACAAACTTAATTTTAAGACAACCCTATTGCTTTCCTACACTATCTCCTTCATGTGAAATGGATTTCAAAACAAATACTGTAAAAATCATGCTGTATTTAATAGAACCCAAACCTATAAATTTATATGGGTTTGACGTGCAAGCATGCCCAAAAACGTAACACACAAGTTGCAAATGTTCAAAATAATTAGGATTCATGGACAAACTTAATTTTAAGACAACCCTATTGCTTTCCTACACTATCTTCTTCATGTGAAATGGATTTCAAAACAAATACTGTAAAAATCATGCTGTATTTAATAGAACCCAAACCTATAAATTTATATGGGTTTGACGTGCAAGGATGTCCAAAAACGTAACATACAAGTTGCAAATGTTCAAAATACTTAGGATTCATGGAAAAACTTAATTTTAAGACAACCCTATTGCTTTCCTACACTCTCTTCTTCATTTGAAATGGATTTCAATGCAAATACTGTAAAAATCATGTTGTATTTAATAGAACCCAAACCTATAAATTTATATGGGTTTGACGTGCAAGCATGCCCAAAAACGTAACACACAAGTTGCAAATGTTCAAAATAATTAGGATTCATGGAAAAACTTAATTTTAAGACAACCCTATTGCTTTCCTACACTCTCTTCCTCATTTGAAATGGATTTCAATGCAAATACTGTAAAAATCATGCTGTATTTAATAGAACCCAAACCAATAAATTATATTTGTTTGACGTGCAAGCATGCCCAAAAACGTAACACACAAGTTGCAAATGTTCAAAATACTTAGGATTCATGGAAAAACTTAATTTTAAGACAACCCTATTGCTTTCCTACACTCTCTTCCTCATTTGAAATGGATTTCAATGCAAATACTGTAAAAATCATGCTGTATTTAATAGAACCCAAACCAATAAATTATATTTGTTTGACGTGCAAGCATGCCCAAAAACGTAACACACAAGTTGCAAATGTTCAAAATAATTAGGATTCATGGAAAAACTTAATTTTAAGACAACCCTATTGCTTTCCTACACTATCTCCTTCATGTGAAATGGATTTCAAAACAAATACTGTAAAAATCATGCTGTATTTAATAGAACCCAAACCTATAAATTTATATGGGTTTGACGTGCAAGCATGCCCAAAAACGTAACACACAAGTTGCAAATGTTCAAAATAATTAGGATTCATGGAAAAACTTAATTTTAAGACAACCCTATTGCTTTCCTACACTCTCTTCTTCATTTGAAATGGATTTCAAAACAAATACTGTAAAAATCATGCTGTATTTAATAGAACCCCAACCAATAAATTACATTTGTTTGAAGTACAAGCATGTCCAAAAACGTAACACACAAGTTGCAAATGTTCAAAATAATTAGGATTCATGGACAAACTTAATTTTAAGACAACCCTATTGCTTTCCTACACTATCTCCTTCATGTGAAATGGATTTCAAAACAAATACTGTAAAAATCATGCTGTATTTAATAGAACCCAAACCTATAAATTTATATGGGTTTGACGTGCAAGCATGCCCAAAAACGTAACACACAAGTTGCAAATGTTCAAAATAATTAGCATTCATGGAAAAACTTAATTTTAAGACAACCCTATTGCTTTCCTACACTATCTTCTTCATGTGAAATGGATTTCAAAACAAATACTGTAAAAATCATGCTGTATTTAATAGAACCCAAACCTATAAATTTATATGGATTTGACGTGCAAGGATGTCCAAAAACGTAACATACAAGTTGCAAATGTTCAAAATACTTAGGATTCATGGAAAAACTTAATTTTAAGACAACCCTATTGCTTTCCTACACTCTCTTCTTCATTTGAAATGGATTTCAATGCAAATACTGTAAAAATCATGCTGTATTTAATAGAACCCAAACCAATAAATTACATTTGTTTGAAGTACAAGCATGTCCAAAAACGTAACACACAAGTTGCAAATGTTCAAAATAATTAGGATTCATGGAAAAACTTAATTTTAAGACAACCCTATTGCTTTCCTACACTCTCTTCTTCATTTGAAATGGATTTCAATGCAAATACTGTAAAAATCATGTTGTATTTAATAGAACCCAAACCTATAAATTTATATGGGTTTGACGTGCAAGCATGCCCAAAAACGTAACACACAAGTTGCAAATGTTCAAAATAATTAGGATTCATGGAAAAACTTAATTTTAAGACAACCCTATTGCTTTCCTACACTCTCTTCCTCATTTGAAATGGATTTCAATGCAAATACTGTAAAAATCATGCTGTATTTAATAGAACCCAAACCAATAAATTATATTTGTTTGACGTGCAAGCATGCCCAAAAACGTAACATACAAGTTGCAAATGTTCAAAATAATTAGGATTCATGGAAAAACTTAATTTTAAGACAACCCTATTGCTTTCCTACATTGTCTTCTTCATTTGAAATGGATTTCAATGCAAATACTGTAAAAATCATGCTGTATTTAATACAACCCAAACCAATAAATTATATTTGTTTGACGTACAAGCATGTCCAAAAACGTAACACACAAGTTGCAAATGTTCAAAATACTTAGGATTCATGGAAAAACTTAATTTTAAGACAACCCTATTGCTTTCCTACACTCTCTTCTTCATTTGAAATGGATTTCAATGCAAATACTGTAAAAATCATGCTGTATTTAATAGAACCCAAACCTATAAATTTATATGGGTTTGACGTGCAAGCATGTCCAAAAACGTAACACACAAGTTGCAAATGTTCAAAATAATTAGGATTCATGGAAAAACTTAATTTTAAGACAACCCTATTGCTTTCCTACACTCTCTTCTTCATTTGAAATGGATTTCAAAACAAATATTGTAAAAATCATGCTGTATTTAATAGAACCCAAACCAATAAATTATATTTGTTTGAAGTACAAGCATGTCCAAAAACATAACACACAAGTTGCAAATGTTCAAAATAATTAGGATTCATGGAAAAACTTAATTTTAAGACAACCCTATTGCTTTCCTACACTATCTCCTTCATGTGAAATGGATTTCAAAACAAATACTGTAAAAATCATGCTGTATTTAATAGAACCCAAACCTATAAATTTATATGGGTTTGACGTGCAAGCATGCCCAAAAACGTAACACACAAGTTGCAAATGTTCAAAATAATTAGGATTCATGGACAAACTTAATTTTAAGACAACCCTATTGCTTTCCTACACTATCTTCTTCATGTGAAATGGATTTCAAAACAAATACTGTAAAAATCATGCTGTATTTAATAGAACCCAAACCTATAAATTTATATGGGTTTGACGTGCACGGATGTCCAAAAACGTAACATACAAGTTGCAAATGTTCAAAATAATTAGGATTCATGGAAAAACTTAATTTTAAGACAACCCTATTGCTTTCCTACATTGTCTTCTTCATTTGAAATGGATTTCAATGCAAATACTGTAAAAATCATGTTGTATTTAATAGAACCCAAACCAATAAATTATATTTGTTTGACGTACAAGCATGTCCAAAAACGTAACACACAAGTTGCAAATGTTCAAAATACTTAGGATTCATGGAAAAACATAATTTTAAGACAACCCTATTGCTTTCCTACACTCTCTTCTTCATTTGAAATGGATTTCAATGCAAATACTGTAAAAATCATGCTGTATTTAATAGAACCCAAACCTATAAATTTATATGGGTTTGACGTGCAAGCATGTCCAAAAACGTAACACACAAGTTGCAAATGTTCAAAATAATTAGGATTCATGGAAAAACTTAATTTTAAGACAACCCTATTGCTTTCCTACACTCTCTTCTTCATTTGAAATGGATTTCAAAACAAATATTGTAAAAATCATGCTGTATTTAATAGAACCCAAACCAATAAATTATATTTGTTTGAAGTACAAGCATGTCCAAAAACGTAACACACAAGTTGCAAATGTTCAAAATAATTAGGATTCATGGAAAAACTTAATTTTAAGACAACCCTATTGCTTTCCTACACTATCTCCTTCATGTGAAATGGATTTCAAAACAAATACTGTAAAAATCATGCTGTATTTAATAGAACCCAAACCTATAAATTTATATGGGTTTGACGTGCAAGCATGCCCAAAAACGTAACACACAAGTTGCAAATGTTCAAAATAATTAGGATTCATGGAAAAACTTAATTTTAAGACAACCCTATTGCTTTCCTACACTATCTTCTTCATGTGAAATGGATTTCAAAACAAATACTGTAAAAATCATGCTGTATTTAATAGAACCCAAACCTATAAATTTATATGGGTTTGACGTGCAAGGATGTCCAAAAACGTAACATACAAGTTGCAAATGTTCAAAATAATTAGGATTCATGGAAAAACTTAATTTTAAGACAACCCTATTGCTTTCCTACATTGTCTTCTTCATTTGAAATGGATTTCAATGCAAATACTGTAAAAATCATGTTGTATTTAATACAACCCAAACCAATAAATTATATTTGTTTGACGTACAAGCATGTCCAAAAACGTAACACACAAGTTGCAAATGTTCAAAATACTTAGGATTCATGGAAAAACTTAATTTTAAGACAACCCTATTGCTTTCCTACACTCTCTTCTTCATTTGAAATGGATTTCAATGCAAATACTGTAAAAATCATGTTGTATTTAATAGAACCCAAACCAATAAATTATATTTGTTTGACGTACAAGCATGTCCAAAAACGTAACACACAAGTTGCAAATGTTCAAAATAATTAGGATTCATGGAAAAACTTAATTTTAAGACAACCCTATTGCTTTCCTACACTCTCTTCCTCATTTGAAATGGATTTCAATGCAAATACTGTAAAAATCATGCTGTATTTAATAGAACCCAAACCAATAAATTTATATGGGTTTGACGTGCAAGCATGTCCAAAAACGTAACACACAAGTTGCAAATGTTCAAAATAATTAGGATTCATGGAAAAACTTAATTTTAAGACAACCCTATTGCTTTCCTACACTCTCTTCTTCATTTGAAATGGATTTCAATGCAAATACTGTAAAAATCATGCTGTATTTAATAGAACCCAAACCAATAAATTTATATGGGTTTGACGTGCAAGCATGTCCAAAAACGTAACACACAAGTTGCAAATGTTCAAAATAATTAGGATTCATGGAAAAACTTAATTTTAAGACAACCCTATTGCTTTCCTACACTATCTCCTTCATGTGAAATGGATTTCAAAACAAATACTGTAAAAATCATGCTGTATTTAATAGAACCCAAACCTATAAATTTATATGGGTTTGACGTGCAAGCATGTCCAAAAACGTAACACACAAGTTGCAAATGTTCAAAATACTTAGGATTCATGGAAAAACTTAATTTTAAGACAACCCTATTGCTTTCCTACACTCTCTTCTTCATTTGAAATGGATTTCAAAACAAATACTGTAAAAATCATGCTGTATTTAATAGAACCCAAACCTATAAATTTATATGGGTTTGACGTGCAAGGATGTCCAAAAACGTAACATACAAGTTGCAAATGTTCAAAATAATTAGGATTCATGGAAAAACTTAATTTTAAGACAACCCTATTGCTTTCCTACATTGTCTTCCTCATTTGAAATGGATTTCAATGCAAATACTGTAAAAATCATGCTGTATTTAATAGAACCCAAACCAATAAATTTTTATGGGTTTGACGTGCAAGCATGTCCAAAAACGTAACACACAAGTTGCAAATGTTCAAAATAATTAGGATTCATGGAAAAACTTAATTTTAAGACAACCCTATTGCTTTCCTACACTATCTCCTTCATGTGAAATGGATTTCAAAACAAATACTGTAAAAATCATGCTGTATTTAATAGAACCCAAACCTATAAATTTATATGGGTTTGACGTGCAAGCATGCCCAAAAACGTAACACACAAGTTGCAAATGTTCAAAATAAGTAGGATTCATGGACAAACTTAATTTTAAGACAACCCTATTGCTTTCCTACACTATCTTCTTCATTTGAAATGGATTTCAATGCAAATACTGTAAAAATCATGCTGTATTTAATAGAACCCAAACCAATAAATTTATATGGGTTTGACGTGCAAGCACGTCCAAAAACGTAACACACAAGTTGCAAATGTTCAAAATAATTAGGATTCATGGAAAAACTTAATTTTAAGACAACCCTATTGCTTTCCTACACTCTCTTCTTCATTTGAAATGGATTTCAAAACAAATACTGTAAAAATCATGCTGTATTTAATAGAACCCAAACCAATAAATTACATTTGTTTGAAGTACAAGCATGTCCAAAAACGTAACACACAAGTTGCAAATGTTCAAAATAATTAGGATTCATGGAAAAACTTAATTTTAAGACAACCCTATTGCTTTCCTACACTATCTCCTTCATGTGAAATGGATTTCAAAACAAATACTGTAAAAATCATGCTGTATTTAATAGAACCCAAACCTATAAATTTATATGGGTTTGACGTGCAAGCATGCCCAAAAACGTAACACACAAGTTGCAAATGTTCAAAATAATTAGGATTCATGGACAAACTTAATTTTAAGACAACCCTATTGCTTTCCTACACTATCTTCTTCATGTGAAACTGATTTCAAAACAAATACTGTAAAAATCATGCTGTATTTAATAGAACCCAAACCTATAAATTTATATGGGTTTGACGTGCAAGGATGTCCAAAAACGTAACATACAAGTTGCAAATGTTCAAAATAATTAGGATTCATGGAAAAACTTAATTTTAAGACAACCCTATTGCTTTCCTACACTCTCTTCTTCATTTGAAATGGATTTCAATGCAAATACTGTAAAAATCATGTTGTATTTAATAGAACCCAAACCAATAAATTATATTTGTTTGACGTACAAGCATGTCCAAAAACGTAACACACAAGTTGCAAATGTTCAAAATACTTAGGATTCATGGAAAAACTTAATTTTAAGACAACCCTATTGCTTTCCTACACTCTCTTTTTCATTTGAAATGGATTTCAATGCAAATACTGTAAAAATCATGTTGTATTTAATAGAACCCAAACCAATAAATTATGTTTGTTTGAGGTACAAGCATCTCCAAAAACGTAACACACAAGTTGCAAATGTTCAAAATAATTAGGATTCATGGAAAAACTTAATTTTAAGACAACCCTATTGCTTTCCTACACTCCCTTCCTCATTTGAAATGGATTTCAATGCAAATACTGTAAAAATCATGCTGTATTTAATAGAACCCAAACCAATAAATTTATATGGGTTTGACGTGCAAGCATGTCCAAAAACATAACACACAAGTTGCAAATGTTCAAAATAATTAGGATTCATGGAAAAACTTAATTTTAAGACAACCCTATTGCTTTCCTACACTATCTCCTTCATGTGAAATGGATTTCAAAACAAATACTGTAAAAATCATGCTGTATTTAATAGAACCCAAACCTATAAATTTATATGGGTTTGACGTGCAAGCATGCCCCAAAACGTAACACACAAGTTGCAAATGTTCAAAATAATTAGGATTCATGGACAAACTTAATTTTAAGACAACCCTATTGCTTTCCTACACTATCTTCTTCATGTGAAATGGATTTCAAAACAAATACTGTAAAAATCATGCTGTATTTAATAGAACCCAAACCTATAAATTTATATGGGTTTGACGTGCAAGGATGTCCAGAAACGTAACATACAAGTTGCAAATGTTCAAAATAATTAGGATTCATGGAAAAACTTAATTTTAAGACAACCCTATTGCTTTCCTACACTCTCTTCTTCATTTGAAATGGATTTCAATGCAAATACTGTAAAAATCATGTTGTATTTAATAGAACCCAAACCAATAAATTATATTTGTTTGACGTACAAGCATGTCCAAAAACGTAACACACAAGTTGCAAATGTTCAAAATACTTAGGATTCATGGAAAAACATAATTTTAAGACAACCCTATTGCTTTCCTACACTCTCTTCTTCATTTGAAATGGATTTCAATGCAAATACTGTAAAAATCATGCTGTATTGAATAGAAACCAAAACAATAAATTATATCGTTTTGACGTGGAAGCATGTCCAAGAACAAAACACACAAGTTGCAAATGTTCAAAATACCTAGGATTCATGGAAAAACTTAATTTTAAGACAACCCTATTGCTTTCCTACACTGTCTTCTTCATTTGAACGAGATTTCAAAACAAATATTTTGAGAATCATGCTGTATTGAATACAAACAAAACCAATATATTATATTGGTTTGACGTGGAAGCATGTCCAAAAAGAAAACACACAAGTTGCAAATGTTCAAAATACTTAGGAATCATGGAAAAACTTAATTTTAAGACAACCCTATTTCTTCCCTACACTGTCTTCTTCATTTGAAATGGATTTCAAAATAAATACTTTAAAAATCATGCTGTATTGAATACAAACCAAAACCATAAATTATATCGTTTTGACGTGGAAGCATGTCCAAGAACAAAACACACAAGTTGCAAATGTTCAAAATACTTAGGATTCATGGAAAAACTTAATTTTAAGACAACCCTATTGCTTTCCTACACTGTCTTCTTCATGTGAAACTGATTTCAAAACAAATACTGTAAAAATCATGCTGTATTTAATAGAACCCAAACCTATAAATTTATATGGGTTTGACGTGCAAGGATGTCCAAAAACGTAACATACAAGTTGCAAATGTTCAAAATAATTAGGATTCATGGAAAAACTTAATTTTAAGACAACCCTATTGCTTTCCTACACTCTCTTCTTCATTTGAAATGGATTTCAATGCAAATACTGTAAAAATCATGTTGTATTTAATAGAACCCAAACCAATAAATTATATTTGTTTGACGTACAAGCATGTCCAAAAACGTAACACACAAGTTGCAAATGTTCAAAATACTTAGGATTCATGGAAAAACTTAATTTTAAGACAACCCTATTGCTTTCCTACACTCTCTTTTTCATTTGAAATGGATTTCAATGCAAATACTGTAAAAATCATGTTGTATTTAATAGAACCCAAACCAATAAATTATGTTTGTTTGAGGTACAAGCATCTCCAAAAACGTAACACACAAGTTGCAAATGTTCAAAATAATTAGGATTCATGGAAAAACTTAATTTTAAGACAACCCTATTGCTTTCCTACACTCCCTTCCTCATTTGAAATGGATTTCAATGCAAATACTGTAAAAATCATGCTGTATTTAATAGAACCCAAACCAATAAATTTATATGGGTTTGACGTGCAAGCATGTCCAAAAACATAACACACAAGTTGCAAATGTTCAAAATAATTAGGATTCATGGAAAAACTTAATTTTAAGACAACCCTATTGCTTTCCTACACTATCTCCTTCATGTGAAATGGATTTCAAAACAAATACTGTAAAAATCATGCTGTATTTAATAGAACCCAAACCTATAAATTTATATGGGTTTGACGTGCAAGCATGCCCCAAAACGTAACACACAAGTTGCAAATGTTCAAAATAATTAGGATTCATGGACAAACTTAATTTTAAGACAACCCTATTGCTTTCCTACACTATCTTCTTCATGTGAAATGGATTTCAAAACAAATACTGTAAAAATCATGCTGTATTTAATAGAACCCAAACCTATAAATTTATATGGGTTTGACGTGCAAGGATGTCCAGAAACGTAACATACAAGTTGCAAATGTTCAAAATAATTAGGATTCATGGAAAAACTTAATTTTAAGACAACCCTATTGCTTTCCTACACTCTCTTCTTCATTTGAAATGGATTTCAATGCAAATACTGTAAAAATCATGTTGTATTTAATAGAACCCAAACCAATAAATTATATTTGTTTGACGTACAAGCATGTCCAAAAACGTAACACACAAGTTGCAAATGTTCAAAATACTTAGGATTCATGGAAAAACATAATTTTAAGACAACCCTATTGCTTTCCTACACTCTCTTCTTCATTTGAAATGGATTTCAATGCAAATACTGTAAAAATCATGCTGTATTGAATAGAAACCAAAACAATAAATTATATCGTTTTGACGTGGAAGCATGTCCAAGAACAAAACACACAAGTTGCAAATGTTCAAAATACCTAGGATTCATGGAAAAACTTAATTTTAAGACAACCCTATTGCTTTCCTACACTGTCTTCTTCATTTGAAATGGATTTCAAAACAAATACTTTAAAAATCATGCTGTATTGAATACAAACCAAAACAATAAATTATACCGGTTTGACGTGGAAGCATGTCCAAAAAGAAAACACACAAGTTGCAAATGTTCAAAATACTTAGGATTCATGGAAAAACTTAATTTTAAGACAACCCTATTTCTTCCCTACACTGTCTTCTTCATTTGAAATGGATTTCAAAACAAACACTCGGAAAATCATGCTGTATTGAATACAAACCAAAACAATAAATTATATCGGTTTGACGTGGAAGCATGTCCAAGAACAAAACACACAAGTTGCAAATGTTCAAAATACTTAGGAATCATGGAAAAACTTAATTCTAAGACAACCCTATTGCTTTCCTATACTGTCTTCTTCATTTGAACGGGATTTCAATACAAATACTTTAAAGATCATGCTGTATTGAATACAAACCAAAACAATAAATTATACCGGTTTGACGTGGAAGCATGTCCAAAAAGAAAACACACAAGTTGCAAATGTTCAAAATACTTAGGATTCATGGAAAAACTTAATTTTAAGACAACCCTATTGCTTTCCTACACTGTCTTCTTCATTTGAACGGGATTTCCAAACAAATACTTTAAAAATCATGCTGTATTGAATACAAACCAAAACAATAAATTATATCGTTTTGACGTGGAAGCATGTCCAAGAACAAAACACACAAGTTGCAAATGTTCAAAATACCTAGGATTCATGGAAAAACTTAATTTTAAGACAACCCTATTGCTTTCCTACACTGTCTTCTTCATTTGAAATGGATTTCAAAACAAACACTCGGAAAATCATGCTGTATTGAATACAAACAAAACCAATAAACTATATCGGTTTGACGTGGAAGCATGTCCAAAAAGAAAACACACAAGTTGCAAATGTTCAAAATACTTAGGAATCATGGAAAAACTTAATTTTAAGACAACCCTATTGCTTTCCTACACTGTCTTCTTCATTTGAAATGGATTTCAAAACAAACACTCGGAAAATCATGCTGTATTGAATACAAACCAAAACAATAAATTATATCGGTTTGACGTGGAAGCATGTCCAAGAACAAAACACACAAGTTGCAAATGTTCAAAATACTTAGGAATCATGGAAAAACTTAATTCTAAGACAACCCTATTGCTTTCCTATACTGTCTTCTTCATTTGAACGGGATTTCAACACAAATACTTTAAAGATCATGCTGTATTGAATACAAACCAAAACAATAAATTATATCGGTTTGACGTGGAAGCATGTCCAAAAAGAAAACACACAAGTTGCAAATGTTCAAAATACTTAGGAATCATGGAAAAACTTAATTTTAAGACAACCCTATTGCTTTCCTACACTGTCTTCTTCATTTGAAATGGTTTTCAAAACAAACACTCGGAAAATCATGCTGTATTGAATACAAACCAAAACAATAAATTATATCGGTTTGACGTGGAAGCATGTCCAAGAACAAAACACACAAGTTGCAAATGTTCAAAATACTTAGGAATCATGGAAAAACTTAATTCTAAGACAACCCTATTGCTTTCCTATACTGTCTTCTTCATTTGAACGGGATTTCAACACAAATACTTTAAAGATCATGCTGTATTGAATACAAACCAAAACAATAAATTATATCGGTTTGACGTGGAAGCATGTCCAAAAAGAAAACACACAAGTTGCAAATGTTCAAAATACTTAGGATTCATGGAAAAACTTAATTTTAAGACAACCCTATTTCTTCCCTACACTGTCTTCTTCATTTGAACGGGATTTCAAAACAAATACTTTAAAAATCATGCTGTATTGAATAGAAACCAAAACAATAAATTATATCGTTTTGACGTGGAAGCATGTCCAAGAACAAAACACACAAGTTGCAAATGTTCAAAATACCTAGGATTCATGGAAAAACTTAATTTTAAGACAACCCTAATGCTTTCCTAAACTGTCTTCTTCATTTGAACGAGATTTCAAAACAAATATTTTGAGAATCATGTTGTATTGAATACAAACAAAACCAATAAATTATATCGGTTTGACGTGGAAGCATGTCCAAAAAGAAAACACACAAGTTGCAAATGTTCAAAATACTTAGGATTCATGGAAAAACATAATTTTAAGACAACCCTATTTCTTCCCTACACTGTCTTCTTCATTTGAAATGGATTTCAAAACAAATACTTTAAAAATCATGCTGTATTGAATACAAACCAAAACCATAAATTATATCGTTTTGACGTGGAAGCATGTCCAAGAACAAAACACACAAGTTGCAAATGTTCAAAATACCTAGGATTCATGGAAAAACTTAATTTTAAGACAACCCTATTGCTTTCCTATACTGTCTTCTTCATTTGGAATGGATTTCAAAACAAACACTCGGAAAATCATGCTGTATTGAATACAAACAAAACCAATAAACTATATCGGTTTGATGTGGAAGCATGTCCAGAAAGAAAACACACAAGTTGCAAATGTTCAAAATACTTAGGAATCATGGAAAAACTTAATTTTAAGACAACCCTATTGCTTTCCTACACTGTCTTCTTCATTTGAAATGGATTTCAAAACAAACACTCGGAAAATCATGTTGTATTGAATACAAACAAAAACAATAAATTATATCGTTTTGACGTGGAAGCATGTCCAAGAACAAAACACACAAGTTGCAAATGTTCAAAATACTTAGGAATCATGGAAAAACTTAATTCTAAGACAACCCTATTGCTTTCCTATACTGTCTTCTTCATTTGAAATGGATTTCAAAACAAATACTTTAAAAATCATGCTGTATTGAATACAAACCAAAACAATAAATTATACCGGTTTGACGTGGAAGCATGTCCAAAAAGAAAACACACAAGTTGCAAATGTTCAAAATACTTAGGATTCATGGAAAAACTTAATTTTAAGACAACCCTATTTCTTCCCTACACTGTCTTCTTCATTTGAAATGGATTTCAAAACAAACACACGGAAAATCATGCTGTATTGAATACAAACCAAAACAATAAATTATATCGGTTTGACGTGGAAGCATGTCCAAGAACAAAACACACAAGTTGCAAATGTTCAAAATACCTAGGATTCATGGAAAAACTTAATTTTAAGACAACCCTATTGCTTTCCTACACTGTCTTCTTCATTTGAAATGGATTTCAAAACAAATACTTTAAAAATCATGCTGTATTGAATACAAACCAAAACAATAAATTATACCGGTTTGACGTGGAAGCATGTCCAAAAAGAAAACACACAAGTTGCAAATGTTCAAAATACTTAGGATTCATGGAAAAACTTAATTTTAAGACAACCCTATTTCTTCCCTACACTGTCTTCTTCATTTGAAATGGATTTCAAAACAAACACTTGGAAAATCATGCTGTATTGAATACAAACCAAAACAATAAATTATATCGGTTTGACGTGGAAGCATGTCCAAGAACAAAACACACAAGTTGCAAATGTTCAAAATACTTAGGAATCATGGAAAAACTTAATTCTAAGACAACCCTATTGCTTTCCTATACTGTCTTCTTCATTTGAACGGGATTTCAATACAAATACTTTAAAGATCATGCTGTATTGAATACAAACCAAAACAATAAATTATACCGGTTTGACGTGGAAGCATGTCCAAAAAGAAAACACACAAGTTGCAAATGTTCAAAATACTTAGGATTCATGGAAAAACTTAATTTTAAGACAACCCTATTGCTTTCCTACACTGTCTTCTTCATTTGAACGGGATTTCCAAACAAATACTTTAAAAATCATGCTGTATTGAATACAAACCAAAACAATAAATTATATCGTTTTGACGTGGAAGCATGTCCAAGAACAAAACACACAAGTTGCAAATGTTCAAAATACCTAGGATTCATGGAAAAACTTAATTTTAAGACAACCCTATTGCTTTCCTACACTGTCTTCTTCATTTGAAATGGATTTCAAAACAAACACTCGGAAAATCATGCTGTATTGAATACAAACAAAACCAATAAACTATATCGGTTTGACGTGGAAGCATGTCCAAAAAGAAAACACACAAGTTGCAAATGTTCAAAATACTTAGGAATCATGGAAAAACTTAATTTTAAGACAACCCTATTGCTTTCCTACACTGTCTTCTTCATTTGAAATGGATTTCAAAACAAACACTCGGAAAATCATGCTGTATTGAATACAAACCAAAACAATAAATTATATCGGTTTGACGTGGAAGCATGTCCAAGAACAAAACACACAAGTTGCAAATGTTCAAAATACTTAGGAATCATGGAAAAACTTAATTCTAAGACAACCCTATTGCTTTCCTATACTGTCTTCTTCATTTGAACGGGATTTCAACACAAATACTTTAAAGATCATGCTGTATTGAATACAAACCAAAACAATAAATTATATCGGTTTGACGTGGAAGCATGTCCAAAAAGAAAACACACAAGTTGCAAATGTTCAAAATACTTAGGAATCATGGAAAAACTTAATTTTAAGACAACCCTATTGCTTTCCTACACTGTCTTCTTCATTTGAAATGGTTTTCAAAACAAACACTCGGAAAATCATGCTGTATTGAATACAAACCAAAACAATAAATTATATCGGTTTGACGTGGAAGCATGTCCAAGAACAAAACACACAAGTTGCAAATGTTCAAAATACTTAGGAATCATGGAAAAACTTAATTCTAAGACAACCCTATTGCTTTCCTATACTGTCTTCTTCATTTGAACGGGATTTCAACACAAATACTTTAAAGATCATGCTGTATTGAATACAAACCAAAACAATAAATTATATCGGTTTGACGTGGAAGCATGTCCAAAAAGAAAACACACAAGTTGCAAATGTTCAAAATACTTAGGATTCATGGAAAAACTTAATTTTAAGACAACCCTATTTCTTCCCTACACTGTCTTCTTCATTTGAACGGGATTTCAAAACAAATACTTTAAAAATCATGCTGTATTGAATAGAAACCAAAACAATAAATTATATCGTTTTGACGTGGAAGCATGTCCAAGAACAAAACACACAAGTTGCAAATGTTCAAAATACCTAGGATTCATGGAAAAACTTAATTTTAAGACAACCCTAATGCTTTCCTAAACTGTCTTCTTCATTTGAACGAGATTTCAAAACAAATATTTTGAGAATCATGTTGTATTGAATACAAACAAAACCAATAAATTATATCGGTTTGACGTGGAAGCATGTCCAAAAAGAAAACACACAAGTTGCAAATGTTCAAAATACTTAGGATTCATGGAAAAACATAATTTTAAGACAACCCTATTTCTTCCCTACACTGTCTTCTTCATTTGAAATGGATTTCAAAACAAATACTTTAAAAATCATGCTGTATTGAATACAAACCAAAACCATAAATTATATCGTTTTGACGTGGAAGCATGTCCAAGAACAAAACACACAAGTTGCAAATGTTCAAAATACCTAGGATTCATGGAAAAACTTAATTTTAAGACAACCCTATTGCTTTCCTATACTGTCTTCTTCATTTGGAATGGATTTCAAAACAAACACTCGGAAAATCATGCTGTATTGAATACAAACAAAACCAATAAACTATATCGGTTTGATGTGGAAGCATGTCCAGAAAGAAAACACACAAGTTGCAAATGTTCAAAATACTTAGGAATCATGGAAAAACTTAATTTTAAGACAACCCTATTGCTTTCCTACACTGTCTTCTTCATTTGAAATGGATTTCAAAACAAACACTCGGAAAATCATGTTGTATTGAATACAAACAAAAACAATAAATTATATCGTTTTGACGTGGAAGCATGTCCAAGAACAAAACACACAAGTTGCAAATGTTCAAAATACTTAGGAATCATGGAAAAACTTAATTCTAAGACAACCCTATTGCTTTCCTATACTGTCTTCTTCATTTGAACGGGATTTCAACACAAATACTTTAAAGATCATGCTGTATTGAATACAAACTAAAACAATAAATTATACCGGTTTGACGTGGAAGCATGTCCAAAAAGAAAACACACAAGTTGCAAATGTTCAAAATACTTAGGATTCATGCAAAAACTTAATTTTAAGACAACCCTATTGCTTTCCTACACTGTCTTCTTCATTTGAACGGGATTTCCAAACAAATACTTTAAAAATCATGCTGTATTGAATAGAAACCAAAACAATAAATTATATCGTTTTGACGTGGAAGCATGTCCAAGAACAAAACACACAAGTTGCAAATGTTCAAAATACCTAGGATTCATGGAAAAACTTAATTTTAAGACAACCCTATTGCTTTCCTACACTGTCTTCTTCATTTGGAATGGATTTCAAAACAAACACTCGGAAAATCATGCTGTATTGAATACAAACAAAACCAATAAACTATATCGGTTTGACGTGGAAGCATGTCCAGAAAGAAAACACACAAGTTGCAAATGTTCAAAATACTTAGGAATCATGGAAAAACTTAATTTTAAGACAACCCTATTGCTTTCCTACACTGTCTTCTTCATTTGAAATGGATTTCAAAACAAACACTCGGAAAATCATGCTGTATTGAATACAAACCAAAACCAATGAACTATATCGGTTTGACGTGGAAGCATGTCCAAAAAGAAAACACACAAGTTGCAAATGTTCAAAATACTTAGGAATCATGGAAAAACTTAATTTTAAGACAACCCTATTGCTTTCCTACACTGTCTTCTTCATTTGAAATGGATTTCAAAACAAACACTCGGAAAATCATGTTGTATTGAATACAAACCAAAACAATAAATTATATCGTTTTGACGTGGAAGCATGTCCAAGAACAAAACACACAAGTTGCAAATGTTCAAAATACTTAGGAATCATGGAAAAACTTAATTCTAAGACAACCCTATTGCTTTCCTATACTGTCTTCTTCATTTGAACGGGATTTCAACACAAATACTTTAAAGATCATGCTGTATTGAATACAAACTAAAACAATAAATTATACCGGTTTGACGTGGAAGCATGTCCAAAAAGAAAACACACAAGTTGCAAATGTTCAAAATACTTAGGATTCATGCAAAAACTTAATTTTAAGACAACCCTATTGCTTTCCTACACTGTCTTCTTCATTTGAACGGGATTTCCAAACAAATACTTTAAAAATCATGCTGTATTGAATAGAAACCAAAACAATAAATTATATCGTTTTGACGTGGAAGCATGTCCAAGAACAAAACACACAAGTTGCAAATGTTCAAAATACCTAGGATTCATGGAAAAACTTAATTTTAAGACAACCCTATTGCTTTCCTACACTGTCTTCTTCATTTGGAATGGATTTCAAAACAAACACTCGGAAAATCATGCTGTATTGAATACAAACAAAACCAATAAACTATATCGGTTTGACGTGGAAGCATGTCCAGAAAGAAAACACACAAGTTGCAAATGTTCAAAAAACTTAGGAATCATGGAAAAACTTAATTTTAAGACAACCCTATTGCTTTCCTACACTGTCTTCTTCATTTGAAATGGATTTCAAAACAAACACTCGGAAAATCATGCTGTATTGAATACAAACCAAAACCAATAAACTATATCGGTTTGACGTGGAAGCATGTCCAAAAAGAAAACACACAAGTTGCAAATGTTCAAAATACTTAGGAATCATGGAAAAACTTAATTTTAAGACAACCCTATTGCTTTCCTACACTGTCTTCTTCATTTGAAATGGATTTCAAAACAAACACTCGGAAAATCATGTTGTATTGAATACAAACAAAAACAATAAATTATATCGTTTTGACGTGGAAGCATGTCCAAGAACAAAACACACAAGTTGCAAATGTTCAAAATACTTAGGAATCATGGAAAAACTTAATTCTAAGACAACCCTATTGCTTTCCTATACTGTCTTCTTCATTTGAACGGGATTTCAACACAAATACTTTAAAGATCATGCTGTATTGAATACAAACTAAAACAATAAATTATACCGGTTTGACGTGGAAGCATGTCCAAAAAGAAAACACACAAGTTGCAAATGTTCAAAATACTTAGGATTCATGCAAAAACTTAATTTTAAGACAACCCTATTGCTTTCCTACACTGTCTTCTTCATTTGAACGGGATTTCCAAACAAATACTTTAAAAATCATGCTGTATTGAATAGAAACCAAAACAATAAATTATATCGTTTTGACGTGGAAGCATGTCCAAGAACAAAACACACAAGTTGCAAATGTTCAAAATACCTAGGATTCATGGAAAAACTTAATTTTAAGACAACCCTATTGCTTTCCTAAACTGTCTTCTTCATTTGAACGAGATTTCAAAACAAATATTTTGAGAATCATGTTGTATTGAATACAAACAAAACCAATAAATTATATCGGTTTGACGTGGAAGCATGTCCAAAAAGAAAACACACAAGTTGCAAATGTTCAAAATACTTAGGATTCATGGAAAAACTTAATTTTAAGACAACCCTATTTCTTCCCTACACTGTCTTCTTCATTTGAAATGGATTTCAAAACAAATACTTTAAAAATCATGCTGTATTGAATACAAACCAAAACAATAAATTATATCGTTTTGACGTGGAAGCATGTCCAAGAACAAAACACACAAGTTGCAAATGTTCAAAATACTTAGGAATCATGGAAAAACTTAATTCTAAGACAACCCTATTGCTTTCCTATACTGTCTTCTTCATTTGAACGGGATTTCAACACAAATACTTTAAAGATCATGCTGTATTGAATACAAACTAAAACAATAAATTATACCGGTTTGACGTGGAAGCATGTCCAAAAAGAAAACACACAAGTTGCAAATGTTCAAAATACTTAGGATTCATGCAAAAACTTAATTTTAAGACAACCCTATTGCTTTCCTACACTGTCTTCTTCATTTGAACGGGATTTCCAAACAAATACTTTAAAAATCATGCTGTATTGAATAGAAACCAAAACAATAAATTATATCGTTTTGACGTGGAAGCATGTCCAAGAACAAAACACACAAGTTGCAAATGTTCAAAATACCTAGGATTCATGGAAAAACTTAATTTTAAGACAACCCTATTGCTTTCCTAAACTGTCTTCTTCATTTGAACGAGATTTCAAAACAAATATTTTGAGAATCATGTTGTATTGAATACAAACAAAACCAATAAATTATATCGGTTTGACGTGGAAGCATGTCCAAAAAGAAAACACACAAGTTGCAAATGTTCAAAATACTTAGGATTCATGGAAAAACTTAATTTTAAGACAACCCTATTTCTTCCCTACACTGTCTTCTTCATTTGAAATGGATTTCAAAACAAATACTTTAAAAATCATGCTGTATTGAATACAAACCAAAACAATAAATTATATCGTTTTGACGTGGAAGCATGTCCAAGAACAAAACACACAAGTTGCAAATGTTCAAAATACCTAGGATTCATGGAAAAACTTAATTTTAAGACAACCCTATTGCTTTCCTATACTGTCTTCTTCATTTGGAATGGATTTCAAAACAAACACTCGGAAAATCATGCTGTATTGAATACAAACAAAACCAATAAACTATATCGGTTTGACGTGGAAGCATGTCCAAAAAGAAAACACAGAAGTTGCAAATGTTCAAAATACTTAGGAATCATGGAAAAACTTAATTTTAAGACAACCCTATTGCTTTCCTACACTGTCTTCTTCATTTGAAATGGATTTCAAAACAAACACTCGGAAAATCATGTTGTATTGAATACAAACAAAAACAATAAATTATATCGGTTTGACGTGGAAGCATGTCCAAGAACAAAACACACAAGTTGCAAATGTTCAAAATACTTAGGAATCATGGAAAAACTTAATTCTAAGACAACCCTATTGCTTTCCTATACTGTCTTCTTCATTTGAACGGGATTTCAACACAAATACTTTAAAGATCATGCTGTATTGAATACAAACTAAAACAATAAATTATACCGGTTTGACGTGGAAGCATGTCCAAAAAGAAAACACACAAGTTGCAAATGTTCAAAATACTTAGGATTCATGCAAAAACTTAATTTTAAGAGAACCCTATTGCTTTCCTACACTGTCTTCTTCATTTGAACGGGATTTCCAAACAAATACTTTAAAAATCATGCTGTATTGAATAGAAACCAAAACAATAAATTATATCGTTTTGACGTGGAAGCATGTCCAAGAACAAAACACACAAGTTGCAAATGTTCAAAATACCTAGGATTCATGGAAAAACTTAATTTTAAGACAACCCTATTGCTTTCCTAAACTGTCTTCTTCATTTGAACGAGATTTCAAAACAAATATTTTGAGAATCATGCTGTATTGAATACAAACAAAACCAATAAATTATATCGGTTTGACGTGGAAGCATGTCCAAAAAGAAAACACACAAGTTGCAAATGTTCAAAATACTTAGGATTCATGGAAAAACTTAATTTTAAGACAACCCTATTTCTTCCCTACACTGTCTTCTTCATTTGAAATGGATTTCAAAACAAATACTTTAAAAATCATGTTGTATTGAATACAAACCAAAACAATAAATTATATCGTTTTGACGTGGAAGCATGTCCAAGAACAAAACACACAAGTTGCAAATGTTCAAAATACCTAGGATTCATGGAAAAACTTAATTTTAAGACAACCCTATTGCTTTCCTACACTGTCTTCTTCATTTGAACGAGATTTCAAAACAAATATTTTGAGAATCATGCTGTATTGAATACAAACAAAACCAATAAATTATATCGGTTTGACGTGGAAGCATGTCCAAAAAGAAAACACACAAGTTGCAAATGTTCAAAATACTTAGGATTCATGGAAAAACTTAATTTTAAGACAACCCTATTTCTTCCCTACACTGTCTTCTTCATTTGAAATGGATTTCAAAACAAATACTTTAAAAATCATGCTGTATTGAATACAAACCAAAACAATAAATTATATCGTTTTGACGTGGAAGCATGTCCAAGAACAAAACACACAAGTTGCAAATGTTCAAAATACCTAGGATTCATGGAAAAACTTAATTTTAAGACAACCCTATTGCTTTCCTACACTGTCTTCTTCATTTGGAATGGATTTCAAAACAAACACTCGGAAAATCATGCTGTATTGAATACAAACAAAACCAATAAACTATATCGGTTTGACGTGGAAGCATGTCCAGAAAGAAAACACACAAGTTGCAAATGTTCAAAATACTTAGGAATCATGGAAAAACTTAATTTTAAGACAACCCTATTGCTTTCCTACACTGTCTTCTTCATTTGAACGAGATTTCAAAACAAACACTCGGAAAATCATGCTGTATTGAATACAAACCAAAACCAATAAACTATATCGGTTTGACGTGGAAGCATGTCCAAAAAGAAAACACACAAGTTGCAAATGTTCAAAATACTTAGGAATCATGGAAAAACTTAATTTTAAGACAACCCTATTGCTTTCCTACACTGTCTTCTTCATTTGAAATGGATTTCAAAACAAACACTCGGAAAATCATGTTGTATTGAATACAAACCAAAACAATAAATTATATCGTTTTGACGTGGAAGCATGTCCAAGAACAAAACACACAAGTTGCAAATGTTCAAAATACTTAGGAATCATGGAAAAACTTAATTCTAAGACAACCCTATTGCTTTCCTATACTGTCTTCTTCATTTGAACGGGATTTCAATACAAATACTTTAAAGATCATGCTGTATTGAATACAAACTAAAACAATAAATTATACCGGTTTGACGTGGAAGCATGTCCAAAAAGAAAACACTCAAGTTGCAAATGTTCAAAATACTTAGGATTCATGGAAAAACTTAATTTTAAGACAACCCTATTGCTTTCCTACACTGTCTTCTTCATTTGAACGGGATTTCCAAACAAATACTTTAAAAATCAAGCTGTATTGAATAGAAACCAAAACAATAAATTATATCGTTTTGACGTGGAAGCATGTCCAAGAACAAAACACACAAGTTGCAAATGTTCAAAATACCTAGGATTCATGGAAAAACTTAATTTTAAGACAACCCTATTGCTTTCCTAAACTGTCTTCTTCATTTGAACGAGATTTCAAAACAAATATTTTGAGAATCATGTTCTATTGAATACAAACAAAACCAATAAATTATATCGGTTTGACGTGGAAGCATGTCCACAAAGAAAACACACAAGTTGCAAATGTTCAAAATACTTAGGATTCATGCAAAAACTTAATTTTAAGACAACCCTATTTCTTCCCTACACTGTCTTCTTCATTTGAAATGGATTTCAAAACAAATACTTTAAAAATCATGCTGTATTGAATACAAACCAAAACAATAAATTATATCGTTTTGACGTGGAAGCATGTCCAAGAACAAAACACACAAGTTGCAAATGTTCAAAATACCTAGGATTCATGGAAAAACTTAATTTTAAGACAACCCTATTGCTTTCCTACACTGTCTTCTTCATTTGAACGAGATTTCAAAACAAATATTTTGAGAATCATGCTGTATTGAATACAAACAAAACCAATAAATTATATCGGTTTGACGTGGAAGCATGTCCAAAAAGAAAACACACAAGTTGCAAATGTTCAAAATACTTAGGATTCATGGAAAAACTTAATTTTAAGACAACCCTATTTCTTCCCTACACTGTCTTCTTCATTTGAAATGGATTTCAAAACAAATACTTTAAAAATCATGCTGTATTGAATACAAACCAAAACAATAAATTATATCGTTTTGACGTGGAAGCATGTCCAAGAACAAAACACACAAGTTGCAAATGTTCAAAATACCTAGGATTCATGGAAAAACTTAATTTTAAGACAACCCTATTGCTTTCCTACACTGTCTTCTTCATTTGAACGAGATTTCAAAACAAATATTTTGAGAATCATGCTGTATTGAATACAAACAAAACCAATAAATTATATCGGTTTGACGTGGAAGCATGTCCAAAAAGAAAACACACAAGTTGCAAATGTTCAAAATACTTAGGATTCATGGAAAAACTTAATTTTAAGACAACCCTATTTCTTCCCTACACTGTCTTCTTCATTTGAAATGGATTTCAAAACAAATACTTTAAAAATCATGTTGTATTGAATACAAACCAAAACAATAAATTATATCGTTTTGACGTGGAAGCATGTCCAAGAACAAAACACACAAGTTGCAAATGTTCAAAATACCTAGGATTCATGGAAAAACTTAATTTTAAGACAACCCTATTGCTTTCCTACACTGTCTTCTTCATTTGGAATGGATTTCAAAACAAACACTCGGAAAATCATGCTGTATTGAATACAAACAAAACCAATAAACTATATTGGTTTGACGTGGAAGCATGTCCAGAAAGAAAACACACAAGTTGCAAATGTTCAAAATACTTAGGAATCATGGAAAAACTTAATTTTAAGACAACCCTATTGCTTTCCTACACTGTCTTCTTCATTTGAAATGGATTTCAAAACAAACACTCGGAAAATCATGCTGTATTGAATACAAACCAAAACCATAAATTATATCGGTTTGACGTGGAAGCATGTCCAAGAACAAAACACACAAGTTGCAAATGTTCAAAATATTTAGGAATCGTGGAAAAACTTAATTCTAAGACAACCCTATTGCTTTCCTATACTGTCTTCTTCATTTGAACGGGATTTCAACACAAATACTTTAAAGATCATGCTGTATTGAATACAAACCAAAACAATAAATTATACCGGTTTGACGTGGAAGCATGTCCAAGAACAAAACACACAAGTTGCAAATGTTCAAAATACTTAGGATTCATGGAAAAACTTAATTTTAAGACAACCCTATTGCTTTCCTACACTGTCTTCTTCATTTGAAATGGATTTCAAAACAAATACTTTAAAAATCATGCTGTATTGAATAGAAACCAAAACAATAAATTATATCGTTTTGTCGTGGAAGCATGTCCAAAAAGAAAACACACAAGTTGCAAATGTTCAAAATACCTAGGATTCATGGAAAAACTTAATTTTAAGACAACCCTATTGCTTTCCTACACTGTCTTCTTCATTTGAAATGGATTTCAAAACAAATACTTTAAAAATCATGCTGTATTGAATACAAACCAAAACAATAAATTATACCGGTTTGACGTGGAAGCATGTCCAAGAACAAAACACACAAGTTGCAAATGTTCAAAATACTTAGGATTCATGGAAAAACTTAATTTTAAGACAACCCTATTGCTTTCCTACACTGTCTTCTTCATTTGAAATGGATTTCAAAACAAATACTTTAAAAATCATGCTGTATTGAATAGAAACCAAAACAATAAATTATATCGTTTTGTCGTGGAAGCATGTCCAAAAAGAAAACACACAAGTTGCAAATGTTCAAAATACCTAGGATTCATGGAAAAACTTAATTTTAAGACAACCCTATTGCTTTCCTACACTGTCTTCTTCATTTGAAATGGATTTCAAAACAAACACTTGGAAAATCATGCTGTATTGAATACAAACCAAAACAATAAATTATATCGTTTTAACGTGGAAGCATGTCCAAGAACAAAACACACAAGTTGCAAATGTTCAAAATACTTAGGAATCATGGAAAAACTTAATTCTAAGACAACCCTATTGCTTTCCTATACTGTCTTCTTCATTTGAACGGGATTTCAACACAAATACTTTAAAGATCATGCTGTATTGAATACAAACCAAAACAATAAATTATACCGGTTTGACGTGGAAGCATGTCCAAGAACAAAACACACAAGTTGCAAATGTTCAAAATACTTAGGATTCATGGAAAAACTTAATTTTAAGACAACCCTATTGCTTTCCTACACTGTCTTCTTCATTTGAAATGGATTTCAAAACAAATACTTTAAAAATCATGCTGTATTGAATAGAAACCAAAACAATAAATTATATCGTTTTGTCGTGGAAGCATGTCCAAAAAGAAAACACACAAGTTGCAAATGTTCAAAATACCTAGGATTCATGGAAAAACTTAATTTTAAGACAACCCTATTGCTTTCCTACACTGTCTTCTTCATTTGAACGAGATTTCAAAACAAATATTTTGAGAATCATGCTGTATTGAATACAAACAAAACCAATAAATTATATCGGTTTGACGTGGAAGCATGTCCAAAAAGAAAACACACAAGTTGCAAATGTTCAAAATACTTAGGATTCATGGAAAAACTTAATTTTAAGACAACCCTATTTCTTCCCTACACTGTCTTCTTCATTTGAAATGGATTTCAAAACAAATACTTTAAAAATCATGCTGTATTGAATACAAACCAAAACAATAAATTATATCGTTTTGACGTGGAAGCATGTCCAAGAACAAAACACACAAGTTGCAAATGTTCAAAATACCTAGGATTCATGGAAAAACTTAATTTTAAGACAACCCTATTGCTTTCCTACACTGTCTTCTTCATTTGAAATGGATTTCAAAACAAACACTCGGAAAATCATGCTGTATTGAATACAAACAAAACCAATAAACTATATCGGTTTGACGTGGAAGCATGTCCAGAAAGAAAACACACAAGTTGCAAATGTTCAAAATACTTAGGAATCATGGAAAAACTTAATTTTAAGACAACCCTATTGCTTTCCTACACTGTCTTCTTCATTTGAAATGGATTTCAAAACAAACACTCGGAAAATCATGCTGTATTGAATACAAACCAAAACAATAAATTATATCGTTTTGACGTGGAAGCATGTCCAAGAACAAAACACACAAGTTGCAAATGTTCAAAATACTTAGGAATCATGGAAAAACTTAATTCTAAGACAACCCTATTGCTTTCCTATACTGTCTTCTTCATTTGAACGGGATGTCAACACAAATACTTTAAAGATCATGCTGTATTGAATACAAACCAAAACAATAAATTATACCGGTTTGACATGGAAGCATGTCCAAAAAGAAAACACACAAGTTGCAAATGTTCAAAATACTTAGGATTCATGGAAAAACTTAATTTTAAGACAACCCTATTGCTTTCCTACACTGTCTTCTTCATTTGAACGGGATTTCCAAACAAATACTTTAAAAATCATGCTGTATTGAATAGAAACCAAAACAATAAATTATATCGTTTTGACGTGGAAGCATGTCCAAGAACAAAACACACAAGTTGCAAATGTTCAAAATACCTAGGATTCATGGAAAAACTTAATTTTAAGACAACCCTATTGCTTTCCTACACTGTCTTCTTCATTTGAAATGGATTTCAAAACAAATACTTTAAAAATCATGCTGTATTGAATACAAACCAAAACAATAAATTATATCGTTTTGACGTGGAAGCATGTCCAAGAACAAAACACACAAGTTGCAAATGTTCAAAATACTTAGGATTCATGGAAAAACTTAATCTTAAGACAACCCTATTGCTTTCCTACACTGTCTTCTTCATTTGAAATGGATTTCAAAACAAACACTCGGAAAATCATGCTGTATTGAATACAAACAAAACCAATAAACTATATCGGTTTGACGTGGAAGCATGTCCAAAAAGAAAACACACAAGTTGCAAATGTTCAAAATACTTAGGAATCATGGAAAAACTTAATTGTAAGCAATCCTATTGCTTTCCTATACTGTCTTCTTCATTTGAACGGGATTTCAACACAAATACTTTAAAGATCATGCTGTATTGAATACAAACCAAAACAATAAATTATACCGGTTTGACATGGAAGCATGTCCAAAAAGAAAACACACAAGTTGCAAATGTTCAAAATACTTAGGATTCATGGAAAAACTTAATTTTAAGACAACCCTATTGCTTTCCTACACTGTCTTCTTCATTTGAACGGGATTTCCAAACAAATACTTTAAAAATCATGCTGTATTGAATAGAAACCAAAACAATAAATTATATCGTTTTGACGTGGAAGCATGTCCAAGAACAAAACACACAAGTTGCAAATGTTCAAAATACCTAGGATTCATGGAAAAACTTAATTTTAAGACAACCCTATTGCTTTCCTACACTGTCTTCTTCATTTGAAATGGATTTCAAAACAAATACTTTAAAAATCATGCTGTATTGAATACAAACCAAAACAATAAATTATATCGTTTTGACGTGGAAGCATGTCCAAGAACAAAACACACAAGTTGCAAATGTTCAAAATACTTAGGATTCATGGAAAAACTTAATCTTAAGACAACCCTATTGCTTTCCTACACTGTCTTCTTCATTTGAAATGGATTTCAAAACAAACACTCGGAAAATCATGCTGTATTGAATACAAACAAAACCAATAAACTATATCGGTTTGACGTGGAAGCATGTCCAAAAAGAAAACACACAAGTTGCAAATGTTCAAAATACTTAGGAATCATGGAAAAACTTAATTGTAAGCAATCCTATTGCTTTCCTCCACTGTCTTCTTCATTTGAAATGGATTTCAAGACAAATACTTTAAAAATCATACAGTATGGAATACAAACGAAACCAATAATTTATATCGGTTTGACGTGGAAGCATGTCCAAAAAGGAAACACACAAGTTGCAAATGTTCAAAATACTTAGGAATCATGGAAAAACTTAATTTTAAGGCAACCCTATTACTTTCCTACACTGTCTTCTTCATTTGAAATGGATTTCAAATCAAATATTTTAAAAATCATGCAGTATTGAATACAAACCAAACCAATAAATTATATCGATTTGACGTGGAAGTATGTCCAAAAAGGAAACACACAAGTTGCAAATGTTCAAAATACTTAGGAATCATGGAAAAACTTAATTGTAAGCAATCCTATTGCTTTCCTCCACTGTCTTCTTCATTTGAAATGGATTTCAAAACAAATACTTTAAAAATTATGTTGTATTGAATACAAACCAAACCAATAAATTATATCGGTTTGACGTGGAAGTATGTCCAAAAAGGAAACACACAAGTTGCAAATGTTCAAAATACTTAGGATTCATGGACAAACTGAATTTTAAGACAACCCTATTTCATTCCTACACTGTCTTCTTCATTTGAAATGGATTTCAAAACAAATACTTTAAAAATCATGCTGTATTGAATACAAACCAAAACAATAAATTATATCGGTTTGACGTGGAAGCGTGTCCAAAAACAAAACACACAAGTTGCAAATGTTCAAAATACTTAGGATTCATGGACAAACTGAATTTTAAGACAACCCTATTTTATTCCTACACTGTCTTCTTCATTTGAAATGGATTTCAAAACAAATACTTTAAAAATCATGCTGTATTGAATACAAACCAAAACAATAAATTATATCGGTTTGACGTGTAAGCATGTCCAAACAGAAAACACACAAGTTGCAAATGTTCAAAATACTTAGGAATCATGGAAAAACTCAATTTTAAGACAACCCTATTGCTTTCCTACACTGTCTTCTTCATTTGAAATGGATTTTAACACAAATACTTTAAAAATCATACTGCATTGAATACAAACCAAAACAATAAATTATATCGGTTTGATGTGGAAGCATGTCCAAAAAGAAAACACACAAGTTGCAAATGTTCAAAATACTTAGGATTCATGGAAAAACTTAATTTTAAGACAACCCTATTTCATTCCTACACTGTCTTCTTTATTTGAAATGGATTTCAAAACAAATACTTTAAAAATCATGCTGTATTGAATACAAACCAAAACAATAAATTATATCGGTTTGACGTGGAAGCATGTCCAAATAGAAAACACACAAGTTGCAAATGTTCAAAATACTTAGGAATCATGGAAAAACTCAATTTTAAGACAACCCTATTGCTTTCCTACACTGTCTTCTTCATTTGAAATGGATTTTAACACAAATACTTTAAAAATCATGCTGTATTGAATACAAACCAAACCAATAAATTATATGGGTTTGACGTGGAAGCATGTGCAAAAAAGAAACATACAAGTTGCAATTGTTCAAAATAATTAGGATTCATGGAGAAACTTCATTTTAAGACAACCCTATTGCTTTCCTACATTGTTTTCTTCATTTGAAATGGATTTCAAGACAAATACTTTAAAAATCATACTGTATGGAATACAAACCAAACCAATAATTTATATCGGTATGTCGTGGAAACATGTCCAAAAACAAAACACACAAGTTGCAATTGTTCAAAATACTTAGCATTCATGGAAAAACTTAATTTTAAGACAACCCTATTGCTTTCCTACATTGTCTTCTTCATTTGAAATGGATTTCAAGACAAATACTTTAAAAATCATACTGTATGGAATACAAACCAAACCAATAATTTATATCGGTTTGACGTGGAAGTATGTCCAAAAAGAAAACACACAAGTTGCAAATGTTCAAAATACTTAGGATTCATGGAAAAACTTAATTTTAAGACAACCCTATTGCTTTCCTACATTGTCTTCTTCATTTGAAATGGATTTCAAAATAAATACTTTAAAAATCATACTGTATTGAATACAAACCAAACCAATAAATTATATCGGATTGACGTGGAAGCATTTCCAAAAAGAAAACATACAAGTTGCAAATGTTCAAAATACTTAGGAATCATGGAAAAACTTAATTTTAAGACAACCCTATTGCTTTCCTACACTGTCTTCTTCATTTGAAATGGATTTCAAAATAAATACTTTAAAAATCATGCTGTATTGAATACAAACCAAACCAATAAATTATATCGGATTGACGTGGAAGCATGTCCAAAAACAAAACAGACAAGTTGCAAATGTTCAAAATACTTAGGATTCATGGAAAAACTTAATTTTAAGACAACCCTATTGCTTTCCAACATTGTCTTCTTCATTTGAAATGGATTTCAAGACAAATACTTTAAAAATCATACTGTATGGAATACAAACCAAACCAATAAATTATATCGGTTTGACGTGGAAGCATGTCCAAATAGAAAACACACAAGTTGCAAATGTTCAAAATACTTAGGATTCAAGGAAAAACTGAATCGTAAGCAATCCTATTGCTTTCCCCCACTGTCTTCTTCATTTGATATGGATTTCAAAACAAATACTTTAAAAATTATGTTGTATTGAATACAAACCAAACCAATAAATTATATGGGTTTGACGTGGAAGCATGTCCAAAAAGAAAACACACAAGTTGCAAATGTTCAAAATACTTAGGATTCATGGAAGAACTTAATTTTAAGATAACCCTATTGCTTTCCTCCACTGTCTTCTTCATTTGCAATGGATTTCAAGACAAATACTTTAAAAATCATACTGTATTGAATACAAACCAAACCAATAATTTATATCGGTTTGACGTGGAAGCATGTCCCAAAAGAAAACACACAAGTTGCAAATGTTCAAAATATTTAGGGATCATGGAAAAACTCAATTTTAAGAGAACCCTATTACTTTCCTACACTGTCTTCTTCATTTGAAATGGATTTCAAGACAAATACTTTAAAAATCATACTGTATGGAATACAAACCAAAACAAAAAATTATATCGGTATGACGTGGAAGCATGTCCAAAAAGAAAACACACAAGTTGCAAATGTTCAAAATACTTAGGAATCATGGAAAAACTTAATTTTAAGACAACCCTATTTCATTCCTACACTGTCTTCTTCATTTGAAATGGATTTCAAAACAAATACTTTAAAAATCATGCTGTATTGAATACAAACCAAAACAATAAATTATATCGGTTTGACGTGGAAGCGTGTCCAAAAACAAAACACACAAGTTGCAAATGTTCAAAATACTTAGGATTCATGGACAAACTGAATTTTAAGACAACCCTATTTTATTCCTACACTGTCTTCTTCATTTGAAATGGATTTCAAAACAAATACTTTAAAAATCATGCTGTATTGAATACAAACCAAAACAATAAATTATATCGGTTTGACGTGTAAGCATGTCCAAACAGAAAACACACAAGTTGCAAATGTTCAAAATACTTAGGAATCATGGAAAAACTCAATTTTAAGACAACCCTATTGCTTTCCTACACTGTCTTCTTCATTTGAAATGGATTTTAACACAAATACTTTAAAAATCATACTGCATTGAATACAAACCAAAACAATAAATTATATCGGTTTGACGTGGAAGCATGTCCAAATAGAAAACACACAAGTTGCAAATGTTCAAAATACTTAGGAATCATGGAAAAACTCAATTTTAAGACAACCCTATTGCTTTCCTACACTGTCTTCTTCATTTGAAATGGATTTTAACACAAATACTTTAAAAATCATGCTGTATTGAATACAAACCAAACCAATAAATTATATGGGTTTGACGTGGAAGCATGTGCAAAAAAGAAACATACAAGTTGCAATTGTTCAAAATAATTAGGATTCATGGAAAAACTTCATTTTAAGACAACCCTATTGCTTTCCTACATTGTCTTCTTCATTTGAAATGGATTTCAAGACAAATACTTTAAAAATCATACTGTATGGAATACAAACCAAACCAATAATTTATATCGGTATGTCGTGGAAACATGTCCAAAAACAAAACACACAAGTTGCAATTGTTCAAAATACTTAGCATTCATGGAAAAACTTAATTTTAAGACAACCCTATTTCATTCCTACACTGTCTTCTTCATTTGCAATGGATTTCAAGACAAATACTTTAAAAATCATGCTGTATTGAATACAAACGAAACCAATAAATTATATCGGTTTGACGTGGAAGCATGTCCAAAAAGAAAACACACAAGTTGCAAATGTTCAAAATACTTAGGATTCATGGAAGAACTTAATTTTAAGACAACCCTATTGCTTTCCTACACTGTCTTCTTCATTTGAAATGGATTTCAAAATAAATACTTTAAAAATCATGCTGTATTGAATACAAACCAAACCAATAAATTATATCGGATTGACGTGGAAGCATTTCCAAATAGAAAACATACAAGTTGCAAATGTTCAAAATACTTAGGAATCATGGAAAAACTTAATTTTAAGAGGACCGTATTGCTTTCCTACACTCTCTTCTTCATTTGAAATGGATTTCAAGACAAATACTTTAAAAATCATACTGTATGGAATACAAACCAAAACAAAAAATTATATCGGTATGACGTGGAAGCATGTCCAAAAACAAAACACACAAGTTGCAATTGTTCAAAATACTTAGGATTCATGGAAAAAGTTAATTTTAAGACAACCCTATTTCATTCCTACATTGTCTTCTTCATTTGCAATGGATTTCAAGACAAATACTTTAAAAATCATGCTGTATTGAATACAAACGAAACCAATAAATTATATGGGTTTGACGTGGAAGCATGTCCAAAAAGGAAACACACAAGTTGCAAATGTTGAAAATACTTAGGATTCATGGAAAAACTTAATTTTAAGACAACCCTATTGCTTTCCTACACTGTCTTCTTCATTTGCAATGGATTTCAAGACAAATACTTTAAAAATCATGCTGTATTGAATACAAACGAAACCAATAAATTATATGGGTTTGACGTGGAAGCATGTCCAAAAAGGAAACACACAAGTTGCAAATGTTGAAAATACTTAGGATTCATGGAAGAACTTAATTTTAAGACAACCCTATTTCATTCCTACACTGTCTTCTTCATTTGCAATGGATTTGAAGACAAATACTTTAAAAATCATGCTGTATTGAATACAAACCAAACCAATAAATTATATGGGTTTGACGTGGAAGCATGTCCAAAAAGGAAACACACAAGTTGCAAATGTTGAAAATACTTAGGATTCATGGAAGAACTTAATTTTAAGACAACCCTATTGCTTTCCTACATTGTCTTCTTCATTTGAAATGGATTTCAAAATAAATACTTTAAAAATCATGCTGTATTGAATACAAACCAAACCAATAAATTATATCGGATTGACGTGGAAGCATGTCCAAAAAGAAAACACACAAGTTGCAAATGTTCAAAATACTTAGGAATCATGGAAAAACTCAATTTTAAGACAACCCTATTTCATTCCTACATTGTCTTCTTCATTTGCAATGGATTTCAAGACAAATACTTTAAAAATCATGCTGTATTGAATACAAACGAAACCAATAAATTATATGGGTTTGACGTGGAAGCATGTCCAAAAAGGAAACACACAAGTTGCAAATGTTGAAAATACTTAGGATTCATGGAAAAACTTAATTTTAAGACAACCCTATTGCTTTCCTACACTGTCTTCTTCATTTGAAATGGATTTCAAAATAAATACTTTAAAAATCATGCTGTATTGAATACAAACCAAACCAATAAATTATATCGGATTGACGTGGAAGCATGTCCAAAAAGAAAACACACAAGTTGCAAATGTTCAAAATACTTAGGAATCATGGAAAAACATAATTTTAAGAGAACCCTATTCCTTTCCTACACTGTCTTCTTCATTTGAAATGGATTTCAAGACAAATACTTTAAAAATCATACTGTATGGAATACAAACCAAAACAAAAAATTATATCGGTATGACGTGGAAGCATGTCCAAAAACAAAACACACAAGTTGCAATTGTTCAAAATACTTAGGATTCATGGAAAAACTTAATTTTAAGACAACCCTATTGCTTTCCTACACTGTCTTCTTCATTTGCAATGGATTTCAAGACAAATACTTTAAAAATCATGCTGTATTGAATACAAACGAAACCAATAAATTATATCGGTTTGACGTGGAAGCATGTCCAAAAAGGAAACACACAAGTTGCAAATGTTGAAAATACTTAGGATTCATGGAAAAACTTAATTTTAAGACAACCCTATTTCATTCCTACACTGTCTTCTTCATTTGCAATGGATTTCAAGACAAATACTTTAAAAATCATGCTGTATTGAATACAAACCAAACCAATAAATTATATGGGTTTGACGTGGAAGCATGTCCAAAAAGGAAACACACAAGTTGCAAATGTTGAAAATACTTAGGATTCATGGAAGAACTTAATTTTAAGACAACCCTATTGCTTTCCTACATTGTCTTCTTCATTTAAAATGGATTTCAAGACAAATACTTTAAAAATCATGCTGTATGGAATACAAAGCAAACCAATAATTTATATTGGTTTGACGTGGAAGCATGTCCAAATAGAAAACACACAAGTTGCAAATGTTCAAAATACTTAGGAATCATGGAAAAACTCAATTTTAAGACAACCCTATTTCATTCCTACATTGTCTTCTTCATTTGCAATGGATTTCAAGACAAATACTTTAAAAATCATGCTGTATTGAATACAAACGAAACCAATAAATTATATGGGTTTGACGTGGAAGCATGTCCAAAAAGGAAACACACAAGTTGCAAATGTTGAAAATACTTAGGATTCATGGAAGAACTTAATTTTAAGACAACCCTATTTCATTCCTACACTGTCTTCTTCATTTGCAATGGATTTGAAGACAAATACTTTAAAAATCATGCTGTATTGAATACAAACCAAACCAATAAATTATATGGGTTTGACGTGGAAGCATGTCCAAAAAGGAAACACACAAGTTGCAAATGTTGAAAATACTTAGGATTCATGGAAGAACTTAATTTTAAGACAACCCTATTGCTTTCCTACATTGTCTTCTTCATTTAAAATGGATTTCAAGACAAATACTTTAAAAATCATGCTGTATGGAATACAAAGCAAACCAATAATTTATATTGGTTTGACGTGGAAGCATGTCCAAATAGAAAACACACAAGTTGCAAATGTTCAAAATACTTAGGATTCAAGGAAAAACTGAATTGTAAGCAATCCTATTGCTTTCCTCCACTGTCTTCTTCATTTGAAATGGATTTCAAGACAAATACTTTGAAAATCATACTGTATTGAATACAAACCAAACCAATAATTTATATCGGTTTGACGTGGAAGCATGTCCAAAAACAAAACACACAAGTTGCAAATGTTCAAAATACTTAGGAATCATGGAAAAAACTCAATTTTAAGACAACCCTATTTCATTCCTACACTGTCTTCTTCATTTGCAATGGATTTCAAGACAAATACTTTAAAAATCATGCTGTATTGAATACAAACCAAACCAATAAATTATATCGGATTGACGTGGAAGCATGTCCAAAAACAAAACACACAAGTTGCAATTGTTCAAAATACTTAGGAATCATGGAAAAACATAATTTTAAGAGAACCCTATTGCTTTCCTACACTGTCTTCTTCATTTGCAATGGATTTCAAGACAAATACTTTAAAAATCATACTGTATGGAATACAAACCAAAACAAAAAATTATATCGGTATGACGTGGAAGCATGTCCAAAAACAAAACACACAAGTTGCAAATGTTCAAAATACTTAGGATTCATGGAAAAACTTAATTTTAAGACAACCCTATTCCTTTCCTACATTGTCTTCTTCATTTGAAATGGATTTCAAGACAAATACTTTAAAAATCATACTGTATGGAATATAAACCAAACCAATAATTTATATTGGTTTGACGTCGAAGCATGTCCAAATAGAAAACACACAAGTTGCAAATGTTCAAAATACTTAGGATTCAAGGAAAAACTGAATTGTAAGCAATCCTATTGCTTTCCTCCACAGTCTTCTTCATTTGAAATGGATTTCAAGACAAATACTTTGAAAATCATACTGTATTGAATACAAACCAAACCAATAATTTATATCGGTTTGACGTGGAAGCATGTCCAAAAAGAAAACACACAAGTTGCAAATGTTGAAAATACTTAGGATTCATGGAAAAACTTAATTTTAAGACAACCCTATTGCTTTCCTACACTGTCTTCTTCATTTGAAATGGATTTCAAAATAAATACTTTAAAAATCATGCTGTATTGAATACAAACCAAACCAATAAATTATATCGGATTGACGTGGAAGCATGTCCAAAAAGAAAACACACAAGTTGCAAATGTTCAAAATACTTAGGAATCATGGAAAAACTCAATTTTAAGACAACCCTATTTCATTCCTACATTGTCTTCTTCATTTGCAATGGATTTCAAGACAAATACTTTAAAAATCATGCTGTATTGAATACAAACGAAACCAATAAATTATATGGGTTTGACGTGGAAGCATGTCCAAAAAGGAAACACACAAGTTGCAAATGTTCAAAATACTTAGGATTCATGGAAAAACTTAATTTTAAGACAACCCTATTGCTTTCCTACACTGTCTTCTTCATTTGAAATGGATTTCAAAATAAATACTTTAAAAATCATGCTGTATTGAATACAAACCAAACCAATAAATTATATCGGATTGACGTGGAAGCATGTCCAAAAAGAAAACACACAAGTTGCAAATGTTCAAAATACTTAGGAATCATGGAAAAACATAATTTTAAGAGAACCCTATTACTTTCCTACACTGTCTTCTTCATTTGAAATGGATTTCAAGACAAATACTTTAAAAATCATACTGTATGGAATACAAACCAAAACAAAAAATTATATCGGTATGACGTGGAAGCATGTCCAAAAACAAAACACACAAGTTGCAATTGTTCAAAATACTTAGGATTCATGGAAAAACTTAATTTTAAGACAACCCTATTTCATTCCTACACTGTCTTCTTCATTTGCAATGGATTTCAACACAAATACTTTAAAAATCATGCTGTATTGAATACAAACCAAACCAATAATTTATATCGGTTTGACGTGGAAGCATGTCCAAAAAGGAAACATACAAGTTGCAAATGTTCAAAATACTTAGGATTCATGGAAGAACTTAATTTTAAGACAACCCTATTGCTTTCCTACACTGTCTTCTTCATTTGAAATGGATTTCAAAATAAATACTTTAAAAATCATGCTGTATTGAATACAAACCAAACCAATAAATTATATCGGATTGACGTGGAAGCATGTCCAAAAAGAAAACACACAAGTTGCAATTGTTCAAAATACTTAGGAATCATGGAAAAACATAATTTTAAGAGAACCCTATTCCTTTCCTACACTGTCTTCTTCATTTGCAATGGATTTCAAGACAAATACTTTAACAATCATACTGTATGGAATACAAACCAAAACAAAAAATTATATCGGTATGACGTGGAAGCATGTCCAAAAACAAAACACACAAGTTGCAATTGTTCAAAATACTTAGGATTCATGGAAAAACTTAATTTTAAGACAACCCTATTGCTTTCCTACACTGTCTTCTTCATTTGCAATGGATTTCAAGACAAATACTTTAAAAATCATGCTGTATTGAATACAAACGAAACCAATAAATTATATCGGTTTGACGTGGAAGCATGTCCAAAAAGGAAACACACAAGTTGCAAATGTTCAAAATACTTAGGATTCATGGAAAAACTTAATTTTAAGACAACCCTATTTCATTCCTACACTGTCTTCTTCATTTGCAATGGATTTCAAGACAAATACTTTAAAAATCATGCTGTATTGAATACAAACGAAACCAATAAATTATATCGGTTTGACGTCGAAGCATGTCCAAAAAGAAAACACACAAGTTGCAAATGTTCAAAATACTTAGGAATCATGGAAAAACTTAATTTTAAGACAACCCTATTGCTTTCCTACATTGTCTTCTTCATTTAAAATGGATTTCAAGACAAATACTTTAAAAATCATGCTGTATGGAATACAAAGCAAACCAATAATTTATATTGGTTTGACGTGGAAGCATGTCCAAATAGAAAACACACAAGTTGCAAATGTTCAAAATACTTAGGATTCAAGGAAAAACTGAATTGTAAGCAATCCTATTGCTTTCCTCCACTGTCTTCTTCATTTGAAATGGATTTCAAGACAAATACTTTGAAAATCATACTGTATTGAATACAAACCAAACCAATAAATTATATCGGTTTGACGTGGAAGCATGTCCAAAAAGAAAACACACAAGTTGCAAATGTTCAAAATACTTAGGAATCATGGAAAAAACTCAATTTTAAGACAACCCTATTTCATTCCTACACTGTCTTCTTCATTTGCAATGGATTTCAAGACAAATACTTTAAAAATCATGCTGTATTGAATACAAACCAAACCAATAAATTATATCGGATTGACGTGGAAGCATGTCCAAAAACAAAACACACAAGTTGCAATTGTTCAAAATACTTAGGAATCATGGAAAAACATAATTTTAAGAGAACCCTATTGCTTTCCTACACTGTCTTCTTCATTTGCAATGGATTTCAAGACAAATACTTTAAAAATCATACTGTATGGAATACAAACCAAAACAAAAAATTATATCGGTATGACGTGGAAGCATGTCCAAAAACAAAACACACAAGTTGCAATTGTTCAAAATACTTAGGATTCATGGAAAAACTTAATTTTAAGACAACCCTATTCCTTTCCTACATTGTCTTCTTCATTTGAAATGGATTTCAAGACAAATACTTTAAAAATCATACTGTATGGAATATAAACCAAACCAATAATTTATATTGGTTTGACGTCGAAGCATGTCCAAATAGAAAACACACAAGTTGCAAATGGTCAAAATACTTAGGATTCAAGGAAAAACTGAATTGTAAGCAATCCTATTGCTTTCCTCCACTGTCTTCTTCATTTGAAATGGATTTCAAGACAAATACTTTGAAAATCATACTGTATTGAATACAAACCAAACCAATAATTTATATCGGTTTGACGTGGAAGCATGTCCAAAAAGAAAACACACAAGTTGCAAATGTTCAAAATACTTAGGAATCATGGAAAAACTCAATTTTAAGACAACCCTATTTCATTCCTACACTGTCTTCTTCATTTGCAATGGATTTCAAGACAAATACTTTAAAAATCATGCTGTATTGAATACAAACGAAACCAATAAATTATATCGGATTGACGTGGAAGCATGTCTAAAAAGAAAACACACAAGTTGCAATTGTTCAAAATACTTAGGAATCATGGAAAAACATAATTTTAAGAGAACCCTATTGCTTTCCTACACTGTCTTCTTCATTTGCAATGGATTTCAAGACAAATACTTTAAAAATCATACTGTATGGAATACAAACCAAAACAAAAAATTATATCGGTATGACGTGGAAGCATGTCCAAAAACAAAACACACAAGTTGCAATTGTTCAAAATATTTAGGATTCATGGAAAAACTTAATTTTAAGACAACCCTATTGCTTTCCTACACTGTCTTCTTCAATTGCAATGGATTTCAAGACAAATACTTTAAAAATCATGCTGTATTGAATACAAACGAAACCAATAAATTATATCGGTTTGACGTGGAAGCATGTCCAAAAACAAAACACACAAGTTGCAAATGTTCAAAATACTTAGGATTCATGGAAAAACTTAATTTTAAGACAACCCTATTTCATTCCTACACTGTCTTCTTCATTTGCAATGGATTTCAAGACAAATACTTTAAAAATCATGCTGTATTGAATACAAACGAAACCAATAAATTATATCGGTTTGACGTGGAAGCATGTCCAGAAAGAAAACACACAAGTTGCAATTGTTCAAAATACTTAGGAATCATGGAAAAACATAATTTTAAGAGAACCCTATTGCTTTGCTACACTGTCTTCTTCATTTGAAATGGATTTCAAGACAAATACTTTAACAATCATACTGTATGGAATACAAACCAAAACAAAAATTTATATCGGATTGACGTGGAAGCATGTCCAAAAACAAAACACACAAGTTGCAATTGTTCAAAATACTTAGGATTCATGGAAAAACTTAATTTTAAGACAACCCTATTGCTTTCCTACACTGTCTTCTTCAATTGCAATGGATTTCAAGACAAATACTTTAAAAATCATGCTGTATTGAATACAAACGAAACCAATAAATTATATCGGTTTGACGTGGAAGCATGTCCAAAAAGAAAACACACAAGTTGCAAATGTTCAAAATACTTAGGATTCATGGAAAAACTTAATTTTAAGACAACCCTATTGCTTTCCTACATTGTCTTCTTCATTTGAAATGGATTTCAAGACAAATACTTTAAAAATCATATTGTATGGAATATAAACCAAACCAATAATTTATATTGGTTTGACGTCGAAGCATGTCCAAATAGAAAACACACAAGTTGCAAATGTTCAAAATACTTAGGATTCAAGGAAAAACTGAATTGTAAGCAATCCTATTGCTTTCCTCCACTGTCTTCTTCATTTGAAATGGATTTCAAGACAAATACTTTGAAAATCATACTGTATTGAATACAAACCAAACCAATAATTTATATCGGTTTGACGTGGAAGCATGTCCAAAAACAAAACACACAAGTTGCAAATGTTCAAAATACTTAGGATTCATGGAAAAACTTAATTTTAAGACAACCCTATTCCTTTCCTAAATTGTCTTCTTCATTTGAAATGGATTTCAAGACAAATACTTTAAAAATCATACTGTATGGAATATAAAGCAAACCAATAATTTATATTGGTTTGACGTCGAAGCATGTCCAAATAGAAAACACACAAGTTGCAAATGTTCAAAATACTTAGGATTCAAGGAAAAACTGAATTGTAAGCAATCCTATTCCTTTCCTCCACTGTCTTCTTCATTTGAAATGGATTTCAAGACAAATACTTTGAAAATCATACTGTATTGAATACAAACCAAACCAATAAATTATATCGGATTGACATGGAAGCATGTCCAAAAAGAAAACACACAAGTTGCAATTGTTCAAAATACTTAGGAATCATGGAAAAACATAATTTTAAGAGAACCCTATTGCTTTCCTACACTGTCTTCTTCATTTGCAATGGATTTCAAGACAAATACTTTAAAAATCATACTGTATGGAATACAAACCAAAACAAAAAATCATATCGGTATGACGTGGAAGCATGTCCAAAAAGGAAACACACAAGTTGCAATTGTTCAAAATACTTAGGATTCATGGAGAAACTTAATTTTAAGACAACCCTATTCCTTTCCTACATTGTCTTCTTCATTTGAAATGGATTTCAAGACAAATACTTTAAAAATCATACTGTATGGAATATAAACCAAACCAATAATTTATATGGGTTTGACGTCGAAGAATGTCCAAATAGAAAACACACAAGTTGCAAATGTTCAAAATACTTAGGATTCAAGGAAAAACTGAATTGTAAGCAATCCTATTGCTTTCCTCCACTGTCTTCTTCATTTGAAATGGATTTCAAGACAAATACTTTGAAAATCATACTGTATTGAATACAAACCAAACCAATAATTTATATCGGTTTGACGTGGAAGCATGTCCAAAAACAAAACACACAAGTTGAAATGTTCAAAATACTTAGGATTCATGGAAAAACTTAATTTTAAGACAACCCTATTCCTTTCCTAAATTGTCTTCTTCATTTGAAATGGATTTCAAGACAAATACTTTAAAAATCATATTGTATGGAATATAAAGCAAACCAATAATTTATATTGGTTTGACGTCGAAGCATGTCCAAATAGAAAACACACAAGTTGCAAATGTTCAAAATACTTAGGATTCAAGGAAAAACTGAATTGTAAGCAATCCTATTGCTTTCCTCCACTGTCTTCTTCATTTGAAATGGATTTCAAGACAAATACTTTGAAAATCATACTGTATTGAATACAAACCAAACCAATAATTTATATCGGTTTGACGTGGAAGCATGTCCAAAAAGAAAACACACAAGTTGCAAATGTTCAAAATACTTAGGAATCATGGAAAAAACTCAATTTTAAGACAACCCTATTTCATTCCTACACTGTCTTCTTCATTTGCAATGGATTTCAAGACAAATAATTTAAAAATCATGCTGTATTGAATACAAACGAAACCAATAAATTATATCGGATTGACGTGGAAGCATGTCCAAAAAGAAAACACACAAGTTGCAATTGTTCAAAATACTTAGGAATCATGGAAAAACATAATTTTAAGAAAACCCTATTGCTTTCCTACACTGTCTTCTTCATTTGCAATGGATTTCAAGACAAATACTTTAAAAATCATACTGTATGGAATACAAACCAAAACAAAAAATTATATCGGTATGACGTGGAAGCATGTCCAAAAACAAAACACACAAGTTGCAAATGTTCAAAATACTTAGGATTCATGGAAAAACTTAATTTTAAGACAACCCTATTGCTTTCCTACACTGTCTTCTTCAATTGCAATGGATTTCAAGACAAATACTTTAAAAATCATGGTGTATTGAATACAAACGAAACCAATAAATTATATCGGTTTGACGTGGAAGCATGTCCAAAAAGAAAACACACAAGTTGCAAATGTTCAAAATACTTAGGATTCATGGAAAAACTTAATTTTAAGACAACCCTATTTCATTCCTACACTGTCTTCTTCATTTGCAATGGATTTCAAGACAAATACTTTAAAAATCATGCTGTATTGAATACAAACGAAACCAATAAATTATATCGGTTTGACGTGGAAGCATGTCCAAAAAGAAAACACACAAGTTGCAATTGTTCAAAATACTTAGGAATCATGGAAAAACATAATTTTAAGAGAACCCTATTGCTTTCCTACACTGTCTTCTTCATTTGAAATGGATTTCAAGACAAATACTTTAACAATCATACTGTATGGAATACAAACAAAAACAAAAAATTATATCGGTATGACGTGGAAGCATGTCCAAAAACAAAACACACAAGTTGCAATTGTTCAAAATACTTAGGATTCATGGAAAAACTTAATTTTAAGACAACCCTATTGCTTTCCTACACTGTCTTCTTCAATTGCAATGGATTTCAAGACAAATACTTTAAAAATCATGCTGTATTGAATACAAACGAAACCAATAAATTATATCGGTTTGACGTGGAAGCATGTCCAAAAACAAAACACACAAGTTGCAAATGTTCAAAATACTTAGGATTCATGGAAAAACTTAATTTTAAGACAACCCTATTTCATTCCTACACTGTCTTCTTCATTTGCAATGGATTTCAAGACAAATACTTTAAAAATCATACTGTATGGAATATAAACCAAACCAATAATTTATATTGGTTTGACGTGGAAGCATGTCCAAATAGAAAACACACAAGTTGCAAATGTTTAAAATACTTAGGATTCAAGGAAAAACTGAATTGTAAGCAATCCTATTGCTTTCCTCCACTGTCTTCTTCATTTGAAATGGATTTCAAGAGAAATACTTTGAAAATCATACTGTATTGAATACAAACCAAACCAATAATTTATATCGGTTTGACGTGGAAGCATGTCCAAAAAGAAAACACACAAGTTGCAAATGTTCAAAATACTTAGGAATCATGGAAGAACTTAATTTTAAGACAACCCTATTGCTTTCCTACACTGTCTTCTTCATTTGAAAAGGATTTCAAAATAAATACTTTAAAAATCATGCTGTATTGAATACAAACCAAACCAATAATTTATATCGGTTTGACGTGGAAGCATGTCCAAAATGAAAACACACAAGTTGCAATTGTTCAAAATACTTAGGAATCATGGAAAAACATAATTTTAAGAGAACCCTATTGCTTTCCTACACTGTCTTCTTCAATTGCAATGGATTTCAAGACAAATACTTTAAAAATCATGCTGTATTGAATACAAACGAAACCAATAAATTATATCGGTTTGACGTGGAAGCATGTCCAAAAAGAAAACACACAAGTTGCAAATGTTCAAAATACTTAGGATTCATGGAAAAACTTAATTTTAAGACAACCCTATTGCTTTCCTACATTGTCTTCTTCATTTGAAATGGATTTCAAGACAAATACTTTAAAAATCATACTGTATGGAATATAAACCAAACCAATAATTTATATTGGTTTGACGTCGAAGCATGTCCAAATAGAAAACACACAAGTTGCAAATGTTCAAAATACTTAGGATTCAAGGAAAAACTGAATTGTAAGCAATCCTATTGCTTTCCTCCACTGTCTTCTTCATTTGAAATGGATTTCAAGACAAATACTTTGAAAATCATACTGTATTGAATACAAACCAAACCAATAATTTATATCGGTTTGACGTGGAAGCATGTCCAAAAACAAAACACACAAGTTGCAAATGTTCAAAATACTTAGGATTCATGGAAAAACTTAATTTTAAGACAACCCTATTCCTTTCCTAAATTGTCTTCTTCATTTGAAATGGATTTCAAGACAAATACTTTAAAAATCATACTGTATGGAATATAAAGCAAACCAATAATTTATATTGGTTTGACGTCGAAGCATGTCCAATTAGAAAACACACAAGTTGCAAATGTTCAAAATATTTAGGATTCAAGGAAAAACTGAATTGTAAGCAATCCTATTGCTTTCCTCCACTGTCTTCTTCATTTGAAATGGATTTCAAGACAAATACTTTGAAAATCATACTGTATTGAATACAAACCAAACCAATAATTTATATCGGTTTGACGTGGAAGCATGTCCAAAAAGAAAACACACAAGTTGCAAATGTTCAAAATACTTAGGATTCAAGGAAAAACTGAATTGTAAGCAATCCTATTGCTTTCCTCCACTGTCTTCTACATTTGAAATGGATTTGAAGACAAATACTTTGAAAATCATACTGTATTGAATACAAACCAAACCAATAATTTATATCGGTTTGACGTGGAAGCATGTCCAAAAAGAAAACACACAAGTTGCAAATGTTCAAAATACTTAGGAATCATGGAAGAACTTAATTTTAAGACAACCCTATTGCTTTCCTACACTGTCTTCTTCATTTGAAAAGGATTTCAAAATAAATACTTTAAAAATCATGCTGTATTGAATACAAACCATACCAATAATTTATATCGGTTTGACGTGGAAGCATGTCCAAAAACAAAACACACAAGTTGCAATTGTTCAAAATACTTAGGAATCATGGAAAAACATAATTTTAAGAGAACCCTATTGCTTTCCTACACTGTCTTCTTCATTTGCAATGGATTTCGAGACAAATACTTTAAAAATCATACTGTATGGAATACAAACCAAAACAAAAAATTATATCGGTATGACGTGGAAGCATGTCCAAAAACAAAACACACAAGTTGCAATTGTTCAAAATACTTAGGATTCATGGAAAAACTTAATTTTAAGACAACCCTATTGCTTTCCTACACTGTCTTCTTCAATTGCAATGGATTTCAAGACAAATACTTTAAAAATCATGCTGTATTGAATACAAACGAAACCAATAAATTATATCGGTTTGACGTGGAAGCATGTCCAAAAACAAAACACACAAGTTGCAAATGTTCAAAATACTTAGGATTCATGGAAAAACTTAATTTTAAGACAACCCTATTTCATTCCTACACTGTCTTCTTCATTTGCAATGGATTTCAAGACAAATACTTTAAAAATCATGCTGTACTGAATACAAACGAAACCAATAAATTATATCGGTTTGACGTGGAAGCATGTCCAAAAAGAAAACACACAAGTTGCAATTGTTCAAAATACTTAGGAATCATGGAAAAACATAATTTTAAGAGAACCCTATTGCTTTCCTACACTGTCTTCTTCATTTGAAATGGATTTCAAGACAAATACTTTAAAAATCATACTGTATGGAATACAAACAAAAACAAAAAATTATATCGGTATGACGTGGAAGCATGTCCAAAAACGAAACACACAAGTTGCAATTGTTCAAAATACTTAGGATTCATGGAAAAACTTAATTTTAAGACAACCCTATTGCTTTCCTACATTGTCTTCTTCATTTGAAATGGATTTCAAGACAAATACTTTAACAATCATACTGTATGGAATACAAACAAAAACAAAAAATTATATCGGTATGACGTGGAAGCATGTCCAAAAACAAAACACACAAGTTGCAATTGTTCAAAATACTTAGGATTCATGGAAAAACTTAATTTTAAGACAACCCTATTGCTTTCCTACACTGTCTTCTTCATTTGAAAAGGATTTCAAAATAAATACTTTAAAAATCATGCTGTATTGAATACAAACCATACCAATAATTTATATCGGTTTGACGTGGAAGCATGTCCAAAAACAAAACACACAAGTTGCAATTGTTCAAAATACTTAGGAATCATGGAAAAACATAATTTTAAGAGAACCCTATTGCTTTCCTACACTGTCTTCTTCATTTGCAATGGATTTCGAGACAAATACTTTAAAAATCATACTGTATGGAATACAAACCAAAACAAAAAATTATATCGGTATGACGTGGAAGCATGTCCAAAAACAAAACACACAAGTTGCAATTGTTCAAAATACTTAGGATTCATGGAAAAACTTAATTTTAAGACAACCCTATTGCTTTCCTACACTGTCTTCTTCAATTGCAATGGATTTCAAGACAAATACTTTAAAAATCATGCTGTATTGAATACAAACGAAACCAATAAATTATATCGGTTTGACGTGGAAGCATGTCCAAAAACAAAACACACAAGTTGCAAATGTTCAAAATACTTAGGATTCATGGAAAAACTTAATTTTAAGACAACCCTATTTCATTCCTACACTGTCTTCTTCATTTGCAATGGATTTCAAGACAAATACTTTAAAAATCATGCTGTACTGAATACAAACGAAACCAATAAATTATATCGGTTTGACGTGGAAGCATGTCCAAAAAGAAAACACACAAGTTGCAATTGTTCAAAATACTTAGGAATCATGGAAAAACATAATTTTAAGAGAACCCTATTGCTTTCCTACACTGTCTTCTTCATTTGAAATGGATTTCAAGACAAATACTTTAAAAATCATACTGTATGGAATACAAACAAAAACAAAAAATTATATCGGTATGACGTGGAAGCATGTCCAAAAACGAAACACACAAGTTGCAATTGTTCAAAATACTTAGGATTCATGGAAAAACTTAATTTTAAGACAACCCTATTGCTTTCCTACATTGTCTTCTTCATTTGAAATGGATTTCAAGACAAATACTTTAACAATCATACTGTATGGAATACAAACAAAAACAAAAAATTATATCGGTATGACGTGGAAGCATGTCCAAAAACAAAACACACAAGTTGCAATTGTTCAAAATACTTAGGATTCATGGAAAAACTTAATTTTAAGACAACCCTATTGCTTTCCTACACTGTCTTCTTCAATTGCAATGGATTTCAAGACAAATACTTTAAAAATCATGCTGTATTGAATACAAACGAAACCAATAAATTATATCGGTTTGACGTGGAAGCATGTCCAAAAAGAAAACACACAAGTTGCAAATGTTCAAAATACTTAGGATTCATGGAAAAACTTAATTTTAAGACAACCCTATTGCTTTCCTACACTGTCTTCTTCATTTGAAAAGGATTTCAAAATAAATACTTTAAAAATCATGCTGTATTGAATACAAACCAAACCAATAATTTATATCGGTTTGACGTGGAAGCATGTCCAAAAAGAAAACACACAAGTTGCAATTGTTCAAAATACTTAGGAATCATGGAAAAACATAATTTTAAGAGAACCCTATTGCTTTCCTACACTGTCTTCTTCAATTGCAATGGATTTCAAGACAAATACTTTAAAAATCATGCTGTATTGAATACAAACGAAACCAATAAATTATATCGGTTTGACGTGGAAGCATGTCCAAAAAGAAAACACACAAGTTGCAAATGTTCAAAATACTTAGGATTCATGGAAAAACTTAATTTTAAGACAACCCTATTGCTTTCCTACATTGTCTTCTTCATTTGAAATGGATTTCAAGACAAATACTTTAAAAATCATACTGTATGGAATATAAACCAAACCAATAATTTATATTGGTTTGACGTCGAAGCATGTCCAAATAGAAAACACACAAGTTGCAAATGTTCAAAATACTTAGGATTCAAGGAAAAACTGAATTGTAAGCAATCCTATTGCTTTCCTCCACTGTCTTCTTCATTTGAAATGGATTTCAAGACAAATACTTTGAAAATCATACTGTATTGAATACAAACCAAACCAATAATTTATATCGGTTTGACGTGGAAGCATGTCCAAAAACAAAACACACAAGTTGCAAATGTTCAAAATACTTAGGATTCATGGAAAAACTTAATTTTAAGACAACCCTATTCCTTTCCTAAATTGTCTTCTTCATTTGAAATGGATTTCAAGACAAATACTTTAAAAATCATACTGTATGGAATATAAAGCAAACCAATAATTTATATTGGTTTGACGTCGAAGCATGTCCAATTAGAAAACACACAAGTTGCAAATGTTCAAAATATTTAGGATTCAAGGAAAAACTGAATTGTAAGCAATCCTATTGCTTTCCTCCACTGTCTTCTTCATTTGAAATGGATTTCAAGACAAATACTTTGAAAATCATACTGTATTGAATACAAACCAAACCAATAATTTATATCGGTTTGACGTGGAAGCATGTCCAAAAAGAAAACACACAAGTTGCAAATGTTCAAAATACTTAGGATTCAAGGAAAAACTGAATTGTAAGCAATCCTATTGCTTTCCTCCACTGTCTTCTACATTTGAAATGGATTTGAAGACAAATACTTTGAAAATCATACTGTATTGAATACAAACCAAACCAATAATTTATATCGGTTTGACGTGGAAGCATGTCCAAAAAGAAAACACACAAGTTGCAAATGTTCAAAATACTTAGGAATCATGGAAGAACTTAATTTTAAGACAACCCTATTGCTTTCCTACACTGTCTTCTTCATTTGAAAAGGATTTCAAAATAAATACTTTAAAAATCATGCTGTATTGAATACAAACCATACCAATAATTTATATCGGTTTGACGTGGAAGCATGTCCAAAAACAAAACACACAAGTTGCAATTGTTCAAAATACTTAGGAATCATGGAAAAACATAATTTTAAGAGAACCCTATTGCTTTCCTACACTGTCTTCTTCATTTGCAATGGATTTCGAGACAAATACTTTAAAAATCATACTGTATGGAATACAAACCAAAACAAAAAATTATATCGGTATGACGTGGAAGCATGTCCAAAAACAAAACACACAAGTTGCAATTGTTCAAAATACTTAGGATTCATGGAAAAACTTAATTTTAAGACAACCCTATTGCTTTCCTACACTGTCTTCTTCAATTGCAATGGATTTCAAGACAAATACTTTAAAAATCATGCTGTATTGAATACAAACGAAACCAATAAATTATATCGGTTTGACGTGGAAGCATGTCCAAAAACAAAACACACAAGTTGCAAATGTTCAAAATACTTAGGATTCATGGAAAAACTTAATTTTAAGACAACCCTATTTCATTCCTCCACTGTCTTCTTCATTTGCAATGGATTTCAAGACAAATACTTTAAAAATCATGCTGTACTGAATACAAACGAAACCAATAAATTATATCGGTTTGACGTGGAAGCATGTCCAAAAAGAAAACACACAAGTTGCAATTGTTCAAAATACTTAGGAATCATGGAAAAACATAATTTTAAGAGAACCCTATTGCTTTCCTACACTGTCTTCTTCATTTGAAATGGATTTCAAGACAAATACTTTAAAAATCATACTGTATGGAATACAAACAAAAACAAAAAATTATATCGGTATGACGTGGAAGCATGTCCAAAAACGAAACACACAAGTTGCAATTGTTCAAAATACTTAGGATTCATGGAAAAACTTAATTTTAAGACAACCCTATTGCTTTCCTACATTGTCTTCTTCATTTGAAATGGATTTCAAGACAAATACTTTAACAATCATACTGTATGGAATACAAACAAAAACAAAAAATTATATCGGTATGACGTGGAAGCATGTCCAAAAACAAAACACACAAGTTGCAATTGTTCAAAATACTTAGGATTCATGGAAAAACTTAATTTTAAGACAACCCTATTGCTTTCCTACACTGTCTTCTTCAATTGCAATGGATTTCAAGACAAATACTTTAAAAATCATGCTGTATTGAATACAAACGAAACCAATAAATTATATCGGTTTGACGTGGAAGCATGTCCAAAAAGAAAACACACAAGTTGCAAATGTTCAAAATACTTAGGATTCATGGAAAAACTTAATTTTAAGACAACCCTATTGCTTTCCTACACTGTCTTCTTCATTTGAAAAGGATTTCAAAATAAATACTTTAAAAATCATGCTGTATTGAATACAAACCAAACCAATAATTTATATCGGTTTGACGTGGAAGCATGTCCAAAAACAAAAAACACAAGTTGCAATTGTTCAAAATACTTAGGAATCATGGAAAAACATAATTTTAAGAGAACCCTATTGCTTTCCTACACTGTCTTCTTCATTTGAAATGGATTTCAAGACAAATACTTTAACAATCATACTGTATGGAATACAAACAAAAACAAAAAATTATATCGGTATGACGTGGAAGCATGTCCAAAAACAAAACACACAAGTTGCAATTGTTCAAAATACTTAGGATTCATGGAAAAACTTAATTTTAAGACAACCCTATTGCTTTCCTACACTGTCTTCTTCAATTGCAATGGATTTCAAGACAAATACTTTAAAAATCATGCTGTATTGAATACAAACGAAACCAATAAATTATATCGGTTTGACGTGGAAGCATGTCCAAAAACAAAACACACAAGTTGCAAATGTTCAAAATACTTAGGATTCATGGAAAAACTTAATTTTAAGACAACCCTATTTCATTCCTACACTGTCTTCTTCATTTGCAATGGATTTCAAGACAAATACTTTAAAAATCATACTGTATGGAATATAAACCAAACCAATAATTTATATTGGTTTGACGTCGAAGCATGTCCAAATAGAAAACACACAAGTTGCAAATGTTCAAAATACTTAGGATTCAAGGAAAAACTGAATTGTAAGCAATCCTATTGCTTTCCTCCACTGTCTTCTTCATTTGAAATGGATTTCAAGAGAAATACTTTGAAAATCATACTGTATTGAATACAAACCAAACCAATAATTTATATCGGTTTGACGTGGAAGCATGTCCAAAAAGAAAACACACAAGTTGCAAATGTTCAAAATACTTAGGAATCATGGAAGAACTTAATTTTAAGACAACCCTATTGCTTTCCTACACTGTCTTCTTCATTTGAAAAGGATTTCAAAATAAATACTTTAAAAATCATGCTGTATTGAATACAAACCAAACCAATAATTTATATCGGTTTGACGTGGAAGCATGTCCAAAAACAAAACACACAAGTTGCAATTGTTCAAAATACTTAGGAATCATGGAAAAACATAATTTTAAGAGAACCCTATTGCTTTCCTACACTATCTTCTTCATTTGCAATGGATTTCGAGACAAATACTTTAAAAATCATACTGTATGGAATACAAACCAAAACAAAAAATTATATCGGTATGACGTGGAAGCATGTCCAAAAACAAAACACACAAGTTGCAATTGTTCAAAATACTTAGGATTCATGGAAAAACTTAATTTTAAGACAACCCTATTGCTTTCCTACACTGTCTTCTTCAATTGCAATGGATTTCAAGACAAATACTTTAAAAATCATGCTGTATTGAATACAAACGAAACCAATAAATTATATCGGTTTGACGTGGAAGCATGTCCAAAAAGAAAACACACAAGTTGCAAATGTTCAAAATACTTAGGATTCATGGAAAAACTTAATTTTAAGACAACCCTATTTCATTCCTACACTGTCTTCTTCATTTGCAATGGATTTCAAGACAAATACTTTAAAAATCATGCTGTATTGAATACAAACGAAACCAATAAATTATATCGGTTTGACGTGGAAGCATGTCCAAAAAGAAAACACACAAGTTGCAATTGTTCAAAATACTTAGGAATCATGGAAAAACATAATTTTAAGAGAACCCTATTGCTTTCCTACACTGTCTTCTTCATTTGAAATGGATTTCAAGACAAATACTTTAACAATCATACTGTATGGAATACAAACAAAAACAAAAAATTATATCGGTATGACGTGGAAGCATGTCCAAAAACAAAACACACAAGTTGCAAATGTTCAAAATACTTAGGATTCATGGAAAAACTTAATTTTAAGACAACCCTATTGCTTTCCTACACTGTCTTCTTCAATTGCAATGGATTTCAAGACAAATACTTTAAAAATCATGCTGTATTGAATACAAACGAAACCAATAAATTATATCGGTTTGACGTGGAAGCATGTCCAAAAAGAAAACACACAAGTTGCAAATGTTCAAAATACTTAGGATTCATGGAAAAACTTAATTTTAAGACAACCCTATTGCTTTCCTACATTGTCTTCTTCATTTGAAATGGATTTCAAGACAAATACTTTAAAAATCATACTGTATGGAATATAAACCAAACCAATAATTTATATTGGTTTGACGTCGAAGCATGTCCAAATAGAAAACACACAAGTTGCAAATGTTCAAAATACTTAGGATTCAAGGAAAAACTGAATTGTAAGCAATCCTATTGCTTTCCTCCACTGTCTTCTTCATTTGAAATGGATTTCAAGACAAATACTTTGAAAATCATACTGTATTGAATACAAACCAAACCAATAATTTATATCGGTTTGACGTGGAAGCATGTCCAAAAACAAAACACACAAGTTGCAAATGTTCAAAATACTTAGGATTCAAGGAAAAACTGAATTGTAAGCAATCCTATTGCTTTCCTCCACTGTCTTCTTCATTTGAAATGGATTTCAAGACAAATACTTTGAAAATCATACTGTATTGAATACAAACCAAACCAATAATTTATATCGGTTTGACGTGGAAGCATGTCCAAAAACAAAACACACAAGTTGCAAATGTTCAAAATACTTAGGAATCATGGAAGAACTTAATTTTAAGACAACCCTATTGCTTTCCTATACTGTCTTCTTCATTTGAAAAGGATTTCAAAATAAATACTTTAAAAATCATGCTGTATTGAATACAAACCAAACCAATAATTTATATCGGTTTGACGTGGAAGCATGTCCAAAAACAAAACACACAAGTTGCAATTGTTCAAAATACTTAGGAATCATGGAAAAACATAATTTTAAGAGAACCCTATTGCTTTCCTACACTGTCTTCTTCATTTGCAATGGATTTCGAGACAAATACTTTAAAAATCATACTGTATGGAATACAAACCAAAACAAAAAATTATATCGGTATGACGTGGAAGCATGTCCAAAAACAAAACACACAAGTTGCAATTGTTCAAAATACTTAGGATTCATGGAAAAACTTAATTTTAAGACAACCCTATTGCTTTCCTACACTGTCTTCTTCAATTGCAATGGATTTCAAGACAAATACTTTAAAAATCATGCTGTATTGAATACAAACGAAACCAATAAATTATATCGGTTTGACGTGGAAGCATGTCCAAAAACAAAACACACAAGTTGCAAATGTTCAAAATACTTAGGATTCATGGAAAAACTTAATTTTAAGACAACCCTATTTCATTCCTACACTGTCTTCTTCATTTGCAATGGATTTCAAGACAAATACTTTAAAAATCATGCTGTATTGAATACAAACGAAACCAATAAATTATATCGGTTTGACGTGGAAGCATGTCCAAAAAGAAAACACACAAGTTGCAATTGTTCAAAATACTTAGGAATCATGGAAAAACATAATTTTAAGAGAACCCTATTGCTTTCCTACACTGTCTTCTTCATTTGAAATGGATTTCAAGACAAATACTTTAACAATCATACTGTATGGAATACAAACAAAAACAAAAAATTATATCGGTATGACGTGGAAGCATGTCCAAAAACAAAACACACAAGTTGCAAATGTTCAAAATACTTAGGATTCATGGAAAAACTTAATTTTAAGACAACCCTATTGCTTTCCTACACTGTCTTCTTCAATTGCAATGGATTTCAAGACAAATACTTTAAAAATCATGCTGTATTGAATACAAACGAAACCAATAAATTATATCGGTTTGACGTGGAAGCATGTCCAAAAAGAAAACACACAAGTTGCAAATGTTCAAAATACTTAGGATTCATGGAAAAACTTAATTTTAAGACAACCCTATTGCTTTCCTACATTGTCTTCTTCATTTGAAATGGATTTCAAGACAAATACTTTAAAAATCATACTGTATGGAATATAAACCAAACCAATAATTTATATTGGTTTGACGTCGAAGCATGTCCAAATAGAAAACACACAAGTTGCAAATGTTCAAAATACTTAGGATTCAAGGAAAAACTGAATTGTAAGCAATCCTATTGCTTTCCTCCACTGTCTTCTTCATTTGAAATGGATTTCAAGACAAATACTTTGAAAATCATACTGTATTGAATACAAACCAAACCAATAATTTATATCGGTTTGACGTGGAAGCATGTCCAAAAACAAAACACACAAGTTGCAAATGTTCAAAATACTTAGGATTCATGGAAAAACTTAATTTTATGAGAACCCTATTGCTTTCCTACACTGTCTTCTTCATTTGAAATGGATTTCAAGACAAATACTTTAAAAATCATACTGTATGGAATACAAACCAAACCAATAATTTATATTGGTTTGACGTCGAAGCATGTCCAAATAGAAAACACACAAGTTGCAAATGTTCAAAATATTTAGGATTCAAGGAAAAACTGAATTGTAAGCAATCCTATTGCTTTCCTCCACTGTCTTCTTCATTTGAAATGGATTTCAAGACAAATACTTTGAAAATCATACTGTATTGAATATAAACCAAACCAATAATTTATATCGGTTTGACGTGGAAGCATGTCCAAAAAGAAAACACACAAGTTGCAAATGTTCAAAATACTTAGGAATCATGGAAAAACTCAATTTTAAGACAACCCTATTTCATTCCTACACTGTCTTCTTCATTTGCAATGGATTTCAAGACAAATACTTTAAAAATCATGCTGTATTGAATACAAACGAAACCAATAAATTATATCGGTTTGACGTGGAAGCATGTCCAAAAAGAAAACACACAAGTTGCAATTGTTCAAAATACTTAGGAATCATGGAAAAACATAATTTTAAGAGAACCCTATTGCTTTCCTACACTGTCTTCTTCATTTGAAATGGATTTCAAGACAAATACTTTAAAAATCATACTGTATGGAATACAAACAAAAACAAAAAATTATATCGGTATGACGTGGAAGCATGTCCAAAAACAAAACACACAAGTTGCAATTGTTCAAAATACTTAGGATTCATGGAAAAACTTAATTTTAAGACAACCCTATTGCTTTCCTACACTGTCTTCTTCAATTGCAATGGATTTCAAGACAAATACTTTAAAAATCATGCTGTATTGAATACAAACGAAACCAATAAATTATATCGGTTTGACGTGGAAGCATGTCCAAAAAGAAAACACACAAGTTGCAAATGTTCAAAATACTTAGGATTCATGGAAAAACTTAATTTTAAGACAACCCTATTGCTTTCCTACATTGTCTTCTTCATTTGAAATGGATTTCAAGACAAATACTTTAAAAATCATACTGTATGGAATACAAACAAAAACAAAAAATTATATCGGTATGACGTGGAAGCATGTCCAAAAACAAAACACACAAGTTGCAATTGTTCAAAATACTTAGGATTCATGGAAAAACTTAATTTTAAGACAACCCTATTGCTTTCCTACACTGTCTTCTTCAATTGCAATGGATTTCAAGACAAATACTTTAAAAATCATGCTGTATTGAATACAAACGAAACCAATAAATTATATCGGTTTGACGTGGAAGCATGTCCAAAAAGAAAACACACAAGTTGCAAATGTTCAAAATACTTAGGATTCATGGAAAAACTTAATTTTAAGACAACCCTATTGCTTTCCTACATTGTCTTCTTCATTTGAAATGGATTTCAAGACAAATACTTTAAAAATCATACTGTATGGAATATAAACCAAACCAATAATTTATATTGGTTTGACGTCGAAGCATGTCCAAATAGAAAACACACAAGTTGCAAATGTTCAAAATACTTAGGATTCAAGGAAAAACTGAATTGTAAGCAATCCTATTGCTTTCCTCCACTGTCTTCTTCATTTGAAATGGATTTCAAGACAAATACTTTGAAAATCATACTGTATTGAATACAAACCAAACCAATAATTTATATCGGTTTGACGTGGAAGCATGTCCAAAAACAAAACACACAAGTTGCAAATGTTCAAAATACTTAGGATTCATGGAAAAACTTAATTTTAAGACAACCCTATTCCTTTCCTAAATTGTCTTCTTCATTTGAAATGGATTTCAAGACAAATACTTTAAAAATCATACTGTATGGAATATAAAGCAAACCAATAATTTATATTGGTTTGACGTCGAAGCATGTCCAATTAGAAAACACACAAGTTGCAAATGTTCAAAATATTTAGGATTCAAGGAAAAACTGAATTGTAAGCAATCCTATTGCTTTCCTCCACTGTCTTCTTCATTTGAAATGGATTTCAAGACAAATACTTTGAAAATCATACTGTATTGAATACAAACCAAACCAATAATTTATATCGGTTTGACGTGGAAGCATGTCCAAAAAGAAAACACACAAGTTGCAAATGTTCAAAATACTTAGGATTCAAGGAAAAACTGAATTGTAAGCAATCCTATTGCTTTCCTCCACTGTCTTCTTCATTTGAAATGGATTTCAAGACAAATACTTTGAAAATCATACTGTATTGAATACAAACCAAACCAATAATTTATATCGGTTTGACGTGGAAGCATGTCCAAAAACAAAACACACAAGTTGCAAATGTTCAAAATACTTAGGAATCATGGAAGAACTTAATTTTAAGACAACCCTATTGCTTTCCTACACTGTCTTCTTCATTTGAAAAGGATTTCAAAATAAATACTTTAAAAATCATGCTGTATTGAATACAAACCAAACCAATAATTTATATCGGTTTGACGTGGAAGCATGTCCAAAAACAAAACATACAAGTTGCAATTGTTCAAAATACTTAGGAATCATGGAAAAACATAATTTTAAGAGAACCCTATTGCTTTCCTACACTGTCTTCTTCATTTGCAATGGATTTCAAGACAAATACTTTAAAAATCATACTGTATGGAATACAAACCAAAACAAAAAATTATATCGGTATGACGTGGAAGCATGTCCAAAAACAAAACACACAAGTTGCAATTGTTCAAAATACTTAGGATTCATGGAAAAACTTAATTTTAAGACAACCCTATTGCTTTCCTACACTGTCTTCTTCAATTGCAATGGATTTCAAGACAAATACTTTAAAAATCATGCTGTATTGAATACAAACGAAACCAATAAATTATATCGGTTTGACGTGGAAGCATGTCCAAAAACAAAACACACAAGTTGCAAATGTTCAAAATACTTAGGATTCATGGAAAAACTTAATTTTAAGACAACCCTATTTCATTCCTACACTGTCTTCTTCATTTGCAATGGATTTCAAGACAAATACTTTAAAAATCATGCTGTATTGAATACAAACGAAACCAATAAATTATATCGGTTTGACGTGGAAGCATGTCCAAAAAGAAAACACACAAGTTGCAATTGTTCAAAATACTTAGGAATCATGGAAAAACATAATTTTAAGAGAACCCTATTGCTTTCCTACACTGTCTTCTTCATTTGAAATGGATTTCAAGACAAATACTTTAAAAATCATACTGTATTGAATACAAACCAAAACAAAAAATTATATCGGTATGACGTGGAAGCATGTCCAAAAACAAAACACACAAGTTGCAATTGTTCAAAATACTTAGGATTCATGGAAAAACTTAATTTTAAGACAACCCTATTGCTTTCCTACACTGTCTTCTTCAATCGCAATGGATTTCAAGACAAATACTTTAAAAATCATGCTGTATTGAATACAAACGAAACCAATAAATTATATCGGTTTGAACTGGAAGCATGTCCAAAAAGAAAACACACAAGTTGCAAATGTTCAAAATACTTAGGATTCATGGAAAAACTTAATTTTAAGACAACCCTATTGCTTTCCTACATTGTCTTCTTCATTTGAAATGGATTTCAAGACAAATACTTTAAAAATCATACTGTATGGAATATAAACCAAACCAATAATTTATATTGGTTTGACGTCGAAGCATGTCCAAATAGAAAACACACAAGTTGCAAATGTTCAAAATACTTAGGATTCAAGGAAAAACTGAATTGTAAGCAATCCTATTGCTTTCCTCCACTCTCTTCTTCATTTGAAATGGATTTCAAGACAAATACTTTGAAAATCATACTGTATTGAATACAAACCAAACCAATAATTTATATCGGTTTGACGTGGAAGCATGTCCAAATAGAAAACACACAAGTTGCAAATGTTCAAAATACTTAGGATTCATGGAAAAACTTAATTTTAAGACAACCCTATGCCTTTCCTAAATTGTCTTCTTCATTTGCAATGGATTTCAAGACAAATACTTTAAAAATCATGCTGTATTGAATACAAACGAAACCAATAAATTATATCGGTTTGACGTGGAAGCATGTCCAAAAAGAAAACACACAAGTTGCAATTGTTCAAAATACTTAGGAATCATGGAAAAACATAATTTTAAGAGAACCCTATTGCTTTCCTACACTGTCTTCTTCATTTGAAATGGATTTCAAGACAAATACTTTAAAAATCATACTGTATGGAATACAAACCAAAACAAAAAATTATATCGGTATGACGTGGAAGCATGTCCAAAAACAAAACACACAAGTTGCAATTGTTCAAAATACTTAGGATTCATGGAAAAACTTAATTTTAAGACAACCCTATTGCTTTCCTACACTGTCTTCTTCAATTGCAATGGATTTCAAGACAAATACTTTAAAAATCATGCTGTATTGAATACAAACGAAACCAATAAATTATATCGGTTTGACGTGGAAGCATGTCCAAAAACAAAACACACAAGTTGCAAATGTTCAAAATACTTAGGATTCATGGAAAAACTCAATTTTAAGACAACCCTATTTCATTCCTACACTGTCTTCTTCATTTGCAATGGATTTCAAGACAAATACTTTAAAAATCATACTGTATGGAATATAAACCAAACCAATAATTTATATTGGTTTGACGTCGAAGCATGTCCAAATAGAAAACACACAAGTTGCAAATGTTCAAAATACTTAGGATTCAAGGAAAAACTGAATTGTAAGCAATCCTATTGCTTTCCTCCACTCTCTTCTTCATTTGAAATGGATTTCAAGACAAATACTTTGAAAATCATACTGTATTGAATACAAACCAAACCAATAATTTATATCGGTTTGACGTGGAAGCATGTCCAAAAACAAAACACACAAGTTGCAAATGTTCAAAATACTTAGGATTCATGGAAAAACTTAATTTTAAGACAACCCTATTCCTTTCCTAAATTGTCTTCTTCATTTGCAATGGATTTCAAGACAAATACTTTAAAAATCATGCTGTATTGAATACAAACGAAACCAATAAATTATATCGGTTTGACGTGGAAGCATGTCCAAAAACAAAACACACAAGTTGCAAATGTTCAAAATACTTAGGATTCATGGAAAAACTTAATTTTAAGACAACCCTATTCCTTTCCTAAATTGTCTTCTTCATTTGAAATGGATTTCAAGACAAATACTTTAAAAATCATACTGTATGGAATATAAAGCAAACCAATAATTTATATTGGTTTGACGTCGAAGCATGTCCAAATAGAAAACACACAAGTTGCAAATGTTCAAAATATTTAGGATTCAAGGAAAAACTGAATTGTAAGCAATCCTATTGCTTTCCTCCACTGTTTTCTTCATTTGAAATGGATTTCAAGACAAATACTTTGAAAATCATACTGTATTGAATATAAACCAAACCAATAATTTATATCGGTTTGACGTGGAAGCATGTCCAAAAACAAAACACACAAGTTGCAAATGTTCAAAATACTTAGGAATCATGGAAAAACTCAATTATAAGACAACCCTATTTCATTCCTACACTGTCTTCTTCATTTGCAATGGATTTCAAGACAAATACTTTAAAAATCATGCTGTATTGAATACAAACGAAACCAATAAATTATATCGGTTTGACGTGGAAGCATGTCCAAAAAGAAAACACACAAGTTGCAATTGTTCAAAATACTTAGGAATCATGGAAAAACATAATTTTAAGAGAACCCTATTGCTTTCCTACACTGTCTTCTTCATTTGAAATGGATTTCAAGACAAATACTTTAAAAATCATACTGTATGGAATACAAACCAAAACAAAAAATTATATCGGTATGACGTGGAAGCATGTCCAAAAACAAAACACACAAGTTGCAATTGTTCAAAATACTTAGGATTCATGGAAAAACTTAATTTTAAGACAACCCTATTGCTTTCCTACACTGTCTTCTTCAATTGCAATGGATTTCAAGACAAATACTTTAAAAATCATGCTGTATTGAATACAAACGAAACCAATAAATTATATCGGTTTGACGTGGAAGCATGTGCAAAAAGAAAACACACAAGTTGCAAATGTTCAAAATACTTAGGATTCATGGAAAAACTTAATTTTAAGACAACCCTATTGCTTTCCTACACTGTCTTCTTCAATTGCAATGGATTTCAAGACAAATACTTTAAAAATCATACTGTATTGAATACAAACAAAACCAATAAATTATATCGGTTTGACGTGGAAGCATGTCCAAAAAGAAAACACACAAGTTGCAAATGTTCAAAATACTTAGGATTCATGGAAAAACTTAATTTTAAGACAACCCTATTGCTTTCCTACACTGTCTTCTTCAATTGCAATGGATTTCAAGACAAATACTTTAAAAATCATGCTGTATTGAATACAAACGAAACCAATAAATTATATCGGTTTGACGTGGAAGCATGTCCAAAAACAAAACACACAAGTTGCAAATGTTCAAAATACTTAGGATTCATGGAAAAACATAATTTTAAGACAACCCTATTGCTTTCCTACACTGTCTTCTTCATTTGCAATGGATTTCAAGACAAATACTTTAAAAATCATACTGTATGGAATACAAACCAAAACAAAAAATTATATCGGTTTGACGTGGAAGCATGTCCAAAAAGAAAACACACAAGTTGCAAATGTTCAAAATACTTAGGATTCATGGAAAAACTTAATTTTAAGACAACCCTATTGCTTTCCTACATTGTGTTCTTCATTTGAAATGGATTTCAAGACAAATACTTTAAAAATCATACTGTATGGAATATAAACCAAACCAATAATTTATATTGGTTTGACGTCGAAGCATGTCCAAATAGAAAACACACAAGTTGCAAATGTTCAAAATACTTAGGATTCAAGGAAAAACTGAATTGTAAGCAATCCTATTGCTTTCCTCCACTGTCTTCTTCATTTGAAATGGATTTCAAGACAAATACTTTGTAAATCATACTGTATTGAATACAAACCAAACCAATAATTTATATCGGTTTGACGTGGAAGCATGTCCAAAAACAAAACACACAAGTTGCAAATGTTCAAAATACTTAGGATTCAAGGAAAAACTGAATTGTAAGCAATCCTATTGCTTTCCTCCACTGTCTTCTTCATTTGAAATGGATTTCAAGACAAATACTTTGAAAATCATACTGTATTGAATACAAACCAAACCAATAATTTATATCGGTTTGACGTGGAAGCATGTCCAAAAAGAAAACACACAAGTTGCAAATGTTCAAAATACTTAGGATTCAAGGAAAAACTGAATTGTAAGCAATCCTATTGCTTTCCGCCACTGTCTTCTTCATTTGAAATGGATTTCAAGACAAATACTTTGAAAATCATACTGTATTGAATACAAACCAAACCAATAATTTATATCGGTTTGACGTGGAAGCATGTCCAAAAACAAAACACACAAGTTGCAAATGTTCAAAATACTTAGGAATCATGGAAGAACTTAATTTTAAGACAACCCTATTGCTTTCCTACACTGTCTTCTTCATTTGAAAAGGATTTCAAAATAAATACTTTAAAAATCATGCTGTATTGAATACAAACCAAACCAATAATTTATATCGGTTTGACGTGGAAGCATGTCCAAAAACAAAACATACAAGTTGCAATTGTTCAAAATACTTAGGAATCATGGAAAAACATAATTTTAAGAGAACCCTATTGCTTTCCTACACTGTCTTCTTCATTTGCAATGGATTTCAAGACAAATACTTTAAAAATCATACTGTATGGAATACAAACCAAAACAAAAAATTATATCGGTATGACGTGGAAGCATGTCCAAAAACAAAACACACAAGTTGCAATTGTTCAAAATACTTAGGATTCATGGAAAAACTTAATTTTAAGACAACCCTATTGCTTTCCTACACTGTCTTCTTCAATTGCAATGGATTTCAAGACAAATACTTTAAAAATCATGCTGTATTGAATACAAACGAAACCAATAAATTATATCGGTTTGACGTGGAAGCATGTCCAAAAACAAAACACACAAGTTGCAAATGTTCAAAATACTTAGGATTCATGGAAAAACTTAATTTTAAGACAACCCTATTTCATTCCTACACTGTCTTCTTCATTTGCAATGGATTTCAAGACAAATACTTTAAAAATCATGCTGTATTGAATACAAACGAAACCAATAAATTATATCGGTTTGACGTGGAAGCATGTCCAAAAAGAAAACACACAAGTTGCAATTGTTCAAAATACTTAGGAATCATGGAAAAACATAATTTTAAGAGAACCCTATTGCTTTCCTACACTGTCTTCTTCATTTGAAATGGATTTCAAGACAAATACTTTAAAAATCATACTGTATGGAATATAAAGCAAACCAATAATTTATATTGGTTTGACGTCGAAGCATGTCCAAATAGAAAACACACAAGTTGCAATTGTTCAAAATACTTAGGATTCAAGGAAAAACTGAATTGTAAGCAATCCTATTGCTTTCCTCCACTGTCTTCTTCATTTGAAATGGATTTCAAGACAAATACTTTGAAAATCATACTGTATTGAATACAAACCAAACCAATAATTTATATCGGTTTGACGTGGAAGCATGTCCAAAAACAAAACACACAAGTTGCAAATGTTCAAAATACTTAGGATTCATGGAAAAACTTAATTTTAAGACAACCCTATTCCTTTCCTAAATTGTCTTCTTTATTTGAAATGGATTTCAAGACAAATACTTTAAAAATCATGCTGTATTGAATACAAACCAAACCAATAAATTATATCGGATTGACGTGGAAGCATGTCCAAAAACAAAACACACAAGTTGCAATTGTTCAAAATACTTAGGAATCATGGAAAAACATAATTTTAAGAGAACCCTATTGCTTTCCTACACTGTCTTCTTCATTTGAAATGGATTTCAAGACAAATACTTTGAAAATCATACTGTATTGAATACAAACCAAACCAATAAATTATATCGGATTGACGTGGAAGCATGTCCAAAAACAAAACACACAAGTTGCAATTGTTCAAAATACTTAGGAATCATGGAAAAACATAATTTTAAGAGAACCCTATTGCTTTCCTACACTGTCTTCTTCATTTGAAATGGATTTCAAGACAAATACTTTGAAAATCATACTGTATTGAATACAAACCAAACCAATAATTTATATTGGTTTGACGTGGAAGCATGTCCAAAAACAAAACACACAAGTTGCAATTGTTCAAAATACTTAGGATTCATGGAAAAACTTAATTTTAAGACAACCCTATTGCTTTCCTACACTGTCTTCTTCAATTGCAATGGATTTCAAGACAAATACTTTAAAAATCATGCTGTATTGAATACAAACGAAACCAATAAATTATATCGGTTTGACGTGGAAGCATGTCCAAAAACAAAACACACAAGTTGCAAATGTTCAAAATACTTAGGATTCATGGAAAAACTTAATTTTAAGACAACCCTATTTCATTCCTACACTGTCTTCTTCATTTGCAATGGATTTCAAGACAAATACTTTAAAAATCATGCTGTATTGAATACAAACGAAACCAATAAATTATATCGGTTTGACGTGGAAGCATGTCCAAAAAGAAAACACACAAGTTGCAATTGTTCAAAATACTTAGGAATCATGGAAAAACATAATTTTAAGAGAACCCTATTGCTTTCCTACACTGTCTTCTTCATTTGAAATGGATTTCAAGACAAATACTTTAAAAATCATACTGTATGGAATATAAAGCAAACCAATAATTTATATTGGTTTGACGTCGAAGCATGTCCAAATAGAAAACACACAAGTTGCAAATGTTCAAAATACTTAGGATTCAAGGAAAAACTGAATTGTAAGCAATCCTATTGCTTTCCTCCACTGTCTTCTTCATTTGAAATGGATTTCAAGACAAATACTTTGAAAATCATACTGTATTGAATACAAACCAAACCAATAATTTATATCGGTTTGACGTGGAAGCATGTCCAAAAACAAAACACACAAGTTGCAAATGTTCAAAATACTTAGGATTCATGGAAAAACTTAATTTTAAGACAACCCTATTCCTTTCCTAAATTGTCTTCTTTATTTGAAATGGATTTCAAGACAAATACTTTAAAAATCATGCTGTATTGAATACAAACCAAACCAATAAATTATATCGGATTGACGTGGAAGCATGTCCAAAAACAAAACACACAAGTTGCAATTGTTCAAAATACTTAGGAATCATGGAAAAACATAATTTTAAGAGAACCCTATTGCTTTCCTACACTGTCTTCTTCATTTGAAATGGATTTCAAGACAAATACTTTGAAAATCATACTGTATTGAATACAAACCAAACCAATAATTTATATTGGTTTGACGTGGAAGCATGTCCAAAAACAAAACACACAAGTTGCAATTGTTCAAAATACTTAGGATTCATGGAAAAACTTAATTTTAAGACAACCCTATTCCTTTCCTACATTGTCTTCTTCATTTGAAATGGATTTCAAGACAAATACTTTAAAAATCATACTGTATGGAATATAAACCAAACCAATAATTTACATTGGTTTGACGTCGAAGCATGTCCAAATAGAAAACACACAAGTTGCAAATGTTCAAAATACTTAGGATTCATGGAAAAACTTAATTTTAAGACAACCCTATTGCTTTCCTACACTGTCTTCTTCAATTGCAATGGATTTCAAGACAAATACTTTAAAAATCATGCTGTATTGAATACAAACGAAACCAATAAATTATATCGGTTTGACGTGGAAGCATGTCCAAAAACAAAACACACAAGTTGCAATTGTTCAAAATACTTAGGAATCATGGAAAAACATAATTTTATGAGAACCCTATTGCTTTCCTACACTGTCTTCTTCATTTGAAATGGATTTCAAGACAAATACTTTAAAAATCATACTGTATGGAATACAAACAAAAACAAAAAATTATATCGGTATGACGTGGAAGCATGTCCAAAAACAAAACACACAAGTTGCAATTGTTCAAAATACTTAGGATTCATGGAAAAACTTAATTTTAAGACAACCCTATTGCTCTCCTACACTGTCTTCTTCAATTGCAATGGATTTCAAGACAAATATTTTAAAAATCATGCTGTATTGAATACAAACCAAACCAATAAATTATATCGGTTTGACGTGGAAGCATGTCCAAAAAGAAAACACACAAGTTGCAAATGTTCAAAATACTTAGGATTCATGGAAAAACTTAATTTTAAGACAACCCTATTGCTTTCCTACATTGTCTTCTTCATTTGAAATGGATTTCAAGACAAATACTTTAAAAATCATACTGTATGGAATATAAACCAAACCAATAATTTATATTGGTTTGACGTCGAAGCATGTCCAAATAGAAAACACACAAGTTGCAAATGTTCAAAATACTTAGGATTCATGGAAAAACTTAATTTTAAGACAACCCTATTGCTTTCCTACACTGTCTTCTTCATTTGCAATGGATTTCAAGACAAATACTTTAAAAATCATACTGTATGGAATACAAACCAAAACAAAAAATTATATCGGTATGACGTGGAAGCATGTCCAAAAACAAAACACACAAGTTGCAATTGTTCAAAATACTTAGGATTCATGGAAAAACTTAATTTTAAGACAACCCTATTGCTTTCCTACACTGTCTTCTTCAATTGCAATGGATTTCAAGACAAATACTTTAAAAATCATGCTGTATTGAATACAAACGAAACCAATAAATTATATCGGTTTCACGTGGAAGCATGTCCAAAAACAAAACACACAAGTTGCAAATGTTCAAAATACTTAGGATTCATGGAAAAACTTAATTTTAAGACAACCCTATTTCATTCCTACACTTTCTTCTTCATTTGCAATGGATTTCAAGACAAATACTTTAAAAATCATGCTGTATTGAATACAAACGAAACCAATAAATTATATCGGTTTGACGTGGAAGCATGTCCAAAAAGAAAACACACAAGTTGCAATTGTTCAAAATACTTAGGAATCATGGAAAAACATAATTTTAAGAGAACCCTATTGCTTTCCTACACTGTCTTCTTCATTTGAAATGGATTTCAAGACAAATACTTTAAAAATCATACTGTATGGAATATAAAGCAAACCAATAATTTATATTGGTTTGACGTCGAAGCATGTCCAAATAGAAAACACACAAGTTGCAAATGTTCAAAATACTTAGGATTCAAGGAAAAACTGAATTGTAAGCAATCCTATTGCTTTCCTCCACTGTCTTCTTCATTTGCAATGGATTTCAAGACAAATACTTTAAAAATCATACTGTATGGAATACAAACCAAAACAAAAAATTATATCGGTATGACGTGGAAGCATGTCCAAAAAGAAAACACACAAGTTGCAAATGTTCAAAATACTTAGGATTCATGGAAAAACTTAATTTTAAGACAACCCTATTGCTTTCCTACATTGTCTTCTTCATTTGAAATGGATTTCAAGACAAATACTTTAAAAATCATACTGTATGGAATATAAACCAAACCAATAATTTATATTGGTTTGACGTCGAAGCATGTCCAAATAGAAAACACACAAGTTGCAAATGTTCAAAATACTTAGGATTCATGGAAAAACTTAATTTTAAGACAACCCTATTGCTTTCCTACACTGTCTTCTTCATTTGCAATGGATTTCAAGACAAATACTTTAAAAATCATACTGTATGGAATACAAACCAAAACAAAAAATTATATCGGTATGACGTGGAAGCATGTCCAAAAACAAAACACACAAGTTGCAATTGTTCAAAATACTTAGGATTCATGGAAAAACTTAATTTTAAGACAACCCTATTGCTTTCCTACACTGTCTTCTTCAATTGCAATGGATTTCAAGACAAATACTTTAAAAATCATGCTGTATTGAATACAAACGAAACCAATAAATTATATCGGTTTCACGTGGAAGCATGTCCAAAAACAAAACACACAAGTTGCAAATGTTCAAAATACTTAGGATTCATGGAAAAACTTAATTTTAAGACAACCCTATTTCATTCCTACACTTTCTTCTTCATTTGCAATGGATTTCAAGAGAAATACTTTAAAAATCATGCTGTATTGAATACAAACGAAACCAATAAATTATATCGGTTTGACGTGGAAGCATGTCCAAAAAGAAAACACACAAGTTGCAATTGTTCAAAATACTTAGGAATCATGGAAAAACATAATTTTAAGAGAACCCTATTGCTTTCCTACACTGTCTTCTTCATTTGAAATGGATTTCAAGACAAATACTTTAAAAATCATACTGTATGGAATATAAAGCAAACCAATAATTTATATTGGTTTGACGTCGAAGCATGTCCAAATAGAAAACACACAAGTTGCAAATGTTCAAAATACTTAGGATTCAAGGAAAAACTGAATTGTAAGCAATCCTATTGCTTTCCTCCACTGTCTTCTTCATTTGCAATGGATTTCAAGACAAATACTTTAAAAATCATACTGTATGGAATACAAACCAAAACAAAAAATTATATCGGTATGACGTGGAAGCATGTCCAAAAACAAAACACACAAGTTGCAATTGTTCAAAATACTTAGGATTCATGGAAAAACTTAATTTTAAGACAACCCTATTGCTTTCCTACACTGTCTTCTTCAATTGCAATGGATTTCAAGACAAATACTTTAAAAATCATGCTGTATTGAATACAAACGAAACCAATAAATTATATCGGTTTCACGTGGAAGCATGTCCAAAAACAAAACACACAAGTTGCAAATGTTCAAAATACTTAGGATTCATGGAAAAACTTAATTTTAAGACAACCCTATTTCATTCCTACACTGTCTTCTTCATTTGCAATGGATTTCAAGACAAATACTTTAAAAATCATGCTGTATTGAATACAAACGAAACCAATAAATTATATCGGTTTGACGTGGAAGCATGTCCAAAAAGAAAACACACAAGTTGCAATTGTTCAAAATACTTAGGAATCATGGAAAAACATAATTTTAAGAGAACCCTATTGCTTTCCTACACTGTCTTCTTCATTTGAAATGGATTTCAAGACAAATACTTTAAAAATCATACTGTATGGAATATAAAGCAAACCAATAATTTATATTGGTTTGACGTCGAAGCATGTCCAAATAGAAAACACACAAGTTGCAAATGTTCAAAATACTTAGGATTCAAGGAAAAACTGAATTGTAAGCAATCCTATTGCTTTCCTCCACTGTCTTCTTCATTTGAAATGGATTTCAAGACAAATACTTTGAAAATCATACTGTATTGAATACAAACCAAACCAATAATTTATATCGGTTTGACGTGGAAGCATGTCCAAAAACAAAACACACAAGTTGCAAATGTTCAAAATACTTAGGATTCATGGAAAAACTTAATTTTAAGACAACCCTATTGCTTTCCTACACTGTCTTCTTCAATTGCAATGGATTTCAAGACAAATACTTTAAAAATCATGCTGTATTGAATACAAACGAAACCAATAAATTATATCGGTTTCACGTGGAAGCATGTCCAAAAACAAAACACACAAGTTGCAAATGTTCAAAATACTTAGGATTCATGGAAAAACTGAATTGTAAGCAATCCTATTGCTTTCCTCCACTGTCTTCTTCATTTGCAATGGATTTCAAGACAAATACTTTAAAAATCATGCTGTATTGAATACAAACGAAACCAATAAATTATATCGGTTTCACGTGGAAGCATGTCCAAAAACAAAACACACAAGTTGCAAATGTTCAAAATACTTAGGATTCATGGAAAAACTTAATTTTAAGACAACCCTATTCCTTTCCTAAATTGTCTTCTTCATTTGAAATGGATTTCAAGACAAATACTTTAAAAATCATGCTGTATTGAATACAAACCAAACCAATAAATTATATCGGATTGACATGGAAGCATGTCCAAAAACAAAACACACAAGTTGCAATTGTTCAAAATACTTAGGAATCATGGAAAAACATAATTTTAAGAGAACCCTATTGCTTTCCTACACTGTCTTCTTCATTTGAAATGGATTTCAAGACAAATACTTTGAAAATCATACTGTATTGAATACAAACCAAACCAATAATTTATATTGGTTTGACGTGGAAGCATGTCCAAAAACAAAACACACAAGTTGCAATTGTTCAAAATACTTAGGATTCATGGAAAAACTTAATTTTAAGACAACCCTATTCCTTTCCTACATTGTCTTCTTCATTTGAAATGGATTTCAAGACAAATACTTTAAAAATCATACTGTATGGAATATAAACCAAACCAATAATTTACATTGGTTTGACGTCGAAGCATGTCCAAATAGAAAACACACAAGTTGCAAATGTTCAAAATACTTAGGATTCATGGAAAAACTTAATTTTAAGACAACCCTATTGCTTTCCTACACTGTCTTCTTCAATTGCAATGGATTTCAAGACAAATACTTTAAAAATCATGCTGTATTGAATACAAACGAAACCAATAAATTATATCGGTTTGACGTGGAAGCATGTCCAAAAACAAAACACACAAGTTGCAATTGTTCAAAATACTTAGGAATCATGGAAAAACATAATTTTATGAGAACCCTATTGCTTTCCTACACTGTCTTCTTCATTTGAAATGGATTTCAAGACAAATACTTTAAAAATCATACTGTATGGAATACAAACAAAAACAAAAAATTATATCGGTATGACGTGGAAGCATGTCCAAAAACAAAACACACAAGTTGCAATTGTTCAAAATACTTAGGATTCATGGAAAAACTTAATTTTAAGACAACCCTATTGCTTTCCTACACTGTCTTCTTCAATTGCAATGGATTTCAAGACAAATATTTTAAAAATCATGCTGTATTGAATACAAACCAAACCAATAAATTATATCGGTTTGACGTGGAAGCATGTCCAAAAAGAAAACACACAAGTTGCAAATGTTCAAAATACTTAGGATTCATGGAAAAACTTAATTTTAAGACAACCCTATTGCTTTCCTACATTGTCTTCTTCATTTGAAATGGATTTCAAGACAAATACTTTAAAAATCATACTGTATGGAATATAAACCAAACCAATAATTTATATTGGTTTGACGTCGAAGCATGTCCAAATAGAAAACACACAAGTTGCAAATGTTCAAAATACTTAGGATTCATGGAAAAACTTAATTTTAAGACAACCCTATTGCTTTCCTACACTGTCTTCTTCAATTGCAATGGATTTCAAGACAAATACTTTAGAAATCATGCTGTATTGAATACAAACGAAACCAATAAATTATATCGGTTTGACGTGGAAGCATGTCCAAAAAGGAAACACACAAGTTGCAAATGTTCAAAATACTTAGGATTCAAGGAAAAACTGAATTGTAAGCAATCCTATTGCTTTCCTCCACTGTCTTCTTCATTTGCAATGGATTTCAAGACAAATACTTTAAAAATCATGCTGTATTGAATACAAACGAAACCAATAAATTATATCGGTTTGACGTGGAAGCATGTCCAAAAAGAAAACACACAAGTTGCAAATGTTCAAAATACTTAGGATTCATGGTAAAACTTAATTTTAAGACAACCCTATTGCTTTCCTACATTGTCTTCTTCATTTGAAATGGATTTCAAGACAAATACTTTAAAAATCATACTGTATGGAATACAAAGCAAACCAATAATTTATATTGGTTTGACGTGGAAGCATGTCCAAATAGAAAACACACAAGTTGCAAATGTTCAAAATACTTAGGATTCAAGGAAAAACTGAATTGTAAGCAATCCTATTGCTTTCCTCCACTGTCTTCTTCATTTGAAATGGATTTCAAGACAAATACTTTGAAAATCATACTGTATTGAATACAAACCAAACCAATAATTTATATCGGTTTGACGTGGAAGCATGTCCAAAAAGAAAACACACAAGTTGCAAATGTTCAAAATACTTAGGAATCATGGAAAAACTCAATTTTAAGACAACCCTATTTCATTCCTACACTGTCTTCTTCATTTGCAATGGATTTCAAGACAAATACTTTAAAAATCATGCTGTATTGAATACAAACCAAACCAATAAATTATATCGGATTGACGTGGAAGCATGTCCAAAAAGAAAACACACAAGTTGCAAATGTTCAAAATACTTAGGAATCATGGAAAAACATAATTTTAAGAGAACCCTATTGCTTTCCTACACTGTCTTCTTCATTTGCAATGGATTTCCAGACAAATACTTTAAAAATCATACTGTATGGAATACAAACCAAAACAAAAAATTATATCGGTATGACGTGGAAGCATGTCCAAAAACAAAACACACAAGTTGCAATTGTTCAAAATACTTAGGATTCATGGAAAAACTTAATTTTAAGACAACCCTATTCCTTTCCTACATTGTCTTCTTCATTTGAAATGGATTTCAAGACAAATACTTTAAAAATCATACTGTATGGAATATAAACCAAACCAATAATTTACATTGGTTTGACGTCGAAGCATGTCCAAATAGAAAACACACAAGTTGCAAATGTTCAAAATACTTAGGATTCATGGAAAAACTTAATTTTAAGACAACCCTATTGCTTTCCTACACTGTCTTCTTCAATTGCAATGGATTTCAAGACAAATACTTTAAAAATCATGCTGTATTGAATACAAACGAAACCAATAAATTATATCGGTTTGACGTGGAAGCATGTCCAAAAACAAAACACACAAGTTGCAATTGTTCAAAATACTTAGGAATCATGGAAAAACATAATTTTATGAGAACCCTATTGCTTTCCTACACTGTCTTCTTCATTTGAAATGGATTTCAAGACAAATACTTTAAAAATCATACTGTATGGAATACAAACAAAAACAAAAAATTATATCGGTATGACGTGGAAGCATGTCCAAAAACAAAACACACAAGTTGCAATTGTTCAAAATACTTAGGATTCATGGAAAAACTTAATTTTAAGACAACCCTATTGCTTTCCTACACTGTCTTCTTCAATTGCAATGGATTTCAAGACAAATATTTTAAAAATCATGCTGTATTGAATACAAACGAAACCAATAAATTATATCGGTTTGACGTGGAAGCATGTCCAAAAAGAAAACACACAAGTTGCAAATGTTCAAAATACTTAGGATTCATGGAAAAACTTAATTTTAAGACAACCCTATTGCTTTCCTACATTGTCTTCTTCATTTGAAATGGATTTCAAGACAAATACTTTAAAAATCATACTGTATGGAATATAAACCAAACCAATAATTTATATTGGTTTGACGTCGAAGCATGTCCAAATAGAAAACACACAAGTTGCAAATGTTCAAAATACTTAGGATTCATGGAAAAACTTAATTTTAAGACAACCCTATTGCTTTCCTACACTGTCTTCTTCAATTGCAATGGATTTCAAGACAAATACTTTAGAAATCATGCTGTATTGAATACAAACGAAACCAATAAATTATATCGGTTTGACGTGGAAGCATGTCCAAAAAGGAAACACACAAGTTGCAAATGTTCAAAATACTTAGGATTCAAGGAAAAACTGAATTGTAAGCAATCCTATTGCTTTCCTCCACTGTCTTCTTCATTTGCAATGGATTTCAAGACAAATACTTTAAAAATCATGCTGTATTGAATACAAACGAAACCAATAAATTATATCGGTTTGACGTGGAAGCATGTCCAAAAACAAAACACACAAGTTGCAATTGTTCAAAATACTTAGGATTCATGGAAAAACTTAATTTTAAGACAACCCTATTCCTTTCCTACATTGTCTTCTTCATTTGAAATGGATTTCAAGACAAATACTTTAAAAATCATACTGTATGGAATATAAACCAAACCAATAATTTACATTGGTTTGACGTCGAAGCATGTCCAAATAGAAAACACACAAGTTGCAAATGTTCAAAATACTTAGGATTCATGGAAAAACTTAATTTTAAGACAACCCTATTGCTTTCCTACACTGTCTTCTTCAATTGCAATGGATTTCAAGACAAATACTTTAAAAATCATGCTGTATTGAATACAAACGAAACCAATAAATTATATCGGTTTGACGTGGAAGCATGTCCAAAAACAAAACACACAAGTTGCAATTGTTCAAAATACTTAGGAATCATGGAAAAACATAATTTTATGAGAACCCTATTGCTTTCCTACACTGTCTTCTTCATTTGAAATGGATTTCAAGACAAATACTTTAAAAATCATACTGTATGGAATACAAACAAAAACAAAAAATTATATCGGTATGACGTGGAAGCATGTCCAAAAACAAAACACACAAGTTGCAATTGTTCAAAATACTTAGGATTCATGGAAAAACTTAATTTTAAGACAACCCTATTGCTTTCCTACACTGTCTTCTTCAATTGCAATGGATTTCAAGACAAATATTTTAAAAATCATGCTGTATTGAATACAAACGAAACCAATAAATTATATCGGTTTGACGTGGAAGCATGTCCAAAAAGAAAACACACAAGTTGCAAATGTTCAAAATACTTAGGATTCATGGAAAAACTTAATTTTAAGACAACCCTATTGCTTTCCTACATTGTCTTCTTCATTTGAAATGGATTTCAAGACAAATACTTTAAAAATCATACTGTATGGAATATAAACCAAACCAATAATTTATATTGGTTTGACGTCGAAGCATGTCCAAATAGAAAACACACAAGTTGCAAATGTTCAAAATACTTAGGATTCATGGAAAAACTTAATTTTAAGACAACCCTATTGCTTTCCTACACTGTCTTCTTCAATTGCAATGGATTTCAAGACAAATACTTTAGAAATCATGCTGTATTGAATACAAACGAAACCAATAAATTATATCGGTTTGACGTGGAAGCATGTCCAAAAAGGAAACACACAAGTTGCAAATGTTCAAAATACTTAGGATTCAAGGAAAAACTGAATTGTAAGCAATCCTATTGCTTTCCTCCACTGTCTTCTTCATTTGCAATGGATTTCAAGACAAATACTTTAAAAATCATGCTGTATTGAATACAAACGAAACCAATAAATTATATCGGTTTGACGTGGAAGCATGTCCAAAAAGAAAACACACAAGTTGCAAATGTTCAAAATACTTAGGATTCATCGTAAAACTTAATTTTAAGACAACCCTATTGCTTTCCTACATTGTCTTCTTCATTTGAAATGGATTTCAAGACAAATACTTTAAAAATCATACTGTATGGAATATAAACCAAACCAATAATTTATATCGGTTTGACGTGGAAGCATGTCCAAATAGAAAACACACAAGTTACAAATGTTCAAAATACTTAGGATTCAAGGAAAAACTGAATTGTAAGCAATCCTATTGCTTTCCTCCACTGTCTTCTTCATTTGAAATGGATTTCAAGACAAATACCTTGAAAATCATACTGTATTGAATACAAACCAAACCAATAATTTATATCGGTTTGACGTGGAAGCATGTCCAAAAACAAAACACACAAGTTGCAAATGTTCAAAATACTTAGGAATCATGGAAAAACTCAATTTTAAGACAACCCTATTGCTTTCCTACATTGTCTTCTTCATTTGCAATGGATTTCAAGACAAATACTTTAAAAATCATGCTGTATTGAATACAAACCAAACCAATAAATTATATCGGTTTGACGTGGAAGCATGTGCAAAAAGTAAACACACAAGTTGCAAATGTTCAAAATACTTAGGATTCATGGAAGAACTTAATTTTAAGACAACCCTATTGCTTTCCTACACTGTCTTCTTCATTTGAAATGGATTTCAAAATAAATACTTTAAAAATCATGCTGTATTGAATACAAACCAAACCAATAAATTATATCGGTTTGACGTGGAAGCATGTCCAAAAAGAACACACACAAGTTGCAAATGTTCAAGATACTTAGGAATCATGGAAAAACATAATTTTAAGAGAACCCTATTACTTTCCTACACTGTCTTCTTCATTTGAAATGGATTTCAAGACAAATACTTTAAAAATCATACTGTATGGAATACAAACCAAAACAAAAAATTATATCGGTATGACGTGGAAGCATGTCCAAAAACAAAACACACAAGTTGCAATTGTTCAAAATACTTAGGATTCATGGAAAAACTTAATTTTAAGACAACCCTATTGCTTTCCTACACTGTCTTCTTCAATTGCAATGGATTTCAAGACAAATACTTTAAAAATCATGCTGTATTGAATACAAACGAAACCAATAAATTATATCGGTTTGACGTGGAAGCATGTCCAAAAAGGAAACACACAAGTTGCAAATGTTCAAAATACTTAGGATTCATGGAAAAACTTAATTTTAAGACAACCCTATTTCATTCCTACATTGTCTTTTTCATTTGCAATGGATTTCAAGACAAATACTTTAAAAATCATGTTGTATTGAATACAAACGAAACCAATAAATTATATCGGTTTGACGTGGAAGCATGTCCAAAAAGAAAACACACAAGTTGCAAATGTTCAAAATACTTAGGATTCATGGTAAAACTTAATTTTAAGACAACCCTATTGCTTTCCTACATTGTCTTCTTCATTTGAAATGGATTCCAAGACAAATACTTTAAAAATCATGCTGTATGGAATACAAAGCAAACCAATAATTTATATTGGTTTGACGTCGAAGCATGTCCAAATAGAAAACACACAAGTTGCAAATGTTCAAAATACTTAGGATTCAAGGAAAAACTGAATTGTAAGCAATCCTATTGCTTTCCTCCACTGTCTTCTTCATTTGAAATGGATTTCAAGACAAATACCTTGAAAATCATACTGTATTGAATACAAACCAAACCAATAATTTATATCGGTTTGACGTGGAAGCATGTCCAAAAAGAAAACACACAAGTTGCAAATGTTCAAAATACTTAGGAATCATGGAAGAACTTAATTTTAAGACAACCCTATTTCATTCCTACACTGTCTTCTTTATTTGCAATGGATTTCAAGACAAATACTTTAAAAATCATGCTGTATAGAATACAAACCAAACCAATAGATTATATGGGTTTGACGTGGAAGCATGTCCAAAAAGGAAACACACAAGTTGCAAATGTTCAAAATACTTAGGATTCATGGAAAAACTTAATTCTAAGACAACCCTATTTCATTCCTACACTGTCTTCTTCATTTGAAATGGATTTTAAAACAAATACTTTAAAAATCATACTGTATTGAATACAAACCAGAACAATAAATTAGATCGGTTTGACGTGAAAGCATGTCCAAATAGAAAACTCACAAGTTGCAAATGTTCAAAATACATAGGATTCATGGAAAAACTTAATTGTAAGCAATCCTATTGCTTTCCTCCACTGTCTTCTTCATTTGAAATGGATTTCAAAACAAATACTTTAAAAATTATGTTGTATTCAATACAAACCAAACCAATAAATTATATAGGTTTGACGTGGAAGCATGTCCAAATAGAAAACACACAAGTTGCAAATGTTCAAAATACTTAGGATTCATGGAAAAACTTAATTTTAAGACAACCCTATTGCTTTCCTACACTGTCTTCTTCATTTGAAATGGATTTCAAAACAAATACTTTAAAAATCATGCTGTATTGAATACAAACCAAAACAATAAATTATATTGGTTTGACGTGGAAGCATGTCCAAAAACAAAACACACAAGTGGCAAATGTTCAAAGTACTTAGGATTCATGGAAAAACTTAATTTTAAGACAATGCTATTGCTTTCCTACACTGTCTTCTTCATTTGAAATGGATTTCAAGACAAATACTTTAAAAATCATGCTGTATGGAATACAAAGCAAACCAATAATTTATATTGGTTTGACGTGGAAGCATGTCCAAATAGAAAACACACAAGTTGCAAATGTTCAAAATACTTAGGATTCAAGGAAAAACTGAATTGTAAGCAATCCTATTGCTTTCCTCCACTGTCTTCTTCATTTGAAATGGATTTCAAGACAAATACTTTGAAAATCATACTGTATTGAATACAAACCAAACCAATAATTTATATCGGTTTGACGTGGAAGCATGTCCAAAAAGAAAACACACAAGTTGCAAATGTTCAAAATACTTAGGAATCATGGAAAAACTCAATTTTAAGACAACCCTATTTCATTCCTCCACTGTCTTCTTCATTTGCAATGGATTTCAAGACAAATACTTTAAAAATCATGCTGTATTGAATACAAACCAAACCAATAAATTATATGGGTTTGACGTGGAAGCATGTCCAAAAAGGAAAGACACAAGTTGCAAATGTTCAAAATACTTAGGATTCATGGAAGAACTTAATTTTAAGACAACCCTATTGCTTTCCTACACTGTCTTCTTCATTTGAAATGGATTTCAAAATAAATACTTTAAAAATCATGCTGTATTGAATACAAACCAAACCAATAAATTATATCGGTATGACGTGGAAGCATGTCCAAAAAGAAAACACACAAGTTGCAAATGTTCAAGATACTTAGGAATCATGGAAAAACATAATTTTAAGAGAACCCTATTACTTTCCTACACTGTCTTCTTCATTTGAAATGGATTTCAAGACAAATACTTTAAAAATCATACTGTATGGAATACAAACCAAAACAAAAAATTATATCGGTATGACGTGGAAGCATGTCCAAAAACAAAACACACAAGTTGCAATTGTTCAAAATACTTAGGATTCATGGAAAAACTTAATTTTAAGACAACCCTATTGCTTTCCTACACTGTCTTCTTCATTTGAAATGGATTTCAAGACAAATACTTTAAAAATCATACTGTATTGAATACAAACCAAACCAATAAATTATATCGGTTTGACGTGGAAGCATGTCCAAATAGAAAACACACAAATTGCAAATGTTCAAAATACTTAGGATTCATGGAAGAACTTAATTTTAAGACAACCCTATTGCTTTCCTCCACTGTCTTCTTCATTTGAAATGGATTTCAAGACAAATACTTTAAAAATCATACTGTATTGAATACAAACCAAACCAATAAATTATATCGGTTTGACGTGGAAGCATGTCCAAAAAGTAAACACACAAGTTGCAAATGTTCAAAATACTTAGGAATCATGGAAAAACTTAATTTTAAGACAACCCTATTGCTTTCCTACATTGTCTTCTTCATTTGCAATGGATTTCAAAACAAATACTTTAAAAATTATGTTGTATTGAATACAAACCAAACCAATAAATTATATCGGTTTGACGTGGAAGCATGTCCAAAAACAAAACACACAAGTTGCAAATGTTCAAAATACTTAGGATTCATGGAAAAACTTAATTTTAAGACAACCCTATTGCTTTCCTACATTGTCTTCTTCATCTGAAATGGATTTCAAAACAAATACTCTAAAAATCATGCTGTATTTAATAGAAACCAAAGCAATAAATTATATCGGTTTGATGTGGAAGCATGTCCAAAAACGTAACAAACAAGTTGCAAATGTTCAAAATACTTAGGATTCATGGAAAAACTTAATTTTATGATAACCCTGTTGCTTCCCCACAGTTTTTCAAATGAGTTTCCAAAAAAATACTTTAGGATTGATGTTGTATTTAATACAAACTAAACCATTAATTTGTATCGGTTTGACGTGGAAGCTTGTCCGAAAAAATAACACACAAGTTGCAAATCTGTGCGAATAATTCAGATTTATGGAAAAATTAATATTGCGAACATTATAAAAAGAATTTGAAAGTGCATGCAGTATAATTCCCTAGTGTGTACAAAAACCTTGAATTCACTTCTAAATTAAATATTTGTTCAATATTTTAAAAATATGATATAAAATGATTTAGTAAACTACAGAAATACCTAAACCGCAAACCCTAAACCCTAGAGACCCTTAACCCTAAAGACCCTAAACCCTGAAAACCCTAAATTCTAAACCCTAAAGACCCTAAATCGTAAACCGTAAACCGTAAAACCCTTATTGATAAAATCACATGCAAACACTTGGGTGGTGCAAAAGGTTGTGTTTGTCTAAATTTACAAACAGACCCTAACTTCAGCAAAATCAAATTGACTTCCAGAAATTGCAAAAGAAAAAAAGACAATGAAGATCTCTTGCCTAGATTGTGTTACAAATAGAATCTAGAAATTAGTGCTTAATGGTGCAAGAAAGCAACCTCATAAGTACTTAATAGTTGTCAGTGCCTATTTCTGTCATGAACAATGTAGGCGGGAATCAAAAATCAAAGGAATTTGCGGAAGGAGTTCGGGATTTTCAAATTCCGTCCTACAGCTCCCGCCTTTGCATTCACGCCTACACATTGCCGCCAAAATTGTTTTGAATGTCATTGCGTCCGCGCGCATTAGGGTACTCTCCTTCTCCGTCGCGAATGCATGGACGTTCATGTGAGATTTCACTTCTCTCATGTCATTACTGAACTCTATCAACTTCTGTACTTGTACTATCTAGAATGTCGGAGTATTGCGCTTCGAGGATCTCGGTGAATGCGCTTGTTGCCTTCCGTATGTCCTCAGGTTAGAAGCCTTTAGCATTTTCAAACATTTTCATTCAATGGATTGGACATAGTTACTTTGTAAGCACATAGTAGTTTTCTGAGTGTGTATAATGTTTCTTTCAGCGCTGCCATCTATTGTCGAGTTCCTAGTTGCTGAAGTTGGCAGAGTGCGTGTGTTTCCAATGTTTATTACTGAAAATCGAGTTGCACGATTATGAGTTCTGGGCTTCCTCAATTTTTAGTAACAAGGTCTTTATTCAATGTTCAGTTCTCGACATTTGAGTTGCAGAATTCTGAGAGTGCAGTGCCCGATTATCTCACCGAGAAACCCGGAACACGAGATCACGGTTACTACGAGACTGCCAACACAATGTCCGAGAAATCCGGAACTGTTTAGGTCGAGTCGACCTGAATACGAACAACGGTACATGAGTAAATTTTAATGCACTTCAGGTCGAGTCAACCTGAATGTGAGATTATCTACATTAGTCATTCGTTCATGCAATTCAGGTCGAGTCGACCTGAATGTGAGGTTCTCTACAGTAGTCATTTGTTCATGCAACTCAGGTCGAGTCGACCTGAATGTGAGATTGTCTACATTAGTCATTCGTTCATGCAATTCAGGTCGAGTCGACCTGAACTGACCCATATGATAGTAATTGAAGTAATCTGAAACGTATCCTAGGTAGATTGAATAGTTCTGTCATCAAATATGTTAATGAAATGATATACATGGCAATTCAGATCGAGTCGACCTAAACCGTATCTATAATTGTAATTTCGTTCAAGTGAAAATCTCGTAGATGTCTTGTTGAAATTCCCGATATTCACAGATTCAGTCACTAAGAATTCTGTACGTAATGATAATAGTGTGCAGATGGGATTCGGCTCACTGCAAGTCCTCATTTCAGGTCGGTTCGACCTGAAGTGTGGGTACTCCCATCACAGACTTCAGTTCGAGAAGTTCGAGATTTTTAAAGGAATAAAATAGGGAATTCCCCGTCGAATTGAACAGATGAAGATGGGTACATTATCTCAGAGTACAAGGGACACTTCAAGTCGATCCGAGCTGAAGTTCAGGATTGTACTCAGTCTTCTTACATTTATATTTTCGGCTAACAAAAATTATACAAGACAAGGGTCAGACACTTCAGGTCGATTCGACCTGAAAACAGAGTTTACATATATCTGAATTTATAAGGAATTTTAATGAATGATGTCAATTGCAGTTGAAACCTAGGCTTCAGAAAATAAGTTCGTTGCTGTCATAGATGTACCTATAACATTTGGTCATTCAAGTCGAGTCGACCTGAACATGAATGAAATTGCATGATCTATGCTGCAATTCACTTACCCTATTTCACATTGCATTTTTACAGATATCCATGGATACTATAGATGACCCTGATGACATGGACATGTCATCGGGTTCTGAATCTAGTGAATTCAGACATGATGAAGAGGATTTTATGGCATCTTCAAAAGACGAATTTCAGAATGTCGAAGCAATGAATGTTGGGGTCCCGGAATGCGAAGGTCTACCGCGTCGGCTTTGGAATACTCGAGTTGTCACCTTGTACAATGAGGCTGGAGTGCTTGTGGGTGAAGGTGTCTGTCATAGTGTGAACTCTGACCTCGTTTTGGGTGCCAATGGCCTTCTTGGTGACACCCATGTGGCGATCCACATCTCCAAAACACATAGCGAAGAGGACCTACCAGAGGAACAATTGTGCTCATTGTTGGCTTGGCCTATTCATCTTGTCCACTGTCGTGGAGCTAGCCTTAGAGACCATGAGGCTAGGGACAAATTCAATTGTCTCCAACAGGCTCTCTTAAATCCGCCCTCTTCGACGTCTTCGAGACCATACACAAGTATGGTCCGAAATGCGCCCCGTGAAACAAATTTGAAATCGAAGGAGCTGCTTACTCAAGATTCCATCCATGCAGTGTCTACTAAAATATGTTGTAGTCGCAACTGTGTTCAGCCATTTCCTAGGGATAAGATTCGAGCCTTTCGTGAACGCATGTATCGCAACTCCACGTTCAAACACAGGACCTACATGAAAATGGATGTGCATAGGTAGGTGCATGTTGACGAGCGTGGTAGACGAATGGTGGCAATTGACAATACACCGGTATGTATGCAAGCATGGATGCATATAACTGGGGTCCCTGAGGCCACATTTTATCACTACCAATCGTACATGAGGCATGGTCGAGAGGCAAAGGACCATGGCAATAAGGGAACGGTGAAACCGAGGAAACACACTCAACAAGCTATAGTAACATTGAAGTGCATTCTGGAAAAAGAAGCAGATCACATGCCTCATCGTACGAAGACCCTGAAGTCAGGAGAGAAAGTTGTGGCCAAGATCCTACCTTCCACCTTCCAGTGGAAGGGTAAGATGAAAGAACTCAATGATGTCAATGCTGTTTTTGGACTAAGTGAGGTGTCAGCTTCGAACTTGAGTAAGATTAGGTGCTGTAAGTTCCCTGAGTATGAGGTGAAGAAGCCTGGAGACAATTTTGCGCGATGTGACACGTGTGACAAATTGCAAGACCTCAAGAAGGGTGCTATAAGTGGGTCTCACAATGAATTGAAGTATTCTCGGAAGTTGGATAGGCATGTTGAGATTGCTCGAGCTCATCGAGAGTTGTATTATGCAAACCGTCACCGTTCAGTAGCTTTTCCACACGAATGCCTCACAGTTATGCACGACAAGATGGATCATGTAAAGACTGCTTCTCCAATCTTTTCCCACAGGAGTAAGGAGCTTGATGGCCTTGTGAAATTGCCTGTGTCTATCACTGGCATGATTGCTCATGGTCATGGAGATGTGCGTTATGCACATTATGGTTTGGATCTCTTTAAACACGATTCAAACTATACAATTGGTTCTATGGCAAAGTTATTGCGGGATCTGGAATTGCCATCGAAGTCTTCTTCTCGGCAATTATTTTCTGGGTCAGGGTCTTCAAATTTGTTCAGGGCAGTGCTGCAGGGTAAAGAAATGTGCGACGCATCAGTGCCACCACCTCCAATGAATGCAGTTCCAGCAGTGCCTTTGCCTCCTATTTTGAATGTGCAAATAGACAATGCCACCGGCAACAACAAGAATAGATATGTTTTCTGTTTCTAGTCTCTACTTGTTGCTAACAAGATCTTCAGAGAAGTGTATGTCAACTTCATGATTGTTGGTCACACACACGACGACATTGACGCACTGTTTGGAAGATGGAGCATGCTGTTGAAGAAGGAGAACTTTCCAACAATCCCGGCGCTCATGAAGTCATTTATGGATGTTGAGTCCATTCCTACTATCCCTCACCTCATAGAGGAGGTGCCTGATTTCAAGCGTTTCATTGCAGGAAAATGGATGGATGGTGATGAAATCCTTGTGGGACACACAAGACCGCAACAAGTGAAGTTCTACCTAGACTCTGTTGGATGCCTAGTCATGAAGTACAAGTTGAAGTGCACGGATGAAAATTGGTTAGGCAGGCACAGTCAAGCCATTAAGTTGTGGAAAGAAGACGATGAAGGACGGAGTCTGTGGCCACGTGGTGTGCCTTTGCCAGTACCACTCAACCCAATGAAAGGTGTCAATAACATTGTCAAAGGTTTATCAGGATTCATAAACTATTGGGACGACTTGTGTAGAGTAGACGTGAGTGGAGAACATCGTAGGTGCTATGAGAATGTGGTGCGCTATTGGCGTGGTGTAAAGGCAGCTCTTCAAGAGCCACTTCCTACTTCTAGTGCTCTAAAAAACGGTTTCTGGCCAACTACTCGTATTCAAGTGACAGAAGCTGATCATTTAGACGAAGATGGTGAAGATCTCGAAGAGCATGGAGAGGATGAGCCTTATGTTGGGCCCTTGAGGGATCGTCCACAACCATCCTTTAGGGTGGCTCGAGATGTATACGAAGGGTATTTTGTTGCAATTCGCCCTGTAGACGGTGACAGCAGACCAGTTTGGATTGCCAGAGTATTGTCTGATCCAAATTCTAATCCCAAGAAACCAAACTGTGTGCACATTCAATACTTTCGGTCAATATCACGCAATCAAGAAGTTCAAGACTTCTATGAAGGATGGAATAGTGATAGAGGTTTGCTTTGGAGGGTTGATGAAACCGAAGAACCTGCGTGGGAGACAACAAACGCTTTAATTACAGCATGGAAGTCTCAAAACAGAAGAGGTACTCGCCAATGCAAAATCAAGATCCCTACAGTTCAAATCGAAATCATCAACCAGAGTTTGGCTTCATATACATGATATGGAGAAATCATGTACATACATTGGATGCATTTTAACTATGACATTCATATGGAGGGTATTGTTTTATTTCTACATCTTATATGAAGTTGTTTTTCATTGCATAAGTGTTGGACCCTTAATATTATAATGGATGATAGTTGTTTTAGTTTTTTTTAGAGGATATAGGTTTCTGTTGATTGATTCTATTTTAGTGTTTGATACTGCATGATTGTTTTCAAGTGTATGTTTTGTGTTTACAAAACAATGGAATTTAAATATAGTCTTTAATATATATATTTTTTTATTCTTGAGCTATATTTTCTCTATTTTTTAATTCATTTTCTTATTTGTGTATCACTAAATATATTTTATTTGAAATTACATTGCTATTGGAGAAAAAAATGTAGTGGATATATCCACTATTTATTTGGTTAACATGTAAAGCACTTGTCACATTCTGGGTAGGGGGTCGGTTGGTTGTTACAACTTTCCTGCCGGCAAAGCTCACTTAGTAGCACCAAGTCATGTTTTTTCTCTCATGCGCTCATACAAACCCAATGGGAATCAAACCCGGACCGCTTCAATGAGATGAACAACCCCTTACAACCAACCGCGGAGCTTATGACTTGGTGTTCAAAAGATGTCATTCTCTTCACTTATATAAATCAGAATATATACCCTAAAGCAAACTTCATGTATTTCAACAGTCCATCACTAAAAAGACTCTCATTTTAATGGAAATTGTGTATTACAACTAGCAAAGTTAGTGTTTGCCCACCTAAACTAGTTAACATTACAATTCACTTTTTAGGGCCTAAATGGAAAATATTATTATGAGAGGCCCTAAACCTCTCAAAATATTGAATATTGTGTTTCGACTCCTTCACGTGTTTCACGTGGATGTGTGGGTAGGGAGATTCCTCCACCCTAGGTAGCATTTTTTTTTGTGAAGGAGTGGCCCACTCGATTGGGGTCGACTCCTTCACGTGAAACACGAGGATGTATAGGTAGGGAGATTCCTCCACCCTAAATAGCATTTTTTTTTGTGAAGGAGTGGCCCACTCGATTGCGATCGACTCCTTCACATGTTTCACGTGGATGTATAGGTAGGGAGATTCCTCCACCCTAAATAGCATTTTTTTTTCGTGAAGGAGTCACCCACTCGCTTGGGGTCGACTCCTTCACGTGTTTCATGTGGACGTATGGTAGGGAGATTCCTCCACCCTTGGTAGCATTTTTTTTCATGAAGGAGTCCCTCACTTGATAGGGCTCGTCCTTCACATATTCCATGTGGATGGAATGGTCGTGAGATTCGTCCAAGTTCAGTGTATTTGTATAATTTTTTGAAGTAGTGTCTCCGAATTGGGTTATTGAATGAAAAAGTTATGAAGATAAGGGAGCATAAAGTTTCCTATGTTGCTTTGACATTTTTTCTCTCAAAATATACAACCGTAATAATTAGGCTATTTCTTTATTCACTTATCGTATTCTATGTTTTCTATATTTTGTTACAGGAAACACTAACCGAATCAATTGGGCTACTGCTTTATACACTTCCATTGATGGAGTGTTACGGAGTTTATGCTTAATACTACACATTTTTCCTAAAGTCACTCCTTGAACCCCTCGCACCATGACTCCTAAACCCTAAACCACTATAAACAATATTGGTAGCAGATTATAGAATTTTCTTATGTCTTTCCACTTTTTCTTACATGTGCTTGTATAGCCCAAGCACTATATTCTTTTAACATTGGGCTTTATGAAGTGCGTAGGAGGGAAGGTAACGTATTTGTACACCCCATCCCTAGTTTTTTCTCCGAAGATGAGACCGAACCCCCAGCATGAAACCACTATCAACACAGTACTTTACGAACTTATGTCGAAGGAAATATGGGGAGCGTCCCTTCTATTATAATTTTTGGGTTTAAGCCCTTTCATAAACCTAACCATCTGAAAGCATTGTAAGATACTGTAGTTGAGGCAACTTCTGGTAGGACAAGTTCAACATTTCTCCTTTCATTTCCTTGCTTCGAAGGCTAATATAATCTCAGGATTCTTGTTGTTCATCATTAACCTCCATGAATAGTTTAGTGTAAATGTTCAAGGAAGAACCCTAAACCCTTTCCATTTTCTTTTCCAATGTTTTTTGTCGAGCAAAACAATTCCGCCTTTCCACTCAAACCTTTGAGAACTTGAGTGCAATGAAGCCCCTGTAATGCAACTATAGGTTTCATTCCTAATATAGAATAAGCACTTCTGGGTCAGTGTATGATGAATTTAGCTGGAATTGCGTGCTTCATTTCCCTTATATTCATTTTTCAATTGAAAAGTACATTAACAAATGAATGGTAATGCCTATAATGAAGGATATAGCATAATACAATACTTGCAAGAAGCCATGTCTACTTTCTAGGAAGCTTGTCCAACCCTAAATTTTGAACTAGAAATCCCTAGCCTTGAAACCCAAAAAATAGCCAAAATTTGTTAGAATCCTTCCAATGCAAACCTTGAAGAGGAAGAGAAGACCTTCTTTTGAAGAAGGCTATATAAACATTGCTGAATTAAACCTCAAAAATACATCACCTTGCAAATCATCTCCATTGTAGGAGAAAACAAAATGTGCATTTTTATTGTGTTGCACAATCCCTTTGCCCACTCTTATTCATGCCTTACATAATCATCCTTGTATGAGAATTACCATTTTTAATGGTAGCCTTTAGGAAGGCAAAGTAATTGGGTGGACAAATATTTCCAAAATTTTGGAAAATGGAGGCAATTATCGGACTTACAAGGACCTCATTCACCCCTTAGCCCTACATTGAAATCCTAAAGTGTCAAAGTTCAAGAAGAAGTGGATTGTGGACACCCTCAAAAATATTTTCAAAAATAACAATAACTCCCTATTGCTTTATGCGAAGACAATGACAATACTCACTTCCAATATTGACAGGAACATTAAAAAATTATATGAATAACTGTAAGATTACACCAATTTAAACTTCCGCCTAAACCTCTTGCTGCTTTAACCCTAGCCGTCAACACACTAGACAATAAAACCCTAGTTGCCACAATAATAGCCAAGAAAACCCTAGCCGTCACAAGCTGAATGCTGTGGCAAAACACTGCATCAACATTGTCATGTACATATGTATGCAGCATAGGGCGTCCATGATCCATGTCGCATGCGACCATGCCAGTATGTGACATGCATCATTCATGCACCATGATGGATGCATGCATGGGGATCATGGCAGAAACACTACAAGTAATACACTGTTGAATTACCCTGCAAAATTTACCACAGGTAACTGCAATTGTGCACCTGTATGACAATGCAGGAATTAATTCACGTAAGAGCACGCGAAAATAAATCTTTGCCCGAGACAAGTGCAGCCAGTAACTCACTAAACCAGCCAGGCTCATAATGAGCCGTAAAAAGGAGGGTGAGAAATAGGTTGAACACTATTTCTCACCCTCCTTTTTGCGGCTCATTAAGAGCCTGGCCCCTCGTGACTTAATCTGGTGCGTACTGGTATGCCTGCGACCCGCCTGACAAGTAGCGGTTCCAGTTGTCCCCTAGGAATTTACCCTGCTGGTAACTCTAATGATAGTGTTTTGAATCACAAGGCCTTGTGCTATCATGGGCATGCCTCATGCGGTACCCATGGCCATGGTGGCATGAGGCATGCCCCATGCATAATAGCACATGGCCTTTTGATTTAAAACACTGTTAGTGTTTTGGCCTTATGTTTCGCGATAGTGTAGTGTTTTACCCAGGAATCCATCGGCAGTACTAGGGTTTCAGGCGGCTAGGGTTTCAGTGTTGGGAAAGCTTTGGCCATTTTCATTCTCTTTTGCGGGTTGTTTCTGGTTCGGTTTAGGGTTCGATGTGGAGATGATGTTGAAGGTGGTGGTTTAGAGTGGTTGCTGCGGAGAGTCTTTTCTAGTTTGGGCATAGAGGCATGAGGGCTAGCGGTTTTAGGGTTTGAAGTAGTGGACGACTAGGAAACGAGTTTCAAATTGTAGTTTACGGTGAGAATTCAGTTGGATGCTATGGGCTTCAAATTTAGAAAGTTGTGTATGCTCTAGTGCAATATTTTCTCTGTTGCAAATGTCAACTGATGCTGCAATTTGTGTTTGCTTTTGGCGCCATTAGGGTTGGAGAGGTAGGGAGCACGCTCTATGCTTAAGAAAAATGAAAATTTAGGGCGAAATGTGATAGTAGGGTGCAATTTCTGTTTGATTTGTGCCGCCTTTAGGGTTTGACAAGTGAAGAATACTCTCTATACTTGACAAGAATTGTGTTCCTAGTTGGAATGGTAGTGTAAGTTGCAATTTCTGCTTCATTGTTCCATCTTTAGGTTTTGACAGGTGGAGAGCATAATCTTTGCTTCAGAAGTATTGAGTTGCTGTCCGAAACATCAGTAGAAGGTGCAGTCCTTCTGTGGTTGTGTCAGCCTATGGTATAAAGAGGTGGATAGTATACTCTGTGATTGAGAACATTACTGTTTCTTGTCTGAATGTGAGCTCATTGTCGAATTTATTGTGGGTCGGAACGCATTTAGGCGTTTACAGCATAATACTGTTAGTGGGTGGAATGTCTAGTTACGCTTGTCCATTTGATTATGCCGCCTTCAGGGCTTGAGAGCTGGATAGCACACTCTACACTTTCAAAGAGTACTGTTTCTGGTCGAAGTATCAACTTGGGGGGGAATCCATGAGTAGTTGTTCACAAGTTTGGTGATAGACAGCTGGAGAGCACATTGAATTCTTAAGAAGAATATTGTTTAGGGTTGACATGTCAATGGATGGTCGAATTTGTATTTGCTTATGTTGCGAATGGGATGAAGAGGTAGAGATTATACTCAGTGCTTGAGAAAACTAGGGTTCTGGGTCGCAATGTCAGGTTAGGGTATACTATTTGGGTGCATCTGGTGCCTTCAGGGTTAACAAAGTTCATTAGTGCACTATATGCAATAATATAATTATTTCGTAGAAGATTGTCATTTCAGACTACAATGTGCATGGTAATCATGCCTTGTGATTACTATAGTTCGGAAAACCAAGTACTAATGTAGGTATTGGTTTTAGTAGTAGTGGGATTCGATTTAGGAGTTCAGATGACGCATTCAAAGCTCCAATCTAGTGTCCCTGGTTTCGTCAAGTAGACAAACTGTACCGTTAAATTCGAAGGTACTACATCTTACATTGCAATGTTGAAGGACCAATTCCAAGAGCAGCTTGCTGGCATTGAAGCCATGGTGCAACATCCTCCAGAGGGTTCGATTTGTATATCGGACTTGCTCTGGGATTTGCGTGAAACACAACTTGTCCGCCGACACGAGGGAAATCGCAGAAAAGATGTCGTCGTAGTTCAGCAGTGTTTCATCCCCACTAGTAGAGTGGATGACTTCATACATGGCATGGAAAATACCAATGGGCACGTGATGTGTAGGTATGTGAAGATCCGCACTAAGCTAGAGAGGGAACTCGGCACTTTCAGGGGGATTGCAACTGCGTCTAAGGAATCCACTTGGTAAAGATTTCAAGAGATTCATTTCTTGCCCTTCTTGCCTCAGTGTTTCAACTTCAATTCTGTGGCTTATAACTGTATTCGCTTTGGGTTTTTGATTTTGTAGTTACCACTGTCAATACGGACCTGAGGACCACAGTGGAAAGATAAAGGTAGTTACCTCGTTATTGCTGCCCAAATAGAAACCAAAGTTGCTAATTTCGACCAGTACCAGAACTAGACGTTCGCGGAAGAAAACAGTTCCTCATGCAGATGCTAATATACAATCAGACATAGTGAAGAAAAAAAGGGGGCGGAAGAAATCTACCCCAGTGGACCCTGCAGTGCCAGTGGCGTGTAAACCAAAGCGCATACGGAAGAAGAAACCTGCTGTAGATGGTAGCCAAAGTGGTAAGAATCTTGAGGCTTCGGAAGGCGGGTCTTCACAGCCTAACTCTAGGAGAAAGCAGCGTGTCGCTGGTGAAACAGCAAGAGACACCGGTAAACTACGACGTGCCCAGAAGGTGAAGAATGGAGAAGTCTGCGTTTCAGATGAAGGTGAAGTAATGCCCTCCCTCCATGGCATTGTTCAGTCAATGCAAAGGCATGGGGACATTGACTTGAACTCGCCGGTGCCGACTTTTGAGTCCGGAGGTTGTCTTCCTTGCACCTTTGTTGACATTGTCCAGGAAACTTAGGCAAAGTCGCTCAGCTGTGTACAGCGAGCGAAGTCAACCTTGTCCACAAGTTCTCACACAGGAAAAACAGAGGTCATAACACTAGCAAAGGCCATTGTGAACCTTGACCTCAATGTCCTTCCTTCCGGATGCGACCACGAAATTAAAGACGGAGAAGTCCCCTCGTCATTTGGACCAAGTGATCATGGCGTGCTACCTTCTACAAGTGAGCAGAAGTCTATGGAAGTAGAGATGTCTACATTACTGCGAAACAGTGCCTTCGTCTGTGCAAATGTGGTGAACGCAACCCCTTCCCAAGTTCGAAACACTGATGAGATGGGTAGCAGAGACGTAGTGGCCCACATTTCTACATTGACTGGCAATGGTGTCGTATTGAACACTGTTGTAATGGCGGATTGCACCACTGACCACATAACTGCAGATGGGACGGCCGGTGGCCAAGATCCTCTCACTGCTCCTGCAAACAATGTCACGAAGAAGAAGCGAGACTCATTAAAGTAATGGGGAGGGTCGTTAAAGAGGGGATGTCTGGCATCTTTTAGCGTGAAATCTCTTTACCTACTTCCACATGTCACTGAGATTTGTGTCTTTGAGGTAGACCATGTTAATGAAGCACGGGTCCAATGCCATGGCTTGCAGGATTCTGGGGACCGCAGTGCGTTTTCATGGCATCTCTCTGCAGAAATAAAGGATTTTGTTCTGAAACTACTCAGAAATGGACACAGTGTGCCACAAATTATGGCCAAATACATCGCTGTGGTCAAGGACACTCTCAGAGATGGGAAGGAACTGAGCCGTGACATGTTCCTCTATGAACGTAATGTGCGGAACTTGGCCACGAAAGTAGCCCAAGAGACATACATGCTTCATCGAGATGATGCCAAAAGTGTGCAGTTGTGGGTACAAGAGAATCAAGCGAGCATCTTCTTCTACCAAGAAACAGGTGTACCTGTCCAGGGTATATTGACCCCATCCAACATACCTTTCACTGTAGGTATCCAAATGCCTTGGCAACGTGAGATGATGCTGCAGTTTGGGCATGAGGGAGCAGTTTTGATTGATGCAACATTTGGAACAAATGAGAAGAAGGTATGTTTATTTAGTACAGTGTTTCGCTTGGGTGACTTTGCGCCCTTGTCAGTGCTACTGTTCTTGATCATTGTCAGCGAATTGCAGAGGACAGCATGGTAACTACTTCATTGATTGCCTTCTCTAGTTGCCTCACTCTCTAGATGAGGGCATTGGACAATACCTTGAAGAGAGAACATCCCAATTGGAAGCCAACTGCCTTCATTGTGGACTGTGCCCAGGGTGAAATCAATAGCTTGCGGTGAGTACCTTGGATTGTATTTGCTTTGGATTTAGGGTTCAGGGTATGTTATGTACAGGTGTTTCAACTTCATAGAGACCTCTTGTGCTGCTTTAATACTTCGTGACACTCTTGTCCACGCCATCATGAACTTCCATCAACCATTTTGCGTTCACGCGTGCCATGTATAAGGAACTAACTGGATAGTTCTTTGACGCCGCAGGATTGTTTGGCCGGTGACGGCAATCTTCCTCTGTCTTTGGCATGTGCATAGGGCTTGGCAAAAACAAGCGTGCATAAAAATTCAGGACGCTGTAGTGCAAGCTGAAATCATGAAAGGTCTTAGTTCTGTTATGTGTGATCGAACTTCCCCATCAGGAGATGGGGCCTCTTGTTGGGCAGCTCGGAAGTTACAGGAACTGGAACGCGCCTACCCTGTTGCAAATGAATTCTGGGACTACGTAAGACAATAATGGCTATCGAAGGTTCACATGTGGGTAGTTGGGAATAGGAATCTACCGTACGCTGGGCAAGACACTAATGCCGCAGTAGAGAACTACCACAACTACATGAAGTCGGTTTTGAAGGCTGAGAGAAGTCGCCTCACAAGACGTCGCGTCGATTGGTGCATTCATGTCCTCACAGGGGACGTCCTCACGCACTATTGGTACGTCCGAGTGAGGAAATGGTTTGGATTTGTGGACAACCGGAAGGAGCGAGGGATTGTCATTGCTGCACTCATATGTGCCAGAGACATTCTGGATAGTGACGTGACACTGCCAGAGTGGGATGGTGGGCCAGCCTATGTGACGTCCAGGAACCATCGACATATTCAATATGTTGTGCACAATCCTACAGAGCTCTGGGCCACTTGCAATTGTGTGCACTCCTAGAAAGGGAACATCTGCAAGCACAAAGTCAAGGTCTTGAGGTTGCTACATCCACAATTGGCGGAGGGTACAGTTGCTAGGTATATCGGGGCATTGAAGGGGATGGCTGCGGCAGGTTTAGGATAGTTACTATCTCCTGCAAGATCTTCAGGAACAACTACCATGTCCAGGGAATGGTCTGCAATTATGGATTCGCCACTCCGCCCAACATCACAATGTCCTACACCACCACTTCCTATAGACCTGCACAATACATTACAGATGCAAGCCAGAGATATGTTGGATTTTGTAGGCCACAATGTTATTCTTATGGAACACCTTCATGCAGACTTCAATCGGTCGTGGGGGAAGATGAAACAATTGGCTGCCGAGATGGAGGCTGGACATATCCATCCAGCGCAAAGAAATCCAGTGTTTCATGTTGTGCAAGATGGCTTGGGGATGCGGCTGAGTCGATTGAAGGATATGTTGGAGCGAAGTACAAGGCCACCGGCTTCTCGGAGACTTAGGATGGATTCTGATTCACCAATGTGATTGGAGTGTTCTAGACAATACCACAGAACTTGCCTTCATGATAGTAGCCATGTATAGACATTGCTGATATCACGGACTGATGTAGTCTTCAATTTTGTAGCAAGTTTTTTTCCTATTCTGGCTCCTGATACCGTGTCGTGCAGCATTATTGTCTTATCCTCATGAATTAGTCTTGTTATATATTGGCACTCTTGTATATGAACACGCAATACACATCAGTGACAGTATGTAGAATTCTGAACTACCATCACCGCTTGCATTTTGGCGTCTTTTAAAGTCTTTCATAGTGCTTTCGATGGCATTGAGAACCTGTTATGTATGAGTAGGGAGAAATTTCAGGATAACTACACATCCACGCAAGTGTTAGAACGTGAAAAACTCTTCGGCACACATTCTTTTGTTTGCTGCTTACAAGTGGCCTATGAGGAAAAGAAGTCTCGTAGTTGAATTGAAGGGTTCTGTGGATGAGATGGCAAGACACTAGAATTGGATGAATGTACAATTGCATTGGGGTGACTATGATTATCATGATGTCAAATGCTATAACCCAGCCAAATTCGTAGATTATACCACAGACAATATGTCGATGTATCCAACTCTTGCTAGGTTATGCTTTGGTCAGATGGATCCTACAAATTGCATGGTGCGTTCAGCAATTCGTTCCGTGGTACTAGGCGAGCTGCTCTTTGTATAGGCTATGAAGAAGATCATGAAGTACAATCTACCATTGTACGTGTCAACGGTGTGTGTAAGCAAGGGCCGGTGGTGTATTCATCAAAGCCTATTGAGCCTCATACATCATCCCTAAATTACGGAGAGCGCGTCAGCAACCACGTTATCTGCTTCGTTAACGACACCAATGAATATCGTGTGACAATACACAAGACATTCGAAGGAAATTTGACAACCACACCTGTCAATGGTACCATTTTCATGTAGAGTCTCGGTTCAAGGGACAATGTTTCACACTAATATGTATTCAACTTGTCTTCTACAAGTTCCCATACTACCACAGTACATATGCTATAGAAAGATTGTTAGAACGCTGGATTCCTCTCTCTGAAACATTCAGTTCTTATGAGTAGTTATAATTTGCAAAATTGAATGACCTTGGGGTGTAGGTTGCCTTGTACAGCATTCCAATGTCACGATTGGGTGACTACATCCGAAATGTACTTCTCATTATTAGTATTCTGCCCAAACCATTGGAAATTTCCTAAAGGCTTTTTGCTTTCACCTCTCTCGTAGACCTATGGAACGTATCTCAAAGATGGTATCAGGTAGTATATGTAGGGAGTCAAGGAATATGTTCGACTAACATGACATACATGACTTCTTCATGCACAACGTGGTAGGTACCGATGGTAGCATAAAGGAGGTCAAATGGGAACATTGCATGCAGGAATTGGTGTTCTACAGTGTTTCAGGGTCTTATCGATCTCTGAGTACATTGTTGTGTCTCAGATCTTTAAAGAAATTTCTAAATTCATTCTTCGTGAAAAAATTCAGTAGAATCTCTCATCTTGCGCGACAATGTGTTCTAGGGTCAAAAATGAAATTCTATTACCTCCATGTCTCCTTCGGCCAATATTCCAAATAGGACACAATTCCTGCATTATAAGCACGTGCAGTGTGCATTGTGCCATATAAGTCAATGTTGTATTGGGTAACCTAATTGCCTGAATTACGTTGTGCTCCTCCTAGATCCACATGTGACTACAACTTCCAAAGCATGAGACCATCTGTTCTTCCACAGTAGGATGCATGCTAGTAGTATACTTAATGCAAAACCGCAGCCAATATAGTGAGATCATTTGGAATCCACTGAACAGGTGAAATCACGTTCATCCAAGCCTGGCATTCACTATTGGCTGATCTAATGGGTGGGATCCTGCCGCCTGCATTACATCCTCTAAAATGAAATTCATTCATTTTAGCGTCTTGGGCTAAGTTCGTGGAATGTCCTCACACTTTCGATAAATAGTTCTGGCTAAAATGAGTGCACCAACACTCTACTATGATGTAGGACAAACTGTTCAGGTTTCGCCCTCTACTTTGGATTTAGGGAGTCTCGTGTCACTGAGGTTCCACTCCTGTACGAAACAGCGCTGCCATAACATTTTGTGGGCTGCTGTTGCCTGAACATTTTTGGCGTTCGCACATTTCTGGAGGAGACTTAGATAGCCTCATTGCATACATTACTCGGAAAGGGGCGTCGTACTGTTTTGTCTTGAACAATTGGCTAAGCTCGTCCGCCACAGCTGCTATGATGTTCTTCTGCATCATGGCTGGTGCAGCTGATATCAACAGCTCAGCCTGGAACCTGTCATTTGCCTCTACAATATCTAGAATTCGCCCATGTCTATGGTATATGCGGACGTACAACTCCATGAAGCGCAAAACAAAGAGGCTACACTCATAATTTCCTTTTTGACGAAACGTGCGAACCTCAGTCGCCAAGGATAGTCCTCCTATTGGAGACTCGTGCAAGAGCTGCCACACCTTCCAGACCTGACGAACATATTCCCTTTCCGCTGGAGAGTTGTGGATGCTGGCACTATCAAAGTGGAACACCCCATTCTCTTTGAAAATGAAGAGGGACCAGTGCGAAGAACTAATGTATGGAACGAGCACTTCCATGTTCATTGGACATGTCTTGTAAAAACAGGAGGGGACGAGGTAATTCTGTCCCCATTTCACAAGCGCCTCAGTTGTGTGCTTCTCCCATGCTTGCATTAGTAGGCCCTGCATGAATGACGATGCATTGTACACATGGCAACGAGTCTCTGGTGCCAAGCTCCACCAGAGATGGCGGCTCATGAGTTCCATAATGTTCTAACCCAAATACTGTCTACTCTTTCGCAGCTCTTCAAGTTGACAAACAGGGACAGGTAGTGAGTCTACATTTCCCCCATAGAAGGTAATATATCCCGAATCACGGTCGCCTGTGCCCTTCCTGCATTCATTGAACACGTCAGTCTTCTAGACAGCAGAAGTCAGTGTTTCGAAAACAAACTGTCAGTGTTTCACGTGGCGGAACAGGCAGGCTATGAATTTTTTTAGTACCTTGGCAGCGCTTCCATGAGGGACTCTATTTGGAATTGCTCATACGTTTTCTGTATTGACGACCTCGGCAAAAAGGTTGAATTACTGTCCTCACTGGGGAGAGGGGGAAAGTAATGCTTTTGGGATGGGTAATATCTAAAACACTAGCTAGTTTCTGGGTGAATTCTTCCGTCATCTTGGCCTCCACGATGGGAGTGTTGGCTTCCTTCGTCCCTTCCATGTTCTGAAGCTCTGAGAAGTCCTCTGCAAGGCAACGAGGTGTGCCATGGATTGCATGTAAGCATTCCTCGAAATGTGCGAGATCCTTAGAAAATAGTGAGACCCCATTCAAGGGTGTGCATGACGTAGGGAGCTGATATACGACCAAGTCTTGTGTTTATATGTCATCAACTTGCAATTCTGCTCGTACCAGCGTGATGGTAAAAGCGTCTAATAGACACGTCCCACCAACATCTCCGAGTTTCACAACCTCTACATTGTCAATATGTACCGGGCCTGCTGGAATGGTAGAAGCATCGTACTCTGCCCACACGGCTGACTCATCCTCTTCGATCGCCTTCTGCATAGACTGCACTACATCGATGATCTTCTGGCGAGTGGCCGTCATCTTCGTCGCCCACTTTGGTGCATTTGAGTTTGCAACCCAGCCCATGTCCAAGTCCTCATGTGCGCGCAGAACCTCGGCCCACAACTTTGCCTGCTGCACCCAGTCGTCTTTCACAAGTGTCGTCCAGCAATTCAGGAATTCGTGGGGAAAGTCACGCGCTAGGTCCTGTAATGCACGAATGCGCACATTTTGCACCCACTGCATTATGGGGACCATCACTTTCCCTTCTCTGCCCTCCTTAATTAATTGAATCTCCTCCATGATGGTCTTATGGACGAGGTCAACTTCAAAGGGCTGCAATCTAGCAAAAAAGAATGGAGCTTGTAATGTATACAATGACAATGCACACATCATCTGCCGTTGCATAAGGCAAATGCTCCTTACGACTGAACTACTGAGTCCCAAAAAGGGACATGTCAGTTGTCTCCACTTGCCATAGACGTTGTTCACTGCCATGCACAAGACTCGCACTATGTGGGGCGGACTGACTCTGGGAATTCTTTGCTCCAACAGGATGTAGCGGACACAAGTAGCCTCTTCCACTGTAGTACATACAATGGTCAGTAATCATCGTCATACTAAATATATGGCACATAATCACTAATTGACCCCATTGCCGAAGGCCTACTGGCGCGAAGCACTGTATAGAAACACTAACTGAAGGTAGTACTTACTATCATGACGCCAAGGCAACGGCGATAGTTTTCCGAGGATATCTCTATTCTCCGATACGATCATCCAAATTGGGCACCAATCCTGTCGTAGCACAGGAAAGCAAAAATCCTTCTCTAAGGCTCAATATTTCTTAAAAGAGGCTCTAAAGTGACTCGAGTATCGTTCCCACAAAGATCGAATTTCCTAGGTTCACAATTACCGGAAAATGGTAGAGTGATGGTCACAAAACACACACAAACACAAAACCCCAAGCAAAACAATAGACCGGAACTTCCACTTGGCCTCCTTGTTTCCTTGGACAAACACGATCGGATCTCTCCGGTCCAACAATTACTATTACACTTTAGACCGGATCTTCCCGATCTAATAACACTAATCGGATTGATTCCGGTCTAACACCCACTGGTTTATCACACAGACTCTCTCATTGGTTAGTTTACTACCCCATGGCTTTACACTACCCTGTAACTCTCCCAACACTTCTATTCACATACCTTTGGTAGTTACATGTATTTACGTTTTTCAGACCGAAACCGGAACCCGCGTTTCCACAGATTTAACCTTAACCTCTAGTATTCACATCCGGTCTAGATCTCTAATTGTAACCATGTGGATTTTAACCTCTCGACGAGGGATCTGCTTAATTGGGCTTTAAGAAGGAAGCTTAACTCCTACCCTTCCATTTTAAAGTGTTAGAAGTTTCACTATGTGATCAAACTTTCAAAAATAAACTTTCAAATCCTACAAATGAGAAAACAGACCGTCCTCACAACTGGAAAGGAAACACAGTCGTGTCCAGCAGGTCACGCAAGCCGGTCTAATTCCTCCTAACCAATGCTACAACGACAGCCTACTAAGTTAGTCCTAAATCCGATCTGAACTAGCGGGGAAGAGAGGAGAAACGAGCGCTGCGGAGGCATGCTAACCCTTACTCTTTCCAGAGAGTACCCCTCCTCCGTACTCCTTCCGAGTCCATTCCTAGTCCACACTAGAGATCCATTCTGCCTCCATCCACACACACTAATTCAATAGTTATTGCACCGGATAAACTCAGCATCCACATACACCTTGTATCCACTTACACTCACTTTCCAGCCTGGACTTCCAATACACGGACAAGTGTCAAGTACACACAACTATGATTTGTTTCAATCACGCCAAGAGCGAACTCCTAGGTACTCATGAATATAAGAAGGTAAGATAAAGATGCACACCGGGACCAAAGAAGTCCCGGATTTAAATACTAAACTACTCCCTCAAAATCCTAACCTAAAAGTAACGCTCCAGCCAATCAAGGCTCAACACGTTTCATTCCCTTACTAATTTCTAGCCCTGTTGACTTTCACTCAAACTCCCACTACTTCCGCTAAAAGTGGATCTTAGATCCTATAATTACGGACCCGGTCACTTTCCAACTGCTAGTGGCCGTGTCACTCAAAAAGTAAACTGCCTAATTATGTACAACTATCCCTAAACTTCAAATTTTCACTACCCTATCCTCAGAAATTTACCCCATGTAACTTTCTAAGTTTTTAACTTCTTCACGGCCGGCTTCTTTCCGGTTCCGGTCTTCTGTCCCTGGCGTACCTTACCCCGAGCGGCAAGCCTCTTCTTCTTGGATGCTGTAGCCTTGGTTGCCCGAGTCTCTGCCAGTGCTTGATCCGGATCAGAATACGGCTCTGAGTCCTCCTCAGTACCGGATTCTTCATCCTCGTCCTCTTCTTCTTCCTCTTCCTCCTCGTTATCGTCCTCTAGAATCGTCCTCTTCTTATGTGTCATAATTGGAGGCTTCTTCTTCTGCGTGGTTGGTGTGGGCGGAACATTGGCCCTAGCACTCTAAGGAGTGGTTTCCTCAATCGGTCTACTCTTCCCGGATCCTTGCCCCTGTGATCCGGTCTTCCTTTCCTCCATTGACCCAGTTTCGCTTCCCAAAGCTAAGTTGAGTACGGTGGAAGGAAATACCTTCTGTGTCTTTGTAGGAGGAGGCGGAGAGATTGGAGATAACTCACTGAGGTCGATAAACTTGGTACTCAGCCCTAGTTTGGGCACGTTCTTCTTCTCGGACGGTTCCGGTCCAGACCTCGTCTTCTCTTCAACTGTGGCCTTCACTTCTTCCGGTAGTTCCCTCGCCTTGCTTGTTGTCTCCACTTCTCCGGACGGGTCTTCTCTTCCTCAACAGCTTCTACTGCTCGCGCTGCATTAAGAGCAACGTCAGTTACTTCCCCCAGTAGGGAAGTCATTTCTCCTTTAGGCTCTGACCGGATGGAAGAGCTTGGCACGTCCTCCATCTTGTCCTTCGCCTTTACTTCTTCGGTGACCGGAAGGGGTGCTGGTGTGAGTTCCAGTTCCGTTTCCAGTCCCTGCTCTCGCTCTCTTCGTTCTTCTACCTCCTTCATCACCTCGCGCAGTGGCTCCACTATTGCCTCCATCTTGCGGTGGTAGGACACTAACGCCATCATCAGGTTGGCTGGAATTTGCTTTCCGGTCTCCATCACCTTCTCGTCAAACAACATTGCTTTGTTGATGACTTCGCCCGGATTGCCAATGAACTCCCGGATCGCCTAAAGGTTCTTTGCGGCTGTCTTGGAGAATTTCTTCTGCTGGTCCATTTCTTCTCTCTTCTCCTTCAACTCCCTCGTTAGCTGGTCCACCTTACTTGCGGCTTCTGTGACAACTCACATTTTTTATTTTTATTTGTTTACCTTTTTGAGCGAATCGGAAATTAGAAATAGGTATCCGGATTCATCTAGAGAGAAAAATAAAAACCAAAAATAATCACCAAAAGGACCTTACGGAACTAATCCGGTTTTAGGTCAAAGCGGAACGGATTAGATATACAACCGGATAGTATTTCCAACCGGAATCTTGTTGACCGGATTAGGAGATAACCGGATGTCAAGAACCGGACCGGATATCCGACCGGTCATAAAGACAGTCCAGGGCGTCAGGACTATATAAAGCCTGACCCTGCCCATTTTCAGGTCTCTGGATTTCCACGTGTTGTCGTGTCCTGATTTAGCGCCTGACATTTCTATCGTTGACCACGGCAAGGAAGAGGAAGTACAAGAGGGTCCGGAAGTGAGAGAGGGGTGTGAGACGGAGAGATCTCCTCCGGACATGAGTGGGTGAGATCTTGAGTGCGAGCGGATACTTGAGAAGCTAAGAGTGTGAGCATGCCAGTAGGTTAGTTTACAAGCGGAGCGGAACATCTAAGTGTCGGCGCTCCCTTGTTAGGACTGTAGAAGAGTGAAAATCGGGTAGAGCTACCCTCATATCGCGGCTGAACCAGAAGAGAGGTTCTAACACCCCGCCCCCGAGTGAAGTAAAGCTTAGAAAAGTAGTTCCGGTCATGCCGACCAAGGAACCGGAACAAGGAGAGCTTAGAGAGGATTTGTCATTGATGGGTTGTCAGGGGTTAGCTTTGAAACCTTGGGGTTTCAAAGATGAGAGGATGGTTAGAGAAATCCTGAGTGGCGTATCGAATCAGTTCAATAACACCCTGAGAGGGAATCCGGTCCAATGGACCGAGGCTTTGTGGCAGGACGTATACGGATTCCGGCCAGGAGGACTCGGGCTTGCCAACCAGAAGGATGATTTCGTCCAGGGCAAGTTCGGAAGCGTAGTAAACCCGAAGGACGGCTACACGGTCGAAGACTGCCTCGATGACCGGGAGCGACGCTTGCTCCAGTTCCTGGTTCCGGTTTTGCATCCGGAAAAGCCCACCAGGGTGACTATGACCTTGGCTAACACGATTTTCGGAGCGTTGAGCGGAACCTGGAAAGTAGATTGGGGCCGAATCTTCTTTGATCTGGTGTCCCAGCTTACTACAAGAGTGGGGAGAAGTAGGGCTACCCCACTGTGCCCTTATGTGTACCACCTCTACCAGCAACAGGAACTGTTGACGGAAGTGGAGCTGAAGGTGTGGAAGGCCCAGGAGCGGACCATGAAGTACGGCGAATCCGAGTCCGACCAAGAAGCGGATTCCGGAAACGAAACCGAGGAAAGGGAAGAAGAAGAAGAGGACGAGGAGGAACCGTATGTTCCCGCCAAGAGGCAGAAAACCACTCCGACTCGGAATCGAGGAACGCCCCCGAGACATCCGTGGCCGCGCAGAGGTGAGACTCCAACCGGACCGGATGTGGCATCCGGATCGGGAACCGCAGATCCGTTCGACGAGTTGGTTGGGATCCTCTGTAGAATCCGGGCGGATTGGGAAGTTAAGAAACGGACGCTCGGGGAGATCGCGGAATTAATCGGAGCGGAACCGGACAGTCAGTTGCCGCGGAAGGTAGTTGAGAGTGTTATCAATCCGGATGAGCTCCGGAAGATGAAGGAGGACAGCAAGCGGCAGCACGATGAGGTGGACACCCTCAAGGCCGAGCTATTCGCGTTGCTTGAAAACGCCACCGCGACAAAGGAGATGGCGGAAGAAATGAAGAAGTTGGCCGCGGAAGTGAAAGACGTGCTTGGAGGACCCGGAGCCGCAGTCACCAAGGCGCGCCTGTTCGAAGAGGAGGTGCACAAGGACAAGAAGATATCCGGAACCAGGGTGGTGCACATCCTCACCGATTTTGAGGAGCAGATGGAGAAGCTCCTATCCAAGGCACGGGAGTTAGCGGACCGGATCGTGGAGAGCAGCCAGAAGTTGACAGAAATTCCGGTCCGGCTCTCAGAAATTTCTCTTCCGGACTTGTTTCCGGAAGACGTAGCTCAGGAGCCGAGAAAGGACAAGACGCCCCAATCAAGCAGGGCAAAGAAGGAGACGCCCTCGACCGGACATCAGCCAATAGATTTGGACTCCCTGGAAGATGAGGAAGAACATTTGGTCCTACCTACGGATGGGGAACGGAACCGGAATCTAAATGAGGTCTTCGAGCAGTTGGAGAGACCTGATGAGAGCCCTACTATTGGATCCCGAGTGTATGAGACGGAACAGGAAGGATTGTAAAAATAGGACTTATAGATAGGAACCGGAATAGAATCCGGTTAGGATAAGGTAGGACCGGATTGTCAGCGCCTTTAGAGGCGGAAATCATGTATTCACTTTTTGCTTTTTGCTTTTTGTATATAAAATAGTCTCTGAGCTGGAGACGAGGAGAGAGTTCTTTTGGCATTTCCTTGTGTACTTTCCTTTAAAACTAACTTTTGTGTATTTTTCCCGAGTATTGGCAAGAGTGTACAGAGTCAGAATAGGAAGGTGAGTACGGAGGTGTTGGTAGAGTTTCTCCCCTTGATGTATGTTTCCGGTTCTAAGTACATGTGAGTAGGTTATGAAGAGTTAGGAGTGGATTCCAGTGCCTCAGCAGCTACAGAAGTTTAGCATTCCGGTTAAGAGATCCGTTGATCAGGCTAGGCGGATAGGGAGGGATTCCTTAGTTGCGCTAGAACTCCTGGGTGGGAAATCCGGTCGAGTATCTTGACTCCTGTGAGGTCTTGCTACCGTTGTGGGTGAACGGAAGAACTTTCGTGGCTGTTGGAAAGGACAGATGCACTTGTAGCCACCGAACTTCGTACGGAACGGATCAGTATCAAGGTCGTTGTAGTATGAGAGGATCGTACGGGGGGTCTTTGTGTGACCTGTGATTCGGGTTGCTATCCGAATTACTGTGAAGGACCAAACCGGATCCGTGTTAGTTAGGGGATCAGTGGATAGGAAAGTGGGTCTTCAGCCACTATAATTCACGGAAGGAGTGGTGGGCCTACCACTTTCAAAAGTAAGCGGCGAACCCTCTGATGGTAAAACAGAGGTAAAACTAAATCGGGTACGGAAGGGTGGACCGGATCGGATTCGCCCAGGAGGATACATAAGACCGGAAGTTGTAGGGTCCAGAATTAAGAAGTCAGTCCAGAAATCGGGGAACTAGTAAAACCGGAAGTAGGATACAGTCCGGTTGAAACTTTCCAGTTGGTTTTGGTTGTTCCAGTCGTTAGAGGTAGAACCGGAAAAGTGGAATTAAGGGGTTTAATTTAGTTTATCTCCTTGTTAGAGTTAGCTACTTCACAGGATCTCGTGGGTTCGATCTTTAGGGTCATTTTGTTATGCTCTAGAGTGATTTTTGTGAGTATAATAGGGAAATTGCTTACTCTGTGTTGCGAAAATAGTGTTCACTAGGGTGACCGTAATCCTGTTTGGTCGCTCTGGACTAAGGACACTACTAGAAAATTTCGTTTTTCTGTTGTTTCGGTCGTGTTGATCCGGTCAAAATCTGACAGAAATCTGTTGAAACCGACAGATTTCTGTCAGATTTTGACCGGATCAACGCGACCGAAACAACAGAAAAACGAAATTTTCTAGTAGTGGGATGGCTGCTAGGTACTTCATTAAACGTTTCTCCCTACCATTTATGCACTCTGCCACAAGGAAACCATCCTTCTTCGTTGGGGGATTCTGGAACTTACCCACGTAGAAGCGATTCGTCCGGGAAGCCGGTCCCTTATCCGTCTTCTTGAAATCATACGTCTCCCTCCACAGCATTGGAGTCCAATCTTCAGGCCAGCTTCTTGACATCCCCTTCCACTTCCTTAGCGGCGCGCCGATTACCTCCCTCACGATCTCCTCGTCTTTCAAATTCCATGGCCAGGCTAGAAATCCCTCACACCCCATCTGTCGGAGGTCTTCTTCTAGCTCCACTTTCTCTCGTGGATCCGCTGGTACCACCGGCTTCACCATGCGCAAGGATACAGCTACCTCTTCTCTCACCATCGTGGGCTGTTCTCTCAAACCCTCTCAATGACTGGAATCACTATTTGAGGTCTCACAATCACTCGCACTCTAGTTTTCCTATTCCGCTCAAGGACCCTCCTCAAAAGTCGTTTCACCAGTACACTCCTGACTCCACATTCATATGTGAACTTCTAAATGAATTCTCCTCTCAAGACCCGTCTGTCCTTAATCCGGTCCGTAAACTGAGTCCGTAACTTCTTCTCTTTGGCTGACATATAAGTACACCTCAAATGTTCCTCACCAATATCTTCTCAAGGTAGCTTCTGTGCAAAAAGAGGTCTGAGCCCCTCCTATTTCTAGGGCTGCACTCACCCGGGTCGTTACAGGTGACCGTTTTCCCCAAAATAGACCCGCTCTCAAGTATGGTCTAGAATTAGGTAGGCACCCGTTACACCCGGATTGCATGTCTTCCGTTTTCGGTCTCCGGTCTTCTATTTTATTCCGGTTTCCGATTTCTAATGAAAATCACTCTAACCTACTCTTGACCTATCTATGCCGTTTCCGGACTTTCGGTTTCCGTTTTCTGGTTTCTAATGAAAATCACTCTGACCTACTCCTGACCTATCTATGCCGTTTCCGGACTTTCGGTTTCCGGTTTCCGGTTACTTCTGTTAACACTATTATCTATTCTAAAGTAACCCTATTCCGGTATCCGGTCCCTAACTACTTACGGTCTACTTTTCTAAAGAAAAACAAAAAAAATAGGGAGTAAAAAGAGCTCTATTCCCCTTATTTCCCTTCTAAACCTAAAGACTGGATTTCCGTGCTCCCACAAGTCCCACAAGCATGCCTCTCGTTGAATTTTTGTTCGGTGTCGAAAGTCCGCAAGGGCAGCCTCTACAATTCGTTGCTCCTGGGCAGACATAAGTGCAACAGCAACGTGACACTCACTCTCATAGTGGGCTTGGTCTAGCAAATACTGTAAGTATTGCGCCATCAGTTCCATATCCGGCGGTAGTTTACCCTATTTTAGGCTACTTGTCATAGCACAAGGAAGCACAAATCCTACCCTTAGGTGTTAAATTGATATAAAACACCTTAGATGACTCGTGTATCGTTCCCACAGGATTTCAACGTTAGTTTCCTTAAGATATCCGGAATAGGATTCGGAAAACACCAAACCCAAGCAAAACCGGATCTTAATATTTGCAACATGAAACTCTCTCTCAATACCCTCTCCTCTCCATACTCCAATTCCCTTACGTCCACTCCAAGTCTTCCACCAGTAATCGAATAAGGAGGATTGTCATAATCATGTGCTTCTCTCTATCCGGATCGACTTAGACGAATGCGGAACCGGAAAGAGGATTTCTATCTGATTCCAGTAACTCACAAAATATTAGTTTTACCTCTACCAAGAGGGTTCCGCTCTTTGGTTTTAGGAAGGGAACGTAAACCCTATCCTTCAAACGTGTTTAGAGTGAAATGAAGATCCACTTAGAATAACAACCACAAATACCAAAAAGAAATAGGAAATAGTTACTTCCTCACAACTAACCCGGATGTTGATCCAGACTAGCAGGTCACTCAGGAAACCCCTATTATCCTCCTAGTACTACAACGACAGACCTATCCGGACAGGACCCCAAGAGCTTGATCCGGCCCCCGATAACTGAGAGATCCTAACTACCTTCCTGTTCCTCTCTTCTGGATCCAGCAGGACTTCATCTGACGTCGGCTAGCATTCGTTCTCCCTCCTGAAGAATTCACCCAACCTAAGAATGGCTATCCTACTCAGAAGACTCCCAAGGAACTTTAGCAACTAAAATACCCTCTCAGTACACAAAGTTTTCCTTAACCAAATCCTCAAAGCTCTCAAAATCAGATCCTGGACAGAATCCGGGGGCTACTTGTCTTCCTCCACACTTGCAAACCAGCTACCCGCACTAAACAATGGTTCTAGCATTGCATGGCATACCAATACAGAACTTAGCCTTTTCAGACCAGCACTTATGAAGTGAAAATCTGAAATCAATTCGCAAAGTGTTGAAAAACACAAATAAGAAAACACCCGGGGCTTCAAACTAACTTCATCCCCCTAAATACACACTCTAGGGAACCCCAAAGGTCCCAAGGAATAAAACTAAAGGACAGGAGAATGACAGGTGTCATTCCTTATCCTTCTAAGTTGACTTTCCTACCAACCCCATCCAATCCGCAAAATGTGGATCTCAGATCCTAAAAAACCGGAAAGTGCAGCCCAAGTGCATGCACCTGAAAAGCACCTCCCAAGCTACTTCCTACCTACCAAAAACTTGGGTTTTTGGCTGACCATGCTAGGGGCGCTTCCTAGAAACTTCCTAACTACTTTCCTATTTATTTCCTAGGCTTCTTTGGAGAAGGTTCCTCTAACTTTGTTGCCCCCTTCCTAGCTAGTTGTTTCCTACTGGCTGACGGTTTCCCACTCAAGGGCGGCTTCCCCTTAGACAGTGTTGAAGTTTTCCCTTTGAACTTTGCTGGTGAGATTTGCTCAGGATCCGATTCCTCTTCTGATCCGGTGTCTTCCGAATCCTCTTCTCCAGATCTCGACAGACTTTCCTCCCGCTCGGATTGGCTTGGAGATTCGTCCTCCGCGGATTGTTGACTCCCTAGAGGCACGTCTCTTCCTCTGACGGAAGTAACCTTCTTTACAGTCTTCTTGGCGGTTGAGGGTTGAGAGCCTTTACTCTATGGTGTGCCTAAGTCGGATTCCGACTTCCGAATTCGATTCTTCAATCTGGATCCGTGCACTGATCCTTCTTTCCTCCCCTCCATACTCTTAGAGGTTGGTGTCAACTCATCCTCCTGCCTTTCCCGCTTGGCTGGCGTCTTTGTTGGAGTCTTTGTGGGTGCATCCTTTTTGGTTGGTTCCATCTCTTCATCCTTCCTCTTTATTCCGGATTCCAAAAACTGTTCTGCTTGGTGAAGAACATCTCGGACTTCAAACATGAACTTCTCCATCTCTTCGGAATACTCTGCCAAAACTAAGACAGCCTTACCTGCGGCTTCCGGACCTGCCTCATGGATTCCCTCATCATAGAGTTTGGCTTTGTTTACAACATCCGTAGTGTTGGAAACAAAGGCCCCAACTCTCCTAATGGCCCCCTTAAACTCTGAGGTAAGCCGTTCCACCTCTCTCTTCTTTTCCTCACCCTTCTCAATTTGCCTCTGGAGATCCGCATTCTTCTCAGTCAACTCCTTGATGCGGGTCTCCCACTTCCGGTTTTCACTATCCCGGATCAACCCTTCTACTTTTTCCGCGAGTTCTGACACATTGATTCCTCCAAGCAGTCCACATACATTCCTCACTGCTCCTCTCTCCGTGTCAAGTTCCTCCTGGACTCTCCCTAAGTCTGAAATGATCCTCCTCAAAGTATCCTCTCCCAGAACTTCCGGTTCCGGCGAGACTTTCCCCTTCTCTCTGGATCCCTTCTTAGAAGAGACTGAAACCCTCTCAACCTCTGTCCTCCTTTCGGAAGGCTCCTTCCTTCTCTCTGAGGATTCCTTCTCAGATCCCTCATCTGGTCCCTCCTTTCTCTCTTCTTCCTCTTTCTCTCGGGGTGGAATAAGATTAAGTTTCACTAGGGTGGCTGCGGCCTTATACATGGTTTTCTCTGAAGTTTTCAGAGTACCTAGGAAGTCATACTGGTGAAAGAGGAATGGCCCAATGGGGGTGGCCTTTGCGTTTCCTAGGGCGTTCACCATCTTCCCTACCAGATCTTTCACTATTCCTCCCCAAAACACTTTCCTTTCCCCACTCAACGCTCCGAAGATTGTATTGGCCCAAGTTACCGTGACCTGGTTTGGCCGTTCCGGATACAGGATTGGTACTACAAATTCTAACATCCTCCTCTCTCTTGCCACCTTGCAATCTGCTACTGCGTAGCCATCCTTAGGGTGAGGAGGATTAGAGAATTTACCTTCCACGAACTTGTGTACCCGCGAAGCCATCCCTTCTCCAGGTCGAGGAAAGTCGTAGACCCTCTTCCAGATGTCCTCAGTCCACTTTCCGGGCAGAGCTCGGATGGTCTTGATCCATTCGTTTGACTGCTCATTCATCAACTCCCGGATCATTTCCTCGCTCTTCAAGCTCTATGGTCGGCAGAGGAATCCCGCACACCCGAGTTGGCCCAGATCCTCCTCTAGCTGCTTCCTCTCTCCGTCATCCTTCGGAATCACTAGACAGATGCTCTTGATCTTGAAAGGAGATGACCCGCTTGCTTCCGCCTTCACCATGGTTGCAGAACTCTCCAAAACACTCACCACTCAAATCTCCTGCCTTTTCTTGCCACAGCTCCCGGTCAATCCTCTTCCTCTCCACGACAGGATCCGGAAAGTAAGATCACCCAATCCTCTCACACCTTTAAAGGCAGACCTTGCTCTGAGAGCACTCCCAAACCACAAAGACACAATGAGGTTTGAGGAACCAAACCCCTGCGTATCCTTTCCTAGCAGTCACAACCGTTGGGAAAGTAGCCGTTTCCGCAATCATCGTGGAGGAATCTAGCCGTTAAAACAGTCCTCCGTGATGTATGGGATTATCGTTGGATCCGGGGTTTCCTCTTCCTATCCCAATAATCTACCGGTAGCGTGCGGATGCGTTTGCTTCTGGCCCCGGTATATTTTTCGACCCCTGTTCCGTTTCTCGAATGCGGATCCGGTTCCACATCTTTAGGAAAATAGGAATCTTATAATATCTTTTTTAACCAAATTATCTATCTACTACTAATCCAATAGTGAGGTAGGGTTAATATTGGTAATATAATTAGTTTGCCATCTTGCAAATCAAAAATTTTTACCAATGTCCACTTCTTACTTATATATTCTATATAACCATCCTCATCCTCTCATTTTGGTCTACGACAATACTGTAGAGAGATTTGATGGCACGCCCCACAATGGTTGCTACACGGGGAAAATCCTCCTTCTACCAAAACAAGAGAACATCACACTGTAAGCATAGACTCTGATGGCGAGGCCTTGGATCATGCGGTGGCCACAATACACTTAGGTGGTCACCCCAGTCACCGAAGGCTCTGACAATTTTCTCATCCACTTCAAAAGAAGCAACCACTAGGGAATCTGAGTTGCTGGAATGGAGAAGTTTGTAGTACTCAGACCTTGGCATCGCAGAACCACCACATGTTGGATTTCCGAATGGCCTCATCCAACTATCCATTGCTCTACGCCTCTGAAAATCTGGCGTTGAACTCCTTTCCTGACAGCCCCTCCCATGACTAGCTGAGTAATTGGGGCCAAATACAGAGGAGGTGGTACACATCTGGTGCTTCACGAGTAATTGGTGGAGACACTTTTGGCTGCGACGCTGCGAGAGCAGCTGCCTCCGCCAACATTGCCTTTCTCACTTCTTCTTCATTTTCTAGTAGTCTAGTCGGTTGCCTATGCATGACGGAAGCCAACTACGGAACATATGAGATCGGGTTAGGACTTCCTACACCACACATCCAGTAATGGTACAAGGCATGATTTCCTTCGTAGTTTCCTGTCCAAGGGACTATTTGCAATCCATCCTTTAGTAATCGATGCTCCATGGAGGCGCTATCCATGGCTACCTGCCTATCATCTATGGAATCATGATAACTTCGCGATCCGGATTCTGTGACCGCTGATGTTCCACCTTTTAGCAAAACAGTATCTGCGACTCCGTCCACTAGGACCATGTCAAGATTGATGTCAAAGCAATGGTCCTCCAAAATACGTTTCGCCTCAGTGTCCACCTCTGCTTCCACCGTTAATGTATGCAAGGCGTCCTTGCTTTTTCCCTCTGATAGTCTACCTTCCAAAGGTTCTTCGCCAAAGACTTCGAGGGGGAGAGTAGTGTCTAGGGTTGGGGCGGTGTGGGCAGGCAGTTTAGGATTAGGATGAATCGGTACTAGCAAAATAGGAACCTTCCCTTTCTTCGCCAACTGTGAGTGTGGCATAGCCTCTGCCTCTGGTCGTGTGGCTTGCCCTGCATTCGCACTCCCTGCTTGGCCATCACTATTGGACTGCAGCTTGCGTTTGCTCCCTCGGAATTGACAAATTTCTTTAGGAGCTACTATGGTGCGTGCGGTGACAGGGTCACCGGGGGCAGATTCCATTCCAGATGCAACCTTCGTGACTGATACCACCTTCAGCATTAAAGCAGAACTATCAGCCCCAGTTGTAAATTGTCTTCTAGGGTGTGCTGGACGCGACTTGCCATGTTCTCTGCAATGTGACGGACGTGGGGAAGACCGAACTACCTTGCTCTTCTTTGTGTGTCTGGAAATGATCATGAAATCATCAAATGTAGAGTCACTGTCATGGTTTTGTGACTGTCCTTTATGTCGCGGCGCTGGTGGAGTCACCTCCTTGAAACGCACTACCTTTGGCTTCTTCTAGGTCACTTTCCTGAGAGCGTCCTCCTGTGTGTTTAGAGCTGCTGTCACGTGGGATCTGGATAACAAGTCCACGCTCTTTGCGATGATTTCACTACTTGTGGAAGCGGTAGGGACGTGGTCCATGATGGCAGGTTGTTTCAGGCCCCTCGCTGCCCCTCTACTTCCCTTTGTGTCTTGCTTTCGAATGACCTTGACCTTGAAATCTACAGCCTTTCCCTTTCGTATGGCCTCGGACACCTTCCCAGTACCCAGACCCTGATCTGGATAAGGTAGTAGCTACTTAGGAGTCCCATCTGCATCTCGGACGCTGGCACATTCAGAGTTGAATCTATGGCAGTTCAGGCGCATCTTGTTGGTGAATGTTGCCAAACTGTAGTGAATGCACTGGAAGAACCGCCTGGAAGGTGCTCCTGGCCGACACATATTCATTGCTGCTTCGGAGGCGCACTCCTCCAAAAGTCTTGTGAACTCCTCCTCACTACCGTAGTTTACATTTATGACCTGTTTGTCAATTCTCACCAGTTGCCAGAAGCCCCCCCCTGCAACTAAGGTGGTACAATCTCTAATGTAGGCCCCGTGGACACCTACAAAACGAGGCATATAAGCAACGACATGGTGTTCAATTGACATAAAGCCAACTTCACCTCAGCTTAGAGGAATAGGACATGGTAGGTAGAAGGCTTATGCATCACCTGGGAATTCAATGATGGAATTGCCACACTTGCGGTAACTACTTCTCCCTGCATGTTGTTCTTTCTAGCGCGGGTTGAATGAATTCTTGTTTCCATGACGTAGCGAAACGTATCTCCACCGCAGTAGCCAGCATTCGTAAGATAGCAACAACTTTGACGTTTGTGACCCTGGACTCAAAACACTATGCGACAGACAAAGTCATGGCCTCCTACATGAAGGCAAACATGGAATGAGATAACCACTTGACGCTGCTGAAGGTAGGAATGCTACATGTTACATTTTCCAAGCCCTGCAAACACAACCACAGGCACAAGGCATAATTCACAAGCACACCTTTAAAATCGGAGGTTCAAGGAAACTCTCGTACGAAGTGCATATTCGAATTCTAAATATTGGTGACACTATTAGTCCAAAAACGGCTGCCCAAATGAGTCGCTTCACCAGTGAAATCAGGATACCTGCAACCAGAGAATGTGAACAATGTAGTCGCCTTCAAGGTCGACCAGTCAAGTAGCAGCACCCGGTGCTCCCTTCAGTGCTATCCGTGAAGAACTTGCGTAAGTGCAGTTAAGAAGTTTAGGGTGCACATGACTTTATCCAGCTTCAGCCATAAACCTAATCGAATTGGGTTGACTTGTGCAACCAGGAAGCAATTGAGAACACTAGCGAAGCCGGCGGCAATTCAGGGACCAAACATGAACCCTAAGCAGCGCCTGTCCCCGTAGTGGACGAGGAGGCCAAAACGAACCTGGGGTTTTGAGGTCTTTGGACGCGCCATTGCTGCTCCGCCGAACCAGCAGTCCAGTTCATTGTGGAAGCCTCATTCTAGTCTTCTCATTACATACACCACATCCACTTCAAGGAAGTTACTTCAACTGCAAATTCTCAAAACGGCCTGGAAATCCTAACACTTAAGCTCACTTCGCCACAGAACCACTAACTCCGATCCCACACATCGCACTTTGTCTTCTCTAAGGAAGGACGGAAGAATGCGCCCTCGACAATGATAAACAAGGACAGCGGACACACAAGCGGGCGGTCTAGGGCATTGCCCGCCAGCGAAACACTAAGTACGTCGTGAAGGCCGCCCTACTCCGGCACAATTGAAATACCACACTACGGCCAGACGGTAGTGTAACGCCTCTGAAAGAGTGAACGAAAGTGCGAACCTCTCCATGCGGCGGAATTTTCTCTCCTAGGGACGAGCGGACATTGAAGAAGAAGGCTTTCGGTGGGTTGTTCTGTAGCAACGAAATACAAAAAAAATATGCTGTGAACCTCTAAAGTCAACGTAGTTGTCAAGGATCAGGGTTTCTTACACGTCATACGCAGGGACGGGCTGTTTAATTTCATAAACTGCCACCTTTGCCAATCTCTGGAATTGGGTGATCTTCCTAATGAATTCTAACGACAATTAACATTAACATCAATCTCCTATTGCGGTATGTCCAGCAGGTTTTAATTACAAGGGGGGCGGGCCAAGGAGGAGGAGGTGGCGCAGATAATCCACTATTAGGTAGAACCTTGGGAAAGGTGTTTTGCAACTCCATCAATTTCAATCCTGGAGCGCATCTGGCGTTGGATGCTGTGCATTTCCGGGCCACTTGCTGTCAACGGGATGGCTTCCATACCAAGTTTTTGGGGGAACTTACGAATACCTGTAAGAACTCACGGCTTAGCGGAATGCCTTTTGGCTTCCACTGGAATTTCTTAACTTCCCTATGTCTAGTCTAGATCCTATAGCACTATTCGGTGTTACTGCTCCGCCTTGTTCATTTCATTCATAAATTCTATTGCACGTTCGTTGCAGGTCTTCCTAAGACACTGAATATGACCACTGTTCAGACATAGAAAACACTGTCAGGATTCATTTTCGTGCCAAAGTCCACTACTTTCAATAATGTTCATCCTTTTTTGTTTCATGTTAAGGTCACTTGAAGAAGCCTCCAGTATGTTAGTTCACAGATTGTTGAGGAGGTCCACATGTTACTGAATGATTTCCACACTCACATATAATGAATTATTGATTAACACATTTGAACATGCCAACCCGAGGGTGTTGCACACATCGTCTTCTATTTGTACAAGTATGAATGCAAGCAACTCCTACCATACTAGTCATAGCAATTCTGTCTTGCATTCACGGGCGAATTCCCGGAGGGATTCTCCCCATTCAGTTTTCATGACTAAACCATGGATGACAAAACCCTGAACGTGCCATGCCTCCATACCGTAAACATTATTGCAACAAACCAGGAACATTTCAGAAAAGTTTATTACACATCAACAATTACAGAGCCAGACATACCCTGACATACAGGTTCCGCTACAAGAAAAGGTGGTGGATTCATGCTGTACAAGGTGTCCACTTGACGCTAAGACGCTGGTGTCCTCCTAACCTCCCCCCCCCTCCTAAACCCGCCAAGATAGTTGTAGTGGTTTCACACAACATTGCTCGTGCAGCACACACACCCCTAGTACCTAAGCATGTACTAAAAGGTTGCTATCCTAAGGGATACTATTTGCATCATCAATGCCTGGCTGCGTGAGAGTAACTGTCCCAGATGAGTGACTGTCGTCCGTGTCATACATGACACGGAAGGGGGGCTCGTAAGGGCCACTCACCGAACCCTCTGTCAGTTCATCTGCAATGGCTGCAATGACATTCTTCTACATGTTTGGGCCTTGTACCTCCATGCGCACTTGGGCCTCAAATATGTCCCTTGCCCTTGATGTCTCCACAATTGGCTCAACAACATGAAAGGCGCGAATATAACACTCAATAAACCGTAGCATACAGAATCCACACTCATAGTTTCCCCTCTGCTGAAATGTAGGTACCTGCTCAGTGGTGGACGGCAAGTTCATCTCCTTGTCGTGCAAGAGCTGCCATGCCCTTCGAAGGTGACTAACGTACTCCCTATCGAGTTTGAAATCGTGAATGCCTGCACTATCAAGGTGAAGTATTCGAGTCTCTGTCAAGATGAAAACTGACCAATGAAAGGCACCAACATAAGGAACTATGACCTCCATTTAGGGTGGGCAGGTACCATACAGTTGGTATGGAACAAGGTATTGCCGCCCCCACTTGAGTAGCACCTCGTCGCTTGGATCTGGCCTTCCAACCATAAGAGAGCCATGCATGAAGGACGACGCTATGTACACCCTCCCCCGAGCCTCAACTGAGAGACTCCACCACAACCGTCGACAAAGTATCTCAACGATATTTTGCCCGAGAAATTTCCTACTCTGTCTCAGGGCTTGGAGTTGAGACAATGGCATTGGTACTGAGTCCCACTGTCCTCCGTAGAAGTAAACTTGACCACTGTCACGCCCCCCCCTTGCCCTTCCTACAAAACAACAACATGTTAGTGTCTCTGAGCCAATATTACAGTACTACAAAGAAAGTACAGAGCTCAAGTAAAACACTGATGAACTCTGGTACCTCGGCAAGGCTTCCATGAGTTCTTCTACGTTGAAGAAATCATAAGTCTTGTGAATAGAAAGCGTACACAAAGACTTCGTGTCTCCATCCATGGGTGATTTCTGGGCAAAAGTGACAACCTTCGGATGTGTCACATTCCGTACAATGTCGGGATGAATGTCGGGATGATTGTCGGGGTGGCGCTCAACGTCGGAGTCGTCAGGAATGTAGGTGGACTTAGCTTCTGGTAACGTACTGAGAGTGGCGAAACACTGAGAAAGAGTTTGTGATGTATCAACCTCAACATGCCTAACATCGCACAGTCCATGGGGCATAGTGCGTGGATGTTGTGCAAGGTCAGCATAATATTGGGTCCAGACGACCTCCTCGTCTTCATTGAGCACAGCGTCCATGTTTTTGATGAGGTCCCTTATCTTTCGACGTGCTTCCTTCACTTTGGCAGCCCACTTAGGCACACCGTTGTCTACAATTGAGCCTATGTCAAGCTCCTCTCGCATTCTGAGACACTTAGACCAGAACTTGCCTTGTTCCCCCCACTGTGTAGGCAGTGTTCTCGTCTAGCAACGATGGAACACACTTGGGAAGTCACGCGCCAAGTCTTGCAAAGCTCGCAGTTGCACTCTTTTCACCCACTGCATGACGCTATCCATTACTCTCTCGTCCTTGCCGTCGCACACCAATTGCGCGTCCTTCATGACACTAGCTTGTACAACATCTGGCTGAAACCCTGCCATTCCTGAAAAACGAAACGTCGCTTCGGAGGTGAACATGGATACAGCAAGCATGAAGTCTCGTGTCCTCCGGCATAGGCTCCGAATCACAGAGTGACTGACGCCAAAGAGGGGACATGTGAATTGCCGCCAACGTCCGAACATGTGGTGAAGTGCAATGCAGAGTACTTGCACAAAAGGTGGAGGCCGGAGCCTAGGAAGTCTCTCAGTAAGGAGCATGCATCGAGCTAACGTACTCTCCTCCTCTGCATTTTCTACATGGCTATAAATTGGCAACAGTTTTCAACAAAGACTGAAGCAGGGCAATAAATATAAGGGATGAACTCCCAACCGGGAACCCTATATAAGCTGAACATCCTACAAACACGACAGAAATGAAGACAGAGAATGTCATTCACAACGTGCAAGGAAGGTTTAATGTTTCATGCACCATCATGACGCCAAGGCAGTGGTGGTAACCTTTGAAGGACTTCAAGGTTGTCTACAAGGACAAGCCAAATTGGGCACCAGTCCCATATGCAGGCCTCACGTCTAAAACGCATTTCATGCTTGAAGTTTGCAACAACTTCGTGGATGATGTGGTCTTGCTCTGTGCTTAGTTCAACTGCTGCGATGCAACATTTCTCCTTGTAGGCTGCAAGGTCTTGTAAAAACTGCAGGTACTTCGCCATGAGTTCAATATCCGTGGGCGCCTTGCCATACTTCACAGATTGGCACAAAGAACTGATAGCGCGTCCAAGCGCCTCCCAGGTGTCTTGGTAGTCCTCCTCCTGCCAGAAAGCCAATCCCACACTACTTCTGAGCACTAAGCATAAGATACAGAGACATCACCACAATACTGAAACAGAACACTGAAACGCAAAGCAAGGGAACGGAACACTATATTGAAGTTGCATAGTCGTAAATATGAGGCAGAACTAGTACATGATGAAAACTGAAGGATGCGTCATAACTATTCCAATTCAGTATTGAATCACCTTAGCGTCACATAACCACCACATACTAACTTCTCGAGTGGCTGCTTGGAATTTCTGAGAGTCCCAAGACTCCTTGAATCTTTCTACAAACTCCGCCCCGGACTACCCCTCCCACGACCAATCCAACAAGTTTGGCCTTGCTCGGACGAGGTGATACATATCCGGCGCCTCAACTGTATGCGGTGCATGTAAGACAGGCTTACAAGCAGCCAAGGCATCAACCTTGACACGAGCTGCCGCTCTAACCTCCTCCTCACCTCCACGCAGACGCTCCAGTCGAACTGCCTTAGCAGATTCCAGATGTGGGTGGAGCGCATGGACTTCCGGTGAGCCTAACCCGGACAACCAGTAATGATGCAATGCATCATTCCCTTCATAGTTTCCCGTCCACAAGACTATCTGCAATGTCTGAGTCCTGGAAGTGTCATTCACTGTTTGAACCCCAGTCCTGAACCCTTCGTGTGAGCCCCATGAACCACCGTTGCAGGGGTAGAGGGAATCACATTGTCGTACACGCAGTTAGCCGTAAGTATCCTGACAACAGCAAATTGTTGCAAGATGACACGAATTATCGGTCCAGGGAACTTCTAGTATGATATCGATTGAATGAGAAGTATCCGGATTGTGACTACTCACTTAATCTCCCTTATTTCACTTATCCTATCTTGTTCCGGAAACTTAGTACATTCCGGATTCCGTTTCGGGTCCGGACACACCCGGATCTGAGTTTCGTCTCTCTTCCGTCACTGGTTTTTGTTGCCTCTGTTTTACCCTCAGAGGGTCCGCCCTTGATCTAGAAAGGGGTGGGGACTCACCACTTGTACAATTATCCTCTCTGTACTCTAAATCTACTAAACAACACACCCAAGACAACATAGTTGTAGAAGGAGGGAGGAGTATTCTCTCACAGTTTCCAGATTGGCCGATCCGGAATCAGGTCACACAGAGCACTTTTCACACCTCACTTACTACAACGATGGATCAGAACTTATAGACCCAAAAGAATAGAATCTCAAGGAGAAGACAATTTACCAAGGGGGAGGTTGGCAGACTTTCCGAAGTAGCGGGAGATCCTTTCCTTTGGCGGTTGCTTAACTCTGCACAGAACCCTCCTGGTTTCGGACTCGCACGGACCTCTACCCTTTATTCCGGATTGCCGTTCCAGCAATTTAAAAGCATGTTGCACTTGCACTCCCTTACTCAGCTCTGCATTCCTTCTCACTAGCTCCACTCCCAGACGATCCGTAGCTCAAGATCCGGATTCCTTCTCTCCCTCCCTTCTCTTTTTCCAGTACCAGATCAGACACCCATGCATACACCCAGCTCAAAAAGATCCTTGTCTAAGCAAAAAGTGCAGCTATAGGTATCCTGGCTGACTTAGATTAAGAAAAGAAAATTGTAAATACATTCGTGAAAGCACTAAAATCCAATGGAGTAGGATGGAATGGAATGGAATGGCAGACAACTAACTTGCCTGTCCTTAAAATACCAACACAAAACCCAAAGTCAACTCCTAAAAGCCTGAAAAGGAAACCCGGAAATCCAGGCCACCAATCCCTGAACCTCCCGGGATATCCGGACAGATTGCTAACAGTCGTCCGAGATAACCGGATTTCCTCACTATCCGCCTAAAATTCCAGAAACCGGGTCCAAGCTCATAACCCCATTTCGGATCCTATACTTCTTCTCCTACCAATCCTAATGTCTTGGCTTCCGTCCTTTCTTTGAACGACTCCCTGCTTGGCTGGTAGGCGTCCCCTTCGTGTTCTTGGCTGGCGTAGTTCTTGTTGTGGCCCGAGTCTGGATATGGCGCATGGCTGGAGACGGATCGCTGTCGTCTTCGGTTCCGGAAGTGGAGTGAGCACTCTCCTCATCCGAATCTTCAATAACTTGGACTTCTTTCTCCTTCTCTGGTGTTGTATCCTCCAACGTCGCAGGTTCGCTTCCTTTTTCCGGCGTGGTCTCTTGCATGTGCACAAATCCTTTTGGATTAGTCCGAGCCGGATTTGTCATCCCACCGATCCAGTTGATGAGATCTCCCCTAACCTACTGTCCCGGAACCTTGAATGTTCCGGCCATCAAATTTGGCATTGTTTGTGCCTTGGGAACTTCCGGAGTTGAGAACTTAGATGGCACCGGAACCGTTTTCGCGCTAGACTCCGGTTCCGGTTCCGAGGCTGGCCTCAAATTCAACTCCGTCATCCGTATCTTACTGGCGGAAGGCTCGGTTGGTGTGAGTATCCCCCTCAGACCCTCCATCCGGGTTGCCTGATCCGCCACTGGCTTTCCTAGGGTACCTGCGACAAAAGGGAGTTCCGGAAAGGTGGAGAAATCCATCGCATGGTTTGGGTCGATGGCCGCCATCAACTTTTGGATCTCCTTGAAAACTCACTCTATTCTCGCGGTGAAGTCTACGAGGATGGTAACTACCTTGGTTCCGGTAATGTGGCCTTCGGATATCATCTTGGAGTCAAACAAGGCAGCCTTCGTGATGATGTCGGCTTTGATGTTGACTGCCCCGGTTAGATTCTTGACCAGCGCGAGGGCCTCCTTCTCTTTCTCCTTCGCAGCTACCATTTCTCCTTCCGCCCAATTCACCCGAGCTTGGAGTATATTCCATTCCGCCTCCAATTCTTGGATCCGCTCATCCCTCTTCTTTAGATCCTCCGGCTTGGGCAATCGCTTGACAGCTTCCACGATCTGATCCGGATCCACCTTCAGTACTTCCGCGGTATCTATCACCAGATCCGACAATCCGTTGTGAAGTACCTTGGCTTCACGTATCCAATTGAGTCCCGCATTGAAAAATGCGGATTCTGTTTCCATCTCAGGTCCCTTGTTGGACTCCCCCCTCTCCAGTGTCGGTGGCTTGATTCTCGACCCCGGATCGGTTGACTTCCTCTTCTTGGTCCTTGGGTCCGTCAGACGTTCCTCGGGAAGTTCCTCTGGTTCCGACTCGACCGGGTCCTTCACTTCCTCCCCGGAAAGTCCGTATGACAAGAGTGTCTTTCCGGTGTCATACTGAATTATTTCCGCCGCACTCAAAAGTTCCTGTTGATGGTACAGATGAAACAAATACGTGCTAACCGGACTCGCCTTAGCTCGTGTCACGTGATTCGCTAATTTAGCCACTATCCCGGCTATGATCCTACCCCAGTGTACTATCCGGTTCTCCATAGCCCCAAAGATAGTGTTGGCCACCGTAATGGTAACCCGCGTTGGCTTTTCCGGATATAAGATCGGAATCAGAAACTCTAGAATCCGCCTATATCTCTCGTCCTTACACTCGCTGATAGCAAAGCCGTCCTTAGGGTTTGCAGTCCCGGTGAACTTCCCGGCTACAAAACGGTCCGTCCTCGATGCTAAACTGTTCCCACTCTTCCGGAACTGATAAACATCCGCCTAGATGTCCTCCGTCCACGCGATTGGTCGTCCTCTCAAAGTAAGCTCATACTGATTCGGAACACCGTGAAATAGCTCCTGAATCATCTCCTCACTCTTGAGACTCCACGGTCGGTGTAGTAAACCGACACATCCTAATCTAGTCAAGTCCTCCTCTAACTGTTTGTGTAGTTCCAGGCTATCCGGAATGGCCGGAGAGATAACTCGGGCAGATACCGCTGTCCTCCGTACTGGTCCGGATGCCATAAGATCTAAGTGAGAACGAAAAGAAAGTAGTCCTACCTCAGTCGCTAACTCACCACTCTTTCCCTCAACTACTCACACAAACAGTCTCGGGTACACAGAACAGAAAAGGGAAGAGGAAACCCTAGGAAGACGGCTTAAGTACTAAACTGTCTCTCTACGGTCTTAAGGACAACGGCTACAGGTCCGTTGCCTCAACGGTATCCTACTTCCGTAGCTACGGGACCTATACGGTAGGTTCCTGTGTTTCGGATGAGTCCGGATTCCGGATCCGGATAAGTTTCGGTTACGGGTGGTGCTGGAACGCTTATTTCCTACTTCAAGTTATCTGGTCCAAAAATCACACTCTAACTATTATTTTTTTTATTTTTTTTTATTTTTTGTACCTACTTATTGTATTATTGATCCGTTTCCGGATTCCGGATCCCCTCGCAGCCCGCAGATCAGCAATTGTTTGAGCGACAGCCTCTTGCGCTGACTGTACCACTTCTACATTGTCGGCCATTTCTTCATGCAATATGTGGTCTTGCCGCTGTGCTAACCTATGTTTAGAAGACTGCGCGTGGGCTGCGTTCCTAGAGGTCCTCTGCTTCACAATGGAATTTGGTGCCTCCTTGTCAGTGTCGCTCCGACCACCGACTTCATCGCTTCGTTGTGGTGGCGGTGTTTTAAGCTACGTACAAACTGCCTTGCTTTTTGCACGACTATCGCGCGAACTACTCCTCACTTATGTGGCAAGCGCAATATCTTGGGTGACTCTCCTTTCCGCAGTCACACTGAGGTCGTGCTCTTGGTTCATTTGGGCATGCTCCTGGTTAATCTGATGCAGAACTGTTGCTGCTCGGGTATGCATTAAACCCCTTGATGTTTGCACCTGCATCGCTTACCCACTAGAGTCCTTTGAAGCCTCCGCTGCTAAGTTACTCCTGCCTCCGGCGTATGCTTCATTCCCTTCGGACGTTCCCCTACAGACTCCAGAGCCCTCACCTTCGTACCTACACACACCTCCTTAGTGTTTCTAGTTCGTGTGAATATCACTTGTACATCCACTGCCTTTCACTTTCGAATCATCTCTAATATCTTGCCTTGACCAAGGCCTTGATCTGGGTATGGCAACAAGCGCATGGGGTTGCCCATGTGGTCCTTCACAGCAGGACATTGTGAATTGAATCGGTGGGAGTTGAGCCGCATCTTGTTGCTAAATGTAGCCTCCCCACAATGAATGCACTTGAAATACTTTCTGGACCTATCACCTGCACGTTGGACGTCGGTTGCTACTTGTCCCGAACATTCCTCCAGAAGTCGTTTAAACTCGTCTGCTGTGCCGTAGTTGACATTAAAGGTGCGTTTGTCAATAGTGACTTTTTGCCAGAAACCCTGCGCTGGAGTCCCTTGGCCGCTTGCCTCACCTTGTGACCCTTGTCCAATGGCCTCCCCCCCCGACCCCTACGTGGCTGGCTCACCCTCCGACCCTGGTTCGGTGGGCTCACCCTCCGATCCCTGTTCGCCAGATGAAACCGCCTGAACCTTGGCATCAGGCAAGAGGTGAAAATGAGAAATGCGTAGCAACCACAGGCTTGCAAGAATGAAAAATCTTGGCGGGACATGTGAAGAAATTCCAAAAATAGTGCAGGCTAGTACATACCTCCGGAGGTCCCGTAAACTCTACATCAGCTGCGCCTCCCTGTTGTCCTTCCCCCTCAACCTGTGCGACTGCTGATGCTTTCTTCAACTTCGCCATCATCACAGAACACTTTAGAGGCTCTGGCGGCGTGTCGACATACCTAAACCAGTTCCGATACGCTATCGCCTCGCCAAATCGAAACATTGGTTCGTAGTAGAAGTACTTGTCCGGGTAATGGTAGCCGTCCCTGAAACGAAAATAAAAGAAAATAAATACTCAATGACGTTTCCGCCGTTCGTAGCCCATTTGAAAACTGCCTAAACAATGCGAGGTAATAAACCCTCAATCGAATTTACCACAACATGTGGTCGGTTGACCTCACTTCGTGCTATAAGATAATAACAAAGCCGGTATTAATTGTGCCTCACCTAGGAGCGAACGGCACCTGCGGCATTTCGCCCATTGGACAGTTCTATTATCTAGAAGAGAGTGCGATTTTCAAAGTAGAACACTGAATATATTTAGGAAGTTAACACACGCAAAGCAGAAGTGTCTCTACCGTATGCCTGAAGCTTGCGCAGCACAACGGGAAACACGACGGTGCCCCGTAAGCACTCTTAAGACCTATGCGCCATTGGTGCAAACCTGACGTACCCTCCCTAAAACCCAATTTCTCTACGTCAGTATACTACGTATACAATTCTTTGAGCTCGACTTCCTTGACCGCCCGAAGCGGGCTGCTCGAAGCACATACCCTACAACGCAGCAAACTCCACTAACACGACAGGCGACAATGCAAAGCAAGGGACAACGATGCGAGAACGAACCTCGGCGTTCTTCTTCTCAGATGAGCTTCACTTCAGTAGCGCCTATCCCGTCCACAGCACAGAGGAGACGTTGAAGCGAAAAGCTGCGCAAAGTTGTAGGCGGCCGTTGAACCCTCATCATAGCAACATCAAAGTTCCTCACCACAATGGTGGGACTACTTGAGACATCTTCAAGTGCCTACGTCAACCCTACGCCCCGCACCAAATAGCCCATGTCTCCCGGCAGTCCCTGCAAATTTGTCACCCCGCTCTCAAACCCTAAAAACAACACATTTCACAACTGAAACCACAGGAAGCTTAACACTTGCAATGGAAAACGTACTTCGACGACGCTCCAAAGCAAAACACTACGCAGAAAACAAGAACCACGCGCGCGCAGCCCAAGTGCACATGCGTACGCGTGACGCACTGTCACCTGGCCAAAGAAGATTCCAGACCCAGAGGAGGTTCGGGCAGCCGAGCCTGAACCGAAGCTGAAGCCAAACCAAGTGTCAATGAAACACCGTACATGCGTTTAGGACTTTAGGGTGCCTGTCCAAACAAATTTCAATTTGAATTATTTGGCAAGTTATTGGACTAGTGTGATTACTTTGGGGTTGAATACAAGTCTTTTTTGAAGAAATGTAATTAATGTAAAAGTAGTCTTTAGTTTGATAGTTTAATTTGTTTTGGCTTCTTCGTTGAAATGAAAACGCTGCACCAATCCAAGGACATCTAACCTTTAGAAGGAGTTAATAATTCCGGAAAATTACTCCTGACCGAAAATGAGAACAAATAAAGCATTTCATGGAACTGCTAATTTTGTTTCATATTACCATTTTGCAATCCTAAGATAAAAATTATAGTTGAAATGGTTACCTAATAAGCGCCATTAAGTGTTTTCTTTCCCTAGATTGTAATGAATGTCAATAAGTATGTAGACACTAATTTCATGTATAACCCGGTCGGAGACTTCAAGCCCTTAACAAAATTAGTGTACAATGATCATTCAAATGTGAACCCATCTCAACATTTCGATGGAGTCATTTTTGTTTTGATGTTGCTAACCCTTGAACAACAAGTAATCTACGGACAATGATGAATGAAATTGGAATGGTGCATGTCAATAATGACCCCATGCCATTTACGAACAAATCCCCCTGTATAGTGCATTCTCCATAAGGCACTCCAGTTTGTCAATGAAAGCCCTTATTCAACAAAAAGCTTCCAAAAATTGTCCCACCAAAGGTTCAAAATATTTTCCTCCATGTCTGCATTTTTCCCCCTTTACCATTTATGCCCTCACAGTACTCCACTGAAGGCCCCCCCTCCAAGGTAAACAATATATAACTACTTGAAACCCATGGTTCCACAACTTCTTTGAATGGAAATGTACTAACTTCCCAAACCCCAAAATTCTCTCATCTTCACACTAAACCCTAAACCGAATTGCAAGGCTATAAAACATTCACTTCATAAAATTCACTGTCATGAAGACAAACTCGTCTTCTTTACCCTCTAAATATTTCTGGTAAAAAATTTCCCTGAATTACAATAAAATACTGTAGAGAACATCAATGTCCACAACATGTTCAAAGAACACATTGAATAGCTTATTCCATATTCCCATCGTGTATTGGCACAACCCTATTAAATTCATACTACCTTCTAGTAGTTTAATTCCCCCCGTACTAGCCATCTTTCTTGTGAAGGAGTCGCCCACTCCATTGGGCTCGTCCTTCACGTGTTTCACGTGGATGTATGGGTAGGGAGATTCCTCCACCCTTGGTAGCATTTTTTTTTCATGAAGGAGTCGCCCGCTCAATTGGGGTCGACTCCTTCACGTGTTTCACGTGGATGTATTGGTAGGGAGATTCCTCCACCCTAAATAGCATTTTTTTTTCATGAAGGAGTCGCCCGCTCGATTGGGGTCGACTCCTTCACGTGTTTCACGTGGATGTATGGGTAGGGAGATTCCTCCACCCTTGGTAGCATTTTTTTTTGTTAAGGAGTCGCCCACTCACTTGGGGTCGATTCCTTCACGTGTTTCACGTGGATGAATGGGTAGGGAGATTCTTCCACCCTTGGTAGCATTTTTTTTTCATGAAGGAGTCCCTCACTTGATAGGGCTCGTCCTTCACATATTCCATGTGGATGGAATGGTCGTGAGATTCGTCCAAGTTCAGTGTATTTGTATAATTTTTTGAAGTAGTGTCTCCGAATTGGGTTATTGAATGAAAAAGTTATGAAGATAAGGGAGCATAAAGTTTCCTATGTTGCTTTGACATTTTTTCTCTCAAAATATACAACCGTAATAATTAGGCTATTTCTTTATTCACTTATCATATTCTATGTTTTCTATATTTTGTTACAGGAAACACTAACCGAATCAATTGGGCTACTGCTTTATACACTTCCATTGATGGAGTGTTACGGAGTTTATGCTTAATACTACACATTTTTCCTAAAGTCACTCCTTGAACCCCTCGCACCATGACTCCTAAACCCTAAACCACCATAAACAATATTGGTAGCAGATTATAGAATTTTCTTATGTCTTTCCACTTTTTCTTACATGTGCTTGTATAGCCCAAGCACTATATTCTTTTAACATTGGGCTTTATGAAGTGCGTAGGAGGGAAGGTAACGTATTTGTACACCCCATCCCTAGTTTTTTCTCCGAAGATGAGACCGAACCCCCAGCATGAAACCACTATCAACACAGTACTTTACGAACTTATGTCGAAGGAAATATGGGGAGCGTCCCTTCTATTATAATTTTTGGGTTTAAGCCCTTTCATAAACCTAACCATCTGAAAGCATTGTAAGATACTGTAGTTGAGGCAACTTCTGGTAGGACAAGTTCAACATTTCTCCTTTCATTTCCTTGCTTCGAAGGCTAATATAATCTCAGGATTCTTGTTGTTCATCATTAACCTCCATGAATAGTTTAGTGTAAATGTTCAAGGAAGAACCCTAAACCCTTTCCATTTTCTTTTCCAATGTTTTTTGTCGAGCAAAACAATTCCGCCTTTCCACTCAAACCTTTGAGAACTTGAGTGCAATGAAGCCCCTGTAATGCAACTATAGGTTTCATTCCTAATATAGAATAAGCACTTCTGGGTCAGTGTATGATGAATTTAGCTGGAATTGCGTGCTTCATTTCCCTTATATTCATTTTTCAATTGAAAAGTACATTAACAAATGAATGGTAATGCCTATAATGAAGGATATAGCATAATACAATACTTGCAAGAAGCCATGTCTACTTTCTAGGAAGCTTGTCCAACCCTAAATTTTGAACTAGAAATCCCTAGCCTTGAAACCCAAAAAATAGCCAAAATTTGTTAGAATCCTTCCAATGCAAACCTTGAAGAGGAAGAGAAGACCTTCTTTCGAAGAAGGCTATATAAACATTGCTGAATTAAACCTCAAAAATACATCACCTTGCAAATCATCTCCATTGTAGGAGAAAACAAAATGTGCATTTTTATTGTGTTGCACAATCCCTTTGCCCACTCTTATTCATGCCTTACATAATCATCCTTGTATGAGAATTACCATTTTTAATGGTAGCCTTTAGGAAGGCAAAGTAATTGGGTGGACAAATATTTCCAAAATTTTGGAAAATGGAGGCAATTATCGGACTTACAAGGACCTCATTCACCCCTTAGCCCTACATTGAAATCCTAAAGTGTCAAAGTTCAAGAAGAAGTGGATTGTGGACACCCTCAAAAATATTTTCAAAAATAACAATAACTCCCTATTGCTTTATGCGAAGACAATGACAATACTCACTTCCAATATTGACAGGAACATTAAAAAATTATATGAATAACTGTAAGATTACACCAATTTAAACTTCCGCCTAAACCTCTTGCTGCTTTAACCCTAGCCGTCAACACACTAGATAATAAAACCCTAGTTGCCACAATAATAGCCAAGAAAACCCTAGCCGTCACAAGCTGAATGCTGTGGCGAAACACTGCATCAACATTGTCATGTACATATGCATGTAGCATAGGGCGTCCATGATCCATGTCGCATGCGACCATGCCAATATGTGACATGCATCATTCATGCACCATGATGGACGCATGCATGGGGATCATGGCAGAAACACTACAAGTAATACACTGCTGAATTATCCTGCAGAATTTACCACAGGTAACTGCAATTGTGCACCTGTATGACAGTGCAGGAATTAATTCATGTAAGAGCACGCGAAAATAAATCTCTGCCCGAGACAGGTGCAGCCAGTAACTCACTGAACCAGCCAGGCTCATAATAAGCCGCAAAAAGGAGGGTGAGAAATAGTGTGCACCCAACTGAAGAAGGCGACTTGGTTTTGGACTGCACAACATCCACTGGTTAGTTTTCATTTAATAATTGTATTTTCATATATGAATTGATATAGTGATTCATTGATATGAATTGCATTTTGTAAATTGTAGGTGCATCAATTACAGCATGTCGTGGCACAGGACAACACATAGTGGCTTTAGAGGAAGACAATAGTGTTTTTCATGGCGTCCTTAAACCCATGAATAGGAACACTCAAGAAGATGTGATAATAAGTAAAACACAACCGCCAATGCCGGTTGCATCTTCACAAGATCCGAATGCAATGACTGTAGTTCCTCGAAAATTTCCTCGCCGAACTAAACCTAGTAAGTAAGTTTTTCATATTTTTGAAGTGTTCTTTTAACATTCTACTTCTTCTATTTTGTGACTCTAATATTCTATATGTTTTTTTTAGGCGTCAAAAACTGATGTTCGCAGATGCATTGAGGAAGAGACGCAAACTGGTACTAAGTCCAGAAAAGTCTTTTGATCTCCCAGTTTATACTGAGCAATTAGCATCAACATTTGCAAACTTTGGTAGCTTAGAATCAAAACGTAAAAAAAATTACATATGCTCTTAATGTTTTGTAATTCATATATGGATCGACATCAGAGGGGAAAGAGACTTCAGAGTATGAAAGTAGCTTGGTGTCTACAACTGAATCCACTACAACCTAGATTTATGAGATTGACATATCTCATGAGTCAAACTGTTATGTATTCATTTTCAATATCATTTGATTTGATTGTGTGTTTTATGGCTACATCTTTAGTACGATTCATTCCCCTTCAAAATTTTGCATTTTATGTTTTCTATCAAAATTAACTCTTGAACGTCAGGCTGGTTATCGTGGAAATCAGTGATTTTGGAACCATGTGACATCATTTACTTTAAAAGTATTGTAGAAGATCTCTCTTTCCCACCTTTAATTATGTCGATGAATAGTTGCAGTTACATCCTACATATGAGATTCTTTTCTCATTCATTAGATGGTATAGTTCAAGAACTCCCGAAAGCTATAGAGGAGCCAACCAAGCACAAGAAAAAGTCGACGAATCTAAACAAACAAGGGAAGCAATCAGTAGTGGAAGGGGATGAGTCTATTCAAGTTTCGCAATTACACGTTGAAGTGCAATCATACGATGGTACAAAATAATCATCGAATGGTTGCAAATCACCAAGATTGCATTTGACCGGATGGCCTCCACCCTTGTCACAATCTATGAAGCACTCGAGAGAGTAGAACTAGGACGGATCGTCGAGGAGATCAGACGGTGGCTCGGCCCGAAAGTCTTGTTGGAGAAGGACAAGCATATTCGAAGTCTGGAGAGAACGCGACAACCTGAAAGCGCAACTGATTGCGACAGAGAAGGAACTAAATGTGGCACGACAACGCGAGGCGGAAGCTCTCCGGATCATCTGGAACATCAAGGACACATTTCCCGTCCAAGCGGAAGTAGCAATGAAGGTGGAGCTCTTCAACCATCGACTGACCGTGGATGGGCATATCACCAGATCAAAGGTACTTAAAATCCTAGAGGACTTTGAGGCACGGATAGAGTCGATTCTGAGGGAGCTGCAAACACTATCTCAAAACATCGAGTACGAACGGGCACTCAACTTATCAACATTTCCAGAAGTACCAACCACTATGTTTTTAGGGTTGCAAGAGCAAGCTACGACACCACTTGAACCATCTCATCATGCTTCCGCGTCTTCACCGTCACCCCACAAGGGACAACCAGGAAATCCATCCGGAATCCATACGCCCATTCCAAAAGATAAGCTCCAAACTCCACCCAGAACAGTTAAAACCTCAACTTTGAGGCCCAGTCTGACCAAGACAAAGTTGTTCGATCCTTTGGGGATGTCAATTTCAAAGGAGACCTTCAAGACGCCGCCCCTTCTGATTCCTCTTGATTCGGATACTCAGAAGGGAGCTATGGTGAATCTGGTTGTCGTAGCACAGGGTAAGTGAAATTCCCTATTATACTCACAAAAACCTCTTTAAAGCATAATAAAGTGACTCTAAAGATCAAACCCAAGAGACTCTGTGAAGTGTTTCGTGTTACTAGGTGTTTTGAGGAAAGTTTCCTAATTCCATTATTCTTGGTTATACCTCTCTTACCTTTTTTCCCAAATACCGGATGATTTCCTGATTTTCCTATAAACTAATCCGGTCCAGACTAACTGTAACAACTCATATTTTTGATTTTTTTTGTTTACCTTTTTGAGTGGAACGAAAATTAGAAATAGGTATCCGGATCTAGCTAAAAGGAGGGAGATAAATCAAAAATAGTCACAAGAGAACCTTACGGAACTAATCCGGTTCTAGGTAGAAGCAGACCGGATTCTCCATGACCGGATTGGAGAGAACCGGATGACAAGGACCGGACCGGATGTCCGACCTGTCATAATGACCAGTCCAGGGCGTCAGGACTATATAAGGCCTGACCCTGCCCATTTTCAGGTCTTTCGTTTTCGCGTTATCTTCGTGTTGTCGTTTTCTGTCTTAGCGCCTATTCCTTTTCGTTACGGTAGAGAGAAGCTAAGAGTGTGAGAGAGTCCGGTAGTGAGTGAGAGGGGTGACGGGTGAGACGGAGAGATCACCTTCGAGCGTGAGTGGGTGAGATTTGAGCGCGAGCGGATACGGAATAGCAAGAGGCTAAGAATGTGCTTCCTTATTGGATCAGAAGAGAGTGAATCCGGGTAGGGCTGCCCTCATGCCGCCACTAAGGCGGAAGAGAACGGGCTCTAGCACCCCACCCCCGAGTGAAGTGAAGTTAAGGAAAGTGGTTCCGGTCATGCCAACCAAGGAACCGGAACAGGGAGAACTCAGGGATGACTTAGCATCCATGGGTTGTCAAGGATTAGTCTTGAAGTCTTGAAACCTTGGGGTTTCAAGGATGAGAGGATGATTAGGGAGCTCATGGGTGGCTTATTGAACGAGTTTGATAACACCTTGAGAGGGAATCCGGTCCAATGGACCGAGGAATTGTGGCGAGCCGTCTACGGATTCCGAACGGGAGGACTCGGGCTTGCCAGCCGGAATGATGATTTCATCCAGGGCAAGTTTGGAAGTGCCGTGAATCCGAAGGATGGCTACGCGATAGAGGACTGTATCGATGACCGAGAGCGTCACCTGCTGCAGTTCCTTGTTCCGGTCTTGCATCCGGAAAAGCCCACCAAGGTGACCATCACCTTGGGTAACACAATCTTCAGAGCGCTACGAGGAAACCGGAGAGTAGACTGGGGCCGGATCTTCTTCGATATGGTGTCCCAGCTCACTCCAAGAGTAGGGAAAAGTAGGGCCACCCCACTATGCCCTTACGTGTACCACCTCTACCAGCAACAAGAACTGCTGACAGAAGTGGAGACGAAGGTTTGGAAGGCCCAGGAGCGGACCATGAAGTATGGTGAATCCGAGTCCGACCGGGAAGCAGATTCCGGGAACGAAACCGAGGAGGAGGAGGAAGAAGAAGAGGAAGAGTGTCGTACGCGCAGTTAGCCGTAAGTATCCTTACAACGACAAATGGTTGCAAGATGACACGAATTATCGTTCCAGGGAACTTCTAATAAGATTTCGATTGAGTTAGAAGTATCCGGATCGTGACTACTTACTTAATCCTTTTTCTTTCACTTACCCTATCTCGTTCCGAAAACTTAGTACATTCTGGATTCCGTTCCGGATCCGGACACACTTGGATCTGAGTACCGTCTCTCTTTCGTCACTAGTTTTTGTTGCCTCTGTTTTACCCTCAAAGGGTCCGCCCTTGGTCTAGAAAGGGGTGGGGACTCACCACTTGTACAATTATCCTCTCTGTATTCTACATCTACTAAACAACACAACCAAGACAACACAGTTGTAGGAGGAGGGAGGAGTATTCTCTCACAGTTTCCGGATTGGCCGATCCGGAATCAGGTCACATAGAGCACTTTTCACACCTCACTTACTACAATGACGGATCAGAACTTGTAGACCCAAAAGAATAGAATCTCAAGGAGAAGACAATTTACCAAGGGGGAGGTTGGCAGACTTTCCGAAGTAGCAGGAGATCCTTTCTTTTGGCGATTGTTTAACTCCGCATAGAACCCTCCTGGTTCCGGACTCGCAGGGACCTCTACCGTCTTATCCGGATTGCCGTTCCGGCAATTTAAAAGCACGTCACACTTACACTCCCTTACTCAGCTTTGCATTCCTTCTCACTAGCTCCACCCCCAGATGATCTGTAGCTCAAGATCCGGATTCCTTCTCTCCCTCCCTTCTCTTTCTCCAGTACCAGATCACACACCCATGCATACACTCAACCAAAAAGACCCTGTCTAAGCAAAAGTGTAGCTAAAGGTATTCTGGCTGACTTAGATTAAGAAAAGAAAATTGTAATACATACGTGAAAGCACTAAAATCCAGTGAAGTAGGATGGAATGGAATGGCAGACACTAACTTGATTGCCCTTAAAATACTAACACAAAAACCCAAAGTCAACTCCTAAAAGCCTGAAAAAGAAACCCGGAAATCCAAGCCACCAATCCCTGAACCTCCCGAAAAATACGAAAAGATTGCTAACTGCCGTCCGAGATAACCGGATTTCCTTACTATCCGCCTAAGATTCTGGAAACCGAATCCATGCTCGGAACCCCATTCCGGATCCTATACTTCTTTTCCTACCAACCCTAATGTCTTGGCTTCCGTCCTTTCTTTGAACGGCTCCCTACTTGGCTGATAGGCGTCCCCTTCGTATTCTTTGTTGGCGTAGTTTTTGCTGTGGCCCGAGTCTGGATATGGCGCGTTGCGGGAGACAGATTGTTGTCGCCTTCGGTTCCGGAAGTGGAGTGGGCACTCTCCTCGTCAGAATCTTCAATGATTTGAACTTCCTTCTCCTTCTTTGGTGTTGTATCCTCCAATGTTGCGGGTTCGCTTCCTTTCTCCGGCGTGGTCTCTTGCATGTGCACAAATCCTTTCGGATTAGTCCAAGTCGGATTGGTCATCCCACCGATCCGGTTGATGAAATCTCCCCTAACCTGCTATCCCGGAACCTTGAATGATCCGGCCATCAAATTCAGCATTGTTTGTGCCTTGGGAACTTCCGGGGTTGAGAACTTAGATGGCACCGGAACCGTTTTCGCGCTAGACTCCGGTTCCAGTTCTGAGGCTGGCTTCAAATTCAACTCCGTCATCCGTATCTTACTAGCGGAAGGCTCGGCTGGTGTGAGTATCCCCCTCAGGCCCTCCATCCGGGTTGCATGATCCGCCACTGGTTTCCCTGGGGTACCTGCGATAAAAGGAAGTTCCGGAAAGGTGGAGAAATCCATCGCATGGTTTGGATCGATGGCCGCCAGCAACTTGTGGATCTCCTTGAAAACTCGCTCTATCCTCGCGGTGAAGTCTACGAGGATGGTAACTACCTTGGTTCCGGTAATGTGGCCTTCCGATATCATCTTCGAGTCAAACAAGGCAGCTTTCGTGATGATGTCAGCTTTGATGTTCACTACTTTGGTTAGATTCTTGACTAGAGCAAGAGCCTCTTTCTCTTTCTCCTTCGCAGCTACCATTTCCCCTTCCGCCCAATTCACCCGGGTCTGGAGTAGGTTCCGTTCCGCCTCCAACTCCTGGATCCGATCCTCCCTCTTCTTTAGATCCTCCGGCTTGGGCAATCGCTTGATAGCTTCCACGATCTGATCCGGATCCACCTTCAATACTTCCGCGGTATCTATTACCAAATCTGACAACCCGTCGTGAAGTACCTTGGCTTCACGTATCCACTCAAGCCCCGCATTGAAAAATGCGGATTCTGTTTCCATTTCAGGTCCTTTGCTGAACTCCCCCCTCTCCATTGTCGGTGACTTGATTCTCGACCCCGGATCGGTTGACTTCCTCTTCTTGGTCCTCGGATTTGTCAAACGTTCTTCGGGAAGTTCCTTCGGTTTAGACTCGACCGGATCTTCCGCTTCCTCCCGGGAAAGTCCGTATGACAGGAGCGTCTTTCCGGTGTCATACTGAATTATTTCCGCCGCACTCAAAAGTTCCTGTTGATGGTACAGATGAAACAAATAGGTGCTAACTAGACTCGCCTTCGCTCGGGTCACGTGATCCGCTAATTTAGCCACTATCCCGGCTATGACCCTACCCCAGTGCACTACCCGGTTCTCCATAGCCCCAAAGATAGTATTGGCCATCGTAATGGTAACCCGCGTTGGCTTTTCCGGATACAAGATCGGAATCAGAAACTCTAGTATCCGCCTATGTCTCTCGTCCTTGCACTCGTTGATAGCGAATCCGTCCTTAGGGTTTGCAGACCCAATGAACTTCCCAGCTATAAAACGGTCCGTCCTCGGTGCTAAACCGTTCCCACTCTTCCGGAACTGATAGACGTCCGCCTAGATGTCCTCGGTCCACGCGACTGGCCGTCCTTTCAAAGTGAGCTCATACTGATTCGGAACACCGTGAAGTAGCTCTTGAATCATCTCTTCACTCTTGAGGTTCCATGGTCGGTGTAGTAGACCGACACATCCTAACCTAGTCAAGTCCTCCTCTAATTGTTTGTGTAGTTCCGGGCTATCCGGAATGGCCGGAGAGATAACCCGGGCAGATACCGCTACCTTCCGTATTGGTCCGGATGCCATAAGATCTAAGTGAGAACGAGGGAAAAGTAGTTCTACCTCAGTCGCTAACTCACCACTCTTTCTCTCAACTACTCACACAAACAATCTCAGGAACACAGAATAGAAAAAATGAAGAGGAAACCCTAGGAAGACAGCTTAAGTACTAAACCGTCTTTCTACGGTCTTAAGGACAACGGCTACAGGTCCGTTGTATCAACGGTATCCTACTTCCGTAGCTACAAGACCTATACGGTAGGTTCTTGTGTTCCGGATGAGTCCGGATTCCGGATCCGGATAAGTTCCGGTTTATGGTTGTGCCGGAACGCTTATTTTCTAATTCAAGCTATCTGGTCCAAAAATCACACTCTAACTATTATTTTTTTTATTTTTTTTTATTTTTCGCACCTACTTCTTGTGTTATTGATCCGTTTCCGGATTCCGGATTCCCACAAAGAGGAGGAACCGCAGTTCATCTCCAAGAGGCAGAAGACCACGCCACCCCGAAATCGAGGAACGCCTCCGGTTCACCCCCGGTCGTTCAAGATGGAGGCTCCAACCGGACTGGATATGCCATCCGGATCGGGAACCGGAGATCCGTTCGACGAGTTGGTTGGGATCCTTTGCGGAATCCGGGCGGATTGGAAAATCAAGAAGCAGACGATTGGGGAGATCGTGCACTTGATTGGAGCGGAACCGGACAGTCGGCTGCCACATCGGATAGCTGAGAGTATCATCAATCCGGATGAGCTCCGGAAGATGAAGGCGAAAAGCAAGCAAGTGCAAGATGAGGTTGACACCCTCAAAGCTGAGGTTTTCGCCTTGAACGAGAACGCCACTGCGACAAGGGAAATGGCGGAGGAGATGATGAGGCTGGCCGTGGAGGTGAAGGACGTGCTCGGAGGACCCGGAGCCGCGATCACCAAGGCGCGCCTGTTCGAAGAGGAGGTGCACAAGGAAAAAAGGCCTTATTCATTAAATTGAGACAAATTGGTAAATTTGAGACTTTGAAAAATGTAGTGCAAAGCTCTTTGGAGGTAGTAGTTGTTGAACCCAACGACAAATGGATTCTAACTAACATCAACAACAAATGTTTTTGACATGAAGGTCCTTGGGTTAGTAATCCTTGAATCCAACAATACACGGATTTCAACACCAAATATTTATGAACATGGATTGGCAAAAGTCATAGAACTGGTAATTGAAATGTGACCAAGAACTATGATGATAAGAATTCATTTTTAATTATAGTGTGCCAAGAATAAGGCGATATATAGGGAATTGAGCTCAAAAAGACATGTAACTATTACCTAAAGCTGTTGAATGTTAAAAATCTACATAGAAAAGAAGAGGCTGGTTGTACATAGAGCCTTCAACATTTGAATACATTTCTTTTTGTAATTCTAATTATGATGCTATTAATAGGGTTTCGGGACGCTCAGAAGCATATGGCTTCGAAAAATTATCTCACATCCCTAGACATTGCTATTTGCCTGTACAGTTGCTCGTGGCTGCCTCTTGCGCTTTAATTTCGCCAAACCTCTTAAGATATCCTTGCATCGAGAACGATAGTGCGGTCCACTTCCATCGTCCATCGCAGCAGAGAAGCCCACACTATGAGAACCACTATCCTTATGCTTCTTCTTGCGGATGCTTGGAGGAAGCTCGGAAGCGGAATGAGATCTCGACCGTTGATGAGGCGGCTTTGGCAGCATCATATCGTCATTGTTTATATACGGAAGACCAAATCCAGTTGATTTGGAGGCGAGAGATCGTCGTTGGTCTCTGACGGAAAAGTGAGTCCCCTAACAACGACCATCTACCTCCTCCAGATAAAGGAAGACGATGATGATTATACTCGACCCGAGGTAACTCAGGTGCAACTTGCAGTTGCACTTGCTCACTCCGGAGGGAACCCCTAGACGTAGACCTGGTAACAGGTGGAGCCCGTTGTCGGACCTGCTCACTCTTCATGGAACCCCAAGACGGAGATCTAGTATTCAGGTCTCTGACCAGAATAGGCGAACATGTTGGGGAGGCTGGAAGATCATCTTGGACTCGAGGATCCCCCGAGGATTCCCCCACAGGCAACTCCAGTTTTCTATTCGTCGCTATCTCCGCCCGGGGAGTTGGCGGGAACGATCCCCCTCGTGTCGAGGATGTCTGCTTGAGCAGGGACGGTGAGCAGATAGGGGTCCTCACCGGCCCTCGACTCGGGGGACTGTCCACCACGCCGTCCTCGACGTCACCCTTCGAGTAGTCTATGGCCGCAGACGTTGCGTTTGCCGCTGAGCGCAACATGTACAGTTTGGAAATAGGCGCAGGACCGCAGCTCCCTCCAACCAAATTCGATCCATTTGACAGCATTTTCTCCGACCCGGACAGAAGACTCCTCGTCAACTTGCGCTTAGGAGAGGGTCGTTTCGCACTCGCTCCTCCCACGGTTTGCCGAAGCAAAGTTCATGGAAGTCCCCCACCCATGACAACCCCATATTCAAAACAAGAGACACGAGAGAGTCCCACGAAAGCGTACCCAAATACAATTGTGTGGTAAAAAAACAGCAAATATATTTACACATTAATGTAGCATACAAGATTATATAAAATACAAATTGTCAATCGAGTCCCAATGGCTTGGATGTGTTACTCTATGTCCTACGGCGGCCTCTCCCTATGACTAAATTCTCCGATGGCAAATCGTATTGCACCCCCATGTTCTGTGCGGATTCTCTCATGGCTTTCACAATCCGGTCGTGATCGTAGTCACGAGCGACAAGCGGTTTGAGACCAATGCGATTGGCCTCCACGTATTCTCTCAATCCTCCCGGTTGGCAGTCCGAGATGAGCCGGCGGAGCCACGGCAGGAGGTCCCTCATGAGGACGTTGTCTCTCCGCTTCTCGTGATCCCAGGTTTCGAGAATCACGTTGTTCCCTCTCTCATTGCAAACCCCCTTCCAAAAGGAGTCGTCGATGAGGAGGGTGTTATCGGCATTGAAGGACGTGTCCCCGCCGGGATTAAGGAACAATGTCTCGGCCAGGACTTTCATCATCACCTGTCTTATTCCCAGGTGGAAATACTGTCCCGGAGAGCATTCTATTTTTTTGCATTGATCCTGACTCAGTACATCAAACGGGGGCCTGCATCCACTGAACAGATGTGCAGCTATGGGTTCTGTGTTCGTCTTGAACATGGAACTCCACACGAGAACCCTGTTCGCAATGTACGAGACCTCCTTGAGGAATTCCCCTACATTTTGGCAAGCGAAAACTGCTTTGGGTCCAATGATCGTGGGGTTCCTGTGGCATAGAACATTGTCTTCCACTTTGTAGGGTTGGAATCTATTATTGAGCCCATACGCCTTCGTGGCAACTTGGCAGAGCACGCCGTTCAAGTCGAAGACAATGTTCAGCCAGTTCTTCCTCGGTTGGGGCTCTACCGGCGCTACATTTCTCGGGACGACCTCTCTCGCGATCTTCAAACCTACCTGATCAATGCAAGACAACATAGAAATGGAGTTACCTGATTAAATGCAGATTCAAGTGAGCCAGACAACAGGAAGGAACACTCAAATCCACTAACTGGTTGCTTGCTCCCCTTATGAAATGCTTTCATTGGCAGCGGGCGATGCACGCTTTTTTGTTTTTTGAGCTGATCAAGAAAACATGGACAGCAAAAGACAATTAGACTTGCAGTCCATTTTCATACGGCAACTTGTACATTTTATTTACAAGTGAAAATTTTTACATAGATGTTTCTTAGAATCTATCTAGTGTCGGGTAAACTGAACACTCATGTCTATGCTACACTAGTCTAGACGCACTGCAGCCACAGACGGGTTCGCCGTCCGCACCAAGCAATCAAGGAGTGGCCACGCCATCCTATCAAGCAGCAAAAATTCAAATGAGCATTTGCAGACCTACACAAAGACTTTGCCGCTGCTAGCCAAACAAGGCAGACATCTACTACTCCGCATACAAACTTATGAGTCAATCAAAATCGTAGGGATCAGAGGGTTGTACTTGCAAAGATTCAACCCTATGCGGTTCATCCCCCACCTCTGTCGGGACGGATGCGTCATGCCCCTCGCCCTCCAAGTCCTCTAGAATGTCTTTCTCGTTCTCTCCATAGTCCACCATTTCCTCTGAAGAAGCAGGCGACTGCAATGCATGAAGATCTTGCGCAGACGTCTGACAATCCGGCTGCTCTAGAACTTGGGGCTCGTTGGCAGCCTCCGCACCAGAACCAAGTAGCTCTCCTTCTTCAGTGTTATCGTCGAGTCGACGATAATTCTCCTCCACCAGAAAGGTCTGTTGAGTCTCAGGGACCACAACCTCAAACCCCGCTTCATTGGGGGAGGACACTCTTTGCTGTTGGGATCCCTCCCCCTTATCGTCGATTCGAGGATCCGGCAACCCAGACACCAATTTTTGGATATCCGCCGTCGCGGCATTGGTGGATGTGGATTTGGGAGGCTGTGGCTCTGATGCACTCCGAAGCGCCACAGGGAGTACTAGCGATCCGCCAGACTGGGACTGAATCGCGGCAAGGAGTTGGCTCAACTGGTTCTCCAGGTTGTAAATCTTGGCGTTGGACTCCGCCTACACGTCGTGGATTTTTGGCATTGGCAACTTGCGTGCTGGCGATAGCCTCCTTGAGTTCCCTTTCCTTTTCTTCCCTCGCCTGCTGCCTTGCGATCCTCCGCCGCCTGGCCTCTTCCTGGTGTGCCCACCAGTCACCCTCGACTTTGACCGTGCCGTCAGGTCGGAGTATAGGCTTCGTGTTGGGCATGCCCTCCGCGTCGTCTTCGTCAGAGGAATGCGGTTTGTCAATTTCCTCATTGTCACTAATCACAATTATGCCGCCCGAGCTCTCCGACTTGGACGGTATCTTTTCAAGCGACGACTGCTTCTCCTGAGAAACCTCCATATTTTGTTCCTTCTCCGATTCAGGGACGCGCCTTCCCTTTGACGCTTTCTTCACCGATCCCTTTTCCTTCTTCTTCGATTGAGCACGCCGCTGCTCTTCGAACTCAGTGTCGGTTTCCATACCTGCATCCGCTACCGCTGGTGGTTGTGATCCAACTGGCTCCTCATTTGAGCGGGGAAGCTGTTCTTCCATTGCAGCAAGCTCATCTTGCGCTGCAGCTGTTTCGTCTTGCATTGCAGCTCGTTCTCCTTCCGCCACAACTGGCCCGACTTGCGTTGGAGCCGACATAGCAGAGGTGGACATCCACATATATACCTGAAATGTGTTTGTCCCGAACTGGTCGATGCCCTCCACGCCAAGATCACCAGTCAACTGTGGACCAACAGACTCCGTTTCTCGCTGCCTGTTTGCGTTGACATCAGCCGGTGAATCAAACGAAGGTGGTGGCGATGGTGGCGAATTTGAATTCACCACTACAAGCACGTGACTGGGTGGTCGGACGTATGCCACGGAGTAAGATGAATTCGAAAACATGAAATCATTCTTGTCCATTTTATCCGCTAGGTAGGCAATTCTATGGTAACCCTTTCTCTCAACCCTGTCGTAGAACCCATAGAAATACGCCCCGAACATCTAAAACAATATTCACATACATGAAAATTGAGTTAGTAATTACACAAATGAGAGTATCTCTGCCAGAATCATATCCACGTGGTTGTCCTCGGGTCGACGACAGGACACCCTCCCACAACATACGTGAAACTACATACTATGAAATTCAATTATATGTATAGTCTAGGAGGCTATGATTATCCTCGTGTCGAGGATAACTACTGTATTGAGATAGTGACAAACCTTTGCCGCCAGCATGAATTTAGGCCCACAATATATGCCAAGTATGTTGTCGTCCGGCACCGCAAAATCTTGGAGGATCTGCAGGTAGAACTCCATCCTCAGTTCCATCACGTGGATCCTCCACTTCGCCTCGGTGTTCTTGGCGACTTCATTGTAGTATTGGCAATTGATAGGCGTTACATACTCACGCTTAACCAATCCACGAACAGAAGTCGCAAACTCGTTGTCTTTCTTAAAGAGAAAGAGTAGAAGCACATCGTCAGCCATGTTCCGATTGGTGCAGTTATCTAGCATCTCTGCCTTGGCTGGGACATAATACGACTGTTGGCAGTCATAGTCCTTCATCTTCTGCGCTGCAAATCTCATTGCAGCCTTCACGTCAGCCTTGTTGCGTAAAATGACGAGCCAAACGAGAGGCTCATTCATTTTTGGCTCAAGCTTCTCCAATAAAAACTTAAGAAGAGGGTCCACTTCTGCCAAATTATCGGTGGCCTTGCACCTTGGAGCCTCCCTCACATCTAGAAGCGTGAGGTTGATCTCTCGATGCAAGTACTTGTACTTTGAGATGGTCACCAACGCCTTGGCCAAAAAATCAATCCCCCTTACTTGCACACCCCCTACTGGATCTGACAGCCGGTACTTCAACTTCATGAAGGTGCTAAACATGTGAAGAACCTCGGGAAAATTCTTCACGAGATCCTTCGCTCGCTTATCCTTCGCCTCGTTTTGAAGCCTTCTTTTGAAGTACTCATTTTTGGGGTGCGAAAGGAGAAAGTCCCAAGTCGCGGACGTAAACCTGTGCCTTGCTTTCCATGATCGCCAGGTTGCGGTAATCACATCGCCCCCATTGTCAAGAAACTTCAGAACGGGATTTATTGCAGCAAGGTCTTGGAGCACGACTTTTTTGCGCTTTCTACGCTCAACCCAGTCGCCTACTGCCATATTGTCCACCACGAGAATTCTAGTTTTGGACATGGACAACTTGGGATATGCAGCTCTGCGATTTGGTGTTTTGTTGAGGAGGTGTTGCGCAAATACCGCGAAGTCTGTGTCCGTGAAGTGGCCACAATGTCTGAAGAACTCTCGCTTTAGTGACATGGACTTTCTTTTAAAGCCCTTCAGGTCCTTGTAAAATTTCCCTGAAATTGGCTCGATGAGCTCGCCTTCGTTGTGTTTTGTGAGGAAGGTCTTCCAGAAAGCGAAGAGATCGTCTCACAAGGTGATTATTTGGATTTCATTTTTTAGGTCTGATGGACCCTTTACAGACGCACCATCCTCTTCAGGATTGATGCTTTAGTACCTATCTACAACCGCGTCCGTGAAACTCTGCACGATAATAAATTATCTATTAATACAATTGAAAAGAACAGGAGTACATGAAATTGATCGAATCCTCGACTCAACGATACTCAAGCAAATTTAGTAGAGTAGCAATTTGATTGTGCACGTAGTGTATGGACTTGAACTCAACAAATGTTTAATTCTAATTCTATCTATTGGTAATCGAAACGATATCATCGACTCGAAGATAGTCGAGTGGTACATTTTCTCACCTTGTACTTAATGAGATTGTAGACGGCCTTGTTATGTTGGACCGCATCCTCGTTGGCGATATTGGTAGCACGCTTGCAAGAGAGCCAGATATTGCGACAACTGATAATCTGATTTCCCCATGTGGGTTGGGCATGATCAAGATGATTGGTGCAGTTGTAGAACCTGGAGATATTCCTTAACTTGTTGGGATCTAGAGTCCACACAATCAAAGCATCCCACGTCTGAAGTTCTACCCTCTTGGCTTCTCCGCAGCCTGCCTTCTGAAGCTCCTTGGCTGCTGTAATGCTATGCTGACCGTTTATTATCATAAATTGGCCAGTCTCTATCTCCTCCCACTTCGTCGGCTTTTTCTTTAGGAGTTGATTATCCAAGCTGATGGGAGTGAGGCAGACTTTCTGCTGTTGTTTGATGTCCCCAAATTGGACAAGTTCATTCTTCACTGACTCTACAAAATCCCTCTACAGTGTTCGAATGATGTACTGGTCCCGTGCAAGAATGCACTGCTTAATGTGCACTTTCACAGTCTCTTCACCCAAAATGAGCGTAATCTTCTATTGGAGCGTCTGATGTCGCTGGTGTTGCCTCGACTGTAGTCAGAGCTGATCCGGAGCTTCCTGCACCCACTTGGCCACCGGCGAGATTTGATTTTCGCCTCTTCCTACTGGACTCGCTCGTCTCGGTCGGAGGAGGATCTCGCTTCCTTGGCTCTGATCTTGCTTGACCGAGTCGTGTTCCCCGATTGCCGTCACCAGAACGAGGAGGACGTGGATTGGGTCCAACATCTAATACTACCTTCGTATCCTTACGTTGACTCCCTCCCACCGCCGGTGCAAGCACACAATTAGCCATTGTATAATGGTCGAGCGTTTGCCATATCCGGCAAAGTCTACTAGCGTTCGACTTTGCAGTTTTGTTTATCCAGGGGACGTACCCACATTTTTGAAACTCAGTGATCAGAGAATCCATTTCAGACCCCTCCAAGAATGTCATCAAGAATGTTGTCAAGGTCGAACTTTGCATGGTACGCATTCACATCGATTACTAGTGAATGAGTATGTTCGCCTGGCTTCCTTGCCTCGTCCACATTACGAAGGGTTATGACGACGTAGTTTTCCAGATAGTCGTCGATGAGGATCACCTTCTCCTTCATATTCCATGGAAAATATTGCATGTTTCCTTGGGCTCGGTATCGTAAGTACACATAATTTTTCCATCGACTGACCCCAAAACTCCAGGTACTTATGTGTTCCTTAAAACGCCACAGTTTTCCATACGTAGCCTCCAAGTCTTCATACAGCGGATCTCGTAGAGAAGGGTGTTTAAAGGCTTCAATGTGGCTCTTGGTCATTGAGTAGTTGTAGTCATCTGCAGCAACCATTTCTTTTCTCCTGCACATGCATTTTGTATTCACAGTTATACCACAGTTCCGTTATCGTCGAGTCGACGATATGGGTAAAGTAAGATTCTATGTTATTGTGATCGATATTTCATGAGGTGCTCTTGTATTGTAATTATTTGGAAGTGTTCTTTGCGTTTGTTTATTGGCTTGTCATTTGTCTCATTTGTGGATATCCTCGACTCGAGGATATTGTTTTCTAAATTGCATATTTTCGACTCGATGATTTTGATTTTTGAAATGGTTGTGCTATTGACTGGTGGGTCCTACTATTTATCTTCGAGTCCTACTGAGTCCTACTATTTATCTTCGACTCGAGGATACCTGGTGGGTCTAGTAGGCCTATTTATCTCCGACTCAAGGATTATTTATAGTTATGTGCTGTAGTTTGTTACTTAGATTATATTTTTTTGGTCTTCCGCATTCGATTTTCTGTCAGCCGTTTATTTATTATCATATTTGGTTTTCAAGTATCGTCGGGTCGACGATAATTATTTGCTTCTGCTCTTGATATTATAGTTTATGGTCTGTCATTGGTTTTGAATTTGTTTCGTTTAAGTAGTGGAATTGATCTAGACGTCTTATTTTGCGTTATCTTCGATTCGACGATTACTTCATGAAAATTGGAGACAAAGTTGAATCACGGATGGAAATAGTGATTTGGAGAGATTGGATTCAGTTACTTCTGCTGGTTATCCTCGAGTCGAGGATAAACCTTGGTTAGGGTTTGCTGCCAAATTAGTATTCAGTTTTTCTAAACCTAAACCCTAGAACACATAGAAATTGTTTTAAACCTACTACAAAGGAAAACCTCATAGGAACTCTAAGAATCATATATGCAGGAACTAAAGAAGAAGGATTGGAAACGAGAGGCATTGTGAACCTAAACCCTAAGCCCTTGGCCATTCCAACAGGGTAAACAAAGGAGGAGATGTAACAAACAGAACTTCAATTGAAGTTCAAAACATTGAATCACCTATGATGCTGGAGATGAACACTACCGGTGTTGTGGAATGACACGTACAGCTGCCACTCCCAACGTCACCAAAACAAAAATTTGTACTTCCCACAACTAAAAACACTACTGGTCTCTGCACAACAACAACTAATTTCCCACAATAAGTGAAGTGCACCTTCTGCAGAAACCCTACAGAAACACACACGTCAACAACAACAAAAACACACACGGGAGAGAGAACACAACACGAGAGAGAGAACGCACGCCAAAACTAAAAACACTACTAGTCTCTGCACAACAACTGATTTCCCACAATAAGTGAAGTATGCCTTCTGCAAAAACGCAACAAAAATACACATGCCAACAACAACAAGAACACACATGGGAGAGAGAATACAACAAGGGAGAGAGAACGCACACCAACAAGAACACACATGCCAACAACAACAAGAACACACATGGGAGAGAGAACACAACACGGGAGAGAGAACGCACGCCAACAAGAACACACATGCCAACAACAAGACACACGCCAACAACAACACACATAGGAGATGCTGGAGGAGCGCACAACACGCACCAAGGACATACAGGACACGCACCACAGGACAAACACACAACACGCACCAAGGACGATGTTGGAGGAGCGCCGTAAGGGAAGCGCCGCAAGGGAAAAAAGAAGCACAATCTGCCAAAATTCTATTCAGAGAAACCCTAGCTACTACAACCACAAGCGCCCAAGAAACTACTCACCTAAACCGCAATAACCTCCTCCCCATCAGAACTAAACTCCAAATACATTTGAAACCTACAAAATCGACAGCAACACAATCGCAGCTTCAACAGCAGCGATGTCCCTCCACAGCAGAACCGAACCTCCGAAATGAAAAGGCAGCCACAGGGTTTTGGGGTTCCGCCCAAGCCCAGGCAGCCTCTTGCCCGCCCCAAAAAATTAAAAGAGCCCCTGTATTGAACTGATTTTCAAAATTTCTGCACTCCCCGGAAGTAATTTGGGGCCTCTAATTGCAAATATGAGTTCAGAATTTTTTTAAAAAAATTTACGTAAAAAATAAAAAAATTTCAGTATTTTCTACAGGCAGGGGCAAGCAAGCGTTTTGGCAAATGCTTCTGGGACTCCGTGTAGATTTCATCTTTGAATGGTGTGTCATGAACATTTTGTTGTGGGGTGAAGAATTTTCTTTTAATGTTGTGGATGAGAATAAATTTAGTTTGGTAGAAAAAATATCCAATGAAACTTTACTTTTTGATAAAAAAAAGTCAAAAAATATAAACTTTTATTTAGGAATGGAGCTTTATACATTCATTTTATTTATGATATCTTATTTAGAACTATGATATTATAAGAAAAACTAGTTCTAATTCCTAAATTCCTAAAGTCATTTGGTGTCATAGGATCAAAAAAATTTCTAAGTATTTTACTAATGCTTGCTTTAAAATCTTTCTCTATTAAAAAAAAATTTCTAGTAGATTTAATAATAGAATTTTTAGGTATTTGTTCATTCAAGTATATCTTTCTAAAATTTAAGAATAAAAATTTATCATACATTGCAAGATCTAAATTAATGAATTTCATAAATAAACATTTTTCAAGCCTTTTATCAAAAGTAGAGTTTTACCTCTTAAACCATTTTGTTCCAAAAGCATGCATTATTTCATTAGGTCTTAGTAATCTTCAAGTTGTACTTGTTTCTACATTTACATATTCAAGAGCCATTTATCAAATTTCAAATTTGAAGAGCCATTTATCAAATAGGTAGAATTTATAAATAGCACCCTCAAGTGAAATCCATGACCTTCACATCGAATCACCAGTTTGTTTTTCTAGTGCACGCATTCCAAAATAATTAGACCCACACTGGATTTTAAGAATACCTTTGAAAAAAAACATGAAACTCATGAAAATAATGTGGAATTGAGAAGGAAAAAAATAGGTAGAAGTTGTAAATAGCACCCTCATGTGAAATCCATGACCTTCACATCGAATCACCAATTTGTTTTTCTAGTGCACGCATTCCAAAATAATTAGACCCACACGGAATTTTAAGAATACCCTTGAAAAAAAACAGGAAACTCATGAAAATAATGTGGAATTGAGAAGGAAAAAAATAAGTAGAAGTTGTAAATAGCACCCTCATGTGAAATCCATGACCTTCACATCGAATCACCAATTTGTTTTTCTAGTGCACGCATTCCAAAATAATTAGACCCACACGGGATTTTAAGAATACCCTAGAAAAAACCCATGAAACTCATGAAAATAATGTGGAATTGAGAGGAAAAAAAATAGGTAGAAGTCATAAACTTCTACTTATCTAATTTTGAAATGGTTTGGTTGTTTTCTCTTTTATGATTTTGAGTGGTGTACATTTTGAGCTGAATTTCTGAGTAGTCTATATTATAAAATAAAAATTACTAGAACTTACAACTTTGCTTTAAAAGGTTCAAAATGGAAGACTCTGGGTAAGCCCTACACAAGAAATTTTGGTTTATAATTCACTTTTTCTACAAAAATCTTGCAATGTACATGGATAAACATATGGTCGTAGTCTCTAAAAAAACTTTATACATTCTCCAACTTATATAGTTTAACTACATACATTTACAAATGCCACAACTTGTCTCATTTCAAAAGTTTTCTGATTCTCGCAATAGGAATGGCATTTTGAAAACTCATATGATAAAAAAAACTCCATAAATCTTAAAGTGTCAAATACTTTAGGGCCAAGTAGCCCACTACCTACAGCACAATGTTTGCACGCTACTCAAAAAATACACCCCTGAAAACCCTAACCGCCAACCCTAAACCCTAAACCCTTAACCCCTCCAACCATACCCTAAGAATCTGAAGCCTACAGCTCGAAATCCTAGAGGCTGAACGTGTCACCAAGTACGTCGCCGTAACTTACTCAGAAAAGGATCTCACTTTACAGTCGTCATTGCAAAACGACAAACCTTCCACCAAAGTCAATGAAATTTGAAAATAGCCAACGTAAATGGACGGAATTTTTCTTAGGCGTCATTTTTAGCACCACTTTCTAGCCCATAGCCCTGTAATAGTGCACTCAAGAATAGGAGGCATTTCTTCAGTAATTTGAGGAGCCATTAATATGCCAATATTTTACGGAAATTTCAAATTCTGAAATGCCCGCGCTCATCTTTCCCGCCCTTCGTACAAAAGATTCCTGGCCCATTCTTCTTGTTGCTTCGTCGACCTCGAAGTACAACCATGACATTTGATTTTCTCTCACCATTTGTTGGTCCGTCACTTGCGCACATCACTCCTCCATCTTCTTTGCCGAGAGCTTATCGTTGTTCCTTTCCAGGTTGGTTCAGGGCGACGAGAGCTTCTGAGTTTCAAACGTCATTATTGATTGTGAACCGCATAAGTTCTGTCAGGCTCTGTAAGTTTGAGGTACACATTGTATCCTCTTCTTCTTACTCTTCTTTCTATCTTTTCAAAGACCTTGTAAGTGCACTTCTGTTCATTCCAGCTCAATCGACATGTACATGAAAGTTCATGGACTTCTATTTTGTAAGGAGACGTTGTTGTGTTAGCCATCATTTAGTCTTCGGAATGAATCTTCCGAAATATGCGGCAAAATATTCGGAAACATTCTCACTATATATTTGTGAGGTCATCGTCGACTCGACGATAACTCCTTTCTAGTAATTACTGTTTGATGTTCATCATCCGTTTCACAGTAATTGTGGTTTATAGAATGATTTGGAGGTTATCATCGATTCGATGATAATTAGGTTCACAATGTTTTTGTGAGTTTATCATCGGTTCGACGATAACCCTTTACCAATATACTATTTTATCTATATCATCGAGTCAACGACAATTGTGGTTCACAAAGTCTTTGTCAGGTTATCATCGATTCGACGATACAAAGTTTCAAACGAATTCTTTTATCTGTATCATCGACTCGACGATAATTGTGGGTCACAAAATGTTCAAGGATTATCATCAGTTCGACAACAATCATTTTCCAATGTACTGTAATTTAATGTTATTGACAACTTGATGATTATACTTTCTGTCAGAGGTATTATTGACTGTAGTATTTTGTAATATTCATAGATGTTTTGATTGTCCCGGGTTGAATTATGACGCCAAATTATTTATCGTCGAGTCGATGATGTTGTATCTGAGCATTCAATGGATTTAAATACTTGTGATTGAATTTTGGAAAATGAGATTTAGTTCGAAGTCATTGAGGTAGCCCTGTCTTTATCCTCGACTCGACGATAAAGGATTTGATTCACACATGGTTGTCCATGACGTGGTTTTGGATATTGTGTTTTTCTTCAATCCCTCTTTTTGAAATCCTGGCTGATATTTTGAAGTGCTGTGAAGTATGTCCTATCTTTGAATCATCATTTTGAAAAGCTATCATGCAAAGTTTGATTATGGTATGTAACGAATTTCCTGTTTTGCAGTTAATATTGGTAATAACCTTATCGTCGAGTCGATGATAAGGCTTCCATCATGCAGTTCCTTGCGGGAAGAATGAATATTCATCGCCTCGATGAGTTCGTTGTTCCACTGCCCGTATTACCTCCTGATGTCGCTGTCTGCGACGGGTTATCTCGACAATCTTGGATTACCAGGGGTGTCACCCTTAGAAACGAATCTGGCGATGACGTTGCCAAAGGAGTTTGCCAGAGTGTTGACGTGGATCTGGTCATCGACGAGGATGGAAAACCCTTGGATGAAGAACATGTCGCCATTCAAATTGCACAATCATTATGCGAGGCAGAAGTTCAGTCAGGTTGGATGTGGGCATTGCATTCATGGCACATTAAACAAGTGTTCTTGGACGGTGTTAGTTTGTATGACCATTATCAAACACATATTTACAATACGGCTATGAATGCATCGAACTGTCGCGTTCGGTTTGGACTATGTTCTTATGAAACCTCGAGAGAGAAAAGGGATGTAGTCTTGCCTCCCAAAAAAGAATCCCTTTTGAATGCACAGTCAATTATTGAGGTGTCCACCAAACCATGTTGTCAGAAGAACTGCTTGCAACATTTTCCACGCCATGAAATTGAAGCGATATGTTCTGAATTGCATGTGAATGGTGGAGTGTATGTCCGGAAGCATGTCCTTCTTGAAGCACACAGGCAAAAGCACAAAGATATAGCTGGGAAAGAATGGATAACTTTGAAGAATATAGAAGTGTGTCTTCCTGCTTGGTGGAACATCCACGGGATCTCCAAAGCTACCTTCTACAGGTATAAGGCCATGGCCAAAGATGGGAAACAAGCAGAGGTACATGGGGATATGGGACTGAAGAAACCACGCCTGCAAACTGTACAAGCTACTACCACGCTTCAGACGTTGATTGTTGGTGACGCCGACGAAATGCCACACAAAACAAGAACATTGCATTCAGGGGAAAAAATCCCTGCAATGGTTTTGCCATCAGCGTTTCGTTGGAGTGAGCAATTGCCAAAAATTAACGAGGCCAATGCAAAATTCAATTTGCCTCCAATTTCCTCTAGTGGTTTGAGCAACATCCGTCGTACTTCTTTCCCTGAATACGCTGCAAAGGCTCGTGGAGACACTTTTGCAAGATGTGGCCTATGCGATACATACAAGCAATTGAGGAATGCTTGCACTCCGATGTCTACTGCGCAAGACAAGTGGGGCTGAATTTTGAGTACACACCTTTCAGGACAAAAGGTACATAGGCAACTCAATTATTCAAATCGGTATATTTCAGAGACATATCCTGAGAAGATGCTTTGCATCATCCATGATAAAATGGATCACTCCAAGACTGCTTCTCCTCACTTCTCTCACAAGACAAAAGCGACAGATTCATATATGAAAATGCCCGTTGCAGTGACAGGTTTGATTGCTCACGGTCATGGCGACGTTCAGTATGCTCACTATGGCTTAGAGATTTTTTCCACGGACTCGAATCATACCATTGGATTCATTGCGAAGTTGTTGCGTGATCTCGAAAATCCGCCAAAGAATTCATCGCACACATTATTTTATGCAAAAAATGGCCAATCTACTTTAACTCGAGCGCTGTTAGAGGGTTCAGATATTTGTGTGGATTCCCTCCTTCCTCCACAAGATGAACCTCTTCCAGCTAAACCTCTACCGCCCATATTGACTCTACAATTGGACAATGCGTCAGGGGACAATAAGAATCGATGGGGTTTTGCTTTTTGTTCTCTACTTGTGTTCAAAGGCATTTTCCGCGAAATATACATCAACTTCTTCATTGTTGGCCACACTCATGAAGACATTGATGCCCTTTTCAGTCGTTGGAGTATGCAGTTGAAGAGCAAGGATTATCCAACACTTCCGAAGCTCATGAAATCCTTTATGGATTGTGAATCCCACCCCGTCATTCCTCATTTTATTGAGGAAGTTCCTGATTTCAAGCGTTTTGTGCAAGGCTATTTGGGCATAGGTGGGGATTTCTTGGAAGGTCATTCAAAATCCCAACAATTCAAGTTCCACTTGGATTCAAGTGGATGGCCATTGATGGAGTACAAGAATTTGTGTACAGAGAAGAATTGGTTGCCAGATCACGGCAAAGGAATTCGCTTATGGTCTGAGACTGAAGATGGGCGTCCTCTCGTGCCAAGCGGTAGTCCACCACCTCTACCTCCACAGCAGATGAAATCGTTTGGTGAGATCAAAAAGGGTTTAGACAGTTTCATTGCACATTGGACCAAAATGGCGAACAATGAAGACTCTGGATCATTCGGACTCAAGAATGATCCCATCAAAGATTATTGGAAGGGTGTTAGAAGCGCTCTCGATGAACCTCTAGTTGTACGTCAGACATTGAAGGATGGATTCTGGCTAGTTTCTAGGATTAGGGAGGAACCGGAAAACACAAGGCAACAGGATGGCACATTGGGAGAACAATTTGCAAAGGATCCACCCTTCGTAGGTCGTAGACGTGACCATCCACGTCCTTCATTTCAAGTTCATCGTGATGTTTTTGCAAGTTATTTTGTCATAGTGCGTCCCGCCGATGAGGAATCGAAGCCCTTCTGGCTTGCGAGAGCGCTTACGAATCCGAATCCAGATCCTGGCCATATTCATCAGATCCAAATCCAATATTGGACGCCTGTTTCAAGTCGTCACATTGATATAGATACATATGCTGGATGGGACACAAGAGCAGGGAATGTTTGGTGCGAGGACCGTGTAATTCCTCCGTGTTGGTCAAATATTGATTGTATCATGACAGCTTTTAAGGCGCGTGGCAAAAAAGGGGCCCAAGATCAACCTCAAATTCTTACAAAAGTTACAATTCCCAAACCACAGATCGACATCATCAAATCATCGGTTGCAGCCTTCGAATCTAATTCCAATGACAATGCCTCTATGGTTGAAGGCGAGGAATAGATTTTAGTTAGTTATGTTAGTAAACCATCATGTTGGAGACTAACATACAATCGCTTTCACATTTAGATGTTTTGAAAAGTTTGTACTACAGTAGGTATATGTTATGTTGTTTTTTATCATGACATTTTGGCCATGTAATAGTTTTGATTTCTATAAATAGTATATTATTTTTTTTGTTATTGTGTTTTCATACAGTGTATTTGAATTGCTTTTCAAATGTCTTTTTATGGAAAATGCTTTGTTTCCTTTCACATTCATGTACATTAGTATTTCGACATGAGCAAGTCTCAATCAAAAGAAATGTCTCATCTTAATATAACTTCTTTGTATCTTACATTTTTTAAAAGTTTCTCATGAATTATTAATTGAAATACTTAATATTCAATTTGAACTCCTTCTATTAGTAATAGCCAAATATATAAATTAATATATTAACATTTTTGGGTTTCAATTTATTCAAAAGTCTCAATTTAATGAACACTAATTTTTATCTAAATATAGAATGAATTGAAATGAGACCCAACTTGTGTCATTTCAATGATAAAAAATCTTAATCTAAATATAGAACAAATTAAAATGAGACCACAACTTGTCTCATTTTAATGAATAAGGCCTTAAAAAGAAGATATCCGGAACAAGGGTGGTGCACATCCTCACCGATTTTGAGGAGCAGATGGAGAAGCTCCTGTCCAAGGTACGGGAGTTAGCGGACCGGATCGTGGAGAGTAGTCGGAAGTTGACAAAGATTCCGGTTCGGCTCTCTGAACTTTCACTTCCGGACTTGTTTCCGGAAGAGGCAGCTCAGGAACCAAGAAAGGACAAGACGCCCCAGTCGAGCAGGGCACAGAAGAAGACACCCACGACCGGACCGCAGCCGATCGACTTAGACTCCCCGGAAACTAATGAAGATCACTCGGTTCCACCTCCGGATGGGGAACGAAACCGGAATCTAACTGAGGTGTTCGAGCAGTTGGAGAGACCTGCCGAGAGTCCTACCATCGGATCTCAAGTATGCGAGGCAGAATAGGAAGTTTTGTAGAAGTGGGAGTTAGAAGCAGGAACCGGATTGGTAGAGTATGAACCGGAATAGAATCCGGTTAGGATTAGGTAGGACCAGATTGTCAGCGCCTTTAGAGGTGGAAATCGTGTATTCACTTTTTGCTTTTGCTTTTTGTATATAAAACAGTCTCTGAGTTGGAGACTGGAGGAGTTCTTCTGGCATTTCTTTGCGTGCTTTCCATTGATCTGGCTTTGTGTGTTTTTCTCGAGTGTTGGCAAGAGTGCATGGAGTTGGAGTAAGAGGGTATGTATGTGTGTATTGGCAGAGTTCTCCCTTTGATGTGTCTTTCCGGTTCTAAGTACATGTAAGTAGGTTATGAAGAGTTAGGAGTGGATTCCAGATCCTCAGCATCTGCAGAAGTTTTACATTTTGGGTGAGAAAGCCGTTGATTAGGCTAGGCGGATAGGGAGGGATTCCTTAGCTGCTCTAGAACTCTTGGGTGGAAAATCCGGTTGAGTGTCCTGGCTCCTGTGAGGTCTTGCCACCGTTGTTGGTGAATGGAAGAGCTTTGTCGAGGTTGGAACGAACGGGTGCACTTGTAGCCACCTAACTTCGTACGGAACGGATTCAGCATCAAGGTCGTTGTAGTATGAGAGGATCGTACGGGGGGTCTTTGTGTGACTTGTGATCCGGATTGCCATCCGGATTGCTGTGAAGGACCAAACCGGATCCGGGTTAGTTAGGGGATTAGCGGATAGGAGAGTGGGTCTTCAGCCACTATAAGTCACGGAAGGAGTGGTGGGCCTACCACTTTCAAAAGCAAGCGACGAACCCTCTGATGGTAAAACAAAGGCAAAACTAAACCGGGTACGGAAGGGTGGACCGGACCGAATCTGCCCAGGAGGACACTTAGGACCGAAAGTTGCAGGGTTGTCACGCCCCTATCTACTTGGGGTGCCCAAATGAACCTTAGTGGGCAAGGGGGGACCTTGGGGGTGACTTCCCAAGCCTTGCAATAGACTAGGTAGGGAGAATGAAGAGGCTCCCGATCAAACATAGCGCCCTGGTTTTGAAGTGAACATGAGAGTTTCACACATTCTTGGAAAGCTCTTGACAATACGCTTCTAATGGCGCAAAGAACGCGCAATTTGGAATTGTGAGCGAAAAGTTATGGCCGCTCAAAGTTGATTGGGTCCAGGGGGCCCCGGGACACTTGAGGGTTAGGTGTGAGGGGTTTTCAATGAAGCCCACAACAAAGTATGGCATGTGGCATATCATTGGAAATCTATGAACACAAGGAACCTAGAATGACAAGAATTACGAGGTTCTAAGACATGAGTCAAAAGTTATGGCCAAAAGAAGAGCCGTGGTGAAGGCGTGACGCCTCCCCCGGTGCATCCGAATCTTTAGAGGGCCATAACTTTGTAAGAACTTGTCCAAATGGGACGAGTGAGCAGTCCATCAGCATCTACTCGTCGCGTAAATGTCTAAAATGGGCTCGCATGTTGATTTGGAGCTCGGAGAGCAAAGTTACGCCGGTTGGAAGTTCGGGAGCCCAAATGGTGACGTAACTTGGCGATTTGGGTTGGAAGTGGGTGGTCTTCCACAACCCAAGGTTATCCAAGGACTTCCTTCGACCTAGGACAGGGGGGTCTGCCGAATACCACAGAGAGTACTATAGGAGGGGTTGGTCTCCCTCCTCCCTCCCTCTTGAAGCCTTAGTGAGTCCTAGTGACTCATGGTTGGTGGTGGTGACTTCACCACCACTTCAAGGCACCATGGGACACTTGTGTGTGTCCCGTGGCATCGGTTGGGTAGAGTCCCGCTCCTTGCTAGGCCTCCTTGGATGTGTCCCGAGTTGTGAGCACCGGTTACCTCTAGTGGATGAGTAGCAGATGCAAAAAGGGCTAGCATGGAGTGGGGTGACACTCAAGGGCGGTTAGGACCATGGTGAGTAGTGCCACCGTGGGTCCTTGCACATTAAGGTGGAAGTTCCGCCCCATGTTACTAAGTGACATGCCCGGTGTCACGATGGGAGTGTGTGCTAGTAGTCCCGATGACTGGAACTTGGCAAACTGAGTTGGAAATGGGGACTAGCATTGTGGGTGCTTGGCATGTGCAATGGTAGGCAGTTGGTGACCAAGTGACGCTGTAAGTGGGTTGGACTGAACCTAGTGAGCTGTTGGAAGCTGTTAGATGTCAGTTGGGTCGCGACAAGGGTTCTGCGTTGGGAAGTTAGTCAATAAACCGGAAAACTAATGAAATCGGAATTAGGATAAAATCTGGTCGTAGTCTTCTGGTTAGTTTTGGACGTTCCGGTTTTCAGAGGTAGAACCGGAAATTAGAATTCAAGGGTTAATTGGATTTAGCTCCTTGTTAGGATTAGCTACTTCACAGGATCTTGAGGGTTCGATCTTTAGGGTCATTTTGTTATACTCTAGAGTGATTTTTGTGAGTATAATAGGGAAATTACTTACTCTGTGCTGCGACACTAACATTGACCTGAATCAAACTTAATTGACAACCTTCAAGAACCAACCCAGAATTCACACTTCTGACCGGATCTCGTACTACTTTAATCGAGGACTTCCTTTCCTCAACTTCTATTCCGGTTCTGTTTAGCCTCTATCGGCACTTTAGAGGGATCTGTCACTTATTTTCAGAGAGGTAGACACTCCTCTCTTTCCGGTTTTTATAGTGATGGAAAATTCACTAACCCAATCTATTCTCCTATCCTAATAGGATCCGGTTTGATCTTTCACAACAAACTGGAAGTAATCTCAACCTGTAGGTCACACAAAGATCCCCCGTACGACCCTCACTTACTACAACGACCTTACTATCTTTTGCAATCCGTGCGAAACTAAGGTGGCTACAAGTGCGTTTGCCGGTATCAACATAATCTAACGTTCTTTTGTTTACTTCTTCAAATGGTGAGACCTCTCAAGTGTTCAGAGGGTAATCCAGACATTCCATCTAGCAGCTTTTAGCACAGTTTGAGGATCCTTTCTCTTACTGCCTAGCCTAGCACTGGTTATCTCACCCGGAATTATGAACTTTAAACCCACTAAGGGGTCTTGACTCACTCCCAACACTTACAACTTGTTCACATGCACCTGCAATCACAAAAAGGCAACAAGGGGAGAAGATCCTCTCACACTCTGCTCATCTATATTCAATCTCTCCCTTCCTTATCCGGCCAATCTTTGGGAAGACATGGAAAACAATAGACAATACACAAGAGACAGCATATGCAAGAAGGAAAAACTCCCAGTCTCAGTCTTGAGACTTGAATTATATATAGAATTTACAAAAAGGTCTCCCCGGAAATCCGGCACTTATCCGGCTGAGATTTTCGGATCTAAACTTTTTCTAACTTTTCGGAACGAGGTCCGGTCTAACAAAATTTTCTACTCTCTAATTTCTAACTACCTATCCCTTCTGAGGGGGTCCACCACTATCTGGAGTAGCTATGGGGGAGAGCTCACTCAAATTTCTACTTTTATCTCCCCCTTCCGGAATTCGCTCCGATTCTACAGGAGAAGTTAGTCTTGTCCTTGTCTGTGGGGCTTCTGAAGTAGAAGTTCTTCTAGCCTCCTTCTCCTTGGATATTGGAGTTTCAAACTTCCCCTCCAATATCTCTACTTCATCGAACTCTTCCGGGATTGAAATCCCAGATAAAGAGACTAACCTGCTTTGGAATTTCCGGACGCTATCCTTTAATCCCTTTGCGTCCTTCTGGAATTCCTTCATCGCTTCTTCTAATCCCCGGCGAAGTCAGCCAAGATGCGAGCGATACGGGTACCCGAAGGTTTTGGATCCTTATGTATCCCCTCATCAAACAATTTGGCCTTCGCCATTACCTCACCGGATGCCCCTACTATTGTCGTCATTCAGTTGATTGTAGTCCTCGTCTCCTCCTGCAGGGACATTGCAGCCTTCACTTGGTCGAGACTAGCATCCAAGTCCTTCCGGTAGCTTTGGATTTCTCCTCGCAACTGGACCACCTCCTTGTTTGTCTCCCGTTGGTTCTGCCTCAGCAACCTATCCTCCAACTCCTTCACTTCATCCGGATTGTTGATGCAGTTCGCCACGGCTTCCATTAGGGAAATGGTCGGAGTGCTTTCTACCAAATCCGCCACCTCACGCAACGTCGTGGTCTTCACTTCCCAATCCGCTCTCATTGTACTGAGAATCCGGATTAGGTCGTTGTATGGACCCATCAAGTCCATCAACTGGGAGGATGGAACAAGTCTCGGTCTAACCGCTTCCACCGGCTCCTGCTTCTTCGGGATGACCGGTTCCACTACTTTCGGTCCCTTATCCTTCCAAAGCTCCGAAGGGGACCCCCTCAGACTGGGCGTCCTTTTCATCCTTCGGTGGAGAGGAATGTCCTTTTCTTCCTCTTCTTCTTCTTCCCAATTCCTCTTCTTAGGGTTTTCACCCTTTTCTTCCGGTTCCGAGCTATCCAGTTCCATCTCGGATTCCTCATGCGATCCTCCACACGTCCGGAGAGCCATCTGCGCCCTCCACTCCTTGTTTTCCTCCGATGTCAAGAGACTATGATTCTTGTATAGGTGGAAAAGGTAGGGGCTTATCGGAGTAGCCCTATTCTTTCCCACATTTGAGACTAAGACATTCACTATCGTTTGAATGAATGCCGCGTATTCCATCCGCTTCTCTCCGCTCAGGTCCCCAAAGATTGCATTTCTGAGCGTGGAAGTCACTCGGGTAGGTTTTTCCGGATGTAAAATCGGGACCAGGAACTCTAGTAGTCGCCTGTACTGCACATTGACGTAGTCTTCGATTGCGTACCCGTCCTTGGGGTTAGCTGCTCCCCAAAACTTCCCACGCACGAAGTCTCCCTTCTGGCTGGCCTGTTCCGCGTCGCCTTCCTCCAGCTCGTAAACTTTCTTCCAGATCTCCCTGGTCCACATGGGTGGAACCGGCCGAATAGTGTTGTCAAACTAGTTAGGGGCTCCTTCGATGAGCTCCCTCACTATTGCCTTGTTCTGAAACCCCTAGGGTTTCCCTAGGAACCCCGCGCAACCCATGGCGGAGAGGTCCTCCATCAATTCGACTCTCTCTCGCTCACTACTGGGCTCTAAAGGAGCCACTTTCCTCACTCTAATTTCTATCCTCTGAGCGCTCGTTGGTCCTGATTTTGACTACGCTTTAACTGTGGCATCTGTCTCTCTTTTAGCTGACAACCTCTCTTCTCTCCTAGCCGCACGTCCCGTTTCCTCACACACTCCCCTCGAGCTTGGCCGAATCGCTCAATGCACAAGTGCTGCGGTGCTCACTTTCCCTCTCTCTCTCTCTTTCTGAATTTCCGCCTTGCTCACGCATTCAATTCTATTCTAATCTCTATGCCCATATAAAGAAAACAAACGCACTTACTCACAACTCTGTCGCAGCACAGAGTAAGCAATTTCCGTCTTATACTCACAAAAATCACTCTAGAGCATAACAAAATGACCCTAAAGATCGAACCCACAAGATCCTGTGAAGTAGCTAATCCTAACAAGGAGCTAAACCCAATTAACCCTTGAATTCTAATTTCCGGTTCTACCTCTGAAAACCGGAACGTCCAAAAGCAACCGGAAGACTATGACCAGATTTTATCCTAATTCCGGTTTCATTAGTTTTCTGATTTATTGACTAACTTCCCAACTTAGGACCCTACAACTTCCGGTCCTAAGTGTCCTCCTGGGCAGATCCGGTCCGGTCCACCCTTCCGTACCCGGTTTAGTTTTGCCTTTGTTTTACCATCAGAGGGTTCGTCGCTTGCTTTTGAAAGTGGTAGGCCCACCACTCCTTCCGTGACTTATAGTGGCTGAAGACCCACTCTCCTATCCGCTAATCCCCTAACTAACCCGGATCCGGTTTGGTCCTTCACAGCAATCCGGATGGCAATCCGGATCACAAGTCACACAAAGACCCCCCGTACGATCCTCTCATACTACAACGACCTTGATGCTGAATCCGTTCCGTACGAAGTTAGGTGGCTACAAGTGCACCCGTTCGTTCCAACCTCGACAAAGCTCTTCCATTCACCAACAACGGTGGCAAGACCTCACAGGAGCCAGGACACTCAACCGGATTTTCCACCCAAGAGTTCTAGAGCAGCTAAGGAATCCCTCCCTATCCGCCTAGCCTAATCAACGGCTTTCTCACCCAAAATGTAAAACTTCTGCAGATGCTGAGGATCTGGAATCCACTCCTAACTCTTCATAACCTACTTACATGTACTTAGAACCGGAAAGACACATCAAAGGGAGAACTCTGCCAATACACACATACATACCCTCTTACTCCAACTCCATGCACTCTTGCCAACACTCGGGAAAAACACACAAAGCCAGATCAATGGAAAGCACGCAAAGAAATGCCAGAAGAACTCCTCCAGTCTCCAACTCAGAGACTGTTTTATATACAAAAAGCAAAAGCAAAAAGTGAATACACGATTTCCACCTCTAAAGGCGCTGACAATCTGGTCCTACCTAATCCTAACCGGATTCTATTCCGGTTCATACTCTACCAATCCGGTTCCTGCTTCTAACTCCCACTTCTACAAAACTTCCTATTCTGCCTCGCATACTTGAGATCCGATGGTAGGACTCTCGGCAGGTCTCTCCAACTGCTCGAACACCTCAGTTAGATTCCGGTTTCGTTCCCCATCCGGAGGTGGAACCGAGTGATCTTCATTAGTTTCCGGGGAGTCTAAGTCGATCGGCTGCGGTCCGGTCGTGGGTGTCTTCTTCTGTGCCCTGCTCGACTGGGGCGTCTTGTCCTTTCTTGGTTCCTGAGCTGCCTCTTCCGGAAACAAGTCCGGAAGTGAAAGTTCAGAGAGCCGAACCGGAATCTTTGTCAACTTCCGACTACTCTCCACGATCCGGTCCGCTAACTCCCGTACCTTGGACAGGAGCTTCTCCATCTGCTCCTCAAAATCGGTGAGGATGTGCACCACCCTTGTTCCGGATATCTTCTTTTCCTTGTGCACCTCCTCTTCGAACAGGCGTGCCTTAGTGATCGCGGCTCCAGGTCCTCCGAGCATGTCCTTCACCTCCGTGGTTTCATTCCCGAAATCCGCTTCCCGGTCGGACTCGAATTCACCATACTTCATGGTCCGCTCCTGGGCCTTCCAAACCTTCGTCTCCACTTCCATCAGCAGTTCTTGTTGCTGGTAGAGGTGGTACACGTAAGGGCACAATGGGATGGCTCTACTTTTTCCTACTCTTGTAGTGAGCTGGGACACCAGATCGAAGAAGATCTGGCCCCAGTCTACTCACCGGTATCCGCACAGCGCTCCGAAGATTGTGTTACCCAGGGTGATGGTCACCCGAGTGGGCTTTTCCGGATGCAAGACCAGAACAAGGAACTACAGTAGGCGATGCTCCCGGTCATCGATACAGTCCTCTACTGCGTAGCCATCCTTCGGATTCACGGCACTTCCGAACTTGCCCTGGATGAAATCATCCTTCCGGTTGGCAAGCCCGAGTCCTCCCGTTCGGAATCCGTAGACGGCTGGCCACAATTCCTCGATCCACTGGACCGGATTCCCTCCCAGGGTGTTATTGAACTCGTTCGATATGCCACCCATGAGCTCCTTAATCATCCCCTCATCCTTGAAACCCCAAGGTTTGAAGGCTAATCCCTAACAACCCATGGATGCTAAGTCATCCCTGAGTTCTCCCTGTTCCGGTTCCTTAGTCGGCATGATCGGAACCACTTTCCTTAACTTCACTTCACTCGGGGGTGGGATGCTAGAGCTTGGTCTCTTCCGGTTCAACTGCGGCATGAGGGCGGCCCTACCCGGATTCACTCTCTTCTGACCTAACAAGGGAGCGCTCACACTCTGGTCTTTCGCTCCACCTGCAAAATAACCCCCTTGCGTACTCACACTCTCAGCCTCTCGCTGTTCCGTATCCGCTCGCGCTCAAATCTCACCCACTCGCGCCTGAAGGCGATCTCTCCGTCTCACCCGTCACCCCTCTCACTCACTACCGGACTCTCTCACACTCTCAACTCCTCGCTGCCGTAATGGAAAGGATCAGGCGCTAAGACAGAAAACGACAACACGAAGATAACGCAAAAACCAAAGACCTGAAATTGGGTAGGGACAGGCCTTATATAGTCATGACGCCCTGGACTGGTCATTATGACAGGTTGGACATCCGGTCCGGTCCTTGTCATCTAGTTCTCTCCAATCCGGTCAAGGAGAATCCAGTTGGAATTTTATTGTGGTTGGAAATCCAATCCGGTCTGCTTCTACCTAGAACCGGATTAGTTCCGTAAGGTTCTCTTGTGACTATTTTTGATTTATCTCCCTCCTTTTAGTTGGATCTGAATACCTATTTCTAATTTCCGTTCCACTCAAAAAGGTAAACGAAAAGAAATAAAAAATATGAGTTGTCACAAACTCTTAGACTTTGCACAATTCACACAAAAACACACTCAATTTGCAGACACAAACTCAAAGCACTGAGAGCGCGCCAAGTACATTGGTGCTCCCAGGTGCAAATGACAGACTAACCCTAAAACAGTCTCTTTTATACCCCGAAAACCTCATCATTACTTTTTTTCTGATTTTCTGGTCGCGAATTCTGGATCCGTTCCTCCGATTAGGGGACTAGACCGGATGCGTTTCCGATATCCGTTCCGCTCCCTAATCTGGTTCATTCAGGGCTTATGTTTCTAGTCTTTCTAACCCTTGGCTTTTCTTTCCTCTTCTATACTAATCTGGGTCTACTCAATCTGGATTCCGTGTTATAGAACACGATAGAGAGAAAAATCAAAAAGTTAGGTTGCGACACTGGTACAGGAGTATCTAGAAAGCTTTACACATATGACAGAGGTAATGGTCGGCGCGACTCCAATATGGACGATACGGTGGTGAACTTAGCCAAGTACTTGCCCATGGATGATGTCATACGAGTAGTTAGTTGTAAGTATCTTTGCAACAACAAATTGTTGCAAGATGACATGAGTTATTGTCCCATGGAATTCTAGTATAGTGTCGTTGATTTAAGGACTTATGGATTCGTCAATACCTCTTTCTCAAGCCTCCAATCCACTCGTACACTTCATCACTTCCTCACTCCGTTCCAAAAAACCAAGACCTTCCGGAACGTCCTATTTGGATTCGGAACACGTTTCGTCTCTTCCAACTATTGGTTTTTGTTGCTTCTGTTTTACCCTCAAAGGGTCCGCCCTTGATCTAAAGAGGGGTGGAGACTCACCACTCGTCTATCTAACAAGTGCCTCTAAACTATAACTTTAATTGATAAAACACTTGGATGACAAAGTTGCACTATGAGGAAGAGAAAGTATCCTTTCACAGTTTCCAGATTGGCTGGTCCGGAAATAGATCACACAAAGGCACTTTCCTACTCCTCTTACTACAACGACAAATCCGAACTTCTAGATCAAAGGGTGAAAAGGTCAATAGAAGGTTAGCTCATTGATTCGGAGGTTGGTAGACCTTTCTGGGTATAAAAGATCTTCCTACTGGCGGTTGCTTAACTCCACACGGAATCACCCCGATTTTGGATTTGCATTGATCCCTACTTCACTTCCCGGATCGCCATTACGGCAATTTAAAGGCACATTACGTTCACACTCCTTTACCTAGATCACATCTCCTCACACTATTCTTACACGTAAAGGTCTATCATCCACAATCTGGATTCCTTCTCACCCGTCCCTCTCTCACTCCAACATCTAGGTACACACACACACACCACTAGCTACAACTTTGTATACAAAGTCAAGCTAGTAGTACCCTAGCTTGTTTGCATTAGAGAAGGGAAATGAAATGATATACACAAATGCACTAGGATGGAATACAGGGCAACTAACTTGCCCTCCATTAAGTACTAACACAAAATCAAAGTCAAAACACCAAAACGCTTGAAAAGGCACTCGGAAATCCAAACAACCAATCAATGAACACCCCGAAATATCCGGAAAGATCACTGCCAGTTGTCTCAAGAAGATTGCAGGTTCCTAAGCTACTTGCCTGAAAATCTGAAACCCGAGCCCACGCTTGGAAACCCATTCCGGATCCAAGATTATCTATCCCTAAAACACTACTACCTCGCCTTTCGAGTCTTCTTTGAGCAGCTACCCACGTGACTAATCGGTGTTCCCTTTACGCTCTTTGTCGGAGTTGTCTTTGATGCCATGCGGGTTTGAATGTGATGTTGTGCTAGAGACAGATCGCTATCTTCCTCCGTTCCAGAAGTGAAATGAGCACTCTCTTCCTCGGAGTCTTCGATGACTTGTACCTCCGTTTCTTTCTCCGAAGGCGTCTCCTCTAGTGTCATTGGTTCATTCTCCTCTTTTGGTATGGTCTCCTGCATGTGTGTGAAACTATCTAGATTTGTCTGAGTTGGATTGGTCATTGCTTCAATTTGCTTGATTAAATCACCCGTGGCTCCCTTCCCCGAAACTTTGAAGGTTCCTCCTAAAAGGTTGGATGTCGTTTGGGCTCTAGGAGGTTCTAGTGTCGAAGCTCTAGGTGGCACTAGAACAAACTTCACACTGAATTTGTGCTTCGGATCTGATGCCGGCCTCAAGTTCAACTCGGTCATGCGCATCTTGCTTGAAGTGGGCTCCGTTGGCACTAGTGTCTCCTTCAGTTCCTCCGTCCAAGTCAACTCGTGCGCTAATGGGCGTCCAGGAGTGCTTATGACAAACGAAAGTTCCGGAAAGTTCGAGAAATTCATCACTTGATTTGGATTCATCTTATGCAATAAATGCCTCATTTCTCCCAAGACACGCTCTATCCGGGCGATGAAATCTACCAAGATTGTTACCACCTTCATTTTGGTCACGTGATCCTCATGTAGTAATCTGGCATCAAATAGGGCCGCCTTCATGACAACGTTTGCTATCGCGTCTATTGATCCTGACAAATTCTCGACGAGGGTTAGGGCCTCCTTCTCCCTCTGCTTTGTGGCTACTAACTCTTGTTCCACCTAATTCACTTGAGACTGGAGTTGGCCCCGTTCCGTCTCTAGCTCGCGGATCCGGTCCTCCTTGGTCTTCAAGTCTTCTGGCTTTGGCAATCGCTTGACCGCCTGCACGATTTGGTTCGGTTCCACCTTTAGGACTTCTACAGTCTCAATCACCGGATCTGCTAGGCTGTCATGAAGCACCTTGGCTTCTCGTATCCATTCGAATCCGGCATTGAAAAATGCCGACCTTTGGTCCTTTTCCAGATCCTTGCTCGACTTGCCTCTATCCACAATCGGAGGTTTGATCCGTGATCCCAGATCCATCGATTTCTTCTTCTTCGTCCTTGGATCAGTCAAGTGCTCCTCGAGTTGTTCTTTCGATTCCGACTCGATCGGATCCTCTGGTTCTTCTCCAGTAAGCCCGTACTTTAGAATGGCATTTCTTGTATCATACTGGACTACCTCCTCATTGCTCAGGATTTCCTGCTGGTGATAGAAATAAAAAAAATAAGTGCTAACCGGGCTAGCTTTAGCCCAAGTCACATGCTCGGCTAACTTGGCGACAATTTCAGCTATGATCGTACTCAAGTGGACAATTCTATTTCCATAGCTCCTAAAATCGTATTGGCTACCGTAACGATGACTTGTGTAGGTTTTTCCAGATACAGGATCGAGATGAGGAACTCTAGGACTCTCATATGTCACTAGTCCTTACAATCGCTAATGGTGAACCCATCTTTAGGATTTTCCAATCCTAAGAACTTCACTACTATAAAACGATCCGTTCTCGAAGCTAATTTAGTTCCGCTCTTCCAGAACTAGTTAACATCCGCCCAGATATCTTCCTTCCACATGACCAGCCGACCTTTCAGCATGAGTTTGTATTGATTCAGAACCCCACTAATCAACTCTTGAATGATCCCCTCATTCTTCACACCCATGGTCGACACATCCTATGCTAGTCAGATCCTCCTCTAACTACTTATACTGTTTCGTAGTCTCCAAAATGGACAAAGAAATGATTCAAGCTGGGACAATTAGTTTCCAGAGAAGACCCGACGCTATAAAGCTAAGCAAGAATGAGATACTAAGGATGAAAAACCTAATGCGGTCGCTATCTCACCACTCTTTCACTTAACTACCAACACGGAAGACTAGCGTATAGACAAGAAAATGAAAAGGGAACTCAGGAGCAATCAGCTTAAATACAAACACGTCTTTCTACGGTCATCGGGGTAACGGCTATAGGACCATTTCAAGAACGATACCCTATACTCGTAGCTATAGATTCCTGGGTTTCAACAATTTCCGGATTCCAGATCCGGATAGGATTTGGTTATGGATTTTGTCAGAACGTCTATTCTCTAATTCGAGTTTAATTAGACTAAATCCAAATTCTAACAAAAAATCTTTGAAGTTTTCACTTATTTTTACTCGTTTCCTTCAAATCTAAATTCGTATCCTGATTCTAGATTCCCATAGATGACGACATAGAGATCCGTGGAGGAGGTAGTTCCGAGTGATAAGACGGAAACAAACAAAGATGAAGAGGAATCCGGATCAGCCAAGACTACATGATCCGTCCTTGCAATCAAGACCAAGTTAGTAACAAAGGCAACCCCCACCAAGTATTCCTCCCGAAGACACTCGACGCACATGGAGGAAGGCGCAAGTAGTTCCAAGAAGGCAAGCAAAGGTAGATAGGAAGTTAGTTTTAAGTAATGAGTTTTCCGGAATTGGTTTCCAAGCACGGGCCCGGATTCCGATTTTCAAGGGATAGCTGGCCAACGACTTTTCGCTTTTTTCGGAAGGGGCTGTTGGGCTGTTGCCCTGATTTTCTGGTGACTGAGAGGTTCTTTTCTTTGTGCTTTAAATGGCTGGGTTGGCTTGTTTTCCAGGCATTCCACCTTAGCTTGTTCTACTCCAGCTCTTGATATTTGAGCTGACTCCTTTGTGTTTGCATTCCGGATGTAATTTGAGCAACCACTCTTCCACCCTGAGTACCTTGTCTCATATGGTTTTCTCCTATTTGTTCATCTAACTATTGGGGTGTAAAGAAGGACAAGTGAGGGCAGAATTCGGATCTATAGCAAACCAAATTCTAGCTAAGAAGGACATCGGATCAAGAGATTTAGTCTTAAGACTAAGGACTTGTGTGCGATGCCTTTAAATTGTTGGAACGGTGATTCGGTAGCCACCCGGGATGGGCGTAGAATGCGAGTCCAAAAGTCCAAGCAGGATTCTATGTAGAGATCAGCAACCACCAACGGAATATTTCCACCCATTAGAAGGTCTGCCAACCACATGTGCAAGGCTAGAAACCAAGATCCAGAAACCTTCTAAGTTTTGGGTGCGTTAGATCTATCATTGTAGTAATAGGGGATCTGGTGCTGATCTGCGTGACCTGTTGACCAATCTAAAAAGCTGTAAGGAAAGCCACCCTCTAGGACCAACGTATATTCTTGGTGTATTTGTGTTCTTTTGAAAAGACTAGAGAAAGTGTGAGGATTATGAGTGGTGAAGTCCCTACCCCTCTGAAGACCAACAGCGGACCCTCTAAAGATAAAACAGAGGTATAGAAAACCGAGACGGATTGTGTTTCCCAAATTCTAAATTGGACTAGATCCGGATTATGTTCCAAATAGTGTTAGGATCCGAAAAGTGAGTAAGAAGTAAAATAAGGGATTGGTTTTGAGGTTTAAATTCTTTTAATTACGTTAATCCGAAAAACCTGAGTGCGAAACAACATACTAGAATTCCTTGGAACGATAATTACTTGTGTCATCTTATTACGTTTTTGTGGTAAAGATACTTAAACTTGGACTGCGCTTACGACAAATTGGGAAATCCATTACTTAGAGGCATTTAGATTAGAGTCCCATACACTCCTCCTTGACCAATTTTGTAGATGGATTTTACCTCACGGTGAAAAACACTCATAGTTGAACATTTTTTTAAATTTGAATGGCGTACTCTTTCAAAGCGCTCTCAAATCCTATGCCGCAAAGCTGAAGTCATACACACTTGAAGACAATGTTCTGTGCCATCACTACTCCACGATCATCGGACCTAAGGCGATATTTGCCCGACAAAATATCGGAGAATTCCTTTGCCATGTTGCCAAGATCGCAGACAAGGTTGTAGTATAGACGATCATGTTCAAGCAGAACACAAAACCTATTGTGGGATACTTATTCAATCGCTACAAGTCCCCTACGATATCCTAGGTCAGGAATAGTGCACCAAGATAGAAGTCACTCCCAGAAAGTTCTACCATTATGGAGAGAAAGTGCATTGCATGAAAGTCCTCTCTGATACTCTATTCACTAATCACGATGGGAGCAAGCCTTTTCACGCGCACGATACTTGTCGCAACGTGAATTTTTGGGTAGTTTACCTAGAAGTTGGAACGAAAACTAGTGGAAAGGAACCGGATCTCATTAATAGTTGTAGGGAAAACCAAAATTAGATATGGGAATGAAGTAATAGATGGACTGGATCTAATCCTGTTCCAAGTTCTTATTGGTCGGAACTGGAAACCCATCCAAAATTTACCTACAAACCGGATTAGGGTTGAACCGGATGTCAAGCCGTCAAAACCGAAAAAGGTCATAATGGCCAGTACGAAGTCTTGGGACTGTGAGAATCCGGAATCTTGGGATGGATTAGGTTGGAAAGAAATAGGTGGAAAGAAGTAGAAAATTTCAAAAAAAATCTAGATAGAAATTGAATTTAGTTCAATAAAACCCAAATTAGAAAATAAACGTTTCGGCAAAGTCCGTAACCGGATCCTATCCGGAACTGGAATTCGGAAATAGCTGAAACTCAAGAACCTACAATATAGACCATCAGGGCTACGGGTATACAATACTGTTCGTAAAATGGTCCTGTAGCCGTTATCCCAATAACCGTAGGGAGACGATCCAATATTTAAGCTGTCTATGCAAGGGTCCTTCTTCATTTTCTTATATGTTCGCTAGTCTTCCGCATGAGTAGTTGAGAGAAAAAGTGGTGAAGTAGTGACTGCTTTAGGTATTTCTTTTCTCCCCTCATTTCCATTTAGTTTTGTGGCGGCAGGACCTGTCCGGAAGATAGTTGTGCTCACTTGGATCACACTACAAAAAAAACAATGTATAAATGACTACGAAGAATGACTGCCTAGCAGTCATAGTAGACAAAAATGACTGCAGGGAAACTTTGGACTCTACAGTCATAGTGGATAAGTCATATTCATAAATGATTGCCCATGTATTATCACTATCCATTGTGAACTTGGATGGGGTTTTGGATGAAACTTGTAATGCATGAGGCTCGAAAGATAAAGACTTAAAGAAAATGCAGACTCAGATGCCATGTGGCGAGTGATTGATTTGGTGGCGGCTGACGTGGACGACCACGTTGGCAGTCATTCTTCAGTCATTTCTAAGGAAGGACTGACCCATTTGAAATCTGACATGGACTTCCACGACATTAGTCATTCAGCAGTCATTTTTGAATAAGTAGTGATCCCTGAAAAATCCGACGTGGATCTAGATGCAGATAGTCATTTGCTAGTCATTCTGTAGTAATGGGAGACTTGTTATAAATCTGAGGTGGACATGTTGATCGCCAGTCACATTCTAGTGACAATGGAGTCATGGCAGACCCATGCCAAATGTGACATAGGCGACCATGGTCGCAGTCATTTTTAAGTCATTTTTTAGTACGGAAGATATTTTGCGATTGGAGCAAGGTGGACACGTGGCCAGTCACTTTTCAGTCGTCGTACAGTCACGGCTGCATAGGGTGTAGGTGGCCTTGTACTCGCACATGGCAGTGGCAGTCAAGTCATTTTTCAATCACGAGGTAGCCATACCGGTGGAATTGCTATAGTCATAGAAGTCATATAGCAGTTGCATACGACTGATATTCAAGTTCACAGTGACTCCTCTACACTACATCCTACGACTTCAAAGCGGCCGAGAGAGCAATAAAGTACAATGAGCACAATGCATCCTAACTCGAAGATAATTGCACATGTACAGTGCGAGACAAATCAGCACAACAAGGACTCCTGCAAAAGCACCTATAGGGATTGACATGTGGGTAGCATCGACATCTTCCTGCACATGTAGTCTGTCATAGCACAGGAAAGCAAAAATCCTTCTCTAAGGCTCAATATTTCTTAAAAGAGGCCTTAAAGTGACTCGAGTATCATTCCCACGAAGATCGAATTCCTAGGTTCACAATTACCGAAAAATGGTAGAATGATGGTCACGAAAACACAAAACCCCAAGCAAAACAATAGACCGGAACTTCCACTTGGTCTCCTTGTTTTCTTGGACAAACACGATCGGATCCCTCCGGTCCAACAATTACTAATACACGTTAGACCGGATCTTCCCGATCTAACAACACTGACCGGATTAAATCCGGTTTAACATCCACTTGTTTATCACACAGACTCTTTAACTGGTTAGTTTACTACCCCACAACTTTACACTACCCTGTAACTCTCCCAACACTTCTATTCACATACCTTTAGTGGTTGTCTGTATTTACGTTTTACAGACCGTAACCGGGATCTGCGTTTCCACAGATCTAACCTTAACCTCTAGTATTCACATCCGGTCCAGATCTCTACTCGTAATTATGTCGAGTTTAACCTCTGAACAAAGAGGGATCTGCTAATTGGGCTTTAGGAAGGAAGCTTAACTCCTACCCTTCCATTTTAAAGTGTTAGAAGTTTCACTATGTGATCAAACTTTCAAAAATAAACTTTCAAATCCTACAAATGAGAAACAGACCGTCCTCACAACTGGAAAGGAAACGCAATTGTGTCCAGCAGGTCACGCAAGCCGGTCTAATCCCTCCTAACCAATGCTACAACGACAACCTACTGAGTTAGTCCTAAACCCGGTCTGAACTAGCGGGAACAATAAGGGGAAACGAGCACTGTGGAGGCGTGCTAACCCTTACTCTTTCCGGAGAGTACCCCTCCTCCGTACTCCTTCCGAGTCCATTCCTAGTCCACACTAGAGATCCCTTTTGCCTCCATGCACACGCACTAATTCAATACTGGACCGGATAAACTCAGCATCTGGGTACACCTTGTATCCACTTACACTCACTTTCCAGTCTGGACTTCCAAAATACAGACAAGTGCCAAATACGCACAACTATGATTTGTTCAATCACTCCAAGAACGAACCCTCAAGTACTCATGAATATAAGAAAATAAAATAAAGATGCACACCGGGACCAAGTAAGTCTCGAATTTAAATACTAAACTACTCCCTCAAAATCCTATCCTAAAAGTATCCTACCAACCAATCAAGGCCAAACACGCTTCATTCCCTTACTACTTTCTAGCCTTGTTGACTTTTACTTAAACTCCCACTACTTCCGCTAAAAGTGGATCTCAGATCCTATAATTACGGACACGGTCACTTTCCAACTGCTAGTGGCCGTGTCACTCAAAAAGTAAACTTCCTAATTATGTACAACTATCACAAACTTTTAGGCTTTCACCACCCTATCCTCAAAAATTTATCCTAAGTAACCTCCTAAGTTCTCAACTTCTTCGCGGACGACTTCTTTACAGTTCTGGTCTTCTGTCCCTAGCATGTCTTACCCTGGGCGGCAGGCTTCTTCTTCTTGGTTACTGCAGCCTTGGTCACCCGAGTCTCTGCTAGTGCTTGATCCGGGTCAGAATACGGCTCTGAGTCTTCTTCAGTTCCAGATTCTTCATCCTCATCTTCTTCTTCTTCTTCCTCCTCGTCATCGTCCTCTTGAATCGTCCTCTTCTTTTGTGCTGACATAATTGGAGGCTTCTTCTTCTGCGTGGTTGGTGTGGGCGGAACCTTGGCCCTAGCACTCTGAGGAGTGGTTTCTTCAATTGTTCCACCCTTCTCGGATCCTCGTCCCTGAAATCCGGTCTTCCTTTCCACCCTCGACCTGGATTCACTTCCCAAAGCTAACTTGAGTGGGGTGGAGGGAAAGACCTTCTCCTTCTTTGCTGGAGGGGTTGGAGAAACTTGGAGATGATTCACTTAGGTCGATAAACTTGTTGCTCAGCCCTAGTTTGGGCACGTTCTTCTTCTCGAACGGTTCCGGTCCAAATCTCGTCTTTTCTTCATCTACGGCCTTTACCTCCTCCGATGTTTCCCTCGCCTCGCCTATTGTCTGCACTTCTCTGGTCTTCTCTTCCTCAGCAGCCTTTACTGCTTCTGCTGCATTGAAAGCAGTGTCCGTTACTTCCCCCAGTAGGGAAGTCATTTCTCCCTTAGGTTCAGGCCGGATGGGAGAGCTTGGTACATCCTCTACCTTGTCCTTCGCCTGAACTTCTTCTGCGGGTACCGGAAGGGGTGCTGGTGCGAGTTCCGTTTTCGTTTCCGGTTCCTAATAAAACTCACTCCGTCCTACTCTGACCTAACTATCCTGTTTCCGGGTTTTTGGTTTTCAGTTTCCGGTTACTTTTGTTAACACTATTATCTATTCTAGAGTAACTCTATTCCGGTATCCGGTTCCTAACTACTTACAGTCCATTTTTCTAATGAAAAACGAAAAAAAATAGGGAGTAAGGAGTTCTAATCCCCTTATTTCCCTTCTAAACCTAAAAACCAGATTTCCGTGCTCCCACACGGTCCATGAAGCTTACATAGAAAATATTATAGAGACATTTCTGCATTTTCAAACGTAAAATGGTTTTAGTATCATTTACAATAGCAATGCCTACAAGGTTGGAAGGTTCAATCACACTTGAACTATGGACCCTTCTACAATTAAAAGCAAAAAGCCACATTACAAATCAGGTAATCACTTTCATATACGTGATTTTTAACAAAGCAACTGTCCCTTTTACATGTTCAATTAACGTTTGGTTCGCATCTTCGTTGGAATACATGAGGGAAACTCCTTCTTGGAGAACCTCAGTAACATCCACCCTGCACCAGGACTCCGGTATTTCTTTAAAGTAGAACTTGTGCTGACCTAAAACTCCGCTTATAGTCGCCTTTGCCACTTCTTGCCGCACTACTCGTGGGTTCATGAGGAACACTGGAGTGCCGACTGTCCACTGGAATGCCGACTGTCCACTGCAGGTTATAACAGATGTTTCATTGAGCTTAGAGGATCAAACATGAAAATAATTGCATACAGACAGTGCTATTGTCTTAGGCTTCACTTACAACATCAAAATAACATAAAAATGACTAACAATGAATGATGAAAATGTTTCTGGAGTTACCATACCCCTTAACTCCTGTGTGATTGAATATGCATGGGAGTGTCACCTCGTGGGAACTGAAATTGTCTATAAGCCTACAGGTGGAGAAAGTACAGAGTTTGGGAGTGCCCTGCAAAGAACGACAGGGGTCAAGCTACTCACTGAATACCATCTAACCGGAAAATCCTAAGTTTCGGACTTCATAGAAGCCCCCCAACTCAATCTAACATTTCCTGAAGAAGGATTTCCGCACTTCAGTATTGCTCTGACATTTAACGACAACTAAGGATGCCCATGAGCTCAATCAAAGACAACTTGGACACGTTAAGTTTTTATCAAGGGATCGATGACTCGAAATTGACTTATATGCAACGCGGCACCACTAAAACATCACTTGTTTGTGACTAGAAAGTGACCAATGACCCTGAACCACCATAGGGCCGATCCAAATGAGAGCCGACCCTGGTCATCAACATCGCACTTTTTTAGATGCTTTGTGCTTCTTCTTCTCAGGCACTAGTACTGTCTTCTTCCTTGTTTCCCGCTGCTCCGGTTTGCCCTACACGAAGGTGAGTCAATAGTTAGAATGATCATATTCCAGGGAAGGTGAGGGGACACCCTCCATGTGCAACCACATGGTCTGCAAGTCCCCTCACCTTCTACAATGACTAGAAACTCATATGGTCGTCCACTTCTCCAGTTTTGTAACATTTGAGCCATGGTATCGTTGACAATTTGCGGATACTGATTTCGAAAGGTATTGACGTCTGGACATTTCCAGAAGGCCTCAAGCACCGGCCACAGGTAACATTTGAGGTACTCCTTGTCGTCGAATAAAGTCTGGAGCCACTTCACATAAAACGGAGCAGTGATTGGGACGTTCAAATGTGGGTTGCAAGCTACTCTACAGCTTTTGCTTTCTGTTATAAGCGTGTTTTCTGCCGGGAATTGCACATACACTGCGCACAAGTTCTTCTCCCGTATCTTACAACTGACCAATTCAGGGTCAAGCTCCGCTGAGGGCTGACTGGACCAAGAAAAAAGGAAAATCGGATCAGGGCCAACCCTCAAATTTGCAAGCATGCTCGGAAGGACGTCTTGCATGTACGGAGCACTGTTGTTTCTCCAAAATGCAACTTTAAAGTGCTCAAAACATCGTCCCAACAAAGATTTCAACTAAAGCCGGAAAACAAGTCTCCTGAGGTTGGTTATTGTACTTGAACGGATTCTAGTATTTGGATTCGGGACATCTAGCAAGCTAAAGGCCTTATTCGTTAAATTGAGACAGAATGGTAGTTTTGAGACTTTGAAAACACATGTTAAAGTTTCTTTGGGGAAGAAGTTGCAGGCTCAATGATAAAAAACAGTTTAGTTTTTAGAGTTTCAAGCACAATTGAGACAACAATTTCAAAGAAGTGCATAAATAAGGTGAAATACTTTACAACGAAAAATGTCCGGTTTAGGGTTTGGAAAGAAAATACAAGCAAATTCACACTTGGAAGTTGAATGTATTCAAGGATTTGAATTCAAGTCATGTAATTTTGCCCTGATTGGCTTCTGTAGTTCTCAAAATATAATCTCTTAATTTCTTATGAGTCCTATGTATATACAAAGTGACTGCTTAAATGCAAAGCACTTCACTTTGATGAATATGGGGCTATAGGCATGATGTATACGCCGTATGTATAGTACAAGAGAAATAGCCTATAACCTCCAAAACTTCCATTTTTTTCCTAAGCATCGCTATTGTCTACACAACTCTTTTGTTTAGCCTCCAATGCCTTAAGGTCTACTAGGCCTTTCAAAATAGCCTTGCGTCGCGAAGTAGAATGCCATGCTCTTTCACCCAACTGTATACTTGAGACCTCCGTACTTCTAGCTCTAGCCTCACTACAAAGTGGCTTGCAGGTACTAGGAGGAGCCTCAAAGGCGGAAAGGGATTTTGATCCTCGTAACAGCTTTGGCACCAAGAGTTTGACATTGGGTATGCACACAGTACCAGATCCACTAGACTTAGAGCCCGAATGCCACCGACAGTTTTGAAGAAACCTCTTTGTATGAATATTCTCTCGTGAGGGAAGCAATCGTCTCGCTCCAACATCCACTATGGAGCGAGGCCAATTATCTCCAAGTTGAGGTACCCAAACATCACTTGTAGACTTCCGATTCATTGGAAAACCAGAGGAGTTGATACTCCTGTTCAAGTTTGAAAGCACCACGGATGTTGTCAAACGTGTAACATCGTCGAGTCTATGATATCCCGCACCAAGTTCGGGGATGAGGTGGAGTCTTCGACTTGTCGCGGCCTTCGACCGCGGAGGAGATGAAAACGAATCGGCTGGAGTCGAAGACGCCCATTTGAGCGGCGACGGGGAGCAGATGGGAGTCCTGAACGAGCCTTTACTTGGTGGACTGTCGACCACACCGTCCTCTACGTCCCCCTTCATGTAGTCTATGGCCGCAGATGCTGCATCCGTGGCAGAGTGCAGCAAGTACGGTTTGGATATGGAAATGGTGTCGCAACTCCCGTCCGCTGAGTTACAGCTCCTATCCACTAACACGTTGGAGGTTGAGATTGATTTCTCTAATCTGGAAAGGAGACTCTTCGTCAGCCTCTGCCTTTTTGGAGGACATTCACCAAAGGGTAGTCCAACCTAGAGCAAGCACAAAATACAAGTGTCAAGGATGTACTTTTCAAGTAATCCTTTTGCAAGGCCGATAGCTCTTGACCAAGCGCCACAAGAAAAAACCCTAGCTTCAAAATCAAATATTAGGTGTCAAGCTCTCTTGAATGGAGTTTATTATTTTACCACAAAGTGTATCGTACATGATTAATTTACAACAAGTAGGTGACATTTACAACAAGTAGGTCTCTACGCAGGGACTAGAGAAGTCTACTTCCTACGGCGACCTCGCCCTACCACTAATTCTATCCCAGGAAGCTCGTATCGAACACCTAGGTTTCTACTGGACTCTCTCATTGCTTCTACGATTTGTTGCATTGAGAGGTCACGGGCACCCAAAGGGTTCAGGCCAATCCGTTTGTCTTGGATGTAACCCCACAAGTCCCCGTCGTTGCAGTTCAGATGGAGGTGCCTGAGCTAGGGTAAGAGTTTGTCCATAAGAATGTCGTCCCTCCATTTCATGCGACTCCAAGTGTCCAAGAAGATGGAATTGCCGTTCTCATTGCAGACGCTCTCGGTAGGAGAGTCGTCAATGAGGAGGGTGTTATTCATTGAGAACGGATCCCCGCCACTAGGACTTGTGAAAAGGGTCTCCGACAATACTTTTAGGCAATGGACTTTGCCCCTCATATGAAAGTGCTTTCCCTCGGAGACCTCAATCTTAAGACATTGCTCTTGACCTAGGATGTCAAACGGGTACTTGATACCGTGGAAGAGATGTTCCATGATAGGTTCTGCATTGCGCCTCATTATTGTGGTCCACACTACCACCCTCTTCGCAATGTCAGAAACCTCACGGAGGAATTGCCCAACATTCGGTCGGGCAAATACAGCCTCAGTCTCAATTACTGTTGGGATTCTATGGCATAGAACATGGTCTTCGACTTGCAAGTGCTTTAACTTTGCAATAGAGGACTTTGAAACCACTTGGCAGAGAACGCTGTTCAAGACGAAGACAATGTTCAACCACTGTGGCCTAGTTTCTGGCCCTATTACTAAAACGTTCCTCGAGACGATGTCTCTTGTTGCTCCCTCCGATTCTACCTGACCAGAGAAAAATAACAAAGAATGGAGTTACTTGATTAAATGCAGAGGATGGACTTCCAAATTGCGGAAACACGAATTGAATCCCACTAATCTCTTGGCTGTCATTAAGCAGAGCCTTCACAGGCAACAGATGGTGCATGCTTTGATGTTTTTGGAGCTGAGGGAAAAAACATGAATTGAATGCAAGTAGATGCATATGCATAGTCTATAAAAGAAAATCCTCTCTTTATTTACAAAGAAAATGATACATGTTTTGATCTACGGCTGACTAAATTGTACACTTGGAAACATCCTATACTTGTTCTCAGTGCACCTCGCGGGGTCCTTATAGTACACACAATCCGGGGAGGTGTCATACTGAGCTCGTATCAGTGGGAGCACGAAAGATGCAAAATCGTTTCCTTTCTTAAAAAGGAAGAGGAGTAGCACGGGGTCTATCCTCTTACGAACAGGGAGGCAGTTGAGGTTCTCGGCCCTGCAAGGTATATACATTGAATGCACGACGTCGAATTCTTGAAGGTTGTGCGTTGCAAATTTACAGGCGACTTCCCTTTGGTTCTTGCGCTCAAAAATAAAGAGCCACACGTTTGGCTCTGTCATGGAGGGCTCAAGCTTCTCTTTTAGGAAGCTGAGAAATCGGTCGACAGCTCCTACGTCGTCAATGTGAGTGTGCCTTAAAATTTCCCTAGAGTCTAACACCCCTAAGTTGATTGTCGACGTTGTATACTGGTACGTGCTATTTGAGACAAGTGAACACACAACCTTGTCTATTGCGCGCATGTGAACCTCACCTATGATAACCAAAAGCTTGTACTTTAAAGTCATACAAGTTTGGAACATGTACATCACTTCTGGAAATTGATCCTCCAAATCTGTCATCCACTTCAGACGAGCATCATTCTGGAGTCGCTTCTTGAAATATTCTTTGTTTGGGTGTGAAAGCAAGAAATCCCAAGACGCTGACAAGAACATGTGCCTCAACTTCCAGTCCCCCCACACGAAGTCATTGACATCTCCAACGGTATCAAAGAACTCCAGGCGTGGCTTTACTTCTACCAAATCCTGCATGATAACTTTCTTTCGCTTTCTTCTTTCGACCCAATCGGAAGCCACGTAGTTGTTGCTTATTGGGATCCTAGTCTTTGAGACAAAGACTTTCGGATAGCCACATGTGCGGTTGTTTGTTTGCAAGATGAGATGTTTTGCAAAGTCCCTGAAGTCTATGTTCGTGAAGTGACCGCATTGTCTAAAAAACTCCCACTTCAAGTTCTGGTCATTTTCCTTGAAACCTTTGAGGTCCTTGAAAGGTTCTTCAATGATAGGGTCAATCAAATTTCCTATGGGGTGCCATTGGAGGAATTCTCCCACATCAACCAGTAATCGTCAGGGAGAGTTGTTATCTGAACCTCATTCTTTAAGTCCTTCAGAGAATTCACCTTGGCTCCGTTTGTGATTGGATTTATGTTTTGAAATCGCTGGAGGACTGCCAAAGAGAAACTCTGCAACCAAATCAATCGCGTATGTCAGCTTTGGGTCCAATAACCGGAGTATTCAGAAGATAATCAATCAAGGAAAAGAAACAAGCTAAATGGGGATTTATCGTCGACTTGATGATAAGTTGGGGAGCTTTACCGCATATTTTGTTGGACTATAAGTTGACAAATTCTTTTTGTCAGCAGGCTCTATCTTCGACAATGCTGGGCGATCCAACAATATCCAGATGTTGCGGCAACTGATTAACTGGTTGCCCCAAGTGGGTTGGACGTGGTGCGAGTGGTTGGTCAGATTGTAGAAGGATGAGATGCACTTCAGCTTATTTACGTCTTGCGTCCAAACAATAAGAGCTTCCCAAGTCCTCTTTCTATCGGCGAAGCAATTTTCTTTTTGTAGCTATGCCATATTTAACTACTTTTGGACTATTGAAAGTCCAAAATTCCCTAGATGTTGAAATCCGCTGATGCATGTAGTTATGGATTACATCAAAAGTTGTCTAGATACAGTGCTAAGTTCACACCGTTCAAAGCATTTGAAAGAGTACTTACAAAGGTTTGGAATTTCACTACAAAGAGTTCTAACACATTTCAAGTTCTTACAATAATCCCTTCATGTAGGCACGGAAATATTGAGAAGATAGGGTCCAGAGAAGAGAAAAACGGTGAATGACAATTGCTTATGGTACCACTGAATCGAGGCTCCAGAAGAAAGGACTTACCTGGAAATCCCCCGATGGAGAAGTAACCTTAGGAGATGAATGGGTTCATGGTTACTATGAAGCACAATGTATGTCATCCGCTGTATGCCCTACTTATTTGTTCAACCCATGAAGAATCTTAATAAAAAGATGCCTTCTTACATATTTGTGTAAGTGAAGGCCGCAATTACCAAAGCAAAAAAGTTCAACGCAAATAACAAGGAAAAAGGTCACAAACGGTGGAAGAAAGGAAATCCGAAATGATATTAAGAGTGCTAACATTAGAAGTAATAGAACTATGTCATAGCGATCTAATATGTCATGATCTCTTAAAAGATCCACTACACAAATGAAAGAGAGTAATTACCTAAGGTAATGGAGTCAAAGCATCTACTTCGACTGCCACAACCTACTTTTGCACGCCTTGAACATCATAGCCTGCTTTCCATTCGAACATTGAGACTTCCCATGCATGACCTCTTTAAAAAAAATAGTGAGTAACTGCAAAGAAGTATAGACATCTGTGCAAAAAAACCTCAACATCACTATGGTGACATCGAATTAAGATTGCATCTGGAGAACTCCCGCTAGCTACACTAACGACCACTTCGTAATTCATCAAGGGTCCACCTCCTTTGCCCTATTCAAATTTACAAGGGCCGCCTCTCTACTTTTCTTAGGAATAGTCCATGATTTAGGATGGACTATCTTAGACCAAGTTGCGTATACTACACAAGATGCATCCACCCAAGTGGGGGCGGTTTCTTCCACTACCCATTTTCCGTACCAACAATTTCGGTACCTCAACTCCAACGTCTGCTCAGAATTATTGGGTCTCCAATATTGGAGCATAAACTTCCCGTTCATCTCATGCCCCGGCTCTATGTTTATTTCAGACAATGCTCGTCCTTGCCAAACATTGCACACTAAAGGATCTTCGGGTCTGAGAAGAACCCATGAGCCTGGGCGAATGTCAACCCAAGGATTGAAGCTTTCCCTTGGTGCTTCATTTGCAGGGCCGCAATAAGGTTCCGGGTCTTCTTCTTCAGGAACCATATCAATAGGATTCATCCTACGTCTTTGGTTAAGGGTTTCATCATCCAATGTTCTCCAGTCATGCTTTGGCCAAAAGCCTTCTAACAACTCCGGAAGACATTCAGGTGGTGGCTCCTTCAACTTGTGTACCACACGTTTCCAGTATTCCACATATGGACCAAATGCACTTGCAAATCCTTCACACCTTGTCATTCCATTCCGCCAGTATTGAATGTACTTTTCAAGTCCAGACAATATGAAACCCTTATTCACGGTAGCTTTCCATGCCTTTTCCCTAGCCTTCTCTTGATTTCCGAAGGGGTTCGGAACTTCGTTACCCCACACGGGCTTGAATGGGATAGGCTTTGGACAACCTGGAGGGAGCATGGGCTGACCTCAACTGTCCTTTTTCCATAGGCATCGAGAAGGTCTATTAGATGGTAGCTAGTGTGAGTCGACAACTGACTTCTTATACTTAATAACAGGGATCCCCCCAGGATCCACGTAGAATTTGAAGAGGTGCATTTCCCCCAAACCAATTATATGTACCGTGCCACTGCACAAGAATCCTCTCACAAAGGATTTGAAGTCACCCACCTCTTGTATGAACTCTAGCAAAAATGAAAGTTCTTGCGACTCCATGAAGGCTTTTATGAGGTCAGCAACAACAAAAGTATTCTTTCTCTTCAAAGACTTTGAGAGATGGCTGAAGTAAGCGTCAATGTCCTCATGAGTGTATCCAACTAGTAGGAACCCAACTTGAATTTCTTTGAAGACACCTCGAGTAGTAAGCAAGGATAAGAACGCCATGAGGTACTGAATCTTGTTATCCTTTGTAGAATTGTCAAGCTGAAGGTAAAGCTTTTTGGAAAGGGGGAGGGGTCCACGTTGAGCACTAGGTTCAATGAGCTTTATACTATCCATGCACCTAGATTTTCCTCTAAGTAAACCCTCAAATAAAGCATTAGGCGGTGGATATGGAAAGAGGTCCCCCCCCTCTAGGATTGGTGCACCTTCTAATCGCCGAAAGAATCTAGCCAAAGAAGAAATCGTAAAGTTTGATTCTCCCGGCCAACATGATGGGGCATAATGCGCGTATGCACCATCACCATGTCCATGAGCCACCATTCTAGTAATGCTTAGGAGGAACTGACCCAATCCTTGCGTCGCCTTTGTCGTCACACGCATTCTTGGTGTCACAGCACAAGGTAAGTGAAATTCCCTATTATGCTCACAAAAACCTCTTTAAAGCATAATAAAGTGACTCTAAAGATCAAACCCAAGAGACTCTGTAAAGTGTTTCGTGTTACTAGGTGTTTTGCTGAAAGTTTCCTAATTCCATTATTCTTAGTTATACCTCTCTCACCCTTTTTCCCAAATACCAGATGATTTCCTGATTTTCCTATAAACTAATCCGATCCAGACTAACACTGACCCGAATCAAACTTAATTGACAACCTTCAAGAACCAACCCGGAATTCACACTTCCGACCGGATCTCGTACTACTTTAATCAAGGACTTCCTTTCCTCAACTTCTATTTCGATTCTGTTTAGCCTCTATCGGTACTTCAAAGGGATCTGTCACTTATTTTCAGAGAGGTAGACACTCCTCTCTTTCCGGTTTTTATAGTGATGGAAAATTCACTAACCCAATCTATTCTCCTATCCTAATAGGATCCGGTTTGATCTTTCACAACAAACTGGAAGTAATCTCAGCCTGTAGGTCACACAAAGATCCCCCGTACGACCCTCACTTACTACAACGACCTTACTATCTTTTGCAATCCGTGCGAAATTAAGGTGGCTACAAGTGCGTCTGCCCGTACCAGCATAATCTAATGTTCTTCAATTTACTTCTTCAGATGGTGAGACCTCTCAAGTGTTTAGAGGCTAATCCAGACATTCCATCTAGCAGCTCTTAGCACAGTTTGAGGATCCTTCCTCTTACTGACTAACTTAGCACTGGTTATCTTACCTTGAATTATGAACTTTAAACCTACTAAGGGGTCTTGACTCACTCCCAACACTTACAACCTGTTCACATGCACCTGCAATCACAAAAAGGCAACAAGGGGAGAAGATCCTCTCACACTCTGTTCATCTATACTCAATCTCTCCCTTCCTTATCCAGCCAATCTTTGGGAAGACAAGGAAAACAATAGAAAATACACAAGAGACAGCATATGCAAGAAGGAAAAACTCCTAGTCTCAGTCTTGAGACTTGAATTATATACAGAATTTACAAAAAGGTCTCCCCGGAAATCCGGCACTTATCCGGCCGAGATTTTCGGATCTAAACTTTTCCTAACTTTCAGGAACGAGGTCCGGTCTAACAAAATTTTCTACTCTCTAATTTCTAACTACCTATCCCTTCTGAGGGGGTCCACCACTATCTGGAGTAGCTATGGGGGAGAGCTCACTCAAATTTCTACTTTTATCTCCCCCTTCCGGAATTCGCTCCGGTTCTACAGGAGAAGTTAGTCCTGTCCTCGTCTGTGGGGCTTCTGAAGTAGAAGTTCTTCTAGCCTCCTTCTCCTTGGATATTGGAGTTTCAAACTTCCCCTCCAATATCTCTACCTCATCGAACTCTTCCGGGATTGAAATCCCAGATAAAGAGACTAACCTGCTTTGGAATTTCCGGACGCTATCCTTTAATCCCTTTGCGTCCTTCCGGAATTCCTTCATCGCTTCTTCTAATTCCCCGGCGAAGTCAGCCAAGATGCGAGCGATACGGGTACCCGAAGGTTTTGGATCCTTATGTATCCCCTCATCAAACAATTTGGCCTTCGCCATTACCTCACCGGATGCCCCTACTATTGTCGTCATTCAGTTGATTGCAGTTGTGGTCTCCTCCTGCAGGAACATTGCAGCCTTCACTTGGTCAAGACTAGCATCCAAGTCCTTCCGGTAGCTTTGGATTTCTCCTCGCAACTGGACCACCTCCTCGTTTGTCTCCCATTGGTTCTGCCTCAGCAACCTATCCTCCAACTCCTTCACTTCATCCGGATTGTTGATGCAGTTCGCCACGGCTTCCATCAGGGAAATGGTCGGAGTGCTTCCTACCAAATCCGCCACCTCACGCAACGTCGTGGTCTTCACTTCCCAATCCGCTCTCATTGTACTGAGAATCTGGATTAGGTCGTTGTATGGACCCGTCAGGTCCATCAACTGGGACGATGGAACAGGTCTCGGTCTAACCGCTTCCACCGGCTCCTGCTTCTTTGGGATGACTGGTTCCACTACTTCTGGTCCCTTATCCTTCCGAAGCCCCGAAGGGGACCCCCTCAGACTGGGCGTCCTTGTCATCCTTCGGTGGAGAGGAACGTCCTCTTCCTCCTCTTCTTCTTCTTCCCAATACCTCTTCTTAGGGTTCTCACCCTTCTCTTCCGGTTCCGGGCTATCCAGTTCCGTCTCGGATTCCTCATCCGATCCTCCACACGTCCGGAGAGCCATCTACGCCCTCCACTCCTTGTTTTCCTCCGATGTCAGGAGACTATGATTCTTGTATAGGTGGAAAAGGTAGGGGCTTATCGGAGTAGCCCTATTCTTTCCCACATTTGAGACTAAGACATTCACCATTGTTTGAATGAATGCCGCCCAATCCATCCGCTTCTCTCCGCTCAGGGCCCCAAAGATCGCATTTCTGAGCATGGAAGTCACCCGGGTAGGTTTTTCCGAATGTAAAATCAGGACCAGGAACTCCAGTAGTCGCTTGTGCTGCACATTGACGTAGTCTTCGATTGCGTACCCGTCCTTGGGGTTAGCTACTCCCCGGAACTTCCCACGCACGAAGTCTCCCTTCTGGCTGGCCTGTTCCGCGCCGCCTTCCTCCAGCTCGTAAACTTTCCTCCAGATCTCCCTGGTCCACATGGGCGGAACCGGCCGAGTAGTGTTGTCAAACTGGTTAGGGGCTCCTTCAATGAGCTCCCTCACTATCGCCTCGTTCCGAAACCCCCAGGGTTTCCCCAGGAACCCCGCGCAACCCATGGCGGAGAGGTCCTCCATCAATTCAACTCTCTCTCGCTCACTACTGGGCTCTAAAGGAGCCACTTTCCTCACTCTAAATTCTATCCTCTGAGCGCTCGCTGGTCCCTGACTTCGACTACGCTTTAACTACGGCATCCGTCTCTCTTTTAGCTCACTTCCTTCCTTCTCTCCTAGCCGCACGTCCCGTTTCCTCACACACTCCCCTCGACCTTGGCCGAATCGCTCAATGCACAAGTACTGCGGTGCTCCCTTTCCTTCTCTCTCTCTCTTTCTGAATTTCCGCCTTGCTCACGCACTCAATTCTATTCTAATCTCTGTGCCCGTGTAAAGAAAACAAACGCGCTTACTCACAACTCTCAAACTTTGCACAATTCACACAAAAACACACTCAATTTGCAGACACAACTCAAAGCAATGAGAGCGCGCCAAGTACGCTGGTGCTCCCAGGTGCAAATGACAGACAAACCCTAAAACAGTCTCTTTTATACCCCGAAAACCTCATCATTACTTTTCTCCGATTTTCCGGACGCGAATTCTAGATTCGTTCCTCCGATTAGGGGTTTAGACCGGATATGTTTCCGATATCCGTTCCGCTCCTTAATCTGATTCATTCAAGGCTTATGTTTCTAGTCTTTCTAACCCTTGGCTTTTCTTTCCTTTTTCATACTAATCCGGGTCTACTCAATCCGGATTCCGTGTTACAAATCACGATAGAAAGAAAAATCAAAAAGTTAGGTTGCGACAAAGGGGGATGGCTTTTTTGGCGTATCCGTCAATAAATCTTCGATAGTACCCTACACAACCGAGAAATCCTCGAACCTCCCTTACATTGGTTGGAGGTAACAAAGACAAAATCACTCTTACTTTGTCTATGTCTACCTGCAATCCGGCTTGGCTCACAATATGTCCAAGCAAGATACCTGAACTCATCCAAAGAAGCATTTCCCTAGATGGAGTTTTAAATTGGTATCTCGACATTTCTGAAACATCTTTTGTTAACAACCCAAATGACTCATCCGGTTACTAAAAACCGCAAAGTCATCAATGAAGACTTCAAGGAAATGTCTCAAGAAGTCTTTGAAAATATCCATCATCAATCTCTGAAAGGTTCCTGGCGCATTGTATAATTTGAATGGCATCCGTGTGAAAGCATACGTGCCCCATTCCGTCTTGAACGTGGTTTTCAGCTGATCACACCATCGGATGAAAATCTGATTATACCCAGAGAATCCATCCAAGAAATTGTAACATTCATAATCGGAAACATAGTCTAGAATAACATCTGTAAATGGAAGAGGAAAATAATCCTACTTGGTGGCGGCGTTTAGTTTCCGGAAGTCTTGACAGACTCGGATTTTCACCTTTCCATCTGCTCCTATCTTCTTTGGTACTACCACAATAGGAGATACCCATGCGGAATTGATAACCAGATAGATAAATCCTGCTTCCAATAGTCGATCAATCTCCTCTTTGACCATCAATGAATACTTGGGGTTGAGCCGATATTGTCGTTGGCGGACAGGGCTAAATCCTTCCGTCAAGTCTATATGGTGTTCTCCCAAGTGAGATGGAATTCCAGTCAAGTCAGATGGTTTCCATGTGAATACATCTAGATACTCCTTCAAAAGTTTGGCATATTCGGATTTCTTTGATTCTACTAAAAGCTTGCTCAAGAAAAAGCTTTTATCCGGATTGACTTCCACCTTCTGATAATCAGTAGGTGAAACCACAGATTTGATCTTCTCTGGATGGGTTTCCTCAGATTCAGCGAATAACTCGCTCCATCCTTCCTTACCAACTTCAGTCTGGTTTGGTGGGAGGTTTCCTTCCTTGATCTGGCGATCTACCCATTCTGCTGTGAGTGGAACATTTGACTCTCCTAAAGATCTATCATCCGGGACTACAGAACGTGTTGTTGTTGGAGTAAGTTCTTGGACTACATTGGAGAATCCAAAATTCTCTTTGGATTCTTGCTCAAAGGCATCTATAAAATAACTTGGAGGGGAATCGGATCTTTTTGGATCTGTCCAATCCGAAGTATATCCGTCCGATTCACTTGTTTCTCCCAAGTGCTTCACCGTCGCCTAAGGAATTCGAACTGCAGGTTTCCCAACTATGACTTCCTTGGCCCCCCAATCTACAAATACTCTAGTAGTATACAGCCAAGGTCTCCCTAATAACATTGGAAAAGGCCTTCCTTTCTGTATCCGAATAATAACGTAATTCAATAGATAATCTTTTCCTCCAATCCTGGTTGGAACTTGAGAAAGTCTTCCAACCGGATGTACTCTAGACTAATCTGCCATCCGTAAGACTTGCTCCGTTACTTCAAAGGATGTGAATCCTAAGTCGAATGCCGTTTCTTCCAACATCAGGTTCACTCCCAATCCTCCATCGATCGGAACACTAGGAATTGAACACCCGTCAATCTCTAGCGTGATCTCAGGAGCTCCGAAATCTTCCGATCGAGTAAAGTTAACAGCTACCGAAGATAACTTCACTCTCCTTCTGCGTTTCCTAGTCCATACTTCTCGAATCATCTTCTGATAATTGACATTATCATGAAGAAGGCCTTATTCGTTAAATTGAGACAAGTGGAGGTCTCATTTTAATTTCGCACCATATTTAGATTTAAAAAGAGTTCATTAAATTGAGACTACTCAAGAAATTGAGACTTCAAAGACTCAATATACATATCTAATTATGGTGCAACAGTTTAAAAAAGCATATTTAGATTTAAAAAGAGTTCATGAAATTGAGACTACTCAAGAAATTGAGACTTCAAAGACTCAATATACATGTCTAATTATGGTGCAACAGTTTAAAAAAGCAAAAAGATTTAAATAATCACAATCAACATTTACGCATTTTATTTCTTAGAAATAAAATCAAAGACATTTCATAATGAATACATTCATTGAAGAATATAGAGAAGAAATATTATGGAAAACCATTTTCAATAAACAGAAATTAGCATTTGTTACACAAACACCCTACTTAGTAGTACTATAATAAACTAAACACTATGTATGCTTGCAAATATATCAGAACATGTAAATGTAGAGTCCATTATACTTGAAACCTTACAATAATAAAATGAAAACAACAGAAGCTTGAAAATATATCAACACATGTGAATGTAGAGTCCATTCTCCCTTTACCCTACAATGAAGTCTACTTATGTAACTACAAACTATTCAACCTTCCATTGCAGATTCACTGTTGTTCGTATCACCCATAAAGGCTACCATTGATGCTTTGATGATATTAATTTGCAACTTTGGAATTGCCACCCTTGCACCTGAAGTCCCTTCCCGAATACGGGGCTTCCAAGCTGTCATGATACAATCCATGTTTGACCATGTTGGAGATATTACTCGATCTTCACGCCACACATTCCCTTTTTTGGTGTCCCATCCATCATATGTCTCCATATTAATGTATTTTTCTGTAGTGGGCATCCAATATTGAATTTCAATCATATGCATATGCCCTGGATCCGGATTTGTAATGGCTCTAGCAAGCCAGAATGGCTTTGGATCACCATCTGCAGGGCGCACTACAACAAAGTAACTTGCAAACGTATCGCGATCAACACGAAATGAAGGACGTGGGCGATCACGCCTACGTCCAACAAATGGCACATCTTGTACATCCTGTTGAGATGCCATGACCTCCCTTTGCCGGCGAATTGCCTCATCTTCTTCAATGACCTCTATAGTAGGCCAAAAACCATCTAATAATGTTGCGCGCGATTCTAAAGGTGCATCCAAAGCAGCTCTCACACTTTTCCAGTACTCCTTAATAGGACCATTGACCCTCCGGAAATCACCCGATAGCGGATCATCTGCCATTGCACTCCATCCCGCAATGAACCCATTCAAACCCTTCTTGATCTCTTCCAACGCTTTCATATTTCGCGGAAGTAGAGGCGGTGGAACACTGCTTGGCACTTTCGGAAGTCCGTCTTCGGTCTCTAACCACAAACGAATTCCCTTTTTGTGATCTGGCAACCAATCTCTATCCGTACACAAATTTTTATACTCCATCAAAGGCCATCCAATAGCTGAATCCATATAGAACTTGAACTGCTGGGATCTCAAATGGCCTTCCAAAAAATCTTCGCCGGTGCCAATGTACCCGTGCACAAATTGCTTAAAATCAAGTACTTCCTCGATCAAATGAGGAATGACCGGGTGATTTTCACAATCCATGAAGGATTTCATAAGCCTCGGAAGTGTAGGGTAGTTATTTGTCTTCAATAGACTACTCCAACGGCCAAAAAGAGCATCAATGTCTTCGTGGGTGTGTCCAACAATGAGGAAGTTGATGTACACTTTGCGGAAAATGCCTTTGTAAACCAAAAGTGAACAGAAAGCAAAAACCCATCTATTTTTATTGTCACCAGATGCATTATCGAGCTGTAGAGTCAATATTGGTGGCAGAGGATGAGCAGGGATTGCTTCTGGAGGAGGAGGAAGGAGGGAGTCTAAACAAATCTCCGAGCCGTTCAAGATTGCCTTCGTTAATACGGATTGCGTCTCTTCCTGAGAAAATAATTTGCGTGATGAATTCTGTGGTTCTTGTTCAAGATCACGCAACAACTTTGCAATGGACCCAATGGTATGATTGGAATTTGTTGGAAAAATATCCAGTCCATAATGTGCGTATTGAACGTCCCCATGACCATGGGTAATTATACCCGTTATAGCAACAAGCATCTTCATGAAGGAATCAGTTGCTTTGGTCTTGTGAAAGAAGTGCGGAGAAGCGGTCTTGGAGTGATCCATTTTATCATGGATGATGGTTAGTATCTTCTGAGGATATTTTTCGGACATATATCGATTAGCATAGTACAATAGTCTGTGGGCCCTTTGCCCGACATTATGAGCATCTAGAATTTGTGACCACTTCTCTTGGGCGTACGAAAGCGAAGTACATGCGGCTCTCAATTGCTTATATTGGTCACATAAACCACATCGAGCAAAAGTGTCCCCACGAGCCTTCGGAGCAAATTCTGGGAAAGAAGCCCGTCAAATGTTGCTCAAACCACTAGAAGAAATTGGCGGCAAGTTCAGTGTTGCATTGGCTTCATTGATTTTTGGCAACTGGTGACTCTACAAGAATGCTGATGGCAAAACCATTGCAGGGACTTTCTCCCCTGATTCCAGCGTCCTTGTCTTGTGTGGCATTTTGTCAGCATTCGGTAAAATCATAGTTTTAAGCGTGGCAGTAGCCTGCAAGGTATGCATCCTTGGTTTTTTCGACCCCAGATTTCCATGTTGCTCCGGTTTCTTCCCATTTTTGGACATTTCCTTGTATTTGTAAAACGTAGCTTTCAAAATCCCATGAATGGTCCACTATGCAGTGGAGCACACGTTTCTACCTTTCAAGGTAATCCACTCTTTGCCAAAAGGGTCTTTGTGGATCTGACCATGCACATCGAGAAGACACCTCTTTTGATTATAAACTCCGTCGTTTACATGGAGTTGAGTTTGGAGGGCTTGAATTTGCCCACGTGGAAATGACTGCAAGCAATTACTACTACAACATGTTTTGGTGGAAACATAAGTGATTGCTTGAACAATGAGAAGGGACTCTTTTTTGGGAGGGAGATCAGGCTCCACCCTTTCACGAGTTTTTTCGTAAGACCTAATCCCTTTCCAAACCCTTCGAGTAAGGGCATTGACGGCCATGTTGTAAATGTTTGTCTGGTCATGGTCATACAAACTAACACCTTCGAGAAACACTTGTTTGATGTGCCAAGAATGGATTGACCACATCCACGTGCACGGGACTTCCTCCTCACACAAAGACTCTGCTATTTGGACAGCCACTCTGTCGTCACCAAGAGGCCTTCCGTCCATGTCTACGATGAGATCTAGATCAACATTTTGACAGATTCCATTTGCAATATCAACTCCCGCTTCGTTTCGGAGCGTGACAGCCCGAGGATGCCATTTTGCCCTAGGAATCCCGTCACACTCGGCGATTCCAGGAGGTAAGGTAGGCACTGGATTTGCAAATTCTTCAGGTCCATGAACATCCATTCTGAATAAAGAAATTCATATACTCGTCAAGGACATCTTAAACTCGAAGATAAAGAATCCATTCCACACTATAAGAAAACCTTGTTTTAGGTGACATTCAAAAAAACAATCGACATCAAAGGGAACGGATTTTAGGTGACGTTGAAAAAAACAACCTATATTTTTCATGTCAATAATGATGTCCAGTGGAGATAATTGTTGTCAGAAAAACATGGGTTGTTTCCTTCAACATCACCTAAAATCCGTTCCCTTAGACATCAAAAATTTTGGTTTCTTCTAGTGCCATAACACAATGAAAATGATCAAATAAGTTTCACAATTTTGCAGCATCGAATCTAGACAAGGTGAGCCTATACATGAAGTCTATGTAGCATGTACTAGTAAACTCAAGGCATTATTGTATTTCATTAAAATGCTTTACCGTCAACTCGACGATAAGAAGACGCGTAATAAGTGATTGATCATCGACAAAATCCTCTTTGTTATGAAAGTTTGCTTTGAGTTGATGGCAAGTCAGTTTATTATACTTCGGACGATTAATTCAATTGAATAGATATCCAGAGAATTAGTTTACATATCCTTGACTCGACCATTACAAGTACTAGTCGAGTCAAGGATATGTACTACTTGATCTCTTATCATTGGGTCGGCGATACTAGCAAGATGACTATGGCAATTCTTGATCATTAATTCACTCTAAGAAATTATTTGGCTTTTCAATGTTATGAAGTAATTCTCTTAGAAAATCCCATGTAGTTGAAGGCTAAATAGTTATCGTCGACCCGACGATACTAGCGAGATGGCACTGCCAATTTTTGATCATTTATTTTCTACAAGAAATTATGTAACATTCCAATGTTGTGAAAGAACTGACTTCAAAATTCCCATGCGGTTGAACAAGGCTGAATAGTTATCGTCGACCCGACGATACTTGTGAGAAGTCTATAACAATTACTTATTTGTAATTCAAATTATTTTACACTCCAATTTTGTGAAAGAACTGACTTAGAAATTCTCATGCAATTGAACTATGCTGAATAGTTATATTGTCGACCCGACGATATCTAATAGATGAAAAAAGATGACGTCTCTGGTCTCGTGATGGTATATTTCTCGTGTCGAACAACACTTCTACTCATTATGGACATAGTTATAGGGAGTTGACTACCTACAGATATCGTCGAGTTGACGATAACTATAAGCTACAGTCATCAGAATTTGGTTATTGCTGAAGTGACGGTAAGAAAAAATCTTTTGCACGAAGGAAGTTTCCGGATTTGTCGGCGTAAAAATAAGAGGCCTTCAACCCCAACAGGACAACAAAAAAATTGAAAACATGAACCCAAAAAGAAACTCTCTCATATCACTTTCAAAAGACTGAAGTAGTGCGCCAAAATCATTAGATGAGTACACTTCAGAGCAAGAAATGACGTAAGAAAACAAATGCTCAAGATTGTGAGTAAAGCAGAACTTACTTGCGAATGAATTGCAACGCACACGCTCGCCAAATAAACTTCTAACCTTGGATGAGAAGATACTAGAATATAATTAGAAACATAGTGTCCAACAAGACAGAAGCTACAAGAACGGAAAAAATTCAGCATAGCAGCGGCGACAATGAAGAATGTTGACGTCGAAGTGGCAGAGAAGATGGATTTTCCGGCGAAGGAAGTCCGTGACACAGAGGACGTAAGCGCGGCAAAAAAAAGCGCGAAGTTTTACAATCTTGAGCGCCAATTTTTGGAATTTCGAATCCCCCTCCAATTTCTACATTAATGGCTGTCAGAGAAGGCGCGTTGACTTCGGGGAACTAGATTCTGTGTCAGCTTTTTGTAATCGGTGACTTTACTACGTACACACTACCTGTAAGGAGCGCATGACACGTAGCGGATCAAAGTTTGCCAAATTTTGCACTTCGATAGGGCTTTAGGGTTTAGGGTTTGCGGTTTAGGGTTTAGGGTTCAAATTTTTAGGGTTTAGGGTTCTAACTTTTTGAATGTTTTAAGTATATATTTTTTAAATATTTAGAAATAGTGTGAGCTTGTCTCATTTTTGAATTTGGGATGCATCTTTGACATTAGTTACAACTATTGGAAAGTTTTGCAATTTTCTTCAAAATAGGTTGGACTTCCCTTTGGTGAATGTCCTCCAAAATTTTTCAAGAGAAGGAAGATTTTAATGTTGCGGTTAAAGTACAGCGGGGAACCATCAACCTTTACATCACCTTGTAAATTTTGAAGAAAATTCAACACGTGGTTATTACAAAATAATAATGAAATTAGCCAGGATTTTGTTCTAATTTAAAACTCCAACTTCCTTTAAAAATGTAAAGCCTATTTTTAAAATAAATGGGGAAGTTGCAAATATGTTGATCATTTAAAATATAAAAATTTAAATGAATGTTCACTTTGAGTTCCTAAAATCATTTACAACTTTGATCTTTGATTGATTTCAAGAAATGAATATTACATGTCAATATTTTTTTCAATGGGATTCATTAAATATTGTGACAATTATAATTTTTTTTCCATGAATGTTTTAAAAGCACCGGGCAGGTGGGAGAGCAACGATGCTACCCTGTGAGTCTAGAAATGTGAGTCTAAATTTAAGGAGACACTCTACAACTTTTGAAGGTTCCTGTAAGAAGCGCAGGACAAGCCTAAAACATATTAGTTCAATTTTTTCATGTATTTGAATTCCTACTAATATTTTCAACTTTTTCCAATTGTATTTATTTTTCTTGTATATTTTTAGGAGCTCTATGACTTTTTCCAAATGAAATGCTTTAAGTAGAACGGATGAATAAATGAATGTTTGTTTGTTTGTTTTGATTTAAAGAAATAAAATTTGGTTCAACATTTCCATGAAAGTGTACCTTTCAAATGATATAAACTTCAAGGTTTTATTTTTTCAAGCATTTTCCTCAGATTTTAACCCATAATATAGATATCTATAAAATAAATCTCCTATAATCATGTATAGAAGGTGCTAATAATTGAAACCTATAATATAACTATTCAATGAGCATGGAAGGTGCTTATAACCTAGCCTCTTTTAATTTGAATATCTTATAAAAATGGAAGCTTCTTATAACATAGAGATTAATAATTTAAATATACGAAAACCATAGAATGTGCCTATAACATCAGTACCTATAATGTAAGAGCCTAGGCTCTTAGGCTCATGCACTGAAGTCTTTAGGCTCATATTGTTGCAAATGTGAGTACTAGGAGGGACATCCCTCACTAGTAGAAAACGTAGAAATTTCTGTTGTTTCAGTGACGCTGAAATTTATAGAAATCTGTAAATTTCAGCAAAAATCTGTTGTTCAGTGACCAAAACAACGTCACCGAAACAACAGAAATTTCTACGTTTTCTACTAGTGCCTATACATGGCTTTCTCTATAAATTTTCAAACATTCATAATCTGTACATGACTAGTAATTTTTGAAGTATCTTCTAATACCTTATTTAATTGAGTTAAGCACTTGTTGGACTAAATACAATGATCAATTTTGATGGCAAAATTTCCTTAGAACTTGTGTGACTGTTTTTTTTGTAATTAATTGATGAATACAATATGTATACATTTTTTCGAATGAGATACATTAAAGACAAAGTCTACTTTCAATGAATTTTCATGAATTATTTATTGGAGTTTAAAGACTTGTTTGACTAAATACAATTATTGAATTGAATGGGTACAATTATAATTTACAACTTCTGTGAGTTTTTAGTTCTTCCTACAACGAATGATTATTGGTAAAACAATTGCATGTAATTGTAAATAATAATATTGTAGATATATTAAATATGTAAAATTATTGAATACATGCAATTTTTTTACCAATATAAATCCTAATGATGAAGTTGTTCAATTTGTGTTTTAAGGTCATAAAGGAATCAACTAACCATAAATATTTTAATTACGTTATATTATAATGAGACCTTGTTTTTTACGAAAAACTCTCAAAACAATGATAAGCTTTAGTTTCAGTTGGCCAGCAAATGACCAAATTTTTTGGCATATACTAGGACTAAAGTGCAATAGTTCAACTTTGCATTATCTTGCAAAACAAAACCCATGCAAAGTACCTCTAATTAGCAAAAATGGTGTCTTCAAAGAAAATGAGATTATGGAGTCCTAGAAGTGTAGGGATGATTTTTAGCGTCACTAGGGAGGCAATAAAAGATGCTCGATTTAGTTCCCACATTCCAATCTTTAGAAATACAAGTATGCATTATGCAAGAAATACTGAAATTCATTTGTTTGAACAATTAGGATGCCTTGAATTACTCCGAGAAAGATCTTTTACAAGCCATTCAAGTAAAATTGAACTTCTAAAGTTAGGATTGCATTTGTATGCATGAGGGTTAATAAGTCCCAATTACATCAATATCTTCAGCAAAAGTAGTGCGTTCTTGTATACATATATAGTCTAAGGTTGAACCACCCATTTCCGACCAATGACTCCTATTCAACCTATAGGTGTAGTTATTTCCGACCACATATTCTAAAGATTGGAATGTGATTTTTTGAACTTGTCAAGGTTGGAACTAATTACTTCATGACACATGTCCCAAATGAGTGAGAAAGAAAGTAGGAATCAATGAGTAAAAAAATATTTCTTGAATGATCGGAATTTGAAGAATGTAGACATTGGCCATGGATCCAAAGTACTTTTTGCTTCTCAAAATTCACTGTAATTTCAATTCAAGCGATCAAATTATAAATTTTTTTTGCAATACCTGTCATTTCTATTGAGGCACCTCTGAAAATATTTACTATACCCTATAGTACTCCACATCATGCTACAATTGCTTAAGTTATCGGCTAAGGGCGGTTCTACCTGAATGTCTAGAAATGAAGATGAGACAATCTAATTTTAGTATTCTGTGTATATGCATTTGCACATGTCGTAGTGTAAGGGTATGATTTGCATTATTTTGGGCATCATTGGCAAAGATGGATTTGGCTCTCATTGGCGGGGGTCATTTTGGTAGGATGTGGAATCCGGGTATTGGCAGGTATTGGCGGATTCGGTTGTCATTGGCTGATTTGGCTGGGTATAGTCTGGATATTATTAGTGAAGATGGATCCGGGTATGAGGGGGGGTGTTAGTCGGGTACGTCCTGGTATTTGATGCTACCGGACTTCGGTAGGATTTAGGGGCATATTCTGTATCTTACACGCGGCGGCACGATAGGATTGTAGGTCGTTTCTTGCGGGCGTTGTGTGCGGGTGCTATGAGCAGGTTCCTCGTGGCGAGCACGTTGTTGCGGGCGTTCAGTGCGAGTGTTGTGAGCAGGTTTCTCGTGGCGAGTAGATTGTGGGGGCGTTCGAATCGTGCCATTCTTGAGTAGGGCGTGCAAGCAAGGTTTACGGTGCACACAATTCGTCTTCATTTCACTCGATCATTTCTTCTGATTGAAGTGTACAGTTCTTCGTGAACGCGTAGGTTTACAGAATTACAGAATTCTTCGTGATTACGGGATTCCAAGATCAGGTTCGGGCTTTGGAAACTAGGGTTGGATTTCTGAGACCAGGGTTTTTAGTTGGGGTCGGGTTTGGCCTCGAGTCTGGTTCGGGTCTAGGTTAGGCTCAGGTCGGGGTTTGGGGTCTAGTTCGGGGTCGGGTCGGGGTCTGGTTCCGGCTCGGGTCTGGATTGGGCTCGGTTCGGGGGCCGAGGTCGGGGTCGGGCTCGAGTGCTAGGGTCGGGGGTCATCTCTCCCAAACATGCCGATGTAGGGAGGTGGCGCGCCCCTGCGAGTTTGAGCATTGTGGTGTTGTTGCATTGCGGTGTTTTTCGCATTGCGGTGTTGTTGCATGTGAGGGCGCGCTTCTGCGAGTTGAGCTTGTGTTTTTCTCATTGCGCTGTTGTTGCATGTGAGGATGGAGCGACGGAGGAAGTTGGTATTTTTCCTGGGATTTTCTACGAGTTTGTGTTCTAGAGGCAGGCAGTGTTTGTGTTCTGGAGGTAGGCTGTTTCGTTCGTGTGGACGGAGGGAGCTTGTATTTTAGGGCTTTTGTTTTGGAAACACTAAGGTCATTTGCTATTGCTGTTGTTGCGAATCGGTGGTGCTTCTCCGATTTGGCAGAAGTTTGCAGGTGAGGGTTTGTTTTCTGTTTTTGTAGATTGCTTGTTTATTTGCTTTGTTTTTTGTTTCCATTTTCCATTCTGTTGTTTCCATTATGTTTCTGGTTTAGGGTGTTTGCTATTTTGATTATGTTTGTAATTCTGCTGTTTTGATTATGTTTCCATTTTCCATTTTGTTTCGTTTCTTTTTTGAATTCATTGATTTTTGTATTTTGAGCTATGTGATTGCTATGATAGGGTTTAGGGTTTAGAATTTTAAGTTATTGTCGAGTCGACGACAAGTCCAGGCTAGAGTCCTAACCCAATTCAAAAATTTCGAGCAACCATGAAGCTTATCGTCGAGTCTACGATAAGTCCAGCCAACAGACCAAACCCAAATCAAAAACTTCAGGGATTAGTAAAAATTATTGTTGAGTCGACGATAAGTCAAGCCAGGCGTACAAACCCAGTATAAAATTTTGAGCATCCATGAAGCTTATTGTCGAGTCGACGATAAGTCCAGTCGAGAGTCCAAACCCAGATAAAGAATTTCAAGAATAAGTGAGTTATTGTCGAGTCGACGATAAGTCAAGCCGGGCGTACAAAGCCAGTATAGTCATATCAAGCATCCATGAAGCTTATTGTCGAGTCGACAATAAGTCCAGCCGAGAGGCCAAACCCCGTAAACCAATTTCGAGAATACATAAAAGTTATTGTCAAGTCGATGATAAATCAAGGCCCGAGTCAAAACCCAACAATTATCAATATTTTGAGCTTCAAAGAACATTATCGTTGGGTCGACAATAAGTCAGGCAGGATTCAATACCGAGTAATCAAATTCAGAGAATCAGTAGCAGTTATTGTCGAGTCGACGATAAGTCCAAGCGTGAGACTAAACCCAGTAACAAAAGTTAAAGGTATAAAACAGATTGTTGAGTCGACAATAAGTAATGCCAAGAATCAGAAACCAGTATAAACATTTCAATCGTTCATGAAGGTTATCGTCGGGGCGACGATAACAGAACCTCCTTAAAACTTCAATATTTAATGTTTAACACCGACGAGTCTCTGAAAACAGAACTTCTGTAGAATTGTACGCCCAAGCTAAAACTCATTTAACTCATTCAATCCCCAATCTCATTGCAGCAGTGATGGAAACCAACAACAAATACGACTACTCAATCAACAGTCCCCATATCCAACACTTCGTGAATCCAATCCACCCCTTCATCATCGATGACCGGGAGTCCTACGGAACGCTATGGGAATTCAAGGACCATATCAACAGCTGGTGTTTTGGAGTCAATCGATTCAAGAACTTCGTCTCCCTCCGGTACAAAATAAAGAACCAGTTGACATATCAAGTTCTAAACTTGAGGGAGAAGGTGACGACGATCGAACACCACCACCACAATTACGTGCTGATTGTGGTGAGGGAGATGAACGACCTTAGTGAGCAAATGAGTCACTGTCACTATTGTGATAGATGTGACTAAGCTCCATGGGCAATTTGACCTGGAGAATCTCTTGATGTTACTGGAAGGTACAAAGCTGGATTGTTAGTCGAACAGTTCAGTGAAAAGTACCTAACCTGGCATACAACTAATGCCGAGTCAATTGCAAGAAGACTTCGCTTAATTCTTTAATGCCTGGACCGGTACGAACACGATTTGGTGGAAAAAGAACCTGACTTTGGCAGACAAGCAGCCACTCTCCAGAAGAAGAAGGCAACCTCTATCTCGACCCCGCTTGCTGCTCCTTCAACTTCCGGAGGAAAAGGGAAGCCCGACCAAACAAAATCTGAACAGAAAAAAAGAGTGGCAACAACACCCACAAATTCAAGTCGGAAGCGCAGGAATACCGCTGCAGGGGGCAGTTCAGGCTCGGCATTGATTACAAACTCTAGGCTGGCTCCCTTCCGAGATCCATTTCCCGACTTCTTGGCTATTGGCAAAGCTCAACAAGAATTCTGGGCAAACCACAAAGATTGCTTCCTCTTTAACATGAAGACAATGATGATAGACATCAAGCAATGCATACTTGCCAACGATGAGTACGTCATCCGAACACTGCAAAAAAATCTAGTCACCAACATGAAGTAGTTTCTCATTCAAATGGTGCACAAAGACCAGCGCCAGAAGGTTTGTCTCACTCCGGTCGGCAGTGACAATAAGCTATTGAAGACCAAACCGTCAAAATGGGAAGACATCAAACGAATGCGCTTCATGATCATCAATGGCCAACAAAGCATTGTAGCTTCGCAAGAGCTACAAAAAGAAAATTGCTCCGCTGATAGGAAAGAGGACTTAAAGACTTGGGAAGTTCTTATTGTTTGGACATAAGACGTAAACAAGCTGAGGTGCATCTCATCCTTCTACAATCTGACCAACCACTCGCACCACGCCCAACCCATGTGGGGCAACCAGTTAATCAGTTGCCGCAACATTTGGATATTGCTGGATCGCCCAGCATTGTCGAAGACAGAGCCTGCTGACAAAAAGAATTTGTCAACTTACAGTCCAACAAAATACGCAGTAAAGCTCCCCAACTTATCATCGACTCGACGATAAATCCCCATTTAGCTTGTTTTTTTTCCTTGATTGATTATCTTGTGAATATTCCGGTTATTGGGCCTAAAGCTGACATACACGATTATCTGGTTGCAGAGTTTCGCTATGGCAGTCCTCCAGCGGTTTCAAAACATAAATCCAATCACAGACGGAGCCAAGGTGAATTCTTTGTAGGACTTAAAGAATGAGATTCAGATAACAACTCTCCCTGACGATTACTGGTTGATGTGGGAGAAGTTCCTCCAATGGCACCCCGCAGGAAATTTGATTGACCCTATCACTGAAGAACCTTTCAAGGACCTCAAAGGTTTCAAGGAAAATGACCAGAACTTGAAGCGGGAGTTTTTTAGACGATGCGGTTACTTCACGAGTTCACGAACATAGACTTCAGGGACTTTGCAAAACATCTCATCTTGCAAACAAACAACCGCACATGTGGCTATCCGAAAGTCTTTGTCTCAAAGACTAGGATCCCAATAAGCAACAACTACGTGGCTTCCGATTGGGTTGAAAGAAGAAAGCGGAAGAAAGTTATCATGTAGGATTTGGTAGACGTGAAGCCGCGCCTGGAGTTCTTTGACACCGTTGGAGATGTCAATGACTTTGTGTGGGGGGACTGGAAGTTGAGGCACAGGTTCTTGTCAGCGTCTTGGGATTTCTTGCTTTCACACCCAAACAAAGAATATTTCAAGAAGCGACTCCAGAACGACGCTCGTCTGAAGCAGGTGACAGATTTGGAGGATCAATTTCCAGAAGTGATGTACATGTTCCAAACTTGTATGACGTTAAAGTACAAGCTTTCGGTTATCGTAGGCGAGGTTCACATGCGCGCAATAGACAGGTTTGCGTGTTCACTTGTCTCGAACAGCGTGTACTAGTACACGACGTCGACAATCAACTTGGGGGTGTTTGACTCTAGGAAAATTTTAAGGCACACTCACATTGACGATGTCGGAGCTGTTGACCGATTTCTCAGCTTCCTAAAAGAGAAGCTTGAGCCCTCCATGACAGAGCCAAATGTGTGGCTCTTTATTTTTGAGCGCGAGAACCAAAGGGGAGCCGCCTGTAAATTTGCAACGCACAACCTTCAAGAATTCGACGTCGTGCATTTTAGTGTACATACCTTGCAGGGTCGAGAACCTCAACTGCCTCCCTGTTTGTAAGAGGATAGACCCCATGCTACTCCTCTTCCTTTTTAAGAAAGGAAACGATTTTGTATCTTCCGTGCTCCCACTGATGCGAGCTCAGTATGACACTTCCCCGGATTGTGTGTACTATAAGGACCCCGCCAGGTGCACTGAAAACAAGTACAGGATGTTTCTAAGCGAACTCCAATTTGAGTTCTACCTCGATGTGCTGCAGTCTTTTGCAACGCCTGAGGAAAACGTCCTTGGAGTTTACACGGGAACGAAGTTCATGATGGCCTCCAAGGTAAATTCATTTAATCATATTAACCTCGCGCTTGTTAATGCATAATTTGTTGTATTCTATGCGTGGGTATCATCGACCCGACGATAACTCCTCGGCGTGTCCTTTGAATATGTTGTATTTTGAGCCTGGGTATCATCAACCCGACGATAACTTGAACTATTGTACTAACTGAACCTCCTTCCTTTGATTCAGATGTTTGGAGCTTTTCTCTATGGATTCTGCGACAAATCTTCGGTTTCTATACATATGAAAATGGTCGACGTTGCTGACAAAATGGACATGAACAACTTACTTTTCTCCAATTCGCCCTACTCCCTGGACTTTACGAACCCCCATCGTGAATTTCAAAGGATGGAGGTGCGTCCTTTCAAAGGATGGAGGTGCCTCCTTTCAAAGAGGAAGGTGACGACGGAGTCTCTCTTTCAGAGGAGTCAGCCAAAGACGACGTTGTCTTAGAACCAGGTGTAGGCGACGACGACGTCGAGACGAACGAAGAGTGGAAGCTCCAAAAGCAAGTAGAGGGTAGGAACTCCCCGGGAAGCGATCCGGACGAGGAGGGAGGCGAGTCAGAGGACGGAAGCCAATCAGAGGACGGAGGCAATTCGGAGGACGGAGGCGATGACGACAGTCCATCTCCGGAGCTGCGCACAAAGCACCGTTAGGACGTTAGTGCGCCGGTAGGACCTGAGCCTATGCGCTTCCACATCGAAGAAGTCGACGTGGAAGCCACACTGCAATCTGTTGTCGATGTGGTTGTGGAGAAGGCTTTCAACAATGTCTTGGATGATGCTCTCCAAGACGACAGCGTTCCTCCCCCGGCTGAGGAAGGTGATGTTGTCCTCACCGTCACTCTTGGTGCCTCTGAAGTGGAGGCATAGTTGCCTGAGCCTGAAGTCCAAGTTCTCAGCAGCGACAAGGAAATTGACCACAGGCATGAATTGGATGAAGACGACGACGATGGCATTCCCAAGGTCCGAGAGAAGAAACCGTCATTGCCCCTAATGGTAGACCCGTGAAGGTGGAAAAGGATTGATGGAAGCAGGACCAGGAAATGCGGGAACGCAGAATCGCTCGAAAAGTCGAGCGTGAGGCAACTCAGAGGTAACTGGAGGCAACGAAGGCGGAGTTGGGTAGAATAGAGCAGCAAAGACAAGTAGACATTAAAGCTGCTGAGGACAGACTGGCCCAAATAGAAGTCCAAAGGCAAGCGGATTATCTGAAATTTCAAGAGCAAATTGCTGCTATCATGGCCATGCAAGCTCAGACGCAGGGTGGGCCTTCAAGCCAGGCAATGACGTTCCCCGTTGCTATCTCCATTCCCGCTCCGCAGCCTTCCTCCACCCCTCAGATCCCTTAAGAAGCACAGCAATTGGTGCCGCAGCTACCATATCGTCGACCCAACGATAAAGTCGTGTCGAATCCTCCTGGTGATACCGACTTAGTTCAGTCGACCCCGGCATCACAAATTGCAAGTGCGTCTTTTGCAAAGGCTCGGCAATCTGGAGTTCGAGTTCCGGAAGCAACTAGCCATGCAGAGGCTCTTCGAACTCCCCATGAATCCGAGAGTTATCATCGGCCCAATGATAATACGCAAAGCGTCTCGCTTCCTGCGGCTGAGACGACAACAGATGAAGTTGATACGTCCACTAGGGAGGGTGTCACCTCCCCTTCGCCTTATGAAGATAGTGTTGACTATAGAGAAGGCGACGACATTTATGAAGATCTGGATGTCTCAGGTGGGCAGGGCAAAAATGTCGCAGTCGGCGGTGAAGCCCAGGCGGATGGCACAGCAGCAGCCTCCTCGCAGGTATGTCAAATAGGTCATTACAACTTTGGACGCTTGATCTCTTTTATTTTGTTAGGAAATTGCAGTGTTAGAGTGTGGTAGTTCTATTATGAAATCTTATTCGTATTCGTGCTACGTGACAGGATGGCAGCGCCAATCCTTGATGGCTCGATTTCTTCGCACGGACGGCGAACCCATCCGCGGAGAGGATGCGTCTAGTCAAGTGTAGCATACTGTTCTGAGTGTACAGTTTAGTCGGCCGTAGATCAAAACATGTATCATTTTCTTTGTAAATAAAGAGAGGATTTTCTTTTATAGACTGTGCATATGCATCTAATTGCATTCAATTCGTGTTTTTTCCCTCAGCTCCAAAAACATCAAAGCATGCACCGTTCGTTGCCTGTGAAGGCTCTACCTGACGGCAGCCAAGAGATTAGTGGGATTCGGTTCGTGTTTCCGCAATTTGGAAGTCCATCCTCTGCATTTAATCAGGTAACTGCATTCTCTATTGTTTTTCTTTGGTCAGGTAGAATCGGAGGGAGCAGCAAGAGACATCGTCTCGAGGAACGTCCCAGTGATAGGACCAGAAACCAGGCCAAAGTGGTTGAACATTGTCTTCGACTTGAACGGCGTTCTCTGCCAAGTGGTTTCAAAGTCCTCTATTGCAAAGTTAAAGCACTTGTAAGTCGAAGACCATGTTCTATGCCATAGAATCCCAACAGTAATTGAGACTGAGGCTGTGTTTGCTCGACCGAATGTTGGGCAATTCCTCCGTGAGGTTTCTGACATTGTGAAGAGGGTGGTAGTGTGGACCATGATGATGAGGCGCAATGCAGAACCTATCGTGGAACATCTCTTCCACAGTGTCAAGTATCCGTTTGACATTCTAGGTCAAGAGCAATGTCTCAAGATTGAGGTCTCCGAGGGAAAGCACTTTCATATGGGGGGCAAAGTCCATTGCCTGAAAGTGTTGTCGAAGACCCTTTTCACAAGTTCTAGTGGCGGGGATCCGTTCTCAATGAATAACACCCTCCTCATTGACGACTCTTCTACCGAGAGCGTCTGCAATGAGAACGGCAATTCCATCTTCTTGACACTTGGAGTCGCGTGAAACGGAGGGACGACATTCTTATAGACAAACTCTTACCCTAGCTTAGGCACCTCCATCTGAACTGCAACGACGGGGACTTGTGGGGTTACGTCCAAGACAAACGGATTGGCCTGAACCCTTTGGGTGCCCATGACCTCTCAATGCAATAGATCGTAGAAGCAATGAGAGAGTCCAGTAGAAACCTAGGTGTTCGATACGAGCTTCTTGGGATAGAATTAGTGGTAGGGCGAGGTCGCCGTAGGAAGTAGACTTCTCTAGTCCCTATGTAGAAACCTACTTGTTGTAAATGTCACCTACTTGTTGTAAATGCCACCTACTTGTTGTAAATTTATCATGTACGATACACTTTGTGGTAAAATAATAAACTCCATTGAAGAGAGCTTGACACCTAATATTTGATTTTGAAGCTAGGGTTTTTTCTTGTGGCGCTTGGTCAAGAGCTATCGGCCTTGCAAAAGGATTACTTGAAAAGTACATCCTTGACACTTGTATTTTGTGCTTGCTCTAGGTTGGACTGCCCTTTGGTGAATGTCCTCCAAAAAGGTAGAGGCTGACGAAGAGTCTCCTTTCTAGATCAGAGAAATCAATCCCAACCTCCAAAGAGTCAGTGGATAGGAGCTGTAACTCAGCGGACGGGAGTTGCGACACCATTCCCATATCCAAACCGTACTTGCTGCACTCTACTACGGATGCAGCATCCGCGGCCATAGACTACATGAAGGGGGACGTAGAGGACGGTGTGGTCGACAGTCCACCAAGTAAAGGCTTGTTCAGGACTCCCATCTGCTCCCCGTCACCGCTCAAACGGGCGTCTTCGACTCCAGCCGATTCGTTTTCATCTCCTCCGCGGTCGAAGGCCGCGACAAGTCGAAGACTCCACCTCATCCCCGAACTTGGTGCGGGATATCATAGACTCGACGATGTTACACGTTTGACAACATCCGTGGTGCCTTCAAACTTGAATAGGAGTATCAACTCCTCTGGTTACGAGGATCAAAATCCCTTTCCGTTACGAGGATCAAAATCCCAATCCGCCTTTGAGGCTCCTCCTAGTACCTGCAAGCCACTTTGTAGTGAGGCTAAAGCTAGAAGTACGGAGGTCTCAAGTATACAGTTGGGTGAAAGAGCATGGCATTCTGCTTCGCGACGCAAGGCTATTTTGAAAGGCCTAGTAGACCTTAAGGCATTGGAGGCTAAACAAAAGAGTTGTGTAGACAATAGCGATGCTTAGGAAAAAAATGGAAGTTTTGGAGGCTATAGGCTATTTCTCTTGTACTATACATACGGCGTATACATCATGCCTATAGCCCCATATTCATCAAAGTGAAGTGCTTTGCATTTAAGCAGTCACTTTGTATATACATAGGACTCATAAGAAATTAAGAGATTAAATTTCGAGAACTACATAAGCCAATCAGGGCAAAATTACACGACTTGAATTCAAATCCTTGAATACATTCAACTTCCAAGTGTGAATTTGCTTGTATTTTCTTTCCAAATCCTAAACCGGACATTTTTCGTTGTAAAGTATTTCACCTTATTTGTGCACTTCTTTGAAATTGTTGTCTCAATTGTGCTTGAAACTCTAAAAACTAAACTGATTATTATCATTGATGTGGGAATGCGATCCCACATGCTAGACCCATAATACTAGCATAGGACGGAAAAATTCAAAAATTGTCTCCTTCAGAAGGAAAGTTTTTGAGTTCTCCTAGGAAGTTAAGGCAAATTAAGAAAACCGGATTTCCGGATCCGGAAAAATTTCATTAGGGCTAAAAACCTAAAATCCGGAACCCTAGAAAGTTTCGGATATCGGATGACGGCGCCGGCCCTAAACCGGATCCGTACTAGGGATAGGGTTTTGCCGCCAAAACCTGTCCCGTACATCGGGTCTGTATAAGAGGGGGACTGTAGCCGGCCGCGGGCGCACTTATCCTCTTTCTTTTGTTCTTCCGCCGGCGTATTCCGTTTTCCTTGCTTCGTTAGAATTCCGGTAGACTGAGGGACTGTGTGAGTTGCGATCGTGCAAGGGTTACCGGAGTGATAGTTGTGAGCAGAGATTTAGGGAGAGATTGTGTGAGGATTGATCGTGAGCACAATGGCTTCTAGGGCAAGCCGGCGGAAGTTGAAGGACTTGCCTGAGGATTCAGAGGATGAGGCGCCGGCACCTGTACCTTGACCAAAGACCATCCCGGTGATGAAGGTGGTTCCAGAGGTTCCGACGGAGGAGGACCGACTTGCGCGCCTACGGGAGCATCTCCGCAACATGGGGTGTGACGGACTCCTAGAAGTGCCGTGGGGAATTCGAGAGGAGAGTCTGGTTTCGGACATACTTCGTCCGGAAAGTGGTATCTTGGATACCACCATTCGGGCGAAACCAGACCAATGGACGGTGAACACTTGGCGGGCCGTCTACAAGTTCCGGGAGGCGCCGGACAAGGTCATGGAGAAGAATCAGGAGGTGATGGAGAAAGAGTTCCGGGCGCCCGCCAATCCGAAGGAAGGTAACCAGGTTTCCGACCTGGTGAATCCGGAGTACCGGGATGTGGTAGTGTTTCTCAACCCTATCCTCCATCCCACCAAGCCGTGGCGAGTAGTAGCGAAGGTAGCCTCCACCATCTTGGGGAGCCTCCAGGGGAAGATGATGATGGATTGGGCAGCCATCATCCACGAGCTAGTCGGAGACTTAGTGCGTGCCCTCCGGTCCGGAAAGAAGAGCCAGAGTCCTCTTCTGGCATATTTGTCTCATTTGTACGCCCACCACTCTCTACTCAAGGCGAATGAGGAGAGTGCGTACCAAGACCTAGTCCAACTACAGCAGTACGGAGGAGAGGAGCCCTCGCCTGGAGACGGACCGGACAATGAGGACATTGAGGAAGAGGAGCCGGTCTCTCCGCTAAAGAAGAGGAAACGGCGAAATAGGACACCGCCGGTAAGTCCGTCAGAGGAGCCTCCTACACCGGAACCACAGGAAGAGGTTCAGGAGGTAAAGACGGAAACCGAACCTGTTCCGAAGGGAGTCCAACCATCCTTACAACTGGTTGGGCCGATACGACCGCACACCGTCGCCACTCAGACTGAGGCCGAACCCTCCCGGACCCGGATGATAGAGGTGGAGGAGAGGGATTGGACAACCATGCGATTGGGAGGGTCGCCTCTAGAAGACATCCAGGAGATGGCTCAGCATCTGGTGTGGCGGGCAGACGATCTCTTCTAGATCTGCGAGAACTATGATGGAGCCCTCAAACGAGTGTGCCGGAAGATGGCACTAACCGACCGGAATGCCATTTTCCGGAGGATGGATGCATTGGTGGCAGCGGAGCAACAAAACAACCTCCTAATAGTAGAACAGATGAATTTGGTAACAGAGCTGGGGGCGTTGCGCGTAGAAAACCGGATGTTGCGAGACCAAGTCCGGAACTCGGAATCCCGCTGTGTGGATTTAGAGAGCACCATCCGCACCGATAAGGAGACAGCCCGGCTCACAGAAGAAGCTCATCGCCGGCAGATAGCGACCTTATGCGAAAGTGTAGTTCAGCTCCGGAGCTCTCTAGAGGTCCCGGCAGACTACATCAACAAGGCCCGGTTGTTTGAAACTAACCTCGATGCAGCCGCCAGCTCAAGCCGGGTTCCTATCGTCAAATGCTTACTGGAGCAGGCAAGACGAATGGATACATCCTGGGCCGCGATGAGGGAGATGCTGGAATACATTATGTCTACAGAGTCGGATCCGGCACCTCAATCTCCCCCGTCAGCGCAGACTTTGGTGGTTCCGGAAAGCAGCGATCTGGAACCTATGGTTACGGAGGTCTCACCGGTGGTCCCGGTAAATCCGGAACTTTCACCACCAGTCGGAAGACCAGAAGGAGTGGACTGGGGAGCAGTGGTACCTCCGGGAAGTGAAGACCTGCTGCTGGTGACTCCGACCATTGACCTGACGGGTGCTTCTCCGGAAGTTCACGCCAGACGGACAGTACAGTCTTCTCCGCGTCATAAGAAGACTCAGAAGGATGCGAGAGGGAGTCCGGACACTCAGGTAGTCGGGACTAGGAGTGTAGAGAGGGACACCAGTATTGTAGAAATCCCAAGATGGGGCCAAAGGGGTCCGAATCTGTTTTCTTCGGAGGGTAGCCAGAAAGAGGTAAAGTTGGATCTTCTGAAGGACTATGTTCCTCCTAAAGATCCAGATTCAAAAGAATAGTATACAGTAGTGTAGTATAATACTGGAGTCCGGCCGTCAAAGCCGGAAAAATAGGATCTGGAATCTTTCGGAAATCTAGCGGACTAGTAGGAATGCTTTGTAGGATTTTTAGGATGACGTTAGTCTTAGTATAAGTAGGATTTTTAATGACCTTTCTAGTCATTCACAACCATCTCATAGTTTCAGCATTGTATCTTTTGCGGAGTTTAATTCTAAAGTGTATTGGAGTATCCAATCTCTTATCTTTCTTGTGTACGGTATATGTTTGTGAGAGGTGTGAGTCCGTTCTTGCGTTTCCGGGACTGAGAACTTACCTTGTGTGGCAAGAATCGATGTTGTGAGAGTATCCGGATGTATTAACTTGAGGGGGAGATCAATCGGATGGTTCTGGCAGTAAGGTTAGGGTAGTACTGCTCGGATGCCGGTATAGCCTGCGTGTAGGATATAGCCCTAGGGGAAAAGGGGTATTTGAGAGGCTGCTAGCAAACTTCCGTGTACGGAGGTATTGTCGGACGTGCCCGAATTCCGGATTGCCGGAATTCCTCATAGAACAGAGTTAAGCCCCGACACAAGCCCAAGAAAGTACAGGAGAAACCAGCCGGTCGACAAGAGGCTCAGTGTTCGGTTAAAAGTTAGAATGTCGTTGTAGTTCTTGACCGTCCCTGTGTGACCTAATCCGGAAGAGCTTCCGGATTTGTGAGGCGACGGAACAGGAGGACACTTCCGGTCCATGAAGAGTTAGGTTGCTGTTAGTATTAGAGAGAGAGATAGAGAGAGTGAAAGAGAGCGTGTTTCCGGACACGGTAAGCATCCGGACGGTGGATTTGGCCACTCGTCATCCAAACCCAGGGATCCCGGAAGGGACACTGAAACGGTTTCCGGATCCTTCCGGAACCCACTAGGCACTAATGTCCGGACCAGACCGAAAGTCCGGAATAAGCCGACGGAGAGAAAAGTGAGTGCTTAGACCGGGATAGCCTATGAAACCGTAATCCACAAGTCCTTGTGGGAACGATTCCAGAGCGGTTTACTTTAAGAAGGCCTTTGGTGTGAATTAAGGGCTAATTGGAGGAATACTGGTCCGACTAATCGCTACAACAAGCTAGGATCGGACATGGCTTAAGTACTTACAGCAGGCAAGATCGATCTCAGACTCAATACAAACAGACTACGAGTCTACGACAACCCCAACGAATTAAACTGTCGATTCAATTAAGTGCATAAATCTTCTGTATGAAGAATTACTAAAGCTGCAGACCCTAACTTGCGAACCCAAATTCCCTTCAAAGAACATAAGATTTAATCCACCCTAATTAAAATTAGTGACAGGGCAAGACATAGTAACGTCCCAACTCAAACAAAATCCAAAGCTCTATCTACAAGGAATGAGAGCAACAATTATACACAGAGTTGCCATCCTGTCTTACATAGCAGATGACACTGAATCCGACCCTAAGAATTGTCCTGGACTAAATGGTTTCACGCAACTGAAAGGAGTGAAAATTTTGGTAGCCATACATAGGTTGGCTAGGTTGGCGGAATGGGCGCGTATTTGATTTGTTTTTGAAGACACGATTTGTTCTAGCCTAGCGGGACGAAATTTGATCTTGAAGGAGTTGCCAGTGATCCGTAGATGTAGGCAAAGTTCAAGGTGAATCCGACCAAGAATGGCAAGTTGTCGATCATGGCGATGGCGGGTCTGTTTGCGCAGTGAGGGCGTAATTACAGGCATCAATCCCATTCAGTACTCACATCAAATCTAGACATTCTAATTTCTTCTTGCTTAGTCTGTGAAACTCACATATCTACTTGTTTAGATCTTAGTCGCTGCAAATTACAAAGACTAAACACGAAATGCAATTCCACGACATGGTCAACAGAAAGCGTACTTGCTAGCTTGGGATCGAAATTAGATTGGGAGTCATCGGAGGAGTACTCATCTTGGGTGCTCATTTGTCCGTTCAAATTTGTTGCTCCTTCCTTCTCTTGCAAATGCAGTGGTTCTTCCAAACTCTGGCGCCCAAGTAAACAAGCACTCCTACGAGGTGGCCACGCCTCTCCAACAGCAACAGATTTTGATGCGGACCTTCATGGAATCTTCAAAACCGCTACCTTGGAATTGCTGCCAACAACAATACACAACGGCCACAACTTCAGTTGCAAATGGAAAACAATGGAGGAGCACAAAGCATCGTTAGAAGCCTAACAAATTCAGACAAAAAAACACGAAATTGGATTACCAATACAACCGAATACACAAACTGCGAATGAACTAGGAACCCATCTACAAGCCAAGCTCTAACAACAATTGAATGAATTCAAGACAATGATAAATAATAATTCAAGAGAAAAAATGTCTGAAATTGTGTTGATCGGGTCACAAGAATGCCACAAGGAGTGCTCCATTTTGTGCACAAAACTAACAAATGAATGGATTCATAATCAAAATCCTGCGAGCTGCGGCAACTGCAAGCGAATCGATTCAACTTCCGACCAATCCTAACCGCTCCTACTTCAACGGGATGGGCAACGACAAATCCAGATAAGGCTTGGAAACATCTGACGAGTGCACACATTCACAGCAAGGCACAATGCTGGAAAGCTGTATACCAAACATGCGCTCTACAAACATAGGGCCATCCTCCAAGCCATTTGACTCAACAGACTTCCGCATGCTTTTTTCCTCCATGTGCAATCCATCCAGTAAACAACGTAAGAGCTCGTGACTGTCTTGTTGCTAGAACCCCTTGAACCTCGGTGCTTTAGTGCAAATAGAAAAAAAAAAACCGAGGAGACACGGCTTTCCCCACAGTGCCTGCAAAGGGCCGAGTCAGTGTGGATTGTCCTGGCTGAACCACCGTCAGCTCTGTCTTGCTTTGGGATACATGTCCTGAAAGAAGTTCCTCAGAGCTTTCTCCAAAATACCTTCCTGCACGGAAGACTCTTAGCTAAAATGCTCACAAAGCATACTCACCCCAACCAGGTTCTGTACCACCGAGTTGAAGAAGCACACGTTGCCCAAATTCCTCAGACCCTTGATCACCCGCCTACCTACAAATGGTCTAAGGAATTGTCTCCGTCAATGGAAATGCGTTTTAGTGCCAAACTAAATTGTGGCCCAAAACACCGAAGAGCCAAAATCTAAAAAACTTATTGTACATCGGCAAAACCCTAGCGTCACTTGCTGCACTAACATCTGAAGCGGCTCACAAGACACCCACCCCACAATCTCAGATTGATTCAAGAAACACGTACCCTCCACCTTCTGAACTAGCTATGGAGTCGCTACTAATGGCGTCGTTGGCCTCCCCCTCTGTTGTGCACTCCGTCTCCTCTATTGCGACGACGTGCAAGTGTAGGCGCTTGCTTCAACGAGGTGGAGCACTGCCGCTCTGGTGCTTGCTGCTTCGAATCTCCCCCTCCTAAGCAACCACCTCGTGACTGAAGACAACAAATCGTTTCAAAAATTAGCGGTGGAGGAAGACAGCACAGAGCATGGAGCTATCGAGAACATGCCCTAAAACCCATCTCACGAAAGATTCCAACATGCATCGGAGTCGGAGCTCCAGAAACACAGCTCGCCGGCACCTAGAACTCCGGAAACTGAGAGACAAAATCGGGGCCGCTAAAACGGCAGTGCAAGCAGATTTTGACACGTGTTTGGCATTGGAGACTCCTTGCTGTCATTTGGTGTCTTAGGAATGACAGAAGAAAGACATGAAAGTACTTTTTAATGACTGTCCGTTCTCATTTCCAGAGTATATGACTTCCAAAGCACTAGAGAGACACTAGGAGATAACTGCCGCCAAATTTGCCGCGGTTTTGACAACCTCATAAAAGCTGGCAATTCAAATCTAACACATTAGCTCCTATCTTCACAATGTTCAGCCATTGACACAAACTTGTTGGGTGCTATAGGACTCACAAGGCTGCAGCTGTTATTTTTAGTGGTTTCAAGCGTTTTTGATTCTCTTTCACACGTGCATCTCTTGCAAGCTCGTAAAGTGATTTTTGAGGAGTTTCACTATCTTCCATAGTTACTTTGTTACAGAAGTAGAATGCGGTCAGGGTAGAAGACTAGTGAAGCAATGCAGGATCAGGAGCACACAAAAGGAGACCTATTGAGGAAAGAGACATGATGAAGAAGGAGCTCAAACTAAGGAGAAAGCAAGCAAATTTAGGAAGTGCATAGGCAACAACTAAGGTAATGCACAACTGAACATCAGAACTCAATCTTTGACTTAGAATAATCATGAAGCAGTCTGATTTCTAATTGCACTACTCATTCCAATCTTGCGCTGCAATCATTTGACATTCAAGTAGTCATGCTACAATCAAATTTTGAACTATAGATTCTAATTAAGTAACTTAGGTGTTCACCAATGTAGCATGATCACCTAATCACAATAATTTCATCAATACACAATTCAGACTAGCTTTATATGAATGTAGCTCAAGTAGTAGTAGGTGCTCAGAATTGTGCTAGTATAGAATGTGGAGATCAGAATATCTAAAGCCTTACAGATGAAGACTCACTATTTAGCACAGTCATGTATATGGAGTCAATGAACCTTAGAAGGGTGTGCATTCATTGTTGTTTTGCATCCAACGCAACCATCCAATAAGGTAACTACACCTAGCAGTGACCTTTTCCAAAAATCGTCCACGTAACTAGTCATTTTGCTGACAGGTACTTCCACTATTTATGAGAGTGTAAGGTCAACTTTAGAACAATCTTTTTTTAGCACTTCAGAAATTCATAGTTTTTTTGCATGGTGTCCAAAAAAGGTATTCTAAGAGAGTTTAGAATCTCCTAGCAACTAACAAAGAAATCACTTAAAAAGAAATTTCAATATTATAATGGGAACTATGCTAAAAGTTTATTTGGACGATTTTAGGTGTAATTATCTTAATTATGTAGTAACCATTAGCCATAGAATTGTGCCTAGTATAGTAGCAGCATGGATGGGAGACTTGACGGCTATAGAAACAAGCAGTTCAGCAACGGAATCAATGAAGTAATGTCTGTCAGAGTGAAAGTATTCACAACCAAGTAAGTGAATGCAAACTATATGAGAACCATGGAAGGTATCTCATGATTGTTTGGGAAACGTATCCACTGCCACGTCATTGCCTCTATAATAATTACTGAGCTCTGAATGACGACAACACTATCTAAATAACATATAAGTCATTAAAATAGAACTTCAATAAGAGTCCTACTAAAATGACTGCACTAATTCATTTCTAAGTCATTGTCTTGGAGTTACTATCTGTACTGAAGTCTTTTGGTAGTCATTTTTTCATGAATGACCCTATAATTATTCCATAGTGACCGTCGATAAGGATAGAGCTGTGGTGTTCATTCATGCATTAAACAAACTGAGGTACTATTTCAGCCCCAGAAAGAGATATTTTGTTTTACAAGTACTCAAGTGGGATCATAAAACTTTGGTTTGCTTTACATTGAAATTGACTAAACGTAGTTGGATTACTGAATGCATTGTTATTTTCATTTTTTGTTGACTTTGCTTTAGAATGTGTTGAATATATACAATGGGATTAAGAGTTTAGGGTTGATCTCTAATTTTACATGGCTTTTCTTTTGCTACAAATGAATTTAGCTAGTGGGCGTACGTATGAGAAGCATGTCCATCTTTATTTGAGGAGGAGGGTTTGTCTTTCTGCAAGTGTTGTCGATAGCTATTAATGGGACTGCAAATTGTAATAGGTTTCCAATTTTTTGTAGACTTCTCTTTCGCTAAGGCTGAATGCAGTTACTATGAGTCTAAGATGCATGTTCATATATAGTCTCCATATTGTTTTAGCTTTACTTTCTGTAAAGCTAACTATAGCAAATGGACAACACATTGCAATTGCAATTTGTTATTTTGTAGCCTTTGTTTTTTTAATTTGTGCTTGCAGCGGATAACATGTTGGGCATGTTCAATTCAATCATATGAGTACTTTGCATAATACTTGCATAAATGAAGAAAGATCATTAGAGGTACTCCTAGCTTTACATTGAAATTGACTAATTAATGTAGTTGCATGAGTAGAGGAATTACCATTTTCAATTTTTTTGGGCTTCACATTTGGACTTGTAAGATTGTAATTTCATGGAAAAAAACCCTTATCAATCTCCTAATTTTTTTGGCTTTCACTTTAATTTGTAATTGTAGAAATGTAATTCCGTGGGTAGTTAGAGTAATTACTATCTCCATTTATTTATGGGCTTCACATTCTAATTGCATTAATGGAGTTGCATGAATAGAGTGAATTTGGTATTTATTTTTTTTGGCCTTCACATTCTAATTGCCACTATGTAGTTTCATGAGTAGGATAATTTCCATTTGCAATTTCTTTGGGCTTCACATTCTAATTGAAAGAATTTAGACTTTAAATAGGGAAAGACATTTTATTAATCTCCAGTTATTTTTTGGCTTCACATTCTAATTGCATGAATGTAGTTTGAATTCCTATTCAAATTTTTTGAATAAAGAGTGATTAGTAGAGGCATATTCATTTCCAATTATTTTTAGGTATTGCATTGTAATTGCAATAATCTCTTGGCATCAATGGAGGCAATTTTGTGTGCAATAATTTAGTTCACCTAGCCTTACCATTCATTTGCATGAATGCAGATCCTAGACTAGAAGCATCTTAATATCCATTTCTTGTAGAGGTCATGTTTAAAAGAAATTCCATGAATGTATATAGCTAGTGAGATCAATAGAGGCAATTTGTATGTCCATTTTATAGGTGGGTTTCCATTTCTAGTTTATAAATGTACATGCTGTGATTTATAAATGATTAGTTATTTCCATATTTTGTGGGGGTGAACTTGCCATTTTCAGCATACAAATGTAGTGGAAGTGCCGCATTTGACTATCAAAAACATGAATGCTTACCTCCACAATATATTACTGACAACAGAATGTATTCTTTGGAATGCAGAACAAACATACTATGCAGACTGTAGTCTTTCCTATCCTTTGTCATAGTGCACAGCATGTAGCCAGCAGGGGCGCCATTGTCTAACCGCAGGAGGCAAGAACTTCGTGATGATCGCCTATTGGTTCGCGAGGTGAACAGAGCTCGATTGCTAAACATACAGCGCATGCATTGTCCATGTTTAGTGTGTAAGGGTCATCGGACACTAAAACTTTCCTTAGTAAGACTTCACCTCATTCGCAATGGTCGAGATGCATATTTTCGAGTATGGAGAGGTCCTGGGCAACGGGATTCGTCAGATGATAAGTGGGAGGCGGCTTTCTGGAGGCCAACAAACTATGGCCTTCCCGTTTTAGACGAACAAATCAACACACGACAAATAATAGATGATGCATTTGACAACAGGGATGATGTTCCTGACTTACAAGAAAGAGCTTGTGATGCAATGATGAACGCTTTTGCAGTAGCTGATGTTGTTCAGGAATCTTTTAGTGGCAATGCAGATGCTAGTGCTGAGTTCCAGCTTAGTGGTGGAGGAGCTGATGTTGTAGAAGAAGTGAATAGCATTGAAGACACTGAAGAAGTGGATTTCGACCCTGTAGCGTTGGAGGATGCATTGCACCAACTATACAACAGAGCTAAGTGCACCACACTTGCAACTACAATATTGTTGATGAATCTCTGTACTGTACACGGGGTTAGCAATTGCTTTGTGGATGAGCTGTTGATAGTATTGCAAAGTCACCTTCTTCTAGAGAATAATTCTTTACCTAAGAATCACTATGCTGCGAAGACCCTGACTAAGAAGCTTGGCCTTTCATACAACAACATTCATGCGTGTCCCAAAGGTTGTGTGCTTTTTAGAGGAGAGCATGTTGATGCATTGCGTTGTCCTAAATGCAATGAACCACGCTACAAAGATGAACAACACAGAGTCCATCCACTGAAAGTGCTCCGGCATTTTCCAATTATTCCACGCCTGCAGAGAATGTTTCGAAGCCTAACCATTTCTGAACTTATGTTGTGGCATTCTAAGAATCAAAGCAACTGGGAGGGAGGAGACAACCTCGTTAGACATCCTTGTGATTCCAAAGCATGGCACCATTTCCACAACAATGTGGACCCGCAATTCAAATCTGATCTGCGGAATGCCCACTTTGCATTAGTTGCAGATGGAGTGAATCCCTTCAAGCAAACACGGTCAACTTGGTCAACGTGGCCCGTATTGCTGCTGAACTACAATCTCCCCCCTTGGCTGAGCACGAAGAAGTTTTTTGTCTTGTTGGCTTTGCTAATACCTGGAAAATCTTCTGTGACATCAGAGGTGTTTGATGTATATATGCAACCTCTCATAGATGAGTTCCAACAACTTTGGGCAGGCATCCCGGCGTATGATGTCACCAAGGAGTTGGGAAGTAGAAATTTTAGCTTCAGAGCTGTATTGTTGTGGACAATTCATGATTTCCCAGGATATGGTACAATCGGAGGCTTTGCTCACCAAGGTTACGCTGCATGCCCATGTTGTGGGTCTGATTTGGTATGTGAGCATTCTGTTGAGTTAGGAAAACAAACATACGGTGGAACAAGAAGGTGGCTACCTGACAACCATCCATTTCGGTCACATGCAATGAAGGATCACTTCAATGGAGAAATAGAGTGTAGAGGTAAACCGAGAGTGGTGTCAGTGGAAGAGCAATTATATTATGCTGAAGAATATGAAGCATGGAAAGCAGCCGGGAACCGTGATGGTGCAACCGGTGATCCATCCAAAGTGCATGGAGTGAAAAGGAAAAGTATCTTTTACTTGTTACCGTATTGGAAGGTGAGTCAATCACTTCATAGTTACATGCGTCATTTTCAACTCCAAATTTCATATTTGGAGATCAGAGGAGGCAAATACAAATGATGTTCGTAGTAGAGATTCATATTGGAAATGACTATATAGAATATAAACAATGACTCGTGAGCATGAATGACTCCCTTTAATGTTTTTAGGTGGCAGCAGGTGAGTCATTCTTACTAGTGAGTAGTTATAAATTTCAGGGTTTTGACAATTACTTTTCCTACAAACTCTATATTGGTCATTCATGTGCACCAAAAATATAAAATCCAGTGTTGGTATGTGTTGTTGTACGCAGGATTTACTTATTAGGCACACCTTGGATGTAATGCATTGTGAAATGAATTTAGCAAAGAATTTCTTGAAGACAATTACAGGGATGAAGGACACAGTAAAAGTGCGGCGGGATTTAAAAAGAAAGAATATTCGTCCACATCTGTGGCTCATGCCAAATCCAAAGAGGGGTGGGAAGATGATGAAACCAGCAGCCTCATACGTCTTGACTGAAGCAGAGTTCTCCAAATTTGCCAGTAGGATAGAGTCACTGAAGACACCTTCTGGATACTCGTCGTCTTTGGATCAGCACATTCGAAAGAAGAAATTTGGTAGCCTCAAATCACATGATTATCATGTGCTCATGCAGCAAGTTATGCCACTAGCTTTGCGTGGCTTATTGAAACTAGGTCCAAGGCTGGCAATCATGAGGATGTCAAAGGTATTTCGGAGGTTATGCACAAACGTATATAATCCAGAGCACTTCAATTCCCTAGAGTCGGATGTGGCAGAGAGTATGGCGCTTCTGGAGATGGAATTTCCGCCGTCATTCTTTGACATCATGACCCACTTACCATATCACTTGGTACAGCAGTTGGACATGTGTGGTCCAGTGGCTAGCAAATGGATGTACCCCGTTGAGAGGTACATGAAGACATTGAAGGGATATGTTCGAAATATGTCGAGGCCTGAAGCGTCAGTGGCGGAAGGTTACTTGAAGGATGAGTGTATTGGCTTTGTCACTGAATACCTCCACAAATTCGATGCTGTGCACAGAGGAGTGTGGGACGAAGATGAGGAATACGAGGATGCTGAGGAGGTTCTTGAAGGAGCTGGACAAACGTACATGATGGACGCATCGCTACGCAACCTCGCTCATCAATACATTCTGAACAATGCAACTATAATGCAGCCGTGGCTCATGTACGTACTACGGCTCTAAACCTGCATCATTTAAATTTTCCAAAACCCTAACAGAAGTCCCCAGTTTTGGTTGCTTTTTAATGTCTCAATGATAGAGCTTGTGATGTAGTGATTTTTCAGTGACAATATAGTCATTCTTGTAGAAAATGACAGTAGCATTGAGTGCCTTCATAGTCATTTCTAGAAGTCTGCACCATTCTATCTTCACTATGTCAGCATATTCTCCTCACTAGGGGCCCAAACTATTGTCCCACGCATACATTGATCAATTGTATGTATGTTGTATACAGTGCATTGCATCTTCCTCCTGTTTGCCTGATTTGATCGATGTCCATGCAGAAAGTGGCAAGCAGAGTGTGAGGTGAATGAGGCAGTAGAATGTTTTGAAGAATGGGTGCCGCGGTATGCAAGTAGCGAGAGCATTGATGTCTCGAATGCGGAGGATGTGGACAGAATGCTACTTAGCCGTAGACCATCACAGAGAGCAATACAATATACACGCATGAAGGCATTTGGAAACCACTACCGAGTAGAGGACGACGTGTCTGCTGTAATGTTGACATACAATAGCGGAATTGCATCTGTGTTTTAAGTGCCCACGGCCGACGCTAGGGATGTGGCTATTGTTGTACGCGCAGTTAGCCGTAAGTATCCTTACAATGACAAATGGTTGCAAGATGACACGAATTATCGTTCCAGGGAACTTCTAGTAAGATATCGATTAAGTTAGAAGTATCCAGATCGTGACTACTCACTTAATCCTCGTTCTTCACTCACCCTATCTCGTTCCGAAAACTCAGTACATTCTGGATTCCGTTCCGGATCCGGACATCTCCGGATCTGAGTTCCGTCTCTCTTCCGTCACTGGTTTTTGTTGCCTCTGTTTTACCCTCAAAGGGTCCGCCCTTGATCTAGAAAGGGGTGGGGACTTACCACTTGTACAATTATCCTCTCTGTACTCTAAACCCACTAAACAACACACCCAAGACAACACAGTTGTAGGAGGAGGGAGGAGTATTCTCTCACAGTTTCCGGATTGGCCGATCCGGAATCAAGTCACACAGAGCAATTTTCACACCTCTCTTACTACAACGACGGATCAGAACTTATAGACCCAAAAGAATAGAATATCAAGGAGAAGACAATATACTAAGGGGGAGGTTGGCAGACTTTCCGAAGCAGCGGGAGATCCTTTCCTTTGGCGGTTGCTTAACTCCGCACAGAACCCTCCTGGTTCCGGACTCGCAGGGACCTCTACTGTCTTATCCGGATTGCCATTCCGGCAATTTAAAAGCACGTTGCACTTACACTCCCTTACTCAGCTTTGCATTCCTTCTCACTAGCTCCACCCCCAGATGATCTGTAGCTCAAGATCCGGATTCCTTCTCTCCCTCCCTTCTCTTTCTCCAGTACCAGATCATACACCCATGCATACACTCAGCCCAAAAGACCCTGTCTAAGCAAAAGTGCAGCTAAAGGTATCCTGGCTGACTTAGATTAAGAAAAGAAAATTGTAATACATATGTGAAAGCACAAGAATCCAGTGGAGTAGGATGGAATGGAATGGCAGACAACTAACTTGCCTGCCTTTAAAATACTAACACAAAAACCCAAAGTCAACTCCTAAAAGCCTGAAAGGGAAACCCGGAAATCCAAGCCACCAATCCCTGAACCTCCCGAAAAATACGGAAAGATTGCTAACTGCTGTCCGAGATAACCGGATTTCCTTACTATCCGCCTAAGATTCCGGAAACCGGATCCATGCTCGGAACCCCATTCCGGATCCTATACTTCTTTTCCTACCAACCCTAATGTCTTGGCTTCCATCCTTTCTTTGAACGGCTCCCTGCTTGGCTAGTAGGCGTCCCCTTCGTATTCTTTGCTGGCGTAGTTTTTGCTGTGGCCCGAGTCTGGATATGGCGCGTTGCGGGAGACGGATTGCTGTCGCCTTCGGTTCCGGAAGTGGAGTGGGCACTCTCCTCGTCAGAATCTTCAATGACTTGAACTTCCTTCTCCTTTTCTGGTGTTGTATCCTCCAATGTTGCGGGTTTGCTTCCTTTCTCCGGCGTGGTCTCTTGCACGTGCACAAATCCTTTCGGATTAGTCCGAGCTGGATTGGTCATCCCACTGATCCGGCTGATGAGATCTCCCCTAACCTGCTGTCCCGGAACCTTGAATGATCCGGTCATCAAATTCGGCATTGTTTGTGCCTTGGGAACTTCCGGAGTTGAGAACTTAGATGGCACCGGAACCGTTTTCGCACTAGACTCCGGTTCTGGTTCCGAGGCTGGCCTCAAATTCAACTCCGTCATCCGTATCTTACTGGCGGAAGGCTCGGCTGGTGTGAGTATCCCCCTCAGGCCCTCCATCCGGGTTGCCTGATCCGCCACTGGCTTCCCTGGGGTACCTGCGACAAAAGGAAGTTCCGGAAAGGTGGAGAAATCCATCGCATGGTTTGGGTCGATGGCCGCCAGCAACTTTTGGATCTCCTTGAAAACTCGCTCTATCTTCGCGGTGAAGTCTACGAGGATGGTAACTACCTTGGTTCCGGTAATGTGGCCTTCCGATATCATCTTCGAGTCAAACAAGGCATTTTTCGTGATGATGTCGGCTTTGATGTTGACTGCCCCGGTTAGATTCTTGACCAGTGCGAGGGCCTCCTTCTCTTTCTCCTTCGCAGCTACCATTTCTCCTTCCGCCCAATTCACCCGGGCTTGGAGTATATTCCGTTCCGCCTCCAATTCCTGGATCCGCTCATTCCTCTTCTTCAGATCCTCCGGCTTGGGCAGTCGCTTGACAGCTTCCACGATCTGATCCGGATCCACCTTCAACACTTCCGCGGTATCTATCACCAAATCTGACAACCCGTCGTGAAGTACCTTGGCTTCACGTATCCACTCGAGCCCCGCATTGAAAAATGCGGATTCTGTTTCCATCTCAGGTCCTTTGCTGGACTCCCCCCTCTCCATTGTTGGTGGCTTGATTCTCGACCCCGGATCGGTTGACTTCCTCTTCTTGGTCCTCGGATCGGTAAGACGTTCCTCGGGAAGTTCCTCCGGTTCAGACTCGACCGGATCTTCCGCTTCCTCCCCGAAAAGTCCGTATGACAGGAGCGTCTTTCCGGTGTCATACTGAATTATTTCCGCCGCACTCAAAAGTTCCTGTTGATGGTACAAATGAAACAAATACGTGCTAACTGGACTCGCCTTAGCTCGAGTCACGTGATCCGCTAATTTAGCCACTATCCCGGCTATGACCCTACCCCAGTGCACTACCCGGTTCTCCATAGCCCCAAAGATAGTATTGGCCACCGTAATGGTAACCCGCATTGGCTTTTCCGGATATAAGATCGGAATCAGAAATTCTAGGATCCGCCTATGTCTCTCGTCCTTGCACTCGCTGATAGCAAATCCGTCCTTAGGGTTTGCAGACCCGGTGAACTTCCCAGCTACAAAGCGGTCCGTCCTCGATGCTAAACCGTTCCCACTCTTCCGGAATTGATAGACGTCCGCCCAGATGTCCTCGGTCCACGCGACTGGCCGCCCCTTCAAAGTGAGCTCATACTGATTCGGAACACCGTGAAATAGCTCTTGAATCATCTCTTCACTCTTGAGGTTCCATGGTCGGTGTAGTAAACCGACACATCCTAACCTAGTCAAGTCCTCCTCTAATTGCTTGTGTAGTTCCGAGCTATCCGGAATGGCCAGAGAGATAACCCGGGCAGATACCGCTATCTTCCGTATTGGTCCGGATGCCATAAGATCTAAGTGAGAACGAAGGAAAAGTAGTTCTACTTCAGTCGCTAACTCACCACTCTTTCTCTCAACTACTCACACAAACAATCTCAAGAACATCGAACAGAAAAGTGAAGAGGAAACCCTAGGAAGATGGCTTAAGTACTAAACCGCCTTTCTACGGTCTTAAGGACAACGGCTACAGGTCCATTGTATCAATGGTATCCTACTTCCGTAGCTACGGGACCTATACGGTAGGTTCCTGTGTTCCGGATGAGTCCAGATTCCAGATCCGGATAAGTTCCGGTTACGGGTGGTGCCGGAACGCTTATTTCCTAATTCAAGTTATCTGGTCCAAAAATCACACTCTAACTATTATTTTTTTTATTTTTTTAAATTTTTCGCAGCTACTTTTTGCATTAATGATCCGTTTCCGGATTCTGGATTCCCACAGCTGTCAACTATGTTGGAGTGCTAAATGATATTTTGAAGTTGGATTATGGGCCTTTAAATGCACCCATGGTGCTTCTTCGTTGCGAATGGATGAAAGAATCGGATAATCCCACATATGTTCGTGATGACGCTGGTTTCTTACAGGTCATTTTTCGACACAAGCTACCACGCATGGCTAAACCCTTCATCTTTTCAAGCCAAGCCACCCAAGTATTTTTCTCCGACATTGTAGAGCAACCTGGGTGGAAAGTTGTCTTGCGAAAAGAAGCTCGCTCACGAAGGGAGGTCGTGGAGCCACCAGATGTGTTCATCACAACGACGATGGAATCTACTGGCCTCACAGCTCCAGAGACTGTGCCTGCCAGGCCCATCCACGCTTCTCTGGTGGGGGCTATAGAATTATCTGCACAAGACCATTTGATAGCATGTGTAGAGTATTAGAGTGTTCCTATAAAAAATCCACATGCATCACATATTGTATTATTTACTGGACAGCTTGACACACACTAATTTATACACTTGTTTTTTGTATACAATTCTATGTTTGATTGGAAAATGTTTCTTTGCAATTTTCACATTGAGCCACCTGACAAAGTTATTTGTTAGTATTTCCATAGTCAGCTGAAGCACCCTGTCTATGACTAAAACATGACTGTAATAAAATAATTCCTTTATAGAATATCATAATAGAAAAGTAATAATTTGAATTTCCACGGTGTCTTATTGGCAGTCATTCGTCAGTTCTATCGGCACTCGACAAACATTCTAATCACTGTAGTATGACTACAGATAGTCCACATCAACTATAAGGCAATTGAAGACAGACTTAACTGTAGATGATACCAATTCTGGTCGTCGATTTCATCCGGTTGCCATCCGTTACTGTAGGAAGTGACTACTAAATGACTGTGGCCCTTGATAGGTCAGCTTTGGCGCCATTTCTGCGATTGGTAGTCATTTTCCAGTAGCCTTTTAGTCACCAGTCATTTCTTGATTGGTCACATTTGACCCTGTTTTCTACTAGTGGTAGTGCATTTCGCAAAAGAACTTTGGAGTGGTCCGACGTACGCATTCTTCCCGTCCTCATGTACTCTACTAACGGTATGCTAACTCATAGTAGCAAAGTCGTAGTCCCCATTCAACTGCGAACATCACATGACAAGTGAGCAAGGAGACCGAACACATTGTTGGGTTGCTGGACTTCCCAGACTACCCAAACGGTGCAGGACACGGGCATCCCTGGAAATTGACTTCCAGCATAACCGTCGGGAGATCATTCCACGAGAAGAGGTATCGGGAGATATCCCGATGACTGTAGACATGTGATCTACAACCCATGGCTATGGAAACAGTCTGATGTGAAGACTACCAAACACAGAAGTCAGTATGTCTAGAATTACCTCGTTGGCGTCGGCTTGAACACGCTTCTAGTTGTTCCCCGCAAGCAGATATTTGAATGTATCTACTCTTCCGTTTCCAATGCCTTGCATTTGGTGTGGCATTTGGTCCGAGTTGCTATCAATGATTGCTTTCATTGTTCCAGTAACCTGAACTGTTCGAACTCTCGGCCGCTTAATCCCCTTATTCCCGTGTGTTGTCGAAAGGACGCCTTGCTTATACTTCTCAACGTAATTGTGATAGGTCGACTTTGGGAACCCATGAATGAGGTACCATGCCGTGCCACATACTTCTGCCCCTTCTAACGTAATGTACTTCCGCTTCCGAGTACCATATAGTAAGTGCAATTGACCTCCGACAGCTATCCCGTGCTCGCGGCGGTCCTCGAAGGACTTCAACCAGAACACTTGCCTAACTTTCAACGTTTTTGCTTGATCAAAAAATTGGCAACAACGAATGTTGCAGCATTTCTAAGAACTAACCCTTCGAATTTCTTCATCTGTTGTTTTGCGTGTAAAAAGTGAGTCCCTTTCCTCCAGTTTAGGTCGGGCCGACCTCATTCGATGGCCAAGACTTCTTAGACTGCATATTTGCTATTGGAGTTTACTTGTAAATGTAATGACAGTTACAGTTTTTGATTGAATTGTTCTAATCTCTTTCTTTTCTTAGAATTTGGGAACGTCGTCCTCTCCTGTTCGGCACACCAGTCTTCCGTGCACTGCATCAGCTGACTCTTTCTCTGACTACGGGCAGAATCTAATTCTGAGTACAGGAAACTTCATGTGTTCAGCTGCCACTGCAAATTCGACAATGGACTTCTCCCTAAAGCCCGTTGATGATGGGGTGGTGGATAGTCCCCCGGGTTGAGCTCCACATCGTCCAAAATCATGTTCTCCATCGCCCATGAAGTCTAGCAATATTTTTGCTACACCGATGTCGTCCTCACCTTGCGATAGAGCAACACAGCGGAAACTATATGGTGAGGACGTGGGTCCTTCTTCAGATGTTCAAGGAAGTAGGAGGGCTTTCCAAGCTCATGAATTACAAGCAAGTACAACCACAGGCCGAAGATGACGAGGCAATTATGGAGCTCAAGAGTAAATGACACGTATAGTACTTGTTCATAGTGTAGAGTCATACATTCATGCTTCATGAAAGCTCAATGTGCATATTACAAAAGAACTCAGAGCTCGAGTGAATCACACTCGTAGCTTTTATAGTGTACACAGAACAATGTAATGAACTACATTACTGGCCTTTATAGTTCGTTGCCTGTAATATAGTGTCACTGGACCTAGCCAAGCATAGTTGGAGATGTATGGAACAACTCATGGTATACAAGTGAAAGGTCAATATGAACGTTTACCTTGTGGTTCTGATATTTGATTCCTACTTGTGTTCATCTGATTTTAATTCTTGTATGATTTGAATATTGTTTGAGGAATTCTCTTCTCCGTTTTCGAATGAAATTAGACTTCTATAACTCTCATTTCGGTGGAATATTCTCATTTTAATGAATATTACGTTCTATGGTTGCGAGGCATGAGGCGGCATTGCTTCCATATAGCACTATGTACAGTCCCTGGTCAGGCCGCGGAGTTACAAGGCCAGCCCCCTTATCCTCGAGTCGACAATAACGTCAATGCCACCAACCAGCGTGAGGGAAAGTTGCCACCCTCCGTCCCCCAAAGTGACCCTCCAAGGCAAAGTTTCCTTTATCTTGCTGCGATTGAGGTCATCATTCCAGAGATGCAAGATCCTGCATCTTCAGATAGCCAAGTCCCTACTCCCGAGGATTATTGTCGACTCAACGATACCATTCAAGTAGAGGCCGTCCAATGCCGTGGCACAAGGAAACTAAGAAGATTGAAGTACCACAATGTGTCACGGCGTTGGAAGATCCAGTGGAGCCCGAGCCCGAGTCCCACAAACAGAAAGATCTAGTGGATTATGAAGATGACAAGGTTGTGGGTGCTGGAGATGGACTTCTCGACGAATCTACGCAGGTACATAGTGTGGATCCTTACAATTTTGATTAAGTCTAAAGAACTCTAATCCTATGTGCTTTTGTGGCTAATCGGACTGAAATAGAAGAATGCAGAAAATGTAATTATGTTGGACTCATACTTCTGGTCAAGATTCATGACAAGGTGGTGTCGCCTCATCTTAAATGCGTGCGCTGACGGAGAACCCGTCTGTGGCCAAAGTTTATGTAGTATAGTGTAACATAGTCGTCACTGACTGTACAGGCTTTTCGACTTGACGAAAAGAAAATTTTGCAGAATGTATTTTTGAATCTAAGTAAATAAAGTACATGGATTATAAGAAATTCAAGTGCGGACTAGTCTAATTGTACATTTTTTTGATGACCAGCTTCCAAAAAATGTTAGTGTGCACCGCCCGATCCCAATGACAGCTTTTCCTAATGGGGGCCCCCAGTCAATAAGTGGATTCCAATGCAATTCCCTACTTCCTGGCTCTCCCGATTCTGCATTTCAACAAGTAACTCCATCTCAGTGTTGTCTTGCTTTTGTCAGGTAGAAACGCAGGAGCGGAGAGAGGTCGTGCCGCGGAACTTGCCACCTTTAGTTCCTCCAACGCGGAGGAATTGGCTGAATATTGTCTTGGACTTGAATGGAGTGCTATGTCAAAGCGTGCAGAAGCCCCCCGGGGATATCAAATTTAAGTTCCACAATGTCGAAGACAATGTTCTCTACCACAGGAATCCGACTAGCATCAGGTCAAAGTTTGTGTATGCTCAAAAGAATGTTAGAGAGTTTTTACAGCAGCTCTGGGAGATCGCGGATAGGATTGTCATGTGGACCTCCATGATGAAGAAAACTACAGAACCCATCGCGGGGCACTTGTTCCAGGGCTATAAAGCACCTTACGATATCCTAGGCCAGAAGCGGTGTACGACGATAGAAATCGCTCCCGGCAAATTCTTTTACCAAGGGGAGAAGAAACTGTTCATGAAAGTCCTAGAGGATGGCCTCTTCCAGATCAACAATGGAAATAGGCCGTTTTACATGTACAAAACCATTCTCATTGACGATACTCCCCTAAAGAGTATCTGCAATGTGAGTGGAAACGCGATTTTCTTAGATTCGTGGTCTCATGCTAAGCGAAGAGACGACGTGCTCATGGGAGAGCTCCTTCCATGGCTACGGCGCCTGCATGAGCATTGCTTAGAAGGCAAGCTGATGGAGTATGTAGACAACAACCGAATCAGCTTACAACCACTCAGCCGCGATGACCCGTGCCTCAAAGTTGTAGTAGAGGCCATGAAAGAGTCCGCAAGGGTCATGGGTGCGCGCTACGAGCTTGGCACTAGCAATATAATCAATCCCCGTAATCGTAGGAAGTAGGCCACGTGGCATAGGGATATCGAGCAAATTCTAGGGCGGCATGTTGTATGATATACTTATGTAAATATATTGGTTTGTATAGACTATATCCAATTTTCATTGAAAATCTCTATGAGTTCCTAGTGTTGTTCTTATAAGGGTGTTGTTGTTTGACTTGCATTTCTGAATTTTGATTCTTTGTATGTCTTCTTTTGTAGTCGGTGTATGTATGAGTTTGCATGAAAATTGACTATTTCTTGCGCTAGGTAGTAGAGGAGCCTTCCCGCAAGCCAACAAAGAAACAGCGACTTACAAGGAATATGCTATTCGGGTCTGAAAAACCACGATCTAGAAGGTTGGATTCTTTTGCAGGGAGCGGATGCTCGGCTCCTATATCCAAACCGTACATGTTGCATTCGGCCATCGACGCCCCGTCTACGGCCATAGACTACTCCAAGGGAGATGTCGAGGACGGTGTCGTTGACTCACCGCCAAGTCGCGATTGGTCCAAGTCGCGCACTTGTTCTCCGTCTCCGCTAAAACTGACCTTGTCCACTGGAGGGGGGCCCATCTCTTCAACTTTGCGCATAGAGGGTGGAACAAGTAGAAAACTCAATCTCCTCGGCGGAGAATGTCAAAGTCGTCCTGGAGTTGATGATAATATGGCTCATCTGTCTAATGCTCTACGTCTTGGGCTTGATGCTCCGAACATGTCGGCGTTTGGTGTGGACCACCGTCCGATCGTCAAGGATCAAATGCCAACTTCGAGTGCTTTACCTCGGCTCGAAGATAATGGATCGCGATGTACCATGTCCTTGGGAGCATGTCGGCTGCCCTCAACAGATAGTCTCTTCCGTAAGAGGGTTCTTAGAGATCATCAACGTTTTGTACGCTCTAACTCTAGTGGGAATCCTTCTCTGTACAAAGACAGTGTATTTACGTCAACTTCTAAACCGCCAACCGAAGGATCAAAGTCCCTTTTTGCTTCCAATCTTACTCCTGGCACGTGTAGACAGAAGCAAAAGCATAATATATCAAGCAGCTTCAGCTCCTAGGGGGTCCAAGATGGTAAATGCGGGCCTGGATATCCTTCTCGACGTGAGGATATCTTGAGAGCGGTCGTGAAGCTCAAGGATACGGAAAACAACAATAAGTAAAGTGACATAGTATATTTTTCGAAGCCTTTGGTTTCTGAGTTCTCTTTACTATAAATAGAAAGGTTGTATATGGAAATCCTAATACGATTAAAGTAGTAATAGGTTGCATGTATATTGAGGGTCTTCCCTCATTTTACACTAATTTTTGGGCTGTTCTTTAACGCCTTAATGAACGCTATAATAAATGACACTATAATGCTTCATGTTTAATATCTTATAATTCAACAACTTTCCATTCACTGAAGCTTTTGAGGTCTAATTAAAAAGTCTCAAAATGACCATTTTGTCTCAATTTAACGAATAGGGTTGCTAGCGTGGGAGCGTGGGAGCAGGAACCTGTGAGCTTGGAGCCTGTGAGCAGGAATTTTTTTTTATGAAAAATTTTGTGCAGAATTTGTGAATTGACAAATAATTCAGTGATGTACCCATGACCGTGGACTTTAGATGGACTAAGGATTCTATAACCGTGGCTGTAGGAAACAATTGCAATGAGTCTTTTGGGGTCAGTGAGGGGCCCTATGATGTTTAGGGTAATGATGAAACACATAAGGCAAAATAGTTTAGGTGTATTGTACATGTAGTGGTCCATGAAGGTTGAAGGAAATAATTGAGCCCAAAAATAAAACCTCCACTTCTTCCATGAATAGTGATAATTAATTATCCAATTTGATCTTTTTATTTTTATTTTTCTGATAGTTATTTCTATTTTTCCAATACTTTGTACTAATCAAAAGAACTACTATAACCGCATTTCAATCCATTTTTGTCATACTACTGAATAATTATCAGGAGAGTATACGGTTTATTCAATTTTCGAACATTCCATTTTTTTCCCCTCTACGGAGAAGTTACCAATGGAAGAAGCTGTTACTTTTTCCATTTTAATTCTAATTCCTTTATTCTTATCCTTAGAGTATCAAATTGCAAAATGATTTCATACCTCCACATTCGTCGAGTAGCTAGTCTTTATCATTGGTTTCGCTTCTATTATCATGTTTTTTAATGTAAGTACAATGGCAAACAACAAGGACATTTCAACCAATTTTAGCCATAAAGAAATCAAATCAAATCAACATAAAAAAATACACATCGTTCTACTCACAAGATATGTCAATCTTATGAGTCTAAGTCGCTGTGGACTCGGTCATAGAAGCCTTAGTCGAAGATGACTCCGGAGTCTCTTCACCCTCAGAAGCTGAAACGTCTAAGAAATGAACTACATTTGCAGCATACTTGGGCTTAGAAGGCTTAGGCTCTCTACAACCATATCGCTCATACTGAGATGCCATCTTCTCGGCATACACTGGAAGATCGTAGGACTTCTCTGGACTCAAGATTAGTCTTCGTACCTTCTTCATTCGGTGCGTGTCCGTCACTATTTCCTTCCTAAAGATACAACACATCACATGTTTAGATCCTTTGGAATCATGTCATATGATACGTTTTGAATATAAACAACCACATACGTTTAACAAAAGAAACTTACTTACTAGGTTTAGTATTTCGTGTGAACAGCATGGGCTCCACGTGCATGGCATCTAAGTCAAGAGAAGCAATAGCTTCTACTGTAGCTTCTGTCTCCTCTCTCGGTGGAGTTGCTTTCTTCATGGGCAAGAGGACTTTGTTGAAGATATTCTGGTCCTTCTCCAAGGCCACGATATGTCGTCCTGTTCCACGACATGCAGTAATCGAAGCACCTGCAATACAAATACGTAGCAATTAAATCTTTAACACTACTACATGCAATTGAACATATCATATTGGGACTATCATTTCAAAGTCAAAACTCACCTGTGGTAGCGGTGCAATCAAGAACCAAATCCTCCTCATCGGTTAAGCCTTCGATGAAGAATTGGAGGAACCTTGCGTCCTTCTCTTGGGGCCCGCGCCACGGCCACTTGGTCTCTTCGTTCACCATCATTGTCTCCTCCGTGGTGTAATTGATCACCATATCCTTCTTCTGGAGATTCCACTTAGCTTTTGTCATGGCTGCGGTCTGCTTGAATTGGAAGAGCGACATCCCTTTGTCACCAAGATCCTTGATGAAGAGGGTCACTCCAAACTTCACGGTCTGCAGACAAGCAATTTTTAGTACACCAAAGAATACTACAAAGGATATTGACATTCACATGAGAAATGAAACAAATACTTACCGTCTGGTCAGGGTTGCTACCCGACACTAGGTCCAACTGGTTGAATGCCAACCACTCTTTCTTCATCTTCATCTTTTTGAAAACCTTCTTCAACCCCAAAAACATGCTCCGCGATTGAACGCTGTAAGAATGGAAAACCAGAAGACAACCGTTGTCTTGCAAGTAGTCCTCCGCAAATTGGAATGAGTGGCACGGGCAGGTTCTCCTCGCAATCAAAGATTATCAAGTCTACCAGAGGTTCCCGAGTAACCTTCTAGTCTAGGGAGTGAACTTTTCCCACACTCACCTGCAAATAGTTGCACCTTCACGGGTCAAATAACCTCCAAGTTTGAGAATTTCGTTTAACAAAAACACCATGTACTTCCCAGATGAGTTGCAACAAGTAGCATACCTTTTGAATGAAGTCCATGACTTCAACATAACAATTTGGTGGTGAATTGTCGGAATTGTCGATGATGTCTACAATGGAAGCATTCAAGACGAGCTCCTTTGTCATCACATCGTCATCGTCGAGCACCACAACCTGTGTGCCTTGCGTCACCATGTCCTCCGTCCACTTTGGAAGGACAGCCTTCCTCTTCATCCCGCTCTGAGTACCCTTCACCATCTGCGAACTTTGATCAAGTGCTGATGTTGTTGGGACGTCGGTGTCACCATCTTCTTTCTTCTTTCCCTTTGCCTTTGCTTTCTCTTCCTTCTCCCGTTGCTTCTCCTTCTCCCTCTCCTCCTGCTTTGCCAGACGTTCCATCTCCTTCTTCTGCTTCTCGTCTAACGTAGTTTGGAGTTTTGCCGCTTTTTTTCTGTCAGCTTTATCCCTCTTGTCAATTTCCTTCCTCCGCTGCTCTTCTGTGAGGCCTGCAAACTCATCCACATCCATGTCCACTGCTCCAATGTCCTTTAGTGAATCTCGGAGTTGTAACTCTGATGGGTGGGTGTATTCTATTGGGCAATCCAGGTACCATCCTCCCCCACTGAGATGTGCCGTTGTGTACGTTCGAAGTTGATTGAGGGTATACATGCAGCTCACAGTATTTCGATCAAGGAAGACTGATAGGAATGATGGGAGGTCTGCCCTCTTGATTTCTCCTTTCCCTTCCAGTTCAAACTTGAAATATCTGAGAGGACAAATCCAAAAAATTTAAGAAGAGATTAGAGAAATGAAGAACACATGTATAGTCCAAGAATTTGAATGGGCCATAAATTCTAAAGTAGAAACACAAAATTCTAGAACTTGTAGAGGTCAGAGAAGGCTCTTTGGACACCCTTTATAGTATGCCTTTGATCTGAGTCCCATATTAGAGGTAGGCTACAAACCCTTGGTGATATTTTTCTTTCAACAAATTGAACATCCAATTGTTTAATCACGTCATTCCTACAAAGAAAAATACACAGGTTCTGCTCAAATGTTTCAATGCAGAGAATTATAAAAGAAGCTTACAAATATGTACCGGAAAAGCACTCTCCTAATTGCATGCTGGGAGCCCTCATATGTACTAAAATTGTCGCTTTTCTTGAAGTACTTTGCTCCTCTCAGGTGAGCCAAGAAGCCGTGATCCCATATCTTTCGCCTCCATCCCTCAAGGTAATCCCTCAAGGTAATCCACCAAGGTATCCGGCTACAGTGGAACATTCATGTCAATGTTGATGTTGTCTTGCTTGACAACATCATCAAAGTATTGCACGGCTCCATCTTCAATCTGTGGAGAGTAAAGAAAATACCAACTGCATGAATGGAGTGCTTCTCAAGAATTCTAATATTTTTAATTTGAATTGATTATCAAGTTTAGGGGCTTCCTACATAGAAGACGGAATAGAGAGATACACTTATCCCTGCATACCAGACGCAACGATTCAAGAAAGGCTGTAGCAGTGTCTCTGACATTGGCTTAGGCGGAAAGCGCCTAGCCTTTCTTGACGGTGCAGAAGAGTTCCACCACCTCAAAAATTTGGTCTTGTAAGCTGTAGTGGTGTTGCAAGTGGCCACCATTTGCAGCTTCTCTAGAGTCATCTCCGGGACCTCATTGTTGGTCCAATGTCTCTCAATCTTCACACAAAAGAAAACCAAGGTTAGATATAATTCGAAATCTCAATGTCCTGGAATGGTGAAAATTTGAGTGAATGTCTAAAACCCACCTCTTCAAGAAAACCTTGCCCGTTAGCTGGATTAGCAACAGCCAACAACTTCGACATTTTCAGATTCAGCCTGCCCAGCTTCTCGTTTGCTCCAGTTCTCATTGCATGTGCCACTTGCAGAGGAGATCTTTCATCCTCCGGCGTCATCTCATTGTACCTCCGAACCGCTGCCTCTGCAACTTGAGCAATCTCTTGCTGCATAGTTGATGTAGGAATTATAGATTAGAATAGTTCTTGCAATTTGCAAAGAATATATAACGCACAAAGACAAAAAGACACTTTCAATGATTCTTACCCGGAAAACAAAGGATGTAAAGACCTGCTGCGGCATGGAATACCAAGTATTTTTCTTTTTATGCACCCCACACAGACGGAGCTCTGATGGCCTCAACATCTCCCTAAAATGGTCAATAGGTAGGAGGCCATATTTTTTGACCCTGTACAATGTGTACACTAAGTTGGTCTTCACGTGGGAGTCTTCCGTGGACCCGTATAATGCATACACTCTGTATTTATAATTTTCAAGGGAATTTCCTTTGTTTAAAATCAAAGCAAATATGCTGAAAATTCAAAGTACATGAAGGAATGAAAATCAACTCCTATAATTTGAATGAAGGGAAAATAAATGTACTTGTTTATATCATGCATGATGTGCATGACAAGCTCGGTTTTGCCCTTCGTTTCCAACACAATGGAGTCCACTGCATAGTGCCACTCCCTATCATTGGAGTGCTTCTTTTTGATGTATGTCATCCACGATATGACTCTATGATTGCCGTCACATACGTAGAACTTCAAGTTCTTCAAGAACCTCAGCTCCGGCACAGACTCCACGTATGCATTGAAGGTGTCATTCTTCTCCTTCCACAAAGGCCCCCACTTCTCTATCTCGTCTTCCATGAAATGAGAGCTCTCTCCGGACTCGTCCGTAGTAGTGACATAAAAAAATGCCGCACCATCCCGGTAGCCCTTGGTGAACTCATGCTCCAGGAAATCTAGATCGCACGAGAGTGTCGGCCTCACCATAGGCATGGAAACCATTCTGCAAAGCGGAATCTGAAGCCGGAAGAGGTGATCTGGCTTCATCCTCAGTGATGCAATGCTGTTGACGGAGTCCACCTTGTGATATTGATGGAGGTCATCCTCCAGCAAGTCCTTGTCTTCCCCCTCCAACTGAATGGCGGCCGCATCTTCCTCCATGTCATCTCCTTCCTCTTCCCCATCTCCATCACCTCCAATTGCCGGTTTAGATGAATCTCCGGTGTTTGAAGTCTGAAGAGTGGTCTCCTCTTGCCAAGGGTTTGTAGGAGCATCCTCACTCTGCAAAATCATAGGTCATGCATTTAGCAATATACAAGACTTCCATCACCAGAGTCAATCTAGTATTCCAGGAACCAATAATACAATTGTAATAAAAAATCAATTCAATAAAAATGGTGCATCAAACACTATAGGTAAAGCTCTCAAATCCGTATATAAGCATGGGTTAACATGTCAAGCATCCTACATCCAACATAACTGGATTTTATTATATGCTCAGTCAATTTCAACATCCTTCTCTAAGTCAGAGCTCAACAACAAGACAACAGGATCTCCTAAGTCCCGAGGAGCACTACAAGCACAATCACAGGTCTCCTTCGTGAGGAAATAGTCACATGACTCAGACTCCTCGAAGCCTGAGGTATACTCGGTGGAGGTGCTCTTAAGAGATGTGGTCATCACCTGCCGCTCTCTAGCCTGCCTAAGAAAATCGTCACGTTCTCTACGCCCCGATGTTGGCGAGAAGACACAAGGACGTTTTGGTGCTCGTGGGTCACTGACCCGACTCAAGACGGAACTCTCAAAACCATCAACAAAGCGGTCCACCGCATCCATGACATCATCAAAACCGATCAATACCTCTTCCCCCTCTTCTTCGGACTCTACAATGACCTCCTCCTCAGAATCAGTGGAGACCACTACATTTGGCCTTCGTGATGGGTCATGCTGCGATGGGCCTGCCTCATGACTGATTGATGGTGGAGTTGGTGTCACAATTGGTGGAGATTCACCCTCATCCCCTCTTGCCTTCTACAGAGAAGCAACACAAGCAAATAAATGATATGAGCAAGAGGTCAATGAGCATAATTTCAGTTGCATCCTCAAATTATACATCTACTATAGGCAAAGTCAAATTTCAAGAAAACATATACCTAAGTGTGCTAGGCATTTATATCATTTGATTGAGGAATCCTATACTTATAACATTCAAGAACAACAAGACCCACGTCACTCAAGAAGTATAATTCTCTAACTTCGCATATCGATGGACTGAGTGTGCCAATTTAAATTTGATCACAACCTTGAAGTATCAACACCCTTAATAATTTTGTCTATGACAAGAAATGAACGCGTCCTTTGAGCTTCTAGAGAAGCTTTGAAGTGTACCAAAACTTGATTCAAACTTCAATACTTGGAAATCTCTAAGTATTGAAAAACCCATTGGAAATCTCGAAACTACTACTACATTTAAGTAGCTTGACCAAATCTCAAAATGAACTTTAACTTCATTGTATTCTGGGGGGGTCCACCTAGGTGAATCTTAATCATTGTCGGAGCCGACAATGATTAAGACTCACCTAGGTGGACCCCCTAGAATGCCAAATAAGCAAAATTCCTAGATTGTGGACTTAGTGTGAAATTGAATTTTTTATATAAATATCATGTAAGTAGTTTGAAAAATCGACAAAAATATTAAACATACAAGAATCAACTAAACTCAATCATGGAAGGCAATTTCCCTACACCGCGTCATTCTTTGAGAAAATCTAAAACAAAATGCTACTTACCTTCATTTTAGGGGGGTCCACGTACGTGCCACATATTTAGTGTCGGAGCCGACAGTATTCCACGTCAGCACACGTGGACCCCCTCAAAATCGGACCGTTACACCGAATTTGGAAAAAAAGACACCGTCATTGCTGATCCATGAACGTGAAATTGAAATCCAACGGCCAGAAATTCAATAAATGTGGAATTCCCTATGATGGAAAAAAATTATATGAAATTGAGTGATTAAATCTCCATTTTTGAAATAAATGGTGACCCTACTACTAATCAGACTGGTTGAACTTATACGTATCTCTCTCTGTAAGTATCAGCACGTTCCTTTTTTTTTCAATCTTATTTCCGAGAAATCGGTGCTCCTAATTGAATTTGAAGTACCTACAGCTCCAAACATTGAGTCGTCAAGTCACGAATCAGAATTGATGCAAATGAAGCTGGAAACCACATTCCCAAAATCCAATTACAGGTTCGATTAAAACTCTGGACACTTGGCAATCAGAATCAACTACAATTTCAAATACAGGTTCCCAAAGTCCAAACACAACAGCGGCAATTTTCGAGACATTCTCGTTGAGAATCTAAGTGACAATGTAGGATTCCAAAATTGAAAATAACAGCGGCAGTAAACCACGTAGGTCACACTCATTTCTCCCGAATTTCAATCCACAATCCTGAATTTAAAAATCTCACTCCGAAATCCACACTCAAATCAATTTGAGCGTATCCATCTCAGATGGAGAATGAATGCCGATTCGGTTTTCCAGGGGTCCACTGGGGAGCACAGACATCAATGTCGGCGTCGACATCATTCCGGAGCCTGCTCACTTGACCTCCAAAAGCACGATCTGATGAACAGTATTCACGAACGCCCCGAAGAAATAAAAAACAAGGAGCATTAGGGACGACGATCAGATTACTAGGGATCAGGGTTTTCAGAGTTCGGGTTTAGGGTGAACGTCTAGCGATTCGATGTTCCAAGGGTCCCGTTAGGAGCACAGAGTTCAATGTCGGCGCCGACATCATTCCGGAGCCAGCTTACGGGACCTCCAAATGCACGATCTGATGAACAGGATTCACAACCCGCTCCGAGGAAATCAAAAACATAGAGCACTATGGACCATGATCAGATTACTAGGGATCAGGAGGGTTTTGAGTTCAAGGACGGAGAACGTCCGGCGATTCGATTTTCCAGGGGTCCACCGGGGAGCAAAGCAATCGATGTCGGAGCCGACATCATTTCGGAGCATGCTTACAGGACCCCCATTAATCACGACCTAATGAACAAGATTTACGATCTCGCCCCGAGGAAAGCACAAATTAGGAGCACTGTGGTTGACGATCAGATTACTAGGGATCAGGAGGAGCACTGTGGTTGATGATCAGATTACTAGGGATCAGGAGGAGCACAGTCAAAAGACGGAGAGAGCAGTTTGGTTGTACCTGGTTGAGGATGCGATTTCTCCTCCTTCGAGCAGGGGCTTCGAATGGCCTAGCTTCAGCAGGTGCTCTCCTCGTCATTCTTGTCATCCTCTGCAAGAAGCAGCAGAACCCAAAGCGCACGATGAATGAGAAAAAGACGCTGAATTCCCCTGGCTGTGTGACAGAGCTCCCCACCCTCACACAAGTCGCAAGGGTATGGAAATGCCGACTTCCAAATTCTCTCCACCTCGACTGAGCTGTTTGAACTCCACTCCAGCCGCAAGAAAAGTGCGGGAGAGACAACATGAAGGTCATCTAGGGAATTAGACGAGTGGCCCAGAGGTGAGGTTGGAATTCTACGTGATCCATTGCAACACCCAAATCCAGACATGGCGATGGAACTCGGCGGGAGAGAAGCATGATTTACGGACCCTCAGCACTCTCTGCGAACTACATCCGCGGAATTGCTAAAAATTTGCTGCTAGGGCTGTGCGCTCAAGGCTCAGACTTCGAGTAGAAGAAGAAAAATAGTAATTTAAAGAATACCCGCCATTGCCTTCAAATTCTGAAATCCTGGACCCCGGCCCGAAGGCGCACCTGGACTGGCTGTCCCCCCTTACCAACAACCCCTTGTTGCAAAACTTAAAGTGATTCTAATTGCTTCCTATTTGTATTGACTTTGTTTTGTTTGGTTGCTTGTCGTGCAGGATTTTTAAAATAAAATGTAGGAATCCTCTTTGCAATCTCTGCCTTCAATTTCAAAGAAGACCCCTCCCTTGACTCCGGTGTTCCTACTGCCCTTTGCAAATTTATTCCATAACCGAAAGTCCTCCCATGAAGTCCTGCACTCGGTGGGATATTGGCAGGGGCCATTTATGAAAGCAAGCACAGCAAAAGGAAAAGGCTGGTTGCAGGAGCACAGGAGCCCAAGCGCAACCAAAGACTCAAAGCGCTCCGCAAGCCACTTATGACCCTAGGTCATCCATAAACTGTATACGACACTATATGCGTATCACCTATATACGTACTTGGGCTCTGTATTACTGTATGCATATCTGGGCAAAGTATGATACGTATCTGGGCTCTATGTACGTCTCTGGCCTGAGTATATGGACTACGAACTTACACTATTTGTATTCATCGGGAAAGAAAAATACCTAACCGTAGTCTACTTCCCCAAAAGTTTATCTAGAGATTAGTTTGATTTTTTTGAGTGTATAGGTGGTAGACTATGAGACGTGTTATAGACAGATTACATAGGCGCATTATATTTTGCATTTGTTTATTCCTGATAGACAAGTCAGCAGGTCAGAGTTCTTTAATTTTTTTTTCTTACCCAAAAAAAGTTACTTGATTTAATTCTTTTTGCCGTTTTATAGTCAATGAAACCATATTCCCACACTAAGATAGCTCTTTAAATGTTGATGACACCACTTTCAAATTAGTTTTGATTCCTTGCGTTCAAGACACCTTCAAAATTTAAAAGAGTGTAATTGCAAGTATTTCATTGCCGCTCTAATTATTTATTCATAAAATGCAAGACAAGGTATTAATAGTGTAGAAATGAAGGCATTATAAATGGAAAGCATGCTTTTACTGTAAGTGCTTATGTTGACAACCTATCTGCATCTATTGGAATGTCAATATTCTCCAAAGTAGTCTTGCATTAGACATTCATTGCTATTTATAAGTACTTGATTAATTCACTCCAAAAACTTGTCGAATCATTATCTCTCTACAAGGATACTGAAATTTCATTACAAATTGGAAGAATTTTAATTGAGTATACATTTGCAGTCCCGTTCTAAAAATTACAAAGTTCGGATACAAGTTCCTATGCATATGAAACAAAGATCCACTTCTTCTTTCAAATGTAAATGTCATGTCATATAGTGACCCGTAGTCGCTCTCCCTAAGTTGATTAGGAAGGAGCATGTGCATATAGACCTCAATTCTACAGGAGAAAATGATTGCATGTACACTTGCACTATAGATTTCACAGTGACTACGTGTTGACCTCAATTACAATCCTAAAGCGCTCAATGCTCTTTGGAACTCTCAGTGTATGCTACCAAATGAAAGGAGCGCTAAAACTCGTACTATTCACAATCTAACTGTGTCCCTTGGACACTGTGAACATTGCCAAGACCATGTGATCATGTGCTACACTCCCATGAATAACAAACTCACAAAGCAAGTGAACCCAACAACAGTAATCTAGAAACTGCTTACAGTAGAAGGATCCGCTGCTCTTTCTCCATGGTGCTCACTTGTATTCTCCGTATTCACCACTTCCACAGCATCGGCACGACCAGTATGGGCATCCTCCTCTCCAGCAATACTCCCCATCTCGTAACAAAGAACTCTCCGTAGATCACCTGCTGTGGGCTCCGCGGCCGATTTGGGGACTCTCACTCCTCTAGTCATTCTTGATCGCTTCAATGCCTTCGCCGAAGAGAAGAAAATGCGAGCCACGTCTAGTATCTCTGGTGATGCACTTCAATCCAATTGAAGGCAGACACTACTGTCTACACGCAAGAAGCTAGAAGACAATGGAAATCTTGGCGCCGTGAACTACAGCATAGAGGGCAGAGAGAATAGAAGACTATGGAGGCAATGCCAGTAAGGCCTCTTTTTAAGTTTGGCAAGGCCGGTGATGAATGCGCCGCCAAACTTAATGTACACTTGATGAAACCTAGTTCAGTAGACTCTACATTGCGGCGTGGCAGGTTTGTAGCTGTGACAGTAATTGAAGTCGTGTACATTCTGCACGTAGAATGGGGGCTCCGCCATTGCTTGAGAATTTAATTAGAATGTGCTGTACACACTCAATCTTTAAACAATCTGGGAATTCTCATTCACATGTCCCAAAGTACAAAAATTACAATTACTTTCAAAAGAGCCGCCTCTTTGAATAAGTGAAGCATAGATGACGTAGAAATTGCCCAAGTCGGAGTTCATTCATCCTTTCTTTAACACAAGGTACTTCACAAATGTAGGAATTGACAATTCCAATGAAAGCTACAAATACATTTAGGTACTTGGAGATATTTCCAATCTACCATGAACGTTATTCAAATGAGGCGCCTAAATTCCCAAGAATATTGACAGTAGGTTTTTAACAATATTCCAAAATAGAATTTCTTTGTAAGAACATGGGCATCATGAGCAGCCTGGAAGGATGTGCAACTGAAGTGAATTAACAAAGTGGAAGAAGTTTATTTTCCCATATAGAGGGAGAGGAGATTATAGAAATATCTTTTTTTAATTATAGAATCAATTTTTTAAGTTATACTTTGTAGTTCTCATATAGAGTTCAATTCTTATACTTGGAACCATCATAGATTCTAATATTCTAGTTAATCATTAGAGCATGAAATTATTGGGATAACAAAGATTCTTTTTCTAAACTAATTCCTGTACAATTTTGGATGTTTCATCAAATTCATACTTCTTGGTTTCTTCTTCTCTATTTTTAAATGAATTTGGAATATGTCTAATAGAATTATTTTAGCATTACCATAGTCTATAAATTAGCAAGGTTGGAGTCTTATTGAATAACTCTTACCTACTGTTTTTTTGTTGTTTTTTTGAAATAAATGGAGAAAGTCTTACCTATTGGCAAAGGCTTCAAAGGATATTAATTATCATTTTCGTAATAAGTCTATATGTTTAGTTCGGGAGTTTAATGAAAATGAATTTGCTGATGGCCATGTTTTGTGATTTTAATGTAGATGTCAATATCATTTGCCCTTCAAGGAATATTCAAAATCAATATCTGAGAGCCTGTAAGTGGGGATATCATGATCTTTACGTCATATTAGCTTCCTCTGCCTTGGCTCTGGTAAAACACAATCTCCCTCATTAAGAGAAGAGTAGCTGTACAACACAATCTATCGTCATTCCTTAGTGTATGATTAGCTTCCTCATGTAAGTCAGTAATGTTGGAGTACACTTTGCTTTGATTTTTTGTGAGATACTAATTGTAATTTAATTTCCATACAAATTTAACTCTCTTTTCATAACAATTGCTTTATCATCAAATTCAACGTATGTATGAAAGGAAATGTTGAATACGAATGGTTGGACAGTGAACTCACAAGTCTAGAGAAATAGAGGACCAGAGAATGAGCACTTGCAGAAGACCCAGAGTTTAGTTTATGTTTACCTCATGTATTGTAGTTGATTGAGTTTCCCACATCGTTGGAGTGTCTTTGCTAGAAACTGCAATGGCCTGGCTTAGGGCAACTGATGGCCATGAAATTCCGCTAGTGTTTCCAATTGTAGATGGAGATCATGCCAGAGTTCCTTTTCATCTCCTTCATGTCCGCTTTAGATTTGTAGAAACCTCCATCTATGTGGAGGAGGAAAAACGGTCTAAATCAGGGGAAGTGCTTCAAACTGTTCTGGTGGTGAGGTCGGAAGAGTAGGGAATGCATTGCTGGTATCTCGCTCCTGGAAACTACAGAGCATATGGACTTCCACTTTCCATGCTTGGTGCATCTACAGAAATACTGAGTTGCCACTTAGATAATTCTACGGTGGATATGCCATGCAACCCTCATGCCTTCTCACGCAGTCCACCTAGGAAAGCTCTGCCGACCCAAAAAATGCCCACATCAGTTCTCGCTGTGAAAGAGGAGAGATTAGATCCAATTATAGAATTGTCTAGTGAATCAGAAGGAGAGTCCCCAACTGTCAGTGCTCAGAAGCGAAAGGGTCTTGTTGGGACAGCACCCATGTAGATACATACGGTGCACCCATTGTCCCGAACCCCTTTTAGAAGTTTGTCTAATTCCTCACTGTCACTGCCCCACCCTAAAACACATGCAGTTGGAAAAACAAGCATAGAGTGTCTGAAGAGACTTGCCAGCATGCATCGCTCCCGGAATGAGTTGTCCACAATGGATCTTAGCACTATGAAGCACGAACGGGTTCCGTTTCTTCCACCAGTATTTGATGGAGATGTCATCTTCGAATTGCCTCCTTGTGCGTCATCTTCATCTTCGTCAGGGGCCAAGAACTTGGAAGGGATGGACAAGCGTCATGATGGACATCCGTGGTGCAAGCTTATGACTACCAACATCCACAACTCCGACAACCTCAAATTCCGTAAGTCCTACTGTGTTGGCCATCTTGCTTGTGAGAATACCAACTGTAACTATCTAAAGAGAGCTGCAAAGCAAAATGAGATAGAGTGGAGTGGCTACACTGTGTTCCCATTTACTAGCGGTGGTTGTCCGCCAAAAGAGTCTACTCTAGTTTGCAAAGTCTGCAAGATGGCACCGACTTGTGTAAGCGCATGCACAGCTAGGATATACTTTGTCTACACTAATAATCCAGAGATGACGAGGGTGGCTATTCATTTCGGCAAGCATGGCCACCCTGTTGCTAAAGGCTTGTATAGGGATTTTGCCAAAATGATTTGTGGACTCATTGCAGAGCAAGTGGCCAAAACACCCGCAGCCACGAACTCCGCAATTATTCTTTCGGCTAGTAAGGACTTCCTTGGCAGCTACCTATTTCACGATGGAGAAGGGGAGAAACAAATGTTGAAGGTGGAAGAGATGGAGGAAGTTATGGACCGCTTCTAATATTTGAGTAGTCCAAGTATTCGCAACGTCATATCATCTTTCCGCTCGAACAACCGAGGAGGGACAATCGACAACATTATGACAATGAAGAAAGAGTCAAAGTTCGAGTTCATACATGACAACGTCTTCCCAAGTCAAGGGAAGGAGAAGGTTTACATTTTCAAGATGCTTACTGAGGGACCAGGAAGTAGAGTCGACCTGGTAAGGCGGATGCAACCGGATGGGGATCTGCAAAATGCGTGGTTGATGTTTGACCACGTGAAGCGCGTGAAGGACTGGACTACTATGGCCTGCCACGTGTACGATACTGAGTATAAGAAAGTCATGACAATTGCTATCTGCGATATGCAATCCAAAGATACCGAAGTTCAAGTACAGTTCTGGCATAGCTTGAACGTGGTCATGCATCGCCATGGAGTGCCAAACCCTAACTTCAAGGGATTCATGGCAGATAGTGCTATGGCCAATTGGAATGCAGTTCGCATCGTTTATGGAAGTGGATCTGCCCACGTGGAAATGGAAAATCGCGAGAGAACATGCTTGTTGCATTGGAGTACTTCTCTTCACAGGCACACGCAAAAGTACATCAAGGAAGCATTTCAAGAGCAACATATCCGCTTATGTAAACAATACAAAGATTCACAAAGTATGGAGCAGGCGGAGGTTCGCTACCTTGCCATACGCTCATGGTGATTGTCAGCCGAAGCAACCAGCGAAGAAGCTCTACATCACTTGGATCACTGGTTGGCTTTCTGGCATTTCCGGTATCGTCAATGGGGAGGCTTCATGGACATGGTGAGTGAACCCTAAAATCCAAACTGTATAAGTGCTGAAGTAGGTGATGGTCGTTTTGTAGGAGTTACATCCCCCTCACGGGTTTTTTTCATTCAATTTGAATTTTTTATGAACTTTATAGAGAATTCCTCTCCTTGGCACCAAAATTGAGGGGTCCCAAGAACAATGTCAAAACTATTGTCGGATCCGACATTAGTATTGGAGGTGACATCAGGACCCCCTCATTTCAATAGTTGGTAGGACAAATTCCTATTCTGTAATGGCCAAATGAAAAATAGTTTGTTAGATTTTTTAGTAGGATATTTAATGAGGGATAAATATGCTTCACTACTTGAGCTGAAAGTATGTAATTCTATACAATGGTTCTCCATTTGTTTCTCAGAAAAAAAAAAAAAAAAAAATCACCCTAAACCAATAGGAATCACTTAAAGTTCCGAAGTTGGTCATTGAATTGGTAGAGAGTAACTACCACTTACCATTTCCTAATTACATGTGGAATTTGTAGAAATTGAACCTGGATGAGATGTTGGACTTGCCATCGTGCAATTTATTCGAAACAGTGCACAACAAGTGGCTACAAATGTCCGGAAAGCGAGGCAACAACTTATTTGATGCCACATGTGATGATAGTATCCGTGCGTGGATGCAAATGACGAACTATTGTGCATACCTAAAAGGATGCACAACAAGATCAGGGCCGTTTAAAGGGGAGTTGAGGTTGAGAGCTGCGAGAAGAAGTGGGGATTCGGAAAAAATGGCAGAGGCGTTGAACACATTACCTAGAGCAGAGGGTCTTGGGACTAGAGTGCCACACTTGGAAGGAGAAGAGATTTTTGGGAGCAGTAAGAGGAAGTTGGACGTGCCCATTGGTGATGCAGGGGACTCCCACAGGCCGGACAAGATCAACTTCTCTCAACCCCGCGTGAGAACAAGGTCCACCCCAAGTGGGTCTTAGTCTTCTGGAGAGAAGGCACCACAACCTCAGCCAAATACTTCTCGGCATGTTACGGTAGCATTTGAAAGTGATTGCGATACATCAAAATGGCATATTGCTAGAATAAGCCACAAATCCAATGCAAGATGCCAAGCCCAACAATACAGATCAAACATCAAGTACACTAGCAAGATTGCAAAAGGAAAGAAGGGTACTCCAGCTCCTACTTATCGCGGTCGGAAAGAAGAATACGGGAGTAAGCGAGAGGTGGTGGCTGATTTCTGGTTTTGTTGGGATGACATCGAACGATGCGTGAAAGGGACAAAGCGAAAGTGGGTTCTTGATTGGCCGGAGGTGCCGAAGGTTTGGCCTGTCCTGTCTGGAACTAACTTAAGCTGAGAGGAGACATTGTTGCTACAACATGCAGGATTTCGCCTCCAAGAACGACCAGTCTTGTTACCACGTCGGTTGTTCAACATGTACAAGATTTTTAATCCTATTTTGTATGACCAGCCGTTACCAAAGAACTCGGATGTGTATCCAACAGTGAGGAACAGCAGAGCCATTCGAAGGATTGCAAATGCACCTACTGCCGAACAGCGGAACAAATGGGAAAGTGCAGGTATTGTTAGAGGGCAAATTGTAGGAGTAACACTACTCCCTCTTCCAGGCCTTGGTGTGATTGTGGAGTTAGAGACAGAATATGACTCTAACAAAAATGCATATCGAGTTACAATGGGCCAATTCTCCACGTGCACATGCCTAGATTTTGTGAATATGGCAGTGTCTGCCATTGGAGGTCGGCAACAATACGTGAATTGCAAGCACTTGTACTACTTATAAGGTACTTCTGCAAAATGGATGTCAACAAAGACAAATTCATTCATGCACCAAGTTATAGCTTCAATGAGTTGAAAGAACTCCTAGTCCGAGCTGGAATGATCACACTTCCAGAATAGGCATGGCCGCAGTTTGCAATGCATTTCAATTGTAATGCGTTCTTTTGTATATGACAATTGAAATGATTTGATGCACAGTTTCTGTGGGATAGAGTGAGGAGACCAATGTTGTAGGGTTCCTATTTATGTGTCCTAAAGCATATGTTCAGAGCTTACTTCGCAGCCTTCAGTTGCCCCATAACGAATGGCATTTAAAAATGAGTTACTATATAAGTTGTCATCTTCAATGAACAGTCATGGCTAGAGAATTGTTCGGGGGAATAGGGATTGGCCTTAACTGTGTGGCATATTATATTCCCAACAGTTCTCTCGCTTTTTGCTTAGGATTAATTATGGCATGTGTACTTTGTATTTACCCAACTCCATAATTAGGGGAGAAAACGGTGAGTGAAGGAGTTGTCACCCATTTAAAATTGTGGAGGATTATGTGTTCACTGGAGTTGCTTGGCTTTCACAACCTATAGGAAAAAAAATATCGTGAATAATGGCATTGGCCCCCCACCCTAAATTCGTGGATGAATTTGTACTCACCACTGGAGTTGCTTGGCTTTTACAACCTCTAGGAAAAAAAATATCGTGAATAATGGCATTGGCCCTCCATTAAAATTAGTGAATGAATTTGTGTTCAGCGGTGGTACTTGACTTTCACTACCTTTAGGAAAAAAAATGGGGAATGATGGAATTGCCCCCCCCCATTAAAATTAGTAGATGAAATTGTGTTCATCGGTGGTACTTGACTTTCAGAACCTTTAGGGAAAAAAATACGGTGAGTGATGGAATTGCCCCCCAATTTCCAATAAATTTTCATCAAATCCACGGTTATAGGGGACACGGTAATAGGTCAGAAATTAGACATTTCTCCTCTTTTTTCACAAAAAAATTGGAGAAAAAACATTTGGGAGTACAAATTTCCATTTTTTTGGGTTTGGGGGCTCCATGCTCACAAACTCCACGCTCCCACTCGCACGCTAGCGTCGTTGATTTAACGAATAAGGCCTTCAACCGAGTCACCACCTATGCCAATTTTCATACAAACTCTCACGGCACTCGATCGCAATCTTCCGCACTCAGATACACACAACTAATTCTTTCTCCAATCTCCAATTAACGCAAAGGAAACAAACACACTCACACAGAAATAGCTCCAATTCAGCTAAGAGCGTGGCAGATAAGCGAAAGCTCTCAAGTGCAAATGGATATTCTAAGCCCTAAAAGGATCTTTTTGTATACTGGAAAACCTAATCATTACTTTTTTTCGATTTTTCGGGCGTAGTTCCCGGATCCGATCTTCTGGCTCTAGATCTAGACCAGATTCGTTTCCGAGATCCGTTCTATTTCATTTTCCGGTTTGATCATTACTTGTTTCCCTAGATATCCTAACATTTAGTCTTTTCCTTCTTCCTGCACCAATCCGAGTATACCTTTTTCCGGATTCCATGTTTCAAAATACGATAGAGAGAAAAAATCGAAAAGTCGGGTTGCGATAGTAAATACGGATGATATACCTTAGTTTTATCACCAATGATTGGATTCATTGTGAATGGAGTTTTCCAGAAAGGTGCATCTCAACATTTGTAATCAGTGAGCATGTTTTAATTTACAATGATTTTGGAGAACTTGGAAGTCTTTATGCCATTTGTCATTGTATGTTTGGATGGAAATCTCGAAATTGTTATATGAAATAATTTGCAATTCATTCAATTTTTAATTGATGAATGATGATTGATTGATTGTTGGATTGACAAGTCCTTGTTTTCATTTGTGTGGTATAGTAAATTTGGTTGAAGATGTTCATTATAATAATGTCAATGACAATATTAAAAATGTTAAACGTTTACTGAACTCTATGTCTCTATGATTGATATGACGATCAAGAGCGACTAAAGGACCAAAGGAAACATCATGTATGTGATTGTCTTATTGTGAGTTGAAGGTTAACTTCTAAAGGACCATTGTCCCTTCGAGGGACAAATGCATTATTAGATAGGTATCTACAACTTGAAATTTTGTCGTGATTTTTTGAAACTTTTTTTGAAGATAGAAAAATTGATAAGTTATATGGGATAATGGGGACATAATTTTTTCCACAATCAGTGACTGGGAACAAAAGTTATGACCTAAATCGCTCAAAACAAGGGACAGGGGGTAGTGTAGGCACTAGGTAGTAGCCTAGTAGGCCAATAAACAAGAGTAGGTAGGAAAAAAATTGCAATTTTTTTAAATTTTTAATGTTTAATTTTTAATTTTTCACTTGTACATTATATTCTTGCCTATCTATAGAGCTTGGATTCATTTCATCGATGAATTTTAACAACAAGAGATCTTATTGTTTTTACTCTTCTAGTGTTAAACACCTCAAGAAGAATAAGTCTTGAATTGTTGTCTTTAAGGTCCAATACTTAAAATAACACGTGGTAAGTGCAACATCAAAGCTAATTATATAATAAAATTTCTTTTGGTGCATACCAGAAGGTGTTGAGTTATTCGACAAAAGCTTTATAAAAATGATTTGGTAACACCATTTTGTCTCAAAAAACGAGCGTAAATTTGCAATTTTGTATAGATGCACGCAACTTTCATGGTTTTAATTATGCATTGCCATCTAAATGACCAAAATACATAACTTTTGATCTTCAAATACATTACATCACATCATTCATTCATTTACATGCTCAACATTTGCAACAAACAACCACTCATACCGGAGTGATAGTATGGAACTCTACTTACTCTATAAAGTAAAAAACAAATAATTTTACTATATTATAAAATAGCCTTATAGCCCGTACCACTTCCATTTTTTGGGCAAAAACATTTTTTTTTTACATCTCACTTGTTTGAATATACCTGCAACTATTGCATTGTTTCCAAATGGCAAATGACAATGCATTATACTTGAAACCACATTACAATACAAAGCCTATAACTACATAATGGCGCCCTGTATTTTTCTACAAAACAACACTATATTTCATTCAGAATAAGAACTACTATTATGATTCTGACTTTGAGGCGTAGAACCGGAGCCACCATATGGCCCATATCCGCTTGATCGTCCTCCTTGTCCATAATTTCCGTAATAAGGACCTTCAAAAGTTGGAGGCAGAACTGAAGTATAATCATGTGACCTTCTAGTCCCTTCATGACTTGAACCAATGTAGTAGGAACTTCCATGAGGCCCATATAAATCATGTCCTCTTGTTCCCGGATAATATCGTGAGCTGCCCTGATCCAAACTACCATAGTCTGTGTAACTCGTGTTTCCATAGGATCCACTTGTTCTTGGATAATATTGCAAACCGCCATGAACAGAATTATCGTTGTTCGTATATCTTGTGTTTATATGAGGTCCTCCTGTTCCTGAGTAATATTGAGGGCCGCCATGTGGAAGACCATCGTAGTCCGTATAGGTCGTGGTTCTATAGCCTCCTCCTACGTTTGGACAACCATCTTAGGAGTCATTGTTATTTTGTGAACTACTTCCTCTATGTCGCAAGCCATGTACATCACATTCACGACAAGGTGAAGTGTGATATCTACGAGGTCGACCTTGATCCTCAACACTCCTCCTCAATGCTTCCCGCATTTAATTCTCATACTCTATGTCTTCGTGTTCCTCTTGGTGTTTGTGCCTTTCCGTAGGTGGAGGTGGCAAGTGTTCAAGTGGTTCTTTATCATCATCAACATCACTGTCCTCTACATCCCGCATAGGCCAAGATGGGCACCCGAATTGACCTCGATTCGACCAAGCCGGCATGCAATCATTTTCACCACGCCAATTCGTGAACACCATAGCTAAGTGACAAGTCATTTTTGTCGCTTTATTCATCCCTATAACTGTACGCCAGTCAACGTCTTTCTAGAATACAATCTCTGTCCAAATCATTGCCATGGTAGAATAGTTCATGATGGTGGGCTTCGAGGGACCTAGATTTGAAGTAGCCCAAATCTCTTTGTATCTCTCTACGAAGTGTCTACTCGTACACATCTTCATAGGGCCTTCTCGCCATTTCACTTGTTTCTCCAAACTATCATTCGCTGGCCACAGTTTGGCTATGTGTGATATGGTCACGTATTTCTTGCACATTGTACAAGTCCACACTTTCTCGGACTTGTACTCCCACCCCTCTTTTGCCACATTGAATTCATCAAAGTAAACTTCCCAATCCAGTTCTTGTGGTTTCCCCTTCGTACTTTTTTTCGAAGAATTGGGAAGAAACAAAAATGCCTTTTCGAGGCATAGTATCCTTTTCTATTTATTACCTCAAAGTTAAAACAATTAATTTGTAGCGGTTTTAGATTATAATAATGAATGAATGCAACTCATTCATTTAGAATTGTTCACATACCAAGTCGAAAGGTGTGCGCAGAGACCAATTGCTGCTGGATCACCCACTTCACAAGGGAAACAATTGTGCGGACTGAGTCGTCTGCAGCACTCTTTATACCGACCATTAAGGCGGACGTTGCTGTTGGCCTGAGGGTCGGATGGCAAGATCGAATGGACACCGCGAGTCCGCACCTCCCATTACACGATCGAGAACGATGTACGGACGAACGAGGCGAACGGACGCACTAACCGCATTGCCGTCGGGCCGTTTGTCGAGCGGACGGGTGGATGGATGGATGGCCAAACTTCGTTCGCACTGATCGATAGGTCGTCGGTCCGCTCGCTCAGCGAACGGGCCGATGGTTTCTCCAATCGCTTGGTCGGCACATTATTCGCCGAGCGGATAGGCAAATGAGCCCACGACATTTGGATTCTCCAAACTCAATTATTTGCAAGTAGAGAATCCAAAGAAGTGAGATGGCAAACCGTTAGTTCATCACTAACTTCATGTGAGGACATCAGGACTTTAAAAACTGAAGGCGGGAATTCTGTCCCTTCAATCTGAAACTCAAAAAACAACTTCATACCCTAAACCCTAAACCCTATACCCTAAAATCCATAAATCCTACCCGTAATTGTGAACTCTACTCCCTTTTAGAATTTTGATATTTCTCTTCATCAAATATGTTTGTAATTAACTCACTGTTACATCTTATGAGTACTTTATGTACAAACTATAAACATATATAGAGGGAGAAAGAGAGAATTTTCATGGTGATTTTTAAAAATATATAATTGAAGAAAAGTGAAGTCTTTAGTCATTTTCTATAATCATAAAATTATGATTCTTTGTGAAATGTAAACTTTTGCATGTCACATATGGGAAATAATCTGGAATACTATAGTGACAATATTGAACAAATAAGTCATAACTCATAAGTCAATTATAAATAAAAGGCATTAGGAATTTAATGTTGTTTTCATTAATCTATAATGATGGTTATATTCTCTAGGAAACACAAGCAATTTGTTCAACTTCATAAATTCTTCAATTTATGGACTTGAAAGTAAGAAAGTTAAAATGAGTGAAGGTTGTTTCAAGCTCACTTATACAATGTAAACCCTCCCCAAAAATTTGTTTATTATGATGTTGAATTATAAATTCAACATTTCAACAAATTCAATGCAAAAGTCTCTATTTTCATTTAAATTGATTGAAATCAATGTAGATTAAAGTCAATATTCCAATGTGAATTTTAAAGTGGGTGTCATATTGTCATTGCAATTGAACTTTGTAGCAATTAGTCGGACCAGTATTCCTCCAGTTAGCCCTTAATTTACACCAAAGGCCCACTTAGAGTAAACCGCTCTAGAATCGTTCCCACGAGGACTTGTGGATTACAGATCTATAGGATAATCCAATCTAAGCATTCACTTTCTCTCCATCAGACTACTCCGGACTATAGGTCCAATCCAGCCACTAGTGCCGGATGGGTTTTGGAAGAATCCGGAAACTGTTCAGTGCCCCTTCTGGGATCCTTGGGTTTAGGTGACGAGTGGCCAGATCCACTGTCCGGATACTTACCGTGTCCGGAAACACGCTCTCTTTCTCTCTCTCTCTCTAATACTAGTACTAACCTAACTCTTCAGGGACTGGAAGTGTCCTCCTGTTCCGTCACCTCACAAATCCAGAAGGCTTTCCGGATTAGGTCACGTAGGGACGGTTAAGGACTACAACGACATTCTAACCTTAACCGGGCACTGAGCCTCCCGTCGACCGGGTGGGTTTCCTTGTACTCTCTTGGGCTTGCGCCGGGGCTTTGACTCTGTTCTACGGGGAATTCCGGCAATCCAGAATTCGAGCACGTCTTGCAACACTTCCGTACACGAAAGTTGCTACCAGCCTCTCAGATACCCCTTTCACCTAAGGCTGTATCCTACACGCAAGCTATACCGGCATCTGAGCAGTACTACACTAACACTACTGCCGGAACCATCTGGGTGATCTCCCCATCAAGTTAGTACATTTGGAAACTGCTTACAAAATCGACTTTTGCTACTCAAGGTAAGTTCTCAGTCTTCGGAAAAGCAAGAATGGACCCACACCTCCTACAAACATGTACCGCCTACAAAAAAATAAGAGAATGGATACTCCAAACACTTAGAATTAAGCTCAAAAAGGTACAATGCTGGAACTATGGAATGGATGCAAATGACCAGAAAGGCCATCAAAACCCCTACTTATACTAAGACTAACATCATTCTAAAAATCCCACAAAACATTCCTATTGGTCCGCTAGATTTCCGGTAAATCCCAGATCATATTTTTCTGGCTTTTGATGGCCGGACTTTGGTATTGCCGCTATACTACGTTACTGCACACTATTCCTTGGAATCCAGATCCTCGGGAAGAACATAGTCCTTCAGCAAATCCAACTTCTACTCCTTCCGGCTACTCCCCGAAGTAAACAGACTTGGACCCCTTTGTCCCCATCTCTAGACCTCCACGATGTTGGGGTCCCGGCCTACACTTTGGGTCCCGATTATTGGAACGTCCGGACTGCCCCGGTAATCCTTCTGGGTCTTCTTGTGATGAGAAGAAGACTATACCGCCCTACCACTGTGAGCTTCCGGAGAAGTACCCGTCAGGTCGATGGTCGGGGTTATCGGAAGTAGATCCTCGCTTCCTTGGGGTACCACGGCTCCCCAGTCCACTCCTTCTGGCCTTCCGGGTGGTGGTGAAAATTTCGGATCAACCGGTACCACCGGTGCTACTTCCAGAACCATGGGTTCCAGATTATGGCCTTCCGGAACCACCAAAGTTTGCACGGAGGGGGAAGACGGAGTTACTGGATCTGACTCAGTGGGAGCCAAATACTCCATCATCTCCCGCATTTCTACTTGGGATGCGTCCATCCGTCTCGCCTGTTCTAACAAGCATTTGATGATGTGAACCCGGCTCGAGCTGGCGGCTGCGTCGAGGTTGGCTTCAAACAACCGAACTTTGTTGATACAATCCGCCGGTACATCCAAAGAGCTCCGAAGCTGAACTATACCTTGACACAATGCCGCTATCTGCCGGCGATGGTCCTCTTCTGTGAGCCGGGCTGTTTCCTGGGCGGTGCGTAGAGTGCTCTCTAATCCCACACACTTGGATTCTGAGTCTCAGACTTGGTCCCGCAACGTCCGGTTCTCCATGCGTAACGCTCCCAACTCCGTCACCAGCTTCTTCTGTTCCTCTATTAAGAGACCGTTTTGCTGCTCCGTCGCCATCAACGCATCTGTCCTCCGAAAGATGGCATTTCGATCAATTAGTGCCATTTTCCAGCACATCCGTTTGAGAGCCCCCTCGTAATTCTCGTAGAGTTTAGTGAGGTCATCCGCCCGCCATACCAGGTGCTGAGCCATCTCCTGGATGTCCTCAATGGCGTCCCTTTTAGTTGTATGTGGGTCCTATCTCCCTCCTCTACCTCCATCATCCTGGACCGGGAGGGTCCGGCCTCGACTTGAGTGGTACCAGCTTGCAGTTGCACTGGCCCAACCTGTTGCGTAGAAGGTCAGACTTCTTCCGAGGCCGGTCTGGTCTCCGTCTTCTGCTCCTGAACTTTTTCTTCCAGTGGCTCCGGTGCGGGAGGATCTTCTGTTGGATTTACCGGCGGCGTCCTAGTCCGTCGTTGCTTCTTCTTTAGAGGAGTGAGCGGCTCCTCGTCCTCCGTCTCCTCATCGTCCGGTCCGTCTTGAGGAGAGGGTTCTTCTTCTCCGTACTGCTGGAGCTGAACTAGCTCTTGGTAGGCGCTCTCCTTGTTTGCCTTAAGCAGGGAGTGATGAGCATACAGATGGGACAAATACGACGGAAGGGGACTCTAACCCTTCTTCCCTGACCGGAGGGAACGCGCAAGGTCCCCGCTTAACTCGTGGATGATGTTACATTGGGCGTAATTTTTTATTTTAAAATATGAAATTGTAACATGATGCGCAAAAAAATCCGTCAAGTTAAACGTGGGTTTCTTCTAGTGCACATCCCGGTACTCTGGATTCACCAGGTCGGAAACTTGGTGACCTTCCTTTGGATTGGCGGGCGCCCGGAATTCGCCCTCCATAACCTCCTGATTCTTCTCCATGACCTTGTCCAACGCCTCCCGGAACTTGTAGACGGCCCTCCATGTGTTAATCGCCCATAGTTATGGTTTCGCCTGGAGGGTGGTATCCAAGATACCACTTTCCGGACGAAGTAGGTCAGACACCAGGCTCTCCTCCTTAATGCCCCACGGAACCTCTAAGAGCCCATCACACCCCATGTTGGTGAGGTTCTCTTGCAGGCGCACCAGCCGGTCCTCCTCGGTAGGAACCTCTGGAACTACCTTCATCACCGGAATAGTCCTTGGCCGGGGCAGCGGCGGCGGAAGCTCATCGTCTGAATCCTCGAGCAGATCCTTCAGCTTGCGCCGGCTTGCCCTGGAAGTCATCGTGCTCACAAACAGACCTCACACAATCTCTCCCTAATTCTCCTGTTCACAAAATTTCACTCCGGTAACCCTTGCACGATTGCAACTCACACAGTCCTTCAATCTACCGGAATTCTCACAAAGCTAGGAAGACGGAAAACACAGGTAGAAGGAAAAACAAGGAAGTACTCGTGCCCACTACCAGCTACAGTCCTCCTCTTATACTGACCAGATAGTCGGTTAGTCGGATGAATGTATGGGACAGGTTTTGGCGGCAAAACCCTATCCCTAGTACGGATCCGGTTTTCGGTTTTTAGGGCCGGCGCCGTCATCTAATTTCCGAAACTTTCTAGGGTTTTGGAATTAGGTTTTTAGACCTAATGAAATTTTCCCGGATCCGGAAATCCGGTTTTCCTAAATTAACCTAACTTCCTAGGAGAACTCAAAAACTTTCCTTTTTAAGGGAACAATTTTTGAATTTTTTCGTCATATGCTAGTGTTCTGGGCCTAGCATGTGGGATCTCATTCCCACAAACTTGACTTCCATTTTTCCAAATTGAAATTGCTTTTCAAATTGAAATTGAACATGACATGCAAATGTAATTTGAAATGGAATGTAGGAGAAAAATAGTAACAAATTTGAATTTGAATTTGAATTTGAATGCAACTCAAGTAATTCAAATTACATTTGAAGTTTTGATTTTAATAACCTTCTAATGTAGAACTTCAATTGATTTCCCAAATACATTCATTTAGAATTGTAATAAAAACAATACACTAGCGCACTGTAGTTAGAATTCCAATTCCAATTTTGTTAGAATTCTAATTTGATCATTTGAGCTTTCTAACCTTTCTTAGAAATGTATTGTAGTATATATGAAAGCCATATTGAATTCTAATTTTTGACAAATTTATTAATGTAAAGTACAAATCAGTAATTCTATTTTCAATATAGATTTTTAGATTGAGGTATGATCCCTAATGAAACTATATTTTATTTCAATTTGCAATCAAATAGAATATGTAGTTGCCAATTATGTCAAATTCAAGTACAATGTTTAATCCAAATTGAAAATGAATCTAAATCCTAATTGACTTCAATTTCACATTCACTTGGAATTCAATTCTTCTAAAATTTCAATCAATTTAGTTCACCTTCAAATCGATGCTTATGAAAATCAATGAAATTTGGATTAAATATTTTGCTTCACAATTTGGTTGGAGGTTTCAAATTACAAAGAATACAAATGTAGGGATGCCACATAGAGCTTTCCCCCCCTTGTACATGAAACCTTATTTTCATTTAAAACTGTTTTCATTTATAGTTTGACCATATAAACATATGCACTGTAATTCTTTAAAAGATGCAACATGGTGACATGGCCGTGCAACACTATAGCCCTCAAATCAAAAAATATTTAAGTAATTCATTTTACCATTTCATGTCAAAATTTTTTTTGGAATTACTTCAACTGTAAGTTGCTAAATCAAAATATTTTAGATTTTTATTGCAAATTAAGTACAAACAAGTACTTATAACCTTGTGAGGCTTTGAAATTTTCTAGTGGTAGGTTTCATTCAAGATTCGTTGGCAAGGGCTTCAACTTTGTTATTGTTTCCAAATTTTGTATAATTTGTACAATTTATAAAATCAAAATTTCCCCCCCAAAATGTCATGGTCATATGGTATTGCCGGTCCTTGAAGGTTGGAAGGGATGATTTTTGACTTCCAGTCGGAGACTTCTGAATCACAATAGTGTTATAAAAATCTTTGAACGGAATTCAACTTCCACTTCTTACAACTTTATAGGAACATCTACTTAAGCAAGAGGACTAACTCCTTCATCCAATCATTCCCTCCTCCCTTTTCCACAAAGAAAGAATTGATCACTTTTTTTTGGAATTGGTTGTTGAAAGTTGAAACCAAGCTCCATACCACCGCATGACCGTAAGTGATCGCACCTCGGACCTCAAGAAAAGAACCATAGTCTTCTAAGTATCTCTATGAGAAATCATCATAGTAAAGAAATTCAGAAGTTCCACTTTCCCAAATGGCAGATGAGCTCTTAGTCATTCATGTCACCTTTATGCAGTTGAATGACCACGTCCGTTGCGGTCAGACAATCTGGTGCGGATGACACTTATTGCTCTTTATACACTTATAATTGGGAAGATAAGTCCAATAAAATCTTCTCATGTTCAAGGTGGCTTCTTGGCTAAGGCAAATCAACCCAAGTTGAGTCCCCGTTTGTTATTCTTAAAAGGGTCCATAAGTAAGCATGATGTTTCACTCCTGGTGGATATAGGTGCAACTCACTCATTCGTGAGCCCAAGACTTGCTAAAGAGTTGGGCTTGCAAATCAAGGAGTCTTGCAAGCCCATCAAAGTGCAATTTGCCAAGGGCAAGCCGCACAAGACAAGCAAGGTGGCAACAAATGTAAAAGTCAAGTGTGGGGAGTTTACCTTTGTGGAGGACTTCACGGTGTGTGATATGGATGGGGTAGACCTCATCCTAGGAAATACTTTCCTAGATACTTATGAAGTAGACATAAGAAGGCGGCCATCTTTGAAGGTGGTTGCCAATGTAGATGGCAAAGAGATAGAGTTAGAAATAACTAAGTCACCCAAGATGTTGGGGACTCAAATCCATCTAGTAGTTTTGGAAGAACTTAGTGATACTAAGTTCTTGGTTGTTATGCGTGCTGGTGTGGTTGGAGGGGAAAAGAAGTTGGCTAATAGGGCCAATTCCCCTCTAAAGTGTGTAACAAGTGTAATCCATAAGTTTATGGATGGTTTGACAACAGAGTTGCCTGATGCCTTGCCTCCTAAAAGAGAAGTGGATCACAAAATTGAGGTGGTGCCTAGGTCACAATCACCATCCAAGACACCTTATCGGTTGAATCAAAGGGAGTTGAAAGAGTTGAAACACCAACTCAATGAGCTCTTGGCTAAAGGATACATTTGCAAGAGCAAGTCACCTTATGGAGCGCCAGTCTTGTTTGTGGACAAGAAGGATGGAAAACTTTGCATGTGTGTTGATTATAGGGCGCTCAATAAGATCACTATTAAGAAGAACTACCCTTTACCTCAAATTGATGATCTCTTTAATAGATTGGTAAGGGCAGTGTACTTTAGCCGCATTGATTTGAAGTCAGGCTACTACCAAATTCGAATTGCACTTGGAGACATTGAAAAGACGGCATGTAGGACCCGATATGGGTCCTATGAGTTTATGGTGATGCCTTTTGGTCTATGCAATGCCCCTTCAACATTCACCACCCTTATGAACACCGTGTTCCATCAAGAGATGGATGAATTTGTCATTGTCTACATTGATGACATCTTGGTGTACTCCAAGACGGCGGAGGAGCATGCCGAGCACATTGAGATTGTATTGGGAAGGCTTAGGGAACACAAATTGTATACAAATGGAGAGAAAAGTGAGTTTGGTTTGATGGAAATTGACTTCTTGGGCCACATGTTGTCTGGATCGGGGATCAAGCCGGTTACAAAGAAGGTAGAAGCAATCAAGGAGTGGAAACCACCTACCATCCAAAAAGGTGTAAGGTCATTTCTTGGACTTGCCAATTATTATAGGAGGTTCATTAGAGACTTCTCTAAGATTGCCTCTGACTTGTTGAAAAAGAACCAAGCCATAGTGTGGTCCAAACCATGTGAGCAAGCTTTTGAGGAGCTCAAGGCCAAACTTTCTTCTCATCCAATGTTGAAGTTCCCGGAGTTTGATCAACCTTTTGAGGTACACACGGATGCAAGTGATTTTGCAATTAGGGGAGTGTTGATGCAAGGCGGGAGGCCCATTGCTTTTGAAAGCAAGAAGTTGGATGGGACTCAAATCAAATGGCCAACACATGAAAAGGAAATGTTTGTAGTAGTGCATTGTTTGAAGATATGGCAACATTACCTTGGTCTTCATCAAACCAAGGTGTTCACCGATAATGTGTTGTTGAAGTATTTTGAGAGCCAAGCTAGAGTGACAGCCAAGCAGTTGAGGTGGTATGACACCTTGGCTCTTATGAATGTGGACTTGATTCACAAACCGGGCAAAAAAAATGTGGTGCCCGATGCCCTTAGCCGAAAGGATGAGTTCAAACCAAGTTTTACTCAAATACTAAGGTTAATGTATGAGGGGGAAAGTGACTTAGCTAGGAGAATAAGGGAGGCTTATATGAAAGACCCAGAGGCTCAGAAGTTCTTAAGTGATTTGAAGGTTGGCAAGAAAGTGAAGGGGATTCGATTACACCAAGGCTTAATCAAATTCAAGCAAGGTAGGGTGTATGTCCCCAAGGGCAAGTTGAGGTTGCAAGTCTTAAAGGAGGAGCATGACAAGTCTCTTGCAGGTCACAAAGGTGAGAAAGCCACTATAAGTTTTGTGGCTAAGAGGTTCTATTGGCCTGGGATGAAAGAAGACATTGTACATTACGTAAAGACTTGTGTCATTTGTCAAGCCAACCAAGCTTCATATCAAAAACAAGTTGGGTTACTTAAGCCTTTGCCCATCCAAATGGTCCATGGGAATGTATTTCCATAGACTTCATTACTAGCTTACCGGACCCACACGGGTTTGATGCCATCTTTGTGGTGGTAGATCGGTTTAGCAAGTTGGCGAGGATGGCACCAACAACAGGAGTGGCAACTGCATTTCAAACAGCCACACTCTTTTTCAACACTTGGTGGAGGCATAGTGGATTGCCTAGGGTGATTGTCTCTGATAGAGATCCTAAATTCACAAGTGCATTTTGGAGGCACTTATTTAGGAAAATGAAGACCAAGCTTTCATTTAGCACGGCGTTTCATCCTCAAACAGATGGGCAAATAGAGAGGGTGAATGGGGTCTTAAATTAATACCTTAGAAACTATGTGAGTATTGACCAAAGTAATTGGACGGAGTATTTGGCTTTGGCTGAGTTTAGTTACAACAAAGCCAAACATGCACCTACAAGAGAATCGCCATTGAAAGTGGCTTATGGTGTGGAGCTACTTATGCTTATTAATCTTGCCTTGGAGGGGTTGCAATCAGAGTTTGAAAAAAGCCAAGTTGTAGAAGACTTTGTTGTCCATAGAGAAGCTATGCTTGAGAAGATCAAGTTGCATTTAGACAAGGCACAAAAGAGATACATCAAACAAGTGAACAAAGGGAGATGCCATGTGGAGTATGCTGTAGGACAAAAAGTGTGGTTGAATGTGAAGAACTTCACATTGCCGGAAGGACTAACACCCAAGTTCATGGCCAAATATGCAGGTCCCTTTGTCATCGCCGAGCGGTTGTTTGAGAATGTCTATAAGTTAGAATTGCCACAAGAAATCAAAGTGCACCCAACTTTTCATGTTTCATTGTTGAAGACATATCATGAGGATACCTTGAGGCCGGAACGCAAGCAAGTGTTGCGGCCTCTCCCTGAATTAGTTGGGGAACACCTTGAGTATGAGGTGGAAGGGATTCTCAAGAGTAGAAACACTAAGAAGAGGGGCAAGGAATACTTAGTGAAATAGCGGGGGTATCATAAAAAGAAAGCAACTTGGGTGAATGCTAAAGATATGGTTCATGCAAAAGAGGTGGTGGACCGATTTGAACAAAGTAGACAATCCAAAAAAAAGCTGCGTAGGAGTTGATGAGGACATCAACCTTTGTTAGTGGGGGAGAAACACAACACTTGTGTAAACAGTGCATTTATGCGCTTGTCTATTGTGTACTTGTTTTGGAAATAAAGTTGGAACGTTGGAAATGACTCCTTGTATGTGAGTTAGCTCTTCATTGACATTAGCACTATGAGATGAGTCCTAGTCTCATTGATGTTTGGTTCAGTAGAAGAGGATGGAATGATACGTAAATCAATTTTGAGAATGCTGCAAAATAAGGGCCTTGGCTTGAAAGTTGCAAGGAACTAAACCTTTTTGACTTTCAAGCTTAGAACTTGCTTGGGCGGGAGCAAGATAGTGGCACGGGCTTACAAAAGTGCCCTTTGGGAGTGGACCATTGTCTACACATGGATTAATCATCCATGCCTCGGGAGAGTACTCAAAGGACAAGTCGGGCGGGACTTGGCACTATCTCTAGGCTTGCAAAGTTCATCACTTGATAACTTAAGTGTTTGAGAGGGGTCTTGGTGTTGCAACCAAGTAGAAATTAATGAGCCTTGAGTTCTTCCTAGTCAAGTAAATAAGATAGGCTAGTTGAGCCTAACTCGGAGCCAAAAGAAGGCAAACCGGGGGAGTCTCAAAGTAGGTAAGTCCCTTTAGTGTAGGTCTAGGTCCTTGGATGTTTGCCATCGAGGGTGCCAAAACCATGGGCTTATCTAGTGCCACCTTTGGAGACTTAGCCATTTGAACTAAGTAAATGAGTACTTCGGTCATTGCGGGGTTAGCTACCCAGAACGCAATGAAAGTGTTGAGGGGGATGGCTACCTTTTTTTAACTCAATGCTTCCGACAAGAAGTAATGTCGATGACGGCATCGACCCTATTTGGTGGGGGTGAGTGTCACGCCCCTATTTACTTGGGGTGCCCAATGAACCTTAGTACGCAAGGGGGACCTTGGGGGTGACTTTCCAAGCCTTGCAATAGACTAGATAGGGAGAATGGAGAGACTCCCGATCAAACAGGGCGCAATGGCGCCCTAGTTTTGAAGTGAATATGAGAGTGTCATACATGCTTGGAAAGCTCTTGACAATGCACTTCTAATGGCGCAAAGAATGCAATTTAAAGTTGTGAGCTAAAAGTTTTGGCCACTCAAAGTTGACTGCGTCTCGGGGGCGCCAAGACACTTGAGGGCTAGGTGTGAGGGGTTCCCAAAGAATCCCACAAGGAAGTATGGCATGTGGCATATCATTGAAAAGCTATGAACACAAGGAACCTAGAATGACAAGCATTACGAGGTTCTAAGACATGAGTCAAAAGTTATGGCCAAAAGAAGAGCCGTGGTGAAGGCGTGACGCCTCCCCGGGTGCATCTGAATCTTTAGAGGGCCATAACTTTGAGAGAAAGTGTCCAAATGGGACGAGTGAATAGTTTATCGGCATCTACTCGTCGCGTAGATGTCTAAAATGGGCTTGCATGTTGGATTAGGAGCTTTGAGCGCAAAGTTACGCCAGTTGGAAGTTCGGGAGTCTAAACGGTGACGTAACTTGGCGATTTGGGTTGGAAGTGGGTGGTCTTCCACAACCCAAGGTTATCCAAGGACTTCCTTTGACCTAGGACAGGGGGGTCTACCGAATAACATAGAGAGTACTATAGGAGGGGTTGGTTTTTCTTTTCACTCCCTCTTGAAGCCTTGGGTGAGTCTCGGTGACTCATGGTTGTTGGTGGTGACTTCTCCACCACTTCAAGGCACCATAGGACACTTGTGTGTGTCCTGTGGCATCGGTTGGGTGGAGTCTCGCTCCTTGCTAGGCCTCCTTGGATGTGTTCCGAGTTGTGAGCGCCGGTTACCTCTAGTGCATGAGTAGCAAATGCAAAAAGGGCTAGCATGGAGTGGAGTGACACTCAAGGGCAGTTAGGACCATGGTGAGTAGTGCCACCATAGGTCCTTATACATAAAGGTGGAAGTTTCGCCCCATGTTACTAAGTAACATGCCCGGTGTCACAATGGGAGTGTGTGCTAATAGTCCCGGTGACTGGAACTTGGCAAATGAGTTGGAAATGGGAACTAACACTATGTGTGCTTGGCATGTGCAGTGTTAGGCAGTTGGTGACCAAGTGACGCTGTAAGTGGGTTGTGATGAACCTAGGGAGCTGTTGGAAGTTGTTAGGTGTCATTTGGATCACGACACCCGTCGACTAGATGGACATCTTCGCACTTTTTTGGGCGTTACATTGGGGCTTTGACTCCGTCTATGGGGGAAGATCAATATTTTGGAACTCATATTACGTCCCACAAACTCCCGTACATGGAAGCTGCTCTCAGACTTTCAGACACCCTCGTACACGAGATAGTATTGTCCCCTCAAGCTATATCGGCATTCAATCAGGTAGCACACTAACACTCCCTCCGAAACAATCCGACCAATCTCTCCATCAATCTAGTGCGATAAAAAACCATACACAACTTGACACCTGCTAACCAAGGTAAGTTCTCAACATCCAGAAATACACGAATGAATCTCCACTCATGACATGATGTATCAAGTATATAAGAGAATGGAATGCCTCCAAATACTTTAAATTAAGTTCAAAGGTACAATTGAAAATTATGGTGTAAGTGACCACAATGGTCCATCAAAATCTAACTTATACCTAAACCTATCATTATCTCAAAATCACACAAAAACTCTCCTACTGGTTTGCTAGATATTCGGAAATCCACTCAGATCCTACTTTCCCGGATCAATGACCGGACTCCGGCACCATTACAAGTATATACAAAAATACTTCCTACTCTTTTGTACCCTATTCCTTAGGAAGAATCACCTCCTCTTATAAACTCTGGTATATCCTCTTCCGGCTACTTCCCAGAGGAGAATTACTAGGGACTTTTGCTACCGGAATGGCCCCTACCAAAATTGGACCTATAGAGGCATCGGCACCCCTGTCTGCACCCTGGGATCCGGCTACTGGAGCTCCTGGACTTCCTCGGAAATTTCTCCAAGTAACCTTCAGGCGGGGAGAGGAGTGAATGGACCGAATTATCCTTTTCTCCGGAGGAGTCTCTGTAAGGTCTATGATTGGGTTCTCCTGGAGGAGATCCTCATTCCCCTTGGGTACAATGGTACCCCAATCCACTCTTGATCCCTCGAGTGGAGGTGATAACTCCGGAACAGGAGGTACCATCAGTGAAACCCCTACAACAACTGTTTCTGGAAACTCCTTCGGAACCTGCAATGTCTGGGTGGGAGAGAAAGGAGAAGGGTCTACCGAATTTTGCTCTGCAGGTGCCAAACGTGCCACTTAGTCCCTCATCTCTGCTCGCGAAGCGTCCATCCTCCTTGCCTGCTCTAGTAGACACTTAACGATCAACACTCGGCTTAAGCTTGTGGATACATCAAAGTTGGCTTCAAACATCCAAGCCTTGTTGATGCAGTCTGCCGGAATCTCCAAGGATTGACGGATTTGGATAACACCCCGGCCCAATTTCTCATTCTACCGGCGGTGTTTTTCCTCCATGACTTGGGCCTTCTCTTAGTTCATCCGCAGCCTGTTCTCCAACTGGGCGCAAGTGGACTCCAACCCCTCGGCCCATTCCAATATATTTTGGTTCTCCACCCGAAGGGCGCCCAGCTCCGTCACCATCTTCTTTTGGTCTTGGATCAACAGATCGTTCTGCTTTTCCGCCGTTACCAGAGCGTCCGTCCTCCGGAAAATGGCGTTTTGGTCGGTCAGTGCCATCTTTTGGCACACTCGTTTGAGGGTCTCTTCATAATTGTGAAGAACCTTCATGATGTCGGCAACCTGCCACACAATGTATTAGGCCATCTCCATAATGTCTTTGTAGGGCGACCCCCCAGTCGGGTCTCGGTCCTTTCTTGCTCCTCTTCCTCTGGTGGATTGGTCCAAGGGTGACCGGCTTCTGTCTAGTCCAGCGCGTTCTCCGGTTTCCTCGCCTAGTCGGTCCGCTCCGGAGTTCTTCTTGTCCTATATGCCTCTTCAGTCCGCTCCGGAGCGGAAGGACTCCCCTTCTGCGTCACTGGTGATGTCGCAGTTCGCCGCGTCTGTCTCTTCAGAAGAAGGGACTGCTCCTCTTCTTCCGTCTCCTCGTCGTCCGAACCATCCCGGTGAGAGGATTCCTCCCTGCCATACTACTAGAGCTGAACCAGCTCTGCGTAGGCCTCCTCCTCATTTTTCTTGAGTAAGGAATGGTGAGCGTACAAGTAGGAGACATAGGCCGGCAGGGGGCTCCCACCTTTCTTCCCCTTCCGGAGAGAATGCACAAGATCCTCTACCACCTCAAAGATGATGAATGCCCAGTCCACCATCATCTTCCACTAGAGGCTTTTTAGGATGGTGGAGGCCACCTTGGCCACCACCCGCTTCGGATTGGTCGGGTAGAGGATAGGGTTAAGAAACCCTACCACATCTCGAAATTCTGGATTTACCAGATTTGAAACCTAGTAACCCACCTTTGGATTTGCTACCGTCCAGAACTCACCCTCCATGTACTCTGGATTCTTTTCCATCACTTTGTCTGGCGCCACCCAGAGCCTATAGACGGCTCTCCACTCGTCCACCGTCCACTACTTAGGCTTTGTACGGAGGGTGGTATCCAAGATACCACTCTCTGGTCACAGCAAGTCCGCCACCAAGCTCTCCTCTCGGATGCCCCAAGGGACATCCATCAATCCTGCGCACCCTGTATTTGTAAGGTTCCTCCGGAGACGCTCCATCCGGACCTCATCAATTGGAATTTCTGGCACTACCCACAGCACCGGAATCGCTTTTATCCGCGGTTGCAGCGTTGGAGCTAGCTCCTCTAATTCCTCCAGCTCCTTTCTTAGCTTGCGCCGCATCGCCCTGGAAGTCATGGCGCACATACAAGAAGCCTTGCACAACCTCTCCCTAGCTCTCTTGTTCACAAAAGGTCACTCTAGAACACACCAACATGATCGCAACTCACACAGCCTCTCAATCTACTAGAAGTTTCAAGAGCTTGAAAGGCAAAAAGATAAAAACGAAAAGCGAGGTGAATGCAAGGAAGTAAGAAAGGAACTGTGCCTTCTATCGGCTACAGTCCCTTTTTTATATTGGTCTAGACGGATGGACAGTTGGACGGATGGATGGAAGTTCGGAAGAGATTTCAGCAAGAAAGCCTAACCCTCGTACGGCTTACAGATACGGTTTCCGACTTTTAGGGCTAGCGTGGTCATCCAGTTTCCAAAACTTTTTAGGGTTCTAGAATTTGGTTTTTGCACCTAATATGATTTCTCCGGATCCGGAGTTCCTACATTTCCCAAATCCTCCTAATTTCCTATTTGAAGGAATAAATTCTAAATTTTTCTGTCTAATGCTAGTTTTCTATGTCTAATATATGGGATCACATTCCCACAGGACCCAAGAACACTAGGACTGGATTCTCCTTTGTCTCCGGGCATACTTATTATAGTGGACGGACATCCGGTTTGCCCGTCCATTAGAGGTCTCGCCCATTCGATACTATAAGAAAACCTTGTTTTAGGTGACATTCAAAAAAACAACTGACGTCAAAGGGAACGAATTTTAGGTGACGTTGAAAAAAAAACCCTGTATTTTTCATGTTAATAATGATGTCCGATGGAACATTAATGGAGATAATTGTTGACAGAAAAACATAGGTTGTTTTCTTCAACGTCACCTAAAATCTGTTCCCTTAGACATCAAAAATTTTGGTTTCTTCTAGTGCGATACAATCAACACAAAGTTGACTTTATGAAAATGGAAAAGTAGACCACGTGGATGCCACTGGGATGCCACTGGGATGCCACGTGGATTTTGGAATATGCAGGGCATGGACGTGATTGTCAGGGCGTGGACGTGATCGTCAGGGCGCGGACGCGAACGTTAGAGCGCAGACGCGAATGTTAGAGCACGGACGCGAACGTCAGGGCGCGGACGGGATTTAATAAATATACTGAATTAATATGCTTTTACATATTTCCATTTCATATTCCATATTCCAAGTCACTACAATAGTCCATATTTTTATTTAATGTTAGATCATATCACTATAACACCCAAATAAATTCCATATCCTAATCAATCCATCATTCCATATTTTTGCGGGGTTTTAAATTACCTCATTATAAGTTTGTAACACCCAAACCACTTCCATGTCCAAATCACTCCACCAATCCACCATTCCATAAATTTTTTGGATGTTACATTATATTACACTGACACCCAAAGCATTTCTATATTCGAAAGCACTCTACCATTCATATTTCTTTTAATGTTAGATTATATAACTCCAAAATAATTGGCCACCCTAAAATAAATTGGTATGCTTTTCAAAAGCTTTGGTCACTCCATCTCCCCTTTTGGACATTGATTTTTAAAGCACACTTCCATTCCAAGTGACTGCCATTATTTTTTAGGCGGAATCATTTTCTTTCCTATTTTTTTGGCATCATTACCAAAAATCTTTTATTTGAATTCAATGCCACCTGTGTAGGGTGGAATGACTTTTTTTTTCCTATTTTATTTTCTGTGATTAGCAAAATTGTTCCATCTCAAGCCGAGGCCATTTCTTTTTCGTTGATCATTCCCATTCCTTTCATTTTTTGCTCCATAGCAAAACTCTTTCATCCCAAGTGAATTCCATTTCTTTTTTGTGGTATCCCAACTCTATCTAAACTAAATGGTAATTTTTTGGGGCTGTTAGTTGAAAACACTTTGACACACTATTTTTTGTGGGCTTATCTCTCTCACAAAATTGTTCCAACCCAAGCCCAATCCATTTTGTATTTGTTCCATCATTTCCTTTCCTATTTTTTTTCCATTAATGAACAAAGCTCTTCCCATCCCAACTCTATGCCATTCTTTTTGGTTCGAATCATTCTCTCTCTTTTTTTTTGCTTCATTCCTAAAATTCTTCCATCCCAATTCATAGTTATTCTTTTCTTTTCGAACATTTTTTTTTGTTGAAAGAAATGGACAATTTCCATGTTCTAACATTCCAATTTCTATTTTGTTTTGGTTCATTAATTAAAAAGACTATTTTATTCAAACTCATAGTTCTGTTTTATTTGTTCAATCTTTCCCTTTCCTATTTTTTTTTCCTAATTCACTAAAGTTATTCCATCTCAACTCAAAGCCATTATTCTTATTTTTTTGTTCCATCATTCTCTTTCCTTTTATTTATTTTTTTCATTACTAAAATTATTCCAATCTACTTCAATGTCATTCTTTTTTTTGTTGGATCAATTATTTTCTTTTGGAGGGGGGGCTTCATTAACTTCTAAAACATAGACCTGTTTTTCTAATGCAATGGTTTTTCCATTTGTTAAAAAAAAACAAAAAAAAAACATAGACCTATTGAAAAAATACAGTGTATGTATTTTTATACCAAACTACTGCATTCACTGTTTTTATAGAGGTTTTACCATCAACTCATAGAATTCATAAATATGCAATGAGAAAGAACAATGATATGGCATATTAATATATTATGACATTTTGAGTAGAGAAATACATCCGATTTTATATATATTTGAGGTGTTTCGCAATTGTCAAGTATGTACACATGGTCCTCTACGAGGATGGTTTACCTTCTATGCCTAAACTATATGGTAAACTACAAAAATTAAAAAAACTAAATACTATGTACGATAACAACAATCTGGCATAGTTCAACAGTGGGGGGCCTTCTTCAATGTGTCCAGAACATCTTGCACTGTCGCCCTTTCACTCACATCATCTTTGATGAGGCTTCTCAATTTGATCCTGAGGTTTGCATATTGCTCTGGATTCTTCGTTGTAAAGTATTTGGGGTCCCACTCCTCTTGCCAAATTGCAGCTGCTATCCATCTCGCCGCATATGCATCAACTGCCATGGAGTACAAATGCATTTTCTGTATGGTCTCAATTGAATTTGTTGAACCCTACTCTCCGTATACATAAAACAACTCAGGGGCTGCAAACTTTTGCTTTTTCTTCTCCTTCGCTAGGGTCTCTATGCTGGAAAAGCCATACCTTGATGGCTCCTTCTCTACAACTCGGCTAGAAAGTCCCCAATCACATATCCCTATGTACACCTTGTGCTCTTTCCAATTATCAAAATGGAGCAAAACATTGGATGGAGTTATGTCGTTGTGCATGTACTGCGCATCGTGGCATTTCCCCACAATGACAAGTAAGGAGAGTGCCAAGTTCACTCGATTCTTTTGGTAAGTTGCAATCCATACAAGCTCTTTTTTTGTCAACCCCGTACCTTGTTCACGCTCAATGTCATCTATATCCACTGATTTGTTCACTTTCGAATTGTACTTGGATAAGAAAGAAATTAGAGATCCTTCATTCCACCATAAGATATAGCCTTCCATCATTTTAGGGTGGATGTACGCAATTCGAATGATGCCAGGATGTATCACTGGACACCCTCCTGCCTCATTGATGATTCCTTAGCGCTTCTCCTTTTCATTTGTCGTTTTCAAGCTCTTCCCAGCAAAAAATATCCAACTAGGAATGCTCTCAAGTTTTGTAAGCATCACCTTCCTCACGGTCCCATATGAACCAACCGCACTCTGTTCCGACATGGGGATGACTTTCACTGTACTTTCAAGCCACTTGAATGTTCCACTCACACAATGAGCCGTTATGGCGTCTTCAATTGTCGCTTTCCATGGTGCTCGCTTTTTCTTACGCGATGAAGAAAATTGTTGAGCAAAGTTTTGAATGATTTTCAACTTTGCAACCACCTCTTTATTCTACATGTCCCAATCGCTACCATCTTCTTTCTTCCCTGTGTGGTAACACCAATTTGACACTATATTGGTTGTGAAGGCAACCACCTATTTATCCACCCAGTCTTGGTGCAGCCAATAATCAGAGAAATTGTTGAATTTCTCAGATGCTTCAAACTTGGACTCCAGCTCCTTTTGCAAGTCCCTTGTCAGTTTGTGGTATCCTTCTTCGTTGTGCTCTACATACTCCCTAGTCAACATAGTTGTACTTCGACGAGTGTAAAACACCACAACTATTGCTCTCCCTTTAACTATGAATTCATGTGGAGGCATATGGGGATTAGGTGCTTTCTTGCGCTTCTTTTGGCCCGATGAGGAGGATTCGATGAACTTAAGGTGTCGCGACCCAAATGACACCTAACAGCTTCCAGCAGCTCCCTAGGTTCATCACAACCCACTTACAGCGTCACTTGGTCACCAACTGCCTAACACTGCACATGCTTAGCACACACAATGTTAGTCCCCATTTCTAACTCATTTGCCAAGTCCCAATCACCGGGACTATTAGCACACACTCCCATCGTGACACCGGGCATGTCACTTAGTAACATGGGGCGAAACTTCCACCTTAATATGCAAGGACCCATGGTGGCACTACTCACCATGATCCTAACCGCCCTTGAGTGTCACCCCACTCCATGCTAACCCTTTTTGCATTTTCTACTCATGCACCAGAGGTAATCAATGCTCACAACTTGAAACACATCCAAGGAGGCCTAGCAAGGAGCGGGACTCCACCCAACCGATGCCACGGGACACACACAAGTGTCCCATGGTGCCTTGAAGTGGTGGGGAAGTCACCACCAACAACCATGAGTCACCGAGACTCATCAAGGCTTCAAGAGTGAGTGAAGAGAAAAACCAACCCCTCCTATAGTACTCTCTATGTTATTCGGCAGACCCCCCCGTCCTAGGTCAAAGGAAGTCCTTGGATAACCTTGGGTTGTGGAAGACCACCCACTTCCAACCCAAATCGCCAAGTTACGTCACCGTTTGGACTCCCGAACTTCCAACCGGCGTAACTTTACGCTCAAAGCTCCTAATCCAACATGTGAGCCCATTTTAGACATCTACGCAACGAGTAGATGCCGATAAACTGTTCACTCGTCCCATTTGGACACTTTCTCTCAAAGTTATGGCCCTCTAAAAATTCGGATGCACCCGGGGAGGCGTCACGCCTTCACCACGGCTCTTCTTTTGGCCATAACTTTTGACTCATGTCTTAGAACCTCGTAATGCTTGTCATTCTAGGTTCCTTGTGTTCATAGCTTTTCAATGATATGCCACATTCCATACTTCCTTGTGGGATTCTTTGGGAACCTCTCACACCTAGCCCTCAAGTGTCTTGGCGCCCTCGAGACGCAGTCAACTTTGAGTGGCCAAAACTTTTAGCTCACAACTTTAAATTGCATTCTTTGCGCCATTAGAAGAGTATTGTCAAGAGCTTTCCAAGCATGTATGACACTCTCATGTTCACTTCAAAACTAGGGCGCCATTGCGCCCTATTTGATCGGGAGTCTCTCCATTCTCCCTATCTAGTCTATTGCAAGGCTTGGGAAGTCACCCCCAAGGTCCCCCCTTGCGCACTAAGGTTCATTGGGTACTCGAAGTAGACAGGGGCGTGACACCTATGGCTTGGTGGACAATTCATGGTATTTCAAAAGCTACATTCTATAGGTACAAACAAATGGCTAAGAATGGGCAAGAGGCTAAGGGGCACGGGAACTTGGGTACTAAAGAACCGCGCGTGCAAACTCTACAAGCTACTGCTACACTTCGCATGTTGATTGAGAATGATGCTAACAAAATGCCACACAAAACAAGGACATTGAAAACTAGGGAGAAAGTGTCAGCAATGGTGTTGCCATCATCTTTTCGTTGGAGTCCCCAATTACCAGCAATGAATGAAGCAAATGCGGCATTTAATTTGTCACCAATTTCTTCTAGTGGCTTGAGCAATATCCGACGTGCTTTTTTCTCGGAGTTCGCAACGAAAGGCCGTGGAGATAATTTTTCAAGGTGTGGCCTCTACGATAGATACAAGCAATTGAGGAGTGCCTGTTCTTTGCTTTCTACTTCAGCGAACAAGTGGGCGTACCTTTTGGGTACTCATCGATCGGGGCAATAAGCACATAGACTACTTTATTATGGAAATCGGCATATGTCAAAGACGTACCCCGAGAAGATGTTGTGCGTTATTCATGACAAAATGGATCACTCAAAGACAGCTTCTCCACACTACTCTCATAAAACCAAAATGACGGACTCTTTCATGAAGATGTCCTTTGCTGTGATAGAAATGATTGTTCATGGTCATGGTGACTTCCGGTATGCGCACTATGGGCTCGATATTTTCCCAACGGATTCAAATCATAGCATTGGTTCCATTGCAAAATTGTTGCGTGACTTGGAAGGACCGCCTACAAATTCATTGCGCCCACTATTTTCTATAGAAGAGGGTCAATCTACCTTGACAAAGGTAGTACTAGAAGGATCAAACATTTGCCTTGATTCCCTTTTACCTCCTCCACAAGAGCCCATTCCACCTAAACCTTTGCCACCAATATTTACTTTGCAGCTGGACAATACATCAGGGGACAACAAAAACAAATGGGTATTTGCCTTTTGCTCTCTTTTTGTTTTTAAAGGCATTTTTCGAGAGATTTACATCAACTTCCTCATTGTTGGGCATACTCATGAAGACATTGATGCTCTTTTTGGGAGATGGAGTACAATGTTGAAGACAAATAGCTACTCGACTATTCTGAGGTTGATGAAATCCTTTATGGATTGTGAGAAGTATCTAGTGATTCCCCATTTAATAGAGGAAATTCCTGATTTCAAGAGGTTTGTCCACGGGTACTTAGGCACAGCTGGGGACTTCTTAGAAGGTCATTCGGCTTGCCAACAATTCAAGTTCTTTATGGATTCCAATGGTTGGCCCCTGATGGAGTACAAATATTTGTGTACGGATCCAAATTGGTTGCCAGAGCATAGTCGAGGGATTTGTTTGTGGTTTGAGACTAAAGATGGGTGTCCGAAAGGGCCAAATGGTAGTCCACCGCCTTTGGCTCTGGAGGAAATGAAAGCGTCAGAGGAGATCAAAAAGGGTTTGGATGGTTTTATTTCATATTGGACAGAAATGGCCAATAAAGACCATTCTAGAGAGTTTCGAAGGAAGAATGATCCGATAAGAAATTATTGGAAAGGTATGAGAGCCGCTCTAGATGCACCCCTTTTGATGCGTAATATATTGCAGAATGGATTTTGGCCGGCTTTTAGAATCAACAACGAAGTGGAAGACCGAATGGAAGACGATGACACACTATGTGAAGAATATGCAGAAGATGCGTCTTTTATTGGACGTAGACGTGATCATCCACGTCCACCGTTCTGTATTGGTCGTGATGTATACACAGGTTATTTTGTTGTTGTGCGTCCCGCTGATGGTGACCTGAAGCCATTTCGGCTAGCTAGGGCGATTACAAATTCAAATCCAGATCCAGGGCATGTTCACTTGATCCAAATTCAATATTGGACGCCTGCTTCAAGTCGTCACATTAATATGGACACATACGCTAGATGGGACACAAAGGCAAGAAATGTGTGGTGTGAAGATCGAGCTATCCCTCCAAGTTGGTCAAATACTGACTGTATTATGACATCTTGGAAGCCACGCGGAAAGAAGGGGGCTATTGATGTACCTCAAGTTCTTACAAAAGTTACTATCTCTAAACCACAAATCAACATCATTAAATCATCCGTAGAAGCCTTCGTGTCTAATTCTAGCAACAGATCATCCTTGGCGGACATAGAAGAGTAGTTTGATTTTATTGTCTATATATTAGTATTTTATTATTAGAAGGATAGAAGTTGAATGCACTTTTTCATTTTAGATATTTGCAAGTATCAATTGTGTTGTTTTGAATATGATATTGTGGTTTAAGCCAATATCAATTTCTATTGATAGTATGAAATTGTTATGTTTTTTATAGATGTGATTTCAACCTTCAATGCGCGCATTTGCAATGCTTTCAAATATTTGAGATGTAGAAGGAGCTTTTGCAAATTTTTTGTAATTTATGTTTGCAAATCAGTTTTCTAATACCCAAAAACCAAAACCAAAAATTCATTTTATAGTGCCTTGTCTCATTCAATCAACACATTTATATTCACAAGATTCACCACAAATTATATAAAATATAATTTGACATGACAAATGAATAATTATTTTAGTCTAATTATAGATTGCATTTAAAATGAGACTCCTAATTGTCTCAATTTAACGAATAAAGCCTTAATAGGGTTCTTTTAAAATGAATTTTTCCATGAATCCTAATTATTTTGAAGTTTTGCAACTTGCATGTTATGTTTTTGGACATGCCTCCACGTCAAACCGATACAATTTAATGGTTTGGTTTCTATTAAATACAACATCATTCCTAGAGTATTTTTTTTGAAACCCATTTCAATTGAAAAAGTGTCGGAAAGCAATAGGGTTCTCTCAAAACTAATTTTTCTATGAATCCTAATTATTTCAAAGCTTTGCAACTTGTATGTTATGTTTTTGGACATGCTTCCACGTCAAACCGATACAATTTAATGGTTTGCTTTCTATTAAGTACAGCATCATTCCTAGAGTATTTTTTTTGAAACCCATTTCAATTGAAAAAGTGTGGGAAAGCAATAGGGTTCTGTTAAAATGAATTTTTCCATGAATCCTAATTATGCTAAAGTTTTGCAACTTGTATGTTATGTTTTTAGACATGCTTCCACGTCAAACCGATACAAACTAATGGTTTGCTTTCTATTAAAGACAGTATCATTCCTAGCTGGAGTATTTTTTTTGGAGCCCATTTCAATTGAAAAAGTGTGGGAAAGCAATAGGGTTCTCTTAAAAATAATTTTTCCATGAATCCTAATTATTTCAAAGTTTTGCAACCTGTATGTTATGATTTTGGACACGCTTCCACATCAAACCGATACAAATTAATGGTTTGCTTTCTATTAAATACAACATCATTCCTAGAGTATTTTTTTTGAAACCCATTTCAATTGAAAAAGTGTCGGAAAGCAATAGGGTTCTCTCAAAACTAATTTTTGCATGAAATCTAATTATTTTGAAGTTTTGCAACATGTATGTTATGTTTTTGGACATGCTTCCACGTCAAACCGATACAAATTAATGGTTTGCTTTTGTATTAAATACAGCATCACTCCTAGAGTATATTTTTTGAAGTCCATTTCAATTGAAAAAGTGTGGGAAAGCAATAGGGTTCTGTTAAAATGAATTTTTCCATGAATCCTAATTATTTTGAAGTTTTGCAAATTGTATGTTATGTTTTTGGACATACTTCCATGTCAAACTGATATAAATTAATGGTTTGGTTTCTATTAAATACAACATCATTCCTAGAGTATTTTTATGGAAACCCATTTGAATAAGTGTGGGAAAGCAATAAAGGCCTTATTCGTTAAATTGAGACAAAATGGTCATTTTGAGACATCGAAAACCCAAGTGTGAAGCTCAGTTGATTTGAATAGTTGTAAATGGAGGGTAACTCACAACAACAATATAGATCTCTAAGGGTATATTCTAGAAAATGATTAGTAAGGAAGTGATAGATGCATAGAAAAGTGAGTGCATTAAGTAAGCCCAAATTACTTGAGAGTTTTATTACACAAAGAACTTTCAAGCCTCTATCATGATGTCATTGGACGTAAATGGCTATTGAGCATTAGGTATTCTGAATTTCTGTAGAAACGAAGAGGCTAACTGTACACGTAAACCTCAATTTTTCTATATAATTTTTTTCTGTATTCTATTTATCATGCTATTTATAGGATTTAGGCAATTTGGGCGTCCAAAATTGAATTGGCTTGACCAAACGTCATTTGTGGCCTATACAATCCTTCTTGGCCGCCTCTAGCGCCTCCAATGCCTTCAGCCTTGCCATGCCTCTATAAATACCCTCACATCGTGAGGAATAGTACAACACACTTGGATATTGCGCGCCACTGTTGAGGTCCATACATGGAGAGGTACTGTCCTTGTGCTTTGCTTGACGCTTATGTGGAGGTAATTCGGAGGAAGACATGGACCTCGATTCTCGAAGTGTCGATTGTGGCAGTGGCATATTGACATTGTTTATGTACGGACGTGCATTTCCAATTGATTTAGAGCTCGTTGACCGCTGTTGTTCTCTCGCAATCGTCTACCAAATTGTCCGCGGGGGAAGTAACGTTTGCTATCCAACACTATGCGGAGACTAGGGTCCACTATCCTAGAGTCGAGGCAAATGAGGTGCATTGTGGTCTCCCACTTGTGCCCCCCTTGCATGATTCGGCAAGCCAACTACCTCTTTAACGACCTCCGTCTCCGCAGGTGAGACTACAGAATTTGTCGGCACATCATCCTCGGGGTGAGGATGATTTGTACCATTGCTGACAAGGAGAACAAGCTTCCGATTTGTGACGACATCGGCCCGTGGCGGTGGCAAGAAGGGGCATCCTTGACTCAAGGATGCTTGCTTGAGCGGAGATGGGGAGCAGATGGGATTTTTGACGGGTCCTCAATTTGGGGGACTGTCCACCACGCCGTCTTCAACATCGGCCTTCGAAAAGTCAATGGCCGCGGACGTCGCGTCCTCCGCCATGCACATCATGTAGGGCCCCAAAAAAATGGACAGTTTGGTACTACCTCCGGCAGAACCTGATGCCTCTGAGAGCGACTTCTTCGACCCGGAAAGGAGGCTCCTGGCCACCCAATGACGTTTGACTGTTTCAGATCCATTTGGAGAACCAACCTGCAAGAAGCCCAGATTACACAAGTTCTGCCCACATTATACCGTTGATGAAATGGTCACAAGCAAAGAAAACGCATATTCACTCAGATGGACAAACAATAGGAACGCTCGATACAACAGCCAAACATGTGTGCCAAAATCTTCGCTCTCAAAATTATATACAATTGAATGAATGTACATAATTACAAAAATACAGAACGTGAGTTCCTATTCAATCCAAGCCTACGAGGCCGCCCGAAAGAACCCTAATCAAACAACCCTAGGAATGACTAGGGATCGCATCTCTTTGGGCCTATTGCTAGCTGGAGACCTGGAAGCTCAAAACGATATCCCCGATTCCTGGCAGACATCCTCATCCCCTCCACGAGGAACTGGACTTGGTAGTCGTTCTTCGTGAGGGGTTCTAAGCCAATCCTGTTTGCCCCTACAAACTCATGTAGACGCCCTGGGTCGCGCACCGACTCTAAGTGCGCAAGCCAAGGTAGGAGTTCTATCATGACAAAGTTGTCTATCAACTGCGCACGAGTCCAAGTATTGAAGAACACAGCATTCTACAACTCATTGCAAACGCTCTTTTCGGGAGAGTCATCAATAAGCAAGGTGTTGTTCATGTTGAAAGTCGTGCGCACACCTTTATAGTTGAACATGCGCTCAGACAGGATTTTCAAGAATACCAGCTTAGAATCGCGCGTTAGGAACTTTCCTTTGGAGGTCTCTATCCTCTTGCATTTCTCTTGACCTAGGACGTCATACAGGGCTTTTATTCCCCTAAACAAATGCTCCATGACCAACTCCGCAGTGGACTGCACCATGGAGGACCATATGACAATCTTGTCTGTGATCTGTGACACCTCATGTAGGAACTAGCGGACGTTCTGTCGCGCGAACACGGCCTTCGGCCCGACGATAGTCGGGATCAGATGGCACAAGACATTGTCTTCCATCTGATACAACTTGAAACTATTAGCGTACGACCTCGACAAGCACTGACAAAGAATGCCGTTCAGATCGAAGACAATGTTGAGCTACTTGATTGGGGGTGAAGGCTCTACAATATCCGTCACGTTCTCTTCGCCCCTATGCAATTCTACCTGATGAAAGCAGGAAAAAAAATGGAGTTACCTATTTGAATGCAGAATCAAGTGAGTTAGACAACTAAACGGAGCACAAAATTCCACTAATGGATTGCATGTTCCAGTTAGGAAGCGATTCCAGTGCCCTCGGATGGTGCAAGCTTTTAAGAATTATAGGCTAAGCAAACAAAACATCGACAAAGATTGAAATTAGAAGCTTGTGAGAACAAGAATTTTATTTATATTTTATTTACAAAGATTACATGTTACATTTTGCGTGAAACTAAATGAAGCACAGATTCACACAAACACTCTATGCTATACTATTCTCACTACAACAATGGCAGTGTTTTATGACTGAGGATGACTGGCGACTGCTTGCAGTCATATTCTTGAAGGCCAACACTTTGGGGAGAAATATGACTGCAAAATATGACTGCCAGTTAATTTTACGCCTTGTACTTTACAAGTGTATACTATACGGCCAAAGTACTTCATAGGGAACGTAGGGAACATGTTTGGGAACGTTGGGAACATGTTTGGGAACATTGAATCATATTATCACTAATATTTTCATATAATAGTGATTTTTTTTTGTTTTGGGCAATTCAAGAAAAAATTTGGGCAAATCCAAAAAAATATAGAGAAGTCATTGTTTAAAATTTTGAAATCCTAATCACCTACTTTTTTGGATTTTGAATCCTAGTCACTATTTTTTTAGGGTTTTGATACCCTAGCCGTCATTTTTTTAGGGTTTTGAAACCCTAGCCGCCACTTTTTAGGATTTTGAAACCCTAGCCGTCACTTCTTGTGGCTCTTCTTCCTTACTTTTTATTGTCTCTTAGCTCTCACTTGTTGTTGCTTTTTGTTGCATCTTAACTCTTGCTTCTTGTTGCTCTCTAGTTCATGCTTCTTGTTTCTTATTGTTGCATCTAAATTCTTTCTTTCTCTTGCATTTGAACTCTTTCTTCTTCCTAGTTCTTGTTTTTTTGTTTCCTCTTGTTTTGTAGTTCTTGCTTCTTATTTCTTCTTGTTGCATCTATACTCTCATTTCTTGTTGTTTCTTGTCATGTCTTAGTTGGTGCTTCTTGTTTCTTCTTGTATCTTAGTTGTTGCTTTTTATTTGTTCTTATGTCTTAATTGTTGCCTCATATTGTGTCTTCGTTGTTGTTTCTTGTTTTGTGTTGCTTCTTGTTTCTTATTGTGTCTTAGTTGTTGCTTAGTTGTTGCTTCTTATTCCTTATTGCATTTTAACTTTTGATTCTTGTTATCTCTTAGTACTTATATTTTTTTTCTTGTTTCCTCCATCATCAATCTTATTCTTTCTATCCTAAACTTGAGCTATATATTTTGTGTTGATTGTAAATCTTTGAAGGTTAGGCTTTGTTGTTCAATTACTAAAAACTAACCTCTCATTTCTTTGATTGTATATGCAGGCATCAAAAGTTGAAACAAAGACATTGGAAGCTACTTGCAACTTCATGAAGCCAAAAATATGACTTACAAAAGTCATATTCCATAAAATATGACTAACGAGAGTCGTATTCTACATTACTGCAAAATATGACTCACCTCAGTCATATTCCATGCCATCAAAAAATATGACTCACTACAGTCATATTCCATGTCATCAAAAAATATGACTGACTGCAATCATATTCCATGTCATCAAAAAATATGACTGATTGCAGTCATATTTCACGTCATTCAAAAATATGACTGACTGCAGTCATATTCCATGTCATCAAAAAATATGACTGACTGTAGTCATATTCCATGTCATCAAAAAATATGACTGACTGTAGTCATATTCCAGGTCATCAAAAAATATGACTAACCGCAGTCATATTCCACGTCATCCAAAAATATGACTAACCGTAGTCATATTCCATGTCATCCAAAAATATGACTGACCACAGTCATATTCTATGTCATCCAAAAATATGACTGACCATAGTCATATTCCACGTAGGATTTTTTTGTTTGCCCGAGCAACTCAAGAAAAAGTCAAGACTCCCCTAGAAAAGTCAAAGTATACGCCATGTTGGCATACTATGCCTAAAAATGGGTATTTATACCCCTCAGAAAATATGACTACCAATATGACTGATGTCTGAAGCGACTGCTTCTAAACGACTGGAGTCAGTCATATTCCAAGTCATCTACAGTGATTTCTGCGTGAGTCGTATTTTTTTATTTTACGACTCACTGCAGTCATATTTTGCAGTCATAAAACACTGCTTTTGTTGTAGTGTCTATATTGAAGGTAGGCCTAGAGGTCTGCATCAATGCCTAGCAATCATAAATGTGATTTCCTGCCAATGAAATTTGATTCAATATAGGGAATCTACATCAAAATGAGCAGCCTCTTCCGCAAGCCAAGCAAGACATGAATCACTACACATCGCAGACACTTAAATAAACGCATATGGATCAGCCAAGTGTACCTCCGATGCATCCCCTTGTGACCCATCGACCCCACCAACTACGGTCGCCTCCGCCCGAACTTCCCCCTCCTCGAGAATGTTGTCAAGGATGTCATCTTCGGCCTCCCCGTAATCAAGAAGCTCCTCCTCTAGATCATTGACACAAAGATCTTCTCCACCCGCTTCCCTAGAAGTTGTGCATACAGTTGCCTCTCCCACCGCAGTTACACCTTTGTCAACTACTTTTGGGGGCCTTGAGGGTCTTGCGGACAAAGACACAGGAACTTCAGCAATATCCTCGATTCGAGGATAATGCTGAGTCTCCAGCACTGGATGTGTTGGAGGAGTGACGCCCACAGATTTGGGGATGGGCGCGGACTACCCATCGCGACGTATGAGATTGGGTGCGGACAACTGAGACGTCGGAGTCGCTATGACACAATCGTTCCCGGAGGGACGAACTTTGTCAGTCTTATCCTCGACTCAAGGATGAGAAGGATTGGCAACATCGTGGGACATAGATGCTATTGGTAAGGAAGAGTAGACTGGAGGTGGCATTGGAATTTGGCTTGGGAGAGTCTGCGATAGAGATCTAGCAAAAAGTTCCGCCTCCATTTCCTCTAGCTTTGCACACCTCAAGTTGGTCTCTTGACTCGAGGCCACGGCTTCTCTGATCTGCTTGTCCTTGAGGTCAAGCTCGTCCTGCCGTGCCTTCTTCCTGGCCTCTCTCCTGGCCTTTCACTCGTTTACCATGTCCCAATAACAGGGATCATCCTTCACTTTTGCAGAAGGCTTAGCCGTTGACTTAGAGACTACCGGCGCCGACACATCAGCCTCCTTTTCGTGCTCACTCTCTTCATCGTCGTCGTCAAAGGAGTGAGGGAAGTCCTCTGAATCAAAATCACTCAGATCCACAACCTCGTGAGTGATTTCAGACTTCATCTTTTGGCGTTCCGTAGGAAGGACGTCTTCACCAGCTTTACCTTCAAACTCATGCGCTTGGGTATCATCCATCGCAGCATCCGGATCCTCATCCTCAGTGCGGTTTTGTACAGCTTCCAACTGCTGAAGAGGAGGCTACTCAGATGACCACTGCACATGTGATTGCTCAAGAGGTGGTTGTCCCCAATCTCCTTGCTGCTCGGCTCTCCGCTTGGTCCTCAGTTCAACTTGTTGTTTGTTCCACTCCGTATCTGTCTCAACCTCTTCATCTGCTAAAGACCTTGCCTTGGTAGTCTGCACTGGCCTTAAAGTCGGCACCATACTCCCATATTCATCAATGCCAAGGAAGTCCTCATTAGGAGCTGTTTCTGAGGGACGCGATGTCACCTCGCGTCTCTTTTCAGAACTAGAGTCTTCATCTAATGACTCTCGCTCAGATGCTGACCGAGGTGATTCTAGATTGTCGCCATGCGGCGGAGATACGGAGAACAGAAGCGGAGACCCAACATGTAGCGGTCGCACATACTTTGCAGAATACGAGGAATTGGAATGAAGAAAATTGTTCATATCCAATGAGTCAGCAAACTTTGCCACTACCCGATGTCTCACCGTTAGATCTTTGTCTACGATGCCGTAGAAGTATGCTCCGAACATCTAGACAAGCCAACAATGAAGCCGAAACTTAGTAACTATGATCATAGAGTCTGTATCCTTGAGTCAAGGATAATTTTCTAAACACCATAGTCACAAATATATTACGTCATTAAGCATAGAGTCCACTATATCTTCGAGTCAAGGATAATTGAAGGATCATAAAAATATCTAAAAACAAAGCCTATGTTAGAAAATTGATCAAAAGCAATAGACTATCCTCGAGTCGAGGATAAGCATACCTTCGCAACCAGCACACACTTCAATCCTACGTAGATGCCTAAGACATTTTTGCTAGAAACCGCAAAGCTTTGGAGGATCTCAAAATAGAACTCCATTTGAAGTTCCGTCGCGTACAACCTCCACTTCGCTTCATTGTTCTTGGAGGCATCCAAGTAGTATGGAATATCAAAGGGGTCGTATTCCGTTTTCATTCTCTGCTGCACCAGAGAAGTGTGCTCGTCACCTTTCTCAAATAGAAAGAGCAGCTGCACTAGAGGAGCCAATGACCGGTTGGTCACATTATTCAGCCACTCCGCTCGGTTGGGAATGTACCTTGACTGAACGTAGTCAAACTCTGTGAGATGAGTTTTGGCAAATTGTGCAGCAGTTTGCCATTCAGTTGTTTCTTCCAAGATCCACAACCATACACTCGCCTCCGTAGCTCCTAGCTGCAGCTTCGTGGTGAAGAACTCCAAGAACAGCTGCAGAGATGGTGTTTTGTTTGTCTCCTTGGGCTTCCAGAGTTGACAGACATCAAGAATGGCGAGGTTGAGAGGTCGGGGCTTGTAATTGTAACTCCTGTTGACCAAGAGAACCCTTTCATGAACGTCCAGTCCCCTCAACGCCACTCCTCCAGAAATTGCAGGCAATCTATACTTCAACTTCATGAACCTTTGGAAAAAAGAATGTTCATCCTCGCACTTCTCTCCAAGATCCTTTGCCCTCCGATGCTTGGCTTCATTTGTCAACCTCTTCTTAAAGAACTCTCCTCGAGGGTGTGACAAAAGGAAGTTCCATATCGACACAGAAAATTGGTGCCTTGCTTTCCATGTCCTCCAGACGTTGTCCAAGACGTCTCCATTGTCGTCTCGTAAGTTCAACAAGGGTTTGATATCTATTAGCTCTTCAAGGACAATCTTCTTCCGCTTCCTGCGTTCAACTCAATCTGTGCCAGCATAGTTGTCGGGCACCAAAATCTTCGTCCTCTACACGGACACTTTTGGATACGACCCATTTCGACAAGGTGTCTTGTTCAGCAAATGCAACGCATATGCAGCCAAGTCCTTGTCTATGAAGTGGCCGAGGTGCTTGAAAAACTCTCTTTTCAAGGAGAAAGCTATTTGATTGAAGCCCTTGAGTTCTTTAAACTTCAGCCTAGTGATTGGCTTGACTAACTCACCCTCCGAATGCATTGTCAGAAATTCATTCCAGTACTTGAAAAGACTGTCCTGAAGTGTGATAATCTTCATCTTGCACTTCAGATGAACTATTGTTTTGATATTCGCTCCGTCCTTTTCTGGATTGATATTTTTGAAGCGACTGACTATAAGTGTACAAAATTTCTACAAGACAGGAGTAGGTTGGGTTAATGCACAGCTACATATTTTGCACTTATTTTTGAATCGATGATAATTAATTACTACTGACATGTATTGCAAACAATGTCTACTATTGGAAATCTATCCTCGACTCGAAGATAATGAGGTACTGGAACTTACTTAAGACAGCTCCGTTTCTTCTGAAATTTGCCTCCTCTGAATCATTTGTCGGGCAGAGACAGTGGATCCAGATGTTTCGACAACTAACAATCTAGTTCCCTCAGGTTGGCTGCGCATGGTCGAGGTGGTTGATGGAGTTGTAGAAGGCGGAGATGTTCGTCAACATCTCTGGATCTAGGGTCCAAACAACGTAAGCCTCCCACGTTTGAAGTTCTCGTCTTTGCGTTTCACCACAATCCTCACCCTACAACTTTTGAGAGGCGGTGACACTATGTTGGCCATTGATTATCATAAATCTGCCGTTCTTAATGTCATCCCATTTTAGAGGAGGGGACTTCAGAAGTCGTTTCTTTGCGTCTACATGAGTGACTCAAATACGTTGCCTTTGCTTGATGTCGCCCAATTGGATGAGCTCCTTCTTCATGCCCTCAACAATGCCTCTCTCGAGCTTTCGAATAATATACTCGTCTTTTGCAAGAAAACATTGTTTGATTGACAATTCGACAGGGTCTTAGCCCAACACAAAGCAAGCGGCGTAAGTATTCCAGAAGTTTTTCTGAATTTCAGCAAACTTCTCGAAATCCTTTTTTTCCTTGTCGACTGTTTCCACAGTCGTAAGGGCTGACCCAAAACTGCCCACCACTACTGATTTGGATGCAGTGGCTCCCCACGGTCACTTTGGCTTTGAACTTGATGGACCTTCGAATTGAGTCTCCAGACGCTTTCGTGGCTCCGAATGCACACGTCCTTGACCTGTTGCAACGCTACCCGAAGCAGTCACTGTTTGGCTTAGGTCAGTCGATTTCCTTCTATTTTGATTCGGAGGCGCACCAATTGGAGGGACTTGTTGCACATGCCTGATTGCATATTGATCTAAAGCTCCCCAGATATTATTGAGCGTTCTACAAATGACGGACGTTGTACCATTAATCCAGGGCAGATATTTCGATGCCTCAAATGTCCTCACCAACTCCATAATTTGAGACTCCTCCAAAGTACTGATGAGATACGCCATGTCGAACCGTGCGTGATCACTTCTTATGTCTAGGACAAGAGAGTGGTAGTGATCACCAGCACAACCATTTTCCTCGACATCCTAGAGCACAATGATGACATAATTTTGGTGGTGCTCTTCGATTACTGAAACTTTCTCGTTTTGCTTCAGTGGTAAAAAGTTCATTTGATCTTTAACTTGGTAGAAAAGGTAGACGTAGTCCTTGTATTTATTCATACTGAATGACCACACGGCAATGTTGTCTTTGAATTGCCAGAGCTTCTCGTAAGTCTCTGGCAATTCAGCTATGAACGGCTCGTTCCCTAACGGGTTCTTGAATGGCTCCATTAGTAGCAGTATAGTTGAGTAGTCGTAGCTGCCTTCGGCTTCTATATCTGCACTTGCCCACGTATTGATTAGGTAACAACTTCCACATAAGATATCTTCAAGTCGAGGATGTGTTTCAATTATTTCTAGGCTTGACTCCTAGAATGCTATCACTTCTATTCATGGCATGAGCTCAATATAGATAGGTAGATACGAAGGCGATTGTAAATATGGTCTCTCCTCTCGTATGAGAGGAAGCAATGTATCTTCAAATTGAAGATAAATCAGCGTCGTCATTGTGGACCTAGATGAAAAAATAGTTCATTTACTTTAGTCTTTTGATGCAATAAAATTATATTTGTTTTGTTAATTATGGGATTCCATCATCTTCAGTGTCATTATGTGGTTCTCTCGTGTCTCTGACATACATGAATAGGCCTTTAGCAGGCTTTAATTTTTCTTATCTTAGCACTTTCTATTTGTATTGGTGAATACAATTATCTTCGCATCGAAGATAATAGTAGCAAGGAAGTTTTAGGACTACTTGTTTACGTCAAAACACTCAAATTTATGGTGAATTGAAACTCATATGATGGAATGTACAATGTTGGTTTTACGATAGTTGATTTAGTTTTCCAACGCTTCAGCTATCGTTTGTGTAGGGACATCGGACTTGTAATCCTTTAGTTGTGCGCAATTTATCCTCGACTCGAGGATAATAAGCACCACGAGTCCACAAAGTTATCCTCGCCCAGAGGATAATTATCCTCGAAGAGAGAATAGATTTGGGATCCCTCGAACTTATTATCATCGAGTCAAGAATAATTATCCTCGCTTAAATGTCTAGATCCTAAAAATTAAATCATACTGGACCATTCGAAAATACAATTATCTTTGAGTCGAAGATAACTACAACAGGTAAGTTCAAGGACTGGACGTGTATGCATAAACCCTAGAAATTAACATCGAACACTTGGTTTCAGTTCTCTATTGTTCGAATATATTCAAAAGAAATTCTTTGAATCCAAGGAATCATATTACTAAACCCTAAAACATTTTGTATACGCACACAAAGTGGAACTATGAACCTAACAACTAAAAACTAATGAACTTAAAACTTGATATAGGGAACTATAAACTAATCAAAAGGAAAAGCAACAAAGCAAACTCCAAGTGCAATGCAAGAAGGTAAAGGTTGAAATTCAAGCATAAGAACTGAAGACATACCTAACAAGATCAGTAGTAGACAATTCCAATGAAGCGCTGAAAAAAAAAAATCGTCCATGCTCCGCTCCAACTCCACTACGTGCACCGTGAGAAACAACAAATTCTAATCGATTTGGAGATGAAAATGAAGGTGTGCGGTTTAAACACAACTAGCATTCACAACATACACACACACAAAACTTGTGTAGAGAGAACTCGCACAGAAAACACGCATACAGAACTCAACAACTCACAAAGTCCTCACATACAACTTGAGAGAAACAAAACTATACGCACTCACAACAAACAACTCACTAAACTTCACACAGAAACTGCCGCAAAGAACTCAACTTGCAAACAACTAAATGCGCACACAACTAAACTCACTCACAACTCACAAAACAAATGCGCGTTTACAAAATGAATGCTAGCTAGCGAGAGGGAGATGACCTTCCAAGGCAACGCCGAACCTAAACGGTGGCAGGCTCAGCAAAATGGGTTGGCGGTGCCAGGCCACGCGGGGTAGGCTCGGCGGCGGCAAGATTGGTTAGCAGGCTCGACAAGAATGAGGGGCAAGCTCGGGAGGATTCAGGCTCGGTTAGTAGGCAGTTCTTCTTTGTGTGCCTATACAAAATGTTTTAGGGTTTAGTAATACGATTCCTTATTCAATGTTCAGTTTTAGGGTTTTTACATACACGTCCAGTCCTCGAACTAACATGCTGCTATTATCTTCGACTCAAAGATAATTGTGATTACCAATAATCCAGTACGACTTAATTTTTAGGGTCTAGACATTCATGCTAGGATAATTATTCTTGACTCGACGATAATAAGTTCTAGGGGTCCCTAATTTATTCTTGCTTCGAGGATATTTATCCTCAAGGCGAGGACAATTTAGTGGACCCGTGGTACTTTTTATCCTCGAGTTGAGGATAATAAGTCCATTGAATGATTTAATATTTATGTCTAAGAGTTTCCTAAAATCTTAAACAAGTTGAAATCAAAGTATTGTGTAGGGTTCAGGCAATCCTAAGGGATTTTTTGAATTTAGGGTTAACTTTTGTAGAAAAATTTCAATTTATTCAATTCAAATTCTTTCGCTATTCATTTTATGGGAGTCTACAAATTTTTATGAAGTCTATAAATAATTTGTAAAGTGGGTCTATTACACTCATTTGAGTCTTATAGGGTCTTGTCGAGGAGTTTGAAAGTAACCCTACACTCAACAAGATTAATAGGAAAAAAATCTTTTACATTGAAAATAGATGAAGTTCTTACGATTTTTTGGGACCTAAATAAATACAATACCTATGAATAAGAAGATTTTTGTAGAAAAAATGTCATGGTAAATTTATTTTGCTAGAATTCAAAATATTTCCTCAAAATATGCAAATTTACAAAAAAAAATTATAATGTCACAATCTACTATATATGCTTTGTATATTATTATTATAGGCCACAAGCAATAATTGTGGGTGATTTAGCAAAAGAGGTTTTATACTTATACAAGATCAAAGAATACTCTAAAATTATTCATATCCAAATGAAATTCAAATTTTTTCATTACAATAAAAATCATTTCTATCCAAACATATGATCTTGTATAAATATAAATTTGTGATGAATTTTATTATACAAATTTTGACTACATAGATTGCAAGATATAATTGACGTTCAGTGTAGTAATAAATATTTTCTAGGCACCTTCTGTTATCATACTAGCTTAATGAACCTTGAATTCTCTTAATTTGAAATTCCTACATTATTTGTAGAAGAAGGTTTTATTGCTCTCCATAATACTAGTGATACAAGATTGAAGCTTTGAGGGCCTTGTTTCCAAGTTGGGAGACCTCGTCAGTTGTGAAATTGTTCTACTAAGTCGTCTAAAAATTTTTAATACAATGTTGTAATTACTATCTAAATTGCTATAGTATGCACAAGCTTCAATTGAAGGATTGTAGGTTCAAATTAATTTGTAGTATGTTCCATACATTGCAATGATATTAGTAGATATTCTAAGCTCTTAACAAATTGGTTCCATTATCTAATTAAAAATAATAATGGAGATGAATGAATAGCTCTAATTTTCTAACACTTTTTTTTCTTTAAACATACTTTGTTTTTTCCCATTTCAAAAATTTTGAAAAACGAAATTCTTCCAAAGGGCTCTTAATCCATTGTATTTTGGGGAGGGAGTATAAGTAAAATACTTAAAATAAACTTTTCCAAAACACAAATGAAATGTTTAAAAAATATTGTTGCATGTAAATTTTTAAAGTCCCTACTACTTAGTATTAAAGTTTTTATAGTTTTGTTGTCAAACAAAATTTCACTATGTTTTAATGCACCTAATTTATTAAATTAATTTTAGAGACTCCCCTTAAGATCATCTTCAATATTTTAAGAAAATTTTGCACCCCACCCTATTTTGAAATTTACAGCATTAAACTAATATAGCACTCTATTTTGAGATTTATAGCATTAAACTAATATAGCACTCTATTTTGAGACTTATAGCATTAAACTAAAAAGGCCTATTGTTGTACTTACTAAATGACGTGAGTCAAAGCTACACATGATTGTGGACGATATTGATTAGAAGCTATTTTTAAAATTTCATGTAATAACTTCAAGTAATTTGATGTCACTATAATTTTCTTAAATTTTCATACAAATTTGAAATGGGCTCAATAAAAATCTACAACAATTAAGAAATAGAGTAATTAAAAATCTAAAACAATTAAGAAATAGAGTTAAATATACTTCATCTACCCATGGCTATACTATTTAATAAGAACACCCCACTTGCATGGATAGATAACTTACCTTGTGCATGAGTAGATCCATCACTAAACCCTAAACCCTAAACCCTAACCCTGAATCGATCATCCAATCCTGGAAGTGAAAGTGAAAGTGAAAAATCCCTTGGCCGTAAATGCTGCTCAAAAACTCCATGAGAAGCAACTTAAATTCCGCTTCTGCATTTCATACCAAGCAACATTTATAAAAGTCAACTTCATGCAGTGACCCACTCGCTACAATGAACTAAACTTGGAGCAAGTTTACTACCGAAAATTCATGAGCGGCGCCATTAATTTGTAGACCGAATGTTAGTTAAGGATTCATCTTAAAATATCACCTTCCGATAGAGCTGTCAGGAAAAGAAAGTCGCAAATCGTTGCACCTATCCATAAAGTCGGGTTTTTTGAATTGCAAATTGCTGGCACCGCGCCGCTATCATTCTCGCGCCGCTATCTTTGCAGAACTATTCAATCTTCTCTCCCATGAACCTTATTGTATTTTGTTTTTGGCCTTGTTGCATAGTTTTCATGAATGCAAGAGTTTCTTTAGCGCTGCTATTCTTCCGTCGCCGTCCGTTTTTCTGATTGCACGTTGTTGCTTACGTGTGTGTTGTCCTATTGTTTTGAGCGTGAATGGATTTGAAATCAGGAGCTTTTTAGTCAAGTGAGGTCTCTTTAGGTTCTCCCAATTTTTAAGTATTTTCTGCTATCATCGTCTTGCATGATGTTGTTGTTGTTGTTGATGTCAATGTGCTTTGTAATTGAGATGTAAGGCATATCTGTACACTATATTCTATGTGTTATGAATCATTTTGTAAATTGGATATAATTCAATAAGTTGCAAGTGGTTCTATGCATTGCTGTTCAATTGAGTCTTTGTAATGTTGTAGTATGTTTGTGTGGGAATGTGATCCCACATGCTAGACCCATAATACTAGCATATGACGGAAAAATTCAAAAATTGTCTCCTTAAAAAGGAAAGTTTTTGAGTTCTCCTAGAAAGTAAGGTTAAATTAGGAAAACCGGATTTCTAGATCCGGGAAAATTTCATTAGGACTAAAAACCTAATTTCGGAACCCTAGAAAGTTCCGGAAATTGGATGTCGCAGCACAAAGTAAGCAATTTCCCTATTATACTCACAAAAATCACTCTAGAGCATAACAAAATGACCCTGAAGATCGAACCCACGAGATCTTGTGAAGTAGCTAACTCTAACAAGGAGATAAACCCAATTAAACCCTTTAATTCTACTTTTCCGGTTCTACCTCTGACGACCGGACTGTATCCTACTTCCGGTTTTACTAGTTCCCCGGTTTCTGGACTGACTTCTCAATTCTGGACTCTGCAACTTCCGGTCCTATGTACCCTCCTAGACGGATCTGATCCGGTCCACCCTTCCGTACCCGGTTTAGTTTTACCTTTGTTTTACCATCAGAGGGTTCGCCGCTTGCTTTTGAAAGTGGTAGGCCCACCACTCCTTCCGTGAATTATAGTGGCTGAAGACCCACTTTCCTATCCACTGATCCCCTAACTAACACGGATCCGGTTTGGTCCTTCATAGTAATCCGGATAGCAACTCGAATCACAGGTCACACAAAGACCCCCCGTACGATCCTCTCATACTACAACGACCTTGACACTGATCCGTTCCGTACGAAGTTGGGTGGCTACAAGTGCATCTGTCCGTTCCAACATCTACGAAAGTTCTTCCGTTCACAAAGGTGGCAAGACCTCACAGGAGTCAGGATACTCGACCGGATTTCCCACCCAGGAGTTCTAGCGCAGCTAAGGAATCCCTCCTTATCCTCCTAGCCTGATCAACGGATCTCTTACCCGGAATGCTAAACTTCTGTAATCCACTCCTAACTCTTCATAACCTACTCGCATGTACCTAGAACCGGAAACATACATCAAGGGGAGAAACTCTACCAACACCTCCGTACTCACCTTCCTATTCTGACTCCGTACACTCTTGCCAATACTCAGGAAAAATACACAAAAGTTAGTTTAAAGGAAAGTACACAAGGAAATGCCAAAAGAACTCTCTCCCTCGTCTCCAGCTCAGAGACTGTTTTATATACAAAAAGTAAAAAGTAAATACATGATTTTTGCCTCTGAAGGCGCTGACAATCCGGTCCTACCTTATCCTAACCGGATTCTATTCCGGTTCCTATCTATAAGTCCTATTTTTACAATCCTTCTTGTTCCGTCTCATACACTCCGGATCCAATGGTAGGGCTCTCATCAGGTCTCTCCAACTGCTTGAAGACCTCATTTAGATTCCGGTTCCGTTCCCCATCCGTAGGTAGAGCCGGGTGATCTTCCTCAGTTTCCGGGGAGTCTAAATTTATCGGCTGATGTTCGGTCGAGGGCGTCTCCTTCTTTGCCCTACTTGACTGGGGCGTCTTGTCCTTTCCCGGTTCCTGAGCTACGTCTTCCGGAAACAAGTCCGGAAGAAAAATTTCAGAGAGCCGGACTGGAACTTCTGTCAACTTCTGGCTGTTCTCCACGATCCGGTCCGCTGACTCCTGTGCCTTGGATAGGAGCTTCTCCATCTGCTCCTCAAAATCGGTGAGAATGTGCACCACCTTGGTTCCGGATATCTTCTTGTCCTTGTGCACCTCCTCTTCGAATAAGCGCGCCTTGGTGACCGCGGCTCCGGGTCCTCCAAGCACGTCCTTCACTTCTGCGGCCAACTTCTTCATTTCCTCCGCCATCTCCTTTGTCGCGGTGGCGTTCTCGAGCAACGCGAAAAGTTCGGCCTTGAAGGTGTCCACCTCATTGTGTTGTCGTTTGCTATCCTCCTTCATCTTCCGGAGCTCATCCAAATTGATAACACTCTCAGCTACCTTCCGCGGCAACTGACTGTCCGGTTCCGCTCCGATTAATTCCGCGATCTCCCCGAGCGTCCGCTTCTTAACTTCCCAATCCGCCTGGATTCCGTAGAGGATCCCAACCAACTCGTCAAACGGATCTGCGGTTCCCGATCCGGATGCCACATCCGATCCGGTTGGAGTCTCACCTCTGCGCGGCCGCGGATGTCCCGGGGGCGTTCCTTGATTCCGAGTCGGCGTGGTCTTCTGCCTCTTGGCGGGGACATACGGTTCCTCCTCTTCCTCTTCTTCTTCTTCCTCCTCCTCGGTTTCGTTTCTGGAATCCGCTTCTTGGTCGGACTCGGATTCTCCGTACTTCATGGTCCGCTCTTGGGCCTTCCACACCTTCAGCTCCACTTCCGTCAACAGTTCCTGTTGCTGGTAGAGGTGGTACACATAAGGGCACAGTGGGGTAGCCCTACTTCTCCCCACTCTTGTAGTAAGCTGGGACACCAGATCAAAGAAGATCCGGCCCTAGTCTACTTTCTGGGTTCCGCTCAGCGCTCCGAAAATCGTGTTAGCCAAGGTGATAATCACCCTAGTGGGCTTTTTCGGATGCAGAACCGGAACCAGGAACTGGAGCAGGCGACGCTCCCGGTCATCGAGGCAGTCTTCTACCGCGTAGCCGTCCTTCGGGTTTACTATGCTTCCGAACTTGCCTTGGACGAAATCATCCTTCCGGCTGGCAAGCCCGAGTCCTCCTGGCCGGAATCCGTATACGTCCCGCCACAAAGCCTCGGTCCATTGGACCGGATTCCCTCTCAGGGTGTTATTGAACTGATTCGATACGCCACTCAGGATTTTTCTAACCATCCTCTCATCTTTGAAACCCCAAGGCTTCAAAGCTAACCCTTGACAACCCATCAACGATAAATCCTCTTTGAGTTCTCCTTGTTCCGGTTCCTTGGTCGGCATGACCGGAACCACTTTTCTAAGATTTACTTTACTCGGGGGCGGGGTGTTAGAACCTCTCTTCCGGTTCAGCCGCGGCATGAGGGTAGCTCTACCTGGTTTTCACTCTCTACAGTCCTAACAAGGGAGCGCTGACACTCAGATGTTCCGCTCCGCCTTTAAACTAACCTACTAGCGTGCTCACACTCTCAGTCTCTCACATATCCGCTCGCACTCAAGGTCTCACCCACTCATGTCCGGAGGAGATCTCTCCATCTCACACCCCTTACTCACTTCCGGACCCTCTTGTACTTTCTCTTCCTTGCCGTGGTCAACGATAAAAATGTCAGGCGCTAAATCAGGACACGACAACACGTGGAAATCCAGAGACCTGAAAATGGGCAGGGTCAGGCTTTATATAGTCCTGGCGCCCTGGACTGTCTTTATGACCGGTCGGATATCCGGTCCGGTTCTTGACATCCGGTTCTCTCCCATCCGGTCAACAAGATTCCGGTTGGAAATACTATCCGGTTGTACATCTAATCCGGTCCGCTTCTACCTAAAACCGGATTAGTTCCGTAAGGTCCTTTTGTGACTATTTTTGGATTTATCTTTCTCTTTAGATGAATCCGGATACCTATTTCTAATTTCCGGTTCACTCAAAAAGGTAAACAAAAAAAAATAAAAAATATGAGTTGTCAAATTGGATGACGGCGTCGGACCTAAAAACCGGAAACTGTATCCATACTAGGAATAGGGTTTTGCCGCCAAAACCTGTTCTGTACATTCATCCGACTAAACCGACTACCTGGACAGTATAAGAAGAGGACTGTAGCCGGCAGTGGGCACGAGTATCTCTTTGTTTTTCTTCCACCAGTGTTTTCCGTCTTCCTAGCTTTGTGAGAATTCCAGTAGATTGAGGGACTATGTGAGTTGCGATCGTGTAGGTGTTACTGGAGTGAAAGTTTGTGAGCAGGAGAATTAGGGAGAGATTGTGTGAGGGTTGTTTGTGAACACGATGACTTCTAGGGCAAGCCGGTGGAAGCTAAAAGATCTGCCCGAGGACTCGGAAGACGAGATGCTGCCACCGGTGCCCCGACCGAGGACCATTCCGGTGATGAAGGTGGTTCCAGAGGTTCCTACCGAGAAGGACCGGCTGGTGCACCTGCGGGAGAACCTCAACAACATGGGATGTGATGGGCTCCTGGAGGTTCTGTGGGGCATCCGGGAGGAGAGTCTGGTGTTTGACATACTTCATCCGGAAAGTGGTATCTTAGATACCACCCTCCGGGCGAAGCCAGACCTATGGACGGTTAACACATGGAGGGCCGTCTACAAGTTCCGGGAAGCGTCGGACAAGGTTATGGAGAAGAATCAGGAGGTGATGGAAGGCAAATTCCGGGCGCCCGCTAACCCGAAGAAAGGTCACCAAGTTTCCGACTTGGTGAATCCGGAGTATCGGGATGTGATAGCATTTCTTAATCCTATCCTCCATCCAACCAAGCCGCGGCAAGTAGTAGCGAAGGTAGCCTCCGCCATCTTGGGGAGTCTCCAGGGTAAAATGATGATGGATTGGGCAACCATCATCCATGAGTTAATCGGGGACCTGGTGCGTTCCCTCCGTTCCGGGGAAGAAGGGTCAAAGTCCCCTTCCGGCGTATCTGTCGCATTTATACGCTCATCACTCCCTACTTAAGGCAAATGAGGAGAGCGCCTACTAGGAGGTAGTTCAGCTCCAACAGTACGGGGGAGAAGAACCCTCGCCTCAAGACAAACCGGACGATGAGGAGATGGAGGACGAGGAGACGACCACTCCTCTAAGGAAGAGACGACGGCAGCCTAAGACGCCACCAATGAATCTGTCAGAAGATCCTTCCGCACCGGAGCCATAGGAAGAAGAAGTTTAGGAGCAGAAGACGGAAACCGGACCGGCCCCGGAAGAAGTCCGACCTTCCATGCAATTGGTTGGGCCGGTGCGACCGCACGCTGTTACCACTCAGGCCGAGGCCGGACCCTCCCGGACCAAGATGATGGAGATAGAGGAGGGAGACAAGACCACCATGCGACTGGGAGGGACGTCATTAGAGATCATCTAGGAGATGGCTCAACACCTGGTGTGGCGGGCGGATGACCTCACCAAGATCTGCGAGAATTACGAGGGGACTCTCAAACGTGTGTGCCGGAAGATGGCACTAATTGATCGGAACACCATCTTCCGGAGGACGGATGCGTTGGTGGCGGCGGAGAAGCAAAACGGTCTCTTGATAGAAGAACGAAAGAAGTTGGTGACGGAGCTGGGAACGTTACGCGTAGAGAACTGAATGTTGCGGGACCAAGTTCGGGACTTAGAATCTAAGTATGTGGGATTAGAGAGCACTCTCCGCACAGCCTAGGAAACGGCCCAGCTCACAGAAGAAGACCACCGCCGGCAGATAGCGGCATTATGTCAAGGTATAGTTCGGCCCTGGAGCTCTTTGGACATACCGGCGGATTGTATCAACGAAGCCCGCCGACCTCGACGCAGCCGCCAGCTCGAGCTGGGTTCACATCATCAAGTGCTTGTTAGAGCAGGCGAGACGGATGGATGCATCCCGAGCAAAGATGCGGGAGATGATGGAGTATTTGGCTCCCACTGAGTCAGATCCGGTAACTCCGTCTTCCCCCTCCGCGCAAACTTTGGTGGTTACGGAAGGCAACAACCCGGAACCCATGGTTACTGAAATATCACCGGTGGTACCAGTGAATCCGAAACTTTCACCACCATCCGGAAGGCCAGAAGGAGTGGATTGGGGAGCCGTGGTACCCCAAGGAAGCGAAGATCTACTTCTGGTGACCCCGACCATCGACCTGACGGGTACTTCTCCGGAAGCTCACAGTGGTCGAGCGGTACAGTCTTCTCCTTGTCATAAGAAGACCCAGAAGGATTCTCGCAGAAGTCCGGAAGTTCCGGTAGTCGAGACCCAGAGTGTAGATAGGGATCCCAATATCGTGGAGGTCCAAAAATGGGGACAAAGGGGTCCAAATCTGTTTCCTCCGGAGAGTGGCCGGAAGGAGGTGAAGCTGGATTTGCTGAAGGACTATGTTCTTCCCCAGGGATCCGGATTCCAAGGAATAGTATACAGTAACGTAGTATAGCGGCAATACCGGAGTCCGGCCGTCAAAGCCGAAAAAATAGGATTTGGGATTTACCGGAAATCTAGCAGACCAGGAGGAATGTTTTGTAGGATTTTTAGGATGATGTTAGTATTAGTATAAGTAGGAGTTTTGATGGCCTTTCTAGTCATTCGCATCCATTCCATAGTTCTAGCATTGTACCTTTTTGAGCTTAATTTCAAGTGTTTGGAGTATCCATTCTCTTATCTTTTTGTAGGCGGTATATGTTTGTGGGAGGTGTGGGTCCATTCTTGCTTTTCCGGAGACTGAGAACTTACCTTGTGTAGCAAGAGTCGATTTCGTGCGCAGTTCCGGATGTACTAACTTGATGGAGAGATCAACCGGATGGTTCCGGCAGTAGTGTTAGTGTAGTACTGCTCGGATGCCGATATAGCCTGCGTGTAGGATACAGCCTTAGGTGAAAGGGGTATCTGAGAGGCTGGTAGCAATTTTTGTGTATGGAAGTGTTGCAAGACGTGCCCGAATTTCGGATTGCCAGAATTCGCCGTAGAACAGAGTCAAAGCCCCGGTCGACAGGAGGCTCAATGCTTAGTTAAGGTTAGAATGTCGTTGTAGTCCTTGACCGTCCCTGCGTGATCTAATCCGGAAATCCTTCCGGATTTGTGAGGAGACGGAACAAGAGGACCCTTCCGGCCCCTGAAGAGTTAGCATAGTGATAGTAGTAGAGAGAGAGAGAAAGAGAGCGTGTTTCCGGACACGGTAAGCATCCGGACGGTGGATCTGGCCACTCATCACCTAAACCCAGGGATCCCGGAAGGGGCACTGAACGGTTTCCGGATTCTTCCGAAGCTCATCCAACACTAGTGGCCGGACCGGACCTATAGTTTGGAGTATTCTGACGGAGAAAAAGTGAATGCTTAGATTGGATTATCCTATAGATCTGTAATCCTCAAGTCCTCGTGGGAACGATTCCGGAGCGGTTTACTCTAAGTGGGCCTTTGGTGTGAATTAAGGGCTAACTGGAGGAATACTGGTCCGACTAATCGCTACAGTTTGGAGTCCGGAAATTGTAGCGCAAATGTAGGAATAATTTAAACCCCGGAATGAATTTATCCTCGAGTCGATGATGATGCATTTGTTTGTATGTTTCCGGGTACGCTTATCTTTGAGTCGACGATGATTCATATCTTGAAGGCATTTGTGTGTATGATTATCTTCGAATCGACGGTAAGTGAAATTTTCATTTGTGACATTTCTGGTTATAGTTACCTCTGAGTCGATGATAAGTGATAGTCACCTTTGTGGCAATTCTGGGTACACATATCTTTGATTGAACATTAACTGATTCATACCTTTGTGCTAATTCTGGGTACACTTATCTTTGACTCGACGATAATTAATCAATTGTTACCTTTATGTCAATGTCAAGTACACTTATCTTCGAGTCGACAATCGTTGATTATTGGCTGAAAGGAATATTGTGTATATAATATAAATTTACTTTGAATGAATTATCTCTAAGTCCAGGATAAAATCGATAAATCACTATAGCTTATATTCATTTTGTATTGAAAATTTCTTCTAGATTGATCTTTAGATGGATGGGTCTTTACAAGTTAAAAGGACTTGAAGTCTTTAGATTTCTTTATCAATTAGAGAGTTTGGTGTTTTGATTTATCTTCAAGCCGAGGATAATTGAAGTGAAATGTTTGAAGTAAACCTCCGATGGATGAAATGATTCTAATTTTCTAATACACCTATAGGTGTCATATTGGGGTTACTGCATGAAACCTAGTAATTTGAGGAACTTATAAGTGGCGTACAAAGTAAATATCATTTTGAAGCTATTGTTCACTGTTTGTGGCTGGATTAAAATTGTTTTGATTCGAAGATAATTAATGTAAATTCTTGTTTTTGAATTGGAAATATTTGTGTCATTTTCATTCACGTAGGATTTGTTTTTATTAGCGGTGGCTTTTGAATTCTTTGTACATATGGATAGCGTTTAGTTTTGTTTGTAATTGATATCAGTTGCTTTTGTCTGATGGTTTGATATATGTTCAATTATCCTCGAGTCGAGGATAATAGTGGATAATAGTTTTTTGTCATTTGATTCTATAGTCTTGATGTGTGAACTTGTATTTGTATTGTGTCGTTGAACACCTTATTTTTCTAACCGTGGACTACTGTTTTGTAGTATGGATATTCATGGGCTTGATGATTTCATCAATCCGGTCCCCACTTTACCCGTTGGTGTTGCAATGTGTGATGGGATCCCACGGGCTTCTTGGATCACAAAGGGTGTCATTTTGAGGAACGACGCAGGAGATGATGTTGCAAGAAGAGTTTGTCATAACATGGATGCGAAGGACGTCATCGATGCGGATAGTAAATCTCTTGGTGATGAACGGGTGGCCGTTCAAATTGTAGAGTCCTTATGCGAGGAGGAGGTGCTATCTGTGTGGATGTGGTCTATGCATTCTTGACACATAAAACTCGTGTTTTCGAATGGCATGAGTTTATATGACCATGACCAGACACACTTATACAAGACAGCAATGAATGCCATTGGTCGTCGTATTCGTGTTGGTGTTCGTTCCTATGAAAGCTGCCGCAAGAGAAAAGAGGCAGACCTTCCACCCAAGAAGGACTCCCTTTTTACTATAGAAGCAATTACAAAAGTGTCTACGAAGACATGATGCCCAAGCAATTGCCTACAGCCATTTCCTCGCGAAGATATTCGAGTCCTACAATCTGGACTTCATGTGCGTGGTGGGGTGTACATTCGCAAACGGTGTCTCATTGAAGTGCATAGGCAAATCCACAAAGATTCTACTGAGAAAGAGTGGATAACCTTGAGAGGTCGGGAAGTGTGTCCTATGGCTTGGTGGACAATTCATGGTATTTCAAAAGCTGCATTCTATAGGTACAAACAAATGGCTAAGAATGGGCAAGAGGCTGAGGGGTACGGGAACTTGGGGACTAAAAAATCGCGCGTGAAAACTCTATAAGCTACTGCCACACTTCGCATGTTGATTGAGAATGATGCTGATAAAATGCCACACAAAACAAGGACATTGGAAACTGGGGAGAAAGTGTTGGCAATGGTGTTGCCATCATCTTTTCATTGGAGTGACCAATTACCAGCAATGAATGAAGCAAATGCGGCATTTAATTTGTCACCAATTTCTTCTAGTGGCTTGAGCAATATCCGACGTGCTTCTTTCTTGGAGTTCGCAACAAAAGCCCGTGGAGATAATTTTTCAAGGTGTGGCCTCTGCGATAGGTACATGTCGTACGCGCAGTTAGCCGTAAGTATCCTTACGATGACGAATTTTTGCAAGATGACACGAATTATCGTTCCAGGGAACTCTAGTATGATATCTGTTGAACTCGAGGTATCCGGATCTTGACTACACCCTTAATTCCCCTTGTTTCACTTCCTTACCTCGTTCCGGAAACTTAGTACGTTTTGGAATCCGATCCGAGTCCGGACCGCCTCCGGAATCTAGTTCTGTCTTTTCTAACTCCCAATTTTTGTTACCTCTATTTTACCCTCAAAGGGTCCGCCCTTGATTTAGAAAGGGGTGGGGACTCACCACTTGTGTAACTAACCTCTCTGCACTTTTATATAAACAACACACCCTAGACAACGCAGTTGCATGAGGAGGGAGGACTATTCTCTTACAGTTTCCGGATTGGTCGATCCGGAAACAAGTCACACAAAGAAATTTTCACACCTCTCTTACTACAACAACGAATCCGAACTTATAGATTCAAAGGAGTAGGTTTTCAAGGAGAAGACAACGTACCGAGGTGGAGGTTGGTAGACCTTCCGGAGTAGCGGGAGTTCCTTTCCTCTAGCGGTTGCTTATCTCCGTACAAAACCTTCCTAGTTTTGGACTCGCAGAGACCTCTATCTTTCTATCTGGATTGCCGTTCCGGCAATTTAAAGGCACGTAACGCTCACACTCCCCTACTCAGCTTGCATCCCCTCCTGATTAGCTTAACACCCAGGAGATCCGTAGCTCAAGATCCAGATTCTTCCTCTCCCTCCCCTCTCTTACTCCAGTACAAGGATACAACACAAACGCATATGCTAGCTAAAACTCTGTAAGCAAAGTGCAGCTAGCTAGAGGTACCCTGGCTGATTTAGATTTAAGAAGGAAAATTGAAATACATTTGTGAAAGTACTAATATGGGATTAGGATGGAATGGCAGACCACTAACTTGCCTGCCATTAAATACTAACTGAAAATTCAAAGTCAACTTCTAAAAGCTTGAAAAGAAAACCCGGAAATCCAGGCAACCAATTACTGAACCCCCGAGATATCCGGAAAGGCCAGTTACTGGTGTCCCGAGAATGCCGGAACATCCCGAACTACTTGCTTAAGATTCCGAAACTTGGGCCCACGTTTCGGAAACCCGTTCCAATTCCGATACTATACTTCCTAAGAGTTATAATGCTTTGGCCTTCGACCCTTTTTTAAGTAGCCGCCTACTTGACTGGTTGGCGTTCCCTTCATGCTTCTAGCTAGAGTCATTTTCGTTGCCGCTCAAGTCTGGATGTGGCGTGCTGCGAGAGACGGGTCGCTATCCTCCTCCGTTCCGGAAGAGGAATGCGCACTTTCTTCTTCGGAATCTTCAATGACTTGAACTTCCTTCTCCTTCTTTGGCGGTGTCTCCTCCAGTATTGTGGATTCGCTCCTCTTTTCCGGTGTAGACTCTTGCATATGCGAGAATCCTTCCGGATTCTTCCGGGTCGGATTGGTCATTACACTGATTCGGTTGATGAGGTCGCCTCTAATCTGATGTCTTAGAACTTTGAACGATCCCCTCAAAAGATTGGGTACCGTTTGCGCCCTGTGAATTTTCGAAGTTGAGACTTTGGATGGTACCGGAACCGATTTTATACTAGACTTATGTTCCGGCTCCGAAGTTGGCTTCAAATTTAACTACGTCATTTGTATCTTGCTGGAAGTAGGCTCAGCTGGCGTGAGTATCCCTCTCAGTCCCTCCATCCGAGCTGCTCGATCCGCTACTAGTCTCCCTGGAGTACCTGAGACAAAAGGGAGTTCCGGAAAGGTTGAGAAATCCATCACCTGATTTGGATTGATGGCTGCCAGTAGCTGCCGTAGCTCTTCTAAAACCCGCTCTATCCTTGCAGTGAAGTCTACGAGGATGGTCACTATCTTGGGCCTAGTGATGTGGCCCTCCGATATCATCTTTGAATCAAACAAAGCCGCTTTTGTGATGATGTCAACCTTGATGTCGATTGCTTCGGATAGGCTTTTGATAAAAGAGAGGGCCTCCTTCTCTTTCTCCTTTGAAGCTGCCATCTCCCCTTCCGCCCAATTCAGTCGGGCCTAGAGTTGATTCCATTCCGCCTCCAACTCGTGAATCCGGTCCTCCCTTTGCTTTAGATCTTCCGGTTTGGGCAGTCGTTTGACTACTTCCACAATCTGATCCGGTTCCACCTTCAAAACTTCCGTTGTATCTATCACCAGATCTACCAGACTGTCGTGGAGTACCTTGGCCTCGCGTATCCATTCGAACCCAGCATTGAAAAATGCTAATTCGGATTCTACTTCCGGTCCTTTACTTGAATCCCACCTCTCCATTGCCGGTGATTTGGCTCATGACCTCGGATCGGTTGACTTCCTTTTCTTGTTCCTTGGATTGGTCAGAGGTTCCTCAGGGCACTCTTCCGATTCCGACTTGACCGGATCTTCCGCTTCTTCTCTAGAAAGTCCGTATGACAGAATAGCCTTTCCGGTGTCGTATTGGATTATTTCTGCAACGCTCAAAAGTTCTTGCTGATGGTATAGATGGAATAGGTAGGTGCTAACTGGACTTGCCTTTGCACGGGTTACATGCTCTACTAGTTTAGAAACTAACTCGGCTATGACTCTACCCCAGTGCACGGCTTGGTTCTCCATAGCCCCAAAAATGGTATTGGCCACCGTAACGGTGACCCGTGTAGGTTTTTCCGGGTACAGGATGGGGATGAGGAACTCTAGTATTCGTTTATGTCTCTCGTCCTTGCATTCACTAATAGCAAATCCGTCCTTAGGGTTTGCAGACCTTGTGAACTTCCCGGCTACAAAACAGTCCGTCCTCGACAGTAACCCATTTCCGCTCTTCTGGAACTGATACACATCCACCCAGATGTCCTCCGTCCATGTGACTGGCCGTCCTCTCAGAGTGAACTCATACTGATTCGGAACTCCATGAAGTAGTTCCTGGATCATATCCTCACTCTTAAGGTTCTAAGGTCGGTGTAACAAACCGACACACCCTAACTTGGTCAAATCCTCCTCTAACTGTTTGTGAAGTTCCGGATTGTCTGGAATAGCCGGAGAGATAATCCGGGCAGATACAACTACCTTCCATACCGCTCCTGATGCCATAAGACCTAAGTAAGAATGAGAGGAGAGAAAAGAAACCCTAATTCAGTCGCTAACTCACCACTCTTTCTCTCAACTACTCACGTGGACAACCTCAGAAAAACAAAATAGGAAGGTGGAGATGAAAACCCTCAACAAACAACTTAAATACTAAACCGTCTCCCTACGATAATCAGGATAACAGCTACAGGACTGTTATACTAACGGTATCCTATTCTCGTAGCTCCAGGGTCTATACGGTAGGTTCCTGCATTCCGGGTAATTTTGGATTCCGGATCCAGATAAGTTCTGGTTACGGATTTTGCCGGAACGCCTATTTTCTAGTTTGGATTTTCTCACACAAAAATCACGTTCTAACTATAATTTTTTTGATTTTTCTCTATTTTTCTTGCCTAGATCCCTTAATCTTGATCCGTCTCTGGATTCCGGATTCCCACAGTACAAGCAATTGAGGGTGCTTGCACTCCGCTTTCTACTTCAACGAACAAGTGGGCGTACCTTTTGGGTACTCATCGATCGGGGCAACAGGCATATAGACTACTTTATTATGGGAATCGGCATTTGTCAGAGACGTACCCCAAGAAGATGTTGTGTGTTATTCATGACAAAATGGATCACTCGAAGACAGCTTCTCCACACTACTCTCATAAAATCAAAGTGACGAACTCTTTCATGAAGATGTCCTTTGCTGTGATAGAAATGATTGTTCATGGTCATGGTGACTTCCGGTATGCGCACTATGGGCTCGATATTTTCCCAACGGATTCAAATCATAGCATTGGTTCCATTGCAAAATTGTTGCATGACTTGGAAGGACCGCCTACAAATTCATCGCGCCAACTATTTTCTATAGAGGAGGGTCAATCTACCTTGACAAAGGCAGTACTAGAAGGATCAAACATTTGCCTTGATTCCCTCTTACCTCCTCCACAAGAGCCAATTCCACCTAAACCTTTGCCACCAATATTTACTTTGCAACTGGACAATACATCAGAGGACAACAAAAACAGATGGGTGTTTGCCTTTTGCTCTCTTTTTGTTTTTAAAGGCATTTTTCGAGAGATTTACATCAACTTCCTCATAGTTGGGCATACTCATGAAGACATTGATGCTCTTTTTGGGAGATGGAGTACAATGTTGAAGACAAATAGCTACTCGACTATTCCGAGGTTGATGAAATCCTTTACGGATTGTGAGAAGTATCCAGTGATTCCCCATTTAATAGAGGAAATTCCTGATTTCAAGAGGTTTGTCCACGAGTACTTAGGCACAGTTGGGGACTTCTTAGAAGGTCATTCGGCTTGCCAACAATTCAAGTTCTTTATGGATTCCAATGGTTGGCCCCTGATGGAGTACAAATATTTGTGTACGGATCCAAATTGGTTGCCAAGGCATGGTCAAGGGATTTGTTTGTGGTTTGAGACTGAAGATGGGCGTCCAAAAGTGCCAAATGGTAGTCCACCGCCTTTGGCTCTGGAGGAAATGAAAGCGTCAGAGGAGATCAAAAAGGGTTTGGATGGTTTTATTTCATATTGGACAGAAATGGCCAATGAAGACCATTCTAGAGAGTTTCGGAGGAAGAATGATCGAATAAGAAATTATTGGAAAGGTGTGAGAGTCGCACTAAATGCACCCCTTTTGATGCGTAATACATTGCAGTATGGATTTTGGCCTGCTTCTAGAATCAACAACGAAGTGGAAGACCGAATGGAAGACGATGCCACACTACGTGAAGAATATGCAGAAGATGCGCCTTTTGTTGGACGTAGACGTGATCATCCACGTCCACCGTTCTGTATTGGTCGTGATGTATACACAGGTTATTTTGTTGTTGTGCGTCCCGCTGATGGTGACCCGAAGCCATTTCGGCTAGCTAGGGCGATTACAAATCCAAATCCAAATCTAGGGCATGTTCACTTGATCCAAATTCAATATTGGACGCCTGCTTCAAGTCGTCACATTAATATGGACACATACGCTAGATGGGACACAAAGGCAAGAAATGTGTGGTGTGAAGATCGAGCTATCCCTCCAAGTTGGTCAAATACTGACTGTATTATGACATCTTGGAAGCCACGCGAAAAGAAGGGGGCTATTGATGTACCTCAAGTTCTTACAAAAGTTACTATCCCTAAACCACAAATCAGCATCATTAAATCATCCGTAGAAGCCTTCGTGTCTAATTCTAGCAACGGATCATCCTTGGCGGTTTAAGAAGAATAGTTACTTTGATTTTATTGTCTATATATTAATATTTTATTATTAGAAGGATAGAAGTTGAATGCACTTTTTCATTTTAGATATTTGCAAGTATCAATTGTGTTGTTTTGAATATGATATTGTGGTTTAAGCCAATATCAATTTCTATTGATAGTATGAAATTGTTATGTTTTTATAGATGTGATTTAAACCTTCAATGCCTGCATTTGCAATGCAATTCAAATATTTGAGATGCAGAAACAGTTCTTGCGAATTTTTTGTAAGTCAAGTTTGCAAATCAGTTTTCTAATACCCCTAAATCCTAAATTCAAAAAAAAATTCATTTTGTAGTGCCTTGTCTCATTCAATCAACATATTTATGTTCATAAGATTCACCACAAATTATATAAAATATAATTTGACATGAGAAATGAATAATTATTTTAGTCTAATTATAGATTGGATTTAAAATGAGACTCCTAATTGTCTCAATTTAACTAATTAGGCCTTTATGTTTTAAAGTAAGCCTAGTGTGTCCCCTTAGTGAGGGGTACACCAATACACTTACTAAGGGTTGCTATCCAGGGGTGGAGTCAGATCACCCTAAACCCTAAACCCTCAATCTTTTTACTTCTTGTGATTGCACATAACAAGGATAGGTGTGGCTTGAACCTCCTTGCAAGATCTCTATATATACTTATAAGTTTATTAAAGCCTCTTATAAAAATATTTTCAAAATATTTTAATGATATTTGAGACCACTTTGATAGATAAAAGTTTTTCTATCTATTCAGTTTCTCAAACTTCTAATACCAAACAATTTAATAGTTTGGTATGAGGTAACTTTGATGGATTAAGGAATTTTTCTTTCCATTTGTTTGCCCCTCCCACCCTCTCGTCTTTGTTACTCCCTTTTTTCTTTCTTTCTAAATAAGCCCTAGGTCCATCTTTTATATATGACCACCCATGTTGTTTAAAGCCTTTGGTGTTACAATCAAGTTAATGGTTATTTTTTAATTAAACGTGGTTAAAAATTGCGATTTGACACAATGTGATTTCTTTTCATTAGATGTCTAAATAAGCCACCTATGGTAATCCTTGCCTTGGGTGGTTTCATGGGAAGTAATGGTCATAATTGACTTGCATTTCATAGGTAACCAAGTTGTTATGAGGCTTGACATAAAGTAATTTGACTTGACTAGTTTTACCTTGCCTTAGGCGGTTACATTTGAATTAATAGTCACTTGCATTACGCGTGGCTGAATTCTACGGTGACCAAATTGTATGCATGACACATAAAAAATTGACTTAATTCTCTCTTTTCATTGGTTGTCAATTTTTTGCATGGATAGTGCCTCTAAACTCTATTTCACCATAGGTAATAGAAGGCTAATATGACCTATTATGGGGCCCTTTAGAAATCACGGATTTGACTTGGCCTACTCTAGGAAGTCTCATATAGGACTTAAAGATAGCTTTCCTTGGAAACCATGCAGTGGATTGCGTGTTTCTCAAGGCAATGGGTCGCATGATTCTGAAGGCAAAGAAATGGTATAAATAGTGGGTCTGCTCAATGTAAAATTCATTGGCTCACAAGGGGATATCAAGCAAGGATTAAGGGATGTGTGAGAGATGGCGTCTTCACAGGTCCTTGGTGCTTCATTTTTTAGTTAGACTCAATTCTAATGAGCATTTTACTTGTGTGAGATTTAAAGTTGTTTGGTTATTTGTGTGATTGCAATAACAAGCTGCTGTAAGTTGTAGACACTTGACATGCGCATTCTAATTAACTGTGGGTTTGTTGGATTGTATAGGTGCAGGTGAGGTTCACAACCTCTTTAGTATTAAATTTTCAAGACAACTTTCTCCAAGATTATGCTACATCTTATTGGAGATTCTAATTTGTATAGACCTTAGTAAGTTATCATAAATTTTTAGGACTTGACATTTTTCTACTTGGAAATTGTACCACATTTAAACCTTGATTTGATCGTTCTTTTTTTTTTAAATATCACTTCTTTACTGGCAAAATTAGTAAGAAGTCTTGATGTTTTGATGGGATGATAGTTTGATGGCTTAATTAGATAGGCTTCTAAGTATCTTTCTTGGTACTATCTGTGACTTATATGTTCTTTAAATTTATGATTTGTTTAAAACTTTTAGGAAAAGTCCTGTATAGGGATGTCCCTCCCACCCACCCGGGTTACCTAAACCCTAAATAACCTGAAAATTTGAAATCTAAACACTAAACCTTAAATCGTAAGTCCAAAATTCCAAAGCCCATTCAAAGCTTAAATTACATTATAGTCACATTTATAAGAACTCTACATTTTTCCCATGATGTACCAAATTAGTACTACTACTTGCCCCAATTATTGACCTAAATCAAATTTTGAATTCTATTATTCAAAATAGAATGTCAATTTTGGGTGGATAGAAAATAGCCAAATCTACCAAAATTGTAAATTTGACAGTGCTTTAAAGATTGTTGGACATGTCGCTAAAAAAGACAGCCATCAAAATTGCGAATAACTTTGCTTCCCCTATTAATATCTCAAATACATAGGCAAAATGTCAAATTTTATTTCATTCAACGGAAAGTTGTGCCACATTCCACGATGTTTGTTTTATATAAGAAGTGGAAATGTTAGCGCCCCTAAGAAGAAGAGATACTTCGTCCCTATGCCCTTAATTTCCTAAAAGTTTCAAATTCCATGACTTTTTCCGATGTTCCAATCCTGCCACTACTGCATTGTTTTTTTCCAATGTGCACCACATTTTGTTTCTCTTGTTCACTAGATTTTCCTATTGTCGCCTCTTGCACTTATTGCTACGGTGTGGCCTTTGAATTTATGCATTGCATTTTGTTCCTGTGTTGTTGGAATTGGTAGCAACTACACAACTTTGTCTCTCTTAGATTCTTGTATGTTCTAGATTTTTTAGTTTTCCTTCCCCTATCTAATTGTTTTCTTCACTACTTGCACCTTTTTTGCTCTGCCTAAGTAGTGGTATACAATGATACATGCTTGTGCTACATATTTGTCATTTAGAACATATTATCTTCAGTATTTAACATTCCACTACAACATTAGTCTTGTTTGCAATTGTATCTCATAGACATGATATTAGGTGTCGATTTAATCATTGTAAATTTTGGAATGATAATGAGGACTGATTCAAATATAGTTTATAATTATCTTCAACTCAAGGATAATCTACAACTGTATATGGTATCTTGTTTATCTGTAAGCCAAAGATAAAAATGTATTTAATTATTGTAATAATGAATACCAATACAGAATTAGATAATCATGGAGATAATATTGTTTATATCTGTGGTGTATATTCATTATCTTCGATTCAAAGATAACTTTGTCTCTTATATGATTTGAATTAGCAAGGAATTGTGCCATACTTTATTTTTATTATGTTTTAAATCATTGCAGGGCTTCTATATAGATATCTTTACATAGATGATGTCTTTACTTATCTTCAAGTCAAAGGTGAATATAGTTAAGGATGTAGAGTCTCCATTGTATCAAATTTATTGACTGTTGAATACAATGAGAGAGTGCTTGTATAGAATATTTATCATTATTTATCCTTGGTTTGAAGATAGACTCTAGAACAGGCATATTGATCATTGGTGATTTTTCAAGTACATAGAAATTGATGTGTATTTTTAGATTTAGAATTTCTTTTGTAGGTTCTTATAGTATATTTACCACATTTATTTTTGACCTGAAGATATTATTGACTAGCATAATTGGGTTTGACGTAGTATTCAGTATCAAAGTACATCATCTTGATACAGGTGATGGATGATGTATATATGTTTTTTATTCGTCTTCAATTAATTGAGGAAGAGAGTGTCATCATGAATCTTGAAGATTAGAAAGTGTTTTTTAGATTTATTTGGAACTTTGAATCTATACAATGACTTGTGTAGTGTAGTATGTCTTACACTCTATAGCCAGTTTTATCTTCAACTCAAGGATAAAGCTAGAAGAATTAATTAAGTAGAATTATGTATGATAAATAGATAGTTTGGGTGATTAATATATCATTTAATTTTTATAATTTAGAATAATGATAAATCAATTTTTTAATAGGATTCTTGGCATGTCCAATGTATTTATTCTAAGTACATGGATAAATTTACGTGTTAGTTAAATCTTTACCAATATTATCTTTAGGTCAATGATGCTTTGCTAATGATTTTTCTAACATGCAAAATTGCACCATACTTTGTTTGAAGATGGTTCCTTCTTCATCAAAGTAATTAATGTTATTTTATGTACAGAATGGATTCTATTGGTTCAAATGAGTCCGCACTTCTAGAGCCAACTTCACCGCTGGATGTTGCATCATGCAAGGGAATCCCTCGTGCATCATGGTATACCAAGTGCGTCACCCTCACTAATGAAGCAAGGGTAGAGGTGGCAAAAGAAATTTGCCACAATATGAATGCAAATCTTGTCATTGACATGGATAAAGAGCCACTCGATGAGGATCAAGTTGCATTTCATATTGTAGAGTCTCTTTGCGAGGCTAAAATTCCATCAACATGGATGTGGTCAATGCACTTGTGGCATATTTCAAGGGTCTACCTTAATGGTACCAATTTGTATGATCACGAGCAAATGCATATGTTCAATACTGCAGTCAATGGATTCAGATGATGTGTTCAAACTAGAGTTTGTTCTTACAAGAGTTCATGAGAGAAGAAGGAACCAACGAACCTACCAAAGAAAGAAATCCTCCTCACTCCACAATCAATTGTTGAGGTATCTAACATGAATTGTTGCAACCAGAATTGTCTACAACTATTTTCATGTGGACAGATTTAAGCCGTTCAGTCCCTAATGTATATTGATGGTGGAGTATATTGTTAAAAGTTGTGTTTGCTTGATGTGCACAAACAATTTCATCCTCATTTTAATGGAAGGGATACAATCACCTTGGAATCTCACAAAATTTGCTCCAATGCTTGGTGTGCCATCCATGGAGTATCAAAGGCTATGTATTATAGATATAAAATGATGGAAGAAGATCTTTAAAAACCAAAGCATCCTGGTAACTTTGGAATGAAGAAGCCTCGGATATATACATTGCAAGCCATGACCACTTTTAGCTTATTAGTGGAGAACAAAGCAAATCCAATGCCATACAATTGAGAACACTTGGGATTGGGGAGAAAGTCCTATCCATGATCCTACCATTTGCATTTCAATGGAAAAACAAGTTTTTGGAGATCAACAATGTCAATCCTTCATTATAATTGCAACATATTTTGATTAATAGATTGAGCAATATTCGACGTCAATCTTTTCTAAGATATGCTCTAAAGGCTAGAGGAGACACTTTGTCTTGTTGTGGAACATGTGATAGGTATAAGTAACTCAAGAGTGCTTGTACTCCACGTTCATGAGTACAAGACGTGTAGTTTTACAAATTGAAGGTACACCTTGCAAGATAGAAGGCACATAGAGGCCTATATTTTGGAAACCATTTAATATCTAAGATATATCCTAATAAGGTTTTGATCATAATCCATAATAAGATGGATGACTCCAAAACCAAGTCACCCCATTATTCTCACAAAAGCAAAGGAAATAATTCTTTCATGAAGATGCCTGTTGTTGTTACGGACATGATTGCTCATGGTTATGAAGATGTGTGGTATGCACACTATGGATTGGACATCTTTCCAATAGACTCCAACCATATTATGGGGTCTATTGCAAAATTGTTGTGAGATTTAGAGTCGCAACCAAAACATTCATCTCATTGTTTGTTTGAAGAAGTTGACCGTTTTGAATTGACAGAGGATTTATTAAGAAGCTCAAAGATTTGTACGGAATTCTTTCCATTGCCCCCGGAAGTGTTGGTTGAAGCGCAACCTCTTCCTCCCACATTGACTCTTCAACTTAATAATGCTTAGAACTGATGGATTTTTACATTTTGCTTTCTCCTTATCTAGAGAGCAATTTTTCGAGAGATATACATCAACTTATTCATAGTCGAAGACATTCATGAGGACATTGATGCTCTAATTGGTCATTTGAGCACCAAACCAAAGATGAATGACTATCCTACACTTCTAAGACTAATGAAATCCTTTATAAATTGTAAAATGAATCTTGTGATTCCTCATTGAGGAGGTTCTTGATTTCAAGCAATTTGTGGATGGATACTTGCACACAGGTGATGATTCTCTACAAGGTCATCCTCAAGTACAACAATTCAAGTTTTACAAGGATTCCAACAGGTGGCCTTTGATACAGTACAAGATCCTCTGTACAAATGTCGATTGATTGCCAAAGGAAGGCGGAGGGATTCACTTGTGGAAAGAGATAGCAGATGGATGTTCTAAAGTACCTACAAGCAACTCTCTACCTTTGGTGCCACAACAAATGCGTTGCTTTGAGGAGGTTTGTAAGGGTTTAGATGGGTACATTGCATTGTGGGGTACAATGGCTAATCAAAACTTATCAGGAGAGTTCCGGAGGAAAAATGGGCTAGTGAAGATGTATTGAGAATGTGTGAGAAGTGCTCTCAATGTACCATTTGTGGTGCATGAATCATTGCGAGATGGATTTTGGTTGAACTCCTAAATTGCCGATGAGGTGGAAGACCAATTCGTAAATGATGGTGCAATGTGTGAGGAGTTTGCATAAGATGTACTCTTTATTGGTATGACCATCCACCTCCCTCATTCTGTATTGGTCATGACATGTATATGGGTTATTTTGTTGCAGTGCATCTAACTAATGGTGACCTCCGTCTATTATGGCTTGCTTGGGCATTGACAAACCTTAATTTAGATCCAAGGCATGTCAATTCCATTCAATTATAGTATTGGACACCTATGTCTTTTTAGTATACAAACAAAGATACATATCAAGACACATATGTTGGGTGGAACACATATGTTAGATGGGACACAAAACAAGGGAATTCTTGGTATGAAGATAAGGCAATCTCTTTAAGTTGGATGCATATGGATTGTATTATAATTACTTGGAAGCCATGTTTGAGATAAAGGACTTCTGATCCAAAAATTAGAATTTTCAAAGCACAAATTGCTATCATCAATACATTGTTACATGCCTATATATAATGAAAATAAGAATATATTTTTAGAGTGAGGATGAATAGTTTATAATTAGACATAGAAAATGATTAGAAGTTCTTGAGTTATTTTTTACTTACAAGAAATAGTAAAAAAAATTGTAAGAGCTTTTAGTAGTTGGTAGGGTTTTTTATATGTATCTAAGAAAAAAATATATTTTGAAAGTTGTTAGAAAAAAAATTGGATGGAACCAAGCAAGAAATAAAGTTTGTTTGAAATTTTATTAGTTCATTGTGTTTATTTTTTTATATTAATTCAAAATTGGATGTTGTGCACTAAAATGTATATTTTTCTTTCTAATTTTTGTATTATATTGTGTATTTCACACCTTCTCAATTGTATTTTTATTGTTTCATCACGTTTGTTTTATAAGGTTAGGTGCACTAATGTATTCTATGATGAATAAATCTTAATTTCTCTACCTAAGTATATGCCATAGCATTTATTCAATGTTTTAGGTAAGTATTTATTACAAATTCTTCATGTTTGAATTCTAAATTCTTCCTTTTTTTCTATTACTATAAAAGAACCAAGCAATTTTTTATATTTGCTAAATTTTATATTTCTCTTGGCATATTATAGTCTCAATTTATTGAATTTTTTCAATTTAATGAATCTCTTTTTTTACTAAATTTAGGATCATGATTAAAATGAGAGTCCAAATATTCTCATTTTAATGAATATGGCTTTGGTTTTCCAAATTTCCCTTCAAAGGGATTAGCATTTTTTTGGTGGAAGAGCTTTTCATTTTTTGGTCTAAACAACAATCACATATGACAAACATGAATTAGTTATTTAACTTCATGGAACATAAAAAAGTCATAGTAACCCACTCCATACTTTCCATACACAAAAAAGAACAGCAAACATATGTAGACATGGGGAAAAAATGAAATAGAATCAATGCTAATGATTGTAATGAAGAACAACATATCTAAAAGAAATGGTTACTTGGAAAAGAATCTTATTGGAAAATTGGAAATGAAACCAAAGACATGTATAGTAAAGTGCAATTTTCTTTATTTTGCTTAAAAGAACAAGTTGCACTTACAAATATGGCACATGTAGTAGATGAAGGTAACTTTGGCAATGGAGTTTTCCTACATGTTTTATGTGAAGAATTCTGTGTCCAAGTAATTTCAAATGTAGAAGAAGCTTCACAAGAAAAAACTAGATGTCAATCAAAGAGAAGAATCAATCTTAAAGTGTTAGCTAAAAAACAAATGAGGAGATGGCAAACATTCATAGAAAGCACAGATTTGTGGATGAAAATTGGGAACTAAAAGAAGCAAGCAAAAATGCTATCTCTTTGGACATAGTACCTACTCTGCCAAGGAAGAAAAAATTATCTCTATGAAGTTTGCTACATTATTTAGTCACTTATTTAGTGACTTACAACATCACTTGTTGACAATTCAATCAATAGCAAGATTATGAAGTGCAAATTTGTTAGCACCCTATGTCATTGTAGGTTAGGATTATGTAGACTTGCTCAATCCTTTTATATAGGTTTGGCAATAGAAAGTGGACAGTGCATGGCATTCACAATATTTGTATATAATTTACAAAGAATATATCTACATTTGTATCTACAAAGAACATATCTACAAAGAATATATCTACATTCACATAGTGTATGAGTGCAACCATTGAATTTGGTCATCTTGAACCTATATTTTTATGTTAAAGAAATCTTAGACTTGGATTGAAGAAGTTGTTGGGGTTTGTGACATTAGTGACATGTGACATTGGGAAGTTTGTAAGTGTTTATTAGAGATGAATTTTTGAAATTTGATTTTATATGATGTCCATGCATGTAGCAATGGCCTTTGTCGAAGACAACTTTTGGTCACATGAACAGCTATTCTATTACTTAATAATATTATATGTTCATTTATCATGCTACTACCTTTATTACATTGAAAGGGTAGTAGCATTCAGATAGGAACTTCTTCAGTACCTTTGAGCTTGCAGACAATGCCATGGAGGAAGAATCACAAACACTACCTTTGTAGTAAAGCATCATAGGATGTATAGAAGAGATCCTATCTACCATACCTAGTGATGGAGAATTCCACAACAATTTTTTATATTTTGTTTTTGTATGTGTGTTTATGAGATGTAAATTGAGTTGTTGACAACCTACTTTTCTTCAATTGGATGTATAGGGAGTCCAATTTTTTTGGTGTTCACATCGTCCTATTGTAGATTGTAAGTTGTGTGAATTTTGAAGTAGGACTTATTTGCTATTTATTGCAATCATCAAGTACATCGTAGCCAATTGAATCCATTTGGTCTACAATTGCTATGAGTGATGATATTTAGATTGTTTTCATCATGCCTTAATGTATTTTGCAGATTATTGACAAGAACTTAAGAGGTTCCTTGAATATTCTTGAAGTTAGAGAAGAAGCTTACTCTTGGAGGAGGCTTGTTGAAGAAGAAACAAGGTTTGTCTGGCCCTAGCGTACAAAAGTAGACATTAGAGAAAAAAGAGGCTCTCTCGGAGGCCACTCCATAGTCCTTGAAGGACCCCATAGTAAACATTTTATTTTGGTTACTGAATTTTTTTCCCCTATCACTGCTCACCTTGAATCGAAATGTCGAATGATTGTCAATGGTTCAAAAACCAAGAACAAAGTGTTCTAAAATAAAGGTTTATTGTATACTAATACATCTTAGCCTTTATTTTTCATGGCCTTGCCACATTAAGCTAAATTAAATAACTTTTGAAGCTAGTTGTCAAAACCAATGACAACTTGTTTCAAAAGTCACTTGCTCAATTCTATGTGTTGATGGAGGGAATTAACTATTCTTTATATAAGTGAAGTAGTGATAGGTGCAACTATCCATGTGGGATATGTAAATCAAGAGGATTAAGTATGAATGGTTAAATTTTTAATCCTCCCAATTTACATATTCCATATGGATAGTTGCACCCACCACTACCCCACTTGTATAAAAAACGACTCATTTCTTTCTATTCAAACACTCAAAATTAAGTAAGTGGCTTTTGAAGCTAATTGACTTTAAATTTGGCAACTAGCTTCAAAAGCCACTTAATTTAGCTAAATTTAACTAAATTCAATTTAATTCAACTACCTATATTAAATTGAATTTGACATAATTCAGCTTAATTCAACTACCTGTACTCTTTTGCTCCAATGTATTTTAAATATTGTTCAGAATTTGTTAGAATGAAAATACAATTGCATTTGCTAAAATTCACACTCTAACTGTACACATGTGATGTATTTTATAGGCTTTTTAGACCTCAAAGAATAGACTAGATTGCCATTCTGTGGCAGCCCAACTAAAGGCTCATATTTTCTCTAATGAAGTAGAAGATATGGTTTATGATGCATTCTAGAGTGCTGATGATATCCGCAGACATATGCATGGAAAACCTAATACTCCAAGAGAAAAACCTCCAGTAGAGGAAGAAGAAAATATTGGTATAGAAGTTGGAGATATAAAAGAGCTAAATAAATGCATGAGTCTACACAACTTCTTTTTGAAGGATGTGTCATTAATTGTTTACAAATAAGCATTGTAATGATGAATATGATTAACTTGTACAATGTCCCTCAAACCTTTCTAGAAAAACTTCTTTTGATTTTTAAATGGTGATGTTTTTCCCCAGTCAAACTATTTGCCACAAAATGCCTATAAAATGAAGTAGATGATTATGAGGATGGGATTGCATCATAAAACAATTCATCATTGTACATCTTGGCATGTTTTGTACAAAAGAGACATGTAATTATGGAAACTTGAAGCATTGCTCAGAATGCAAACCGCCTTGTTATGTTAACAACATTCTTTGTAAAGTTTTATGATATTTTCAATAATTCCACGCTTGTGACGACTATATTTTTGCCTTGAAGTGACTGAACTTACGAGGTGGCATGCCTCCAACAAATTCAACAATGGCATCATGCGTTCAATAATTGACAATGCACAATAGAATGCTATAAATGATATTGACTCTACATTCAAAATGGAGAAGCAAAATGTTTGCATGGTTATGGTAGCAAATGGAGTTAATCCTTTTGGTAATCAAAGTACAAATTACTTTATGTGGCATGTATTGTTGGTCATCTTCAACCTCCCTCTGGCTAATTACAAAAAAATTCATTTTGTTGACTTTATTTATTTCTAGAAAGGAGGCCCCAACTGAAGATAATTTTGATGTCTTCTCGACTCCTTCAGTCCATAATTTATTGAAGCTTTGGCAAGGAGTTTGAACTATATATTCTTTAGTACCTACATAGTTGCAAAGCTTTACAATGAAGATAATTTTATTGTTTGTCATCAATGATTTTTTAGCATATGGATTGATGTCCAGCCAACAAACAAAAGGATATAAGGGATGTCTTTGGTATGCTATATAGAAACTATAGTGGCCCACTCAACTATTTTAAAGAAATTGGTTTACATACGGTCTCATCATTGGCTTCTAGTAGACTATTAATTCTGTAGAGTGAAAATGGCCTTTAATAGGAATCAAAAGTGATGAGAAGCTCCTAAGAGGACATCAAGTAGGGAAATATTGGAAATGGGTCAAGAAATAGAAAGGAGAAAAACAAGGTGGATGATCCCATGAAATCTCATAGTGTTATGAAAGTTAGCTCTCTGTTTCAACTACCATATTGGATGGTAAGTATCATCTCCTTTTTTTGGATCCTTTAATGTATAGAAATGAATTGAATATGCTAGTTCAAATAAATGCCATTTGGTTTGATAGTAAAAGCTTATGACATATTTAGGCATTTGTATTAGAGTAGGAGAATTCAATTTTTAGTTGTATCCAATCATTTCATATATTTCTATTAATTGAAGGAGAATGTTCAATTTCATTTAGTATAAAAATACATACGTTAGTCAAAGAATGTGACTCTCTTTGAATAGAAGAAGGGTACATTAGAAATGTTGTTTAACTTATAGCAGAAGGCAATCTAAAATTTATTCCATTGTAATAAGAATTGTAAAGAATATGCTACAAAATTAGGACTTTTAGGAAAGATGATGAGAAAAGATAAGGATCATTATTTTTGCTAAATGATAATAAAACTTTGTTTCAATGTCATATATGAACTAATATATTTTAGACCACACAACAATAATTGCATATACCATGCAAAGTGAATGTAAATATAGAATACCTTCCATGACTTCTTTGATAGAGTAGGAGACTCTACAAGAATCTCATGTAATACTAGTGGAAGTTATGTCATTAGGAAGAGTGGAACTTCAATTTTCAAATGCAATTCATTGGTTCTTAGGTAATATATTACACATGTTTATAAAGGATAAAGTTGAAAAAGAATTTGTAGTCAATAACATTATATATCTAGAGAAAAGATTCAAACTGTTTGAATGGAGGTACTTTGAAATTGTACAAAGATGAAGTTGAAATGAAGAGTGCAATGTAGACATAGAATGACGAGGAATTTGCCCTCACCTTTGGTTTTATTGTCAAGGCTCAAACAATGACTGACCTTAGACACCAGTTGCACCATATATTTTATTGAATCAAGAAAAGAAAGAATTCTTGGACACTTTGAAGTCTATCAAGACTTTATCTAAGTAGGTGTCAACTCGTCACAAGCGTATGACTGATAGAAAGTTGAAGGGCTTGAAGTCTCACAATTACTATGTCTTCTATTGATTGCAGTGGATCAATCATTTAAATCAAAAGTATAGTCTTTATGTTTTATATCTCTTTCAATGTATGGCTTGAAAGTGCTGCTGAGTAATTAGTGAATTCTAGATTCAAAATACTTAGGATGGAATGAAATGAAGATTTTAAGAACATATGAGGTCATTGAGATTACATTAGAAGGGGTAGTCCACAACAAATGCAAAACATGCAAATTGTATTAAGAATATATAATTAGCAAGAATTTTTTGACTTCTTTAGAGAGTCTTTTCAAATGAGATTTGTTGACTCTGTATTCAGTATTATTTGAATATTGTGTACTACAATGTTTGTTGTCTAGAGTATTTTATTGAATAATGGAAAATATGTAAAATAGTCTGTATGATTGTAAGATAACTTATACAAACAAAGGCTATTTGGGGAGAACTATTGAGTTACATTTTAAGAATAGAAAAAATAGTAGGATATTGATGCAATGGAAAAAAAACCAAAAGAGTGTAAAAAGTATTTTGTCATATTTTCTATGTTTTGGATTGTAATTGAAGAGAATAGAGAATGCAAAGAAGTGTGACCTAAATTATTTTTTTCCCCACATGGGATAGTGGTAATAATAGTATTCATTGAAATATTGTTGAATAAAAATTAGTGTACTTTGTATGTTGTATGTTAGGTAGAATAATCTACTTTGGGGCTATGATTGGTTGCCAATGTTAGAAGCTTTATGTCTCTTCTATCTACTTTTTAATTAATGACCTTGAAAAAAATATTTATGTATGTGAATGTAGCTGCTATTGTCATACATACAATCTAGACGTAAGTATCCCTAGAACACCAGAACATTGTAAAATGACTCGAAATATCGTCCTAGAGGATTCCAGAATGTTGTAACAAACTTAGGTATCCAAATCTGTTCTTTTTTAGGATCTAATAATATAAATAGCAATTCGTCCAAACTCCTCAAACTCTTTGGTTACAAATATTTACCTGATTGCAATCCGGATCTGGTCTACTCTGCTTTTCGGAATTGACTTCACAATCTAATGGTTTTCTATACCTCTGTTTTACCCTCAAAGGATCCATTATTGCTCTTTTAGAAGGATAGGGACTTCACCATTCTTAATCCTCACACACTCTATGTTCTTTCAAAACAAATAAACACCAAGAACAACGAGTTGAATTAAGGGGGTGATACCCTTACAACTTTCTAGATGGCCGGTTAGAAAGCAAGTCACTCAAGGCCGTATTAAGTCCCCATTACTACAACGACGGGTCTACAAACACCTGGAACTAAAAGAAGTCTGTTTTCTAGTTTCTAGACTGATCTTGTGGTTGGAAGACCTTCCGATAGGTGGAAACTTTCCTCTGGCAGTTGTTTATCTCCACATAGAATCCATTCTGGGATTTCAACAGATTTCTGTTAGATTTTGACCGGATCAACGCGACCAAAACAACAAAAAAACTAAATTTAATTTCTAGTAGTGGCAAGTTTTGCAACTACCATTCTAATTATTTGCTTACAATTCACTCTCCAATCTTCTATAGCCCTCCAAATGGTGTTGGCCACAATGATCGTGACCCGTGTGGTCTTATCTAGATATAGGAGTGGAATCAATAATTCCAGCATCCGTCTATGTCTACCGTCCTAATAATCACTAATGGCGTATCCTTCTTCTAGATGTGCTAGATTCCAAAACTTTCTATTTGCATATTTATCCACATAGAAGGCAAATCCGAATTCAACTTTTGTGAACCTGTATACCTCCGCCCAAATATCCGCGATCTAGGCTACAAGTCGACCCCTCACCATCATCTCATATTGGTTCGGAACTCCTATGATGAGTTCTTGAATCATCTCATCATTTTTGAGACTCTACGGCCTCCACAAAAGTCCTAGGCATCCCATTCTCATTAGGTCTTCTTCTAACTACTTTTGGATAATCAGATCGGAAGGTATAGTCGAAGCGACCATCCGGGCCGTGACCATAGGCTTACAAGGTTTGCCGGATGGATCCATGGAGTATTGACGAAAACTCTAATTTGGTGCAAACGGCACCAATCTCGCCTTTCTCTTCCTAGCACGATCCCTATCTCACCACTCTTTCGCTCAACTAAATGTGCGCGGAGTCTCGCGAAAAAGAGAGGAAGATGAAAAGAATGGCGGTAGGCTTAAGTACCCACCGGGTGTCCAATGTTCCCAGAGAAGACAAGTCTGAGACCATTCCCTATAATGGTACCCTAGTTTTCTAGTTTAGAACCTAGATTGTAGGTTCTATAAATCCGGTATTTTCCAGATTCCAGCTAAGGATTCCATCTAGTTACTAAATACCCGTTACATTTTTATTTATTCAAACACTAACTATTCTAAAGTTCTGCACTTATTGTTCATAATCCCCTACTCTAAGCAAAAATTGAAATTTTTTATTCTACTCTAGTCCTATTCTATTCTATTTTCTATACATTTGAGTTTCACGTGCTCTCACAGCTATCAAGAATATCATGACAATCTCATAGTATAATGCCTCTAGTTCAATAGATCTCATCCTTGTAGAAGGGGGCTTAAAACTCCTCTATATTTGCCTAATCTGCAAGAACCAATGATTTTTTTGGACTAGTTAGAACACCATATGTCGGAACAGTTAGCATCAAATGTCAAAGAGGTCAAGGCTGATGTTGTTTGTATAAACCTCCATCTAAACTAACCATGATATATTGGAGTATGTGAGCATTTGGCAACCATCTTTGAGTTACTAGTATTGAGCATCACCTTACAACATGTGATTTTAGAGTGGTAGCAACTTTTACATAGCCATACAGGTTAAGGTTTTAAGACAAAAATTTGGAGTATGTGGGAGAATTACAAGAGATTGTGGAGGTCAATTATTATAGATTTTGTGTAGTTGTGTTTTTGTATAAGTGAAGTGAAGACAAATTACCAAAGCATCATAGCCATAGTAAAGAAGGATAAATGGGGGTTCACTTTGAAAAACTTCAATTTTGTATTATCCTTTGATCTTGAATCTTTTGCATTTCTAATACATATTGAGTAGATATATTTTGTAGATGCAAGAAAAGAAGCTAGTTGGAAGGTTGTCTTGTAGAAGGATGTAAAGGGGTGACGAGTATACAGGAGCATAAGTGCCTCCGAAGATGGTCCAATATTTGATATTGGTAAAGATGACAATTACAAGGAGCTTCGTACACCACATGTGATGAAAGAAAATTCTAGGAGGTTAGTGACGAGGAGGATTGTCCAATAAGAAGAAGAAACATTGTTGAATATTTGGGGGAATTAAAACCTTTACCTAACAAAGAACATTGAGGAAAAAGAAATAGCAATTGTCCTTGATAGAAACTAAAATTTCATATGCTTTCAATTTGGATTTATTATGTAATTTTATCCTTTTGTAGTTTATACCTGTGGAACCAATGCGTAAACCAATGAAATCGAATTTCATTGGTAAGGTGAAGTACAAGGCCAAGAGCTATAGGTATCCTAGCATAGACAATAAGAAGCCAATCCAAGATTGAAGAAACAACGTTTAGTTTGAACTTGTTTGTAGGATTTATAAGTATTGTTATTTGCTTAGGTATATTTAGGGTTTCTTAATTGAAGAGGCGTTAATGTTGGTTGTTGTGAGTATGAAGAAAGCGATGAATTTTTAGTTGACATTGGAGTTTTTTATACAGGATAGTGTTGGACTAAGCCCTGTATTTATTATTGTCATAAAAATTTATGTGAGAAACTAGTTCTTCTTGTGGTGAAGGTTCTAGAAAAAGTATGCAATAATTTTTTTTTATCATCATGTACATGAGAATTCCTTGATGGTTTGTTGGGGACAATTGGATGTATGGAATCAATTTTGATGTTCTTTATGTGAGCAATTATGAATTGTTAGATAAAAGCTTCAATTGATAATAAGCTTTGTATTAATTAGAATAGTAGATGTTGACCTTTCTTGATGAAAAATAAACCAAAAGGATAAAAGACATTTTCTACTATGCAAAATTGCTCTTGAGTTGAAAAATCAAAAGTAAAAGTTATTGTACTCTCTTCAATAGAAGTTATTTTACTTTCTTCATTTACCAAATAGAAGACATATCTATTTTTTAACCCAAAATAGTTGTAATAATAAATATAATCATAAATAAAAAAATAAAAACGCTTAAAATTGAAGCCCCAAACAAGCAAAGTTTAGTCATGCATGCTATGTTGGACAAATCCAATAACACAAAATGGTAATCACACATGTCTACAAAGTTTGTTGATTTTATAATGGTATGTGTAGGTAGTGCCTTTTTGACAACATAGAATGTTCGAATCAACAAAATTAAATTGAACTTTATTTAAATTGGATCAACCGTTCTAGTAGTGCTTGGAATGTGTCCCCTCTTCATCTTGCAGTCATTTTCACAATTGGAGAATGACTCGAGTATTGTAGACATGCACAGTCTAGTGCAATTATAGAAGGAAAAGTCATTTTTTAGTCAAAGTAGACATGAAGTCATTGTCTAATTGCAAATGTGGCTAATTTCTTATAGTGAACAATCTATTCCTGTTGTGAAGTTAGTGAAAAACTAAGGGCATTACTAGTACTTTACTTCTAAAAACTACAAAGCTTACAAAATTTTTCTATCTATGCTAGTAGTATCAACTAAGATTCTAAATCGCTAATGATAATGGATATACAATACATCATATATATAGTTTTACTGAGTCCACCTTATGAAGTTTTTCTTGTTTTTTCTAAGCTTGCAATTCTCTACACAATGAAGGTTGAAAAATTAGATCCTATAATAGAGTTATTTAGAAAATTGAAAAGAGAATTCTATGATTTGATGCTATTCCTTTGTCTCTGTCAACAACATGCAATTTAGAACAAACAAAAAGTACTATGACGGACACGTGTAGTATGAGTTGGTGATGATGCACATTCTCAACTCCGATAATTTGAAGTTTCATAAATCATACTACATTCATCATCTTGCTTATGAAAATAAAGAGCGTGATTACTTGAAAAGGGCTTCCAAAAAGAAGAAATAGAATAGAGTGGTTATACATCCTTTCCTTTTGTAGTGAAAGACAATCCTCCCAAGATTCTACTTTAGTTGACAAGGTTTGCAAAAAATCACCTATGTGCCTCAAAGCACTAGGATGCTAGGATGCTAGGATTTAATACTACTACAGTGATAATCCAAAAATGAATTGGGATACTATTTACTTCAAAGATCATACTCATATGTAGCAAAGGGTATGTCTAGAGATTCTACAAATAAAATTTGTGAATTCATTGAGGAGCAAGTGGCCTAAACATTAATAGCCACTAATTCTACAATTGCTCTTTTTATTAGCAAAGATTTCCTAATAAACTATCTATTTCACAATGGAAAGAAAGAAAAGGAGATTACAAGGAATAAGGAATTAGAAGAGGTCATGAATTGCTTCCAATATTTAAGTAGTCCAAATATACAAAATGTCATATCTTCATTTTTCTCAAACAATTGAATAGGTGTCATTGACAACATTATGACTGAAAAAATTGGATTTTAAATTCATACACATTATATTCATTTTCAAAATGCTTACCAAAGAACTTAGAGGTGGAGTGAACTTAGTGAAGTGCATACAATCTAGAGGGAAATTAGAAAATGCATAAATGATGTGCTTGTGAAGGAATGAACTACAATAGCTTGTCACATGTATGATTCTGATTACAAGGAGGTGATGACCATTTCAATATGCAATATACAATCCAAAGATACAAAGATCTAAGTGAAAATTTGGAGGTGCTTGAACATTGTCATGGCACGATACAAAGTTGATCATCCAAACTTCAAGTGGCTTATGACAAATAGTGCTATGGCCAATTGAAATGTGTATTGTCTATAGCAATGGTTTTGCCAAGGAAAAAATGGAATATCATGAGAAGACTTGTTTGTTGCATTGGACTATTTTTTTTCAAAAACACATATAGATACACATCAAAGAAGCATTCAAACAACACAACACACTAGAAAAGTAATACAAGGATTTGATGACTATAGAAGAGGCAAAGACATGTTGCCTTGCAATTCAATCATAGTGGTTGTCATCAAGTGCTACCATTAAAGAAGCACTTAAACCACTAGTTGGCAATTTGGCATTTTTGGTTCTAATAGTGGAGAGGCTTCATATAAATAATAAGTGAATATGAAATTCAAATTTATGTAATTTTTTTTCTTTAAAAAAGTGTGTTGTGTAAATGAAGTTTTTAAATTCTTTACTAAAGATTTGTGGATGTTAATGACTTCATTCGGTTTCACAAAAATCTATAAAAAAATGAGATAGTTTCTAGAAATGGGGGTATTGCAAGACACAACAAAATCATCAATTAGATCTAAATGTTACTTTTGTGGTGCCTTGATTTTTGGTAAAAATAGAGAAAAAAAAAACACGAATTTCTTAGGATGGACTCTTGGAAGTGCCTTCATTTTGTTACAAAAAACATGATTAAATTTTGCAGTTTTATATTGATAGAGTAGTATTATATTTCTATATTTAATTATTTTTGAATGTCTTTAATGTTAGGTAGAGTATATATAAATTCAATCATTGTAGTTTACAAATACGATTGTCTTTTAGGTATGAAATTGAAAGTACTAATTCATATATTGTTATAGCTGGATTTGTTGGATTTGAGTTTAGTGGAGATGGCAAACATGCCTTAATGCAATTTGCTATTAACAGATTAAAGCACTACATACTTTATAGCAAGTGGCTTTAAATGACCAAAAATTGGGGTAACAATTTGTTTGATGCTACTTGTGATGAGTATGCATGCATAGATGCAAATGACAAACTATTGTATGTAATTGAGAGGCCATACAAGTAGAATGTGTCCATCAAAAAGAATATTCAAGTTGAAACCTACAAGAGAAAGTAGGGATCTCAAAAAAATGGCAATAGTACTCAACACATTGTCTAAAGTTGAAGTTGTTGGAATTTAAATACCACATTTGGAATGAGAAGAAATCTTTGGAAGCATAGAGGAGTTGGACGTATCCATTGGCGATGCAAGGAACTTACTTATTAGACAAATTTTTTTTTTCAATCTTGTGTTTGAACGAAGTCCACTACAGTGTTTGCAGAGTCTTTAGAGGGCAAAGGCAAACAACCTTAGGCAAATACTTCTTGACATATTACAATTGCATTTGAAAGCAACTACGACACATCAAAGTGGCACATTGCAAAGATCAACTATAAATCAAATACAAAATGTCAAACTCAATAGCGAGGATCAAATATAAAGTGCATCACCAAAATTGCAAGGAAAACAAAAGGAATCTTGCTTCCACCTACTACAGAAGAATGATAGATTATAGAAGTCATTAAAATGTAGTGAGTGACTTTTGGTTTTGTTGGGATGATATTGAACAATATGTAAAAGGAACAAAGTGGAAGTGAGTCATCGATTGGCCCAAGGTGTTGGAGATTTGGCTAATTTTGATTGGAACCAATTTCAGTCAAGAGGAGACTTTATCGTTGTAGTATACTAGTTTCCGTCTTTGAGAGAGATCAATATTGTCTCCATATTGTCCCTTCAACATATCAAAGATGTTTAAAAGTGATTTGTATAATCAACCACCACCACCAAATTCGGATGCATATCCAACGGTTAGAAACAACCAAACCATATTCCAAATAGTAAATGCATCACTAGTAGAACAATTGAATAAGTGAAAGTACAAGCAATATTAGAGGACAAATTGCAGAAGTGACCTTGCTTTGGAGGGGAAGTCTAGGTGTAATAGTGTCACTGTAGACCAATTCAAGCCTTAACAAAAATGTGTATCAAATTTCAATGAACATGTTCCTCACATGCACATGTGCAAACTTTGAATATAATTATGGTTGTTTCTGCTAGTAGAGGTCACCATAGTACATGAATTGCAAGTACTTATACTATTTACAAGTATTTTTGCAAGATGGATATCGATAATGAAAAATTCATTTAAGCACTAAGTTGTATCTTCAATGAGTTCAAGCTACTTCTAGTTTGAATAGGAATCATCATTGTTTCAAAATAGGCATGGCCACATTTTTTAATATACTTTATCTGCATTATATTCGTTTTCATTTATTACAATTGAAATAATTCTAAGCTTTATTTAGAACGGATATTGTTTATGCATTCATGAAATATAGAAGTATCTTATTAGTCAAATGTTTTGAAGTAAGAAAGTATGAATGGCTAAAAATTACAACTTTGACCCCTAATCAACTAATGCATATATGAATATGAAATCTATTTTTTTCCTTTCTTTTCTTATTTTTTTCCATTAAAAAAATTTATTTTTTTCCTTTATTTTTTATTTTTTCCATTTTAAAAAAATCCTATTTTTTTCATTTTCTTTTTAATTTTTTGGAGAACGTCTTTTGTATTTTTAAAATTTATTTTTCCTATGTGAGGACATTCTTTTAGGTATTATATTTGCAAGAGGTCCATAAGACTATAATCTAATGGCTTAAGTTCCAATCCTGCAAGGCTCCAAATTATACCAATGGGCACAATCTCTATACTTAGCTTAATGTTAAGAATTGAATTAAAGTAGCTATAGTGGAGGCTAGTTAGTACCCATCTATATTTTTGTGAGTATTATTTGCTCAACTTATCACATTGTATTCTATAAGAAAATTATAATTGTATAAAAAGTAATTGTATAGAAGATTATTTTCCAATGGAAATAGAAATTGGCAAAGCAAAAAAAAATCAAATCCAGAGTCATAGAGGTATTATTCATAGGTCCAAAGATTTACTATATATAGTAAGCTTTTTTCTATTTTTAAAATATTTTTGAATTTTTTTTAGAAATATTAAAAAAAATTGTTTTGGGATTCTCAACTTACAAGTTCCAAGCTTGCCACTCTAGGCTCATATACTAGCATTGTTGTAGTTATGTTGTCCCTATCAAAATTACTTTAGAATGTATTATCAATTATGTTGATTTAGACAATGATTTTTTTAAAATATAAAAAATGGACACGTCGACAATAACTAGGCTACTACATTAGCAATTGCTATGTCAACAATGACTATACCTACCATATTTATAGTGACTATATTGCCACACTAGCAATAACTATTATCTCCCATGTCAATAGCATCAAGACTACCATATCAACATATATATTGGAACTAGGATTTGAACTCGAGACCTCACCATTAAAGGAGTTTTGAGTGTTTTGGAGGGTTGTTTTAGGCCCGTTTCCTTCATTGTTCCTCCAAAAGTTAAAAAATGGCTCATTGTCAGAATTTTTTTTTCCAAAAAAAAAATAATAAATTTAAAATTCTTAAAACAAAAAAAAAGTTGAATTTTTTTTATATGACATGGAAGTCTGTCAACCATGTCATATTGCTACTACAATGTAGTTTCAAAGTTCCCAGGAGCCCGGGAACTTGTAGCCCATAAGCCCCAAATCTCCTTTAATGCCTTTGCAAACCATATTCTTCAACCAATACAACATGGTTGAATTTGCATGTGCACATTATTTTAAAAAATTTACTTATAAAATGTAGAGTGCCTAAAACAACAAAAACCTTTTGGTATCTTTACAAAATTCTACTAAATTAATCAAGTCATGACTGCAAGTGTTTAAAATAACAAAGAAACTATTGATTATTTGTTGTTTTAGTCACCGCTTTGCAAATAGTGGATAGAAGGCTTGTAAGGATTGTAAAAGCCATGTATGATCCTTTTAGTAATCCTAATCATCTTAATTTTGTATTCATTCAATATTTTTGGCCCACCTCAAAGGAACAAAAGTTTCAAGAGTACTACACTGGATAGAATATGCATTAGAAGGTTGGCGAGACTCAAAATTTGATTTGGAAATAAACAAATTTTGTGATGACAACATGAAAATCTACAATAAAAAAGACATACTCTAGTACATCTTTAAAATCTCATCTACCTAGATTGATGTCATCAATGAAAGTTTGGTTTTGTATAAATCTACTTGAGTATCTACAATGTATGGAAAAAACTTATTATAGTGTCTTAAGTTGTGTTTGATAGATTGTATTTTTTTATGGTAATTCTTTTGCATAACTACAAAGGATATAATATCACATGAATAGAATAAATGATATAGATTTGTATGTTATGATTTGATTTTATAGATTTCTATTGGAAATACCTTTCACAATAAACAAATTTCGTGATGACAACATGAAAATATGCATTTTTTGCCAATATAGTGATTTTGGACAACTCACTACGAATAAAAATTTTATTTTATTTTTTTGAAATTTTCACACAACATGTGTCCAAGGAATATCTTTAAGGCATAAAAAAGTTTCATAATTGTTGACTATATAGTTCAAAAGTTATTACATTATATATAATTTTTAATGTTCAATAGATAGTACAGACAACTTAGAAAAAATCACTTTTTTTTTAAATATAAATTTGAATTTGGTCTTTTAGATTTATATATTCATAAAAAGCTTTGAATCATTCCATTTTCATTAACAAGATGAAAGGTTTGAGGAATTTTAGTTTGCTCATACTTATGAAATTCCTATTTTAAAATAAACTATAAAATCCTTTATTTAACTCAATATTCAAGATTTTTGAAAAAAATAAAAGAACTAGATGTAGATTGTTTAATACAACATTATAACCATTGAGATTGACATTTTTCAATTTTATATATAAACTCTTAACAATTTCATATTTTTAAATCATATTCTTCTTCTCTAATTATTATGTTTTTCAAGCATGAATATGAAAATAAAAATTGTTGAAATTTTTATTATATATTTCCAATTTATGTCTTTCTTAATGAATAAATAAAGGTGAAGATTTCAACCAAACTTTGCATTTAAGTACTTTGAAGCAATTTTGGGCCCAAGTATACCAAAAACCTTCACAAGTTAAAGTTTATGATTTTTTTTTCAAAGCAAGTGCATTTATATATAATATTAATATATTTATTGTTGCATTCTATAATTATTACTTGTATCTATATTTGAGATTATTTTTCTTGTTTATTGACTTTTTTAATTTCATTTGAAAATATAAAAGGATTCAAAAAGATTTATGGTGGGTAAGACCATTTTTTTTGTTAACACATGAAGCACTTATTACAGATTTGAAAATGGGTTTGATTGGTTGTAACAATTTATTCACCTATGAAACTCACTTAGTAGTACTAAGTTGTGTATCTTTTATAACAGATCATATGAATTCAACAAGAATTGAACTTGGACCACTTGAATGAGATAAACCTCTTACAACCATCTTACAACCAACTATTGAGCTCATGACTTTGTGTGTAACACATGATACAACCTTCACCTATATTAAAAATCGCTATTATAACCCTGAACCATGAGCCTTTCTGATGGTAGGCTTGCTCCACAATTTCTTGCTTTGTGAGGTGGTTGTAATTTATTTCAAATCTTGAGTTGAAATATGGGAGATAGTCCCTGTGAGTCTCTCGGCACCTGCCTGAATAAATTGTAAGTATTGACCACCTATTGTATGAAAACGGCCAGCAGTTGGCGGTCATGTGGGAAGGCGATTCTGCAATGGTGGCTTTCTTTAATCTCAAATGGCTTCATACCAAGGTTGCTAAAACCTCATCTTCAAAAAGTTATATGGCAATGGAAGCAGAAATTACTACTCATCGTCACCACTTTTTATCAATCATCAAGTAAAGCAACTAAAATAAATGAAAAAATTTCACCATAACACAGTTACAATTACTAAAAGGCTAAATGTAAAATGTAGCACAATTCATTAAAATTGAATTAAAATGTTATGTCAATTGTGCATTGAAGAAAATGGACCTATGGTTTGTTCAATACCACACCTTACAGAAATAGATTCTGTAACTAACGCCAGTCAGTACTGGAAGAAACAGCCACTATACAGTCGTGACTTTGAAGTAGACGAGTGGAAGGACAAATCTTTCCAAGATGCAAAATGTGTCCTGTCCCATATATTCTGCGGTGAAATTCGATCTAGCAAGATTTAATACTGAAAGCTCTTGACAAATGGCTCTAAACGGATGCAGCGAGAGTCCTGTATATTTCAAACAAGGACAGCCAGTCAAGCTCCACACTTCCTCGGAAAGGATTGTTCCGTACAACGTGGTAAGTTGATCAACGGTTCTTTACCATTAAGAAGCCCCTGTACATTTGGTCTCAAACAAATGCAAGCATGAAATAGACAAACTACTGTTGCATCAATTAAACCCAGGGTATCTACTGCTTTCAACACCTGGCATGCGAGTGACTGAACTCAAAAACCATGAGTGGCACCCTTCCACTGGTGACTCGTTCTACAGTAACTTATGCCAAACATAAAACTTCGGGTTCACAAAACAAGGTCTGGAAACGCACCAGGATTGACGGCAACGCACCGCTTCCTTGCGCACAACTCGCTTTTTATCATCCAAAGCAGCTGATATCGCTTTTGATACCTACAATTCAAAGATGATGACAAACATAAGTCGCTAAAGCTCTCTAATTTATAGCATTACTTGTCTACTTTAGTATTCATCCTGCTGGCAATCAGATAGTCACTCAATATACGAAACAATATCTGCAATACAAATTACCACAAACCTCTGCCCGCAAGGGGTATACTCGAGTATAAGAGAGACCAACTGCAGCTCCCAAGCATCGAAGAGCTGTTTCTCGAACTACCTGACAGTCACCCACACATTTATAAGACTTTCCTCGAGAGGATGTCATAATTTTCTAATTATGGTGTGACGTGTAGTTGCAAATCGTTGAAGTCAACTGTACCTCATGAACATAAAAACAGATACCTCACTTACGAAGCTGAAAGAGAAAGCTCTAAGTCCGTGTAGAAACATACAACCGAGTACTGGTACTGGATCAAGGTTAGCATTTGCTTCACAATGCTAGACACATGCTCTGCCACCATTGACATCCCTGTATGAGCAATTATTGGACACCACGCAGTAGCTTAGGAGTAGTGGTTAATGAGAAAAATCCTGGCAGCTAAACAGAAATCGACTAATACGAGACAAAAATCGCAGAAAATGAAACTGTCCACAATTCAAAATCCCACCTTGACAAACGTCCGAAAGGAATGCAGAGAGAGCCAGCAAGGTAGATTGTAGAAGCTCGGAGTCACTTCGTTCTGAGTACAAGTATGAAAGAGTTCCCAGAATAAGAGGAAAAACCTGCCCAATAAAATAGAAAGCAGATTAGTAATACTACGTTTAGATACCTACAGGAGCAATCTTATAAACGCCTCAATATCAATACGACCAAGAGGGCATATGAACAACTTGTCACGAAAATGTATATAGTAACAATTTTTTGGTTACGCTACATCGTGAACACCTCATTATGTACACTCACATGTGCACCGTCAGCCAGCAGTGCAATGTGAGGAGTGCCTGATATTAAGTGCCCTATTCCTCGATATAGCCGTAACCTGCAATAGCATCAGCTAATCGTATCAGGCAGAACTGCAGATGTAGGTATCATAACCTCAAATGCGAAGAACAAAATAGTTCGACCTATTCTTCAAACGTCAAGGTAAGAAAATAGTAGGGAGTGAAAAAAAAAATCAAACACCAAATAAAAAATACTTCAGCGAAACTCGGTCAATTACTTTGCTGAAGTATTTCTCGATGACTGCACAGCCTCTAAAAGGGGCGATAGCATGCTATTAAAAAATCGCTGTTTGTACAGTGGTCGAACGACAGCGTGATGCGCTTTGTTCAGGCCAACCTCATCATCTCTAACGATAATTCCCAGAGATTCTGCTGCAGCCGTCGCCAAGTTAAACTCCTTCCCTTCCTGCCAGAGACCATCATGAATTTTTAGATAATATCTAGAATAATGCACCGGTTGAATCAGAGGGAACTTCTCAAATAGATCTTCATTCCCTACATAATTGAAACAAGTGCCGTATGTAGAGGAACATTTGGGTTTTCAAAAGCGAACACTGGATGAATGGAAAAATTGAATTCGAATTATCTTAAAAATACACATTCTAAAATTTCACCACAGAAATTAGTCCGACAAATGGGTAGTTAATGAAGCCTTGGTAAACAATTGAGCAATACAGTGTGATCAAATTTGTGAAAAATGGGCCGCAATGACAAACCTCAAAGGCTTTTGACAGCAACAGCTTCAGCAAAACAGAAGCAACAACAGAAATTCCGTTGTGACCTCTCATAGCCAAACCCTTTCCAATCCATGCAGCTGCACGGACCCCAGAAACCATGTGGCGCACAGATCTACAGGGAACGTTCCTCTTTATGTCAATGTCTTCCGAAATTTCCAAGGTGGTGTTCAGAAATATCTCAGATAAGCAGACTTCACCCAATACCATATTGACAGCGGTCTCCATATTAAAAAGACCATCAGCCTGAGTTCAAGATAAATTACACAAATTAGAAACAAGAATATTTTAGAACCTTGAGATCGATTCAGAATCACGAAGTCACTAAGAACCTCAAGCACAAAAGGTCTGCCTCCGTTACTTGGCAGAAGACAAGAATGCCCAAGAGGTACTGAATGAGTGGAGATGTCCGACCTCATCAGTAGATGTAGCAACCCACTTGTTTAGCAGTGATGCCACAGCTTGGGCAGCTGTCTCAGTGATAAGGAAAGGCTTTTCAGATAGTGCAGCACGCATCAGTGTATTCAAAAGCGTCTGTTTGTTACGAATTGTTACACTAGGCCTTAGTGACATAATTACTGCAGCAACAAAAGCAATGGACCAATCCACTTCCTCTTCATGATGGTGCTCTGTGTCAAACAAAAGCTCGGTTCCTTTTTGAAGAATTTCGCCTTGAACTTGTGCGTCACACTTCAAAACAGCTTCTCGAATAGTTTTCACACTCCACCGTAAAACCTGTGCATGCACCGCGACAGAAACATACGATGACTGAGCTAATCATTACGACGTATCGGAAATTTTGCATGAGATAATTAAGTGACAATAACGCCATCTACAAATTTCTTCCATTTTAGTATTCTTGGCAACATGGCTGACGAAGTTTCCCTTCCTGTTTAAATTAACAGTCTAAGGATGTTGTCAGGTCAAAAAAAGTAGTCGGCTGCCTTACTTCTTGGTTACAGTTGATGGCTTGTGCAGAAACAATGCTAAAGATCTCCATCGATAGACCCACTGTATCAGACTGATCAGCGCTCTGACTATCACACCTGATCATTCAAGACTCAAGTATCAGGCCATTAGAGATCTTTGACTTACTAGAACATGTGCATACCATTTGACTCTAGTAACAACTGATCTAAAGCCTATTCAATGAAACTTCGTTTGTTCGACCTCTAGCAAGACCAAACCTATAAATTGTTGCCCGCAATTCGACTCGATTGATTGGCGAGACAAGAGCTTAGTAATATGATTTTCCCATTCAGCAACGTAAAACTTTGATATAAATAGCAGAAAACTCACCAAGGAAGGAGATCTTCAGACAAGCATTGCAAGATAACAACCAGCTTGGCGCAAATCTCATACACTTCTTCATTTTCCTGATTCAATGCACCAATTATTTATGATTCATCAGAGTCATCGACAGCAAGAACATAAATACTTGAACTCTATATGCAGACGGAGCTGCAGAGATCCTTACATCGGCTCTTGAGAGGTCGAGGTGTATACTTTTAGTAAGGTGTCTAATCACCAATTGACGAGTGGCTGATCTCGGGCCAGAGATTTTTGCGAGGGCTCGTAAATTTTTTCCCACTACAGCGCCTGTCTTGGCTTCTCGGACTGCTTTCAACAGGTCTGGAGCAACAACAGTCGATATTCCAACACGTCTATCCATTGTTCCAGACTGTTCCTCTACACTACTAATCTTTTCCAAGGCCATAGAAACACTTGCCAACAGATTTTGCTTAGTGCAATCGAAGAGAAGATCCTTGAGGATTACCAGTATCCTTCTCAATTGATTGCTAGATAACGGAGAGAGAGGGGCAGGGAATGACGCCAGAGCTTGCAACCCTCCCACTGCACAAACTCAAAGCACTTGATTCAAGGCCAAAAAAAAGCCAACATCGATGCCCATGTGATCATGATGGTATTTCATTGCCATATAGGGCACTTCTTAAAACCCTTCATAGGAAAAATAAAATCCAAGACTGAACAAACCCAGTACATATCCTCCAACGAGTACGCAGCTGGAGTAGAGGATTGGTTTTCAACAAGGGAAGAATAGTAATACTGGCTATGCGTATAAACCTATTTGTTTTGTCAAAATATGAAAACTAATGATGAATTTGTGGTTCCAAGTTCACTTAAATGTTTGGCATAGAGAGACTAAGAATATAAAGATAAGAAACCAACCAAGACAAATCCTCTATCTAGTGATCGTTGATAGTTCCACAACAAACATTCCTTATCCAGAAACAATTTTAAAACTCTACAAAAATTAAGAGCCCTGAACTTTTAGTCCTGAAACTGCATGCAGCTCAAATGAAATATTGCATTACTCTTGCCGTAATTTACCTCCGAGCACTGAAGAGACTTTAGACCACTCCTCAGTGATAGCTTGATGAAATGCAGTGATGAGGTTTTCAGATTGCTCTCGCAGTGGATCCAGCCACTTCATTGACGTCATCGATGATGACTGATCATGTTCTTGAAACAACTTCTCCGCCAGGCTTCTAGCAGCTATAATTATTTCAAGCACAACTTCGAGTCCAACATCACACCCGAATCGATCCCGATCCTCATATGAAATAACCTGACCCCCTGAGGGGCACATGCCTGGTGGCGACGTTGGGCTAGCATGGACCAGAGGAGTCTCAGATGAGTATACAATCACTTTGTGTCCTTGCAGGATGCACTCACGAGTGGAGGGTTTTTCTTCTGCCAACAATCCACTAGCAGACATAAGACGTCTCAGTACTTGCTTGCAAACCACGAAGCATGAAGATGGGCTGGCTTGAGCTGATTCTGCAAGTACACGACCCGCTGCCCTAGATTGATGTTTAGCAAGATCTTTCATGGCAAATTCTATACATCCTCGGCCCCCAGTAAAACATTCCAAATATGAAATAAGGTCTTCCACGAGGCCGTCTTGAAGTATCAATAGCAAGAAATCTCCGGACTCCATAATTCCGGAATCGTTTATGACAACCTCGGACAAATACTTTCCATTCTCGAAAGCCAAAATCCAATTTGATAAGCAACTTAACGCTCCGTTAACAATCTCTGCGTCTTGAGGCTCTGAAGATGTTGACAATAATGGCACAGAAACAGGCAGAAGTTCTGCTTTGAGAGCCTCCCACACAGGAATTGTATATATTCTTAAAGCCTTAGCTCCGTAAACGAGTCCACAGTGGCCAAGGAAGTTGAGAGAGTCCAGCTACAACAAGGAATACAAGTCAGATTCGAGTAACATGACAATTCAGTAGAAAAATAAAACCTGTATGGATGTGATAAGGACATTATTGTTGTGAAATAACATCGGAAGGAAACTGACTAAAGTTCAGTACAGACGAAGCGACTGTCCCGACAGTAGGCTCAGTGCGCACGCACCTTCGCATAACGGAGGCTGGATGAGAGTTTTTCAAGTAGTAGGGATATGCAATAGGGAGCGAAAATGGGCGTACAAGCGAAGGCCTCCTACACAACCAAGACCCGAACAATGCAAATCTACAACGTCAAAAGCTGACGTTTGAACCGAAGCAGGCAAAAGTAGGTCTGCTGTCGGTACTATACTGATTTAGAATAAACGATAATATTGTGAAAAAACACTCAAGGAAATCCAAAATAATACACAACTGTACATGAAGCGGAAATACTAAGTCTTGCACCACCAAACATTACAGTAGAACACGGAATAAATTCAACGCTAGGTGTTCATCATCGTAAGAAATCTAATACAGACAAGCAGCACCAGAATCAGTACTTGATTCGCTGGAAAACTTTCAGAGCCAGCTCGCCATATTGAAGAGAGGGTTATGAACCTACACTAGGGCATTAATAAGATCAAACGTGGAGTACACGTACCTTAAGTGCAGTAGCGAGGTCTTCTCTCGTTACGCTATCCAGAGTACCTGATTGCTATAACAGAAGATAAATAAAATTCAGCGTCCGTGGCACAAACAAAGGCAACAAAATAGCAGAATAGCACCATATCACCTGAACAAAAAACTACCAACTGAACACCATCTTGGGGAACCTTCTGGGAAGCTCACAACAACTTTCTGAACTCTCAATACTGAATCCAGACGCGACAGATTACTGGATTTTTTAACTAAAAGACGAGAAAATTCAATTTTACCAAAAGAAACTCTGAATAACCGTGTACTCACAGGACTGAAAGAAATTGGGAAGTATCGGCTGACAACGTCAAAAAGTTCGTCCGCACAAGAAGCCAAAGGACCATTGTGATCAGGGTAAAGTCTAGCCAACAACTGTATGATCCGGAAAGCCAATAATAAACAGCGTGGGTCCGTCTCTCCTTCGATGGCGGCTACAACACCAAATATAAGATCACCTTCCTGCATCCCAGACTATGTGAGCATGTCCAAGTTCACGGAGCACGTTCGGGAATCGAAATTCTGGGATCAAGGCAAACAGATACATCTACACACCAGTAGTCGAGAGACGGCAATAAAAACTAGTAAGAAATAATAGTACCAGAGGCGCAATTGCATCTGCATGATCCTCCAGCAGACATTCAAACAGCTCCAAACACAGCTGAATCCGGACAGCAGATGATCAGATTATTTAGCATTTGAAAGTAAATATGTAGATTAAGATCTTGAAGTAGCAACCCAACTTAATGCTCAAATCATTAAGAAAGCATTTATCTACAGAACACCAAAAATAAGAGTCATGTATGTTTCCTCAGGGAAAACAACAAAACAAGTTAAAACCAGTAATCACCTCAATTAACTAGCTGAAATAGAGGATTAAATGGTAACCGAATTGCAGGAACGTTTTAGGAATTAAGAATTACCATGCGGTCACGTTGTGCGAGAGTCTGAACGTGAAGAACAGATAATGCAGAATTTGCCACTTCATTTGCTTCCGCCACTTCCACGGCTCCCACTTCTGACCTCCTCCTTAGAAGACTAAGGGAACCAAGGATCGCACCTCGCAAACAATGCCAGTCACCCTGAGCATCAAATCGAGAACGATCAGTATTCACTACATCAGCCACTACTTGGTAGGACAAGGAAAGCAAGAGATAAATAGCAATAATAAGTACGAACACTAGACTCAACTTGGCCCCAAAACCTCCAGATCCGGTCCCAAATATTTCGAATTTAATTAGACCAATCAACAACTCACTGCTTTGTTTCGGTAGCGTCAACGAAACAGTCTTTCCTGGCTAACTCAGGTTCCAGGGACGGATGGATTTGTTCACGGAGAAGAATATCAAGCAGAAGTATACAAAACTTACAAGTCTTGCACTGTAGAAGTTCGTAAGACTCTTTATGGTTGTGTCCTCGAGAGACTTTCCTGACAGATCGGCAAGTATGTCTGAAAGCAGCAATGTACCTGCAATCAGGTGAAAAATTACTTGGCATCAAGCTCTTCACAAACAAAGTACAGACACAAAATTAATCGAGGCATTTCTATCAAGCACTAAGCCTTCCGGTTGGAATCCTTGTGAAGCTGTATACAATGTTGATAGTTAATTGCACCATGGTAGATATAATGATTGGGTAAGGAGGCTCGTCACTATCGTCCAAAATGAAAATAGTAAAAATATTTGTCATCTTTACTGTTGACGTTGTTGTCAGCATTGGAATACTGTCAATAGCATACGACATACAGTTAGGTGTATACACATTATGAGACTGGAAATATTCCTGTATGAGATAGCTCCAACTAATATTCTGCAATTAAACAATAAATCATCAATAAAAGAGGGCATACTTCGAGCTCTAACGACATTGTCGCTTGTGGTCAAATATGCTCCAAGCGTTATGACCTACAAGTAAACAGCAGTTCCGTCAGAAGACTGCTGTTCTTCCAAATACTGTTACTTCCAAATGTCGAGGAAAAGGGATCGACAGAAATGTTCGCTAACCAAGCTCTGAATTGTGAGTCTGCCATGTATAACCTCCAGGGAAAGCGCTTTCACAATACTCGCCTGTGAATTTGCATGGGTTAGTCCACAGAAATACAATTTACCAAACCCAAGATAACCCAAGATAACTTCCTTAGGTTACTCAGAGGCATCAAAAATCTTCCTACCCTCTCTCCTAAACCAATAGGAGTATATTTCCAATTGTATCAGTGAACTGCTTTCTTACAAACAATAATCTCGCACAAGGGCGCCAATTCTCTAAAATCTAAAAATCAGGCCAAAAGTAATGCGAAGAGCCCGAGGTATGACAGACACCTAGAAAGGAGACACAAACGACCTTTAATATAACAAGAATATTCAATTAAAACAAATTAGAGAATCTTCACAGTCCTGGCAAAACATTTACCCAAAGACATCTGAATTTCAGCAACGAATTGTATCTGTCACCTGCTCAGCAGCGGAACGCTGTGTATCAATGTAGTATTCGATGAGCGATTGAAGAGTACTAGCTTCCGCCATAACTGTAAACCCCAGAAACATCAGTCTCAGTCTGAGCACAATGAAGCAACCTATGTCCCGAAAGCCGCTTCAAAGTCAAGGCCTCATCTTTCTCCCGTGACGTTTGGAAAGCAGAGAGAGATAACTCCAGTTCAATTTAGAATCCTGACATTGGCCCTGACACGACGCCGGGGTCGAAAATTGTCCGATGGATGACTCTGGATAGCTTTGTATACGATATAGACAATCACTTTTTCATTTACCTTTTTTTAGGTCGAAGGGAGTTGGCTCAAGTGTGTTTCTTCCATGCGAAAATTTGCTGAAAAGCGGAGAAATAATAGGGGTAGTCACACCTTCTTCACACCCGAGTTGAAGAATGGAGAACACGGACGTGACACGTTGGGGTTCCTTTGATGTTGTCCTTTCACAGTAGAATATACTTAAGTACATATATCTTCTTGCATTCCCACTCTTCACCTTCTCCGGAGGTGAAGAGTGGGAATGCAGAAGATATATGTACTTAAGTTTATTTTTTTATGCTCTGCTTTTTCTTTTTTCAACTAGCACTTTTCCCTTCGTCACTATAGTTTGACATTCATCGTTCTTTTTACCTGCGTCGTTGCGCTTAAGTTGCGGAGTTCTTTTTTGTTGCCTCTTGTTGTCGTATTGGACCTCGTATTTTGGTACAAATTTCTGTTGCCTTCTTGCTGCCATATTGGACCTCATATTCTGGTAGAGAGCACCGTGATGATCTTTACAATTTACTTTTGTTGTTGATGCTCTCAGTTAATATTTGTTGTTGGAGCTCTTAGTTAATATTTGTTGTTGATGCTCTCAGTTAATATTTGTTGTTGATGCTCTCAATTAATTTTTGTTGTTGAAGCTCTCAATTAGTTTTCATTGTTGGAGCTCTCAGTTTAAAGAGTTGCATGGATTGTGGTGGTAGCGGTTCATAAATTGAAGGTATTATGTTTTTTCACAAAATTAAAATTTTTAGAAGTTAGGGTGCTCAATTATCTTGATAGGACATTTTGTTTTAGGGTTTACAGTGAATTGCATGTGTATACAAAATGAGGGGTTAGAATGGTTATATTTAAGCAAATGCAATTTAACCCCTAAAGTTCCATTGTCCCTACGGGGGACAAAATGGATTTTGGGTAGGCCCTTATGATCTCAATTTTTACTGAAACTTTCTCATAAGATACAAAAACTTATGAGCTTCTAGAGAGTATTATTTTTGTTTCAATTAGTGCTCAAGAGCAAAAGTTATGCCACAATAATCTGAAAATGGAGAAGATCGGGCAACAAAATAAATCTTCAAAAAATTGAAATATAAATTTCCATATTTTTTTTATTGTACATTATATATTTTTCTAAATGGGAAGCTTTGATTCATTCTATTTTGTTTGGTGATGTGAACTTCTTGTTTTGTGGGCTATCATTGCAACTTCTTGAAAGAAATTTTTTTTTTCACTTTAAATGCTAATATTTTTCAATCTATATGGTCAAACATCACAAATTTTTTTATCATGTGATTTTAGACAAGTGTAGAACAGTACCCTATGGTTAGATTCTAAAAAATATTTAAAAAAATTATTTCATAGGTGAACATAGCAAAAGTGGTAGTTCTAAGTGGTTTTGACAATAAAATGGCTTTGGGACTTTAGGGGTTAAATCATTGGATCTTTTTTTAACTTCAAAATTGTGCTATACCCAGAACTTGTTTGTTGTTGAAAATCATGGCAATTTATAAAATTCAAGTTCACATACAAATAGATAATAAGAGACACGAACATAAGTTTCAAAGTGCATGATTCTTCATTAATTTGTTTGGTAAAAGACTCTTCCTCTGACGATTATTTTTGCTTGTAGCTGTAGCATTGATGAAATTTTTGGTTTACGTATGATTGAATTTTAGGCCATGGACTATTCCTTCTAAATTTTCATTGCTCAAAGTACTATCTTGCTCAAACTACTATTAGGATTTGAGAATCTATGTTTAGGCACCCATCACACATGCCACAAAATTGTCCACTAAGATTCACCAAGAATGTAGACTTATGTGAAGTTAGGATGTGTAGTTACTTATAGATTTTCACTTATATGTATTAGAGATTTCACTTAGGGATTTCAATTAAGGATTTCAATTAGGCTTTAGGAATTTTCATATAGAGATTTCAATTAGGGATTAGGGATTCAATTTGATTTGTCTTAGGGATTATTTTGAAAAATGATTAATATCATGTGCTTTTTAAATATTTGCAAATGGACTACACAAATTCTCCAAGCCCCCTAGTTGGCCAAGCCCAACTCTCGCAGGCATCACAACGGAAGCCCCAATGCCAATCCCTTTGATGGCATTCCCGGATTTAAACATTATCAACTCCTCTAGTGACAAAGAAACAGGTAGTACATCACAAGTTGAAGCAACTCAGAATTCAACGTATGAAGTATGGACCGAGGGAGCTCAATCTCAATTGATTCAATGGTTAGAGTTGCCTGGAAACTATGACAAATGGAAGTGTGCAGGCACCAAAACCTCCAGCGGATCTATTAAGTCCTTCGGACTCACCAAAAGAGTGGTAACGAAAATCATTTCTCAGTACTTAGACTCATTGCAAATACAAAAAAACCCTGCACAAATAATGAGCAAGATGAGGTACGTGGAGAAAAAATTCAAGGAAGCAGAAGACTACTTGCGAAATTCAGGTGAAGGTTTAATCTCATTTGATGAAAAAATAGGGATTACTAAAATCCGTGACAAGGTTCTTTCCATTTGTCCATTTTACTACCAAGTTAAACCATTCATGTCAGAGACTGTATCTGTCAATCCACCATACATTGGTGAGACTGGCATGAATGAAAATTTTGAAGACTTGTTATTCGGTACCTCTACCGAGCAAGGATTACGTGACTCAATAGCTGAAGAGGGGGAAGACCTTAATTCAGAAGATGATAATTTAAGTATTGAGGAAGAGCATCTCTTCTATTAAGACAGGTGGTTTGTTTTGTTTTGTTTGTTTGTTTGTTTTGTTTTGTTTGTCACGTTGAGATCTCCCGGACCGTGCATCCCCCGGTCGTGTGCTTGGTACCGTCGAAAAGCCCTTGGCGAGGAGGGGTGCACCGGCTTGGTTCCGTGGCGTTCCGACCTATTTTTGGTTCTAGAAAATTAGAAAATTACTTTTGCTCATATTTGGGTCGCAATCTTGGTACCGTCAGAAAGCCCTCGGCGAGGAGGGGTGCACCAGCTTGGTTTCGTGGCGTTCTGACTCACGGTGTGAAAGTCATGGATTTTTGAGTAGTTTTTGGTTCTAAAAAAATTAGAAAATTACTTTTACTTTTGTTTTGATTGTGGCAACGCCACAGGGCACTCTAGTGATTTTGAAGCAGAAGTTCATGCATAAGAGGAATCCATTCCACAGGACCCTTCTCAAGGTCTCACTTCTGTCCTTTATCTTTAAATTCTTATTTTTTTAACATATTTAAAAGGACATATCTAGAATGGACTTCTATACGTACCCTTAATAGATATGTACACGGGGGTGCACTACAAAAGAAGTTCATGGGTGAGGAACAATCAAATTCTAACTACCCATTTCTACTTTTCCTAATTACTTTCTAATAATAAACTATAATTTCAACCTACAATTTTGAGCTCTCTTTAACAATGTCTATAGGTTTCTATTGCCAAAAATTTCAATCCTAAATAACATGTGATACATTATCTAGAAAGGATTGAAAAATAAAATAAAATGGCATGTTTTTCAACTAAAATATTTATAGAGATCACATGAAGATGACTATTGTATCAATATTTAGCAAAAATAAACTTTCAGTAAAAAGCTATTTTATAGAATTTTTTTTTATTTTTCAAATTTTTTTTTCTTATATAATATAGGGGTGTGAAAGTCATTTTTAGCTTTATAGTGCATCTTTTTTCTTCTAAAATTTGTAACTAATTATTAGTAACATAAAAAAATACCAATAATTCAGAACATAAACTTTCAAAGTAGGAAAATCTATTCATATAATGTTTTTTAGAAAAAAAATAAAATTTTAGGATATAATATAGGGGGTCCAAAATTTGGTCGCTCCTCACCCATGAACTTCTTTTGTAGTGCACCCCCTTGGGATATGTATCTATCATAATTTCTTAGGGTGATCTTCTTTGATTTACAAGTTCATTTCAGCCAAATTTTGGGATTTAGGAATAAATTTATCCCTTGGCAAAAAGTAAAGTTGCCTAGTTAAAATGACCTAATTTCTTCTTTTCATTTCACGGTGCATACAATCTCATTTATTACTATGCTTCTTTGATTGTTCAATCTCTAATACTCACTCTTTGATTTTTCAATCTTTGATTATCGAGTCTATAGTACTGATTCTTTTATCGTTTACTTTGCAGGTATACCTATAGTACCTGAGGCAATACAATCGACATGGACTCCCAATCCTAAATCTAAAGAGAAGACGAAGAAATTGAAATCATTTCAAGAGTCAATACAAGATATGCAAGAGCAAAACCGTGTTCTCATGGAAAAGAAATTTTCCATGCAAAAAAGCATGGAGAGCAGCGGTATGCTCTCGAATCTCATCATCTGGATCTTAAACTCATGAGGATGGACTAGCAACGACAGGACTCACATGAAGAACGTGAACTACGAATTCAGAACTTACGTGAGGGACGTGAACTACGAATTCAGGAATCTCGTATTCGTGAGTTGGTTTTGCAGATTAAGCTTGAAAAACTCCGTAATTCTTGAGTGACACCTTATTTATGCAATTATGATTTTTCTATGTGACTAAACTTGTGGAGTACCAAATCAATGCCTAAACATTTCATTCCTAAACTTTGTTAGTAATTGTAATTTCATATGCAAGCAAACACTTATAAATTGGCATCTCAAAAGTCCTTTGAGAGCTAATGAAGCACCATTTTAGGTTCAAAGCCTAGGAAGGATTGGGATTCATTTAAAATTGAATTGCCGATTTCTTTCAATAGAGATGGTGGGTTTCTTGCCAAGAGATCTTTGTCTATAACAAGTGTGATTTTTTGGTTTTGTTTTGATGACGTTGCTCTTATGTATTGGTCATTGACGAAGAAATAAATTTTGCATTTTATATTGCAGCATTCTATGAATGCAATATTTCACAATATTTTATGAAATTCAAATGTAAATTGTGCATTTTTTTTAGTTTGCATATGAGCCAATTTGCCAACAAAATAAGTTTGTTGTTCTGAAGTTGCCAAACAAATAAGTATGTTGTTCATTTAAATTATCAAAACTTACTGTGAAAAGATTTATTACATAATTGTCTCAATCATGGGCTATGATAGTCATGAGGAGTTTTAGTTTGCAATTGGTCATGGATTCTCTTATGCAAAAGACAATTACAAATACTTCCTTGAACCCCTAAATGCCCAAGGCAACAAATTTGGGTGTCGACAATACTTTAAAATATCCTAAACCTAACCAACTTGGTAGTTTTAGTAGTTTATATTTTTGAAAAATTATTTTTGATGTCGAGATTTAGCATCGACATTGTAATTTTAAAAATGATTGATTATGATTTTTCTATTGTACATAGTGTGCAAGTGTGTCTATTGCAAAGTACACAGTGTTATATTTCTGATTTTTTTTCCACATCTTTCCAAAGTAGCGTTTTACAAGATCCTATGGTAACAAGTGTCCTAGATTTTTTTAATTTGGTAATTTCTATAGAAGTAGGAATTAGAGAGTATTTTTAGCATGAACACACTAAAAATATCTATAGGGAACTCTAAAACCTATAACATAATTAGTCGTAATGCTTTTCCAATCAAAGAATTGGGTATGAAGGTTGATTAAAGTAATCATGTCACATTGAATTAAAAATATTCACTTATGCAAAAAGAAGTTTACAAATATTGGAAAATTGGGAACAATTGTTGTTCCACTTTATTATAGTTTTCATAAGCTTACTACTAAGAAAACAAGGATTACTTTAGTGAAATTAACATATTGTATATAAATCAAGACTAAGACTTATAGACTTCATAAATGCTTTATACATCATATTCCATCTTGATGATAGCTCAATACTTGTGCTTTAATGTTTTCTCTTTTGCGTTTAGCAAAAATGTCGTTGTAGAGAAGCATTGGGATAGTACTCTGTAAAGTGTCCTCCGAGACACTGCGATCTAGTTCTTCTTGTCCACCTTCCCAATTCAAATCATATCCATCTTCAAGAAGGAGGTTGTGTAGAATGACACAACTACGAATCCAAAGAATAACAAGTGTATGTGTTTCCTTTCCCCTAATCACTATAGGCATGCCTCGTAGGCTTTGGAACCTGCCCTTCATTTGTCCAATGGTATGTTCGGACTTCACACGAATAGAAGAGAGATGTTTATTGAAGCGTTGATTTTCCCTTCTATTGGACGCGAGTTGCTTGTAAAGTGGTAGAATAATTTTGGTAAGAGGGTATTCCGTATGGTTAGTAAGTATTCATCTTTTTTAAAGAACTCTGCATGTTTAAGCCATACTTGGGAATTGACAAAAACACGACTATCGTGGGCAGAGCCTGGAAAGCCTGCATGAACATGTGTAATCCTACAATTCTAGTCAATGACTATCATATATGAAACAGAGTACCGACTTTTCCTATCACTAGTAGAAAATGCAGAAATTTCTGTTGTTTCGGTGACGTTTTGGTCACTGAACAACAGATTTCTGCTGAAATTTACAAAAATCTGTAAATTTCAGCAGAAATCTGTTGTTCGGTGACCAAAACAACGTCACCGAAACAACAGAAATTTCTACGTTTTCTACTAGTGTATTGAAGTATTGTTTCCCTTGGTAGCTCGGTTTAGTTGCTAGCACAACATGAGTACCATCCATAATGCCAATGACATCAAGAAATCCATGTGAAGTTTCTATGGAGTCTTTGATGGCTTGTTTTTCCGTTTCATTAGGCCAACAAACAACACTCTTTTCAAGACTTAAAAGAGCAATCATAACTCGTTTTGTGAACTTTGAAGTAGCACCTGTGGAAATATTGAAGTTTGCTGCAATATTTGACCTAGATTCTCCATTTCCATAGGTTCCAAACCTATGGAGAATCAATAAGAATTGCATCCGTGGATTAAATTGAGGAACGGTGCTTTTATTGGTGAAGATGTGATGATCTTTAATCATTTTCCATATTCTATCAAATGCAATGGGTGACATCCTAAATCTTGTCCTAAACCTCGTAGAGTTTAGACGAAGTAAATCATTTGCCATGAGTGATGGACTTACTCTTTCATGTTTTCTTTCCAAGAAGTACCGTTGTGATTTTACAAAATTGTAGAGTGTAAGGACACCATCTATGATGAAGTCATCATCGCTACCATAAGGATCAAAATTGTTTGTTACTCCATCTTATTCATCATAAATGAAGATACCATTTCCATAGAATTAGAAATGATACACGTTGTAAGATGATTTTCAAGGTCTTCAATAACTTCAACTCATTCATTACGTTGAGGCATTGTTACAAATGAATAGTGTTTACAAGAAATGATGAAGTAGAAGGCAATATATACTATATGTATGTATATGTGTATGTATTATATATATATATATATATATATATATATATATATATATATATATATTAATAGATATCAAAATTTTAATATGAATAAATAGAAATGAAACTTCTAATGATGTTAGTATGATAGAATGATTTGGAGAAGTTGGTGTATTTTTATATATATCTATTTTGATTTCAATCTTTTACTTTTTTTTCTTTTACTAAACTAATGTTCTCTTTGAATTGATTCCCTTTTATTTTTTCTCTTAAATTATTTTTTTGAATTGAACACCCTAAAACCAGAGTTAGAACCTTAAAGTTAAAGTATTTTTTGACCTTCACATTCAATTAGAAGTTCTAATGATTTGGAAGAGTTGTTGTACAAATTACACACAATTTTGAAATTGCTCTTTATGTAGTTTAGTCCTTTCTTTATTTTTTATCAAATTATCGGATTGTATGTATTTTACTTCTAATTTTCTTCTTTTACTTAATCCAATTATATTCTTGGAAATTATGTCTAAAGTTTTTTCTTTTTTCTTTCAAAAATATGCATACTTTAAAATTGGATTGTTTGTTTTGTTTTGTTTGTTATTCTAAGATTTAAGATATTGTTAGGCATTCTTGGTATTGTTGGAGAGCTCTTTGTGAAGAAGGGTGCATGGACTTTGTTTTGTGGCATTTGGACCTATGATGTTTGTAACTTAAAATTTTGAATTAAATTATCTTTTATTTTGGCAAACATATAAATTGCACAGGGCATCTCCAAACGCCACAACATGAAGCCCTTGCAATCCTTTCATTCCTTTGTGCAAATTTTATTTTTTATACCTACAATGCACCCTCTCACACTCCACTTTTTAGAAGTTATTGAATTTCAAAGTTTGAATGAATTAAATTAAAAAATTAAAAAACTATTGACTACCAAATCTTTGAATCTCAATCATCTGGCCCGAATTTCTAAATTTTTGATACATCATGCTATCCTGCACAGGCCCAAGCTGATTTTAAATGTGGCCATTAACAGAAGCATCTCCAGTCACAAAACTGAATCTGTGAGAGAGCCAGTACGCTTAGCTTTTGATCTGGTCAGCAATGCCGACTCAGCATTTGGTCCAACCTCCAGTTCATTTGTTCCGTGACCCAAAGCAATTACCTCCACCCTTTACTTCTAGGTAAATGGATTCTCCATTTATTCATTCTCCACCCTAAAAATATCTTTTAGGGATGTCACATCTTCTTCGCCCTCTGCCGCTTCCCATTAGCTCCTCCAAACCCTCATCAACTTCTCATTCTTCATTCTTCAAGTGCCAAGTGAAGAAGGTGTGACTACCCCTAATAGGGGCCCGCTTATCATACTACTAAAATCATAACTCCCTTTGTAATATCACAAATGCTACCATTAATACTAGAGGCTCATGTTTGCTATGCTATGCATTCATCGTATTATATATTTGTAAAATTTTGATATATTTGAATAGAATGCATGATAATAATTTCAATAAGTCTTTAAAATAATTATTTTAAATACTTTATAAAAATATATTCAATCATGCATACATAGAAATCATATTTTCATACAATGTGATATTACAGAAATAGAGCAGCAATTTACAATCACTTTTGTAATATCACTTTTTGTAAAGGGTGATATTATAGAAATAGTATAGTTTTTGCAATTATGGTGATATTAAAGAAGATCCATAGGATGATATTATAGAGGTAGCAAATTCATTGCTCCTCTTGGCTTTACACTTCTTTGCACTTCTATGATTTTGTGCTTTTGTGAGCTTTGAGCTTTTATGATTTCAATTTTCTATTGCTACTATCAAATGATTTTGAGAAATTTATTCAATTGAAGCGATTTTGGATTCCACAACAATTAAATTGTTCACAAAAATTATGAGATTTATAAGTTTTTCTTTTCAAATCTTCAATTTGGGTTGCCATTTTTTGTAATAATGGAGTCAAATTTCTAATGCATTCTAATGTATGTGTATCTTTTATAGTATTTACCATTGCATATGTTTCATTCATCATTTAATAAATTTCTATTGTACATTTCAATATATGCTTACTTATAAAAAAAATTATACAAAGATTTTAGTAATTTTATTTGAAGATTTATTGAAATTTTTGTTCTACATTCTATCTAATACATAAAAATTCTTATAAAATTCTAATGATGAATGCGTAGCATAGCAAGCGCCAACCGCTAGTTGCATATAAAAATGGTACAATTTGAAGAGGCCGAATTTGACAGAAATGTAGGTGCGACAATTTGAACATCACCTTCAATTTCCAATGAGAGGGTTGTACATTGCACGGTCAAGAGAAGGCGGATCTAATGAGCATCACAGGTCATGATTGCCCCTACCAAATTTTAAATTTTTTTTCTGCCAGTTTACGACTAAACCTTCCAATTCAATTTTTGAAGCATTGACACCAAGCCTTGGGAGTTAGCCACTAATCTCCATAATTTTGCATCAATTTAAATTCTTCACAAATTTTGTGATTTTTTTATACACAATGACAAATGTTCAATGTACAATCAAATGTGAAATGTATGAAGATAAATTCTTATCAGTGTTGGATGAAGACACCTTGTACTTTCTTTGCCAATGCAAATCTTTGGAGATTTCTTAATGTGGATGTTTCTTTTTGTACTTAGAGTCTAATGGCAGAGCTATGGATTTTGTGTGTCAAAATTTTGTAATTGAATTAAGTTTCTAGAATGTGGTTGATAATCCCAGCCATTCATTTTTTATTTTCAAACAAATGTAGGTTCTTGTCTTTCTTAATTTTTGACAATAGAATTAGAATTCATTACAAATTAGTGAAGTAATTGCATTTTAATAGTTGAAGCAACTAAGCTATGAATTTGTTTGGTAATTGTACATGCAAGATGTCAATGGACAAGGATAATTTTTGGATAGTGATGGATGTAGATGCATTGCACTTTCTTTGCTAGTGCAATTTACAATGCAATTCACTTATGAAGTTTTTTTATATGCTTTCTTTAAAGGTTTGAATCCAATGATGGAGTTGCTAATTATGTGTGAAATAATGTTGGAATTGAAGTGAGCTTCTGGTGTATGTATTTGCTTCTTGGTAATTGAAACCGGAATTTGATTTGATGTAGGTTCGTTGTACTATCTTTGCCTTGTGGAATTCTCTATAGATTTTTTTTTGAAGGCTTTGAATATATGGAGGGAGATGAAGATTTGTTGGCTATAATAATGTGATTAGGTGGAATATATATCAACATTGACTTGATTGTTTCATTGTAGTTGACTTCTGAATTTGATTTCATTGGATCATTTAGAAAATAGACACTATAAGAAAACTATGTTTTAGGTAATGTTTAATATAACAATCAATGTCTAAGTTGATAGATTTTAGGTGACTTCAAATTTAACAACCCTTATTTTTATGTCAACAATGATGTCCAATGTAACATCAAGGGTTATAACATCAAGATAATACATTGGACATCATTGTTGACATAAAAATAAGAGTTATTAGATTTGATGTCACCTAAAATTTGTCAACTTAGACATATAAAAACTCTAGTTTCTTGTAGTAGGAAAGTAATAATGTAAGTGGTTGAAGTATAATAGCTTTGATTGGTTTCTATCTAGACATGCAATCCAATGTTGTAGGATGTAGCAATTGAAGATGTATATGGAAGAGGATAAGCTCTTTACACTATTAAATTTAGACATATCATAGTCTCTTTGCCAATGCAATTTTATACAGAATTTTGGTTGTGTTACTTCTAAGTTTAGATTAGAAATGACAAAGTTCTATATTGCAATGTGGAAATTGAGATGAGAAGCTTGAAGTTGTAGTAAAATATACCAAAGTTGGCAATTTGAAACAAACAATTCGTTAGAATTAGAAGTCTTTACATTTGATGAAGTGTTGTCTTTTAAGGTGGAGACAAACTGCATTTGGACATTAAGCCTCAAAACAAGGAAAGACTAAAACATCCAATTGAAGATTGTCAACACATGATTGTTAAAGGTGTAAACAAGATAGGATAGGATAGGAAGAAGCAAAAAAAGAGACCAGATTTTGATTATGTAGGATTCAATTTCTACGTTGAAAGACTGATGTTTCCTTTTTAAGCCAAGTAGAAATCTGCTAGAGTGACAAATCCAATTCTTTGACTACAATGGAATGCTTTTGTCTTCAAAAAATGTATAGAAATCCAAGGTAGAAAATTCTAAGACTTCATTAATAGAATTTTGATTCAACTTCTTGTATCCAATTGCAAGTAGTTATTGACAACAATCACAATTGGTAATTCTTCTTCTCCACCTCTATAGAAATGTTGTTAATATCCTAAACTTGCTATGAATGCTTTCATCTGCTTCTAAAGAGTGCAACTTGCATTCAAAGCTATAATATTGTTGTTAAACTTTATATAGGTGGAAATTTCATGTATGTGGTAATTGAGGAATCGCCTAATTGATCATCTTAGGTTTGTAACTATGTTATTTGCACAAAACTAGTACACTCTGCATACAATACCATTCAAAAAAATAGTCATATATTGGAAGAACGCTAGAAATAAGTGTAAGAAATATCACGTGGTTTGCTTAATAATATTTCAAGTTTTATTGTTTTATAAGTTAGTATTGGTTACTGTAGTGTTTAGAAACAATATGGTTACAAACAATGTGGATGGAAATTTGATGACTTTAGAGGGTTTTAATGTTGTTTAAGATACTTTTTCAAGTGGCGTGATCTTTTTTCTTATTTTGCAACAATTATAATTACCTTGCATTTTTAGTTTGGTTTGACATATTTTTAATTTAGTTTGGATGTTTGAATATTTTGATGTATAATACCTATGAATTACACAATAATACTTACTGAGTTTTGGTTACATTGATTGACTTAAAAATTTATTTTCATATTTATTGTTGTAATTAGTTTGTACATCTTGTTTATTATATATTCACTACAAGAAAACATGTCCGAAATGACAGAAATTGGTCCTAAATGACAGAAATCAGCCCCTCCTAATTGACTGAAAATTGACAATTTTTTGTCAATTTGGACAATTTTCTGTCAATTCGGACAGTTTTGTCCTAATTGACAGAAACTTGTCAAATTTCTGTCATTTAGGAGGGGCTGATTTTTGTCATTTAGAACACGTTTCTCTTGTAGTGTATTATTCATGGTGAAATTGCCTTTTCAATAAAGATTATTACTTTTGAACTCTACATAAATTTGTATTGTCAATTTATATTTTTAATATTGATTTTGTGATTAAATTATTTTTTGATACTTACAATTTTTCATGATAATAATACATTTAGTAGTTGTAAAGTATGATTTCTATTAAAATAAGAGTTTCGTGAGTAGGAGAGTCCTCAAGTACTTTAATCCTCAGTATAATAATACTGTTTTGATTTATATAAGTGAAGATCATGTCATTTCTTGAACACCAAGTCATGAGCTCCACGGGTGGTTGCAAAAGTTTTTTTAATCTCATTCAAGCGTTTTGGGTTTGATTCTTATTGAATTTGTATGAATACATGAAAAAATACACAACTTGGTGCTACTAACTAAGCTTTGCGAGTAGGAAAGTTGTAACAGCTAACCAAACTTCTATCTAAAATGTGCTAAGTACTTGATACATTCACAAAATAAAAAGTAAGCATATCCACTATCCTTTTTAAAAAATTCCAAATAATAAACAAGTAAACAAATAATGTGAAAAACTAAAAAACTAAAATATAAGAATATTATAGAAAATATATTAATATTATATGTTAACATATTTGTTATGTAAAAACAAAACATACACTCCAAAATATATATGCAATACCAAACTATAAAATAAAATCAAACAATTCAAATCTATACCAACTATTCAATATGTAAATTCCATCCATTATACAAAACATGAATGGAAAAAACATAATTAAAATACATGCAACATATATGCATATATAACTTCTATATAGTAATTATATAAAGCCAAACTCTAGTTAAAGACTTCAGTTTGAACAGCCAAGATCCTGATCATGCATTAGATGGGATCTCTTCTAATCTGAGACTTCTATGTTGTCATCAAATTGCTTGTATTCTTCTAAAGTGGCTGTTTCATTTCATCAATCTTCCAATGCAATCCTCTTTCACTTTTTCATCTTATATAATTCCTTAAACATCCTAGTTTCTTGATGTTAGATGCAAGTATTGAATGAAGGTACAATTTAGTTTCTCCAAAATACAATTCAGATTAGACAATGCCCTCACAATTCTAATGGGGCACTACCACCATTTACAAGTCAAATTGCAATGAAATAGCCTTTGAAGAAATTGCCATCCATCCTACAGGATGGTTGTGGGCAACCCTACAAAGGCCTAATATAGGAATCAATATTTCCAAATTCTTTACAAAACTCATTATCTTTGTCCAACCAATCCTCTTCAATTGCTTGAACATGGATTGTTAGCTAGAAACCATCCTTCAAAATAGTAGTGGTAGGCAATGGATCTATTGCTACCTTTACATCATTCTAGTAATGCATCAAATGCTTGTATAGTCTTCAATATTCCCTAGTGCGGTCTTGATTGTAGAAATTTTTCTAATATTTACTAAACCTAGACATATCCTTTAGGATGTCCTCCATACCTCTTATTTGACTTGGTATAACTACCAATGGCACTCCACGGGGTTACAAACTTTGACCCTTATAATCAACATGCCTCAATTTTAGGCTTTCGCTTGTATCCTTGGTAATGAGTTCAAATTAGTACCTAAGAGTTTATATATTATAACTAGAATTCCATTTGAATCAAGGTAGAACTTCACTAATGCGTGTATAGTACATGATCTGATTTTACTCAAGATTGAGGTTGAGACCTCCTTCAATCCAAATGCTACAATGGCTTCATTGATTTTTGGAATTTGATCCTTCCATTAGCCCTTTGAGGACTAAGGTGGTTCTAAGAGAAGCAAAATTAGCAAGTGGGGGTTGAATTCAAACAAGAATGGAAGGAAACTAGAGGTTCTAATGGCTAATCCAACCATACAAAAATGTAAAGAACATATTCTTTCTAGAGTTATTATTTTTCCAAAATTTTTGGACTGTCAGATTTCCATGCTAAAACCAAAATATGGAAGGTACCTATTCGATGGATGGGTCTTATTTTTTTATGTAGTGGGCTTAAAAAATTCAATGAAAATACTTAAAAGTGTCAAAATTCAATTTTTTTTGTTTGCGGTGCAATTTGTTAGTAAGGCTACAATTGTGAAACATACTATCACTTAAAGGTGACACCAATGTCCTTTTGTGCACTCTCAAAAGTAAAGGGGATAAAAGTATAGCAATATGTAAGAATAACTTCTCTAAATTTTAATAAATACAAATATGACTATCTTTGTAGATGCTTTGGTGGTTGTGGGAGCACGGAAATCCAATCTTTAGGTTTAGAAGGGAAATAAGGGGAATAGAGCTCTTTTTACTCCCTATTTTTTTTGTTTTTCTTTAGAAAAGTAGACCGTAAGTAGTTAGGGACCGGATACCGGAATAGGGTTACTTTAGAATAGATAATAGTGTTAACAGAAGTAACCGGAAACCGGAAACCGAAAGTCCGGAAACGGCATAGATAGGTCAGGAGTAGGTCAGAGTGATTTTCATTAGAAACCGGAAACCGGAATAAAATAGAAGACCGGAGACCGGAAACGGAAGACAAGCAATCCGGGTGTAACGGGTGCCTACCTAGTTCTAGACCATACTTGAGAGCGGGTCTATTTTGGGGAAAACGGTCACCTGTAACGGCCCGAGTGGGTGCAGCCCTAGAAATAGGAGGGGCAGGTGGCTCAGACCTCCTTTTGCACGGAAGCTACCTTGAGAAGAGATTGGTGAGGAGCATTCGAGGTGTACTTATATGACAGCCAAAAAGAAGAAGTTACGGGCTCAGTTTACGGACCGGATTAAGGATAGACGGGTCTTGAGAGGAGAGTTCATTTAGAAGTTCACGTATAAGTGTGGAGTCAGGAGTGTACTGGTGAGACGACTTTTGAGGAGGGTCCTTGAGCGGAATAGGAAACTAGAGTGCGAGTGATTGTGAGACTTCAAATAGTGATTCCGGTCACTGAGAGGGTTTGAGAGAACAGCCCACGATGGTGAGAGAAGAGGTAGCTGTATCCTTGCGCATGGTGAAGCCGGTGGTACCAGCGGATCCACGAGAGAAAGCGGAGCTAGAAGAAGACCTTCGACAGATGGGGTGTGAGGGATTTCTAGCCCGGCCATGGAATTTGAAAGACGAGGAGATCGTGAGGGAGGTAATCGACGCACCGCTAAGGAAGTGGAAGGGGACGTCGAGAAGCCGGCCTGAAGACTGGACTCCAACGTTGTGGAGGGAGACGTACGATTTCAAGAAGACGGACAAGGGACCGGCTTCCCGGACGGATCGCTTCTATGTGGGTAAGTTCCAGAATCCCCCAACGAAGAAGGATGGTTTCCTTGTGGCAGAGTGCATAAATGGTAGGGAGAAACGTTTAATGAAGTACCTAGCAGCCATCCTTAGTCCAGAGCGACCAAACAAGATTACGGTCACCTTGGCGAACACTATTTTTGGTGCACTGTCGGATGACCGGAAAGTAGATTGGGGCGTAGTGATGAGAGATCAGATCAAGAGATTGGTAAAAGGTATAGTGAAGTCTAAGCCTTCCCCTATAACCCCTTTTCTCTACCACTTGTATCAAGCACATGGCTGGTTTACAAATAGAGAGATAGATTCATATGATACGGCCAGAGCCATGTCCAAATTCGATATAGAAAACCCGGATGAAGAAGCCGGGCAAGAAGAGGAAGATTCAGAGGTAGACACTATACCGGTCGAGGAAGCTAAGTCTCAGTGGAGGAGGCAGGACCGGAAAGAGAAAGACTCAGAGATAGGAGAGGGTAGTAAGGGAGTCAATCCGGTCTAGAACCAGGATCCCCTAGGTCGAATTGTGAGGGAACTCAGTGAGTTCCGGGTCCAGTACGGGAAGAGCCAGGAGATCATTAAAGAACTGTATCAGCTGCTGAAGGTCAGTCAACCGCAGCAGCTCGTTGCCCAACTGGACCGGAAGATGAAGGAAGCGGTGAAGAAAGAGTTGAGCGAAGCCGCAAGTAAGGTGGACCAACTAACGAGGGAGTTGGAGGAGAAGAGAGAAGAAATGGACCAGCAGAAGAAATTCTCCAAGACAGCCGCAAAGAACCTTCAGGCGATCCGGGAGTTCATCGGCAATCCGGGCGAAGTCATCAACAAAGCAATGTTGTTTGACGAGAAGGTGATGGAGACCGGAAAGCAAATTCCAGCCAGCCTGATGATGGCATTAGTGTCCTACCACCGCAAGATGGAGGCAATAGTGGAGCCACTACGCGAGGTGATGAAGGAGGTAGAAGAACGAAGAGAGCGGGAGCAGGGACCGGAAACGGAGCTGGAACTCACACCAGCACCCCTTCCGGTCATCGAAGAAGAAGTAAAGGCGAAGGACAAGATGGAGGATGTGCCAAGCTCTTCCATCCGGTCAGAGCCTAAAGGAGAAATGACTTCCCTACTGGGGGAAGTAACAGACGTTGCTCTTAATGCAACGCGAGCAGTAGAAGCTGTTGAGGAAGAGAAGACCGGAGAAGTGGAGACAACAAGTAAGGTGAGGGAACTATCGGAAGAGGTGAAGGCCGCAGCTGAAGAGAAGACGAGGTCTGGACCGGAACCGTCCAAGAAGAAGAACGTGCCCAAATCAGGGCTGAGTACCAAGTTTATCGACCTCAGTGAGTTATCTCCAATCTCTCCGCCTCCTCCTGCAAAGATACAGAAGGTATTTCCTTCCACCCTACTCAACTTAGCTTTGGGAAGCGAAACTGGGTCAATGGAGGAAAGGAAGACCGGATCACAGGGGCGAGGATCCGGGAAGAGCAGACCGATTGAGGAAACCACTCCTCAGAGTGAGGAAACCTCCAATTTTGACACATAAGAAGAGGACGATTCTAGAGGACAATGACGAGGAGGAAGATGAAGAAGAAGAGGACGAGGATGAAGAATCCGGTATTGAGGAGGACTCAGAGCCGTATTCTGACCCGGATCAAGCACTGGCAGAGACTCGGGCAACCAAGGCTGCAGCATCCAAGAAGAAAAGGCTTGCCGCTCGGGGTAAGGTATGCCAGGGACAGAAGACCGGAACCGGAAAGAAGCCGGCCGTAAAGAAGTTAAAAACTTAGAAAGTTACATGGGGTAAATTTCTAAGGATAGGGTAGTGAAAATCTGAAGTTTAGGGATAGTTGTACATAATTAGGCAAATTACTTTTTGAGTGACACGGCCACTAGTAGTTGGAAAGTGACCGGGTCCGTAATTATAGGATCTGAGATCCACTTTTAGCGGAAGTAGTGGGAGTTTGAGTGAAAGTCAACAGGGCTATAAATTAGTAAGGGAATAAAACGTGTTGAGCCCTGATTGGCTGGAGCGTTACTTTTAGGTTAGGATTTTGAGGGAGTAGTTTAGTATTTAAATCCGGGACTTCTTTGGTCCCGATGTGCATCTTTATCTTACCTTCTTATATTCATGAGTACCTGGGAGTTCGCTCTTGGCGTGATTAAAAGAAATCATAGTTGTGTGTACTTGACACTTGTCCGTGTTTTGGAAGTCCAGGCTGGAAAGTGAGTGTAAGTGGATACAAGGTGTATCCGGATGCTGAGTTTATCCGGTCTAGTATTGAATTAGTGCATGTGGATGGAGGTAGAAGGGATCTCTAGTGTGGACTAGGAGTGGACTCGGAAGGGAATACGGATTGAGGACCACTCTTCGGAAAGAGTAAGGGTTAGCACGCCTCCGCAGCGCTCGTTTCCCCTCTCTTCCCCGCTAGTTCATACCGGATTTAGGACTAACTCAGTAGGCTGTCGTTGTAGTATTGGTTAGGAGGGATTAGACTGGCTTGCGTGACTTGCTGGACACGACTGCATTTCCTTTCCAGTTGTGAGGACGGTCTGTTTTCTCATTTGTAGGATTTGAAAGTTTATTTTTGAAAGTTTGATCACATAGTGAAACTTCTAACACTTTAAAATGGAAGGGTAGGAGTTAAGCTTCCTTCCTAAAGCCTAATTAAGCAGATCCCTCGTCGAGAGGTTAAAATCCACATGGTTACAATTAGAGATCTAGACCGGATGTGAATACTAGAGATTAAGGTTAGATCTGTGGAAACGCGAATTCCGGTTACGGTCTGAAAAACGTAAATACATGTAACTAGCAAAGGTATGTGAATAGAAGTGTTGGGAGAGTTACAGGGTAGTGTAAAGCCGTGGGGTAGTAAACTAACCAATGAGAGAGTTTGTGTGATAAACCAGTGGGTGTTAGACCGGAATCAATCTGGTCAGTGTTATTAGATCGGGAAGATCCGGTCTAAAGTGTAGTAGTAATTGTTGGACCGGAGAGATCCGGTCGTGTTTGTCCAAGGAAACAAGGAGGCCAAGTGGAAGTTCCGGTCTATTGTTTTGCTTGGGGTTTTGTGTTTGTGTGTGTTTCGTGACCATTACTCTACCATTTTCTGGTAATTGTGAACCTAGGAAATTCGATCTTTGTGGGAACGATACTCGAGTCACTTTAGGGCCTCTTTTAAGAAATATTGAGCCTTAGAGAAGGATTTTTGCTTTCCTTTGCTACGACAGTGGTCATTGAAGGTCAAATGTGAGGCTTCTAAGGAAAAAAATTAAAATCAAACAAATTGAAACACTAGCCGCAATTGCAAATCAATTGGAAAATGGGTGTAACACCTACTACCCGGGCTACAATGGAAAGAAGAGTCAGCACAAATTGGGCTACAAGGCTCCCTACCTATCAAGATGGTGGTTATATCCGTTTCATTTATTATAGAAAAGGTGGCATGTATGGTGGGATCAAATCCCCATTTTAGTAATCAACAATTGTTGAGACCATGTGCAACAAACATACCTTACTAGTGAAAGCAAACACTGGGGCAGGAAAATACTTCGACCTCTTCAAGCAACCACTTTTGACTGTATGAATTGAAATGCTTCATAACATTACAAGCATGCTCCCAAGAATACAATTAGGAAATCTTTGTATTGCAAAAAAAGTAGGGCAAACATGTAGGCTATAGAATTCTAGATTTGTGAAGCCTTTAAAATTCCATTTTGTAAATAGTACAAAGATCATACACACAAACATGCTACGACAGAAGTGTCCATGTCCAATTCGGATGATGTATAGTTTTGATGCTTTGCTCGCACCATGGTGCAACTAGAGTGTCTAGTGGAGTTTGAGGAGTTCCGTCTTTACTTTTTGTTTGCAGATTGTCGACCTCTTTCGTTGAGCTAGGTCCATCACCAACTCCACGAGTACCTGTAGCACCGCAACAATAAAAAACTACCACTTGCTCAGGATCCAAAAAGCCCATTTCAACTTGCTATGTGCCTTCAAAAAACATGCACTCTCGCATATGTGCTTGTCACACATCCTCGACAAATGCGCACTTGCTTGTGGCTACAGATTTGGCACTTGCATCGCTTTTCCTTTAGATGCCGCAAACTATAATGAAGTCCTTTCTGCAACAAGAAGTCTTTGAATGTTGTATACCCCAACTTCACACTTCCATTTGATAGCCATGTTGCAACTAAGCAGTGAAATGCCTTGCGAGACATGGACAAAATTTCACAAGATTAACAATTGAGGTTGTACAAAACATATACGTTTTTCAAGTTGCAATCAATAAAGAACAGTAGAATCCGATGCCACCACTTCCATGTCTTTAGTTGGTAAGTGTAATTCTCTCTTCTCTAATCTACTACATCTATTCTTTGCATATAGGTAATGTATTCAAGGATTATAGGGGAAATTGGCAAAATTGCATGTCTACTATGAATCCAACGTTGTGTGAAGCAATTCATTGGAATTGGACTAGCATAGGTGCTTAGAAAGTGTACAATCTACAAGTCAAACCAATAGACAACGGTCATCTTGTTGTTTGCATGCATCTTGTAGAATATGTTGCCTCTACTATTGTGATGATTCTTGTAGTGACCAGTTAGGATGTGCGAGAAGAGTTTGGCATTGGTCTTGTAAGTTCTAGTGGCAAAGAAGCCCTTGGATAAAAGTGTGTCAAACAAACGAACACCAATAAAAAAATTATCCATTACAATACAATGGCCACAATGGGACAAGGCATTTGTTTGTCAAAGCATGACCTGTGCTCCAAGCAAGTAAGTATTGGTGTTTGGCTTGGTACTTGCACCTAAGTAAAATATGAAATTCCAAAGGTATTGAATAACAGAGCAAGTTGTGGCGTACACTTTTATGCTATACTGAATGGGTTTGTTCATCATGTATTGCTGGAAGCTACAGTAGTGACCTTTGTAAGTAATTATGATTTTGTCAACGGTTAGGAATTAATCAGGATTCAAGAATTTCTTGCACAAGTCTACAAAGCTCTCAACTTATCAGTGCACATCTTTAAATTATCCACCACATGAATATTTTTTAAAGATGCTAAAGAACTTATCTCTAGATATTATATTTCTAATAATAGGGCATCCAAAGAATGCATCATCAGACTAATAGTCTTTCAACGTTGGCTCTCTTATTAGTCCCATGTAGATGACTATTCCAAGCCATACTTTCAAGCTCTTAATGGTCAACTTCTTCTAGTTGGATCCACCGTTCAATTTAGTACTTCCAACTTTATCACATGGGTATTGTTCCTGTCTTATATAAAGATTCATTTGTTCTACAATTTCTGTCAATATTGCTATAGACCAAAATTGTATAAAGAAATAGTGGACCTTAGGCCTCCTCTATCCATAGAATGTGGTCGGTCTTGGTTTAAAGCTACTAAAGGTACTACAACTACTACCAAATACACATGCTGTACTCTTCCACATAAACTTTATATATTTGTCCTCAAGAGTGGAATTTGGCATATTTTCAAAATTATATTTCCCTAATTCATGAATCAAGTCTAAGTCTCTAGAATGTGTTGATTGTGATTATTGTCACAAGCATACGGATCTACTTCTAGGAAATCCTCAAATACAACTTCCCAATCACTAGAATCGATATCATCGGGCAGTAGCTTAAGCTGGCAGACAATTTTTACGGGTGTCGTAGCATAGGAAAGTCAGGTTGCTTTTCTAGGACCGGAAATGATCCTAAAGTGACCCGTTTATCGTTCCCACAGAGATTTAGTTGGAGGAATCCTTGTTTGTCCGTAAGAGAGGGATTTGCCTTGTCACAACAAACCCAAGAACATCTACTCTAATCTAGTTAAGTCTAACTATTCTTTTCTATAACCATACTCACCCTTCAACTTCTCCTATTCACACATTATCTACAATCTATTTACAATCAAACCGGAACTGAAAAGGGGGTAGCTAGTCCGACTTTCTCATTCTTGGTAATCGGAATCGAGTTTAACCTCTGAATCAAGAGGGATCTGCATATTAGGCTTGAGGTAGAAAGCTTAAAACCTACCCTCTAAGTTTTAGAGTGACAAGAGATCTACTGTAAAAAGAAGAAGAAAAAAACACAACACAACAAAGTCTAATTCCGGCCAAACTCTCCTTCACAGCTGAACCGGATAGCTATCGGAATTAGCAAGTCACGCAAGGTATAATTGGCTAGAATTCTAACTTGGACTACAACGATGACCTATTAGTTAATCTGGATTCCTGGCAAAAACCAGGATGGTTGAGTTAGGGAGTTGGTACCTCCCCTTCGAGATTCCGGTTAAGTCTGAACCTATCGACCGGGAAAATGGGAGCTGCTCTGGAACAGTCAACAATTACACTCCGCACACATCTGGGACTATCAAAACTTAACCAGAAACACGAACCGGTCACACTTGGGTCTGGAAAACATCCTTGCTCGCACTCTCTCTTCAAGAATCCGGACAATCTTAATATTCGGGCACGCTCCCTCCTTACCTATTCCTGCAATCTCTACAGAACATACATCAATGGTTATCCACCACCAAAGCACACGCCGCCACCTCAAATTGTAACCCAGAGAGCTGATTTGGATTGCACAATGCTAGGAAAACAAAGTATGGAAATGCACCCTGGATTAACAATAACCGGCTAACTAAATACTAAACAATCCATAGGACTCCTCAGTCCATGGGAATCAAAATCTACCTTTCCTAAATCAACACGTGCCCTCCTCCTCATCTACAAAAATGACATTGACTACTATAATCCTGGAACTAGCCGTTAATATTCCCGTTCCGATAAATCTGGATCTAGGAAGTCAATTCTACCTTTCCTACTAAAAGTGATTTACAAAATACTTTCTTCCAAAAACTTGGGTTTTCAGCCGAGATTCTAACCTACCTATCTGTCCTACTCTAACTTTTCTGCCGCTTCCCCGGTGTTGTACTTGGTTTCGAGGTGCCCTTCCGCGTTGGATGCTTCCAAACGTAACCGGAAACTATCTTCCGTTTCTTGGCCTTAGAGGACTGAGCCTTGGTCTTGGCTCTCTTCTTCTTTGGTGTGGTCAGTTCCGGATCCGGATCAGAGTATGGTTCGGACTCCTTTCCGGATTCAGAATTGGAATCTTCTTCCTCCTCCTCTTCTTCCGAATCCTCATCTTCTTCTTCTTCTTCCTCTGACTTTGCCCGGGTTGATTTCCCTACTGATGGAGGTCTTGGAGTCTTCATCTTCGCCTGGCTAGGGGTGGGAGAGGCCCTCAAAATCTTGCTCTGCGGCGTCCCTAAATCTACCTCTTCCACTTTTACCTTTCCCTGCAAGACTGATCCGGGTGTTGGTGTGTGTGTAGTTCCGGTTTCCGGGGTAACAGTCTCTTTAGCAGGAGTGACTATTATCACGTCTTCGGATGAATGTCCAAATTTTTCTCGTGTCATTGGGGATGTCTGCTTGGTCTCCGACCGTGGTAGCTTGGATGAAGTTGCCTCTGTTGTACCAACCATTTCCAGTTTTGATTCCGGTTGGGGAGGTGGACTGACCTCCCCCATGACTTCTCTCAATTGAACAAGTAGCTGTTCCATCTTGGAGTTGAAGGATACTAGGACATGAATGACTTTGTCCCCTAGCTTTCCTACCCCTTCCAAAACTTTCTCATCAAATAACCTAGCCTTGTTTAATGTTTTTGCCGGAAGGGTGATGAACTCCCTAATCCGGTCAATTGTATCCTCAGTTTGAACTGAGTACTTCCGATTACGCTTATTCTCTTGTTTCTGTCTACTCAGTTCTTCTTTCAGGGACAACAATTCATCCGCTAAATCCTGATACTTCGCCTTTCCGGATTTTCCCTCAGCATCCTCTATCAAGTTCTGGATTTGCTCTACACACTCTATCCTAGGAATATCTCCCAACATCTTACATACCTTTTTCAAGGTACTTCTCTTTCTCATGTTCTTCCCGGACTTTCTTGAGCTCTCCTATAATTGACCCTAAGGGATCATTGTTCTAGATTGGATCCTTTTCTTCCTTTGTCTAGACCTCTTTTCCTTTCCTCTTTTTAAATTCTGGTTTTCCCAACAAACTGGAAGCCTCTTCTTTAACCTCTCTCTCTTCCATCTCATCATCGGAGTCAGGTTTCATCCCGTGGGCCAATTTGACCTCCTGGACTGTGTATTCCTGCCTCTCTTGCACCCTCATACAATCTTGGGCATGATACAAATGAAAAAAAAATGGGGAAATGCTAGATGGTTTAGTCTTTCCCACTCCCTTGCATAGTTTGGCGACATAATCTCTCAAGACTAATTCCCAATCTACCTTCCTATCTCCGGACAGTGCACCAAAGATTGTATTTCCCAAAGTGATGGTCATCCGGTTTCCTCTATCCGGACTGAGAATCGGAACTAGAAATTCTAGCACCCTCTTCTCTCGCTCATCCTTGCAATCACTTACTGTGTATCCATCTTTTGTATGAGGGGCGTTCGGGAACTTATCCACCGTGGTCTTGTTTGTCCGGGAGGCCATCCCTTCTCCGCCCCGAGCAAAACTGTAAACCTTCCGCCATACTCTTGCAGTCCACTTGTCCGGAAGCGCCCTCACGGTCTTCCTCCATTCGTTCGACTGCGGATACAATATCTCCCGCACCATCACTTCGTCTTTGAAACTCCAGGGCCTTTCTATTAGCCCTGCACAGCCCATCTGACTAAGATCCTCCACTAGATCGGCTCTCTCTCCTGCATCTTCTGGAATAACCGGAACAATGTTTCTGAGCGATATCTTCGTGGTGGGGGTCTCTTCCTCAGCCTCACTCCCAGACATGGTTATAGTGCTCTCCCTTCTCTTCTCCGACTAACCCTCGCAGCAGTCGCTCGTACTGTAGCACTAGCTCACTCGGAAACTTAAATTGTCAACAAAAACTAGAAACTCTCCAACCAACTATGAACCCTAACGGAAACAATTCCCAAGTTATAACTTGCCGAAGAAACTAGAAAAAGGTTTGACATTGAATTCTTCCTATTTCCCGTTTCCCACCGTTGGTTTTGACGTTTCCAGTCACTGGACCGTTAAAATGGCTGTTGGAATTTTGCCGTGAAATCCTCCGGTCCACTACTTTGCTCATCATTATCCAGGGATGACCGTTAACTTCCGGTTTCCAGTTTCTACTAAGCCATATCTTTTGGAATACCGACTGAAATCAATCCCGTTCCCGATTATTGATTTTCCGGTTCCAGATTTCAGGAGTATCCATTAACTTTGTTATGGAGTTAAGGTTTTCTGATTTTCTGGTTCCGGTTCTTCTCTCTCCCTACTCTATTTTTATAGCAAAAAGACAAAAAATTTATCTAGATGAACCTACTATGTCTTTAATTTCTCCTAAAAACTTCTAAGGCCCTATTTAGGACTCCCACAACAGGCCTGGAAAATTCTAAACCCCACTTATACTCTTCCTCATTAGACTTGAACCCAGCACGATCATTTTGAGATGTACTTGCATTTGATTCATGTTGTTTCTTTCATGACTCCTTTACATTGCAACCTTTTTGCTTCGGCTTGTACAACTAATCCCCTAGGTAAATTCCGCACTTTGCTAAAAAGTCCTATGAGAATGTGTCACTCTTACTATCATCACTGCCCTAGTCTTCTCCTTTAGTGTCGAAGCTGACGACTACGATATGCTGAGGCAAGGAATCATTACCCTTGGGAAGGGTTGGAATCCCTTCATACTCCGCCATTGCCATTTTAATACTTCTATCAATGCAATCAACCACCCTCATGTCTACAATTCCAATAGTGCTAGCAAAACAAATACGACAAATTTTTTCTCTAGTAATTGCATTTGTGTAGATCAAATAAATTGAAGCCAAAAAATAATCAAAATGGCTCCACATATTTGGCAAGCCAAGCAATTTGTTGGTAGGGACAAAGGTATCTTTTGGATGGTCCCCTAGAGCATACAAGTCTCAATGATTGTGGATTATTGTCCTTTGTATTGCGAAAATTGTGCTTAGTGGGCCATCATCACTATTGTTGTTTTGGTTGGGGTGGTTGCCACTACCACCTACGTTCCTTTTAAAATTTAGCACTCTATATCGTGGACCCCTGATGCCATCAACGTCCCCACTATAGCCATTCTTCTATTTCTGTTGTCTTAAAATTAGAGGCGACAAATTATCAACATCTAAGTGGGGATTCTCCCACCCCTTTGGTGTTGAGGGGCAAGAATGTGGTGGGGATAGTGGTTCAAAGCCTCACCCTTAACTATATCCTCGTCCCACTCCACCTCTTCCAAAGATGCCACACCTTCCTCGATTTTGACCTCTTTGTTGACTACCACGTTCCACAAAACCTCATTGCCGTAGGCCACGGACAATAGAGCGTTGCCCTCGTCATTGTCAACTGGAGCAGGATTGTGAGCTCCCATTTCGTCACTTGGAACTCATTGGTTTTTTTATTTTTATTATTTTGAATACAATTTTAGATACAAAAAGCCCGAAAAAAAGTGTAAAATCAAAATAGGTATGTGACATACCACTGTCGCAGTACAAGGTAAGTAAATTCCCCGTTATACTCCCCAAACCACTCTAGAGCATAACTAAGTGACTCTAAAGATCGAACCCGCGAGATCCTGTGAAGTATCTAGCCTTATTAAGTAATTAAGCTAAATTAATGCCCAAAACTTCTTTCTGGTCCTATGTCTAAAACCGGAAATACTACAACACTCGGACAGCTAAGGAACGGATTTCTCCCACCATTCCAGTCCTATCAACTATCTGGCCCATATACTGCCACCATCCCAGAATCCTTCAAATTCCGATCCCGGGTACCTCTGTAGACCAATCCGTTTTGGTCTATTTACATATATCCTTAGTCCTATCCGGTTTAATTTAGCCTCTGTTTTACCATCAGAGGGGTCGCCGCTTGATTTTAAGAGTGGTAGGCCCATTACTCCTTCTATAATTTATAGTTGCTGAAGACCTACTATCCTATCACCAAATCTCCTAACTATTACGGATCTGGTTTGGTCCTTCACAACAACCTAGATATTAATCTGGGTTGCAGGTCACACAAAGACCCCTCGTACGATCCTCTTATACTACAACGACTTTGGATACCTGTTCCTATCTATGCGAAGTTAGGTGGTCGCAAGTAAATCCGCTCGTTCCAACATCTACTAGAGCTATTCCGTTTACCAACTAGGATAGTGAGACCTCATAAGAGATCGGACACTCAACCAGATTTTCCACTCGGGAGTTCTAGCGCGACTAAGGAATCCCTCCCTATCCGCCTAGCCTAACAACGATTTTCTCACCTGGAATCTCAAACTCTAGACGTGCTGAGGAACTGAAGTGCACTCCCAACTCTTTTCTACCCAAACACATACACTTAAAATAAGAACGGAAACACCAAGAGAGGAAAATCACTTGCAACTCTACTTCTGTCCTCCTTACTTCCTATCATACGACTCTAACACACACATGGAAGAGGCATACAATAAAAAAGTGAATAGAAAACACAAGGGAATTTGCAAAAGAAGACTTTCTCTCCCTTCCCTTTCCTAGGGACTGGTTTATATACAAAATCCTAAAGTACAAAAAGGCAAAAAGTGCCACGGAATCCTGCCGCATTTTTAGGCTGGACTTTCGTTCCTACCTACTATTCTACCAGATCGGAACATGATCCAGTTTCGTTCTAAATCTCCCTAGTATGTACAACTTAGCTATTTTACAGCCCTAAACCTAAGGTGGGGCTCCTCGGATTGACTTCCATTTGTTCAAAGACTTCAGTTACGTTCCGATTCTGTTCTCCATCTGTAGGTTTAGGAACCGGATCACCTTGGCCGAAATCGGGAGTAGGCTCCAGATCAATAGTGGACTTTGGGGTGTTGGCCAGTTTAGATGCTTGCTCGGACTTCTTGGACTTGGGAGTCTTATCCTTTCCCTTCTCGACAATTAACTCATCCGAAAATGATTCCGGTAGGGAAAGGTTTGATAGTTGGATCCCCTTGGAGCATATAGTCCTCGTCAGCTTCCGGCTACTCTCCTCAATCCAGTCTGTTGATGTCTGTTCCTCCATCATTACTACCTCAACCCATTCGGCATAATCCGTAAAAATCCTCACTATCCTAGAACCGGATAGTTTCTTCTCCTTCTGCACCTCTTCGTCGAATAGCTTAGCTTTAGTGGCGGCCATCCCGGATACTCCTAGGGTGTCCTTCACTTGGTCAGCTACATTTTGAGTCTCTTCCGCCATTTCCCTAGTGGCGGTCGCATCCTCCTTCAAGACGAAGTTTTCCGCCTTCAAGATATCCACCTCCTTCTGCAGACGGATTATCTCCTCCTCTTGCTTCCGAAACTCGATTGGGTTAGTGATGTTGTCTGCTACCTTCTCCGACAACTTGCTATTTGGTGGCGCACCCACCAACTTCCCGATCGCTTCCAAGGTCTGGTACTTGATTTTCCAATCTGCTCAGACAGTGCAAAGGATGGCTATTAAATTGCTGAATGGATCCCATGGATCCAATTTCTCCTCATCGATAGCCTTCCGTTTTCCTTTCGGAGTTGACCTGCCGTGACTTGGTGGCATCCCTCGCTTGTGAAGAGGCGTTGTCTTCTGTCGCTTTATAGGCGGCAACAGTCCCTTTTCTTCTTCTTCTTCTTTTTCTTCTTCTAACATTTAGGTTAAATTTCCTATACTAGGAATTTATCTTAATTAATACTTTGCCACATGAAGTTTTTTTATGACCTTTAGCCTTACATAATTATGTAATAAAGCCTATGGAACTTCTTCCATGGATTATAATTCTTTTCAAAATTTTGTATTTGGAAAACATACTTTTTTATACCTTTAATACTTCCAAATATACTTTTTAGTATTTTGGGTGTCATATTTTTTATTATTTTTGCACATCGAATATGTCTAAAATTATAGGCATATATACACATTTATGTGGATAATATTTTCTTGGTATGATTTTCTACATATAGTCCCACCTTTAAATCACTACAACTAGTTTGTGAATTTATTCCAATCTAGTTACCCAAGTGGATGTTATTTTAACCTGGATGGTTCATTGAACCACCCACCCTCCCACTTTGGGAGTGGCTATTATAACAGCCAAGCCGCCAGTTACATACGTAGTTATTTCAAAACTACCTCATTACTACCATGAGTTTGAACTTTCCCTCCAATAGCATGAGTATGAAATGGCCTTCCATTTCCCAGGACTCTCACATTTGTGCATTTTGTTGGTGGCGGTTCTTGTTGGCTTGGAGTGCGAAGTTTGCTTGGGTGGTGACTCTTAGGCTTCTTGGAATGGCAAAGGTCTCCTTTCTTTGTGAATTTGTGGTTGGCTTTGGATTGTGGTTTTAATATTGACGATTGACCTTTTCTACTATTTCCTTTTGTTGGCTTTACTGATTTGTGACATAGATAGCAATTGGTTGTTGCTGAAGACACCTCGTGCATCCTCACTAACTTCACATTGGTTTGTGTTGTGTTTGGGACGGGCACAGGTGAGGCACAACCTTCAAATCGATTTTCTCCAGCATGGATTGGTGGCAACATTTTATGGACAAAGCACTTGATGTCATTCCTTGAATTTATTTGTGCTTAAGACTTGTGAATCATCATAGATATGGCTATGGCACTATAGCATTTGGGACTGTCTCTGGACTTAGGACTTTTTAAGTGTCTTAGTAACCATCTTTGATACTTCTTGTGTCTAAAATAGACTATGACATAAAATATCTATGAGATATTTTATTTTCTACCTACCGTGGTTGTGATGCATACTGCTTTAGTTTCAATCAAGCAGTGAGTTATGTTTTGAAAAAGATGGAGCTCTGTCACAGAGGTGTTTCTGTCTTTGTCTCTTCTTCAGTAATTGCATAATTAATAGTTTTTATTTAGGAATTCATCCAAAACAATGCATTACTCTCTAAGAGCCTCACCTTTTTTATGAAAAGAATGTTTGATCCATTCTTCTCATAATAATTCCCGTATTGACTAATATTACCCTATATTTCCAAGCACTTATACCATGGATTTTCATTCTCCAAAAATTCAAGTGGTATTTCTAAGTTACAAGTTCCTAATTATTTCAATCTCCTTTTTATTTTTGGGGTTGTGCCATTTGTTTGACACATGTACTTGTTTTAGTAAACCCCATCTTTGAGGACTTGATTTATGCCTATGGCCCATTGTCACATGATGGGACCTATTATGGTATGAATTTAATCAAGATAATCTAAGTCTGTGTGGTACATAGTACCACCCACCCACCCACTAAGGGTGAAGCTTTGATTAGGAGTTATGCCAAGTCTAGTTTAGGCGGTTATTTCAAAATAACACCATTATGACCCTTTTTGGCTCCTTCCCTCCCAAAACGTGCATATGAAACAGCCTCCCATTTTACATGACTTCATCTTTTCACCTTCACATTGTTGCTGTGGCGTTTCACTCTGGTTGCGTTTGTGGAGTTTGTTAGTGCTTGACTCTTGGGCTTCTATCACACCACGGGAATGGCAAAGGTCTCTTACATGTGGTGAATTTGTGGATTGATCAAGATTTTGCTTTGTTTGCCTACTACTTCCTTACTATTTCTTTGTATGGTGTTCATGGATTTGGGACATAGATAGCAATTGGCTACAGCTGAAGACACTTGTTACATCCCCTCTGACTTAACATTGGTTTGTTTTGTGTATTGGGACGGGTACAGGTGAGGCTGAGCCTTCAAATCCACTTTCTCCAACATGGATTTGGTGCAAAAGTTTATTGTCAAGCTCATGGATTTGTCCTTTCTGGACTCCTTTTCTTGTACCTCAAACTTGTGAATAGACATTGATTGGCATTAGCACTTGTGTTTTTCACTGGATTCTTTGTGATCCAACATATTTTTAATTAAAGTATCTATTTTTGATACTATTTTTGCTCTAAGCTAGTAAACTTTTGGTGATGAGAGTGTGATGTGATGACCAATGAGCAATAAGTTAGGTATTGACAAAGGTGAAGCCCAGTTTTGGGGTGTTTCAGTTTAGTCCCTTCTTCTTCTTCTTCTATTTCTGGATCCGTTCTAGGAACAAATTCTGCTTCTTCGTTTGTCTCCGACTCTCCATATTTTAGGAGGACTTCCTGGGTCTTCCACTCCTTCTCCTCAAAACTAGTCACAAGTTGGTGGTTATGGTTATAGGTGGAAGAGGTAAGGGCATATTGGGGTAGCCCTACTCTTCCCTGTTCTTCCAATGAGCTGGGCAACTAGATCGAAAACAATCGGGGCCCAATCGACGTTCCAGATCCCGCATAAGGATCCAAAAATCGTATTACCAAGGGTGATTGTTACCCTTGTCAGCTTTTCCGGATGGAGGACCGGAATCAGAAACTGAAAAAGGCAACGGTACCGGTCGTCTATGCAATCTTCGATTGTATATCCGTCCTTTGGATTGGGGGGCACTCTAGAATTTGCCTCAGATGAATTCCGTCCTTTGGATTGGGGGGCACTCTGGAATTTGCCTCGGATGAATTCATCCTTCCGGCTTGCCATCCCTAGACCCCCGATCCGGAAGTCATACATTGCCCTCCACACTTTTTTAGTCAAAAGGGACGGATTCCCTCGCAAGGTGTGGTTGAATTCATTGGACAACTTGTCCAAGAGTTCCTTCACCATTCGTTCCTCTCGGAATCCCTAGGGTTTCTCCACAAATCCTTGGCAACCCATAAAAGTTAGATCTTCCATGAGTTGGGCCTTTTCCTGTTCGTCGGAGAGAATAATCGGAACTACCTTCCGGAGCTTCACCTCAACCGGAACGGAGCTAGCCGATTCCGCTCTCTTCCTACGCAATAGTGGCATGGACGTAGGTTGTCTCTTCTGGATTCCTTACCGATTTTACCTTACCCTCTCCTAGCCGCACGTCCCATTTTTCACTTTCCCTCTCCGATCTCAACCGGAAGCTATGTCATACACTATCAAATTCTATAAGTATGCTCTCACACGTCACCATACTTGAACCCAAACTTGGTTGAAAATAGGTTAGAACCTGAGAAATAGGGTAAATTATACATAGTTATTGAAAATGACCAAAACCTATCGTATATATGACAAACTATAGCCCAATTGGTTCGAGGAAACCTAGGTGAGAATCATAAGATGATTTACAGGGAGAAGTTTCAAGTTTCAAAACCATATTCCATTTTTAGTAGAAATCCCAATTGTTGGCTTGTAAGTGTTACAAACTCAAGATGGGACTATAGAAGAATCTATAGCTGAGGGAGAGTGTTCTAGGGGTGGTTTCACACTAAAAACTCATAGGCGAAATTGGCTCACCAAGATTCTTCTTCGTGTGAAAGATTCCCTGTGCATCGATAATTAAAGGAGATGGTGAAATTTGAATCTCCTATGACCATTGTGTAAGATAAGAATAAGAGCTTGCACATATTTTTTGGAATTCCATGAGAGATTCCAGAAAAAGTTTTGGAATTTTCTGACTTCGAGAAGATGCCTTTCCAAATGGTCAAACTATAAAAATTTATAATGAGAAATTCTTAGAAATTACCCGGGGTGCAGTAAAATCTCACTAAAAATTAGGATAGATTTTTTTTGTTAATAAAACGCCCCATCAAGTTTTAGGACATTTTAATAGCCAGAAGATCCAAAACTAGCAAGATCCTCCCAAGATCGGCAAATTGAAGTTTACCATAGAGTTGACCGACGTATTAGGAGCGGATGAAGTTGGAATGATGCCCAAGTTAGGTCTTTTCTTACTCCCTCATACCTACTTAAGCCTCTATGCTAGTTACTTCTCTCAAAAAAGTAAACCTCCAAAAGTTGGATTTTTTATCCTTTTTGGTTATTAAGTTGGCACTAGGATTCGTTGAGTTTTGAGCATAAAAAAAGGGATAGGGATTATTTAGGACTAAAAATGGCCTTTTAAAGCCAATGTCACAATCCGTTTGTAATTTGGAGTGAATCTCCAAAAATTAAAATTTTGAACCAATATAGAAAGTCAAAATTGGTAGATTAGGATGAAAATCCTAAATGATAAGTTTACCATGAGAAAATTAGAGGAGGTGGGTGCCCTTGGAAGAGTATAAAAGGGCACCCCTTTTCCTTTTTTCTCACCCCTTGTAGCCATATTTTTGGCCATGCATTTACGTTGAATTATTTATTTGGATTTTTGGCCAAGTTTATGCCAAATTGTGTATTTTGAAGCATTTTAAGCTTTTAGTTTTTTTTGTTGAACTTTGAAGGACATTGGGGTCCCTTCAAAGTTTACTAACCTTTATTGTGTTTTTGGAAGAGTTTTATGTTGATTTTGTTGAGTTTTGAAGTGTTTTATTTTAGTTTGGTACTAACTTGTACTAATCCTAGAGCCCCTCCTCTTGTGATTGGCAGTACCACTTAGGGGAGCATCTAGTGTCTAACTTCTTGTATTTATCTTGAAGTACTAACTTGTTTTGAATATTTTTTATTATTGTACTAACACTTATAGTTTGTACTAATAAGTGTATTTTTTGTATTTAATTATTTCCTTGTCCCATTTGGGACAACAAATGGAAAAATAACTTCAAAAATTATTCTCCACGTGGTTGAGTCGGAGCATTGATATCCCCAATTCAGCAAAGGCGGGGGTTGAGCCCTCGACTAGTTGACAGGGCAAGGGAGCTTCCCCCGATTCAACCTGGGTTGGTCTGTCAGGTGGACCTCTTCATGAGCTTTCCTGTTAGCGGATAGAACACTAAGTGGCGCATGTCGCTCCAGCTTGACAGACAACTCTTGTTAGTCCACAAATCTTCCAAAAACTTTGGTTTATTGTTAAAAAACCTATAAATTAGTATTGGGAAAGAGAGAAGTTAGTTCCAAATTAGAAAGAGGGAGAGAAAGAAGAGAAGTTATGTACGACGTCACGTTCCAAACACTCAATTCCTTATGCACCAATTAGAACTTTCAAACAACTTAGAAAATGTGAATGATGAGATTTGAGAGAAGCAAGAAGGATTAGTAGGAAGAAGAAGTAGGAAGATACACAAGAAATTCTATTAAAAAGTAGCCAAAGATTATTGGAAGAAGGATTAGTGGTGAAATAGTCAACAAAAAATACAGAATAGATGTTAGAAAATTCTCAAGTACACAAAGTCAATGGATAGAAAAGTCAAAATAGGATAGAATAGTCTTGGAGGATAAAAGGTGGAAAGAGAAGATTAAAAAGGTAGAAAATTAATAGACTTTGGCTTAGCGAAAAGCTTATAAAAAAATATAAAAAAACTAAAAAAAAAACTTATGATTAAAAAAATTGGCTCAAATGGAGGATTTTGAAGAGGCTCAAAGGTACCACTACGATGACTGAGCCGTACCCCAAGGTATAATCCTAAACCTCTTATTTTATTTTATTTTTATGTGAAATTAGCAAAAGTAATGAAGGCCAAAATCTAGAAATATGTTAGAATAATAAAATTCATAATCAAGTTCAATTTGAATTTAGGATCTAATAGTAGAGGTTTAGAGGTTTTCGAAAAGATAAAGTACATAGAAAACTGACTTAAAATGAGAAAGATATTAGTACTGAAAGTTTTGAACTTGAAATGGATGAAACTTAGGAAATCTTATCCAAAAAGAACAAAAAAAGGAAACTAATATAGAATTAAAAATCCATGGGTTAAAAGTAAAAAAAATTGAATTTTAAATTTTAAATTAAGAGAAAACTGCGGATGAAGTTTGAAAAGCCGATTAGCAGTCAAACTTCATCCATCAATAACTCTTTTTAGGAAGGTTCAATTTCTAAGTGTGATATCAATCTAGAAAGCTAAAATTACTACCTATAAGAAAAAAATTGAAATTTCTAAATATAGTAAATTATCAAAGTTTGTCCAATCACTCATCTATTTGTATTTTAAATTGTAATTAAGGATGTTTTGCATATATTAAATACACCTAGGCATTTAGAAAAATCCATTGCTTGCAAGGCAAATTGGACCAATGCATAGACACTCAATTAGAGTAAAACTAAAATTGAACAAGAACTTGGTTGTGTACAGTTGTTTACCAAAGGTGGGTAAATAAATGCTTACAAGGGTCGACGGGTTTTCTACCTACCTTGTTGATTTAGCACCTAATACCTCTTCTTCTACAAGACATGGTTCGGAGAATCTAGCTTGTTTCCGAGATTGTTGTTCCAGTCCTTGCCCAAGAACTTCTTCGGCGGATTGTCTCCACCGCATTCCAATGTTCCACCCTTGCTTGCACTTTTTTTGTCATCACAAATGACTTCGCCACCACATTTTTGCCTTTGGCCATTGTCAAAGGTGGCAAGTTTGTCAAGCCACAAATTCTCTCTCATCATCTCTAGAATCTGAAGAAGGAATTTCTTCTGTTTACACCAACCAAGAAATTCAGCTAGGAAGCAGTAAATTGTATGCCTCCATTCTTTCAGTGCAAGGTTTGCGAGCAATTTGCGCCAACTTCTCTTCATTGGCAACGTTTTTAAATATGCTTCACTCATGCAACTTGCAATTTTGGCTATGGTGTTTGCATTTTGTGTTTGAAACCTAGCCCACCTCTAAATTATATCTATTTATATTTGTAGGTTAGGAAGAGGAGTTAGTACTACTTCATATTGAACCATCTCATGATCAATTTATAGTAGCGTTGTATCTGAAATTGCAACCAACACCATATTCATTATTTTGGAAGATATCCAATGAAATGGGAGATTTTAGAGTGATTGTAACCACAAACTCAAAAAAAAATTTTATTATAAAATACCAAAAAAACAATGAAATGATAAACAAAACATGTATATAATTACAAAATTCTGGATTTATATAATAATTCCCCAATACTTAGCATTTTATAGAAAGTAATCACTAAATATATATGTATTGGACGTTTATACTATAAACATAGAATAATCCATGTATGGAATCTGTACTTGTATCATTGAATATTTACAAATTACATCTAATTATATAATTATTGGATATCACCTAGGTCAACAACATAGACAAATGCAAGAAAAAATAGCACAGAATTCATAGAACCAAATTTTACTTATATCTTTGAGATGAAAGCTCACACATCACATTGTGTGAAATGTAGTCTATGAGAGTCCTTTCCGAAGAATGGAGCAGATTTTGGTTCTACAAACTTTGTGCTATTTCCATTAGAATATTTGCACAGAATTCATAAATCCAAATGTCGCAACCTAACTTTTTGATTTTTCTCTCTACCGTGTTTTGAAACACGGAATCCGGATTAAGTAGACCCGGATTAGCACGGAAGGAAAGGAAAAAGTCAAGAGTTAGGAAGACTAGAAACATAAGCCCTGAATGAACCGGATTATGGAGCGAAACGGATATCAGAAACGAATCCGGTCTAGTTCCATAACCGAAGGAACGGATCCAGGATTCGCGTCCGAAAAATCAGAAAAAAATAATGATTAGGTTTTTGGGGTATAAAAGAGACTGTTTTAGGGTTTGACTGTCATTTGCACCTGGGAGCACCAGCGTATTTGGCACGCTCTCAGTGCTTTGAGTTTGTGTCTACAAATTGAGTATGTTTGTGTGAGAATTGTGCAAGGTCTGAGAGTTGTAAGTGAGTGCGTTTGTTTTCTTTACACGGGCGCAGGGATTAGAGAGGAATTGGGTGCGCGAGCGTGGTTGAAATTGAGAGAGAGAGAGAGCACCGCGAGACTTGTGCATTGAGCGACTCGGTTGAGACCGAGGAGTGTGTGTGAGGAAATGGGACGTGCGGCTAGCAGAGAAGAAAGGTAGCGATCTAAAAGAGAAACGAATGCCGTAGTTAAAGCGCGGACGAAATCAAGTACAGGCAAGCGCTCAAAGGATAGAAATCAGAGTGAGGAAGGTGGCTCCTTTAGAGCCCAGTAGTGAGCGGGAGAGAGTAGAATTGATGGAGGACCTCTCCGCCATGGGGTGCGCAGGATTCCTGGGGAAACCCTAGGGGTTTCAGAGTGAGGCAATAGTTAGGGAGCTCATCGAAGGAGCCCGTAACCAGTTCGACAACTCTCTCAGACCGGTTCCGCTTATGTGGATAGGGGAGATCTGGAGAAAAGTCTACAACTTGGAGGAAGGCGGCGCGGAACAAGCCAACCGGAAGGGAGACTTTGTGCGCGGAAAGTTCAGGGGAGCGGCTAACCCCAAGGACAGGTACGCCATTGAGGACTGTGTCAATGCACGGCATAGACGACTGCTTGAATTCCTGGTCCCGATCCTACATCTAGAAAAATCCACCCGGGTGACTTCAACGCTTGGAAACGCGATCTTTGGAGCCCTGAGCGGAGAGAAATGGATGGATTGGGCGGCCTTCATTCAAACATTGGTGAATGTCTTGGTCTTAAATGTGGGAAAGAGTAGGGCTACTCCGGTATGCCCCTATCTTTTCCACCTATACAAGAATCAGAGTCTCTTGACGTTAGAGGAGAACAAGGAGTGGAGGGCTCAAATGGCTCTCCGGACGTGCAGTGGATCGGATAAAGAGTCCGAGACGGAACCGGATAGCACGGAACCAGAGGAGAAGGGTGAGAACTCTAAAAAGAGGAATTGGACAGAAGAGGAAGAGGAGGAAGAGGACATTCCTCTCAACCAAAGAAGGAAGAGGACGCCCAGTCTAAGGGGGTCTCCTTCAAGGCTTTGGAAGGACAAGGGACCGGAACCAGTGGAGCCGGTCATCCCAAAGAAGCAGGAGCTGGTGGAAGTGGTCAAGCCGAGACCCATTCCATCGTCCCAGTTGATGGACCTGACGGGTCCATACAACGACCTAATCCGGATTCTCCAGGGTTGTCTTGGACGTACGTCCATCACGAAATCGCGTCCAAAATCTGGACGTCCGTCGTCTAGGCGTCATGGACGCGGCCGGACTGTGGTCGGTCGGCGTCCAGCGGTTGGTCGGACGGTCGTGGGAGCGGTCGGGCGTGACGTCGCAGCGGTCGGGAGGGCGACCGACGTCGCAACGGTCGGGCAGACCGCCAGTCCACAGGTTCGGGAGTGGACGGACCGTCCGATCGAACGCCGTCCGGGGTAGATTCGGGAAGACAAGTTTTAGGTTTGGGCGCGGATGGCTATATGAGGGGACGGCCAAGGCATTTTTCCTCACTTCAACTCTCCTCTTTGGGAAACAACACCACATCGGATGTGCTACTGTTGCCTCACCGCGCTAGTTGCTCCTATGTGGTAGAGAGTTGGGGTCATACATCTTTGATTACACCGGAGGGGTTTTGAATCGGTCATTTACACACGGTTGAAGAGAAGAATCAAGGCATCAAGTAGCTATGGAAGAAAAGGGCGGCATTAAAGGTGAAAGTAGCAAGAGATCGAAACAAAAAGGAGCTCGTCACGAGCTCCGTCTTGACATTTTAAAGGATGAGAACATTTTAGCAGAGCCTAAGTGGGAGAAGGTGGTCGATGAATACTGGACTTCTAAGTTGTGCAAGAAATATGTGAAGATGTATCACATTGGGAAGTTGTGGCCTGAAGAATTACATGCTGGTCATACTCGGGAGTTTTCTTTTAAACCCGCAAGTTGTCTCAGCCCTCATTTTGTCCATCGTTCCGTAGAGGTGTGGCGGGCTCTCTTCGGGGACAAATCGATGAGCAAGGGTAGAATTAACTACACCATAGCAAGCATGGTGTATACAGAATTGAAGTTGGTTTGCAAGGTGGATTGGAGTACGTACCCCGAGACAGTAGAAACACCGCTTGTGCTTCCTGATGGCTAGAAAGATATTCCCGATACGTTTGTTTCAAAGGGACAAGTCCTTCAAATGGTTGAAGGCAATGCTACTCTACAGCACAACACGGAAGAAAAACGTGTTTCTATTCAAAACGAAGTGCAGAACATGAAAGACAAAGGGGAAAACAAGGAGGAGCGCCCCCTTGAAAGTAGCAAAATGAATGCTACATCAACGGATCTTACGAATCAATCTGACATTTCACTTCAACCCGAAGTGGAAAATACAGAAGGTAATGGAGGAGGAAGTATGACGCTAGAACCGGATACCGTATGTAATACTACAAAAGCTTTAGTGTCTTCTTCGAAGGGTGCGGAACGAGTCGTGCTTGACACTCTACCGATGTTTCTGAGCCCTTTACCAATTGCATCAAGCGCGAAGGGAGAATCTGGTATTTTCAAGGTGCCATCTCATCCATCAAAACAAGGATCGACATTGAAGACATTGGAGTGCAAAGAAGAGGTTCCCTCAAAAGAGATGGACAGGGTAGTTGCTAGAATCACTCGTCTTCTAGACAGTGATGCCCTTATGGACATCAGTACCAGGACTACAGATGAAGAAATTAACAGAAGTCCAAGTCCAGTTTGGAGTCCAATGCATGAAGTGCCACCTTCTCAAAACATGAATGATGAGAACCTACAAAAGGCTGAAATGGACTCTCGGGAATCAGGCGTTCTTAACAATGGCGAAGAAACCCCAAAGACGGAGGAGAATCCAATCCTAACGTTCTTGGGTCCAGAGGATCTAAAGACTTTATCGATAATGCCTCCGCTACAAGAAATAGAGCACTTACTACAATGTTCTCTTAAATGGAAGACTTTTGAAGTTCAAGAAGAAGTTCATCCTTCTGCAAATGAAGAGGGTACAACAAACAAAGGAGGCACGATAGATGAAGGGCAAACCTCAACCCCGTGCAACCGAGTATGGAAGTTCGGCGAACTGTTCAAGACTGCCTACTCTCTATCATGTACAGCTAAACTTGTAGCTGTTATGACACCTGCCCTCACACAAATAGCTGAAGAATTTATGAGCATGACACCAGAGATACTGGAGGGTGCCGTGGCCTTCAGAAAATTCATTGAATTTGCAGATAAGCTCCAAGAAGAGAAGGTGGAAAATCTCAAGGTTTTGTTTGAGCTTCAAATACAAAACGAGGAGCTCATGAAGGTCAATTATGACAAAGAAGATCATAATCGCCTGAAGGTCAAGTTCGACAAATTGGATAAGCATTGCTCTATGGTGTTCTGGGATAAAGAGAGATATGTGTTTTAGTCTTCAAAAAGAAGTTGAGACTTTAAAGCTCTCGAATGGGACGTTGGAGTCCCAAAACCAAAAGTTGGTTTTGCAATTGAAGACATCTGAGGACAATTTACAATGGCATCGGGAGATGTTGAAGACATTACAAAACGACAAGTCATCTGAACATTGCAGGGACGGAGCAAGCCTCTTGGAGGTAAGTCAACCAACTCAAGAAAGCGATCAACTTTCGCTTCCTCTTGACAAGGGCAAAGCTATGGACAAGACTGTAGAAGTCGTTATGGCCATTGAGAGCCCTAAAGTTGTGCCTCCACTCTCATTAGAAGTTGCTTGCACGCAAACGGTGAATCATGAAGTCCAAGAATTAAGGCAACAATTGGACTTGGCAATTCAAGCAAAGAATGACGCAGAGTCTTCACTACAGAGAATGGAACACGTACAAATACTATAATATATCCTTCCAATGAAGACCGGGGATCTACGGTGGGTGCTGTGGGCAAGGCACCTACAACAACAATCCGGTTTATGCTCTCAACTCATGAGGGGGCTCTTGAAGTATGCAATGTAGTCGGACGAATCGTTGAACAACGTGCAGTCTTCTTACTTGCGTTTGAAAGAGAAGTTCGACGTAGAATTAAAGGATCCCGAAGTATGCATTACAGTTTGGGGAAACATGGATAGAATGTTCGAGCGGTTGAATCATGGGAGAACCTATGAATCAGACAACATCAATTGGGCGTTGGAAGCGGAAGAAGGATGGGTTCCTCACAATACATTGTCTGCTCATATTGTTCAACATGAGAAGCAGCTTATACCTGGAAGTGATCCCAATGTTCCTTTGATGAAGGAAAAGTGTTCTCTTTGCCAATATCGTTTTGGGCCTGAAGGAGGTCTAACTTTGGGTCAATGTGGCCACTCTTTTCATATTCTTTGCATCCAAAGAGCAGCACAATATTCCGCCCGTTGCCCCAACTGTCGTACTCCTTTGAATGCAAGGTTTTATGAAATGCTAGGAATATTGCATTCTATGGCATCGGGTCATGAATTCAACCGGTGGAACCTTCCACTAGACCAAGCGCCACACAAATTCCAAAATCATTTGCATTGGGGAAAACCAATGGTATGGCTACCAAACGAAGGGATGCATTCATTATACATGGATCCTCAAGACAAGGATGAGTACTTCTGGATGACGCGGGACTTGGAAGTGGAATTGCGTGCCTTCGGGATCCCGGATAACGATGCAAGAGAAATGTTTTGTCGTAGCATGGGGGGGCACTAGAGCATGCAACACCAAAAATTCTTCCGATTTCCTGATAAAGAATGGAAGAAAGAAGGGCCAAATGACCCTTTTGTGGAAGTGGAGTTTGATCCTAGAGTCACAAAGTAGTACGAGGGGTACAATTTCGATTTGGTCGGGCGGGCCCGCATCTTAGTGAAGTTGGAAGAAGCAGCTAAGGTTTGTTGCATGTTGGACTTGAACACGAAAGCAATGACAGGGCATAAGATGGAAGAGATTGCTCGGGCTTTCGATAAACGGATGGATGATATTATCACCAAGTGGAGGAAGTATCTAGGGGGCAAACCTCCAATAGCTGATAAAGGTGTACCAGCTTGGTATTACGTGCAGAGCGAAGATAAAGTCATCCAGTACCTCGAAGACTTAGTAGATGTCGCTCTGAGGACTTTAAACGCCCATGAAGTGGAGTTGTCTCCGAAGCGGAAGAATAAACGGAGAGTTGAAGAAGAGGATGACCACTCTCCAGAAACTAAAAGACTATTTGAGAGGGTTGACATGGAAGTACAAACTGGAGAAGGACCCAGTGGTGGTGAGGCGATACCTCGTCGCAAAAGCAGAAGACTCATGGCGAAGGAGGGGACATCTCGTGCTGCAGAAGAACATAGTAGTACTGAAAACTAATAGGGAAATGTTTCATTTCCTACTCTACATCTATTATATTAGTACTAGTAGAAAATAAATAGCTTGTGGGGATTTTAATTAGTAGTTTTCTCTACCAAAAATTATTGTACTTAGGCTATCGCGTTCATCATAGCTTCTTCATAATGTACATCGAATCATAGGTGTATGCCACAAAAGTATGTTTTGATTTCCTTCACTTTACATGTATATCTATATATACATATTTTGTATTTGATCTCTTTCTTTATATATATAGTTTTTTTTTGGCATATAAATTGAAGAATATGTCTATTTTTTCATTTATTTATTTATTTCATTGTTTGAATTCAATTCAATATGTTCTATTTCAGACTCAATGTTATGCCTCATTTGCTTGCTCGGCCCTGTGGGGTCGGTCGGCCCTCTGGGGTCGGTCAGCCCCCTTGGGTCGGTCGGCCCCGTCCGCTCAGTCGGACCTTTTCGTCGATCGGCCCCGTCCACCCACACCGCGCGGTCGGCACCGTCTGCTGATTTCTCACGACCGTTGTACTCGGCCTACGAACTGTGCAACGGTCAATTCTTATTTCTGAAGCAAAGTGCGGACTAGGCAGAGTATAAGAGCAAGGTTCAGGTCATTTGCAAGCACTCCTGAGAAGCTGAACGCTAAGATTCCCAAGGGCTACGAGCTGCAAATTGAAAAATTTGTATCCGTTGCTTGGTAATGTATAGTTCAGTGGACAGGGGGGCTTTGGTTTATAAGGCTTCATACACAAATTTTTTTTCGTACATGTGATTGGGTGCAGGAATGAACGTACTATGCGTTTGAAATCGAAGGCCAATATTTAAAGTTTCAAATTGGATCCGCAAGCTATTCATTTTTTAAAATGAGTACAAATTCTCATCTTTGGTATACCATTCCATCCCCCGGCAAAGTGAAGTGTAAGGCATGTGGGCTGGAGTTCGTAAATCGGAAATGTCGCATGTTGAGCCACTTGGGATATGAAGGCAAAAATGGCAGGCGCGACTCAGGAATAAGATTGACATCGGATGTCAAGTCTCTTTTCCTTCGTTGTGATGGGATGTTTCCATCCAAATCAATCATTGAAAATGTAGATGGTTGGAACGCACTGATGGTTCTAGGCAATACCTCAAACGGAAGGGAGTCGCCATGTTCAACACAAGAAGACTCGTGCACAGCACCGGAACAAACAGTTCTTTCAGCTTCAAGGGTGATTCCTAGTGCCCATACATCAAGTGACCAACGACCTACACCTTCTTCTGTAATTAGGCCTCAAAAACAAAGCCGATTAGCAGATGGATTTGAAGAAGCCGAAAGACGGAAGTTGAATATGTTGTGGGCTAATGTCTTCTATTCGGCAAACATACCATTCGCAGTAGCTCGGACTGCAGCATTCAAAGAAGCCGTCATGAGAACGGCTGACTTCAAAAGGCCATATAGTCCTCCATTGTATCAAGCTCTACAAACTAAATTGCTAGACGAAGCAAAGGCAGATCTTGAGGTGAAGTTGCATAAGAGGACCGAGGATAGTATCCGAAAGTTTGGTGCAACATTGTCTATTGACAGGTGGTCCTCGGTTACGAATCGGCCATTGGTAAATGTCATGCTTGTATCTTCCGCAGGGGAGCAATTTCTGGGATCAGTGGACACAAGTGGACATGAAAAGAATGCAGAGTACTTGGCTTCTATTTTGGATGAATTCATACAGAAGGTGGGGCCTCAAAATGTGGTGCAAATAACAACGGAAAATGCTCCTGTGAATCCCAGAGCGTGTGAGATTATAACCGACAAATATCCTCACATTTTTTTCCAAGGTTGTGTAGTTCATGCCTTAAATTTGTTGTTGAAAGATTGGGGAAAGGAAACATGGGTGGAGACGGTAGTAACAGACGCCCAAGTGGTTCGTAAGTTCTTTAGAAAGCGACACATGCCACTTGCAATATTCCGGAGTTACGAGAAAGAGTACAGCTTGTTGATGCCGGGGGAAACAAGATTCGCCTCCAACTACATAGTACTTCACTGATTGTTGAAGGTAAAGGGTGCTTTAAAACAGTGTGTAACAGACCCTCGTTGGCGAAAATATGCGAGGACATTGAGGAAGAAGAAGAATGGTGGCGAGGAGTCTACAAATGCAACAAAGATAATTAACGATGACCACTTTTGGAGGCGTTGCACCGATTTCATTCAGTTGCTGGACCCCGTGGTACATGGCCTATGTGATTTAGATGCAAAGACGCCATGTACAGGCAAGGTTTTGCATATTATGAGGAAAATACGGAAGCACGTGGCGGATTTGGAGAATTCACCTTTTAAACTAAGTTCGGAACTTGCAAAGCCATTGAGGGCAGCATTCCAACAGCAATGGGAAATGGTGGAGACCGATATTCAATATGCAGGAGCTCTTCTAAATCCCTACTTGCTTCACGACAAAGAACTAGCAGATGATGATGAGGCGATTGACGCATGCAAGCGTGTCCTCATACGAATTTGTAAGCGTGGAGAGTACGTTGACGTCGTGAAAGAATTCATGGCTTTTCGACATAAAGAACCACCTTTTCACAATATGCTAGACCCAAGCGAGTCCAAATTATCGGCACATGCTTGGTGGGATTTTGAAGGTGTTTGTGGAAAGCTCATTGCTTCGATTGCAAGGAGAATTTTAGGGCAATCGGTCTCTTCCTCTTCATGCGAGCGAAATTGGAGTAGCTATTCCTTTGTTCATAATAAGGCTCGAAACAAGTTGAAAACAAAGAGAGCCATGGATTTGGTGTATGTGTATACCAATTCCAGAGTCCTCGCTGCTTCAAAGGAGAACGATGAGAAGATGTGGTACCGCGAGAATGCGGAGTCAGAGGAATCCGAGGGGCTTATGGAGGATGACGAAAGTAGTGATCATGATGTCGAGGAAGAACATCTTCCACAGCGTGGAAATGAGGAGGTCAATGACGACAGAGGGGAATCGGAATTGGAACCAGAAACAAGTGATGACAACCTCAAATCCGATGAAGAAGAGGATCTGAACGAGGACACGTACGCTTTTCGTGGTAGACCGTCACAAAGACGAAATGAGTATGATGATGACATGATTGACTTGGGTACAAATAACCGAGATGAATTTGAATTTTTAGAAGACGAAGATCTACCTTCTATAGCGAGATTTGTAGATGGGAGCCAACTTCTAAACAGCCATACCGTTTTGGCAAACAAGGAAGACACCATTGTGGAAAAGGCGGTTCAGAACGGGATATCAGTTACAAGAGGCCAAACTTTACAAGCAAATGAAGTGATTGAATGTCTCCATCCATACCATTAGGCCAACTTGGAGAAAATGACAAACTACATTCTTGGGAGAAAATGAATGCGGACAAAACAAGCTTTGAATTTGGAGAAAAATTGGTTGATAAGAGCATCGAGGGACTGAGCTCCCTAAGCCTTAAACTGCTAGAGGTATTGGATAAGGGGAATTCAGGTTCGAAAGAGTGCAGAAGTCCGAACATGGTCCACAATGGCCAAGGCAGAAATGACAACATGCAGAGGTCGCAACGTCCAACGAATAACGATCCTCCACCCGTTCCACGTTCATTGTTGAACGGTGGAAGTGGTAGTACTACTCTGGGGGGTTCAGCGAGTTTTCTACCTACATTGCAAGCTTCCAACATTCAAGAAGAAACTGTGAAGCGGAAATTCACTACTTTAGAGTGTACTAGTGATGGAGAAGATGAGACATTGGAATCAATGTTCAAGAGCATAGCAAGTCGCCCACCACAATGTTCTCAAAGACTAGAGGACATGAAACTGCGATCTCTGAATGAAATAACAGCGGTCGCTTGCCAACGGAGGCAACAGGCAAAAGAAGCAATGGTAGAAGAATCCGCTAAACCTAAGAAGAAACGAGTGATGGAGCCATTTGCTATCTCCCCAAGGAAGAAAGTACATGGAGGAAAAAAACCCTTGGATACACGACTATCCCTTCCAACTCTTCCCGCAAGGAAAGGACGATTGGCCGGCGATCTTCGAGAACGCATCCTCGGTAAGAATTTCTTACGGAGGAAGGATGATCCAAACATAGGCAAGGGGAAGAAAGCTTCTACATCTACGGAAATCAGAGGAAAAGAGAAAGAAAAAGTATTGGCTTCATCAGATAATGAAGACAATACTTTCGACGATGAAGACGACGGATGGATATCAAGAGACTATAGTAGTGGGGCAGAGGTAAAAGGAGATAGTGATTATCATCCTTAGGAATTGAATCTTACATTCTTAGAACGGGTTAGATTAGAATACGTTACATAGATAGTTCTTCAAATCTTTATGATTTGAATTTGGAAGACTTTATGAACGCAGGAGAAATGAGGTTTGACATTTGACACGCATTGCTCTATAATAGGAATTTGCGTGTTTATTTTGAAAAATATAATAAACCTTTTTTATTCATTATCTTTGGTTGAATGGTTGGATAGGAAATTGAAGAAGTCTTCACTGCGTGTATTTTGGTTATTCATTCTCCATGTACAAAACAAATAAATCAGATAATTTCTTGGGAAGCATTAGAAATAATGAACCTTAGAAAGAAAGCTTGCATAGAAACTGAAATCTATAAATACCAAATTACAAATTGAAGATCGTGGTTGGCGGAATGGCGGGGGGGGGGGGGGGCACAACGGCAGCACTGCAGCAAACTCTCCGACCGCGTGGGAGGCCGCGAATGGGCCGACCGCAGGTCCGTAGCGGACCGTCCACGAGAGAAAGAGAAGAGAGGCAAGGGCCGCGGACTGGCCGACCGGGCCTACCGTAGGTTTAACGACGGTCCGACCGGCGACTGCAGCGGACGGGGCTGACCGATGGTTCGCAACGGACTGTCCTACCGCGCGAATGGGATGACCGCGCCAGACGAGGCCGACCGATGGTCCACAACGGATTGTTGGACCGCGCGGATGGGCCGACCACGCCGGACGGGGCTGACCGATGGTCCGCAACGGACTGTCGGACCGCACGGATGGGCCGACCGCGCCGGACGGGGCCGACCGATGGTCCGCAACGGACTGTCGGACCGCGCGGATGGGGCCGACCGATGGTCCGCAACGGACTGTCGGACCGCACGGATGGGCCGACCGCGCCGGACGGGGCCGACCGATGGTCCGCAACGGACTGTCGGACCGCGTGGATGGGCCGACCGCGCCAGACGGGGCCGACCGATGGTCCGCAACGGATTGTCGGACCACGATGATGGGCCGACCAATGGTCCGCAACGGACTGTCGGACCACGATGATGGGCCGACCGCGCCGGGATGGGCCGACCGATGGTCCGCAACGGACTGTCGAACCGCACGGATGGGCCGACCGCGTCGGATGGGGCCGACCGATGGTCCGCAACGGACTGTCGGACCGCGCGGATGGGCCGACCGTGCCAGACGGGGCCGACCGATGGTCCGCAACGGACTGTCAGACCGCGCGGATGGGCCGACTGCGCCGGGCGGGGCCGACCGATGGTCCGCAACGGACTGTCGGACCACGATGATGGGCCGACCGCGCCGGGCGGGGCTGACCGATGGTCCGCAACAGATTGTCGGACCGCGCGGATGGGCCGACCGCGCCAGACGGGGCCGACCGATGGTCCGCAACGGACTGTCAGACCACGATGATGGGCCGACCGCGCCGGGCGGGGCCGACCGATGGTCCGCAACGGACTGTCTGACTGCGCGGATCGGCCGACCGCAGCAGCCGCATAAAGGTGATCCAAATGATTAAGAGGTCATCTGCCATTCGGGAAATTGGGACTTACTGTGATTCTTGTCTTCAGGTCTCAGGTCTGAGGTTCGATCACTTGAGTTCATGCGGTGGTATGAGGCTTGGTTTCAACTTCCAACAACCAATTCGCATTTCTCAAAAATGGGTAATCTATTCATTCTTTGTGGAAAAGGGTGGGGGATGATTGGACGAATGAATTGATCCTCTTGCTTAAGTAGATGTTCCTATAAGGTTGGAAGAAGTGAAAGTTGAATTCCGTTCAAAGATTTTCGTATCACTATTATGATTCAGAAGTCTCCGACCGGAAGGCAAAAATCATCCCTTCCAGCCTTCAAGGAACGTCAATACCATATTACCATGACATTTTTTTTGGAGGGGGGGGTCGGGAATTTGGTTTAGCAAACTGTACAAATTATACATTTATACATAATTTGGGAATGAACAATAACAAAGCTAAAGCCCTTGCCAACGAATCTTAACTGAAACTTACCACTAGAAAATGCAAAGAGTAAATTACTTAAATATTTTTCGATTTCAGGGCTACAGTTTTTCACGGCCAGTCGGCTATGTCACCATGTAGCATTCTTTACAGAATTACAATGCATATATTTATATGGTCAAACTATAAATGGAACCGGTTTTAAATGAAAACAAGGTTTCATGTAGCGGAGAAAGCTCTATGTGAAATCCCTACATAAGTACATTTGTATTCTTTGTAATTTGAAACCTCCAACCAAATTGTTCCGCAAAATATTTAATCCAAGCTGGAAAGCTCAAATGAATGAAGAAACACCTATACTATTTTCTATCTCACCTTGCATGTTGATTTGTTTGTTGGCCAGAAATTTTGCATTTTAGATCTACATGACTCAAGATTTATTAATAAGGTATTTATAACTATTTTACAGCTTATCTAATTTCTTGGCAATTTTAATATTTGGGATTTTTAGGACTATTTAGTACCCGAATAAACAAATTTGAATCTGAGATTTGAAGAAGATGATTTTGTAGCAAACTTAAAGGAATCCTAAAAATATTGAATTTTATGTAGTGTACAAGTTCACTAAATGAACTTTTTTATTAATGACTTTTGAAACGCGTAATGTTCTTTGAATGGTTCTTTTCATAAATGACCATCTTCAAAAAATTGTTACAAATGGGATTTTTATAATATTTGTATAGTTTTTCCCTTTTTTTTTTAATTACACGTTAGAGCATATATTTTCTTGAAATTGGAACTATTCTAGAACTTTCTCCTACTTATAGAATTTTTTGGTGGTTTTTTTTTTGGTAATTGCCTTCATCTTGAAAGTGAATACATTGGACATTACTTGGACATATTTCTTCAATGTTTTTTGAATATTTTTCTTTTAAATTTTGAAAGTATTCTACAAAAAAATCATGAGTATTGGATGAAGCACAACAAAATTATGAAATGTTTCTTGCAGTCACCTAGATCCATTAGAAATTAGAAAAAATTTAGAATTTTCATTGTATTTTATTTACATTTCAATGTCAAAAGGCTCCCAATTCTATATTTGGAATGATGAACTAAGTGACTAGGACGATGTTTCATCTAAATCAAGATGTTTTATCCAAAATGATTTTGGAGAGTGCAAACCTTCAATGACCAATTTGATGAAATGGAGGTAACCAATAAACCAATATGTACACAAAAAATAGAAGCAAAAATATACAAGATTTAGAATATTATTCTTTTGTTAAATTACTAACAACAACTTCAAGGGGCTCTAACTCTAATCCCTCAAGTTGACTTCACATAAATACCTAAATATGACCTATAAACAGAAACCGAATTATTTAATGCATTATTGCATTGAGATTTGTAACTTTAAAGGACAGTTTGTTTAATTGTTTAGATGCAATTTTATGAAATGGAATTGGAGTTGGAGATGGAATAAGGTCATTCTATATTTAACTATAGTGAAAAGTGATTGAATGAATATTTTACCATAGTTTGTAACTTTGTATAATCATACTTTCTTAGTTTTTGTTGGATTTTATTTGCAATTGAAGGGTGATTTTAAGAAATACTCATATTATTTTAGAGTCATGTATTGAGTGCTTGCAAGTTGCAATGTCTTTTTTTATAACTTTTCATACTTGATTTTTTTTGAGTTTACTAAAGTTTTGACTATTGAAAGCAATACTTTTACTCTTTTAGAAACAAGCTTTTACAAGTTCTGAAGTTTACAGTTCAGATTTTAAGTATTTCACAAAGAATCATTATTTTATGATTATATGCATTAGAAAATGACCCTAAACTTCACTTTTCTTCAATTACATATTTTTAAAATTCACCATGAAAAAATGAAAATTTAGTCTCTCTCCCTCTATATATATTTATAGTTTGTACTCAAAGTACTTATAAGATGTAAGAATGAATCAATTGCAAACATATTTGATGAAGAGAAATATCGAAATTTTAAAAGTGAGTAGTCATCAGAATTACGGGTAGGATTCATGGTTTTTAGGGTATAGGGTTTAGGGTTTAGGGTTTAGGGCATGGAGTTATTTTTCAAGTTTCACATTGAAGGGGCAAAATTCCCGCCGTCAGTTTTCAAAGTTTTTATGTCCTTACTTGAAATTCATGACGAACTAATGGTCTAACAGGCTGCCAACTCACTCCTTTGGATTCTCTACTCACAAATAACTAATTTGGAGAATGCACAGGTCGTGGGCTGCCTGGCCGTCCGCTCGGCGGACACTACGCCGACCAAGCGGTCAGCGAAAGCAGCGACCCGTCTGCTGAGCGGACAGGCCGACGGTCGATCGGTCGGGGCAGACGAAGTCCGTCCGTCCGCCCATCCACCCGTCCGCTCGGCGGACGGCTCGACGGCCAAGCGGTCGGTGCGGCCGTCCGTACGTCTCTGTCGACCGTGGGATGGGAGAGGCGGATTCACGCTGTCCGTCCGATCTTGCCGTCCGACCCTGAAGCCAATAGCGACGTCCGCCTCGTCAGTTGGTATAAAAAGCGGAGCGGACGGCTCATTCCGCACAATTGTTTCCCTTACGGAGTGGGTGATCCAGCGGCTATTGGTCTCTGTGCGCCCCTTTCGCCTTGGTGTGTGAACAATTGTGAATGAATGAGTGGTATTCACTAATTATTATAATCTGAAACCACTACACATTAATCATTCTAACGTTGAGGTCATTTATAGAGAAGGGTACTATGCCTCGCAAAGGAATTCCGTTTCTTTCTGGTTCTTCGAAGAAAAGTTCGAAGAGGAAACCACAAGAACTAGATTGGGATGTTTACTTCGATGAATTCAATGTGGCAAAGGAGGGGTGGGAGTACGAGTCCGACAAAGTGTGGACTTGTACAATGTGCAAGAAATATGTGACCATGTCACACATAGCCAAACTATGGCCAACAAATGACAATTTGGAGAAGCAAGTGAGACGATGGGAAGGCCCTATGAAGTCGTGTACGAGTACACACTTTGTAGAAAGATACGAAGAAATTTGGGCAGCTTCAAATCTAGGTCCCTCGAAGCCTACCATCATGAATTATTCTACCATGGCAATGATTTGGGCGGAGATTGTACTCCAGAAAGACGTTGACTGGCATACAGTTATAGGGATGAATAAAGAGACGAAGATGACGTGTCACTCAACTATGGTGTTCACTAACTGGCGTGGTGAAAGTGATTGCATGCCGGCTTGGTTGAACTGAGGTCAATTTGGGTGCCCAAGTTGGCCTATGCGGGATGCAGAGGACAGTGATGCTGACGATGATGAAGAACCAGATGAACAGTTGCCACCTCCACCTCCACCTCCGAAGAGGCACGAACGCCGAGAAGAACGCGAAGACATAAAATACGAGAATCAAATGCGGAAAGCATTGAGGAGGAGTGTCGAGGATCAAGGTCGACCTCGTGGATATCACACTTCACCTCGTCGTGAACGTGATGTACATAGCTCACGACATGGAGGAAGTAGTTCACACTATAGCAACAACCCTCGAGATGGTGGTCCAAACGTAGAAGGAGGCTATAGAACTACGACCTATATGGACTACGGTGGTCTTTCACATGGCAGCCCTCAATATTACCCAGGAACAAGGGGACCTCATGGAAACACCAGTTATACAGACTATGGTGGTTCGGAACAAGGCGGCTCGCGAAATTATCCGGGAACAGGAGGACATGATTTGTATGGGCCTCATGGAAGTTCTTACTACACTAGTTCAAGTCATGGAGGGACTGGAGGCTCACATGAATATGCTTCAGTTCCACCTCCAACTTTTGGAGGTCCTTATTACGAAAATTATGGACAAGGGCGACAATCAAGCGGATATGGGCCATATGGTGGCTCCGGTTCTACGCCTCAAAGTCAAAATCATGATAGTAGTTCTGATTCTAAATGAAGTATAGTGTTATTTTGTAGAAAAATACAAGGTGCCATTATGTAGTTATGGGCTTTGTTTTTTAATGTGGTTTCAAGTGTAATGCATTGTCAATTTGTCATTTGCCATTTGGAAACAATGCAATAGTTGTAGGAATGCAAGTATATTCGAACAAGTGAGATGTATGAAGAACTTGTTTTAGCCCCCAAAATGAAAGTGGTACAGGCTATAAGACTATTTTATAATATAATAAAATTATTTGCTTTTTACCTTGTAGAGTAAGTAGAGTTCCATACTATTACTCCAATATGAATGGTTAATTGTTGCAAGTGTTGAGTATGTGAATGATGTGGTGTAATGTATTTGAACATCGGAAGTTACGTATTTTGGTCATTTGTAATGAATGCGTACTGAAAACCATGAAAGTTACATGCTTGTATATAGAATTGCAAATGTACGGTTGTTTTTTGAGACAAAATGGTGTGACCAAATCATTTTTATAAAACCTTTGTCGAATAACTCAACACCTTTTTGTATGCACCAAAAGAAATTTCATTATGTAATTAGCTTTGATGTTGTACTTCCCAAATGCTATTTTAAGTATTGGACCTTCACGACAACAATTCAAGACTTATTCTTCTTCAGGTATTTAACACTAGTAGAGTAAAAACAACAAGATGTCTTGTTGTTGAAATTCATCGATGAAATGAATTCGAGCTCTCTGGATATTGGATAGGCAAGAATATAATGTATAAGTAAAAAATTAAAAATTAAAAATTAAAACAAGTTGCAATTATTTTCCTACCTACTATGACCTACTAGGCTACTACCTAGTGCAGTAATGCCTACACTCCCCCCCATCCCTTGTTTTTAGCAATTTAGGTCATAACTTCTATTCCCGGTCACTGATTGTGGAAAAAATGAGGTCTCCATTATCCCATATAGCTTAATAAGCTTATCAATTTTTCCATCTTCAGAAAAAGTTTCAAAAAATCACGACAAAATTTCAAGTTGTAAGTACCTACCTAATAACCTCTAAACCCTCGAAGGGACCCTAAGCCCTTTAGAAGTGAACCTTCAACTCACAATTAGGCACTCACATACAATCATACATTCATACACGATGTTTCCTTCGGTCCTTTAGTTGCCCTCTATCGTCATATCAATTATAGAGACATAGAGGTAAGTAAACGCTTACCATTTTTTATATTGTCATTGACATTATTATAATGAACATCTTCAATCACATTTACTATACCACAGAAATGAAGACAAGGACTTGTCAAGCTAACAATCGATGAATCATTGAATCATCAATCATCAATTAAAAATTGAATGAATAAGGAATTGCAAATTATTTCATATAATGATTTCGAGATTTCCAATTTTTCATCCAAACATACGATGACAAATGGCGTAAAGACTTCCAAGTTCTCCAAAATCATTGTGAATTAAAACATGCTCATTGATTACAAATGCTGAGATGCACCTTGCTGTAAAACAGCATTCACAATCAATCCAATCATTGGTGATGAAACTGAGGTATATCATCTGTATATATTGTACTATTATGTAATTGACATGTAACTTAGTATATGTCTTTATCTCTATGAATAGTGCATACTATAAACACCTATAGGCTATAGTTAATTACTTATATATGATATATTAATATCATTAAAGACTTAAACTACAACTCCAAAGTGGCGGAAGTGTTCATCCGGTATAGGCCAATGAAACGAAGAAGTAAATCGCGAAATCACTTGCGCCAAACTACTATGGCCATCGGGACCATCTTCGCAAAGTCTCCCCAAATACACTTGAAAGACTTGTGCTAAGTCGTGATGTGAGTACAACACATGTTTTTTGCTTCCACGACCTTGCAAACCGTAGTATGTCTCTAACATACATGTACTGTTGATTCTCTTCGCTATTTGATCAACAACAAATTCTTTGGACTTAATGGTAAATACGGGTATGTTCTCCACATCTGCATCTCTTCGATGTACATATGTAATCTTTGGATTGATCCACCACCTCCTCCTCAGAACTTCGTCTCGATCACTTGTTGATGTGAATGTATACAATGACTTCATGGGCTCTGTATTAGTCGTGGTCATCCCCCAATCGCAAATTCCAATGAAAACCTGCGACTCGTCTTCCGAGAAATGGAACATGATGTTGTTTGGAGAAATGTCGTTGTGAAGATGTCCGGCACCATGTACCGCATTCATAATATGCAGCAGTGCCTAAGCAAGCTCCGTACGCTTTGCTCTCCATCGCTTTAGACGATGAGCACGAATGACCTCCTCGTCGCTAATTTTGGGGTCACACATAATGCGTATGGCGATATTGTCTGGATAATCGTTATCCATTTTCAACATTTCACACAAAGTACCACCATTCCACCACAATGAATAGCCTTTGTTCCGATTTGTGTGGACTGCAACGAAGCGCATGACTCCATCGTGCGGACAATATTATCTTGTGGAATCACCCTTGCGGTTCCCGGGAGCGCTATTAAATGGCGAAATACAACTTGCATGTTTACTCTCCCTTCGTGAGTTGTCCACCAACTCATAAATCCACCTCTATTTCGTCTTGAAGCAAATGGTCTCATCCGACTCATGAACATGTTCACTTTTGTAATCACGTGCGTGAAGGCTTCATCATCAATGCGATGAACCTTACCAAATTTTTCGATGGTCCCTTTCGCATTCCACAGTGCATCATGCGCCCGTTTGTCCAACCAACTAGTGAAATCCTTCTTTTCCATTTCTTGATACCACCCTCCCACCCGCAACGCTTCATGCATCATGTCCTTTATATCGCCTTTGAACTTCTCAATGCCCTCCTCTTGATAACGAACATACTTAGAGTCAAGAGACATGGTAGATTCTCTCTCATAGAATTCAACAACGCATTTTCTCAAAAATGCGGTACAAGTGTGCGAGGGGTTGTCCATGATGTCGACCTCAGTAGATTCCTCCACAAACTTCGTTTTCTTCTTTGCCCTTGGCATCTTGATGAATGTCGCATGATTCGAGAAAAAAAATGGCAAGGGTCCCCCCAAGATTTCACCTTTACCCTCCCGAGGAGAGGAGGCAATAGGGCCCAAAGGCACTAAGCTTCTCCGCTCTCTCTTGCAAGCAAGGGAAAAGGAAAAAGTGAGAGGCGGACGGCCCAACTGCCTCTTTTGTATGAGGCGGACGGCCATCCCGTTCGCCCAATCTCAGCCGTCCGCCTTGGCGGACGGCCGATGGGGCGCCCCATCGAGTCCGTCCGATTGGCCGTCCGATCGGACTGCTGACCGGTCGGACGGGCCACCCGATCAGCCGACCGATCGGTTGGCCCCGTCCGCCTTGTCCTCCTCGTCCGTCCGCTCGGTCGGACCCGTCCTCCCCGTCCATCCGCTCGGTCGGACCCGTTGGACCGGTCCTCCCCGTCCGTCCGCGCGGTCAGCCTCGACCGCCCCGTGGTCCGCGTCCGTCCGTGCGGTCGGCTCCGTCCGCCCCGTGCTCCGCGTCCGTCCGCTCGGTCGGCCCCGTCTGCCCCGTCCTCGCCGTCCGACCGCTCGGTCGGCTCACTGAACCGGCCGACCGCCCGTCCACTGGACGGACGTGAGTCCGAAATTTCTATGTCCCCGGACGCTCGGAAACCTGCGGACGCGGACGTTGGACGTCCGGGCGTCCCAGCGTCCGTGCAACCTTGGGATTCTCAATGCAATGAGAGCGGATTGGGAGGTGAAGACCACGACGCTTTGTGAGGTGGTGGATTTGGTGGGAAGCGCTCCGATTAGTTCTCTGCCGGAAGCCGTGGCAAACTGCATCAGCAATCCGGACGAAGTGAAGGAGTTGGAGGGTAGATTGCTGAAGCTGAATATCAACCAGCGAGAGACAGACGAGCAGGTGGTCCAGTTGCAAGGAGAGATCCAAAGTTACCAGAAGGACTTGGATGCTAGTCGCGACCAAGTGAAGGCCACAATGTCTCTGCAGGAGGAGACCAGGGCTGCAATCAACCGGATGACGACAATAGTAGGGGCATCCGATGAGGTAATGGCAAAGGCCAAATTGTTTGATGAGGGGATACATAAGGATCAGAAACCTTCAGGTACCCGCATCGCTTGTATTTTGGTTGACTTTGCCGGAGAGTTAGAAGAGGCCATAAAGGAATTCCGGAAGGATGCAAAGGGATTGGAGGATACCGTTCGGAAATTCCAGAGTGGGTTAGTCTCTTTATCCGGGATTTCAATCCTAGATGAGTTCGATGAGGTAGAGATATTGGAGTGGAAGTTCGAAACCCCAATATCGAAGGAGAAGGAGGCCGGAAGGACTTCCACTTCAAAAGCCCCACGAACGATGACAGGAGTGACTTCTCTTGTAGAACCAGAACGAGTTCTGGAAGTGGGAGATAAAAGTAGAAATTTGAATGAGCTCTCCCCCATAGCTACTCTAGATAGTGGTGGACCCCCTCAAGAGGGATAGGTAGTTAGAAATTAGAGAGTAGGAAATTTTGTTAGACCGGACCTTATTATAGAAAGTTAGGAAAAGTTCAGATCCGAAAATCTCGGCCGGATCAGTGCCTGATTTTCGGGGAGACCTTTTTGTAAAATTCTGTATATAATTCAAGTCTCAAGACTGAGATTGGGGAGGTTTTTTTCGCATATGTTGTCTCTTATGTATTTTCTATTGTTTTCCTTGTCTTCCCAAAGATTGGCCGGATAAGGGAGAGAGAGATTGAGTATAGATGAGCAGAGTGTGGGAGGATCTTCTCTCCTTGTTGTCTTCTTGTGATTGCAGGTGCATGTGAATAGGTTGTAAGTGTTGGGAGTGAGTCAAGACACCTCAATAGGTTTAGAGTTCATAATTTTGGGTGAGATAGCTAGTGCTAGGCTAGACAACAAGAGAAAGGATTCTCAAACTGTGCTAGAGCTACCAGATGGAATGTCTGGGTTAGCCTCCGAACACTTGAGAGGTCTCACCATCTGAAGAAGTAAACGGAAGAACGCTAGACTGTGCTGGCACGGGCAGACGCACTTGTAGCCACCTTAGTTTCGCACGGATTTTAGAAGATAGTAAGGTCGTTGTAGTGAGTGAGGATCGTACGGGGGATTTTTGTATGACCTACAAACTGGGATTACTTCTAGTTTGCTGTGAAAAATCAAACCGGATCTTGTTAGAATAGGAGGATAGATTAGCTTAGTGAATTTTCCATTACTATAAAGACCGGAAAGAGAGGAGTGCTTACTTCTCTGAGAATAAGTGGCAGATCCCTCTGAAGTGCCAACAGAGGTTAAGCAAAACCGGAATAGAAATTGAGGAAAGGAAGTCCTTGGTTACAGTAGTACGAGATCTGGTCAAAAGTGTGAGTTCCGGTTTGGTTCTTGTGGGTTGTCGATCGAGTTTGATTCGGGTCAGTGTTAGTCTGGACCGGATCCGTCTATAGAAAGAGGAGGAAATTATCCGGTATTTGGGAAAAAGGGTGAAGAGGGATAAAAAAGAATGATAAAGAAGAGTAATGGAATTGAGAAACTTTCTTCAAATCATCTAGTAACACGAAACACTTTACAGAGTCTCTTGGGTTCGATCTTTAGAGTCACTTTATTATGCTTTAAAGAGGTTTTTGTGAGCATAATAGGGAATTTCACTTACCCTGTGCTGCGATACCAAACTTTGCTCCCTCTTTGAAATGAACTCTCACACACCACATTATGTGAAATGCAGTCTATGAGAGTCCTTTCCAAAGAATAGAGCAAAGTTTGGTTTTATGAATTCTGTATGGCTATTTTAATGGAAATAGCATGAATGTTGGGCACGGAGTTTGTAGAACCAAAATGTCCTTCATTCTTTGAGAAGGACTCTCACACACCACATTGTATGAAATACAGTCTATGAGAATCCTTCCCAAAGAATGGAGCACATTTTGGTTCTACAAACTCCACACTATTTTCATAGAACCAAACTTTTACATCTCCCTTGAGATGAACACTCATACACCACATTGTGTGAAGTACAATCAATGAAAGTCCTCCTCAAGAAAGATGGAAAAGCTTCTTCTACAAACCTTGTGCCATTCTATCCCTAAATGTGTTTGCGTTGTATACTTTATGATTCTAAGTTGTAGTTATCACCCCCCTCCTATGAATATTGTATTCTTTTTTTTCGTAAAGCCTAACAAAATGGGATTCCCTAATAATATTGGATCTATTCACAATCGCTATTCCTATCAACAATTGAAATCAAGGTCATTGCTACAGACAACAAGAACTCAACGTTCTCAATCACTACATTTTATTGAATTTCTCCACCTCCACTATAATGGAGGAATACCAATTTTTCCCATGATCTAAATGTGTATACTACGAATGTGACCTACTTTTCAACATCTCCATTGCTTTCAATAGCTCAGACTCTCGACTATATCCATTGCTACTTGTAGATCTTTGGCAAACAACCTCTCGCCTTTGCTTCTTCAAGGACTTCTTCTCCCAAACGTCCCTTGGACGATGAACAAAATGAAGTGGCGGCAATCCATCATGTGTCTTGCATTGCCGTTTGGCATTGCTCAACCAAGACAGAGAAGGCTGAGGAGGCAACATTGTAGTGATTAGTCGGAGCAGTATTCCTCTAGTTAGCCCTCAATTCTCACTAAAGACTAACTTAGAGTAAATTGCTTCGGAATCGTTCCCACGAGGACTCGAGGCTCACGAATCTAGGCTAACTCGATCTAAGCTTTCCCTTTCTCTCCTACTTTCTAATCCGGACCAGAGGTCCGGTCCAGCTACTAGTGCCAAATGATTTCCGGAAAAGTCCGGAAACCATTCAGTTGCCCCTTCCGAGATCCCTCGGTTTAGGTGACGAGTGGCCAGATCCACTGTTAGGATGTTTATCATGTCCGGAAACACTGACTCTCTCTCTCTCTACTAATACTAACTCTAATTTCAGGGACCAGAAGTATCCTACTGTTCCGTCACCTCACAAATCCGGAATACTTACCGGACTAGGTCACATAGGGATGGTCAAGGACTACAACGACATCCTAGCATCAACCCGACACTGAGCCTCCCATCGATCGGGTGGACATCCTCGCACTCTCTTGGGCGTTACCCCGGGGCTTTGATTCCGTCTATGGGGGAATTCGGACACGTCTTACAAACTCCCGTACACGGAAGCTACTAGCAGCCTCTCAGACACCCTCCTACACGAGGCAGTATCTTCCCCTCAAGCTATACCGGCATCCAAGCAAGCAGCACACTAACACTTCCTTTAGAGCAATCCGGCCGATCTCCCTATCAATCCAATGACGTCCGGAACCACTCACAACATCGACACTTGCTAATCAAGGTAAGTTCTCAACATCCGGAAAAGGCACGAATGGACCCACACCCACAAAAGTATGCACCAAGAACAAGAAGGAAGAAAATGGAATGCCTCCAAACGCTTTGAATTAAGCTCAAAAGGTACAAACTGAAAATAATGTGGTGAGTGAGTGACCACAAAGGTCCATCAAAAACTAACTTATACTAAACCTAACATTATCTCAAAATTACACAAAACACTCCTACTGGTCCACTAGATTTTCGATAATCCGCTAGATCCTATTTTTCCGGCTCGGCGACCGGACTTCGGTATTTTTACAAATATGTATAAAACTGCTTCCTATTCTCTTGCATCCTTGTCTTTAGGAGGGATAATGTCTTTTAACAATTCAAGGTATATCTACTTCTAGCTACTCCCCGGAGGAAACTCACTAGGGACTCTTGCTCTCCATCCTGAACCTGCAGCGATATCGGTTCCTTTCTCTACGCTCCGGATTCCGGCTTTTGGAACTTTCGAACTACCTTGGGAATCTTTTCGGGTAAATTTCCTGCGGGGAGAAGACTAAACAGACCGAGTCCCCTTTGTCTCCGGAGGAGTACCTGTAAGGTCTATGATTGGATTCTTCTGAAGGAGGTCCTCACTTCTCTTAGGTACAACGGTACCCCAATCCACTCCTATTCCCTCGGGTGGAGGTGATAGATCAGGGATAGGAGATACTACCGGTGACACTTCTGTAACAGCGGTTTCCGGAAGAACATTTTCCTCCGGAATCAGCAATGTATGGGTAGGAGAGGAAGGAGGAGGGTCTACCGGATTTGGCTCTGCGGGTGCCAAGCGTGCCACCAATTCCTACATCTCTACTCGCGATGCGTCCATCCTCCTCGCCTGCTCCAACAAACACTTGACTATGGACACCCGGCTTGAGCTTGCAGCTACGTCAAAGTTGGCTTCAAACAACTAGGCCTTGTTGACGTAGTCCGCCGGGATCTCCAAGGAGTTCCAAAGCTGGGTCACACTTCGGCTTAGTGCCTCCATCTACCGGTAGTGTTCTTCCTCCACGACTTTGGCCTTCTCTTGGGCCGTTTGTAACTCGTTCTCCAACCGGGTGCAAGTGGACTCCGACCCTTGGACCCATTCCTGCAAAGTCCGGTTCTCCACTCGTAGAGCGCCAACCTCCATCACCATCATCTTATGGTCTTCGATCAGAAGGTTGTTTTGCTTCTCGATCGTCACTAGAGGGTCCGTCCTCCCGAAGATGGCGTTCCGGTCGGTCAGTGCCATCTTCCGGCACACCCGTTTGAAGGTCTCCTCATAGTTGTGGAGAATCTTCATGAGGTCGTCAGTCCGCCACACGATGTGCTGGGCCAGTTCCAAAATATCCTCGTAGGGCGACCCCCTAGTCGGATCTCGGTTCTTTCTTCCTCCTCTGCTTCCGGAGGATTAGTTTTAGAAGGACCGACTTCTAGCTGGTCCGAAACGTCTTTTGTCCGGTCCGGAGCGTCTTCCTCCGTTTGTTCTAGAGCGAAAGGATCCCCCATTGGCATCATTGGTGGAGTCGCCTGCCGATGGGTCTTTTTCTTCAGAGGAGTGGACTGCTCTTCGTCTTCCGTCTCCTCATCATCCGGACCTTCCCGGTGAGAGGGTTCTTCTCCTCTGTACTTCTGAAGCTGAATCAACTCCAGATAGACTTCCTCCTTGTTTGACTTGAGTAACGAATGGTGGGAATATAAGTGGGAGACATAAGCTGGAAGAGGGACTCTCATCTTTCTTCCCTTGACGGAGAGAACGCATGAGATCCCCTACCAACTCAAAGATGATGAATGCCCAATCCATCATCATTTTCCCCTGGAGGCTCCCCAGAATAGTGGAAGCTACTTTGGCCACTACTCGCCTTGGCTTGGTCGGGTGGAGGATAGAGTTAAGAAACGCTACCACATCCCGGTATTCTGGGTTTACCAAGTCTAGGACCTAGTAACCCTCCTTTGGATTCGCCGCTGTCCAGAACTCGCCCTCCATGCATTCTTGGTTCTTCTCCATCACCTTGTCCAGTGCCACCCAAAACTCATAGACGGTTCTCCACTCGTCCACCGTCCACTGCTCAAGTTTGGCCCGAAGAGTGGTATCCAACATACCACTCTCTGGTCGCAGCAAGTCCGCCACCAACAGGGTTGTCGTGGATGTGCGTCCGCGGCGAAATTTGAATGCCTAGGGGTGGTAATCACTATCTCCTTTCACCTCTGCCCTGCTACTGTACTCTCTTGATTGGAATCCATCATCTTCATCACTCATGGTGTTCTCTTCATCGTTTAATGAAAGTGTTTGATTTCCCCCTCTTTTCTCTTGTATTGTTGAAGATACACGAGCTTTCTTAGGCTTGCCCATCATTTGCTCGTTTTTTGCTTTCATCAAGGTTTTTCCTACACGTTCACAGAGGCAATCAATCGCTTTTCCTTTTCTCAAGGGAAGTTCTGGAATAGGCGGACACTTATCAAGGGGGGGGGGGGTCCTGCATTCACTTTCTTTGTTGGAGAGATAGCAAACGGCTCCATTACTCGTTTGTTCTTTGCTTTAGAGGGTTCTTCCATCATCATTGCCATCCCTGCCTTTCTCCCTTCTTCAGTGAATGCCTCTATAGCATTTGAAGATTCCAGTGTCGGATCCGCTAGCCTTGTTGAAGATGCTGGTAGGCGGTTTCCTTGCTTCTTTAACATTGAGGCCAACGTCTCATCTTCCTCGTCATCGGTGAATGAAGAAATCTGCAATCTTCGATTTTGGGTACGTTCTATTTCTTTCGAAATGATGGAAGCTCGTGTCGGACGTTGAGAACTTCCTGAACCCACCAAAGTAGTGCTTACACTATTAAATAGTGAGCGTGCACCTATTGGAGGAATGCTACGCGGTGGACGTACAAAACTTGTCATGTTTTCCTTTATGCCTTGGCCACTGTGAAGCAAGTTCGGACTTCTACATTCTATCAAACGCGAACGTACATTGTCTTGTGTCCCACTCGCTTCATGGTTTAGGCTACTTGGTTCCCCGTTGCTTTTGCTTGCCAATCCTCCTAGAGACTCCACGTTTATCTTGTCTACATTCATTTGCTCGCGGTCCTCAACGTTGTCATTCTTTTCTAGTTGGGCCACCTCTATGGATAGAGACCTAGCACTTCCAATCACTTCATCTATTTCGGAAGTTCTAGCATTGGATGCTATGGTTCCATTAGAAGCCAAGACTTGGACATTTGCGTCCTCTTCGTTTAGATTGAGGACCTTGTCGCTACTTAGAAATCGGTTTCCATCTACCAACCTTGCTATGGAAGGTACGCCTTCGTCGTTTCCACAATCATTATCGTCCATTGGAAAGTCGTACTCGTCTCGGTCATTGTTGCCCATGTCATCATCATCCATATTTATTCTTCCAAACGGTTCACCTCCAAAATTGTATGTGTTGCCATCAAAATCTTCTTCTTCATTGAATATTGGGCCGTACCAATTTGCTTCTTATCCATGTGCTTCATTCCTGTCCACACGAACACCTTCTTCTTCATCTTCGCTATTCTCGTCATCTTCGTTTGGCCCCTCCGATTCTTCTGAATCTACATTTTCAAGGTACCACTTCTTCTTATCCCTCTCCTTGGATGCGGCCAACACTCTTGAATTAGTGTACACATACACCAAATCCGCAGCTCTCTTTGTTCTCAACTTGTTCCGAGATTTGTTGTGAATAAAAGAATAGCTACTCCAATTCCGTTCACATGAAGATGAAGATACCAATTGGCCCAATATTCTCCTTGCAATTGGAGCAATGAGCTTCCCACATGCGCCTTCAAAATCCCACCAAGCGTGTGTCGATAATTTTTGTTCACTTGGATCCAACATGTTGTGGAAGGGAGGCTCCCTATGTCCAAACGCCATGAATTCCTTGACGACGTCCGTGTAGTCCGTAGGTTTACATATTCGCATGAGAACACGCTTACATGCCTCAGTGGCCTCTAAATCGTCGGCTACTTCTTTATCGTGCAAAAGATAGGGATTCAAAAGAGCTCCTGCATATTGGAAATTGGTCTCTACCATTTCCCATCTAGCGTTGAACGCCTCCTTCAATGGTTTGGCAAGTTCGGGGCTCAATAGAAAAGGCGGATTTTCTACCTCCCCCACATGCGACCGTATCTTCCTCATAATGTGCAAAACTTTCCCTGAACATGGCGTCTTTGCATCTAAATCACGAAGGCCATACGCAACAACGCCCATCAACTGCACAAAATTCGTGCAACGCCTCCAGAAATGCTCACTATTTATTATCTTCTTTGTATACCGAGACTTTGTGCGGTTCTTCTTTTTCTTGTCATCCAACATCCTCACATATTGTTCCCAACGCGGATCTGTCACACTTTGTTGAAGTGCTCCCTTCACTTTCAACAAGCATTCAAGCGCAATGAAATTTGAAGCAAATCTTGTTTCGCCTAGCATCAATAAGATGTGCTCTTTTTCGTATGAACGAAATATTACAAGCGGCATGTGCCGCTTTCTAAAAAACGTAAGAACGATACGAGCTTTGGCCACAACATTCGCCACCCATGCTTCTTTCCCCCAACCTTTTAGCAATAAATTCAAGGCGTGCACCACACAACCTTGAAAAGAAATGTGAGGATATTTGTCTGTTATGATTCTACATGCTCGAGGGTTTACAGGAGCATTGTCCGTTGTTATTTGCACCACATTATGCGGACCCACCTCCTGTATGAATTTGTCCAAAATAGAAACCAAGTACTCTGCGTTTTTTACGAACCCACTTGTGTCCACCGATCCCCAAAATTGCTTCCCTGCAGAAGATACAAGCATGCAATTCACCAATGGCCGATTTGTAACCGAACTCCATCCATTAATAGACAAGGTTGCTCCAAACTTTCTGATACTATCCTCGTTCCTCTTCTGCAACTTTAGCTTGACATCTTCTTTTGCTTCTTCTAATAATTTGGTTCGTAGGGCGTCGTACGATGGTGGGCTGTATGGCTTATCAAACTCAGCTGTTTTCTTCACTTCTTCTTTGAAGGCCTCACTTCGAGCTACCGCAAATGGTATATTGGCTGAATAGAAGAAATTGGCCCAACATGCGACACTTCCGATTTGCAAACACCAAGTCACATGCCTTGCACTACACTTTACTGCTTGATGGAACAACATACGAACCGGAAAAATCCTTACTCATTGTGGAAAGCTCCGTTCAAGTTCAAGTTCCAATCTTGTCTTCAGTTCCAAATGTTTAGGTTTAAATCACCATGTCACATGTATCAAATATAGTCTGTAAGCAAAGCCTTGGAAACCAAAGCCCCCATGTCCACTGAACTATGCATTACCAAGCAAGGGACACAAACATTGCAGCTCCTAGCCCTTGGAAATCTTAGCGTTCAGTTTCTCAGAAGTGCTTGTAAATGCCTTCTTCTTTGCTCTTATATTCCTAACTTGTTGAATGTTCTATGCCTTAGAAGTAACCGTTGAATATTAGTGCCAACGGTCATAAAGCTCGGCGGACGGGGTGGGCGGATAGGGCGGACGGATGGGCGGTTGGGGCGGTCGGGGCGGACGGACGGGTCTGACAGATGGGCAGTCGGGGCGGATGGGTCAAACGGTCGGGCGGGCGGATTTAGCCTTTTAGGGTGGCCAATTTTACTTAGTTACTTCTTTACTTCGGACTTTGGACTCTTGGTTCAGTTGGTTGCATTCCATCTTAGAGATAACTAGATTACCAAAGTAGTAGAAAACAAGTGTTAAGTGCTACAACAAAATTCTCAATCAAAGACACAATTCACTAAAAATTGGGCGTAACATGTACATTTCAATAAAACTTAGTCCAAGAAAATGAATTTTATGATAAAAATATTATATATATATATATATATATATTCAAAAAAACAAATAATTACTTGCAACATGTTTTTCTTCACTACATATATATGCAATACAAAAAAGTCATGATGGACATGGTGGGCCACGTACAATACTACTAGTCATAAAAAAAATGAAGCCCACACTACATAATTATATCCTAAGTGCCATTAAAATACGACTACATAGGAAATTAAACATTTCACAATTACTTCAACACACTATTATCTTCTTCGGCATCACGAGATGTCCCCTCCCTTGCCATGAGTCTTCTACTTATTCGACGAGGCACCGGTTGCAGACTATTTCCATGGCTGCTCCCTCCGTGGCTAGCTTGTACCTACATGTCAACCCTCTCAAATTGTCGTTTGGTTTCCAGAGAGTGGTCATCCTCCTCTTCAATCTTCCGTTTATTCTTCTTCTTTGGAGACAGCTCCACTTCGTGGGCCCTCAAAGCCCTCACAGTACAATCTATGTCATCCATCAGCTGTTTTATCATTTGATCCTCGCTTTTCATCATCCAAGCTTGTTTGCCTCCCTCTCCTAGATACTTCCTCCACTTGGTTATAATGTTCTTCATGTTCATGTCAAATGCCCTTGCAACGTCTTCCATCTTATGCTCTGTAGATGATTTATCGTTTAGGTCCACCACAGAACGAACTCTTGCTACTTCTTCCAACTTTGACAAAATGAGGGCCCGCCTTATCAAATCCGTATTGTATCCCTCAAATTGCTTTATGACCTTTGGATCACGCTCAACCTCCACCAAGAGGTCATTTGGACCTTCTTTCCTCCATTCCTTCTTGGGAATTCGAAAGAACTTTTGGTGCTGTGTGCTCCAATGTCTGCCCATGCTGCGATAGAACAACTCTCGAGCCTCGCTGTTCTTAATCTCAAGGGCACGCAACTCAACCTCCACGTCAGACGTCATCCAAAAGAATTTATCTTTGGTGGAAAATGGGCCATCGCATAGCTCATATATTTTTGATCGAGCATCTCACTTCATTGGTTTTCTCCAATGCAAATAGTTCTGAAATTTGTATGGTTCTTGATCAAGTGGAAGGTTCCATCGATTGTATTCGTGCCCCGTAGGTATATGGTGTAAAATCCCTAGCATTTCATACAACCTTGGACTCAAAGGAATACGACACTCGGGACAACGGCATTGAAATTCCGCTGATCTTTGAATGCAAAACACATGGAATGTATGGCGACACTGTCCCAATGCTATAGCTCCTTCGAGCCCAAAACAACCTTGGCAAAGAGAACAATGACCCTCCAAGATGGGAGTATTTGGAAAACTTCCTGGCACAAGCTCCTTCTCATGTTGCTGGAAGTGAGTTGACAACGTGCCATAAGGGACCCATCCTTCCTCTGCTTCCAAAGTCCAATCAATGTTCTCCGTATCATAGGTCTTTCCGTGGTTTAGCCGCTCATACATCCTATTCATGTTTCCCCAAATCATAAATTTTAAATCAGGGGCCTTTCTTTCCTCCTCCAACTTCTCCACAAAACGCTCATAAGAACTCTTGACATTCTTGTACGCTGTGTCCGATTGCAATACATACTTCAAGAGCCCGTTCATGAGTCCGGATGATATAGAGGAATGATCTTGTAGTTGCCACGCCCACACCATCCATCGTAAATCTGCATTTTCCATTGGAAAGATTTCACTTAGTACCCATACTTGCATCATTCGTTTCATTGTTGATTCGGCCTCATTCTTTCCTCGAACTGCTAAGTCCAATTGATGCCTTAACTCTTGAACTTCAGGATTTTGTGACTGCATGGAAGCATCTTCAAATGAGGGGAAAACTATGGATTTAGAACTCGGAATGCGCTGTTGGAGTTCTACAATCCCATCCACAGCTTTGCCCTTGTCAAGAGGAAGAGATAGTTGATCGCTCTCTTATGTTGGTTTACTTGTCTCCAATAGCCTTGTTCCGCCAGGCGATTGTTGACCTGCCTTCTCGTTCTATAATGTCCACAATGTTTTGCGATGTTCTTCTAACATCTCTTTGCATGTCTTCAACTCCAACACCAACTTCTCATTCATAGCCTTGAGATTCTCATTCGTGGCCTTCAAATTCTCATTTGTTCGCTTCAAAGTCTTGTTATCTTTTTTGGCACTCATAGTCATCACCCAAGGGCTTCGAGTTTGGGGTCTGCCTCTAATACAACGTGTTGTATTTGCTCTCCAATATCTCATACTTTGCCTTGAGGTCATCATGATCTTCTTTGGAGTAACGCACCTCCTTCAACTCCAAATTTTGTTGTTCCAAAATTTTTTTATGCTTAAGGTCTTCCAATTTCTCGTCTTGTAATTTGTCCGCAAACTCGACAAACTTTCTAAAAGCCAAAGCACCATGAAGAATGGATGGTGTCATTTTCGTAAATGTATCAGTTATTTGCGCAAGAACAAGCGTCAATACAACCACAATTCTAGCTGTACATGATAGAGAATACGCCATTCTAAATATCTCGCCAAATCCTGATGTTGAATTGCCTGAAGTGGAGCTGCATCCTTCATTTGTAGTGCCACCTTCATTAGGATTTCCTCCTACATGCTCAGGGCCACCTTCGTTTATAGTGCTCCCTTCATTTCCGCCATTTGTTGCTTCTCTCTGAATTTCAAATTGATTCCATCGGAGGGAACACTACAAGAAGTTCTCCATCTCTTCTAGTGGAGGCATCTTCTATAGAGTCTTGAGATCCTCTGGGCTCAACAAAGCTAGCAACGGATGATCTTGGATAATCGGGGTCTCTTCGTCGTTGTTCACAGCAGCCTCGTCCGGAGAGTCCATCCTTACATCTGTCGGTTGAGTTGGATGCTCTTCATTTTGGTTTGGTGAAGTCTGAATTGCATTTTAACATCATATTCATTAAAATGAGAGTTTTCCAATGAAATGGGAGTTGCGGAAGAGACTTTCAACCATGAATTTAATATACTTGTAGATCAATGACTACCAGGAAAGCATTACAATGACACAGAAAGCGCATACGAAAGGTACAAATTCCAAAATCGAAGGTCAAAATGGTGACTTCTTCATAATTTATAGGAAGTCATCAAATATACATGTATTGGATGTATGCACTATAAACATAAAGTAATCCATGTACTAAACTACTACTTCCATCGTGGACTACACTTGTATAAGATACATATGATGTAAAACGTAGGGTTTAGGAAGCACTACAACTAAGCATTGGGACTTTTGTAAAATTGGCAATTGCATCCAGAAGATGAAGGCTTCGTGACCAAAAGGTTATGAGCTTGCCTTTATCAACAGTAGATACAAACGTAGGGATTGTCAAAGCCCGGAAATTGAAGAGTTGAATACCAACTATTACCCGACCTAATATTCTCAGACATTGCACCGGAGAAAGTGCAATGCAAAAGATTATTTGGTGAAGCAACAGTTGTTATTCAACTCTACAATATCCGGGCTACGACAACGTACTGTCCATAATGACTATGAGGTCCACGATTGTCAAAGCCCCGAAAATTGTAGAATCGAATACCAACTGTTCCCCTAGTTGAGCCAATTCGTGGTAGGAGAGAAAACAAACATTATATAACCTTAACTCTCAGCTACTCTTCGAATGTACTCTCACACACCACAATGTCCAAAAAGCAATGTATGAGTGTACATTCGAAGAATAGCTAAGAGTAAAGGTTATATAATGTTTCCTTTCTCTTCTACCACGAATTGGCTTAACTATGCACATAGTCGAGTCTAAGACATCTTAAAAGTGGAAAGGGAGAAAGCAAACATCATATAACTCGACTCACACCCCTACTCATCAAGTACTCTCACACACCACAATGTCTAAAGAGTAGTGTATGAGTGTACTTGACGAGCATGGTGTGAGTTGAGCTATATAATTTTTGCTTTGTCCATTTCCACTTTCAAGCTCAGTTGTGCACTCAATCGGTTCCATGTGCAATGCAAACGATTATTCGCTGAGGGAACAGTTGATATTCGACTCTACAACTTCCGAGTTACGACAAACCCTACATTATTCTCTACTATTGATAAAATCGGGCTCAAGGCCTTACTAAGGTTTAGGGATTATTATTTTTCTACTCTCTACACAAACTTAGGGATTGTCGAGCCTACATGTACATAATTAGGACCTCTTCTACATACAATTGTACATGAGCTACAAGATGTAGTCCTCAATTTCTCCCGAGCCTTTAGAATTTTTCTTCTCCGATTGTATCTGTCCGAGGTTGTGTCCATTGCGCTTACAACGACCTTCTCTTCTAAATGCCCCAACTGGGAGTTGAAACATCAGTACAAAACGATCCACTATGTTTTTGTTTCTTCAACCTCCCTTGTTCCAACGGAACCTGTGGATGTGGAATGGACTGCCCAGGAGCAATAACTGCAAGCGATTCTCGAAGCGGACTATTTGGAAACTTGAATTTCTCTTCCACTATGGACGTTGGATAATTCGTGTCTCCATAAAGCTCACGCCCATCACACAATAGTTTAGGGTCATCTCAGACCATCACCCATGTATTGTTATAGAACATTATTATCGAGCAGTCCTAAATGTATAATGTATGAACCCCTAGTATTGACGGAAGACTATCACTCATAAATTCCCAACATGTACTTCTTTGTAGACTATCACTCTACAATATGAACACATAATATGAACAAGTATTATATGTGTGATTTACATCGCTGTAACTCCCTCACCTTGAGAATCTCAGGCCCCCGACTGTATCCTGTATTTGGCTTCTTGTACTCATTCCACCGTTGATGCCTCTACCGTTGTAAGAACATGCGGTCCGATGCGTCGAGATGACGAGCATCGCTTCGAATTCTCTGCACCCCATCATGTGTCTTAGACATCCGGACGCTCCCTGACATGACATACCTGGGACGGCGCCTTGCACTATCACAAGCAGCTCCGATATGAGTATCACGAGATCCACCAGTATCATGAGATCCACGAGAGATCCCTGACTTGTTCCTTGGTGCAGGAATTTGAGTTGTGGCCTCGTCATAAAGCTTCTTTTTTGGCGCCATGTCTGATGCCACCGGCGATAACTGAGAAGCAAGTGGCCCCTCGCAGCGCAAAGGAGAAGGTGAGCAGGACTTTGGCAGACGTGGGCCGTTATTAGGCGGACTATCTACCACACCGTCATCCACGGGCTTAGTAGAATAGTCCATTGTGGAGTTTGCTGTTGCCGCCGAGTATAGAAAGTTCCCCCTGCTCAGGATTGCATACTGTCCATAGTCCAATATAGAATCCGCCGACGCAACGCACGGAAGGTGATCATCTCCATCAGTTGAATTCCATACGTCCAAACTCTAGAAGCAAATCATATTTATATCATGACCACGAAATAGAACTGTATAGCATTGAGAACATGAAACACCATCCACAAACAAACCTAGAACGTGAATCAATCACACCATCCAAGCAACTAGGAAGCTCCAATCGAGCTGATTTGAGACACGAGCACTAAACCATGACTATTTTATTAGAGGCATAAGGACTGAAATTACAAATCTCCAGAAGGCAAGCTTAAGTCAGTTCGACTCGAGCTAAATTAGACCAGAGCATGGAAATCGAGAACCTATGCCTCCCTTAGCGTAGTCCTAACGAATGCAGGAAGATGCTTGCACGACCTCCATCAACTTATCGTACTCCCTCTTCTGTTTTCTATCGTCACAGAGCATGCGGTGTCCAATTCGATTGGCCGCATTTTCTCGGAAGGACTTAAGTCCCTCTTCACGAGCCACGTGAAGATTCTGGAACCAAGGGAGCAGGACATCCAGGAGGAAAGTGTCCTTCACACCATTACCTCTGTATGACCATGACTCCGGTAAAATGACATTCTCAGCATTGTTAAGAATGTGCTTCATGGGACTGTCATCCACTATCACGGTATTTTGGGACGAGAACCTCCCCTGGTAGCCAGTGAACAAGGTCTCCAAGTTTTTAAGGAAGAGTTCCTTATTTGTGCCTGGCTCCCTGAATGTTGTAATTCTGGAGTTTTTTTCCCTACATTTCAAAGTCGTACAAGAGGTCTGTCCTAGTTTGACTACCGGTAGGTCGAGCCCCTTAAAGAAATAGGCGGCCACTTCATTAGTGGTGGAAGTCTTCATACTGCTCCACACTGAAATTGTAGCTATCTCTCCTAACGCACGTAAGAAATTAGAACACCCGGGACGGACATACACTAGCTTTGGCCCCACAACTGCTGGCTCAGTAGCAGAGTGCGGTTGGAATGCGTCCCCAGTCTGTTTGGCCCAGTCCTTATACTTGTGATCTTCACAGGCGCACAATACCCCATTGAGGTCCAGGACGACGTTGATCCACTTGTCCACAGCCCTGGACTCCAATGGAAGATTGACCACCTCCTTATGTCTTGGAAGATCACGTGGAGGATCAGATTCCTGATAAACAATGGACGAATGTGGAGCTAGTTATTATCCTGCATTCATAGCCTCTGGACATCGCGCTAATTGAAACGGTCGATCAGATTTGTAGGTGTCACTAAACAAACACAGAATTCAGAATGTAAAATTCAAGACATACCTTCTGCTGCGAGGTCTCGGCTGTCTCCGCAGTAACATCCCTTGTCGTAGCGGTCGGCTCGGGTATCATGACCTCGAGAAGATCGGCATCAGGTATGACACTATCTTCAAGTACAAGAGCGGCACTATTTAAGGATTTAGGCTTGTCCTCTTTGAAGGTGACATTTTGATCCGTCGGCTCGTAGACAACATCAGACACATTCTTCGATGAGGTCGGTTCGGAAGTGAGTACACCTGATGCAACAGTAGGTGGCAACAAATCTACAACATTGATAGCGCCTGCAAGTCAGGAGTGTACAAAGGAAGTGTTGTAAGGAATCCGGGTATTACCGCTTTACATAAAAATGTTTTGATGTACATACACAATGTCTGAAAATTTTGAACTCCATGGTTCGGTCCACTAGAAGTTCAGCTATGTCAAAATTGTTGAGTTGTCTATGAGATAACTCTAAAACTACATACAGCCCACGTCAAAAACCAGATCGAGTTGAGCTAAAACTGTACAAGAACACCGAGTGATCATTGAGGTGCACCTGAGCCGGACTCTTGGCTAGGAGACGCGGTTGGCTGGTCGGGGGTCTCCACCACATCACCACTGCCTGTCTCTGGAGGAGCAAGTGCACACTGCGCCTCCACAGGTACCGGTGGCGTAACCGCGGATGATGGTGGAGGAGGTGGTGTCCTAGGCAGTGGATGCGAGGGTGGTGCAGGCACCGCGAACTCTGTTGGGCCTACCTGACCTGAAGGTGGGGCCGAAGACGACGCTGATGGCTGGTTTTCAAGCCTCAGTTGAGGTGCCGCAGGCTAGACCTCAGCCATGGGCCTCCCACCCTTCATCCACAAAATCAAAGCGTCTAACTTGTCGTTAGCTTCCTTGGAATCCTACAGCATGAACGTCTGCATGCTATCCAGCCTCTTGTTCATCTGCTGCTGCTGCAGGATGTTCTCCGCCCGATCTTGGAGCCGCTTCTCCTCGATCTCAGCAAACCTCCTCTCGAAGATGTCATCCACGAGTGAAGTCTTCCTTCTCTTCCGTGGATGGGTGGACGATGGAGTTGACGACGGTTGCGTCTCAATTGCGTCTCCAGTTGACGCAGAGGAGCCACGATGCTTTGTTGGTGTTGCACGAACAGGCGATGAAGGAGGATCGGGCATTTCATCTTGCTGGCAATCCTCTGCGTCGTCATCGGAGCTTGAGATCACTTCAGGCTCCTCGACAGGTCTCTTGCTCCGACGACCAGTGGATGAAGAATCCCACGGGGCCCTCCGCATTGTCTTCGCGGGCGAAGGTGTCGAATGAAATTCCCGCTGCCTACTTGACTTAGGCTCCTCCACTCTGTAGCCCGACTCCAGAAAGTCGGCCCTGTCAAGTAACATGGCCGTAGTGACGATGTCGTTCTAGAAGAGGGAGTCTTCTTTAACTCCAACTGCGAACACATTCACGGAACTCATCTGCGGTGACGGAAACGAGCGTTTAGCATCAGTAAACTATCATATCAGCTCGACTGGAGCTAAATCAACGGACAATTAAGCTCGATTCGAACTGAAGCGACAATCATAGTGAGTTTGAAGGAATGTGAGGGATGAGGGCATACCACCGCAGCGCATGTGAACTTCCCTCCGGTAAAGACCAAGAACACACTGTCACCAACCTTGCAGAAGGACTTCACCACCCACACGTAGAATTCCATGCGAAGCTCTACGTTATATATGCGGAATTCCAGTTCATTGTACCCGCGCGGCGTGTTGAAAACCGGTGTGTCCGGAGCCCAAAATGCATTCGGGATTTTGACGTCCGTGCAGTAGTCGGGTTTGAATAAGAACATAAGTAGGACCTTGGCATGGGACTTTGCCTTTGCCGACGACATGTCACCCAGACGCTCGTAGTCCCCGGGCATGTAGTCCACATACTCACACCTGAATTTGTGCAACTCCTCGTGGTTCTGCACAAACGCCGTTACTTGCGTCTGCTCCATTGCATCCGCACAGATAAAAAGCCAGACTGGGACCTCCTCCAGCAAGGGCTTGCGCTTCCCCATCAATGACAGCATGACGGTGTTGAAGTAGGGAATCGCGATTGTGCCCTTCTGCTTGGACAACACTCCCGGAATCAAACGGAAGTCAATGACCCCGACTTTCAGATCAGCCGGGGTGTCCACAGTCCACACACCGGTTGGCCATGCCGTGTGTCTGTCGTCCTTGATGTTGTATAGTGCATAGTACGCCACTGCTGACAGCGGGACGAAATTCTTTCTCTCTCTCAAGAAGACCTTGAAGAACTCAGCAGCGTGCTTAGAAATTTCTTCTGTGGACTTATTCTTGGACTTCAACTGCTTAATCTCCGAGAAGAACTCCTTGCCAGGCCTTTCGAGGAGAACATTCATTGTGGCCGAGGTCACGAAATGTTTGGACTTAAACTCCTTCCATTTCTCCGGCACGACCTCATTGTTCGCGTTCAGGAGTCCGAGTGACGGGTCAATTTTATTCAACTCCTTCTTCACGAACTGTTTTCGTTTGCGCCTCTCAATCCAGGCACTCGATGAGTAGCAACTTTCCAAAACTGACGATGACTGCTTGATCGTCACTTTTGGATGAGGCTGCTTTCTTTTGTCGCTAGACTTATTCAAAATATGGTTGGCGAGCTTCTTCAGGTCCTCGTACGTGAGATTCCCGAAGAATTTGAAATACTCCTTATTGAGCATTCCGTTCTCCGTTTTCCATGAAGGCTTGGCGTTGAACTTCTTGAGCGTGTCTGGGTCAACAAGCTCGCCATGTGCCGCACTAGAGATTACCTCACTCCAGAGGTTGAAGACTTCGTCTGGTGCTGTGATAATTTTTACCTCGTTGGTTATCACCAGACTATTTTTTGCGTCTTTTCCTTTAGCCTTGGTCTGACCCTTGGCGACGTCGATCATGGAGAACCGCATCTGCATGGCCTTCAAGAATTCCTGCAACGAATTGTCACATTGTCTGACAGTTAATGAATGAGCTCGACTGGAGCTGAACTACTGCGGGGTTTCGAGGGAGGGACATATCACAGTGCAAATTCAGCTCGAGTCGAGGTGAATACTTACCGCGTATTTCATTTTATTGATGTGCGCCTCCTTGGACCGCCGGGAGCTTGTAACAGATCCAGAGGAGGTGTCATCCTTGGAGTTCCGCGGTTTCCCCATCTCCTCCCAGACCTTCCGTGCCCCCAGAATGTTTGTGGCCCACGATGGCTGGATTGCTTGAAAGTGGTTCACGCGGTTGTAATACGCTGAAATGGATCGCAGAATTTCAGCGTCCTCGGTCCACACAATGTAGCAACTCCATCCTCGGTAGTCGTTGACGATCTCGGGTGCGACATTGTACTTGGGGTCCTGCATTAGTTTGCTTGCCCACACGCTGTGCTGCCCGTTTATAATGTAGAAATCGCCGTCCTTGATTTCTTCCCACAAATCATCACCGTCTCTTGTGGGCTTGTTCACGGGCATCACACAGAGCGTCTGCCGATTGCTGTGGTCTGGCATATTTACGAGCCAGTGCATCATGTCTTCGACGATGCGATCCTCCTTACTTCGGATGTTCAGCGTGGCCGGTGCCTGAATAAGTTTGTCGATGGGAAGGGTCTTCTTCTCCATCTTGTACAAGAACACGTCTATGCAAGCAGTCCAGAACCTCTTATAGGCCTTGTTAGACTCTTCGTAGTCCGGCTTCCTGTTCACCCGCAAGGACTCGGGAATGTCACTGAAGTCGCAGGCGATGTCGTCAATGGCGAACTGATCTCCCGATTTCTCCATGGACTTTTGTTGGGAGGATGAGGCAAGGTTACTGGTTTGCCTTTGTTGTCTCCCGGGATCAGCAGGCTTTTTGTTTCGTTGCCCCCTCCTCTGTGTATCCGTAGGAGGTTGCTTGTCAGTGGAGATTTGACTCCCTCCTTGGCTCTCCACATTCAAGGACACGGTGCGGGCAGTTTTGCTTTCCCGCTCTATGGTTATTTTTGTTTTTAGACAAGCAAAGTCCTGGAACATTTGCCTGAGCTTCCTACATAGTTTGTGGCCTGATATCGGATCTCCGTTTTCTTTTAAGAAGACCCTCTCGTTCACCTTCTCCTCGAGCTCCCTCATGTGGTCTTGAAACGACGTAGTTTCAAGACTCTGGATGAGATTTGTCACGCGGAATGGTATTTTCTCGGAGTTAAAGTGGATAGTGAAGTTGTATTGATCTTTGGCGGGGACACCCAAGACAGCCGTCTGACAGTGAATTTTAATCGTTGGCGGAATGTCTTCCACCACGTCCTTCACTTGCTCTTTGTAGGACATGGGGAGGAAGCAACTCATCCCCTTGTATTTCACGCAGAAGGCAATGAGCTCTGTACAGGGGATCATGGTAAGGCTCCAACACTCGACCCTCTCCGGGTAAGTGAATTCCCAGTACTCCCCGTCGTCTAGGAAGTCGTCCCCGTCATCTTCACTGACCTTCAGGACTTCTATCCTTGTGAAGTATTGTTGCAGCTTTTCAACCTGGCTATCCATCTGCACATTGTAGTTTATTCAGCATGTCAACGTATTCATTTAGCTCGATTCGAGCTTATAGCTTCAGTTCAGTTATCGCTGCATTGCCTTCTTCATGGGATTCAATGTCTTATCGTTTTGCTGGTTGTTGTCTATGTGTCATTCTTTTCTAATGTTTATGTCACTAATGCTTATAAGAGCTCGAGTCGAGCTTCTTGGTTCTCTGTTTTTCTGAACATCGAGTGTCCGATTTAGATTTGTTTCATTATCTACTTGTGTTGTGCTATATTAATATTAGGAGAGCTCGAATCGAACTCTTAGGTGGCGGTTTGTGGTATCATTGCGCTTCTGTTGTCATTTTTGTGTGGTTGGTTTTCTTTTGTTGTGAGAGGCCTTATGATGTGTCATGTTTTACTGTGTATTTAGCTCGATTCGAGTTGATTGTCTGGTTATGTCTGGTTTGTTCTAGTCGGTGCACGTTTTAAGGTTTGTGTGATGTCGATTTTTTAACGTTCTAGTTTTTTTATTATTTTTGACGAGGACTTTTAGGCTTTGTAGACTTGTGAATGTCATGTTCTTAGTTTGTATATTAAAGTTAATCTTCTTGACTTTGTGGACGCTTTTGTGGTTTTGACATATTTTTATTTCAATTGAGTTGTTTTAGCTCAATTCGAGCTAATTTAGTTATTCGTTACATTGTTGTTGTTTTAGTGGGTTTGACATTAACATTTCTCTGGATTGATGGACCTTCATGTTTAAAATCAGCTCGATTCGAGCTGAGTAGAGCGGGATTTATCATTGTCTGGACAATCGTTCCTTTTGGTTATGAGTGCATTTACTGTACTTTTCTTCTTTCGTGCTGTTGTTAAGGTCCGAAAATCATGATTTTGCTCGAGTCGAGCTGGTTGGGTGGTTCGACTTGTTGCATATTCAGCTCGAACCCATCTGATTAACGGGAGTGCATTTTCGACATTCAGTGCTGTTCGAGCTGAATTTGCATTTGACTGTCGCTAAAGCTAATCCTATAGTTCACCCTGACCAGAATGTTATCAACAGACCCTGAGAACTCGCGAGCGAACCCTACGAAAACCCTACTCAGACCGTAACACAGACCTTACTAACCTCTTTAAACCCATGATAAAAAAATGATTCAACCTCTACCAGATGCAAAACAAATGAAATAGGCATCATACCACTAAGAAATAAGTCGATGAAGAAGAACCATTGAATGCAGAACTACTACCACGGAATTAAATTAACAGAAGCAGAGTCCCTCCAAATTGTCCCAAATCCGCAATACTAAACCAGATTAACTGCACCTGCATGGTCAAATGTGCAAACAAGTTTAGGCTGCTGTAGGTGACATCATATGCAATTCAAATACTTCTTCAATTGCATACGGAATAAGAACACTACGAACCTAAAGCCATTCATACTAAATAATAAAACACAGGAATTCAAAAACATGAAAACTCAATCCAATACATACAGGACAATAAACCAAGTGACCTAATTCAGGTACCATACAAAACCGTTAACTTTGCACCTTCTGGGTCTAAATTTCCCTCCCTAAAGATTCCTGTGAAAAATTGCACACTACAATTGCCAAATCCACTTACATCCCACTAAGAACCAAACTGCACCAAACGAATTGTCACTGAAGCAAACTCCATATTGCAATTGACATACCCGCTGACATACCAAAAAATTGTCACTAAATACCAATTAACATACCAGCTGAAAACCAAATATCGCAATTGACATACCAGTTGAAAACCAAAATTGACATATCGCAGGAAGTAGGACTCACGTCTCCACAACAAAATGCACAACATCGATAGTAACTTATAAAGAAATTGTCACCTCTCGGAAGCTTCAAGTTCCCATTTCCGTTCCAGCGCTGCAGCCACCAAATTCGATATTCAGAACCCTGAAATGTCACTTGAGCACGCTCTAAATCCGGAACAGGAGTTGCAGGTTGTTGATTGCCGCGACCACGTACTCCAGAAGCGCACTCGAGCTTGCCTTACCGTGTGCTCCAGAAGCGTAGTGGCACTCACAAGAAAGATACGGGGGGGCATTGATTCAATTTACAGTTCTAGAACAACAGTCGGGATCAATGGGAAACTGAGAAGGCAGCCACGATAATATTTTTGCTGCAAACCAAAGCAAAACAGAGATGAAGTTAGCACAACGGGTTACAAATCAACTACACCAATTCTAAATATCTGCTTATCAGACAGAGTAGAAGTCTTAGGGTCGCCTTCAAATTCCAATGGAGCACGTTCTGAAAACCCTAGCAGCTACAGGTTTTTGTCTGCCTTGTCGAGTACTCCAAAAGCGCACTCAAAGGAAGATAGAAACAACTCAAGCTAATACAATGCACTCACTTCCAATTTCCGCGCATTCCCCAAAAAATGCAATGCACTCACACAATCACACGGCGCAGCAACACAAACACGATTACACGGCGTAGCAACACGAACACGATCACGGCGTAGCAACACGAACACGATCACACGGCGCAGCAACACGAACACGATTACATGTCGCAGCGACACGAACACGATCACACGCCGCAACAACACGAACACGATCACACGGCGCAGCAACACGAACACGATCACACGGCGCAGCAACACGAACACGATCACACGGCGATCACACGGCGCAGCAACAGGGAATGAGAAAAAAAAACGGAGGGCGCCAAACCCTAACCCCAAAGCCAACTTCTGATAATACCCGACCCCCCGATGACACCTGACCCCCTCTAGTACCTAACTCCTTCTGGTACCCTAATCCCGACCCGACTCACTTCTAGTACTCTATTCCGACCCGTTAGCTGATAACCGACCTCCCGGTCATACCCGACCCCTTCTGGTATACTAACCCGCCCTGTTGCCTGGTGACCGACCTCCCACTGATACCCGACCCCCTCTTACTCGACCTCTTTTTACCCGACCCCTTCTAGTGCTCGAACTGGGTCCAGACCAGGTCCCTTTGTAACGACTACATTAATGACTATTAATACTAGTATGTTGTCATTACTTTAATGATGATAAATACTGTTACCTATATTAATTTATTTAGAAAAGTCATAAGTTTTCATTCTTGATGAATATTTTTACCAACTATGGATGTAGAGTTTTCCCACTTAGAATGATACTAGGAGTTATGGTTTTCGTAAAAATATTTATGAAGAGTAAAAACTTATAGCATTTCTAAAATAATTAGTATGGATAACACTATTTATCATCATTAGTGTAGTGTTACTTGGACCTTTCTTTTGCATCCTAAACTTCGATTACTTACCATTTTTCATTGTATTCACTTTTTTGACCAATAACCTTTTTGAGCATGTCATACGTTTTTTGGATTATACATTTTCTTTTGCATTTTGATGAAAAAATAAAGTAATAGTAAATGGAAACTTGTAAAAAGATTTATACCCAATAAATCAATACACTTGTGAAGATTTTAATTTTAAGAATGTCATTATAATAATAAATGATGGATTATAATGTTTCCTTACCAAAGCAAGCACCAACTAAGTAATTCCAATTTTATCAGAATTTGTGATATTATAGGAATACAATAGGCAGGCCATATTCATTAAAATGAGACAATGAGTAGTCTCAATTTTATCTTTGACTTGAAGATAGATCGTCATAACTCTTCAATTTTGAGACTATTTGATAATTAGAGACTTTTATATATTAATATATATAAAAACTTTTATATTCAAAGATTGCACTCTCAATTTATCTTCGACTGGAGGATAAAATCATTGTAATTGTTATAGGGTTGAAGTCTCAAAATGACCATTTCGTCTCATTTTAACAAATATGGCCTTTAGCTAGTACAATATCACATCTTTAAATCTTGGGAAATTACAAAAACATCATGGTCAATGAAGAGAGTTGAAATTCAGAAGTAAAAATAGAGTGATATAAGATAATTGGCATTTTCAAATTTAGAATTGAAATCTTCACAAGTGTATTGATTTATTGTATGTATACATAGAATATGTGAATGAAGTTTGAAGCCAAAATAAACAATTAGCATGGCACCTCTCTAATGTCATTGTATTAATCCACTCTAATATCAATTCTTTTTCACAAACATGTAGAACTTGTGGGAAAATACTTTGGGCCCATCTAAATTGGCCTTCATTGATTTTCATGACAGTGGGACCTAAAAATACAGTCAATTTGAAGACTTTACGTTTGAAAAAACATGGGGAACACCCATTTATTTTTTTCACACATGCATTGACCAAATCCACAACCAAAAAAAAATTATAACTTGTGGGAAAAGACTTTGGGCCCATCTAAATTGGCCTTGATTGATTTCCATGACATTGGTACCGCAAACTATAGTCAATTTTAATAGTGTAGGTTTATAAATACATGTAGGTCACCAAATGAATGTATTTTCTAAAACACATGCATTGATCCAAACCACATCGGAAAAGAATTTAGAGCTTGTGTACACAAGTTTTTGGACCATGTACATTGGCCTTGATTGAATTTCATGACGTTGGTATCTCAAGGTATTATGACGTTCGTATCACAAGGTACTATAACGTTAATGACGTTCGTACAGACTTGGCCTTTTATGTATGAACTTTGAGGCACGTGGAAATATTCATTTACATTATTTTTTTGATTAGATGTCCATGGATTGTTAAAGAAGAGCGTGATTGCAACTTCTATGAATTTTTCCTTTCTCATTTGCACTTTTATTGCATATTTTTTTTGACTTTGTGAGACAAAGTGCAGGCTCGGTTAGTTTAGCATGAACCTTGAGCCACGTGGAAAAATTGAATTACATTATTTTTTTCATGAGGTGCCCATGCATTATCATTGAATAGGGCGTTTTTAATTTCTATTACAATTCTTTCTCTCATTTACATGTCTATTTCATTAGCCAAATGAACCAAGAAGTTCTAAATTGTAGATGTTTCTACAGTCAATATGTGTTCCATCTCCGAAGTGTAGAGTGACCTAGATTTGTTGTAATTAAGTAAACTTAAAATTATCGTGGAGAATGTATTTTACATTTGTGGGATTTACTATTAAATAGATGCATTCATTTATATAGAATACTGAATTTTTCAATCTGACTCTAGAGTTGTTATGTTTTTTGAACCTGTCATTAGTAGATTTAATATTCTTATTAATATGGAATATATTGAATTAATAGTGCATTCATTTTGTTTAAAAAACATTCATGCCTATTTTTGATTTCACAACAATTAAGTTGTTTATGGAAATCTTGAAATTTACATTTCAGAAGTGTTTCTTTTTTATTCTAGAATATGGATTGCCATTGTTTGTAATAATTGATTCAAATTTCTAATGCATTTTAATGTATCATTAATGTATATTATTTAACATAAATCGTTTAATGAATTTCTGTTGTATATATCAAAGTTTGCTCATATGAAAAAAAATTTACGAAAAATTTAATTTTTTTTAGTTGAATATTTATTTTGAAAACTATTGCTTATTCTATCTAATACATAAAAATTATACTGAAATTCAAATGATGAATGCATAGCGTAGCAAGGACGAACCGATTCTTCATAATTTTTCTTAAAATAAATTTTAATTTGAAGATTTATCAAATTTTTGTTTCTGCATTCTATATGATATAATGCACTTAAATTCTAACAAAATACTAATTATGAATTCAGAAGTACCAACCACTAGTTAAACTTTAGAGTATTTCCCTGGAAAGTATGCGTTCCATATTCTCGGGAATGTATGATTGGAATGTACACCTAATAGTACCCCGGAAGTTCGCTTCGGATGCTCCTTTTTGGCTGTGCTTTTTCAAAGTACTCCCTGATTGTAGGAAGCCCTACAGTGACGCATTTCAAATTTCAGTTCGCGCCGTTCTCTTGCCGCCTAGAAGTTCCCGCCATTGACTGGGGAGTACGCCTTCCCACGGAATTCAGTCATCTTCTTTCTTTCTTTCTCTCTATCGCTCTCTTTGTCGTCGTTCGTGTCGACTTGCATGTGCTTTCCCCTCAGCATTTATGAAGGACTTGTAAGTGCCACACTTGTTTCTTGCAGCTGCGGGGATGCTTTCATATTTTTTTTGAATGAGACGTACGTGATGTGGTAGTATGCGACTTCAGTTTGATGCTTTGCTGTTTCCGTATTGCGGTTTGATCGAAATAGAGTTCAGGACTTCGCAACTCTGGTGTACTGATGAATGCGTCGGCCATTTCTATAGTTTCGTAACGATGATTGTATGAAGCAATTTGCCCTTCATTACCGATTTAATTCTACCATTTCAGGAACCTCGTTGTTGATGAAGTAGAGTTGTCGCAGTGTTGAGGGAACTCCGAAATGTATGCCGAAAAATACGGATTACTATATTCAATATTACTGAATCAGTTATTCCGGAAAACCCGGGGAGATTTAGTTCGAATCGAGCTTATCATTAACACACAAGAAACATGTTTGACTCAGTACAGGAACTACACAGTCAGCTCGATTCGAGCTGACTGAGTTGACAAAGAATACATATGAACGAGTTCACCGAGTGCACGATCAGTTCGATTCGAACTAAACTACAATTCCTGAAGATCTTATCTTGCCAGTTGAGATATAATTATCAATTTCACATATTTGCTCTGAAAAGAGCTGAACGAGGAAATAGTCATGTAGTGTGGTTGATCAGCTCGATTCGAGCTGAATGAGGATTTATGATCATAATGTGGTTGGTCATCTCAAGTCGCCGTCAGTAAGGATTGTGATATAGAATATTATAGATTAGATTGAATAGGTGCGAATCGATAGATCCAGTGGTCAACTCGAATCGAGCTGACATTGACGTGGGTAAGTTCCCATTTATTTGTCGAAGAGGATTTCTAATGCCTTAACTACCTGCGCGCCATTTTCCAAATATTCAGAGCATTCAGCCTTTCTAGATGCTTGTATACGCAGACCGTACTATCATTTGAGTGAGTGTACTGGATCTCGAGATCCACTCTGTTAAGCTCGATTCGAACTGATTGTTATGGTTTCATTAGGATACTGAAAGACGTGTTGTTCTTCTGAACAGAGTGGCTACCATTTTATCTAAAGGATACAGAGATGAATATTGACGGGGACCCCATCAACGACATGGAGTTCTCGGATAAAGAATTTCCTGTTTTGGAAGGGATGAATGTCGGCATTCCTGAATGCGAGGGCATCCTGCGCCATCTATAGAATACAAGATGTGTCACTCTCTACAATGAGGCGGATTTACTTGTTGGCGAAGGGACTTGCCATAGTGTCAACTCAGACCTCGTGCTTGGAGCTACTGGTCCCCTTGGAGATACCCATGTAGCAGTCCACATCACCAAGACATTCTCTGAAGTGGATATCCCTCAGGAGCAGATTTACTATTTGGTAGCTTGGCCGATTAAGCGAGTCCACTGCGCGGGAGCAAGCCTTCACGACCATGAGGCTTGGGATAAATTTAATCAACTGCAAGCTCGCCTCCAAAATCCACAACCTCCAACATCTGCTCGGCCATATTCAAGTATCCTCAGAAATCCACCTCGCGTGACATCCCGCAGATCTAAGGAACTCCTCACCCCAGAGTCCATTAACTTGGTGTCCAGTAGAGTCTGTTGCTCTCAAAATTGCGTTCAACCGTTTCCAAGGGAGAAGATTTGAGCCTTCCGTAAGAGAATGTACTCATGTACATCATTCAAGTTCAGGTCGCACATGAAAACTGAAGTACATAGGTCTGTTCATTTAGATGCGCGTGGAAGGAAGACGGTGACAGTTGAAGGTATTAATGTGTGCATGCGAGCATGGATGCATATTTCTGGAGTCCCGGAGGCCACATTCTACCGATACCTCAAATATTGGAAGGACGAACGAGAGGCAAGAGACCATGGGAATACAGGATTGGAAAAGCCGAGAAAGCACACCCAACAAGCAACTGCAACGCTGAAGTACATCCTCGAGAAGGAGGCGGACCACATGCCACATCGTACTCGAACTTTGAAGTCAGGGGACAAGGTTGTTTTCATGTGTCTTCCCTCTACTTTTCAGTGGAAGGGTAAGATGAAGGAAATCAACGACGTCAATGCAGCGTTCGGATTATCCGAGGTTTCAACTTCGAACTTAAGCAAGATCAGGTCTTCCAAGTTCTCAAAGTTCAAGGTGAAGAAACCTGGTGATAATTTCGCTCGGTGTTCAGTGTGTGACAAATTACAAGAGCTACGAAGGAGTTGTATTGCTGGATCTCAAAGTGCTTTGATATGGTCAAGGAGGCTTGACAAGCATTTGGCTATTGCTCGGGCGCATAGGGAGATGTATTACGTCAATCGTTACCGCTCGCACGAGTTTCCACACGAATGTTTGACAATCATGCATGACAAGATGGACCATGCCAAAACTGCTTCTCCGGTCTTTTCCCATAAGACTAAAGAACTTGATGGACTCACGAAGTTGCCCGTTTCGGTGACTGGCATGATTGCACACGGTCATGGTGATGTTCGATACGCGCATTATGGCTTGGATATGTTTCCCCACGACTCCAACTACATTATTGGCTCCATGGCGAAGTTGTTGCGAGATTTGGAATTACCACCGAAATCATCTTCTCGGCAATTGTTTATGGGGTCAAGATCCACAGATTTGTCCAAGGCAATTCTCAAGGGTGCCGAAGTGTGTGAAGCATCGCTACCTCCACCACCGGAAACCTTATGTCCAGGGATGCCACTTCCCCCAATTCTGAATGTGCAGATGGATAATGCCACCGGAGACAACAAAAACAGATTTGTTTTTTGTTACTGGTCTCTACTTGTTGCAAACAAGATCTTCCGTGAAGTGTACGTGAACTTCATGATCGTAGGTCATACTCATGATGATATTGATGCGCTCTTTGGAAGATGGAGTATGCTTTTGAAGAAGGAAAACTTCCTTATAATTCCTGCACTTATGAAGTCGTTTATGGATGTGGAATCCATTCCAACAATCCCTCACCTCATAGAGGAGGTGCCAGATTTCAAAGGTTTCATAGCAGGCAGTGTTTTAGACGGCAATGACATCATGGTTGGTCATACAAAGCCACAACAAGTCAAGTTTTACTTGGACTCTACTGGATGTCCAGTTATGAAGTACAAGATGTTGTGCACTGATGTTGATTGGTTACCAAAGGGGGCTGGTAATGGAATGAAATTGTGGAAGGAGGACTTGGAAGGGCAAAGTTTGTGGCCACGTGGAGTGCCAGAAGCAGTTTTGCCAAGTCCAATGAAAGGCACGGAGGACATCTTGAAGGGCATATCCGGATTTGTAAAGTACTGGGAGCATTTGTGCAATCAAGATCACACTGGGGAGTACCGAAGACGTTATGAGCACGTAGTGCACTACTGGCGTGGCGTGAAGATAGCATTGCTAGAACCACTACCTTCATCTTCTGTTTTAAAGGATGGTTTCTGGCAAACTAGCCGTGTTCAAGCTACTCGGGTGGATGAATTAGATGAAGACGGCGAGGACCGTGAAGAGTTCGGAGAAGATGATGCATACGTAGGCCCTTTGAGAGGTCGTCCACAACCATCCTTTAGGGTGGGTCGAGATCTCTTTGAAGGATATTTTGTTGCAGTTCGACCTGCAGAAGGTGACAGTCATCCTATTTGGATTGCAAGGGCATTGTCTGATCCAAATTGTAATCCGGAGAAACCTAATTGTATACGCATTCAGTACTTCCGTCCAACATCGAGAGATGAAGATGTTCAAGACTTCTACACTGGATGGGACAGTAAAAGAGGTCTACGTTGGAAAGTGGATGAAACTGAACCGCCACTTTGGGAGCATACAAATGCTCTTATGACAGCGTGGAAGCCTAACATTCGGAAGAATACTCGCCAATGCATGATCAAGATTCCTGCTGTTCAAATTGACATCATCAACCGAAGCCTTGCATCATATACTTGATATTTGTAGCTATGTATTGATGTATATTGCAAGTTTTATAAATATGTTGTTTCCATCGTCATGTTTTATAAAACGAATGGAATTCATATATTAGAGTAGATGGTGTAGGTTTGATTTGATTGTTTGTATTTCATTGCTTCGTATTGCATAAATGTGTTGAAGTGTATGTTTTGTGTTTACAAAACAATGTCTTTTCTGTTCAATATTCTTTATTTTGTATTCTTCAACTTTGTTTTATCTATTTTTTACTTCATTTTATTTTGTGTTTATCATTGAGTACATTTTATTTGAATTTACATTGCTATTGGGGAGCAAAATGTAGTGGAAATATCCACTATTTATTTGGTCAACATGTAAAGCACTTGTCACATTCTGGGTAGGGGACCGGTTGGTTGCTACAATTTTCCTGCCTGCAAAGCTCACTTAGCAGCACCAAGTCATTTTTTTTTCTCACGTGCTCATATGTCTTTGACGGGAATCGAACTCGAACCGCTTCAGTGAGATGAACAACCCCTTACAACAGACTGCAGAGTTCATGACTTGGTGTTCAGAAAATAACACAATCTTTATTTATATTAATCAGAACATTAAACCGCTCTAAACCAAATTACATGTGTTTGAACATACAATCACTCAAAAGACTCTCATTTTAATGGAAATTGCAAATTACAACTAGAAAATGTAGCCTAAACTGTAGAACATTATAATTCATTATTTAGGGTCTAAATGGACTATATTATTTTGAGAGACTCCAAACCTCTCAAAATATTGAATATAGTGTTTTTTCAGGTCTGGACAGTAGGCTTGCTCTTCTCCTCGATTTAGGAGACGGAGGGACATAGAACATGATGTCTTGTGTTGTGTCTGCTAAAAACGGTCAATACAAGCGTGAGCCTCCTTCATGTCTTGAATGTCTTCTGTATCTTCAATGTCTTTTATAGGATCCTCTTCTTGGTGCTTCTGTGACATCGATGTAGATCCATGTTCTGTTGGCTGAGGGAGCTTCATTGCAACGTTGCTTTCTGGCACCCCTTCTAACACGTTTTGTGTAGGGTTCAAATTTGTCGGTGGAGTCAAAAAGACCTCTCCCTCTACACCGTCCACAAGAGAAGTGCTTCCTTTTGTGGGGTCCCCCATACAAGCCGGTTCTACCGCCATTTTCTTTCCATTCAGCACTTCCATACGACGCATTTGGATTTCAAGAGGGATTCAAATTGATTCCACAGCGTCCTTTAATGCTTTCTTTTTTTCACTTGCTTCAGGAAGTTGCGCCTTCGGAACAAACATATCAGGGATATGTTTCTGATGTTTGCCAATCGCAAGTGGCAATGTCGCTACCGTAGGATACGTACTCCAATCCACCTGACGGCCCAGTATGAGTTCAATATAAATCATGCCTGCCAAGCTGTAGTTAATTTTGCCCTTGCTCATAGCCTTCTCCGGAAATAGGGCCTTCCACACCTCCATCGAACGGTGCACAAAATGTTCATTGAGGCAATTCAATGGTTTAAAACAATATTCATGAGTGTGAAGAGGGTGACACTCTCGAGGCCACAACTTCCCAATGTGATACATTTTCATGTATTTGCGGCACAATTTAGAGGTCCAATACTCCACATCCTCTTTCTTCCAACTCGTCTCAGCCTTGATGTTGACGTCATCCAAAATATCAAACCGTAGCTCATGACCAACGCCCTTCGGTTTTGACTTCTTCTTGCCTTCAGCTGCAACACTACGAGACCCCGCCATGACTGCTTGAGTGTCAAGTACTCACTTGCAATTTTAGAATGGAAATTTCCAATATATAATCCCCGTTCTCTCAAAATATATAATGTGCTTCAATGTCTCCAAGCGTATGTAAGTAACCAAGGAACAAAATCCAATGTAGTATAATCAAAATATGACCCCCACTCTTCACCACATAGGAGCAACTAGCACGTGAAGCAATAGTAGCACATCCGACATGGCAATGATTCCCAAATGGAAGAGTGAAAGTGAAGAAATCTAAGTTGGCCGTCCGCCAATATACCCGTCCGCTCCCAGACCTAAAAGAGGCCCGGGACCGGACTTGTCCCGGACCACGCGGACGTGGCCCGAGCCGGTGGACGGGTGGACGGAGCTACCCCGTCCACCGCCGAAGCGGACAAGCAGACGGCGGACAACCCGACTGCGTCCGACCGCCCTGTTCGCCCTGTTTGTCTAGTTCGCCCGACCGCCCTGTCCGCCTCGTCCGCCTAGTCCGTCGCCTAGTATTTCGAGGCGTCCAAATTTTTTCCATATTGGCATGAGACCTAGGATTCTTCTCGTCCGCCTTTACTTACTGTCAGATTTTTGGGTCAATTAAAGTTTCAGCATCCTATGCTTTTCTCATTAATCCAGAAAATAAAAAATAGACAAGTTATAATCAGATTTTATATAATCATTTAGAGTTCTTTGAAGTTTACAGTGAGACCTTAAATTCTAAACCCTAGAACCCTAAAACCCTCAACTCTTAGTCTCCTACATTTCAGATTACGCCATTGTTTTGAGCAAATTGTAAATTAGTAATATTCATTTGAAATTGTATGCATACAAATTTTAACTAGACATAAAGGATATTATTTATTTATTTATTTTTTCATCATGTAGGATATTTCAAAGGGAAAGAAAAAAACAAGAACATGATCAATATTAGTGATGAAGTGAAACGTTATAATTTACAATTGACCGAATTGAGATGGTGCTACAATCACAACAATTACTTGAAGGGGTTTGATTTTGGTTTTGGTTTTGAACCTCATGGACAATTTCCATTGACTTCAAGGTGTTTTGTACATATGGACTTATGGAGAAGCCAAAAATGTATATAACTTATGCATGTCACACACTTCAACGTCATGTTTGTACTGTATTTTGTAATGCCCTTTCTTGATTAGGATTGTTTTAAAAGTAAGGGTATACAAAGAGTTTAAGACTTCACAACATTTCTGGAATTAGTAGAACTCTAAAACCCTGTCGTAATGAGAAAAACATTATAATCTTCTAATCCATAAAAGATATGTTTTTGGGTGTGTGTTTTGTTTTTTTGTTTTTTTTTGTTTTATTTCCTGGAGAATTTGAAATGTGAAGCAATAAAACATATTTAGTTTCCATTTGTATAAGTTCTTCTTTTATCTAAGGGTGGATTTATACTGTACTTAAGGCCAGATGGAAGGTCGGCTGGATTTGCCTTCGATCTGGCCTTCAATCCGGCCCCAGTTTTTCCATCCGGACCTACTTAATGTAAACCCCTTGGGCCGGATTCTAGGGCCGGATTTTCAATTTATGTGCTCTTCAATTTTTTCAAGGCTCAATTAAAAAAATATATAAAAATATGCATGTTTATCTTTTTTTTCTTTTTTAATTAAAAACAAAGATTTTTTTCTTTTTTGTCATTTTTCTTTTTGTTTCTATATATTTCATTTCTAAAAAAAAAAAAAAAAGTTTATTTATTTATTACTTAAAAATAAAAAAGAAATTTAATATTTTGGTTTTCCTCTTATATAGAATATGCATTTGTAATCAACATGTTTAATGCTAAAATATAGGTACTTTATTGTAGTCACTTAGATGATTTTCCTTTAAAATTAAAAAAAGTAAATCCATAAGGGAGTTTGCTCTAAAAATACCCATGCTCTAAGAGTGATCATGACAGAGAGGTACATTTTGCTTTATTGAATGTACTAGCACATTTTAGGACATGGTCACTTTTAATGACCGTTGCCTTTTAACTTAAAAAAATTCATAACTAATTACAGAAAGATCTAAAAAATATGAAAGAAATCAAGTCACTAAAAAAATATGAGGATAAAGGGCCTAACATGCATTTCAAAATCTACTCTACAATTTTTTAAATGAATCTTTAATGTGGTTTTTTCTCCAAGATTTAGTGTATTTGAAGCTCATTTCCAAAAGCCCTCAACACTATGAAAGTCAAGTTTGTGATGGACACTCTTGTACAAAATCTTGAATAAAAAAATCATAATCAATCATTTTGAAAATTGGATTTTTGATGCTAAAATTAGATTTAAAATATAATTTTAAAATATATATATATATACATATAAACTACTAAGAATAACAACTTGGTTAAGTATTATTAGACTTCAAAGTATAGTTCACACCAAAATTTTATGCCTTGGATATTTAGAAATTTAGAAAGATTTGGAAAAATGCCAAATAAAAAAGAAATTGAATTTCTATTCTCATAGATAACTTTCTTTCTTATTTAGTATTTAGGAAGCTTTAATTCATTTAATTAGGATTTGTTATGAGATTTCAATTTCTTTTCATCAGTTTTTTTTTAGATTTCAACTTATGTCCTGTTATAAATTCTGAAAGTTTCACTACATGCCATATTTATTTTATTTTTTAATTAATTTTTAACGAATCTGACTCGAGCATAGGATATTCCAAGTGATGAACTTCAATGTGCTAGAAAAATGGCCCGTCCGCCATCCGCTCGTTCGCCGTCCGCTCGTCCACAGTCCGCGTGTCCGCCCGTCCGCCGTGCGCCATGCGCCGTGCGCTGTGCATCCACTGTTCGTCCGCTATCCGTCCGACCGTCCGCTGTCGTCCGCTGTGCGGTCAGAGCGTCCGTCCGCGGGCTCCATCCGATGCAGTCGTTTGTAGTTCGTCGAGACCGTGCGATTGGACGCGCCGGGGCATATTGCTCGTCCGATCTGGCGGTCGGCCTGTCCGCCCGTCGGATTCGGGCAGTGATGTGAACATCGGTGGATGGCCCATTCCGCACAGTTGTTTCCCTTGCGGAGTGGGCTGATTCAGCACCAATTGGTATCTGTGAGCCCCTTCCGACTTGGAGCGTGAACAACTGTGAATGAATTAACTTAATTTTTTATAATCTCTTCATCACCTTCTCAATTATAGAAATTGTAAACTTCTCACTTAAACATTGCATTCGGTACAAAAAAGAAGGATTACCATGGCTCCAAAAGGATTTCCCAATCCGCTCAAGAAGAGTACAAAGGGAAAATCACAAGACATGGATTGGGACGCCTATTTCAACCACTTTTGTGTGGCTAAAGAGGGATGGCAATATGAGCCCAAAGCAATATGGACTTGCACAACGTGCCAAGAGTATGTGAAAATGTCACACATTGCGAAACTCTGGCCAGCAGATAACACGGCTGTGTTAGAGAGACAAGTGAGACGGTGGGAAGGTCCCATGAACACTTGCAAGAGTGAACATTTCAAGCAAAGATACGAGGAGATTTGGGCATCTTGTGGTCTAGGTGCTTCCAAACCAAATATCATGAACTATTCCACCATGGCAATGATTTGGGTGGAGATTGTACTCCAATAAGACGTGGATTGGTGTACGGTGCCTGCAAAGGATAAAAAGACCAAATTAAGCTATGACAAAGCGGTGATAGACACCAAGTAGGTTGGCCCAAGCGATTGCATTCCGGAGTGGTCTAATCGTGGTCAATTTGGATTTCCTCCGGAACCATTGCTAGATGTAGAGGACAATGATGATGATGACAAAGAAGACTTACCACCTCCACCTCCACTTCCACAAAGGCACGAATGTCGAGAAGAGCGCGAAGACTTGGACTTCTAAAATCAATTGCAAAAGGCAACAAGAAATAGTATTTTGGATCAAGGTCGCCTGCGTCAACAACGGTCACCACCTCGTCATGATCGTGATGTGCGTTGCCCGCAATATGGAGGACGAAGGTCGCATTTTAGCCCTGGCCCCCACGATGACTTCCAAAACATACGAGGAAGCCATGGAAGCACAAGGTTCACGGACTACAGTGGATCTCAATATGGTGGGTCGCAATTCTATCCGGGGACGGGAGGGCCGGACTCATATGGGCCTCGCGGAAGCTCATACTACACCGACTCAAGCGAACGAGGGACAAGAGGGTCCGAGGCAAATGCATCACCTCTTCCACCTCCACCATTTGGAGGTCCATACTTCTCCGATTACGGACAAGGAGGAGGGTCTGGCGGATATGGGCGATCTAGTGGCTTCGGTCCCACACCCCAAGGTCAAAATGACGATAGTAGTGCGGATTCAGAATAGAGTATAATGTAGTTTAACTATTTAAGGGTAGAGTAGAAGATGTTTTTTGACTTACTCGGAGGTTATGGATTTACTATTATTGTTTAAATGTATTTTGTGACCACTTTTGTGACCATCATTAGTCAATGATGTCACTATTTAAAACTTTGAACATGCACATCTATTGAAAACAACATGTATGGAAAACCCCTTCTATATAAAAATACAAGAGACGTATGTTATTTTTTGTACTTTATATTATTGAAAACTTTTGTGTGTAGTTTAGTTGTAGTACCAAAAATCTCATCTTGGAAATGCTTGACAGTGTTTTTTCTTTTTGAGATTTAGTGCAAGGGTACCGAACGCAATGTTGACTTTTTGTATTCTTTACCTACTCTTGGAAGTTGGAAATGAGATTGAAATACAATTAGTTCTAGAGAATAAATTAGAATCCAAATTCATTTGGAAGAATTGTATAATAGTATTGTGGATTTTGATTAGCCCTAATGTAATTGGGCTTATACACATTAAGCCTTCCAATTTTCCGTGTCACGAAGTTCATAGGTTTGACTTGCAAGAAATATTTGAACTCTTTTTTGCAATTTGAACACCCTCATAGGTAAACATTATAATTTTTAACTCCATAAGGGATATGGTTGTGCTTTCTTTTTTTCCATGATCTCTAGCATGTCTAGTTTGAATTTGTACGGTTAAAAACTTAAAATTCCAAAAAAATGATAAATGTAATGAAAATATTGGCATTTCTTCAAAAGTAAAAATTTCAAGAAATTTAAGGAAGTTGAAAAGAAGCCTTGGGTCTATTTTTTTAATTATTAGGCATTGAAATGCCCAAATGACCAATTCCTCTCAAACAAGAAGACCTACATGAAGCCTATTGAATGAAAAGGAGGAAAAATCAATCTAAAAATGAGACGATAGAAATGAAGCGGACAATCTAAAAATTGCCCCCTCTTGACCGTCCAATCACGCAGATGGCTATCCGTTCGCCTGATCGGACGGCCTCTGTCCGACCGGGCGGACTGGACGAGGCGTCCACCAACCCTAAACCATCCGATTGGACGGCCAGGAAGAGGCGGACGGCCAATCCGTCCGCCCAATCAGACGGACCCGACGGGGTGACCGATTGGACGGCCTCTGTCCGCTGTAGGACGGGAATGAGGCCGTCTGCCTCATATAAGAGAAGCGGACGGACCGTCCGCTCTTACTTTTGCCTTCCCCCTTGCATGCAAGAGAGAGCGAAGAGCTTGGTGGTTTGACCTCCATTGGCTCCTTTCTTTAGGTGGGTAAGAGTCTAATATTTGGGGTAACTCTTGCCAAATTTTTTTTAAAACTTTGACGTTCATCATTCTACCAGTTTATTAACATGCCGAGGGCGAAAAAGGCTTCCAAGGAGCCGAAGGGAAAAGAAGTGCCCTATATTCAGTGGATAAGGGAGAATCCCTCGGAGAGTTGCAAAGCATTCTTAATCGATTGATTCTGAAGTTTTATGAGACAGAGACTACAGTGTCTCTTGACACTAAATATGTGCGATATGAAGAGGACTACATCGAGAAATTCTTTGTGGATATGAAGCAGAGGATGTTGGACGCCTTGCACGTATCGCAGTGGATTCATGAAACGGAGAAGAAGAATTTCCCCAAATTTCTTGACAGCAAGGTGCATGATACATTATGGAATGCCTCGGTCATTTTGGATAAATATTGGAGGAAGAAACATGGAAGTGATGAAGCCTTCGAGCATGTCATTATGAAAGCGGATTTGTTCACCAAAAGGTGCCAACCATTTAGGAAGAGGCAGAATAGAACATGGTCAATTGGTTGGTGGATGAGCAAGTCTAGAATGGACCAAGCACAAAATACATGTCGCCTTCTAATAGCCCTTCCAGAAACGGCCACAGTGATTCTCGTACATAAGAAAATCATGTGGGGTGGCTATGCTACAATTCGGAAAGTGCGAATAAAAGGATGTGCAGAGATTCATCCATCATGGGAGTTTGCAGCAAAGATGTCTTTCCAAGAAGGTGAACGACCTGCTTTTGCAAAGATGGAACACAATATTGAGACCATGGCAGTGAGGATTTCTTATGCTGGAGTGATACGGTTTTTTGTTGTGCACTCCAAAAAGAACGAAGGATACTTATTCTGGTGGACCGGTGGTACATTGCGTGAAATGATGCGTTGGGATGACAACATAGTCCTTCGAGTGTTGTATGAGCTGCGTATAACAGAAGAAGAAATCATTGTTGCTAAAAATCCGAAGCGATTTAGAGCCAAACACGTGGAGCTTGCATGGGCATTACTGCACATCATGAATGCGGTACACACCGCTGGACATCTCCACAACGACATTTCTCCGGACAACATCATGTTTCATTTTCCTGAAGATGAGTCCCGGGTTTACATTGGAGTTTGTAATTAGGGAATAACTACAATGATGAGCGAGCCCATGAAGTCGTTGTATACATTCACATCAACAGCTGAAAAGGACGAAGCTATAAAGATGAGGTGGTGGGTGGATCCGACTATTACCTATGTACACGGAAGAGATGCGGATGTGCAAAACATCCCTTCTCTTTCTATGCAATCCGAGCAGTATGCTGTTGCTAAATTAGCTGAACGGATCAGTAGGCAGTGCATGTCGGAGGCGTATCACAAGTTGCAGTGTGAATCAAGTAGCTCACATGTCAAGTACCTCCATCCACAATTTGCACAGGTGTTTGATACTTACTTGAAGCGCGTTTAGAACAAAGAGAGTACTTTGGCACAAGTCATCTTTCGTTTTAGTACTTCATTCAACTGGCCTATTCTGGATGAACACTTCTGTGGTTCATATTGAAGTTCAAGAATAGTTTATATAACTATATAGGCTGGTAGAGTGATAGTATGCATAGATGCCAAGTAGTATGTATGCGAATTACATAGTTGCATAGCATATGTGCACCATTTTGATTTTTTAAGACCAATGAATGCCAATGTAGTTGGACTTTTATGTGCCTTTATAATTGACAAGGATATTTTAATTGATAATGATTTTTAAAGTGTGTGAATTGTCCCTATCTTTTGTCATTGTTGGTTTGCAATTTTGCATAGAAAAGTCTAAAACCCTACAATTACGGAAATTGTGATTTTTTAAGTTGGTATTTGCAAGATTGGCAAGTTTTTGTTTTAAATTGTATGGTCTTCCAATTGTTCAATTTGCCATGTATGGTTGAAGATATTCAATTGGACAATGTATTATGTATAATTGTAAAGTGTTTTCAAGATTCTAGAAGTATGGTTTTTTGTTTGGTATCAATGGTATATTGTTAATTTTTTTAATGCAACGGGTTTGTCGGCTTCATTAAGATGTTAAAAAAAATAGTAATTACCCCCTAAATGCTTGAGGCACCAAAATATTAAATATGGTGTTTGCAAAACTTTGAAGTTCAATAAAACCTAACTATTTTTCATCATTTTAGTAAGCTAATAATTTTGGGAAATTCTTTTTGAAGTCTACTTTTGGCTCCAAAAGTCCGATCTTGAAATTAAATGACAATGATTTTTCTAAAAGAGATTTTATGCAAGGGTACCTTGTGCAATCTTGACTTTTCTTTTGTGTTAAGAGCTTTTGGAAATGAGCCTTAAATACAGTAGATCTTGGAGGAAAATTCACATTGGGAATTCATATTAAAAAATTATAGAGTAAATTTTGTAAAGCCTTAAACTTATTGGGGTAGTGCAAGTTTGGCCCATTAACCTCATATTCTTTGGGTCTCCAACATTTTAGATTTGCCTTGCCAAAAAGGCTTCAATTTATTTTTGCGATTTTAACAGCATCATAATCAAATGTTATAATCTTTCACTCTACAAGTGATATTGTTGTGCTTTCTTTTCCTATGCAATCTCTAACAACTCTAGTTTGAATTTATATGGTTACAATTCCAAAAAAATTGATACATCTTACCAAAATGTGGGTTCTTTGTTCAATTTAGAGCAAATTAGAGGAAGTTGAAATTTGAAAACATGGCTTGGGCATGTAGGGGTTACAACATCCTATGCTTATTTGGATGATTGGATTTGTTTGAACCATCAACCATTATTTTTTTTGGGGTAATTGAAGGCCCAAATGCCTAAAAAAAAATGGACTGCACCAAATCTATAGGTTAAATTTGAAGAAAAATTGGATGATAATGCCAAATTGCTCGAATTTGAAAGAAAAAAAATTGGATGAAATTGCGCACATCAAATGTAACTCATCTAAATATGTGGATGAAAAGATAGTTCTATCCAAAATATAGATGAATACTATAAAATTTAGTAACATTATTTTGTCGTATATTACCACTTTGGCAGTTCTCTAAAAATTGGAAAAAAACCCATGGATTCATCCCTACACCGAAGTTTACCCCATTTTCAGCCCGATGCCCCGATCGGACGACCCCACACCGACCCGCCTTCTCGTTTGTCCCGTCCGCCCTCCCGTCCGCCTTCCCGTCCACCCCATTCGACTTCCCGTCTACCCCGTCCGAATTCCCGTCTGCCTTCCCATCCGCTGAACGGGGACAATCGGAACGTCCTATGTCGGCGAACGCGGACGCTGGACGTCCGTCCGGACGTCCATGTAACCCTGGCCACCAGACTCTCCTCACGGATGCCCCAAGGGACATCCATCAATCCCGCGCATCCTATGTTGGTGAGGTTCCTCCGTAGACGCTCCAGCCGGACCTCATCGGTTGGAATTTCCGGCACCACCCTCTGCACCGGAATCGTCTTCGTTCGTGGTGGCGGCGCTAGAGTCGGCTCGTCTGATTCTTCCGATTCCTTCCGATTCCTTCCTCAGTCTGCGCCGACTCACCCTAGAAGACATCATGCACACGCGAAGAGCCTCTCACAATCTCTTCCTAACTCTCTTTGCTTACAAAAGGTCACTTCGAAACACATATACGATCGCAACTCATACAGTCCCTCAATCTACCGGAAGTTCTAAGAGCTGGGGAGGCAGAAATATAAAGATGTACGGTAGCAAGAAAACAACTGTGCCTTCTACCGGCTACAGTCCTTTTCTTATACTAGTCCAGACGGATGGACAGTTGGACGAATGAACAGAAGTCCGGGAGAGATTTTGGCGGCAAAATCTAACCCTTGTACGGATCTGGTTTCTGGCTTTTAGGGCCGGTGCCGTCATCCGGTTTCCGGAACTTTTTAGGGTTCCAGAATTAGGTTTCTTACACCTAATAGGAATTCTCCAGAACCAGAGTTTTGGTATTTTCCAAATTTTACTAATCCTCTATTAGAACTCAAAACTTTCCTTTTTAAAGGAATAAATTTTAAAATTTCCCGTCTAATGCTAGTTTTCTGTGTCTAGCATGTGGGATCACACTCCTACAAACATGTCTTTAGATATTGAACGACGCTCTACATGTTTTGTAAGACTCAAGTCCTTAATAGTATTGTCACCGTTGGCAACAAACACGGATACTATTGTGTCTACCACTTGCCACAAGAAATTACACAAGACATTCAACCAAAAAATATAGAAATAGCACTACAACAAATGCAGTGTTTTATGACTGTAAAATATGACTGTAGTAAGTCATAAAATCAAAAAATATGACTCACACAGAAATCACTGTAGATGACTCGGAATATGACTGACTTCAGTCAATTAGAAGCAGTCGCTTCAGACATCAGTCATATTGGCAGTCATATGGGTTGAGGGGTATAAATACCCATTTTTAGCCATAGTATGCCAACTAGGCGTATACTTTGACTATTCTAGGGGGGTTTTGACTTTTTCTTGGGTTGCCCATGCAAATAAAAAAATCCTACGTGGAATATGATTGTGTTGAGTCATATTTTTTGATGACATGGAATATAACTGTGGTGAATCATATTTTTTGATGACATGGAATATGACTGTGGTGAGTCATATTTTGCAGTAATGTAGAATATGACTACGGTGAGTCATATTTTGCAGTCATGTGGAATATGTTTGCGGTGAGTCATATTTTGCAGTAACGTGAAATATGACTGCAATGAGTCATATTTTGTAGTAACGTGGAATATGACTATAGTGAGTCATATTTTGCAGTGATGTGAAATATGACTGCGGTGAGTCATTTTTTGCAGTGATATGGAATATAACTAGGGTGAGTCATATTTTGCAATAACATGGAATATGACTGCAATGAGTCATATTTTTTGTTATATAGAATATAACTAAGGTGAGTCATATTTTGCAGTAATGAGGAATATGATTGCGGTGAGTCATATTCTTGTTAATGTGAAAAATGATTCTTATGAGTCATAATTTTAAATGATGTAGAATACGACTCTCGTCAGTCATATTACTAACTACAATCACATTTTTAATGCATTTTAAATGGACATGATATATAACTATTATACATCAAGATGATTTGACAATTGAATAAAAAGCCTCATGCAATTAAAAATGAATACATAATATATGATTTTAGACATGTATGAAAGATAATCATATTAAAGAAGGAGAATATAAGAACAAATACAACTATCTTCATTGACATTTATTAGTCACTAATACAAAATATATATATCACAATGAATCATTCACACAATCTAATAAGGCCTACAATCCTTACAATAATGTGAAGATGACTTCATTGGGTTGTAAGTAGCCTCTAATGTCTTTGTTTCAACTTTTGGTGCCTACATATACAATTAAAGAAATGAGAGGTTAATTTTTAGTGATTGAACAACAAAGCTCAACCTTCAAAGGCTTATAACAACACAAAATATGTAGCTCAAGTTTAGGATAGGAAGAATAAGATTGATGATAGAGGAAACAAGAAAAAAAAGATAAGTATTAAGAAATAACAAGAAGTAAAAGTTAAGATGCAACAAGAAATAAGAAGCAACAATTAAGCAACAACTAAGACACAACAAGAAACAAGAAGCAACAACTAAGACACAACAAAATACAAGAAATAACAACTAAGACACAACAATAATCAAGAAACAACAACTAAGATACAACATGAAGTAACAATTAAGACACAAGAGGAAATAAGAAGCAACAACTAAGATACAAGAAAAAACAAGAAGCACTAACTAAGACATAATAAGAAACAACAAGAAATGAGAATGTAGATGCAACAAGAAGAAATAAGAAACAAGAATTACAAAACAAGAACTAAAAAGAAAAAAAAGTTCAAATGCAAGAGAAAAAAAGAATTTAGATGCAACAATAAGAAGCAAGAAACATGAAGTAAAGAGCAACAAGAAACAAGAGCTGAGATGCAACAAAAAACAACAACAAATGAGAGCTAAGAGACAATAGAAGGTAAGGAAGAAGAACCATAAGAAATGACGGCTAGGGTTTCAAAACCCTAAAAAGTGGCGGCTAGGGTTCTAAAACCCTAAAAAAATAATGGCTAGGGTCTCAAAACACTAAAAAAGTGGTGACTAGGATTCAAAATCCGAAAAAGTAGGTGACTAGGATTTCAAAATTTTAAATGATGGTTTATTTATATTTTTTTAGAATTGCTCGTATTTTTTTTGAATTGCCCAAAACAAAAAAAAATTCACTACTATGAAATTATAATTGATAATATGACTCAATGTTCCCAAACATGTTCCCTACGTTCCCTATGAAGTACTTTGGTATTCCTAATGGCCGTATAGTATACACTTGTGAAGTACAAGGCGTAAAAATGACTGGTAGTCATATTTTGCAGTCATATTTCTCCCCAAAGTGTTGGCCTTCAAGAATATGACTGTAAGCAGTCACCAGTCATCCTCAGTCATAATTCTGCAGTCATAAAACACTGCCATTGTTGTAGTGTAGAAACCTGGAAGATAAATAGGATTGTGAAGACAAAGATTGTTAAGAACACCCATATTCAATCACTAGCTCACTCATTTATTTGTTATAGAGTTTTCTCTACGTCTCATGATTCATTTTGAAGACATCTTATGGGGACATCGACTATGGACGAGACTTCAGAGGAGACGTAGAGTGCACTAATTTTAATTGGCTTTCACCATTGGGAGGACTATCAACAACACCATCATCTACATTCATGACTGAAAAATCCATTGTAGACTAAGCCGTGGCTACCGAATACATGATGTGCCAAATTCCACCTCTCGACATAGTAAGCTGTCCACAACCAATGAGGCAATTAATAAACGTCATACATTTTTCTCCACATTTGAAGTAACATAGTATTACAACACAAGTTTAAGGGCATAATACACAAGTGTTCACTGTCATGTGTTTCACTAACCTACAATCATATTCTAATCCCAACACAAGACATATACTTCCATCCCAATACAATCAATGGAGAGTCAATACCCTATCAGTCCTATGACCTCCTTTTCTCGAGAGGCAGAGAAGTTTGGAACCAGATTTCTCCTAGCCTAAGGTCTTTGCAATGCACTGCAGGAGACTTTTAGGGAGCCACATAAGGCCAAGTGTTGCACAAACTCTAGTCATCAAAAAGATCATTAGAGACCCTAAGTGCCCTCTTAAGCTGCTTGTACTTGAACTGGCTGAATTCATGAATGAGTTGGATATCTCCCATAGGATGATCTCTACGGAAGGGGTATAATTCCACAGGCCTCTCCATGTGCAACCTCCTAATCCACAGAAGAAGTTTAGGAATGAGGGTTTCATCACTCACACCAAGTTCTTTAAACAACCATGGATGCAACAGCACCACACTTGTTGGATAGTTCATGAAGTGCTTCTTTAGACTGTCATCCAACATAATAGTGTTATCTATGGTGTGGGAATCCGGAACCTTAATACGGATTCAGATTTGAAGAAAACGGGTAGAAATAAGTGAAAATGTCAAAAAATTTAGGTTAAAACTTGGATTTGGTCTAATTAAACTCAAATTAGAGATTAGACGTTTCGGTGAAATTCGTAACCGGACCCAGGGACCTATAGCATAATCCTTAAGGCTACAAGTATAGGGTACCATTCCTGAAACGGTCCTGTAGCCGTTATTCCAATAACCATAGAAAGACTCGTTTGTATTTAAGTTGGCTGCTCCTGAGTTCCCTCTTCATTTTCTTGTTTGTACGCTAGTCTTCTACATTGGTAGCTGAATGAAAGAGTCATGAGATAGCGACCGCATTAGGTTTTTCTTCCTTAATATCTCATTTCCTCTTAGCTTTATGGCGTCCGATCCTCTCCAGAATCTAGTTGTCCCAGCCCAGATCATTTCTCCGTCCATTCCGGAAACTACAGAACAATACAAGCAATTAGAGGAGGATCTGACTAGTATAAGATGTGTCGGTCTATTATACTGATCATGGAGTGTGAAGAGTGAAGGGATGATTCAGGAGTTGATTAGTGGGGTTCTGAACTAGTATGAACTCACGCTGAGAGGTCGGCTGGTCACTTGGATGGAAAATATCTAGGTGGATGTTTGTCAGTTCCGGAAGAGCGGAGCCTGATTAGCCTCGAGAACGGATCGTTTCATAGCAGGGAAGTTCTCAGGATCAACAAACTCTAAAGACGGATTCGCCATTAGCGATTGTAAGGATGAGAGACATAGGAGAATCCTAGAGTTCCTCATCTCGATCCTATATCCAGAAAAATCCACACGGATCACCGTTATGGTAGCCAACACCATTTTTGGGGCTATGGAAAATAAAATTGTCCACTAGGGTAGGATCATAGCCAGAATTGTTGCCAAGTTAGCCAAGCATGTGACCCGGGCTAAGGCTAGTCCGATTAGCACTTATCTTTTTTATTTGTATCTGTAGTGAATAGTCAGACCAGTATTCTTCCAGTTAACCCTTAATTCTCACTAAAGGCCCACTTAGCGTAAACCGCTCCGAAATTGTTCCCACGAGGACTCGAGGCTCACGGATTCATAGACTAATTCAATCTAAGCTTTCACTTTCTCTCCTACTTGCTAATCCGGACCAGAAGTCTGGTCCGGTCACTAGTGCCAGATGGGTTCCGGAAAAATCCGGAAATTGTTTACTTGCCCCTTCCGGGATCCTTGGGTTTAGGTGACAAGTGGCCAGATCCACCATCCGGAAGTTTACCGTGTCCGGAAACACACACTCTCTCTCTCTCTCAACCTCTACTACTAATGCTAACTTAACTCTCAGAAATCGGAAGTATCCTACTGTTCCGTCTCCTCACAAATCCGGAATACTTACCGGACTAAGTCACGTAGGGATGGTCAAGGACTACAACGACATTCTAGCATCAATCCGACACTGAACCTCCTATCAATCGGGTGGATGTCCTCGCACTCTCTTGGGTGTTGCACCGGGGCTTTGACTCTGTCTATGGGAAATTCCGGCATCCGGAATTCGGGCACATCTTGCAAACTCCCGTCCACGGAAGCTGCTAGTAGCCTCTCAGATACCCTCACACCTAAGGCCGTATCCTACCCTTAGGCTATACCGGCATCTAGGCAGGTAGTACACTAACACTACTGTCGGAACAATCCGGTCGATCTCCCCATCAAGCCAGTGACATCCGGAAACCACTCATACAGTCGACTCTTGCTAATCAAGGTAAGTTCTCAGCATCCGAAAAAGGCACGAATGAACCCACACCTCCACAAGCATGCACTGAATACAAGAAGTAAGAGAATGGAAAGCCTCCAAACACTTGAATTAAGCTCAAAAGGTACAAACTGAAAATAATGGGACGCATGTGAATGACCACAAAGGTCCATCAAAATCGACTTATACTAAAACTAACATCATTCTAAAAATCCCACAAAACATTCCTACTGGTTCGTTAGATTTCCGGTAATCTACTAGATCCTATTTTTCCGGCTTTGACGGCTAGACTCTGGTATTGTCACAAGTATGTACAACACTACCCCCTATTCCCCTGCATCCTTATTCCTGGGAGGAATAAGGTCCTTTAACGAGTTAAGGTTTATCTGCTTCCGGATACTCCCTGGAGAAAACACATCAGGGCCTCTTGCTCCCCAACTTGGACCTCCCACGATATTGGTTCCTCTGTCTACACTCCAGATTCCGACTATCGGAACTTCCGAACTTCCTCGGGAATCCTTCTGGGTCTGTTTGTGACGGAGAAAAGATTGTACTGACCGAATCCCCTGAGTCTCCGAAGGAGTGCCCGTAAGGTCAATGATCGGGGTCACCGGGAGGAGGTCTTCACTGCCTTTAGGTACCATGGCACCCCAATCCACTCCTTCTGATCTCCCCGGCGGTGGTGAAAGTTCCGGAACAAACAGTACCACCGGTAATACTTCTGTAACAATAGGTTCTGGAACATTACCTTCCAGAACCATCAAGGCCTGTACGGAAGAGGAAGGAGGAAGAGCTACCGAATTTGACTCTGCGGGGGCCAAATACTCCATCATGTCCCGCATCTCAGCTCGAGAGGCGTCCATCTGTCTCCTGCTCCAGTAAACACTTGACAATGGGCACCCAACTCGAGCTGGCGGCTACGTCAAAGTTGGCTTCGAACAACCGGGCTTTGTTAATGCAATTTACCGAAATATCCAAGGAACTCCAGAATCGGGTCACACCTTGGCACAGTGCCTCTATCTGTTGGTGGTGCTCTTCCCCCACGATTCTGGCCATCTCTTGGGCTATTTGCAGCTCACTCTCCAACCTAACACAATTAGACTCCGACTCTTGGGCTCGTCCCAAAAAGTTCGTTTTTCCACTCGTAAAACGCCCGCCTCTGTCACCAACCTCTTTTGTTCTTCTATCAAAAGAGCATTTTGTTTCTCCGCCGCCACCAACGTGTCCATCCTCTGAAAGATGGCGTTCTGGTCGATCAGTGCCATGTTTCGGCACACCCGCTTGAGAGTCTCTTCATAGTTTGGGAGAACCTTCATGATGTCTTCTGTTCGATACACGATGTGTTGGGCCAGCTCCGAGATGTCCTCCAAGGGCGCCCCCCCTAATCAAAGCTTGGTCCTCTCTTCCTCCTCTTCCTCCATAAGTCTGGTCCGGGAGGGTCCAGCCTCGGTCTAAGTGGGACCAACTTCCAGCTGTACAAGTCCGACCTCTTGTGGAGAAGGTCTGGCTTCTTGCGGAGAAGGTACGGCTTCTTCTTTCCGATCAGGAGCTTCTTCCTCCATTGTGGATGACAAAGGCCTAATCCATCATCAATTTTCTTTAAAGACTCCCTAGGATGGTGGAAGCCACCTTGGCCACCACTCGCCTTGGCTTGGCTGGGGGAAGGATAGGGTTGAGAAACGCTACCACATCCCATATTCCGGCTTCACTAGGTCTGAAACCTGGTGACCATCCTTCGGGTTTGCCGGCGCCCAGAACTCGCCCTCCATGCACTCCTGGTTCTTTTCCATGACCTTGTCCGGCGCCATCCGGAACCCGTAGACAGCTCTCCACTTGTTGACCGTCCACAGTTCCAGCTTCATCCGGAGGGTGGTATCCAAGATACCGCTTTTCGGACAAAGCAAATCCGCCATCAAATTCTCCTCACGGATGCCCCAGGGGACATCCATCAAACCTCACACCCCATGTTGGTGAGGTTCTCTCGCAGGCGCTCCAGCCAGACCTCATCGGTTGGAATTTCCGGCACCACCCGCATTACCGGATTTGCCTTCGACTGGGGTGGTGGTGCTGGCATTGCATCGTCTGAGTCCTCAGGCTCCTCCCTCAATTTACGCCGGCTCGCCCTGGAAGACATCACGCTTACAAGAAACCTCGCACAATCTCTCCCTACCCCTCTTGCTCACAAAGAATCACTCCGGAACCCCCTGCACAATTGCAACTCACACAGTCCTTTAGTCTACCGGAAATTTCTAAGAGCTGGAAAGGCAAAAATCGCAGATGCAAGAAAATAAGAAGGCAATCGTGCCTTCCGTCGGCTATAGTTCTCTTCTTGTACTGGCCAGACGGATGGACGGTCGGACGAGATTACGGGATAGGTTTTGGCGGAAAAAAACAAACCCTAGTACGGATCCAGTTTCCGGCTTTTAGGGCCGGCGCCGTCATCCGATCTCGGAACTTTCTAGGGCTCCAGAATTAGGTTTTCATACCTAATGGAATTTTTCCGGATCCGGAGGTCTGGTATTCCTGAATTTTTCTAATCTCCTATGAGAACTCAAAAACTTTCCTTTTTAAGGGAATAATTTTTGAAATTTCTCGTCAAATGCTAGTGTTCTGGGTCTAGCATGTGGGATCACACTCCCACAGTATCACCAACAGGAAATCTTGAGCAATGAGGAGGTAGTCTAGTATGATACAGGAAATGCCATTGTGAATTACGAGCTTATTGGAGAGGAATCAAAGGATCCGGTCGAGTTGGTACCGGAAGAACAATCCGAGAAGTACTTAATCGATCCGAGGACAAAGAAGAGGAAGTCGACGGATCCGAGGTCACAAATCAAATCTCTGATTGTGGAGAGAGGCAAGTTGAACAAGGATCCGGAAGAGGACCAAGGGTCGGCATTTTTCAATGTCGAATTCAAATGGGTACGGGAAGCCAAGGTGCTTCATGACAGCCTAGTGGATTTGGTGATTGAGACTGCAAAAGTCTTGAAGGTGGAACTGGACCAAATCGTGCAGGCGGTCAAGCGATTACTAAAATTGGAAGACTTGAAGAGTAAGGAGGACTGGATTTGTGAGCTGGAGACGGAACGGTTCCAACTTCAATCCTGGTTAAATTGGGCGGAAGGAGAGTTAGCATCCACGAAGCAGCGGGAGAAGGAGGCTCTAATCTTTGTCAAGAACTTGACAGGATCGATAGACGCGACAACAAACGTCGTCACGAAGGCGGCCCTATTTGATGCCAGATTACTACAAGAGGGTCATGTGACTAGAATGAAGGTGGTAACAATTTTGGTAGATTTCATCACCTAGATAGAACGGATCCTGGGAGAAATGAGGCATCTGTTGCGTAGCATGGATCCAAATCAGGGAATGGATTTCTTGAACTTTTTTAGACTTCCTTTTGTCATAGGCACTCTAGGGCGGCTATTAGTGTACCAGCCAACTCGGACGGAAGGATTGAAGGAAATACTAGTGCCAACGGAGCCCACTTCAAGCAAAATGCGCATGACAAAGTTGAACTTGAGGCCAGCATCGGATCCAGAGCACGAATCCAGTGCAAAGTCTGTTCCGTGCCATCTAGAGCTTCAACACCAGAATCTCCTAGGGCCCAGATGGCACCAAACCTTTAGAGAGGAACTTTCAAAGTTCCGGAGAAGGGAGCTAGGGGTGATTTAATCAAATGGATCGGAGCAATGACCAATTTGGCTCAGATGAATCTAGATAGATTCACGCATATGCAGGAGACCACATGTTGCAACGTGAATTTTTTATTTTCTTTAGCTTATTTAAAAGATGGAGCAGAAACCAATGGCAAAGGAACCAGATCCGATTAGAAGGTATAAGAAAACTAAAAATATACAAGGAAAATGAAATAATAGGCGAACCGGATCTAATCCAGTCCAAAGTTTCAAGTTGGACAAGGAAAAAAACCCATCCAAATTTAGTCTAAGAATCAGATTAGGGTTAGACCGGATGTCAAGCCATCAAAACCGGAAAAAGTCATAATGACCAATATGGGGTTCTAAGGCTATTTAAGGACTAGCCTTACTAGTCACACCTCTTTTCATCTTTCTTGCGGCCTAGGCGCTACTTGCGTGCCTCTTCTATTTCTAGCACCTTTTTTTCCGTGTAGGATTTGTATGTAAGATTAAGGTAGGGATACAAGAGTATACCTGTGGACCTCTAGAGCGTGTGTTGCAGGTGTCATTTTCGGTTGAGATCGGAGAGAGAAAGTAAGAAATAGGATGTGCGGCTAAGAGAAAGTAAGGTAGAACCGGAAAGGGATTGGAGTGAAATGATCTATGTCCATGTCGCTGTTGTGTAGAAAGAAAGTGGGATTAGCTAGCTCCATTCCGATTGAGGTGAAGCTTCGGAAAATAATTTCGGTTATTCCCTCCGAAGAACTGGAAAAGGCCCAACTCATGGAAGATTTAACTTCCATGGGTTGCCAAGGGTTCGTGGAAAAACCCTGGGGGTTTAGAGAGGAGCGGATGGTGAAAGAACTCTTGGGCAAGTTGTCCAATGAGTTTGACAACACCTTGCGAGGGAATCCTGTCGTACGCGTAGTTAGTCGTAAGTATCCTTACAATGACAAATTGTTGCAAGATGACACGAATTATCGTTCTAGGGAACTTCTAATATGATATCGATTGAATTAGAAGCATCCGGATTGTGACGACTCACTTAATCCCCCTTCTTTCACTTTCCCTACCTCACTTCGGAAACTTAGTATATTCCGGATTCCGTTCCGGATTCGGATACATCCGGAACTTAGTTCCGTCTCTTTTCCGTCACTGGTTTTTGTTGCCTCTATTTTACCCTCGGAGGGTCCGCCCTTGATCTAGAAAGGGGTGGGGACTCACCACTTATACAATTAACCTCTCTATACTCTAAATCTACTAAACAGCACACTCAAGACAACACAGCTGTAGAAGGAGGGAGGAGTATTCTCTCACAGTTTCCGGATTGGCCGATCCGGAATCAGATCACACAAAGTAATTCTCACACCTCTCTTACTACAACGACGGATCCGAACTCATAGACCCAAAGAAATAGAATCTCAAGGAAAAGACAATGTACTTAAAGGGGGAGGCGGGTAGACCTTCCGGAGTAGCGGGAGTTCCTTTCCTTTGGCGGTTGCTTATCTCTGCACAGAACCTTCCTGGTTCTGGACCCGCAGGGACCTCTACCTTCTTATCCAGATTGCCGTTTCGGCAATTTAAAGGCACGTAACTCTCACATTCCCGTACTCTGCTTGCATTCCTTCTGACTAGCTCCACCCCCAAGAGATCCGTTGCTCAAGATCCGGATTCCTCCTCTCCCTCCCTTCTCTTTTTCTAGTACAAGGATACAAACATACATGCATACACTGAGTCAAAGATTCCGTCTAAGCAAAGTGCAACTAGAAGCACCCTAACTGACTTAGATTAAGAAAAGAAAATTGTAATACATATGTGAAAGCACTAAGATGGAATGGAGTAGAATGGAATGACAAACAACTAACTTGCCTGCCCTTAAAATACTAATACAAAAATCCAAAGTCAACTCCTAAAAGCCTGAAAAGGAAACCCAGAAATCTAGGCAACCAATCACTGAACCTCTCGGGATATCCGGAAAGGCTAATAACTACCGTCCGAAATTGCCGGATTTCCTTACTATCCACCTAAGATTCCGGAAACCGGGCCTATGCCCGGAAACTCGATCCAGATCCTATACTTCTGTTCCTACGGATTCTAATGCTTTGGCTTCCGCTCTTTCCTTGAGCGGCTCCCTACTTGACTGGTAGGTGTCCCTTTCGTACTTTTAGTTGGCGTAGTCTTCGCTGTAGCTCAAGTCTGGATATGGCGCGTTGCGGGAGACGGATCGCTGTCGTCCTCAGTTCCGGAAGTGGAGTGGGCACTCTCCTCCTCAGAGTCTTCGATGACTTGAACTTCCTTCTCCTTCTCTGGTGGTGTATCCTCCAATGTTGTGGGTTCACTTCTCTTTTCCGGCGTGGTCTCTTGTATGTGTGCAAATCCTTTCGGATTAGTTTGAGCCGGATTGGTCATTCCACCAATCCGGTTGATGAGGTCGTCTCTGACTTGCTGTCCCGGAACCTTGAATGATCCGGTCATCAAATTCAGCATTATTTGTGACTTGGGAACTTCCGGAGTTGAGAATTTGGGTGGTACCGGAACCGATTTCATGCTAGACTCAGGTTCTGGTTCCGAAGTTGGCCTCAAATTCAGCTCCGTCATCCGCATCTTGTTGGTGGAAGGCTCGGTTGGTGTGAGTATCCCCCTCAATCCCTCCATCCGAGTTGCACGATCCGCCACTGGTCTCCCTGGAGTATCCGAAACAAAAGGAAGTTCCGGAAAGGTGGAGAAATCCATCACCTGATTTGGGTCGATAGTCGCCAATAGTTGCTGGATCTCTTTCAAAACTTGCTCTATCCTCGCAGTGAAGTCTACAAGGATAGTCACTACCTTGGTTCTGGTAATGTGGCCTTCCGATATCAGCTTTGAGTCAAACAAGGAAGCCTTCGTGACGAGGTTGGCTTTGATGTTGACTGCTTCGGATAGATTCTTGACCAGAGCGAGAGCCTCTTTTTCTTTCTCCTTTGAAGCTGCCATTTTCCCTTCCGCCCAATTCACTCGGGCCTGGAGTTGGTTCTGTTCCACCTCTACCTCCTGGATCCGCTCCTCCCTCCTCTTTAGATCTTCTGGTTTGGGCTGTCACTTTACAGCTTCCACAATCTGATCCGGCTCCACCTTCAAAACTTCTGTGGTATCTATTACCAAATCCGCCAGGCTGTCGTGGAGTACCTTGGCCTCGCGTATCCACTCAAGCCCAGCATTGAAAAATGCGGATTCAGTTTCCACTTCAGGTCCTTTGCTGGACTCCCCACTCTCCATCGCCGGTGGCTTGGATCACGACCCCGGATTGGTTGACTTCCTCTTCTTGTTCCTCGGATCGGTCAAACGTTCCTCGGGAAGTTCCTCCGGATCCGACTCGACCGGATCTTCCGCCTCCTCCCCGGAAAGTCCGTATGACAGGATCGCCTTTCCAGTGTCATACTGGATTACTTCCGCTGCACTCAAAAGTTCCTACTGATGGTACAGATGGAACAAGTAGGTGCTAACTGGACTCGCCTTTGCTCGGGTCACATGATCCGCTAACTTAGCCACTATCTCGGCTATGACTCTACCCCAGTGCACCACTCGGTTCTCCATAGCCCTGAAAATAGTATTGGCCACCGTAATGGTAACCCATGTTGGTTTTTCCGAATACAAGATGGGAATAAGGAATTTTAGTATTCGCCTATGTCTCTCGTCCTTGCATTCGCTAATAGCAAATCCGTCCTTAGGGTTTGCAGACCCGGTGAACTTCCCAGCTACAAAACGGTCCGTCCTCGATGCTAATCCGTTCCCGCTCTTCCGGAACTGATAGACATCCGCCCAGATGTCCTCGGTCCACGCGACCGGCTGCCCTCTCAAAGTGAACTCATATTGATTCGGAACACCATGAAGTAGCTCTTGAATCATATCTTCACTCTTGAGGTTCCATGGTCGGTGTAGTAGACCGACACACCCTAACTTAGTTAAGTCCTCCTCTAACTGCTTGTGTAGTTCTGAGTTGGCTGGAATGACCGGAGAGATAACCCGGGCAGATATCGCTACCTTCCGTATTGGTCCGGATGCCATAAGATCTAAGTCAGAACAAGGGAGAAGTAACCCTGCTTCAGTCGCTAACTCACCACTCTTTCTCTCAACTACTCACACGGACAGTCTCAGAAAAGCTTAAACAGGAAAGTGAAGAGGAAAACCCTAGGCAAACAGCTTAAATACTAAACCGTCTTCTTACGAATTTCAAGACAACGGCTACAGGTCCGTTGTACTAACGATATCCTACTTCCGTAGCTACGAGACCTATACGGTAGGTTCCTGTGTTCCAGGTAAATCCGGATTCCGGATCCGGATAAGTTCCGGTTACGGGTTGTGCCAGAACGCTTATTTCCTAATTCAAGTTATCTTATCCAAAAATCACGTTCTAACTATAAAAAATTTTATTTTCCCTATTTTCCGCACCTAGTTCTTGTATTATTGATCCATTTCCGGATTCCGGATTCCCACAAATGCAGTCCTTTAGACTGAGGATGTAGGGAGAGCAGTTTACAATTTTTGGATAGGTGATCTAGGAATGGCAGGCCAGAAATATGAATTCATCCGAGGCAAGTTCCAGGGTGTCTCCAATCCAAAGGACGGATATGCAATCAAGAATTGCATAGACGACTGCCAGCATCGCCTTCTCAAGTTCCTAATTCCGGTCCCCCATCCAGAAAAACCAACAAGGGTGACAATCACCCTTGGCAACACTATTTTCGGTGCCTTGTGTGGGACCTGGAAAGTTGACTGGTTCCAGATTATTTTTGATCTAGTCGTTCAACTCATCGGTAGAATGGGGAAGAGTAGGGCCACTCCAGTCCCTGTCTCTTCCACTTGTACTATAACCACCAATTTCTCGCTAGTCTGGAAGAGAAGGAGTGGAGGACCCAAGAAGCCCTCCTGAAATACGGAGAGTCAAAGACGGAGGACGAAGTGGAATCCAATCTCGGATCAGATCGAGAAACCGAGGAGGAGGAGCAAGAGGCTCCGCTGTTGCCAATCAAGCGACAGAAGACAACGCCTCCCTATAAGCGAGAGACGCCACCTAGTCACGACAAGTCAGCTTCGAAAAGAAGACCGGATGAGGAGAAGACTGTCTCTGAAGAGGAAATGGATCTTCAGGATTCGTTCAATAATTTAATAGCCATCCTTTGCAACGTTAGGGCGGACTAGGAGATTAAAAATAGGATCCTGGCAGCGATCAAGAAATTGGTGGATTCGCCACTAGATAGTACATTGTTGGAGATGGTGGCAGATTGTATCACCGATCCGGTCAAGGCCCGGAAACAAGAAGAGGAGATAATCCGGTTGCAAATGGAGGTGGATACTTTGAAGGCGGAAATCTTCGCCTTGAAGGAGGATGTGACTGCCACTCGGGAAATGGTGGAGGAGACTCGGAAGACAATTGAATAGGTGAAGGGCACCTTAGGAGTATCTGGAATGGCCGCCACCAAGACTAAGTTGTTTGACGAGGAAGTGCAGAAGGAAAAGAAACTATTCAGCTCCAAGATAGTTAAAATTTTCACAAACTATTCCGAACGGGTCGAAGTAGTGATGACGGAGGCACGGATATCTACAGACCAGATTGAGGAGAGTAGCCGGAAACTGACTAGGGCTACATGCTCCAGGGAAATCTAGCTCTCAAATCTCTCTTTATTGGAGTCATTTCCGGATGAGTTAGTCCAGAAGAGGGAAAGGATAGGACTCCCAAGTTCAAGAAGTCCGAACGAGCGCCAGTACCGGCCAACACGCTTATGTCTGCGATCAACTTGGAGTCTACATCCAATTCTAGCCAAGGCGACCCGGCCCCTAAACCTACGAATGCAGAACAGAATCGAAACTTGAGCGAGCTCTTTGAACAGATGGAACTCGATCCAAAGAGTCCCACTATAGGATCAAAATTGTAAACTAGTTAAGATTATACATACTAGGGAGGTTTAACACGGATCCGGATCCTGTTCCAATTCGAGTAAGTAGTAGGTAGGACCAAAAGTCCGACCTAAATAGCGGCAGAATTCCATGGCACTTTTTGCCTTTTTGTACTTTAGGATTTTTGTATATAAGCTAGCCCCTGAGAAGAGAATTGGGAGAAAGTCTTCTTTTGCAACCTTCTTGAATTTTCTATTTACTTCCTTGTTGTATGTCTCTTTTGTGTGTGATAGTGTTGTATAATGAGGAACAGGGAGAGCATAAGTAGGATTGCGAATGATTTTCTCCCCTTGGTGTTTTAATATTTATTCTAAGTGCATGTGAGTAGGTAGCAAAGAGTTGGAAGTGAACTTCAATTCTTTAACATGTCTAGAGTTTAGGATTCCGGGTGAGAAAGCTGTTGTTAGGCTAGGCGGATAGGGAGGGATTCCTTAGTCGCGCTAGAACTCCCAGGTGGGAAATCCGGTTGAATGTCCGATCTCCTGTGACATCTCACCGCCCTTGTTGGTAAACGGAAAAGCTTTAGTAGATGCTGGAATAGACGGGTATACTTGTGACCACCTAACTTTGTACGGATAGAAACTGGCATCCAAGGTTGTTGTAGTATGAGAGGATCGTACAAGGGGTCTTTGTATGATCTGCAAGGGCCACTGACATTAAAATGGAGGCTGCAGTCAGTCACAACAGAGCAGTGTACAATATCAATAACTACAAGGTAATATTGCTAATATCATTGACTCAACAATGGATTCCATTTCTTGTGTAGGTTAAGGAAACTTGTTGGTAATCCATTACAATTATTTATTTCAAAAAATGTGGATATCATTGACTCGATGATAATTATAGGATCATTTCAAAGAATGTGGTTAGCATCATTGAGATGCTAGTTATCTTCAATTCAATGATAGTTATAGACAATTTATTTCTCATGGACTCTGTCGATCTATTTTTTTGAACAGAATTTCACAGATGTAATGGTGCAAAGGTTCCATAACATAAATGCTGAAAAGGATGGCAAATCAATAAAAGGACCCACAGACCTGAAGAATGAAATCCAAATAATCACCTTGCCTAACGAGTCATGGGCGTACTGGGAGTGCTTTCTAAGAAGACACTCTGAAGGTGAGCTTATTGATCCAGTGTCCTTGAAGATGTACAAGGATACGAAACACTACAAACCCAAAAACGTGGCACTCAAAAAAGAATTTTTAGACACTGTGCTCGCATCATAGACTTGGACTACAAGGTCTTTGCTCAACATTTGCTGGGTGAAACACGTTGTCAAAAGGCTGTATATCCGAAGGTGTCCGTGCAGAAGACCAAAGTTTTGGTGCTCGACAATCTTATACATGGAGATTGGATGGATCAATAAAAGCATAAGAAAATTGTCCTCCAAAACTTGATGGCCTTAAAGTCCACCTTGAATTTTTTGGATAATGGCGGTGACATTGTGCATAAGACATGGAAGGCAAGGCATCAGTTCACATCCGGTACCTAGGATTTTCTTTTGTCTCACCTGAAGCCTGCATATTTCTCATCTTGCTTGAAGACTGATGCTTGGTTAAAACGAGCAAAGGACCTCAAGAAGCAATTTTTAGAGGTGTTGTACATGTTCACGCAGTTCATAAAGATGAAGTACCAACTTTCAGAATCGTTTATGGGCATGCAGATGAGAGGGATCGACGTAAGGGCCAAAGCGTTGGTGACAAGTACACACTATCAGTATGTACCAAGAGAGCTAAACCTTACTTTATTGGATGCAAGAGAAATCCTCATCTTTCTTGAAACGGAGAGTGTAGCCATACTTAAACCTTTCCTAAACTTTCTTCAGGAGAAGTTGAAGCCTAAAATGAATGAGCCAAATGTGTGGCTGTTCATTTTGCACAATAGACACGATGTGAAGGTAGTGATAAAGTATGTCACATATAAATTAAAAAATCACGTCTAAGTCAAATCTGTCTATGTTTCCAATAAGGCTGAGATGCTTGGCAATGTGACAAACCGAGGAGTCGCTATTGACATGCCGCTCTTTTTTCTCTTGAAGAAAGAGAACGAGTTTGCAACTTTAATTTGTGCCTGCATCAAGGCAGAATATTTTATGTTATTGAGCTATGGGTACTACTTTGATAATGCAAAGAACATGGAAGCAAAATGGAGAATACATGCGACAAAACTCATAATGGAGTTCAATCTTGACCTTTTCCAAGCTTTTGCGATCATTGGGGATAACGTTCTCAAAATTTGTACGGGAGCAAAATGTATGTTGGCTTCAAAGGTGCATTTGATAAAACTTATTGTTAGTTATCTTTGACTTGAGGATAACATACCTTATTGTGTAGCTACCCATGTTCATAGCAATATCTTAGTCTGAAGTCATCTTCGATGCAAAAATATAACTATGAGTACTTGTTGCAACACTCATTGTTCATTAGAAGAAAAACGTGTCGGCTACAACCCACTGGAATGCGACTATGTGTCCTATACAACTATTGTACAATTGTTGTTCTCTATATTTGCACCAAATTGGTCATGTACTTTGTTCTAGTTGCAAAGTAGTCGTAGAATGATGTATAACTTTATGAGAGAGTAACAGAAGAGTAGATGTGAAGCATTTTACATTTGAAGTACATCAATGTCGTCGATGTACGGTCCTAGACTTCAATGTATCAAACTGTAGTTAGATGTAGTTTGAAAAATGACTGCAGTTCAACTAAAAAGCTGTACGAGAGATAACAGAAGTGTAGATGTGAAGCACTCTACATCCAAAGTTCATCAGCGTTGTTGATGTATGGTCCTGGACTTCAATGTATAAAACTGTAGTCAGATATAATTTGAAAAATGACCAAAGTTCAATTACAATACAACTATAAAACAACTATAATGCAACTACAGTGCAATTACACAGCAACTACAGTGCGACTGCAATGCGACTACAAAACAACTACAATGCAATTACATGGCAACTACAGTGCAACTGCAAACTAATTATAGTGCGACTACAAAACAACTACAATGCAGTTACAGTGCAAACAATTGTAGTGCAACTACAATGCAACTACAAAACACTTCAACTATACAACTACAATGCAACTATTATGATTCAGATCTCGCACTGCTACAAACATTTACAAAATAAATGGATATTAGGCATCTATGACTCTTGTAGATGTTATGAATCTAGGATTGGTATAGATTTCTAACCATGCGATATAAAAAAATTGGGTTGTTGTAGATTTCATATATGTAAGGCAAGTTTAGATTTTAAAGAACCATATATGAAAAATTATGGGAGTTTTGGACTCTCCCAAAATAATATTGCCAATTTTGATACGAATACAAATGGCTTTTCTAAACAAAATTCAGGACAACCCTCACTAAAATTATTAGTTTAGGAGCTAAATTTCCATTAAATTGAGAGTGTACAGACATGCAAAGTCTGCAATGAATATGAAAAAAATTTAGAAGCACCAATGTTAACATTAATATATAGAAAAAGATGACACAATGAATACTAAATTATGACTCTGTGGTTGGTTACAAGTAGCTTTTTATCTCATTCAGGCAGTCCAAGTTTGATTCCCGTTGAATTCGTATGAGCAGTTGAAGGACATGCATGACTTGGTGCTGCCTAGTAACCTATGCAGGCAGCTAGGGAAGTTGTAACAATCAACCGCCTCCCTACCCGGAATGTGACAAGTGCTTAATATACAGTTATGAAATACAAAGTGGTTATATCTACTACCTAGTTTTCCCCATTTCCTCAAACTTTCAATCGTGCTTTTAATTTTATTGGTCATAGATATTGTAACATAAGTGCTTCTAAAAAACAAAATAAAACGTAGAAAAACAAACATTAAACTCAAATAAACTCAAAAGCAATTTATTAAAATATAAATTGAACACTCTTATTTTGTAAAAAAAAGACGTACATTTCAAAGCATAAAAGCAATACCAAACTATAAATCCAAATCAACAAAATTAAAACCTACGCCATCTATTGCAATATATAAATTCCATCCATTACACACAATACATGAATGCGAAATACAAAACAAAGCATATCACATGTATGCACTTATGAACATATGGCTTCTCAATTATAGGAAGTCAAGCTCTCGTTGATGACTTCAATTTGTATAGCAGGGATCTTGATCATGCACTCTTGAGTGTCTTTCTTGATCCTTGACTTCCACGCTGTCATAAGAGCATCAATGTATTGCCAAACGGGAGGTTCAATATCATCGACCTTCCAATGTAGACCTCTTTCGCTGTCCCATCTGGTGTAGAAATCTATAACATCTTGATTCCTTAATGTTGGACGGAAGTATTGAATAAAGACACAATTTGAATTCTCTGGGTTGCAATTTGGATCAAACAATGCCCTTGCAATCCACACCGGATGAGTGTCACCATCTGCGGGTCGAATCACAACAAAATAGCCTTCGAACAAATCTCGAGCTACCCGAAAGGATGGATTTGGACGACCACTCAATGACCCAACATACGGGTCATCTTCCCCAAACTCTTCACGCTCTTCACCGTCCTCGTTCAATTCATCCGCTCGATCTGCTACTACTCGTGAAGTTGGCCAAAAACCATCTCTCAAAACACCAAAAGTAGGTAATGGTTCCATCAACGCTGCCTTGACGCCACGCCAATACTATACTATGTGCTCGTAACGTCTTAGGTAATCCCCGGTGACGTCTGCATTGCATAAATTGTCCCAATACTTCACAAATCCCGACACACCTTTGACAATGTCATCCAAGCCTTTCATAGGCTTCAACGGAATTGGCAACGATTCACCACGTAGCCACAAACTTCGCCCCTCACCATCCTCTTTCCACAACTTAATACTCCTTCCGTCTTCCCCTAACCACTCTGCATTGGTGCAGTATAGTTTGTACTTCATGACAGGACACCCCGTCGAGTCCAAATTGAACTTCAATTGATGTAGTTTTGTGTGTCCAACGAGGATGTCATCACCATCAACAAGTGACCCTGCTATAAAACCCTTAAAATCGAGCACTTCTTCAATAAGGTGAGGGATAACGGGGATGGAATCCACATCCATGAACGACTTCATTAGTGCTGGTACTGTCGAGAAGTTGTCTTTCTTCAAATCCATACTCCATCTTCCAAACAACGCATCTATGTTGTCATGTATGTGACCCACAATCATGAAGTTCACGTACACTTCCCGGAAGATTTTATTTGCAACAAGTAAAGACCAGAAACAAAAAACATATCTATTCTTGTTGTCTCTAGTGGCATTGTCCATCTGCACGTTCAAAATGGGCGGTAGCCGCATGGCTAGAGCTAAAGTATTTGGCAATGGTGGTAATGATACGTTGTACATGTGTGCACCCTCTAGCACAGCCTTAAACAAATTCGTGGACTTTGAATTTCTGAACAAATTTCGAGAAGAAGGCTTCGGAACTAACTCCAAATCTCGCAACAACTTTGCCATTGATTCAACGGTATAGTTGGAGTCATGGGAGAAGACATCCAAGCCATAATGCGCGTAGCGTACATCTGCATGACCATGTGCAATCATACCCATCACAGAAACTGGTAGCTTCATGAGGCCATCAAGTTCTTACTCTTATGAAAGAAGACCAGACAAGCGATTTTCGAGTGATCCATTTTGTCATGTATGATTGTAAGACATTCATACAATGTCACTAAGGTTTTGCTGTGAAATTGCTTTGTTTACATTAATAATCTTCCTAAATACCCTAAATAATCATAAACCTACCTTCAAGGTCCTTATATTCCCAAATCCCTATCCTATAATTCCTTCAATAACCTAAAAATTGTCATATTTAGCTTTGATCTAGCATAACTATTGGACAGTAGTTCCAAATGACTTGAAATTTGCCACATTATAGATCAGCTACTTAAATACTCCCATACCAAATTTCAACTCAATCCAAGATACTGTCCAACTTTGGTGGACATTACCCCAATACTAACTTCGTAACCCTTGTCAAATTTCCCTAAACTCTTATCCCTAACTTTGATCTATCATAACTATTGGATTGTAGTTCCAAATAACTTGAAACTTTGCCAGATTGTAGATCAACTACTTAAATACTCCCATAACAACTTTCAACTCAATTTAAGATACTATCCAACTTTGAACATTACCCCAATATTGACTTTTTAAACCTTCACTGCCTCCACATCCCGGTTGTATTTTATATATAACTCTTAGATCTTAAGTTTATTAAAGCTAAATTTTTGGCACAAAGTAGAAAATAAGATAAGAAGAGTATCCTCCAAGTTTCACGTTCATATCACAAAAATCCAATAAGAATGATGCTCCTCAATATACCCTCCTTGGTTGCCTTGAAATCCAAACACCTCCACATCAACGCCTCATAATTTTTTCTCCATAGTAGATTTAGATTTGAAACTTGGCACACTTATGTATCAACTCTTCAAAAGCCCAGATTCAAAATATAACATTCAACCAATTGTGGGAATGTAATCCCACATGCTAGATTCATAATATTAACATAGGACAGAAAAATTCAAAAATTGTCTCCTTCAGGAGGAAAGTTTTTGAGTTCTCCTAGGAAGTTAAGGCAAATTAGGAAAACCAGATTTTCGGATCCGGAAAATTTTCATTAGGGCTAAAAACCTAAAATCCGGAACCCTAGAAAGTTTCGGATATCGGATGACGGCGCCAGCCCTAAACCGGATCCGTACTAGGGATAGGGTTTTGCCGCCAAAACCTGTCCCGTACATCGGGTCCGTATAAGAGAGGGACTGTAGCCGGCCGCGGGCACACTTATCCTCTTTCTTTTGTTCTTCCGCCGACGTATTCCGTTTTCCTCGCTTCATTAGAATTCCGGTAGACTGAGGGACTGTATGAGTTGCGATCGTACAGGGGTTACCGGAGTGACAGTTGTGAGCAGAGATTTAGGGAGAGATTGTGTGAGGATTGATCGTGAGCACAATGGCTTCTAGGGCAAGCCGGCGGAAGTTGAAGGACTTGCCTGAGGATTCAGAGGATGAGGCGCCGGCACCTGTACCTCGACCAAAGACCATCCCGGTGATGAAGGTGGTTCCGGAGGTTCCGACGGAGGAGGACCGGCTGGCGCGCCTACAGGAGCATCTCCGCAACATGGGGTGTGACGGACTCCTAGAAGTGCCGTGGGGAATTCGAGAGGAGAGCCTGGTTTCGGATATACTTCGTCCGGAAATTGGTATCTTGGATACCACCATTCGGGCAAAACCAGACCAATGGACGGTGAACACTTGGCGGGCCGTCTACAAGTTCCGGGAGGCGCTGGACAAGGTCATGGAGAAGAATCAGGAGGTGATGGAGGGAGAGTTCTGGGCGCTCGCCAATCCGAAGGAAGGTAACCAGGTTTCCAACCTGGTGAATCCGGAGTACCGAGATGTGGTAGCGTTTCTCAACCCTATCCTCCATCCCACCAAGCCGCGACGAGTAGTAGCGAAGGTAGCCTCCACCATCTTGGGGAGCCTCCAGGGAAAGATGATGATGGACTGGGCAGCCATCATCCACGAGCTAGTCGGAGACTTAGTGCGTGCCCTCCGGTCCGAAAAGAAGAGCCAAAGTCCTCTTCCGGCATATTTGTCTCATTTGTACGCCCACCACTCTCTGCTCAAGGCGAATGAGGAGAGTGCGTACTAGGACCTAGTCCAACTGCAGCAGTACGGAGGAGAGGAGCCCTCGCCTCGAGACGGACCGGACGATGAGGACACTGAGGAAGAGGAGCCGGTCTCTCCGCTAAAGAAGAGGAAACGACGGAATAGGACGCCGCCGGTAAGTCCGTCAGAGGAGCCTCCTACACCGGAACCATAGGAAGAGGTTCAGGAGGTAAAGATGGAAACTGGACCTGTTCTGAAGGGAGTCCAACCATCCTTACAACTGGTTGGGCCGATACGACCGCACATCGTCGCCACTCAGGCTGAGGCCGGACCCTCCCGGACCCGGATGATAGAGGTGGAGGAGAGGGATCGGACCACCATACGATTGGGAGGGTCGCCCCTAGAAGACATCTAAGAGATGGCTCAGCATCTGGTGTGGCGGGCAGACGATCTCTTCCAGATCTGTGAGAACTATGATGGAGCCCTCAAACAAGTGTGCCGAAAGATGGCGCTAACCGACCGGAATGCCATTTTCCGGAGGACGGATGCATTGGTGGCAATGGAGCAACAAAACAACCTCCTCATAGCAGAACAGAAGAATTTGGTAACAGAACTGGGGGCATTGCGCGTAGAAAACCGGACGTTGCGAGACCAAGTCCGAAACTCGGAATCCCGCTGTGTGGATTTAGAGAGCACCACCCGGCTCACAGAAGAAGCTCATCGCCGGCAGATAGCGGCCTTATGCGAAAGTGTAGTTCAGCTCCGGAGCTCTCTAGAGGTCCCGGCAGACTACATCAACAAGGCCCGGCTGTTTGAAACTAACCTCGATGCAGCCGCCAACTCAAGCCGGGTTCCTATCGTCAAATGCTTACTGGAGCAGGCAAGACGAATGGATACATCCCGAGCCGCGATGAGGGAGATGCTGGAGTACATTATGTCCACAGAGTCGGATCCGGCACCTCAATCTCCCCCGTCAGCGCAGACTTTGGTGGTTCCAGAAAGCAGCGATCCGGAACCTATGGTTCCGGAGGTCTCACCGATGGTCCCGGTAAATCCAGAACTTTCACCACCAGCCGGAAGACCAGAAGGAGTGGACTGGGGAACAGTGGTACCTCCGGGAAGTGAAGACCTGCTGCCGGTGACTTCGACCATTGACCTGACGGGTGCTTCTCCGGAAGTTCACGCCAGACGGACGGTACAGTCTTCTCCGCGTCATAAGAAGACTCAGAAGGATGCGAGAGGGAGTCCGGACACTCAAGTAGTCGGGACTAGGAGTGTAGACAGGGACACCAGTATTGTGGAAATCCCAAGATGGGGCCAAAGGGGTCCGAATCTGTTTTCTCCGGAGGGTAGCCGGAAAGAGGTAAAGTTGGATCTTCTGAAGGACTATGTTCCTCCTAAAGATCCAGATTCAAAAGAATAGTATACAGTAGTGTAGTATAATACCGGAGTCCGATCGTCAAAGCCGGAAAAATAAGATCTGGAATCTTCCGGAAATCTAGCGGACCAATAGGAATGCTTTGTAGGATTTTTAGGATGACGTTAGTCTTAGTATAAGTAGGATTTTTAATGACCTTTCTGGTCATTCACAACCATCTCATAGTTTCAGCATTGTACCTTTTGTGGAGTTTAATTCTAAAGTGTGTTGGAGTATCCAATCTCTTATCTTTCTTGTGTACGGTATATGTTTGTGAGAGGTGTGAGTCCGTTCTTGCGTTTCCAGGACTAAGAACTTACCTTGTGTGGCAAGAATCGATGTTGTGAGAGTATCCGGATGTATTAACTTGAGGGGGAGATCAATCGAATGGTTCTGGCAGTAAGGTTAGGGTAGTACTGCTCGGATGCCGGTATAGCCTGTGTGTAGGATATAGCCCTAGGGGAAAAGGGGTATCTGAGAGGCTGCTAGCAAACTTCCGTGTACGGAGGTATTGCCGGACGTGCCCGAATTCCGGATTGCCGGAATTCCTCGTAGAACAGAGTTAAGCCCCGGCACAAGCCCAAGAAAGTACAGGAGAAACCAGCCGGTCGACAAGAGGCTCAGTGTTCGGTTAAAAGTTAGAATGTCGTTGTAGTTCTTGACCGTCCCTGTGTGACGTAATCCGGAAGAGCTTCCGGATTTGTGAGGCAACGGAACAGGAGGACACTTCTGGTCCATGAAGAGTTAGGTTGCTGTTAATATTAGAGAGAGAGATAGAGAGAGTGAAAGAGAGCGTGTTTCCGGACACGGTAAGCATCCGGACGGTGGATCTGGCCACTCGTCATCCAAACCCAGGGATCCCGGAAGGGACACTGAAACGGTTTCCAGATCCTTCCAGAACCCACCAGGCACTAGTGTCCGGACCAGACCGAAAGTCCGGACTAAGCCGATGGAGAGAAAAGTGAGTGCTTAGACCGGGATAGCCTATGAAACTGTAATCCTTAAGTCCTCATGGGAACGATTCCGGAGCGGTTTACTCTAAGAAGGCCTTTGGTGTAAATTAAAGGCTAATTGGAGGAATACTGGTCAAACTAATCGCTACACCAATATTCTTGCAAAATGTTACACAAAAGCTTCCCAAATCAATACTTTACTTGAAATAAACCTCCCATAACAACAACACAACTCACTCACTCAAGTACCCCCCCTCCCCCCCTTCAAGAGACAAGAAAAAAAAAAAAGAGCAAAGGACCATCCCTTGCCTCAAGTAGCCACCACAAACCCCGACGGCTAGCCGCCGGCTAACCCTAACCCTAACTTTACTATCATAGTATCAACTACTAACAACCGGTTATCAACCGGCAACAACAAGTCAAGACTAAGGCTCCTAACACTTACATACCCCACCACTAGCAACTCACAACACACAATACTAACAACTAATTTTTTAACTAACATGATGTTTAATTCAAATAGTAAACGGCCCACATCACGATAGCGAAGACTTGAACGACAACTCTCGATTGATGTAATACACATCCCTGTGGGCACGAGCAAGGGTAAGATGCTTATCCAACCTCCTCGCCCACTTCATAGCAGTTTGAGATCCACTGATAGCACCCTTGACAAGCTCATTGAGTTTGTTACAAATAGCGCAGCGAGCAAAATAATCGCCTGGCTTCTTCACATCAAATTCTGAAAACTTTGTGGATCTTATCTTTCTCAAGTTTGAAGTGGAGATCTCCTTCAAACCAAAAGCCGCATTGCTGTCATCGAGTTCTTTCAATTGGTCCTTCCATTGGAAGGATGCCGAAAGAATCCTGGATACGACCTTCTTACTGGTTTTCAAACTTCCAGTTCGATGGGGCATGTAATCGGCCTCCTCATCTAGAATGCACTTCAGTGAAGCTGTAGCTTGAAGAGTGTGCTCTCTGGACTTCAACAATCCTGTATTTCCGTGATTTCTTGCTTCCCGCTTATCCTTCATGTATTTCAGGTACCGATAGAATGTAGACTCTACAACTCCAGCAATAAGCATCCATGCTCGCAAACACACATTTATGCCTTCAATGGTACCATCTTCCTTCGGCGTGCACCTTCATGTACATGCCTGTACACATCAGTCTTCATGAAAGCTCGATGTTTGAACGTTGAATCTCGGTACATTCGTTCACGAAATGCTCGAATTTTGTCTCTCGGAAACGACTGAACACAATTCTTTTGGCAACACACCTTGCTGGACACTAAGTTGATCAACTTGTCCGTAAGGAGGAGTTTTGTCTTAGTAGAGGTCTCACGAGGCAGGTTTCTGTTGGCACTAGTATCTAGCCTTACAAATGTTGCAAAAGGTGGGTTTAGAAGTGTTGCTTGTCTACGGTTGAAATTGTCCCTAGTTTCATGATCGTGCAAACTTGCTCCATGATAATGCACCATCTGAGTAGGCCAAGCTACCAATGAGTAACACGTTCCTCACTTCCTCAGGAAGGTCCACTTCAAAATACGACCTTGATATGTGAACCGATACATGAGTGTCACCGAAAGGCCCGGTAGCACCAAGGACAAGATCCGAGTTCATGTTGTCGCAAGTACCTTCACCAACAAGTACTCCCTCAGCATTATATAGCTTCACACATTTTGTGTTCCACAAGTGACGAGGAATTCCTTCACAATCAGGAACGTCAACATTCATTTGCTGAAGGACTTTAAGCTCATCGCCCGAAGAGTCCATCATATGATCCATATATAACACCTAAAACACACATTGAATTAGCTATTCAATATCCTTCATGCACATTAGCGCGACTAGCGCTAAGTTGAAATTGCATATCCTACCGTGGCAATGTCTATACAACAGTTAGGGCTTTGATTTAGCAATGAAATGCCAAATTCAGACTAAAGATCACTATCATATACACATATTCCCTCCAAAATTAAAGTAGAACTGAAATGTAAATAGAGTTTCTTACAACAGGGATACTGACTTTAGCGCGACTCACGCTAAACTGAAGAAAGTGCTCTCGGACAAAAAAAAGATGTATTTTGTAATAGGTAGAAAAAATATGTCAACATAGGTTTCTAAAAGGAAATAAACTGGAAACAACTTCACATGAGACAAATGATTTTAGCGCAAGTCGCGCTAAGCTACACATGAAAGCTTCTGAATAAGAAAACTTCTCATTCAAATGCACAGCCCAGAACTATGAGAAGATAGTTCAGTTAATATGGATTAAATTATTTTAGCGTGACACGCACTGAACTAAATTCTGGATTTCCAAGGCAAGTAAAATTTGCTTTAGCGCGACCAGCGCTAAAGTGTATAAATGGGTAAATGAACTTTAGTGCGACCAATGCTAAAGTGTAAAAATGGATAAATGAACTTTAGCTCGACTAGCGCTAAAGTGTAGAAAAAGGGTATTGGACTTTAGCGGAACCAACGCTAAAGTGTAAAAATGGGAAGATGGACTTTAGCGTGAATCGAGCTAAACCGCTGTCAACTCTTTCTGAAATTGTACACTAGCAAGGGAAGCGAATTTCATTTTACAGCGACAAGCACTAAACTATAAACATGGATTGTAGAACTATATTGCCATTGGATGTTCAATAAGGTGTTTTTATGAATCTTGGATCAGATGTTCCGTATTTTATAGAACATATGAAAATTATCGATCAAAAACTTTACTATTTTTAGTAAATCCAAAATTTAAAGAAGATAGCAGTATGCTCTGGTATGAATCATTTGTGTATCAACCTAAAGAAATAAAAATCCATTGCAATGCAAGGGGCGTAATACAAAATGCACAATTCAGAAGTGACTACTTGCGTAAGCAGTTGCCTCGATGAAGCAAACGTAGTATAACATTGACGTGAACTTTTGCATACTCCTAATTGAACTCTTAAAACTCATGAGAAAGGTGCAAGTACCTTACCAACAACGAGACGCAATGATGTACGTCTTCAACCAAGGATGTGGACAGTAACTAACCACTCCAATCGTGTTTTGATTCCAAATCTAAACTCCTGATATCACCTCAAAAACTAACAATGCAAGTACAACACACACAAAAAGAGAGCAATACGCACAGACAACGACTGGGTTGAAGATAAATGTGGGAAGGCTTGCTTACATCTCGATTGACGTTCCACACAAGATTTCTTGGCGGGAACAAAATTGCGCCAACCCATTCCATGATTTTGAAAAACCTTCCTTCTAATTTTGGGAAAACGTAGGATTCCTTGTGCCTTATGCAGCTTTAGAGATTGAAGCATCACCTAATCCTGGAATAGCAACAATTTTGAAGTATGTTAAGGCGTGAGCAACCTTTTGAACATGCGGTTTATTAAAGCCCGATGACTTTCCTCTTCTGACGTGTCTCCTTACAGTTGGAACAATGTCACGAACAACAAGCAAAATTTTAATTTATAGCTTTATCCTAGATTATTTGCCTTTTTCGCACTTGTTTTCGGGAATACTTTTCAGCTCACATTACAAACTTTTGCTTATCTTAAAAGGATTCTATGTTTCCTGGAATGTCATTGAGCTCTTTTTTTATCGGATTTTATTCCATGTTAATACATATACACTAAATATTATAGAAATTCCTTGTCCTTTTAAAGTGAATAAATATTGTATGGTATAAAACATGTATTATTTTTTTATAGTGCAAAGTAAATTCCTTTTTAGACTTTTTAGGTGACTGGGAGGGTGGGTGGGACATCCTTGAGTAAGGCTTTTCCCATCATTTCAAGACCACTATAAGCTTGACATGTCCAAATCAAATTATGACAAGATGGGTATGACCTCAATCAAGTCCTAAATCTCACATAACGTTATTGCCATTGCATGGTAAAAAATATTTTCCATTACAATATAGATCCATTTTGGATCACAATCAAATTCTCAGTGATCTTGTTGTCTAGCTTCAAGCCACTACACTGTGTAATATACAAAACATAAATCAAGCTAAGTTGTACTCATGCTTTATGATTCATAAACCCAAACGTAGCATATCTCCATTATTTTGTACTGAGCTTGAGAAATAGTGAAATACTCCCAGAAGCCATGAACCTCACCTGTCCCCATGAAAAAACCAACATAACAATGTGAGGTTAGTCGTAGACCAGGTGTCTTAAGTTCATGGCAACTTGTTATCGCTGTCACCGTTAGTAAACCACTACAAATAATCATAAACTCAAAATACGATAAGGTATAGCTACTATGTTAAGTAATATAGACAAGAGGACCTAAGTTGAAGCCATTCTCCACAATCGTAATCTAGACAAGTATGCCGTAAATCAGTAAACTCTAGCAATTCACCCTCAGTTGCTTAGTTTGTGTTTAACCACATTGCCTTCCTACTTTAAGTAGCTTCTACGATTTCGGGGCTCATTCTATTGGTCTGGTCCATCTAGTCTATAACTGACTTCTGTCTGAGGTGGTCTATCACGGTGAAACCATCCTGAAAGATGTGGCCCTCTTCGCCACGTTCTGTGTATAGTGGCTCAGCCCCGTAACTGTCCATCTGCGGCAGCCCGGTACTGGTCAGTTTGCAGTGGTGGTGAAGCCTTCCCATTCGAAGTGGCCCCCCTTGCCACGTTCTGTACTGGTATTTGTCCGTCAGAAGCAGCCCAGTGGCAGTCAAACTACCGTGGCCTTCACTAGCAGGTCGGGACCTGTACTATCCAGGTTGAGTGGGTAAGAGCATCGCCACCAGTTCCACTCTAAAGGACCACTGTACCAAGAATTGACGAGGCTTTTGGAGTCCCGTGACATGTGGTTGTACCGTAACCATCCCTCGACCCCCACCAACAACCCGTTGAAATTAGATTGAACCCCTTTATTCAAATGCCACCGAGGCACCAAGTCATACAATTGAAATGCCACTGTGGAGCTCTTTGATGTCAACAATTGAAAGTTGTTTTTTGAAGTGAAGGAAACAAAGTTTTTTGACAGGGAAGCTAAATGGTCGATGTTTTATTTATTTAAGCTATCTTTTTACTTTGAGTGGAGTATGAGTTTTGAATTAATTTAGGGCACATAAATAAATAGAAACTATTTACTTTGAGTTGAGTATAAATTTTGGATTATTTTTAGAAATATAGATAAATAAAAACTATTCATTTTGAGTTGACTATGAGTTTTGAATTATTTTTAGATACATAGATAAATAAAAAAATATTTATTTTGAATTGCCTATGAGTTTTGGATTAATTTTAGATACATAGATAAATAAAAACTATTTATTTTGAATTGACTATGAGTTTTGGATTATTTTTAGATATATAAATAAATAAAAACTATTTAGTTTTTGTTGAGTATGAGTTTTGGATTATTTTTGGATACATAGATAATAAGAAGCTATTTACTTTGAATTGACTATGAGTTTTGGATTATTTTTAGACACATAGATAAATAAAATGTATTTCTTTGGAGTTGACTATGAATTTTGGATTATTTTTAGACATATAGATAAAATAAAAACTATTTACTTTGAGTTGAGTATGAGTTTTGAATTATTTTTGGGGCCCTTTCAACATAAAATTAGGAGATAAAAATAAAACTTTACCTTTTGCATTACATATATCTTTTCTCTCTCTCTCCCTCTTATTTCATTTTCTTTTTGTTTACCTTCAAGACTATGAGGAGTGTGCACTGTTGAAGAATTGCTTCCAAAGCGTCCCCTCATGTACTTGAAGGTCATACATAAGAAAAAACATGCTAAACAAAAAAGAACAATACAGTTGTTTCTTCTTAGTTTCCCCAAAGCTTGTCTTTTTCTTCACACATCCCCTACTGTCCTCTATGGCTTCCACGTTAGCATCATAAAGGCTACAATCTTCATTGACCAAGATAGAGTGAGTTGTAAAACTACCCGCTACAAAGGCCCCCCCTTGCCGTGCAAAAGTATATCTGACGGGATGGACGCTAGATTTTTTAACGTTTTGAGGTGTTGGTGGGGAGACATTTTCCACCATAAAGTCACGGCAAGCAAGAATTGCCGTTACCGAGCCCACTGGTGGCGATGCTCTAAGCACATCCATGCCCACTCCCTGTACTCACGGAGTTTAAACTAGGCGCTTGTTTAAGCTTGGTACTAAACTTGCCACGCTTTGTTTCTAACTGTAATATTGACATGTTGACCAAATAAGCTATTAAATTGTTAAACCACATACTTGCTATATCCCAATTAAACAAAAGAATCTGTAATTAAGGATAATTAAAGGATTTAGAAATGTAGGAAGGTGGTATAAAAAGCTAGAAGCCACATAAATGTAAACCATTTATTGGATAATTAATATTTTACAAAGATATCACATTCCTATTTTGATATATCCATAAGGTAAATAACATTTCTTATGAAAAATTCATGTAGGTGCCTCTTGTCATATATTTCAAAAGTTTATAATTTCTTGACTTTTGTCAAAACCCATAGCATGTTTATTACAATACGATACTTAGGGTTTAGGATTTAGGATTTAGTGTACGAATAATCCATATCATATAAAAATGATGAATGAAATTTATTATGTGCAAACTAAAATTTCAAATATTGTTCATTGCTTTCTTGAGCTTCATAAATACAGAAAATAATTGCCACAATATGGAACAACTAATTCATGCATGAAGTTCTGAATTTCTGTTTTACATCTAATTTGTTTGATTAGAATTTCATTTAGTTTTTGGAAATGAATTCTAACAAGTGGCAAAAAAATTTGCTTGTTCTTTTATGAAAGCATACAGAATCACGTGTATTAAAAAAAATTCACCTCCACATGCAACCGCAAAATTTATTCTGAAATTCTAAATTGGTCTATTAGTTGGAATCCTTAACATTATGAACATCTTCTGCAATGGTCATATTTAAGAAGCACAATAAGAATGAAGACTCATTGATTGTTTGACTTTAAGGCATAATGAGATGAAGGAATTGAATAGAATTAATCATCATATGCAAGAGGAAATTCAATCATTTTGTTGTAAATTGATCTATAAATTGGAGGTTAAGTTTGTGATGTACTAATTCTTTAGATAAAAACATAACTACATATTAAAATAATACGTGAAGTCTATAAGGCAAAAAACTAGCAAAATTTTTTTACCTTCAAAAGGGGGAATGTTTCTGTCATTCCAAAAATAGTTTCACATTTTATTTTATTTTTTAAAAATCATTTCATAGTTTGTCATCCATAGCCTTTTTCCTTTAAAGCTGATGACCTCATGTAACTAATTTCATCATTTTTTTAACCTAAAATCTATAAATGTGTGCCACATTTTCATGATTGGACTAGTGTAGGCTTAAATACACATTCTTGTGCCCTATAAAACAATTTTTGACTAAAGAAAAGGTTAGCAAAAAAAGAGTCATCCAAGTACTTCTTTACTTCCATGTGTTGCATGCATTTTATGATTGTAATATAGTTAATTTGTAATTTTTGTCTTATAGAAATGATATTAGTTTTACATATTAATTACAAATTGAGAGACAATCTTATGTATTTTGCATACAAAATGTTGATATTAGAATTAAAAATTTGGAAAAAAAATTTTATTCATTCTCCTACATAAGAAAATTTGCGTTTCTACACCTAAAAAAGGTATAGTACTTTAAAAGTTAGACCCCCCCCCAAAAGTAACATAACTATTTTAAAAATTCGAGAAATAAATATGTACTTGGCCATCAATCACCATTGTTTTGTGAACCACCACAACCCCCTCCTCAAAAATTATTTTTTCAATCGTGATATAAAAGTGTTCCACCTATTTCAAACTTCTACATATTTTATATATTATATTTTCAAATTTTTTGTAATGCCATGTTCGTTGCAATTTTGTGCACTACAACTCATAATTCATCTAACAAAAAGTAGTGTGCCTCAAAAATAGCATAAAAAGAGAATAAATTGTCAATTTCAAAGCTTGATATTTTTTATTGTTCTTTTTATAGTCAATGAAATTTTCTTTTAACATCCCTACATCCACCTACCACGATTGTTTATTGTGCTTCATCTAATTTGTGCAATAAAAGCAGATAGTTGTTTAAGCATTCATTTGGGTTTAAAGGGGTACTAATGTTTTTATTTTTGTATAATGAAAATTTTGGTTGTGTGCCTTTTTAGGGTTCAACTCTTCCCCAAGCTTGAATATATTTTTTTTTCCATTTTCTTTTTGAATCCTAAGTAAGATTTTTGACCTCAAGTTTAAAGTTTGTTATAGGAAAAATTATGTACAAGTATAATAAATTTTACTTTTCATGAAATGTGAATGTTCCATGAATTTCTGAATTCTACATATTTTATGTCTTCAATTTTGAAAATCTATATCATGGTTTTACGGCTGTAATATTTGTTAATTACAACACATGGCTTCTCTAAAGAAAAGTTGTTTTCTTAACAAATAAATGTATACTAATTAATACAGTTTTAGTATATGATGGCCATTTTTCAACAAAATAGAATAAGTTTCTTATCAAAAGTAGGGGTTATATATACACCATTAAAATTTATAGTTATATTCTTTCCATCAACTCCGTACTTGGAAGGGATGAGTTTTTTAAAAACAAAAATTAATATATACACCTTTACCAATCATAGACTTTTAAAGTAGTAGGGCAAATAATTAGAGAAGAGGCCAGCAAATATGAGGATTGATTCCATAAAAATTTATTAACACTTATATGTACCAGACTATGAAGGTGAATGATTTTTAATTTTTCCTAAACCTCTCACTTTCACAAGAAAAAGGAGTTTCTTGAAAATAAGGGATAATTTAAAGAAGTTGTATTCCTAGGGCAGTTATTCTTTAGGGTGTCAATCATCTTATTTTTAATTTTGGGCACATGGAAATTCACAAAGATTGGTCCAAAAGTCAATTTCCATAGAAACTCTACTTATTTACAATTTGATAACTTCAATTTTAGTTTAGAATTTTCATGCATCCAATGCCATTGTTAGAGATTTCAAAAGTCTTGAGGCATAGGGTGAATTTTTTTTGGAGTTGTTGCATGTCGGGATTGATAAAGATTGGCAAGAAATTCAATTTCAACAAAGAATCATTTTGTCTACAATTTTGACAACTTGTACGACATGAAGTTGCGGCTCTTTCATTCTGAAATCTACAACTTTTCAATTCATAGTTGTTTAAATTTGGGGTGCCATTTAAAAAAATAAAACAATATAATTAGTGATTCTAAAAAGTGAAATAATCCAAAATTACTTATCATAGATATGTAAATGTAACATACATAACTCTATAAATTAGGGCTTCACATGTGATCTTTATATTCTTTATAGAAACGTCTCAAGTATCTTTGAAAACGGCTAATCTAGCTCTTAAAGTTTGTTCAAAAAAATTGGTAGAGAAGAAACTTTAAATCTCCTTTTTACTTCCAAAGGATTGAAGCTATTAGCTAAACTAAACAAATTCAACAATAGTAGCAATGGTCAATTGTTAATGCACACGTACGATTAGGTATACAATTGATAATTATTTTGTTTAAGGTTCAATCATCTATTATATGCCATTTTTTAATTAATTATTATTGAATACTAATTATACATTTCAAATCCTAAAACTATCTTATTTTAGACTAAAAAACAATTCCAAGTATATGCTGCATATCTAAAAACTTAGATTGCTGAAATATCGCCATCTTAATGGAATATACTTTGTATGTCAGGTACACATTCACATGAACTATTGTCATTTGCAATTCAAATGATTTCAATGGAATCCATAATTTGAATAAAAGAATTCAAATCCTCATGATTTAAAACTTTTATTGACTTCATACTTCAAATTCTTTATAATATAGTAACACATGTGAATTCAAATTTACTAAGTGAAGTACGAGTGATTAAAAATGCATTATATAATACAAAAAAGGGGCTACAATAGAAATACCTATTTTAATACATGCCCACTCCCCTATAATTTATGCATACGTGACTCTATTGTGGACAATAATTGCATGTAGGTTAAAAAAAAATTGGGGGTTTAAGCCTTGTCCTCTCTCATCCTCCTTCTTTTTGGGCCTATTGAAAAATCCCAAAGCAAGGACACGATAGATACCTATTTGAATACACGCCCACTACATTGTAATTCAAACAAAGACAATTCTATTGTGGACAATAATTGCATGTAGGTTTAAAAAAAATTGGGGTTTTTGGGCCTTGTCTTCTTTTGGGGCCTATTGAAAAGTGCCAAAAGAAAACCACAATACATACCTATTTAAATACACGCCCACTCCACCATAATTCAAACAAAGGCAACTCTTTAATGGACAAGAATTGCATGTAGGTTAATTTCTTTTTTGGAGGGATTTGGGCCTAACTTATTCTCTCTCATTCTCTTTTTTCTTGGGCCTATTGTAAAGTGCCAAATCAAAACCACAATAGTGAAGTTAAAGAATCTACCTTTGAATGTATTTCTCATACATAATTCACTTTTGGTTCCAAAATTGAATTCATTTCGAGAATTATTTTTCTTTTTCTAAAGCATCTTTGCATGGCCTCTTCTTGACACACAACAAAATTAAATTCTCTATACAATTCATTGATCATCAAGTCTAGAATAATGAAACTTACTCATCCAAAATGCTTAAGTTATTTAAAAGAAACGCTTCTACCCTACAAAGGGAACCTACATCTTTTGTCTCACAAAGGTTGGACAATTTTCAATTAGGAAGATATCAAGGGTGACCGGGTCTGGAACCAACCAGTACTTGGTACCATGCCAACCGGATGTCAATGCACACCGTGTATATGAGAAGTAAGGACATCTACTTATAGCGCCAAATTCGGAAATCTATAGTTTAAGATTAAGTCCACTTTGATTGCAGTTTGCTTTCGTAACTTCCATGATTACTGCACGTTTAGCTTCATCTGAGTTCACGTTCATAGTTTCTGTGATTAGTGTGCATTTTTGTCTTTGTGTAATCTGAGTTCACGTTTGTAGTTTCCGTGATTAGTGTGCGTTTTTTGTCTTCGTTTAAAGTGCGATTTCATGTATAGTGCAACTTCGTGTACAATGCGAGCGTCAATTTGTTTCCTTCATTTTTTCCTTTCCTCCCACGGATTTCAGAGGCAGGTGGAGTTCGTTTTCATCTTTCCTCCCGCGCATTTCAAAGGAAGGTGGAGTACATAAGCAAGTCAACTCTTTTTTCACAAAGAGGAGTACCAACGTACTTGCACAGAATTCAGAGGTAAGCGGTCAGGTAGTATTTGTGAAATAAGCTTTTGCGATTTTGGAACAAGCTTTTGCAATTTTCAAGTGGGTAGCATGTCAAACGTTAGCGCTCGACAGAAATTCAAATTCACAATATGCTTTGCTTGGACAAACGCAGGGTTTTATAAACAAGCGAGGTAAAACTTAGCATATTGTGAGTTGTTGCTACACAATCAAATGCAAGGTGGTATCGGAGAATCGAGAGGTGGTCAAACTCAAATTTTTTGCAAGCTTCGGGAGCTCTTGCTATACAAATAGATGTGAGGTGGTCGTGCAGTATCGTGAGGTGGTCGCGGAGTATTGGGAGGTGGAATCAATTTTCTTGCGATTGTGAGCTTCAATGTTGAGTATAGGAACTCTTTGCAGCTTATCTGATAGGTAAAGCATCTGTAATCGTTCAGGTTTTGTTAGTAGTGAAACTACAAGGTCATAGAACTTGGTACATGCAGAAGAGTTTCGTGCTTCTCTCACAAGCAAGCAACCACAGCGCTGTCACAATGTCATTCTGAAACGACAGAGTCTACTTCACGTGAACATGTTGAACGAAGAACCCTAGGTCAAGCTACAGAAATCAAAAGATTTGTTGTATTTAGGTTTAGTGTAGTGAGGTATATTTCTGTATGTCTTGCATTGAAGTTCATGTCTTATGCTCAGGTTGCTTTTCATTTTTTGTTCACGACTTTTTTTATCAATTTCTTGGAGAGTTCACTAAAAACAACGACTTAATCGTACGCGGGTTGTACAGAATTTGAGGAAGGTGTTTCATGAGACAAGAAGATTTTGCAACAGCAGTATTGGATTCTTCGCAAGCTGTACCCTGCAATACTAGAACAAAAGATTCTTTGCAACAGCAGCACTGGATTACGGGGGAGATGTTCATGCAATACAACTGAAGGCAGGACTTTCTCTTCTGTACAAGATCAGGTAGGTACATTACTATGGATGCCGATTTAGGTCTTGCATTTACGAGGTTGGTTTAGGGTTCATGTGTAGCATTCATTGTGTAATGTGTGGTTCATGTTCTGTTGTTCTTCTTAAATCAATTGGAATAACTGATAGAGTTTTTCAGTTGTTTTAATGCAAATTGCATTATGTCAATTGTAGTTCATGCTTGTTGCCTTTCCTTGGTAGTAGCTTGGTTGACTTCCATTTAAATCCAGTAGCTATTTGTCAATCTTTATTAAATTATTTACTTGTTCCTCAATGTGATCTTGTAATGGCTGAAATGAATGTTGAATTTCTGTCTAGTACGGGTTACTTCTGCAAAGGTCTTATTGTTCTGTTGTTGGATCTGAAAACAGGGGATCAACAATAGGAAGGTGGTTAAAGCTTTAGGCTTTTTTGAAGGCCACAGGGCAGCACAACGTACCTGTAGTGTCAGGTGTTTTGCCGACTTGCACTTCTTGTTGAGTTTTGCATTAGTCCAGCAAAATTTTATTTTAAATCACTCCCGTTCTAAAACAATAACTCATTCGAATTTTAGGATTGTTGTTGGTAGCCTTGATTCCGAAAAACTTAAGCAACTGGATATCTCATCATAACATAGTTTGACAGTAGGTTAGATGGCAATGTTGCAGGTCCAATGTTGCCATTTTTTTCCTGTATGAACCCTAAATGAATCCTGCAACACACATTGATGTTGAAACTAATGTTACTCGACCTAAAACCCTAAAAAAAATTAAGAAATCAAACTTATTGAATCGCTCCAATCTTAAAGCCTCAGGATTTTACGGAAACACTAAACCCTAATGTTAATATCAAACAACTACAAGAAGACTAGAATTTTGTTTCATGTTGAAGTGACGACCTTGCACAAATCTAGAAGTTAGTTTTGCATACCTCTGAGTGCTATATTCAGAGCGTTTGTTTGTTACATGAAACAGGTATTGGGGAGCTTAAGGGTATCAGACGGATTTCAGAAATTTGGGAAGGCGAGCGAAGGGCACATCTTTGCTTGAATATCAGGTATTTTTTATCGACTGATACCCGTCTTCAGCTCTGTTTGTAAACACTGTAGCAATTGTTGGTCTAGGTAATGCAGAAGTATGTTCCTGGTTTCTTGTACCATTTCCTAGATCCCTAGTCTTTTATTTCTTGCGCCTGCATCTTAATCTAACTTACACTAAACATTTCTTTTGGAACAATGGTGCTAAAATCAAACCCTAAAATTTAAATGTACAAAATAACATTGTAAGATTCCCAACCCCCTACAAATCTGTAGGTCACAGCCCCCGACCAGTCATTTTAACATGGTTCGCGCTAAAATGCCAGATTCATTCCCTCTATAGAAGTCAGAAATACACTAATACACTAGATTCATAGTACACAAAGCTCTCATTCATGTGTGTAATTGAAACTTTAGCGAGAGTCGCGCTAAAGTGTTTAAGACAATATTTATAGTTAGAAAGTCACTACGACATTAAAATCGGAATCCGATGAAAAATCCTAAATAATAGTTTAGCGCGACTCGCGCTAACAAACGTGGAGACCCTACAGCTGATATACTCCACAATATTCTTAGCGTGAGCCGCGCTAAATTATATCCAAGCCGCGTTATACTAGTCATCCTAAACATAAAAAAAACGTATTTCAGACTATTCGCATAGTATAGTCTAAAAATTAGATCTAGAGAAAAATATATATCTTTAGCGCAAGCCGTGCTAAAGCAAGAAAACGCCATAGTAGATTATTAACCAACAAGTCAAAAACAAAAAACTCACGAAGCCAAATTTAAAAATGCGCTCGCAAGTAATAGGCTTAAAACGCAATATTGTACAAAAACGTACAATACAGTTGCGTTCATTACATCTTTAGTGCGAGTCGCGCTAACGTTTCAGCAAGCAAAATTAAAAACCTCAAAAACGCTCAGCGTGAGTCACGCTAACGTAAACCAGTAACATCCAACTATTGAAAAGATAAGACCAAATCAAATCAAGCTAAAGCTCACAATTACTCAACATAAGCTAGAATGATAAGTGATACTAAAAGTAGTCTTAGAGATTAATTAATGTCCAAGAACTTCAAACCAGAAAGTAATTCATGAGATTCCTAGTTTAGCGCGAGTCGCGCTAAACAACATAAAGCAACTATAATGCTCTTACATGAACTAACCTTCTTCTACAATCCAGGATGGAAAATCAAATTGAGGCTCTTGAAATGTACTTCAAGAGATGTGAAGTGCAAGTTGGAGAGGACGATAGAATCGTTGACGACAATCTCATCGAAGGTGAGTAATGGGAGTTCCTAGAACCAGAGAGAGTCGAGAACTGGAGCTTCTTCATGATCCTGTTCATCAACCAGATCTGCTTCTCATATAAGTTCAAGAACAGTCAGTGCCACCTTCAACTCTCCTTTCACGAAAAGGTCAAGTACGTAGAAATGGACGGGTATCCGATGATAAAAATCAAGTGCATGATGACCGAAGCTGGCACACATTGGAAAGACCAGTACCATTACGCAATTTGCTTGAACTCAGTTCTGATACCGTTCAATCTGAGCCCATTCATTTTCAACCTTGAATCTACTCCTTATCGTGATGAGATCAAAGAGATGGAGAAGAAACTTGACAATAACGAGTGGCACAACGCAAATGGAACCCCCCTGGCCTAGAAAAAGCTCTGCACTAAAATCCAGATGCTATTCAACGATTTCCATACACTGAAGGGCAAGCTAGAGATGCAGCATGAAGGTAATAGATCTCGATCAGTCTTCAAGGAGGCCGTGCAAAGGGGCGCCAACAAGACTTCCAAGCAAAATGTCAAGTAGAAGCTAGGTGCCAGCCGCGGAAAGAAGAGTATGCAAAAAATGCCTTCGAAGATAAAGACACAAAAGGGAAAGAAGACTGGTACGCCTTCAACAAATAAGGCAGCAGCACAAAAAGAGTTTGAAATTGTCGAAGTTTCAAAAGCATGTTATGTGAACGAGATGGCAAACGTGCCACACTCGCGAGCGACGGAGTGGAAACCTGACTACGAGCATGTAAATCAAGTTTACAAGAAGTTCTGGAGTACCTGTGAAGACACTTACGTCTTAAACACTATATTCAAAATTTTGGAAGTTTAAGACTCTCCCAAAATAATATTGTCAATTTTGATACCAATACAAATGGATTTTTTGTACATAATTTAGGTTGACAAATACTAGACATACTACATTTCTAATGTAATTTCCATTAAAAATGAAAGTATAGTGACATACAAAGTCTCTAATTCGAACATCAGTTCAAATTCCAAGCATCAATGCTAACATTAATATACAAAAAATCTTTACTTTTTGAACACCAAGTCATGAGCTTTGCAGTTGGTTGTAAAGGATGGTTCCTGTCATTCAAACGGTCCAAGTTCGATTCCCATTGAATTCGTATGAGCGGTTAAGGGACAGGCATGACTTGGTGCTACCTAATGACCTATACATGCAGCTAGAAAAGTTGTAACAATCAACCAGCCCCCTATCCGGATTGTGACAAGTGCTTAATATAGTTATCAAACACAAAGTGGTTATAACCACTACCCATTTTTTCCAGTTGCTTCAAATTATCAATAATATTTGTCATAGATATTATAACATAAGTGCTTCAACAAAAATAAATTAAAACGTAGAAAAAAAATTAAATTCAAATGTACTTAGAAGCAATTTATTATAATTGAAATTGAATACTCTTGTTTTGTAAAAACAAAAGCTACATTTCAAAGCATATAAACAATACCAAACTATAAATCCAAACCAACACAATTAAAGTATATGCCATCTACTGCAATATATAAATTCCATCCATTACACACAATACATGAATGCGAAATACAAAACAAAGCATACCACTTATACCCTTATGTGCATATGGCTTCTCAATTATAGGAAGTCAAGCTCTCGTTGATGACTTCAATTTGTATAGCAGGGATCTTGATCATGCACTCTTGAGTGTCTTTCTTGATCCTTGACTTCCACGCTGTCATAAGAGCATCAATGTATTGCCAAACGGGAGGTTCAATATCATCGACCTTCCAATGTAGACCTCTTTCGCTGTCCCATCTGGTGTAGAAATCTATAACATCTTGATTCCTTAATGTTGGACGGAAGTATTGAATAAAGACACAATTTGAATTCTCTGGGTTGCAATTTGGATCAAACAATGCCCTTGCAATCCACACCGGATGAGTGTCACCATCTGCGGGTCGAATCACAACAAAATAGCCTTCGAACAAATCTCGAGCTACCCAAAAGGATGGATTTGGACGACCACTCAATGACCCAACATACGGGTCATCTTCCCCAAACTCTTCACGCTCTTCACCGTCCTCGTTCAATTCATCCGCTCGATCTGCTACTACTCGTGAAGTTGGCCAAAAACCATCTCTCAAAACACCAAAAGTAGGTAATGGTTCCATCAACGCTGCCTTGACGCCACGCCAATACTATACTATGTGCTCGTAACATCTTAGGTAATCCCCGGTGACGTCTGCATTGCATAAATTGTCCCAATACTTCACAAATCCCGACACACCTTTGACAATGTCATCCAAGCCTTTCATAGGCTTCAACGGAATTGGCAACGATTCACCACGTGGCCACAAACTTCGCCCCTCACCATCCTCTTTCCACAACTTAATACTCCTTCCGTCTTCCCCTAACCACTCTGCATTGGTGCAGTATAGTTTGTACTTCATGACAGGACACCCCGTCGAGTCCAAATTGAACTTCAATTGATGTAGTTTTGTGTGTCCAACGAGGATGTCATCACCATCAACAAGTGACCCTGCTATAAAACCCTTAAAATCGAGCACTTCTTCAATAAGGTGAGGGATAACGGGGATGGAATCCACATCCATGAACGACTTCATTAGTGCTGGTACTGTCGAGAAGTTGTCTTTCTTCAAATCCATACTCCATCTTCCAAACAACACATCTATGTTGTCATGTATGTGACCCACAATCATGAAGTTCACGTACACTTCCCGGAAGATTTTATTTGCAACAAGTAAAGACCAGAAACAAAAAACATATCTATTCTTGTTGTCTCTAGTGGCATTGTCCATCTGCACGTTCAAAATGGGCGGTAGCCGCATGGCTAGAGCTAAAGTATTTGGCAATGGTGGTAATGATACGTTGTACATGTGTGCACCCTCTAGCACAGCCTTAAACAAATTCGTGGACTTTGAATTTCTGAACAAATTTCGAGAAGAAGGCTTCGGAACTAACTCCAAATCTCGCAACAACTTTGCCATTGATTCAACGGTATAGTTGGAGTCATGGGAGAAGACATCCAAGCCATAATGCGCGTAGCGTACATCTGCATGACCATGTGCAATCATGCCCATCACAGAAACTGGTAGCTTCATGAGGCCATCAAGTTCTTACTCTTATGAAAGAAGACCAGACAAGCGGTTTTCGAATGATCCATTTTGTCATGTATGATTGTAAGACATTCATGCGGAGACTTGAATGACAACTTACTCTCGATTGATGTAATAAACATCCCTATGGGCACGAGCATTGGTAAGATGCCTATCCAATCTTCTTGCCCATTTCAAAGCAGTTTGAGATCCACTGATAGCACCCTTAACAAGCTCATTTAGCTTATTACAAGTAGCACACCGAGCAAAATTATCCCTAGCTTCTTCACATCGAACTTTGAGAACTTTGTGGACCTTATCTTACTCAAGCTTGAAGTGGAGATCTCCTTCAATCCGAAAGCCGCATTGGAATCATTGAGTTTCTTCAATTGCTCCTTCCATTGAAATGAGTCTGGAAGAATCTTGAACACAACCTTCTCACCTGCCTTTAAACTCTGGGTGCGATGCGGCTTCCCTGTCAAGGATGCACTTCAAAGAAGCTATTGCTTGTAGGGTATGTTCTCTAGGCTTCAACAATCTTGTATTACCGTGATCCCTTGCTTCTCGATCGCGCTTCATGTATTTTGAGTAACGATAGAATGTAGACACAGCAACCCCCGCAATAAGCATCCATGCGCGCAAATACACTTTTATGCCTTCAATTGTAACCATTTTCCTTCGACATGCACCTTCATAAATTTGTCTGTGCAAATCAGTCTTCATGAAGGCACGGTGTTTAAATGTCGAATTTTTGTACATTCTTTCCCGAAATGCCCGAATTTTCTCCCTAGGGAACGGTTGGACACAATTCTTACTGCAACACACCTTGCTAGACACCATGTTGATTGACTCTTGTGTAAGGAGGTCTTCTGCTTTGACAGCAGTTTGACGAGGTGGATTTCAGTTGGCACTTGCATAGGGCCTAGCAGATTTGGATGATGGTGGATTAAGTAGACTTGCTTGCAGATGGTTGAATTTGTCTCTCTGTTCATGATCGCGTAAACTTGCACCACGACAGTGCACGAGTTCAATAGGCCAAGCTACCAATGAGAAGACATTTTCTTCATAAATGTCCTCTTCAGAATGTGACTTCAAAATGTGCACTGACACATGAGTGTCTCCAAGAGGTCCAATGGCACCAAGTACAAGATTTGAATTCACACTATGACAAGTACCTTCTGTAACAAGAATGCCCTCTCCATTATACAAAGTAACAAACCTTGTATTCCATTTTTGGCTAGGAAGCCCTTCACACTTAGGAACGCCAGCACTCATTTCTTGAAGTACCTGGAGCTCATCGTCTGATGAGTCTATGAGGTCAAGTGGGACATCAATGGAGCCCATCTTATCTGTAAGTATAAACCACGAACCAAATAGAAAATTAATAGATGAAGAAAGACCTGTCACATTTTATTTAATGTGATTTATTAATTTATGTAAATGCAATTTAGGGCGGACCTCTCTAAACTGCACAACTAAACAAACAAAGTTCTAGATCAATGAAGACCAATCTCATATAAATTAATGATCATTGTACGGCGGACAACCCTTAGCTGCTTGACAATAGTGTGAAGTTTTCTGAATGTAGATGGCCTAAACCTCATTCATTTTTTTGAAAAAGGAAAATCTGTCAATATCCATATTGTGGCGGTTTTAGGCAAACAGCATGACCACTTTGTCAAATTTTAGAAACTAAATAAGACATCCCCTCATATTTTCTTATTTAAGTACTAAAATTGTGGCATTTCAATTTAGGGCGGACCCACCTAAACAACATAAACATAGTGTGAAATATTAAAGACTTTTCAGGGGTGGACATCCTGAAATCCTTGAAATTGAACATGGAAGAACTGCATTTCAGGGTAGACCTCCCTAAACTGCATGACTTGTCAAAATTGCATGAGGGTTATCAAAGACCATTTCAGATTGAAGAACCTTCTTTGTTCACTGTTGTGCAAATAATGAAACTGTTGCAATGCAATTTAGGGCGGACAACTCTAAAGTGTATGTCCGAACTCTCGGTCTATTGAAGATATAGCAATACCTGCCTAGCTAATGCTTCTGAAACATATAGATTTGTCACTATGCAGTTTAAGACGGACCACCCTAAACAACAATGACAAAATATGAAGTGTAGTTTTAAATTGTTTTTATTTGAGTGGGTCCATGATGCATTGCAATTTAGGGCGGACCGACCTAAACTGCACGTCCGACTAGTAAAATTTTTATTCATATTGAATATAAATTAAGGCATTGATGCATTTCATTTTAGGGCGGACCGACCTAAAGTGCATATCCAAACTGTTGATTTTGTGATTATTTATTAGAAACCCCGACTTATTTAAGTCTTCAGAAAATATTTAGGTTTGTCAATCTGCAATTTAGGGCGGACCGCCCTAAACTACATGAATATGGTCAAGGAAATTGGATTCAGTGTTAGTGTATTTTGTTTTAATATTCATAAAATTATTTCCGATTGCAATGCAGTTTAGGTCGAACCACCTAAACTGTACTTCTTACAAAAATATAATATGCTCGACATGAAATACAAATTATGACATGGTCAACTTGCGTTTTAGGACAAACCGTCCTAAATTGCACGTCTTCAAAAACATGTAGCCTAAGAAGTTTCTGAAAATAGACCCGGATTTTACGGCTACAAACCTGGGTACCTATTCACACCGCAGAAATTGAATTCAGTATGATGACTTAAAATTGAACTTGTACTTGAAAATGTATGAGCACATTGCAAATTCCTCAATACAAAACAAAAATGTACAAGAAGAAGAGGAGAACTTTGTCGAATTTGAAATCTGTTGCGTTACATGACTATGCACAAAGTACTGGAGTGCTAGAAATGATTGAACAAAGAAAATGCTTTCATCTGTTGGTGTACGCAGAGCGCACCTTGAACCGCAGGACACCTCGTCTAACTGTGCCGCGCTTAAAGTCCTCAAACCACAACAACAAAAAAATTACAACAAAGAACAACGGAGAGCTTGCACAAGTTCATGATCACACAAAAAAAGCCGAATGAGAATGGGAACGACACTAACAATCTCAACGCACATACACACCCGTGCCGGGGGAAACAAAGTTTTGGCGCCGGAGGAGGGCCACGCAAAAACAAAAAGAATTCAAATTTCAAATTTTTTTTTAGGAGATTCATCTTCCACTTTGTAGCACTTTTTCATGCCACATGATCTTTGAGAGAAGTTCGTGCAATCTTTGATTAGAAAAATAGTCATCCACTTGAAAGTGCATTTTTGAGATTCAAGCCTATTTTAGGTGTTTGCGGATTTGCAAAGTCAACTATTGGAAAACTTTTTCTTAAATTACAGTGTTGACAAAGCAAATTTTTCACGTGATTTTTTGTCTAACATTAATGATTTTCAGAAGTAGGTGAGACTTTCTCTCCTTTTTTTTTGCCACGCAACAATGCATGTGTGAAGAATGTATTGAACTTTTCTAAAGAAATTGACTTTGCGTTTCAAAAATAAAATCTCTTTGTTTATGAATTTTGGTGTACAAAATGTAAACAACGCTTTAGGATTTAGGTAGGGTTTAGGGTTTTAGGATTTAGGGTTTTCAAGGTTTGGGGTTCAAGGTCCAGTGTAAAAAATTTGGATTAAATATTGAACATTCGAAAAAAGAATACATAAATAAACATTGAAAAAACTAGCAAAATTTTTTTTAACACTTGATATGAACCAAAGCCTTACAAATGAACTTTAAAAAAATTCATTGATACTTATTCTTCAAATGGGTTTGAGTAGTTAAAAAAATTTAAAAGGCCATGTACTTTTATGAACTGCTCATGCAAAAGTTGTGGACTTCAACCTAATACCAAAGAAAAAATAGGCACAAGCTAGAAATTCTTTCAAAGTTGACTAATTATGATTTCTTGGAATCATTCTTTTTGTTTAAAATTATAGAACATTATGAAAGACATACAATAATCTATTTGTATCCTTTGGCTTTTGGATTTTACAACAATTAAATTGTTCATGAAGCTTTTGAGATTTACAAGTTTTTCCTTTAAATTCTTCTATTTGGGTTGTCATTGTTTGTAACAATTGAGTCAAATTTCTAATGCATACTAAATTTATGTGAATCTTTTATCATATTCATCATTGCATGTATTTCATTTATCATTCATTAAATTTATATTGTTTATTTCAGTGTATGCTTATTTATAAAAATTATTATATGAAGATTTTAGTAATTTTTATTTAAAGATTTATTGAAGTTCTTACTTTGCATTCTATCTAATCTATAAAAATTCTAATGAAATTCTAATGGTGAATGTGTAGCATAGCAAGCGCCAACCACTAGTATCTTTATTGAAAAAGCAAATGCCTTACACTCTAAATTACGATGTGAATATTATTTATCAAAATTTGTGTTTGGTTTATCTTTTTGGAATGGACCACATCATTAAAAGAATATATAGAAACGTCATGTAATTGAATGAACCACTCATGCAAAAGTCACATAAGTAGGCACAATGTCTATATGGATAACATTAATACAAACTTGAAAGAATTTCAATGTCGATTATTCATGACTATGTGGTATTACCCTTAACCCTTTTTTGACATGTAAACGCAATTGAGCACACTTTAAATAAATTTGATGTCTTCTTGAAAACCAATAGATCATTGTAAGAATTTTATTATGGATTGGTTTGAAAAATTATTTTAAAAAATTGAAAAAAAGAAAGGTCTTCAACATGAATTTAAAGTGTCAAGGCTACATAAATTTGTGGTAGGAAGATCTTTTGGGTAGATCACCTACGTATTATTAATTGTATTTGTATATGGAACTTTATAGATAATAATTTCTATTTCAATAAGCCATGTATAATTCGGACGATTGAGTATACGAATGTTTAGTTCTTAAAGTACTAAGCACATAATTTCTGGTGGAGTGACTTTGGTTTAGGACATAAAATTGTTGAAGACAAGCTTAAACTGAATACGCTCATGAATAATGTCTCTTTTATTAGTGGATTCACAACTGGTATATAGACTTACAACTTCAATTTCATAGAAATACAAATTTCAGGATTTAATTTTTAATATCTACACTCCTTTTTTTTCTATTTCTGAATTTTTTTTATTTGGGATTTTTATTTGTTAACTACAGTGCATGCCTTCGGCGAAATAATGGAAGATATTTTGCATTAGAAAATGTCTAAGAATACGAATAATATTTTTTTCTTCATGAATTCTTGAAGCTTGGGATATTTTCAACTTGTAGTGAATATTTTTTTTGGCATTTACTTTATTCCATGGCTTTTTTTGACATTCACTTCATTCTATGGCTTTTTTAAAACTATGCATAAGTATTTCAATTCTTCATACATATCATGAGTTTTTTTTTCTACAATATATGGAAACAAACACAGTGGTTTTCAGGTTCATTAAATACCCGCCCAAAAAAGTGTATGATTTAATCGTTTATAGTACCATTCTAATGTTGCCTTCACTAACTTTTGGCCAACTACCCACTACTATTTTAGCATGCCTTGAATTTGCAATGTCCTTTCTCCATTGTTGTAGACATGTCTTACCTAGTCACAACTTTGGCTTCAGGATTTGGGGTTAGGGTTTAGGATTTAGGGACGTGGTTAGGGTTTGAGGTTTGGTTTTAGGGTTTCAAAGTTGTACATCTTTCCCCCATAATTTACACGCCATTTAAAAACATTAAGGACTTTGCAAAAAAATTTAAAATCAAAGGGTTTACCATTTCTACTATAGAAAATAGGTATTAGACACCTAATAAGGATTTTATTGGAAATAAGCATGGAACTTGAATGTTAAATGATTCTACAACTTCAACATTTTTGGGTCCACAACATGTACATCATTTTTAAAACATATAAAACTTTGCAACTTTTTCAAAAAATTGCAAAGTTCAAAAATTCCCACTTAAAAAACAAGGTATTCAACACATAAAATGCAATTCATTGCAAATAGTCGTGGTTATGAATGTTTCATGATTTTACAACTTCTACATTTTTTTAAAACCCCTAACATGCAAGTACTCTTTGAAACATAAGATAATTTATAAATTTTCTTTAAAAATCGCAAGGTTAAAAAAATTTCACTTTTGAAAATAGGCATTGGACACCTAACAAGGATGTTATTGGAAATAATCATGAAACGTGAATGTTCCATGATTTTACAACTTTTCATTTTTTCCCGTAGCTTGCACATCATGTTTGAAACCTATTAGGAAACTTTGCAAGTTTTTCTTCACTTCTATAAGGTATACCATTTTGACTTTAGAAAATAGGCATTGGACACCTAAAAAGCATTTTGTTGAATATTAGAGAAACAAAAGATGTAGAAATTGTAGTATTATGGAACAATCATGTTCCATGACAATTTCTATGTAAAGCGTTCTAATGGTCCAGATCCTAATTGGTTAGAGAAATATCGTAAACCCTGCCATTTTATTCCTCGAATTGCAAAGCCACAAACATTATGAAATTCATGTAGAGGCAAGGAAAAAAATTTGTAGAAGTTGCAAATTCATAGGACATTCATGTTGTATGTTCAATTTTAATTTCATGCTATAATCCATTGCATCCTCCATTTGTTTCAAGAAAGGGGGCAACCTTGTCATAGTTTAAAAAAAAAGGAAAAGCACGAGAAAGGCAAAATTTACTTGCATAAAAGCCCCAAAAAATAGCTACAAGTTGGATTGTCGTGGAAAATTCATGTTCCATGAATTTCATAGTCAAACCTTATAATCTTTTACTCCATAAATGCTATTGTTGTGTTTTCTTTTACAATGCAATCTCTAACATGTCTAGTTTGAATTTGTACGATTACAATTAAAAAAAAAATTGATACAAATTATTAGAATGTTGAAGTTTTGTTCAATTTAGAGGAAATTCCAAGGAGCTCAAAATAGGACTTGGGCATGTAGGAATTAAAGTTGTGAATTTATCCTAAATCCATTATTTCTTGGGTATAAGGCTTTGCAATTGTACGGAATCTAACACCTTAAATCGAGGTTTGGAGAGACTTTGTCGGCTTCAAATTCAGGTTTAGGAGCTTTGGGTTGCCGTTACTTCAAATTCGGTGCCGAACCTAGGCGTGTGGTTTGTTGCCAAGGCTGGGAATGAGGGCCGGTGCCGAACCTGGGCGTGAGGTTTGCTGCTGAGGTTGAGAGCGAGGGCCGATGCCGAGCCTGGGCAACGAGGTTGGGTTGGTCGTCATCTCCGCCAAGCAACGTGAGGATTTTGTGTCACTTGCATAGGATTCTCGCGGGGAGTGGTAGACGTGAACATTGTTTGTGTTGGTTTGTTGCTTGGATGAATCACGTTGCTGTGAATAGTGGTTCGTTGAGGAGGTGTGTCGACGTGCAATTCAGGAAGGAGGTGTATGTGTCGTTGTGCGGTTTGTGAGGGAGGTTTGGTGGCAAATTTGTGGATCTTTTCTGTAGTTGGAGGTGAGTCAAGGTGAACGGTGGTTTGTCGATGAGGTGTGTCTGCATGCGATTCAAAAAAGAGGTGTATGTGTCATTGTGTGGTTTGTGAGGGAGGTTTGGTGGCGGATTTGCGGATCAGGTCTGTAGTTAGAGACAAGTTGAAGACTGAGGGACGTTGGCGTTAGGGTTAAGAAGCTCACGGTTGCGCATTGACACTACGTGGGTTCGTTTGGAGATTGCTTGGTTGTGCAAGGAGGAGTCTTCATCAAGTGCGAGGTAAGAATTTTTGGTTGCTTCATTTCCTTGTTCGATTCTGGCTATTATTCTGTGTCACTTAGTTTGCGAGGTTATTGTAGGTGCAATTCTGAGGTCATTGCGAGGTCATTGTAATCTAATTTTTGATTCTTCCCCCGATCTGGTTTGTTTTGGATGTATAAGCGATGTTTTGCAACTTGTTAGGGTGCAATTTTCTGATCTACGAGTATTTGAATGCAAACTCTGTAAGCGGGGAATTTATTTATGTTGTGTAGTCTGCAGTGTCGTGATGTACAGTTTGTAAGTTCAACGCACTGCGACAAGGGTTTCATTTGCGACAACAGAATGGGGTTGAACAATTTTGAAGATTAGTTTCAATTGCTTCTTGATGTTGTGCACTGGGACGAGGGTTTCATTTCCATTTATAGAATGGGGGAAAACAATTGGGAGCATTGGTTTCAATTGCATCTTGATGTTGCAATTTTGTTTAACTTGGGGACGAATCAATTGCTTGTCTCCCAAATTGCATGTGACTGAGTAGTTGCTATTGCACTTTTCTTGTTTTCTCACTCCCTGTTTTGCACTCTTGAATTTGCAGCAGTACAATTTGAATACGTTTGTGATAGCAACTTTGAAGATTTTCTCATTTGTGGAAGGAGACAAGTATTAGAAGGCTGTCATTGTGTTATTTGACAGGTTAGGACTTCTGCATTGGATGTTAACTAATGGTTCAGGTTTAAGGGTTTAAGGGTTTAAGGGTTTAGGGTTCTAATTTTCATGCTTTACAATTGAAAAACGTGTTAACCCTCACATAGAATTTGACAAATATGACCATGATATCTCTGAGTCTTAGCCAAGTATTACCTCGATATCCTCAAGTTTCAAGCGGGTATCCAATGCAAAGTCACAAATAAAACGTTTGCAATTTAGGGCGGACCGTCCTAAACTGCATTTCTGTAGATCATGAGAATTGTTCAACCCTACATATATGCTAAGCTGAGGAATCAAAAATATAGTCCATGCGTAATTTAGGGCGGACCGTTCTAAACTGCATTTTTGTAGATCACGAGAATTGATCAACCCTACATATATGCTAAGCTGAGGAATCGCAAATATAGTCCATGCGCAATTTAGGGCAGACGACCCTAAACTGCACTTCCAAGCACTACACTAACGACACAAGCATAGACATTATCATAAAATGTTTGAAGACATAAGATACATTAAAAAATTTCAATCCAGATTGCTAGATCAAATATTCCTAAATCTCAATGCCTCTTATACTAATTAAAAAAATTATGCTTACAAACCAAAGAAAAATCCCAGCAGCTTAGGGCGGACCGCCCTAATCTGCAAACGCATAGAGAAAAGTAGGCAACAAACAAAAGACTACCAAATCAAAAGTAAATAAGGGTGCAATCAAAATTGACTTGATGAATATCAACAAGAAAAATGTGCGTTTTTGTCCAGCAACAGTTTAGCTCGGTTCATCCTAAACCACAACAATACACTAAATTATAGTTGTCCATGTTCAGAATGGAAGAATATATGGACCAACTCAAGGTGGTCTTCAAAAGAGTAGAGGATGTTGAAGAAGAAAGTCCAAATGTAGACGAGGATATGATAGAAGAGGACTGGTGGGAATTCGAAAATCCCAAAGAGGTGGACGCGTGGTGTCTGAAGATGGTGCCCCATACAGACAACATGCACTTCAACATGAAGTACCGAAATTCCAAGGCGTACTCCCGATCTCGTTCAACGAGAAAGTGAAGCGGGTGTCTATGGAGAAATTCACGACCATCAAAATTCACTACGTCACCACCAGCAATGCATTTCCAGCGGCCAATCAATACCACTTCACAATACTCTTGAACTCAGAGAAGATTTGGTTCAACTGTGACAACTCATATTTTTTATTTTTTTCGTTTACCTTTTTGAGTGGAACGGAAATTAGAAATAGGTATCCGGATTCAACTAAAAGGAAGGAGATAAATCAAAAATAGTCACAAGAGAACCTTACGGAACTAATCCGGTTCTAGGTAGAAGCGGACCGGATTGGATTTCCAACCGGAATGGAATTCCAACCGGATTCTCCTTGACCAGATTGGAGAGAACCGGATGACAAGGACCGGACCGGATGTCCGACCTGTCATAATGACCAGTCCAGGGCGTCAGGACTATATAAGGCCTTACCCTGCCCATTTTCAGGTCTTTGGTTTTTGCGTTATCTTTGTGTTGTCGTTTTTTGTCTTAGCGCTTGATCCTTTCCGTTACGGCAACGAGAAGCTGAGAGTGTAAGAGAGTCCGGTAGTGAGTGAGAGGGGTGACGGGTGAGACGGTGAGATCACCTCCGGACGCGAGTGGGTGAGATTTGAGCGCGAGCGGATACGGAACAACGAGAGGCTAAGAGTGTGCTCCCTTGTTGGGTTAGAAGAGAGTGAATCCGGGTAGGGCCGCCCTCATGTCGCTGCTAAGGCGGAAGAGAACGGGCTCTAGCACCCCACCTCCGAGTGAAGTGAAGTTAAGGAAAGTGGTTCCGGTCATGTCGACCAAGGAACCGGAACAGGGAGAACTCAGGGATGACTTAGCATCCATGGGTTGTCAAGGATTAGCCTTGAAATCTTGGGGTTTCAAGGATGAGAGGATGATTAGGGAGCTCATGGGTGGCTTATCGAACAAGTTTGATAACACCTTGAGAGGGAATCCGGTCCAGTGGACCGAGGAATTGTGGCGAGCCGTCTACGGATTCCGGACGGGAGGACTCAAGCTTGCCAACCGGAAGGATGATTTCATCCAAGGCAAGTTCGGAAGTGCCGTGAATCCGAAGGATGGCTACGCGGTAGAGGACTGTATCGATGACCGGGAGCGTCGCCTGCTGCAGTTCCTTGTTCCGGTCTTGCATCTGGAAAAGCCCACCAGGGTGACCATCACCCTAGGTAACACAATCTTCGGAGCGCTGCGTAGAAACCGGAGAGTAGACTGGGCCCGGATCTTCTTCGATCTGGTGTCCCAGCTTACTGCAAGAGTAGGGAAAAGTAGGGCCACCCCATTGTGCCCTTACGTGTAACACCTCTACCAGCAACAAGAACTGCTGACGGAAGTGGAGACGAAGGTTTGGAAGGCCCAGGAGCGGACCATGAAGTATGGTGAATCCGAGTCCGACCGGGAAGCGGATTCTGGGAACGAAACCGAGGAGGAGGAGGAAGAAGAAGAGGAAGAGGAGGAACCGCAGTTCATCTCCAAAAGGCAGAAGACCACGCCACCCCGAAATCGAGGAACGCCTCTGGTTCACCCCCGGTCGTTCAAGATGGAGGCTCCAGCCGAACCGGATATGCCATACGGATCGGGAACCGAAAATCCGTTCGACGAGTTGGTTGAGATCCTCTACGGAATCCGGGCGGATTGGGGAGATCGCGCATTTGATTGGAGCGGAATCGGACAGTCGTCTGCCACACCGGGTAGCTGAGAGTATCATCAATCCGGATGAGCTCCGGAAGATGAAGGCGGAAAGCAAGCAAGTGTATGATGAGGTTGACACCCTCAAAGCCGAGGTTTTCGCCTTGAACGAGAACGCCACCACGACAAGGGAGATGGCGGAGGAGATGATGAGGCTGACCGTGGAGGTGAAGGACGTGCTCGGAGGACTCGGAGCCGCGATCACCAAGGCGCGCTTGTTCGAAGAGGAGGTGCACAAGGAAAAGAAGATATCTGGAATAAGGGTGGTGCACATCCTCACCGATTTTGAGGAGCAGATGGAGAAGCTCCTGTCCAAGGCACGGAAGTTAGCGAACGGGATCGTAGAGAGCAGTCGGAAGCTGACAGAGATTCCGGTTTGGCTCTCTGAACTTTCACTTCCGGACTTGTTTCCGGAAGAGGCAGCTCAGGAACCAAGGAAGGACAAGACGCCCCAGTTGAGCAGGGCATAGAAGAAGACGCCCATGACCGGACCACAGCCGATTGATTTAGACTCTCCGGAAACTGATGAAGATCACCCGGTTCCACCTCCGGATGGGGAACGGAACCGGAATCTAACTGAGGTGTTCGAGCAGTTGGAGAGACCTGTCGAGAGTCCTACCATCGGATCTCGAGTATGCGAGGCAGAATAGGAAGTTTTGTAGAAGTAGGAGTTAGAAGCAGGAACCGGACTGGTAGAGTATGAACCGGAATAGAATCCGGTTAGGATTAGGTAGAACCAGATTGTCAGCGCCTTCAGAGGCGGAAATCGTGTATTCACTTTTTGCTTTTGCTTTTTGTATATAAAACAGTCTCTGAGTTGGAGACTGAGAGAATTCTTTTGGCATTTCTTTGCGTGCTTTCCATTGATCTAGCTTTGTGTGTTTTTCTCGAGTATTGGCAGGAGTGCACGGAGTTGGAATAAGAAGGTATGTACGGGTGTGTTGGCAGAGTTCTCCCTTTGATGTGTCTTTACGGTTTTAAGTACATATGAGTAGGTTATGAAGAGTTAAGAGTGGATTCCAGATCCTTAGCATCTGCAGAAGTTTTGCATTTCGGGTGAGAAAGCCCACTACAACAATGGTAGTGTTTTATGACTGCAGAATTATGACTGAGGATGACTGGTGACTACTTGCAGTCATATTCTTGAAGGCCAACACTTTGGGGAGAAATATGACTGCAAAATATGACTACTAGTCATTTTTACGCCTTGTACTTTACAAGTGTATACTATACGGCCATTAGGAATACCAAAGTACTTCATAGGGAATGTAGGGAATATGTTTGGGAACGTTGAGTCATATTATCAATTATATTTTCATAGTAGTGAATTTTTTTTATTTTGGGCAATTCAAAAAAAATACGGGCAATTCTAAAAAAATATAAATAAGCCATCATTTAAAATTTTGAAATCCTAGTCACCTACTTTTTCGGATTTTGAATCCTAGTCACCACTTTTTTAGTGTTTTGAGACCCTAGCCATTATTTTTTTAGGGTTTAAAAACCCTAGCCGCCATTTTTTAGGGTTTTGAAACCCTAGCCGTCACTTCTTGTGGTTCTTCTTTCTTAACTTCTATTGTCTCTTAGCTCTCATTTGCTGTTGCTTTATGTTGCATCTCAACTCTTGTTTCTTGTTTCTTTTTACTTCATGTTTCTTGCTTCTTATTGTTGCATCTAAATTCTTTTTTCTTTTGCATTTGAACTCTTTCTTCTTTTTAGTTCTTGTTTTGTAGTTCTTGCTTCTTATTTCTTCTTGTTGCATCTACACTCTCATTTCTTGTTGTTTCTTGTTATATCTTAGTTGGTGCTTTTTGTTTTTTCTTGTGTCTTAGTTGTTGCTTCTTATTTCCTCTTGTGTCTTAATTGTTACTTCATGTTGTGTCTTAGTTGTTATTTCTTGTTTTTTGTTGTGTCTTAGTTGTTGCTTCTTATTTCTTGTTGCATCATAACTTTTACTTCTTGTTATTTCTTAATACTTATCTTTTTTTTCTTGTTTCCTTCATCATCAATTTTATTCTTCCTATCCTAAACTTGAGCTACATATTTTGTATTGTTATAAGCCTTTGAAGGTTGAGCTTTGTTGTTCAATCACTAAAAATTAACCTCTCATTTCTTTAATTGTATATGCAGGCACCAAAAGTTGAAACAAAGACATTGGAGGCTACTTACAACCCAATGAAGCCATCTTCACATTATTGTAAGGATTGTAGGCCTTATTAGATTGTGTGAATGATTCATTGTGATATATATATTTTGTATTAGTGACTAATAAATGTCAATGAAGATAGTTGTATTTGTTTCTGCATTCTCCTTCTTTAATATGATTATCTCTCATACATCTCTAAAATCATATATTATGTATTCATTTTTAATTGCATGAGGCTTTTATTCAATTGTCAAATCATCTTGATGTATGATACTTATATATCATGTCCATTTAAAATGCATTAAAAATGTAATTGTAGTTAGTAATATAACTAATGAGAGTCGTATTCTACATCATTCAAAAATATGACTCATGAGAATCATTTTTCACATTAATAAGAATATGACTCACCGCAGTCATATTTTACATTACTGCAAAATATGACTCACCGTAGTCATATTTCACATCACTGCAAAATATGACTCACTACAGTCATATTCCACGTTACTGCAAAATATGACTCACTGTAGTCATATTCTACATTACTGCAAAATATGACTCACCACAGTTATATTTCACATCACTGCAAAATATGACTCACTACAGTCATATTCCACGTTACTGCAAAATATGACTCACCGTAGTCATATTCCACATTACTGCAAAATATGACTCACCGCAGTCATATTTCACATCACTGCAAAATATGACTCACCACAGTTATATTTCACATCACTGCAAAATATGACTCACTACAGTCATATTCCACGTTACTGCAAAATATGACTCACCATAGTCATATTCCACATTACTGCAAAATATGACTCACCGCAGTCATATTTCACATCACTGCAAAATATGACTCACCATAGTCATATTCCATGTTATTGCAAAATATGACTCACCACAGTCATATTCCATGTCATCAAAAAATATGACTCACCACAGTCATATTCCACGTCATCAAAAAATAGAACTCATCGTAGTCATATTCCATGTAGAATTTTTTTATTTGCTCGGACAACCCAAGAAAAAGTCAAAATTCCCTTAGGATAGTCAAAGTATACGCCTAGTTGGCATACTATGGCTAAAAATGGATATTTATACCCCTCAACCCATATGATTGCCAATATGACTGATGTCTGAAGTGACTGCTTCTAAACGACTGGAGTCAGTCATATTCCGAGTCATCTACAGTGATTTCTGCGTGAGTCATATTTTTTGATTTTACAACTCACTGCACTCATATTTTGCAGTCATAAAACACTGCTTTTGTTGTTGTGGCCGTTGATTTGGCTAGGCGGATAGGGAGGGATTCCTTAGCTGCGCTAGAACTCCTGGGTGAAAAATCAGGTTGAGTGTCCTGGCTCCTATGAGGTCTTGCCACCGTTGTTGGTGAACGGAAGAGCTTTGTAGAGGTTGGAACGGACGGGTGCACTTGTAGCCACCTAACTTCGTACGGAACGGATTCAGCATCAAGGTCGTTGTAGTATGAGAGGATCGTACGGGGGGTCTTTGTGGATCTTTAGGGTCATTTTGTTATGCTCTAGAGTGATTTTTGTGAGTATAATAGGGAAATTGCTTACTCTGTGCTGTGACATCAACATATCGCCATTCCTGGAGTGTCTGGAGCCGATGCCATATAGTTCGGAGTTGGAGCGGAAAATAGACAATGGCGAGTACCACAACATGGACGGAAGTCCATTGACGGGAAGTAGACTTTGCACAAAGATCATGCTCTTGATGAACTCCTTCGTAGTCATCAAGGATAAGACGGAAATGCAAAGATCCTTCATGGCTCTGTGAACGGTATCCGTTGAAACAGCTGCTCAGGATGAAGGTCAACCATCAACAGGAAAAAAGGCTGGCGGATCACAAAGTAAAGGCAAGAAAAACAGGAAGTCGCCACCATCTCCAATAACAGTGCCTCAAAGCAGTCCGTTGGCATCCAGGTCAACAAAGAAGGTAGTTGAGAAGACTTCGGAGCAATCAAGTGTGGAATCGGCAAGCTATCTTGAAGAAATGAATGCCGTCCCGGAAGCCCTCAAGACGGAGCAGAAGCCAAATTACAAAGATATAAGCGCTTTGTACAAAAACTTCTGGGAGAAGCACTCCACCGTATTTATCTACAAAGTTGGTGAGAAGAAAGAACTACCAATTGGAAAGTTGACGGAGGCACCTACTGAACTCAACATACGCGTGAAGGAGGACAAAATTGTTAAAGAAATGCTCCATTATCTTGTCAACATGCCGGACAAGAGTGTGAAGCAGACTCTTTGCGTCACACCGGTCTTGCCAAAAGGTAGAAGAAATCCACCTCGATGGGAGGAGGTGATGGACGGAGACTTCTACATCATCAATGGCTAGCACAGCGTAGCTGCAAGCCACTTGATGATGCAAGAAGAAAGCATGGTGAACGAAGAAGTGAAAAAACACTTCAGAATCTAGAAATGCTACGTGGTTTGGTCACTCGATAAAGAAATGTTGAAGACAATCTCCGCATACTATAACCGCACCAACCACTTTCAACCTACTACGCCATCTTGGGCAACAAATATCTTGGAAGCAAGGACTGTGTGGGTTTCCATGGGAAGACCAGCACCACCAAAAGGAGACAAAATTGGTGGACCCTCAGAACGAGGCAAAGTCCAGATTGTGCTAACGCAAAAGTACAAGGTAAGCATTTTAAGGCGGACCGCCCTAAACTGCATAAGCATACAATTTTGTACTTGTTCTCTGAGTGAGCTCCTTTTGCAGTGTAGTTTATGATAAGATCACAAGTTAATGAATCTAGTCAATCCTTGTGCAGAGTTTTGAAAAGGCAGTCAATCTCAGATTCGCCATGATTGACGTAAACAAAAGCTTCACGCTCTCAAAGAAGAAGGGTGCCGACGAAAAGCTAAAGCTTACCAACGAACTAAAAATAATTTCTGCACCCGACGACGTTTACGAGGTCTAGAGCGAAGTTATCATCGGTGTTGTACACGAGGAGCTCATCGATCCAAAGACAAAGATGAAGTTCAATAAGAAGGAAAACTGGAAACAAGAAAGCTACGCAATGAGCAGGGACTTCTTCAGGCCCCTTGGAAATCTCAGCTACGATGATATGAAGAGATTGGCAAAGCACATTTTCAATCGTTCCGGCCCAAATCGCCACCACCCATATCTGAAAGTGACAATCAAACCGATTTCTACAGTTGTACAAGACTACTACAGCACCAAAGAATGGGTGGAGAGAGTGAAGCGGGAGAAGAAGGTGAAAAAAGAGTTTCACTCGATCTACCTAGAACTTAACTTGTTCAATGCAAGGAATGAGCTTATTCCGGAGAACTGGCGATAGTTCAAGAGGAGCCGCTGCTTCACTAGTGCGACAATGAATCTGCTGCTTGAAAGGCCGGGTGAGACATATTTTTCGATGACCAAGCAAACTCAAGGGAAAAATAAAACAGCAGCAACCATCGATCCCAAGATAGAGGCCTTCTTCAAAGTGTTTCTGGAGAAGAAGAACCAATTCTGCATTCCTTCGTCGGTCGCACATTTGCATCCTTACAGCATACTTAAGAACACGCACAAGAACTGGCCGGCGGATGTTTGCACGCCGGAGACAGTGAGCATGATCAATTTGGGTGTGATTGATTTTTGATCAATTCCCGGAGTGCTGGAGAAGGAGAGCTCCACGATGGAGAAGCCGTTCTTCTTGGAAGTACTAATGTCTCAACAGCAAATGAAACAACCTCTGCTTGAAGAAGTCAAGACTTGGTTGTTCATCATCGAGGATGAGACCGACTTATCTCAAGTCCTTGGGTTTGTTGAGAAAAAATGAGGTCTTATGCACATATAATTGGAGTTTTTCCGATTACTACCCACCAAAAAATGAGAGGCTGTATGATCTTCCATCGAATTCGGCAAGGGCGCTGAGGAAAGTACCACTCATTTTTCTCCAAAGCAGAGACCTAGCAACACAGATCCGGATTGAACCGGAATTTCAAGCTCCGGATAATCACTTACAAAGAATCTAAGAGGTACAATGAGCTACTATTTAGAATGTATATTATGGAGCTATGAATGGAATTCTACCTTGGGATCATCAAGAAGTTCTGCCATCCGGGTTCACGCGTATTCTCTATTTTTGCTGGGAGCAAATTGACATGTGCTGCACTGGTAAGTACATCGCTACAATTTAAGTCGGACTGACCTAAACTGCAAACTTGCACTTGAAGCTTACTGTTTACTTGTACTAAAAGAACAATTTTTAGAACCTAGTTGCAATTTAGGGAGGACCGCCCTAAAATGCACACATAGTCTAGAACTCAAAGATTAATTATCATTGTCGTCGATGTTATTTTCCTATCCTAGCCTGTGTTCCTTGGATGACCGTTCTAAATTGCAAGTCAGTAATTCTGAGATTCTGCATGTTGTATTTGACTGCAGATGAGTTGGGTAGATGTTTTCGCTGCTGTCCCGGATTGCAAAACCAACATCTGGCAAAATATTGCCACAATCGGTTTATCGTTGGACAAGGATGGCTTCCTCAACTCTTCATATGCCGTTGATGAAGACATTGTATCGACTCAACATGAGTCACAGTCAAACCCTGATTCGACCAGATCAAGGGGTCACTCGGAGACTACTGCCTCGCCTGGCCAAAATCGGGGGAAGAGGCACATGGAGGAAGACGTCAAGGAAGATGAAAATGAAGAGGAAGAAGATGACTTCGACGTAGAAGACATTGCAAGGGATTACGATGTATTTGACGAAATCACCACGCCAGGTGCTTAAGCATCGCAGACTAATTTAGGGTCGTCGAGCTCAACAAGGCTGCAGAACACGGCAGTCCAAGCTATGGATGTTGAAACTCCAGTCTCGAGAACCAGGCTTGCTAAGGAAAAGAAGGTTGACCATATGCAGGCCTTGTCGATGTCGTTGGCAATGTTCTTGAAGCAGAAAGAGGAAATCATGCGCAAACAAAAGAGAGCCCGAGAGGTAAATTTCAAGTTCCAGAAAGAATCAACTAAAAACTTTGCGGGTCTAGTGTAGGCCTTCCTAGAGGAACAAAGGTTGAATAGGGAGGAGAGTGAACATAATCGGGTAATGTGGCAAGCGTACGTGGACAGAAATCAAGCCCAGCCAGTTGTCACGCTTCCACCACCAACAGCTTTGCAGCAGCTCCTCATTAGAAACAACCCATCAGGATCCAATGATAGTATTGTCTCTGTTCTGTAGAGGGCTGCTGCTACGCCTCTGCCTCTTCCACCGGGGCCTCCAGATTTTATCCCTCTGCCTATTCCTGCGCAAGAAACAGGTGGAGGTCAAAGTTCCTCATCGCCTAAGAACGTGACATCGACTCTGGAGGGCGCACAAGCTGCAAGTGAGGGGATATCCAAGGAAGATTAGCAATGTGATAGTGGGCACAACTTGTCCGTGAATCTAAAAGAGGTAGTGTCTAGGAGAGTGTGGGAGTGTGATTCCACATGCTAGACCCAGAACACTAGCATTTGACGAGAAAATTCAAAATTTATTCCTTTAAAAGGAAAGTTTTGAGTCCCCATAAGAGATTAGAAAGATTTCAAGAATACCGGAACTCCGGATCCGGAGAAATTCCATTAGGTGTAAAAACCTAATTCTGGAGTCCTAGAAAGTTCCGGAAATCGGATGACGGCGCCGACCCTTAAAACCGGAAACCGGATCCGTACTAGGGTTAGGTTTTTGCCGCCAAAACCTATCCCGTACTCTCGTCCGACTGTCCATCCGTCTGGCCAAGTATAAGAAGAGGACTGTAGCTAGCGGAAGGCATAGTTGCTTTCTTACTTTCTTGCATCTTTGTTTTCCGCCTTTCCAACTCTTAGAAATTAATGGTAGATTAAGGGACTGTGTGAATTGCGATTGTGCAGGGGGCTCCGGAGTGATTTTTTGTGAGCAAGAGGGGTAGGGAGAGATTGTGCGAGGTTTTCTTGTGAGCGTGATGTCTTCCAGGGTGAGCCGACGTAAACTGAGGGAGGAGCCAGAGGACTCAGACGATGTAATGCCACCACCACCGCCACGGCCGAGGACAATTCCGGTAATGACAGTGGTGTTGGAAATTCCAATCAATGAGGTCCGATTGGAGTGCTTGCGATAGAACCTCACCAACATGGGGTGTGAGGGTTTGATGGATGTCCCTTGGGGCATTCGGGAGGAGAGTCTGGTGGCGGATTTGCTTCGACCAGAAAGTGGTATTTTGGATAACACCCTCTGGGCGAAGCTGGAACTGTGGACGGTTAGCGAGTGGAGAGTTGTCTACGGGTTCCAAATGGCACCGGACAAGGTCATGGAAAAGAACCAAGAGTGCATGGAGGGTGAGTTCCGGGCGGCGGCAAATCCAAAGGATGGTTTCCAGGTATCAGACTTGGTCAAATCGGAATACAGGGATGTGGTAGCGTTTCTCAATTCTATCCTCCACCCGACCAAACCGAGGAGAATGGTGGCTAAGGTGGCTTCCACCATCCTAGGAAGCCTTCAGGGGAAACTGATGATGGATTGGGCCTTCGTCATCTTTGAATTGGTAGGGGATCTTGTGTGTTCCCTCCGTCAGGGGAAGAAGGGTAGGAGCCCTCTTCCGGCTTATGTCTCCCACCTATATTCCCTCCACTTGTTATTCAAGTCAAACAAGGAGGACGTTTATCAGGAGTTGGTTCAGCTCCAAAAGTACGGAGAAGAAGAACCCTCTCCCCGAGAAGGACCGGATGATGAGGAAATGGAAGACGAGGAGCCGCCCATCCCTCTGACGAAGAAGTCCCGGCAGCAGATGACTCCATCGGTAATGCCAATGGAGGATCCTCCCGCACCAGAACAAATGGAGGAGGGCGCTCCGGATTGGAAAGAAGAAGCCGGACCTTCTTAGCAAGAGGTCGGACCTTCTCAGCCGGAAGCTGGTCCCTCTCAAACAAAGGCCGGTTTAACTCGGATCAGACCTAGAGAGACAGAGGAGGAAGAGAGGACCGAGCTCCGACTAGGGGGGTTGCCCTTGGAGGACATTTCGGATCTAGCCCAACACATCGTGTGGCGAACAGAAGACATCATGAAGATTCTCCAAAACTATAAGGAGACCCTAAAACGGGTATGCCGGAAGATGGCACTGACCAACCGGAACGCCATCTTCCGGAGGACGAACGCTTTGGTGGCGGCGGAGAAACAAAACGCCATCCTGATCGAGGAGCAAAAGAAGTTGGTGATGGAGGCAGGCGTTTTACGAGTAGAGAACCAAAATTTGTTGGAACGAGCCCAAGAATCGGAGTCCACTTGTGCCCGGTTGGAGAAGGAGCTGCGAACAGCCCAAGAGAAGGCCAAAGCCGTGGAGGAGAACACCGCCGATAGATAGAGGCACTATGCCGGAGTGTGACCTAGTTCCGGAGTTCCTTGGAAGTGCCGGCGGACTACATCAACAAGGCCCGGTTGTTTGAAGCCAACTTCGACGTAGCCGCAAGCTCAAGCTCAAGCCGAGTGCTGTGACAACTCATATTTTTTATTTTTATTTGTTTACCCTTTTGAGCGAACCGGAAATTAGAAATAGGTATCCGGATTCATTTAGAAAGAAAAATAAATCCAAAAATAGTCACCAAAATTACCTTACAGAACTAATCCGGTTTTAGGTCAAAGCGGAACGGATTAGATGTACAACCGGATAGTATTTCCAACCGGAATCTTGTTGACCGGATTAGAGATAACCGGATGTCAAGAACCGGACCGGATATCCGACCGGTCATAAAGACAGTCCAGGGCGTTAGGACTATATAAAGCCTGGCCCTGCCCATTTTCAGGTCTCTGGATTTCCACGTGTTGTTGTTTCCTGATTTAGCGCCTGACGTTTCTATCATTGACCACGGCAAGGGAGAGGAAGTACAAGAGGGTACGGAAGTGAGTGAGGGGTGTGAGACGGAGAGGTCTCCTCCGGACATGAGTGGGTGAGACCTTGAGTGCGAGTGGATACGTGAGAAGCTAAGAGTGTGAGCACGCCGATAGGGTAGATTAAAGGTGGAGCGGAACATCTGAGTGTCGCGCGCTCCCTTTTTAGGACTGTAGAGAGTGAAAACCGGGTAGAGCTACCCTCATGCCGCGGCTGAACCGGAAGAGAGGTTCTAACACCCCGCCCCCGAGTGAAGTAAATCTTAGAAAAGTGGTTCCGGTCATGCCGACCAAGGAATCGGAACAGGGAGAGCTCAGAGAGGATTTGTCGTTGATGGGTTGTCAGGGGTTAGCTTTGAAACCTTGGGGTTTCAAAGATGAGAGGATGGTTAGAGAACTCCTGAGTGGCGTATCGAATCAGTTCGATAACACCCTGAGAGGGAATCCGGTCCAATGGACCGAGGCTTTGTGGCGGGACGTATACGGATTCCGGCCAGGAGGACTCGGCCTTGTCAACCGGAAGGATGATTTCGTCCAGGGCAAGTTCGGAAGCATAGTAAATCCGAAGGACGGCTACGCGGTTGAAGACTGCCTTGATGACCGGGAGCGACGTCTGCTCCAGTTCCTGGTTCCGGTTTTGCATCCGGAAAAGCCCACTAGGGTGACTATCACCTTGGCTAATACGATTTTCGGAGCGCTAAGCGGAACCCGGAAAGTAGACTAGGGCCGGATCTTCTTTGATCTGGTGTCCCAGCTTACTACGAGAGTGGGGAGAAGTAGGGCTACCCCTCTGTGCCCTTATGTGTACCACCTCTACCAGCAACAGAAACTACTGACGGAAGTGGAGTTGAAGGTATGGAAGGCCCAAGAGCGGACCATGAAGTACAGCGAATCCGAGTCCGACCAAGAAGCAGATTCCGGAAACGAAACCGAGGAGGAGGAAGAAGAAGAAGAGGAAGAGGAGGAACCGTATGTTCCCAACAAGAGGCAGAAGACCACTCCGACTCAGAATCGAGGAACGCCCTAGGGACATCCGCGTCCGCGCAGAAGTGAGACTCCAACCGGACCGGATGTGGCATCCGGATCCGGGACCAAAGATCCGTTTGACGAGTTGGTTGGGATCCTCTGCGAAATCCGGGCGGATTGGGAAATTAAGAAGCGGGCGCTCGGGGAGATCGCAGAATTAATCGGAGCGGAACCGGACAATCAATTGTCGAGGAAGGTGGCTGAAAGTGTTATCAATCCAGAAGAGCTCCGGAAGATGAAGGAGGAAAGCAAGCGGCAGCACGATGAGGTGGATACCCTCAAGGCCGAACTATTCGCGTTGCTTGAGAACGCCACCGCGACAAAGGAGATGGCGGAGGAAATGAAGAAGTTGGCCATGGAAGTGAAGGACGTGCTTGGAGGACCCGGAGCCGCAGTCACCAAGGCGCGCCTGTTCAAAGAGGAGGTGCACAAGGACAAGAAGATATCCGGAACCAGGGTGGTGCACATCCTCACCGATTTTGAGGAGCAGATGGAGAAGCTCCTATCCAAGGCACAGGAGTCAGCGGACCGGATCGTGGAGAATAGCTAGAAGTTGACAGAAATTCCGGTCCGGCTCTCAGAAATTTCTCTTCCGGACTTGTTTCCGGAAGACGTAGCTTAGGAGCCGGGAAAGGACAAGACGCCCCAGTCAAGCAGGGCCGAGAAGGATACACCCTCGACCGGACATCAGCCGATAGATTTGGACTCCCCGGAAGTTGAGGAAGAACATCCGGTTCTACCTACGGATGGAGAAAGGAACCGGAATCTAAATGAGGTCTTCGAGCAGTTGGAGAGACCTGATGAGAGCCCTACCATTGGATCCCGAGTGTATGAGACGGAATAGGAAGGATTGTAAAAATAGGACTTATAGATAGGAACCGGAATAGAATCCAGTTAGGATAAGGTAGGACCGGATTGTCAGCGCCTTTAGAGGCGGAAATCATGTATTCACTTTTTGCTTTTTGCTTTTTGTATATAAAACAGTCTTTGAGCTGGAGACGAGGGAGAGTTCTTTTGGCATTTCCTTGTGTACTTTCCTTTAAACTAACTTTTGTGTATTTGTCTCGAGTATTGGCAAGAGTGCACTAAGTCAGAATAGGAAAGTGAGTACGGAGGTGTTGGTAGAGTTTCTCCCCTTGATGTATGTTTCCGATTCTAGGTACATGTGAGTAGGTTATGAAGAGTTAGGAGTGGATTCTAGTGCCTCAGCAGCTACAAAAGTTTAGCATTCCGGGTGAGAGATCCGTTGATCAGGCTAGGCGGATAGGGATGGATTCCTTAGCTGCACTAGAACTCCTGGGTGGGAAATCCGGTCGAGTATCTTGACTCCTGTGAGGTCTTGCCACCGTTGTGGGTGAACGGAATAACTTTCGTGGGTGTTGGAACGGACAAATTCACTTGTAGCCACCGAACTTCGTGCGGAACGGATTAGTGTCAAGGTTGTTGTAGTATGAGAGGATCGTACGGGGGGTCTTTGTGTGACCTGTGATTCGGATTACTATTCGGATTACTGTGAAAGATCAAACCGGATCCGTGTTAGTTAGGGGATCAGTGGATAGGGAAGTGGGTCTTCAGCTACTATAAGTCACGGAAGGAGTGGTGGGCCTACCACTTTCAAAAGCAAGCGGCGAACCCTCTGATGGTAAAACAGAGGTAAAACTAAATCGGGTACGGAAGGGTGGACCGGATCGGATTCGCCTAGGAGGATACATAAGACCGGAAGTTGTAGGGTCCAGAATTGAGAAGTCAGTCCAGAAATCGGGGAACTAGTAAAACCGGAAGTAGGATACAGTCCGGTTGAAACTTTCCGGTTGGTTTTGGTTGTTCCGGTCGTTAGAGGTAGAATCGGAAAAGTGGAATTAAGGGGTTTAATTTAGTTTATCTCCTTGTTAGAGTTAGCTACTAAACAGGATCTCGTGGGTTCGATCTTTAGGGTCATTTTGTTATGCTCTAGAGTGATTTTTGTGAGTATAATAGGGAAATTGCTTACCCTGTGCTACGACAAGTGCCCATTGTCAAGTGTTTACTGGAGCAAGCGAGATGGATGGACGCATCGCGAGCAGAGATGCGGGACCTGGTGGAGTATTTGGCCCCCGTAGAGCCAAATCCGGTAAACCCTCTTCCTTCCTCTCCTACACATACCTTGACGGTTCCGGAAGGCAATATTCCGGAATCCATTGTTATAGAAGAATCGCCGGTGGTACCGCCTGTTCTGGAACTTTCACCACCGCCGGGGAGACCAAAAGGAGTGGATTGGGGTACTATTGTATCTAAAGGTAGTGAGGACCTCCTTTTGGAGAATCCGATCATTGACCTTACGGGTACTCCTCCGGAGACTAAGGGGACTCGGTCGGTTCAGTCTTCTCCTCGCCACAAATAGACCCAGAAGGATTCCCGAGGAAGTCCGGAAGTTCCGATAGTCGGAACCCGGAGTGTAGACAATGGAACTAATATTTTGAGAGGTCCAAGTTGGGGAGCAAGTGGCCCTGATGTGTTTTCTCTAGGAAGTAGTTGGAAGTAGATAAACCTTGACTTGTTAAACGACCTTATTCCTCCTAAGGATGCCAAGGAATAGGGGGCAGTTTTGTACATACTTGTGACAATACCAGAGTTTGGTTGTCGAGCCGAAGAAATAGGATCTAGGAGATTACCAGAAATCTAGTAGACCAATAGGAATGTTTTGTGAGATTTTGAGGATGATGTTAGGTATAGTATAAGTTAGATTTTGGTGGACCTTTGTTTTCATTCACACTCGTCCCATTATTTTCAGTTTGTACCTTTTGAGCTTAATTTAAGCGTTTGGAGGCTTTCCATTCTCTTCCTTCTTATATTTGGTACATTCTTGTGGGGATGTGGGTCCATTCGTGCCTTTTCTGGATGTTGAGAACTTACCTTGATTAGCAAGAGTCGACTTTGTGAGTGGTTTCCGGACGTCACTGGATTAATGGGGAGATCGGCCGGATTGTTCCGACAGTAGTGTTAGTGTACTAACTGCTTAGATGCCGGTATAGCCTGAGGGTAGGATACTACCTTATGTGTGAGGGTATCTGAGATGCTGCTAGCAGCTTTCGTGGACACGAGTTTGCAAGACGTGCCCGAATTCCGGATACCGGAATTCCCCATAGACGGAGTCAAATGCCCCAGCACAACGCCCAAGAGAGTGCGAGGATATCCACCCGGTTGATGGGAGGCTCAGTGTTGGGTTGATGCTAGGATGTCGTTGTAGTCCTTGACCGTCCCTGCGTAACCTGGTCTGGTAAGTATTCTAGATTTGTGAGGTGACGGAACAGTAGGATACTTCCGGTCCTTCAAGTTAATTTAGCATTAGTAGTAGAGGTTGAGAGAGAGAGAGAGAGAGTGTGTGTGTTTCAGACACGGTAAACATCTAGACGGTGGATTTGGCCACTTGTCACCTAAACCCAGGGATCCCGGAAGGGGCAACTAAACGGTTTTCGGACTTTTCCGGAATCCATTCAACACTAGTGACTGGATCGGACCTCTGGTTTGGATTAGTAAGTAGGAGAGAAAGTGAAAACTTAGATCGAGTTAGCCTATGGATCTGTGAGCCTCGAATCCTTGTGGGAACGATTCCGGAGCGGTTTACTCTAAGTTGGTCTTTAGTGGGAATTAAGGGCTAACTGGAGGAATACTGGTCCAACTAATCACTACAGAGAGGCACCGATCGCGCTAATGATCCTCCAACAAGTTGTGCCAAGTAATCACTCGATGTCATTTGTTGTAGCTCGACTCGAGCTGATGTGTATTCTAGAGCTGCACTTGTAGATATAGTGTACATAGTTTTTTTATGGACACGGAAACTTCTAGTGGACTGAACCATGGAGTTTTAAATTTTGTAATCAATTTTGTATTTTAACACTCATTTGTTGAGGCTGTAATATATCGTTGTCTTACACAACATTCTATCTTAATTCTTCTATTGTAGGGCTTCAGAATGTTTTCAATGTTTGTACAACTCGCGCTTCTTCTGTAGCACCATCAATTCCTGTGTTGGAAAATGAGTTTGTTGTTGTTGATGAAATGCCGATGCTAGGATCTCTTCAAAGTGAATCAAAGAAGGTGGTTACGACTCTTGTCATTCAACCCAAGACTGAGCCTGATGTCTTGAATATTCCTGCTAAGTCCTCTCAGCAGCACGTATGTTCTTTTTCCTATTTCCCTATTGTCCACGAATTCTCGAATTCGTATCATTCTAGTGTCGACAAGAAGAGAGAGGTGCAGAATGTTAACTGTCCGTGCTCTATTCCTTTTGACAACAGAAATCTGGTCCTCCATGTCATCGTGGAGGGACTTCAGAGGGCGTCGTTCATCCATTCAGGTCTAGGGTGGCGGACAAGTGGATCAATATTGTCCTGGACCTAAATGGCATTCTATGTGTCAACAAAGATTGGAAGTCCAAGGGATTGTCGCACAAAAAATTGAGAGACTTCTCGCAATCGCACTCCGCAACTGAGCCCGCGCTAGTCGGATCCAAGGCTGTGTGGGTGCGGCCTCATTGCTCTAATTTCCTTACAGAGCTTCAAAAATTTGCAACAGTACCAGTATGGAGTTTTATGAAGAAGTCTACCACTAAACTGATTTCTGAATATCTTTTCCGAGACGGACTACCGCCTTCCCAAATACTTGGGCTAGACTCCTGCCAAACACTAAAATAAAGAGATAGATCGGGAAGGTTGACCTATTTCAAAGTACTAGGAACGGACAAGGACTTATTCCTCAAAAATCTAGATAGGTTATTTAAAGATCGAAGAGGAAGTTTCTCGTCTGACAATATTGTCATTGTAGATGATAGTCCTGTGAAGCATATAATGAATAGGCCTCATAATGTCATACTGCCTGATTTGTAGAGTTATAGAGGGAATGGTCCACGGGACTCCTTTCTTTTTGATGTTTTGCTTCTTTGGTTTCAATGTTTACACATAGCTTGAGACCAAGGTTTGAAGGCATTTAAGGAAAATGGTCTTGGAAGAATTGGGCGACGAATGCTTTGCGACGAAAGGAATCGCAAGGAGTACATAGTGCTAATAGAAGTAGTTCGCACTTCCTCTAGTTTGAGTTAGGTCATGGTTTGCGGTTTCCTAGAGAAGTGTAGTTTGAGTGTAAGACTAGCGCATTTTAGCTCGGTTTGCCCTAAATTGTATATACCTATTTTTTAATCGATACTTGTAGACTGGTGGATTGTATGAAACCATCTAGAACGTTTAATCAATATCAGTTTTGTGTGTGATATGTTTGAACTGCTTTGTTCTAGTATGTTGTATGATCCAATTCATTTATTTGAACTTGTACAGTTTAGGTCGGTCCGACCTAAATAGCACATGCTTGGCTTATGTACATGTCAGAGTTCTTTTGAGCTTTTTGCTAGATATTGTCTTCTGTTTTAGTTCTTATTTTGTTAGGTCTTTGTATTGCGCTGTAGTGTTTTTTGAATTTGAATTATGTTCTTCTTCTGTGCCTGCCTTTGGTTGTTAGATGATGAGCACTTCGGAGCCCCATGTTTTGGAAGGTGGATTGGCTTGTGCAGCTTTTGCTAACTCCATCTTAGACTATGGGCAATTCATCATTCTTAGCACTAGAAATTTACTGTGTTCGGCCGCTACTACAAATTCCACCATGGATTTCTTGACAAAGCCTATTGAGGACAACATGGTCAACGGTCCTTCCAATTTAAGGACGCATCCGCAGCTTTCTTGCTCCTTGTCGCCACTGCGATCCATTGGCCAACGTGCTTTGCCGTCTACTTCTAATCGAATGACTCAAAGAAAGCTTTACGGGGAGGAAGGTTGTCCAGGCATTGGAACAAATGTAACTTTAGGCATTCCAAGTGAGATTTGCCAAGTGCGTCCAGATATTGCTTCCTCTCTTCCCCGCCTTCCTCCACTAACGAAAGGCGTCCAAATGAAGCGATCTTGGAGCTCCTCCATGCATATTACAGAGGCGACCACACTGGAGGTTTGACTACATCCAATTCACAGACACAGATACTTGAATGTTCTAAAACATTAGCGTTCAAGTCTTAGTGGAGAGTCGCGACTAGAAGGGAGCCGTCGTTTATAGGATGCTGCGGAAGAAAGGTCCTTGGAGAAGCAAAGGTGGGACATCATTCGAGAACGATCCGCAATTTGTACTGGGTACAGTAGAGGACCAAAAATATTGAACGCATATGAGAAGTTGAAGAGTATGTTACAGTAGTAAAGCATATTATACTTATTACGAAGTATGAGCTACGTCATCCAATACAGTGTAGTTGTAGAGTTGAATATCAACAATTGTTGACCATGACAACATTTTGGGTTCCTTATAAAAGGCTATTGTAAAGTCTAGAATCCAAATGTAAATTTTGGATGTTTACTTGCCAGGGGTGGTGATGCTTCTAAAACCATGTGCAACACTATGACTAAATCTATTGTATAGTTTTGGGTGTCTTTAGATCTTGTCATCCTATAGTGTACACACTTATATTTGTATATGTGATGGCTATTTCCTATAAAGTGCATTGGTTTTGAAAGGAACTTACACTTGCATTTGTGTTGTTTGTATAAGTTTATTGCTTTTCACTCTCTTACCATGCTCCAAAATTCTTGTATTCATAAACAATTGTGATTTCTTAATCTAACATAATATTCAATATTTTGAGAGGTTTAGGGCCTCTCGTAATAATATTTAGGCCCTAAAATGCATCCAATGTATGTACATGATTTCTCCATATCATGTATATGAAGCCAAACTCTGGTTGATGATTTCGATTTGAACTGTAGGAATCTTGATTCTGCATTGGCGAGTACCTCTTCTGTTTTCAGACTTCCATGCTGTAATTAAAGCGTTTGTTGTCTCCCACGCAGGTTCTTCGGTTTCATCAACCCTCCAAAGCAAACCTCTATCACTATCCAATCCTTCATAGAAGTCTTGAACTTCTTGATTGCATAATGTTGGGCGAAAGCACTGAATGTGCACACAGTTTGGTTTCTCGGGGTTAGAGTTTGGATTAGACAATGCTCTAGCAATCCAAACTGGTCTGCTGTCACCATCTGCAGGGCAAATTGCAACAAAATACCCTTCGTATACATCTCGAGCCACCCTAAAGGATGGTTGTGGACAATCCCTCAAGGGCCCAATATAAGGCTCATCCTCTCCATGCTCCTCGAGATCTTTGCCATCTTTGTCTAAATAATCAGCTTTAGTCACTTGAATACGAGTAGTTGGCCAGAAACCGTCTTTTAGAGCACTAGAAGTAGGAAGTGGCTCTTGAAGAGCTGCCTTCATACCACGCCAATAGCGCACCACATTCTCATAGCGCCTACGATATTCTCCACTCACATCTGTTCTGCACAAGTTGTCCCAATAGTTTATGAATCCTGATAAACCTTTGACAATGTCATTGACACCTTTCATTGGCTTGAGTGGTACTGGCAAAGGCACACCATGTGGCCACAGACTCCGTCCTTCATCATCTTCTTTCCACAACTTAATGGCTTGACCGTGCTTGCTAAACCAGTTTTCATCCGTGCACTTCAACTTGTACTTCATGACTGGGCATCCAACAGAGTCTAGGTAGAACTTCACTTGTTGCGGTCTTGTGTGTCCCACAAGGATTTCATCACCATCCATCCATAGAACCAATTGTATAATTTGCCATAGAACCAATTGTATAGTTTGAATCGTGTTTAAAGAGATCCAAACCATAATGTGCGTAACGCGCATCTCCATGACCATGAGCAATCATGCCAGTGATAGACACAAGCAATTTCACAAGGCCATCAAGCTCTTACTCCTGTGGGAAAAGACTGGAGAAGCAGTCTTTGCATGATCCATCTTGTCGTACATAACTGTGAGGCATTTGTGTGGAAAAGCTACTGAACGGTGACGGTTTGCATAATACAACTCCCGATGAGCTCGAGCAATTTCAACGTGCCTATCCAACTTCCAAAAATACTTCAATTCATTGTGAGACCCACTTATAGCACCCTTCTTGAGGTCTTGCAATTTGTCACACGTGCCACATTGCGCAAAATTGTCTCCAGGCTTCTTCACCTCATACTCAGGGAACTTACAGCACCTAATCTTATTCAAGTTCGAAGCTGACACCTCACTCAGTCCAAAAACAACATTCACATCATTGAGTTCTTTCATCTTACCCTTCCATTGGAAGGTAGAAGGTAGGATCTTGGCCACAACTTTCTCTCCTGACTTCAGGGTCTTTGTACGATGAGGCATGTGATCTGCCTCTTTCTCCAGAATGTACTTCAATGTTGCTATAGCTTATTGAGTGTGTTTCCTCGGTTTCACCATTCCCTTATTGCCATGGTCCTTTGCCTCTCGACCACGCCTCATGTACAATTGGTGGCGATAGAATGTGGCCTCAGGGACCCCAGCTATATGCATCCACGCTCGCATACATACCGGTGTGTTGTCAATTGACACCATTCATCTACCACGCTCATCAACATGCACCTGCCTGTGCACATCCATTTTCATGTAGGCCCTGTGCTTGAACGTGGAGTTGCGATACATGCGTTCACGAAAGGCTCGAATCTTATCCCTAGGAAATGGCTGAACACAATTGCGACTACAACATATTTTAGTAGACACTGCATGGATGGAATCTTGAGTAAGCAGCTCCTTTGATTTCAAATTTGCCTCGCGGGGCGCATTTCGGACCATACTTGTGTATGGTCTCGAAGACGTCGAAGAGGGCGGATTTAAGAAAGCTTGTTGGAAACAGTTGAATTTGTCCCTAGCCTCATGGTCTCTAAGGCTAGCTCCACGACAGTGGACAAGATGAATAGGCCAAGCCAACAATGAGCACACTTGTTCCTCTGGTAGGTCCTCTTTGCTATGCGTTTTGGAGATGTGGATCGCCACGTGGGTGTCACCAAGAGGACCATTGGCACCCAAAACGAGGTCAGAGTTCACACTGTGACAGACACCTTCATCCACAAGCACTCCAGCCTCATTGTACAAGGTGACAACTCGAGTATTCCAAAGCCAACACTGTAGACCTTCGCATTTCGGGACCCCAACATTCATTGCTTCGACATTCTAGAATTCTTCTTCTGAAGATGCCATGAAATCCTCTTCATCATGTCTGAATTCACTGGATTCAGAACCCGATGACATGTCCATGTCATCAGGGTCATCTATAGTATCCATGGATACTTGTAAAAATGCAATGTGAAATACGGTAAGTGAATTGAAGCATAGATCATGTAGTTTCATTCATGTTCAAGTCGACCCGACCTGAATGACAAAATGTTATAGCTACATCTAGGACACCAACGAACCTATTTGCTGAAGCCTAGGTTTCAACTGCAATTGACATCATTCATTAAAATTCCTTATAAATTCAGATATTTGTAAACTATGTTTTCAGGTCGAATCGACTTGAAGTGTCTGACCCTTGCCTTGTATAATTTTCGATAGCCGAAAATATAAGCGTAAGAAGACTGAGTACAATCCTGAACTTCAGCTCGGATCGACCTGAAGTGTCCCTTGTACTCTGAGAGAATTAATCCATCTTCATCTATTCAATTCGACGGGAATTCCCTATTTTATTCCTATAAAAATCTCGAACTTCTCTAACTGATGTCTGTGTTGGGAATACCCACACTTCAAGTCGAACCGACCTGAAATGAAGACATGTAGTGAGCCGAATCCCATCTGCACACTATTATCATTACGTTTAGAATTCTTGGTGACTAAATCTGTGAATATCAGGAATGTCAAAAGGACATCTACAAGATTTTCACTTGAACAAAATTACAATTAATGATATGGTTTAGGTTGATTCGATCTGAAATGCTATGTATATCATTTCATTAATGATATTTGATGACAGGTTTCAATATACCTAGGATACGTTTTAGATTACTTTACTTACTATCATATACGGCAGTTCAGGTCGAGTCAATCTGAAGTGCATGAACGAATTACTAATGTAGACAATCTCACATTTAGGTCGACTCGACCTGAAGTGCATTAACAAATTATTCATGTACCGTAGTTCGTATTCAGGTCGACTCGACCTAAACAGTTCCAGATTTCTCGGACACTGTGTTGGCAGTCTCGTAGTAACTGTGATCTCGCATTCCGGATTTCTCGGCAAGATAATCGGGCGCTGTACTCTCAGAATTCTGCAACTCAGGTGTCGAGAACTGAACATTGAATACAAACCTTGTCACTAAAAATTGAGGAAGTCTAGAACTCATAATCATGTAACTCAATTTTCGGTAATAAACATTGGAAACACACGCACTCTGCCAACTTCAGCAACTAGGAATTCGACAATAGATTGCAGCGATGAAAGAAACATTATACACACTCACAAAACTACTATGTGCTTACAAAGTAACTATGTGCAATCCATTGAATGAAAATGTTTGAAAATGCTGAAGGCTTCTAACCTAAAGACATACGGAAGGCAACAAGCACGTTCACCGAGATCCTCGAAGCGCAATACTCCGACACTCTAGATAGTACAAGTACAGAAGTTGATAGAGTTCAGTAATGACATGAGAGAAGTGAAATCTCGCATGAACGTCCATGCATTTGCGACGGAGAAGGAGAGTGCCCTAATGCGCGTGGACGCAACGACATTCAAAACAATTTTGGCGGCAATGTGTAGGCGCGAACGGGAAGGCGGGAGCTGTAGGAAGGAATTTCAAAATCCCGAAGTCCTTCCACAAATTCCTCTGGGTTTTGATTCCAGCCTAGACTGTTCATGACAAAAATAACCACTAACAGCTATTAAGTATTTATGAGGTTGCTTTCTTGTAGCATTAAGCACTAATTTTTAGATTCTATATCTAATAGAATCTAGGCAAAAAGTCTTCATTGTCTTTTTTTCTTTTACAATTTCTGGAGTCAATTTGATTTTGGTGAAGTTAGGGTCTGTTTGTAAATTTAGACAAACACAACCTTTTGCACCACCCAATTGTTTGCATGTGATTTTATCAATAAGGATTTTACGATTTAGGAGTTAGGGTCTTTAGGGTTTAGGGTCTATAGAGTTTAGGGTCTGTAGGGTTTAGGGTTTGCGGTTTAGGTATTTCTGTAGTTTACAAAATCATTTCATATCATGTTTTTGAAACATTGAACAAATTATTAATTTAGAAGTGAATTTAAGGTTTTTGTACACAGGAATTATACTGCATGCACTTTCATTTTCTTTTTGCAATGTTTGCAAAATTAATTTTCCCATGAATCCTAATTATTTCGAAGATTTGCAACTTGTGTGTTATGTTTTCGGACATGCTTCCACATCAAAACGATATAATTTATTGGTTTGGTTTGTATTCAATACAGCATGATTTTTAGAGTCTCTTTTTTTTAAATCCATTTCACTTGAAAAAGTATGGGGAAGCAATAGGATTCTCTTAAACTTCATTTTTCCATGAATCCTAATTATTTCGAAGATTTGCAACTTGTGTGTTATGTTTTCGGACATGCTTCCACGTCAAATCGATATAATTTATTGGTTTGGTTTCTATTAAATACAGCATGATTTTTAGAGTCTCTTTTTTTTAAATCCATTTCACTTGAAATAGTGTGGGGAAGCAATAGGGATCTCTTAAACTTCATTTTTTCATGAATCCTAATTATTTCGAAGATTTTCAACTTGTATGTTATGTTTTCAGACATGCTTCCACGTCAAAACGTTATAATTCATTGGTTTGGTTTCTATTAAATACAACATGATTTTTAGAGTCTCTTTTTTTTAAATCCATTTCACTTGAAAAAGTGTGGGGAAGCAATAGGGTTCTCTTAAACTTCATTTTTCCATGAATCCTAATTATTTCGAAGATTTGCAACTTATGTGTTATGTTTTTGGACATGCTTCCACGTCAAAACCATATAATTTATTAGTTTGGTTTCTATTAAATACAGCATGATTTTTAGAGTTTCTTTTTTTTAAACCCATTTCACTTGAAAAAGTGTAGGGAAGCAATAGGGTTCTCTTAAACTTCATTTTTCCATGAATCCTAATTATTTCGAAGATTTGCAACTTGTGTGTTATGTTTTCAGACATGCTTCCACGTCAAATCAATATAATTTATTGGTTTGGTTTCTATTAAATACAGCATGATTTTTAGAGGATTTTTTTTAAAACCCATTTCAAATTTTCAATTGACAAAGTGTAGGAAAGCAATAGGGTTCTTTTAAAATAATTTTTTCAATGAATCCTAGCAGACGCATTCATCCTCAAAATTTCATTAGAATTTTAATGTATTAGACTAGCGGTTGGCGCTTGCTTTGCTACACGTTAACTATATTACTTTCATCAAATTCTTATGTGATAGAATGTAGATTAATAAAGTATTTATAATCTTTAAATGAAAATATTGACATTCTCATACAATACTTTTTGGAAATACATATATTGTGCAATAGAAAGTAATTAAAGAAAATCTTTATATCATAATTTTTTTTTTGAAATCTTTGTAAACATGAAAACATTTGCAAGGACACCACGACTTGATAAATTTTTTCACTTACAAGCAGTGGTGACCAAAATGGAAGAATTGAAATGCAAATTTGTCAGATTGTAAAGACTTTGTAAATACTTTATTGTAGAATTCAAAATTGCTTTAATCTAACAAAACTTCAAATCATTTGGTAGTAAGAAAAGAAAATCATAGAATTGTGGAAGTATGAAGCCAAGAATTATGAAGCCTCCATAATATGAAGTATGAAGCCTCCATAAAATGAAGTATGAAGCCAAGAAGTATGAAGCCTCCATAATATCACTTTACCTCTGTAATATCACCTTTTTACATTGTGTGCTATTATAGGTCAAATAGCCGTTGAAACTTTATAATATCACACAGTGTAAAAAGGTGATATTATAGAAAGCCTAGTGATTTTAGTAGTAGGATAGAATGCAGAGCAAGAATTTTAATAAATATTTAAATGAAAATTACTAAAATATTCATATAATTTATTTAAGAAATAAGCATATACTGATATAATCAATAGAAATTTAATGAATGATGAATGAAATACATGAATCAAATAGTGAATATCGTAAAAAATACACATACATTAAAATGCATTAGAAATTTGATTCAATTGTTACTAACATTGGCACCCGAAAAAAAAAATTTCAAGGAACTTGTAAATCTCAAAAGCTTCGTGAACAAATTGATTCAAAGGTCACAAAAGCACAAAATCATCTCTTCTATTAAGACAGGCGGTTTGTTTTGTTTTGTTTGTTTGTTTGTTTTGTTTGTCACGTTGAGATCTCCCGGACCGTGCGTCCCCTGGTTGCATGCTTGGTACCATCGAAAAGCCCTCAGCGAGGAGGGGTGCACTAGCTTGGTTCCATGGTGTTCGGACCTTCGGTGTGAAAGTTGTGCATTTTCGAGTTATTTTTGGTTCTAGAAAATTAGAAAATTATTTTTTCTTATATTTCGGTTGCAATCTTGGTACCGTCGAAAAGCTCTTAACAAGGAGGCGTGCACGGGCTTGGTTTTGTGGCATTCCGTCTCACGGTGAGAAAGTTGTGAATTTTTTAGTTATTTTGGTCACAATTTTGGTATCGTCGGAGAGTTCTTGGCGAGGAGGGGTGCACAGGCTTGGTTTCATGGCATTGCAACTTACAGTTAGAAAGTTATGCATTTTTGAGTTGTTTTTGGTTTTTAAGAAAATTTAAAAATTACTTTTATTTTTATTTTCATTGTGGCAACGCCACAAGGCACTCTAGTAGTAATGCAAAAGAAGAATAAAGCCGATACGAGTCCGGGTTCCATAGGCGGGTCCGGGTACCGGTTCGGGCGGGCGAGAACAAGTTTGGGCGGGCGGGTTCGGGTGGGTTTGTCGCGAGATGTAGGGTTTGGGTTGGTTAGGGTTTGGGTTCTTTTGTTGTGTTTTGTTGTGTCTGTATTTTGCTCTGTTTGTGTTTTCGTGTTGTGTAATGTGTGTTTTTGTTTTGTTTTCGTATTTTTTGTTTTTCAATTTTCACAGTAGAGCAGAGGTGTTGCATTGGAGGAGAGTGAGGGAGCAAGATTTTCCATGCTCACAGCGGAAGGTGGAACCTGGAGTGCTCGTTGAGAGAGTTGCGTGATTGCAAAAGACATTGTAGGTTGGAGCAGAGTGAGGGAGCACGATCTTGCAGCAGAGGGCGCTGGAGCACTCACGCGCTCGCAGCAGCAGAGGGCGCTGGAGCACTCAGGTGCTCGCAGCAGCATAGGGCGCAGCAGCAGCGGTCGCAGCATTGTAGGTATCCTTTCCTTCCTTGCGCTCTCTAGTGTTCACACATGCATGGTTTTGTGTTTTTGAATGGTCCTGTTCTAAGAATTGTCTAAAGACACCCACTCGCTTGCGCAGCTCTTCTGCATAGATGGACAAATTTGTAGGTGAAAAACAGAAAGTAAGAAACAAAAGTTTAAGAAAATAAAAAAATAAAAAAATGGCTGCTGAATCGGATTAAAGGGAGGAATTGTACCGTGAAACACTCTGTTCGATATGTGCTTTCGACCTCGCCTGCGAGGGCGCTAATTTCTTTCATGAAAAAATTCGAATTGCATATTCTGAAGGATTTCACACGCAAAACCCTGAACCCTAAAACCCCGACAGCGGACATCGCAAATTGAAATCGGGGCTTAGAACGAGATAGATTCCCTTGCTTCAGCAAACTGTAGTAATGGAACTGAATTGATAGCGCAATCTCCCCATTGAGTAATTTCAAAATACTTAGGCTTACGTGATGTGTATTCTTACGAGATAACTCGGCATTGCCTTGCATCAAACCTGCATTGTGAGGCTGATCATATTTGCTAGCTCTGGATTCAATGCTTGGTTAAAGTGCATTTTGTAAGTGGATTGTAACTCAGCATAGGTTCAGAGGGAAGCATTCATTTTGATCATCAAAGATTGATCAAAATGATTGGAATTGTTCACCTACTGAAGTTTTGTTGAATTGCAAGGGCGCCTTGTTTCGAAACTTGCCGTACTTGCAATGATGTAGTTTTTTGTGGAAAAATGGTCTTCAATTCAAAAAAATTGAGGATGAAATCGCATTGTGTTGGATGCCCAAAGAATCTTGTTGAAATTCAATTATTGTGGATAAGAGTTGTGTATTGTGTTTGGAGGTATTTGCTTTCTAATAAGAGTTGTGTATTGTATTAGGAGGTATTTGCTCCCAACAGATTGGATCTTTCTTTTTAATTGTTGGAAAGAATCTGGTTGTTTGGAATATGTTTGCAGTTTGTTTCTTGGCATTTGGTTTGCAATGTAAGTTTTTTAAAATTGGTTTGTTTTTTGCATTTTAGATTGACGATTGTAGCACTGAAGTTACAAGATTGTGGAGTCCATAATAAGCAGCTACACTGAAAGTAGGAGCTAAGTTGAGGCTGAAGTTGCATAGCGCTTGCTTGTAGAAACTCAGGTATGTATTACTTTCAATTCTCTTGCACCATCTGTGCTTTGAATAGTGATTTCTGTGATTGTTGTAAAGCTAGCTGCAATGTCCAATGAATGTGTTAGTGGGGTTTAAGTTGCGGGATGTATCGTGTGCGTACGTTCCTTTTTTAGTTCTCTTGAGGTTTGTTGATTTCTGTTAGAATTCATGGTTTGGGAGTTGCTAGATGGAAACATGCTTGTTTGGGATGTTGTAGGTTTGCACAATTACTTTTGGGTTTTAGGTTTAGGTGGTCTATTGGTTTGAGATGTTGTTTTTGATTCTTTTGGCTTTTTTCAACTCTTAAATTTGTTGAAAATGTGGATAATCTTGCAGGTTTTGGAGATTAATCCATTTGCATTGCATTTCAAGGTCCTCATTTTTCAATTCCCGAGGTGAGTTATAATGCACAGGACTTTGTTTAGGGTTTAGGGTTCAGAAAATGGCATTCATTGTTTAGGGTCTAGTGCTTCAGTTCCAAGGTTTGTTTAGGGTTCAGTGCTTAGGGTCCAGGGTTTTTTTAGGGTCCATTGCTTAGGGTTTAGGGTTTCCTTAAGGTCTACGAATTAGAAATCAGAATGTCACGAAAAAAAATGACTAGCCACAACCACACAAATTCCCCGGAATCAGCCCAATACTACCCGGGTATCATCTTGCCACCCTAAATTCCTAAACGTAACACAAATGTAAGGCACCTGAACGAAACTACAATTCAGGTCGCATCGACCTGAATTGCATATCCCCTTCAAACACATCCCCTTCTAAAATCTATTCCTTGGTCCGGACAAGTTCTTGGAAAATTTTCAGATGAGATTAACCTGCATTTCTGGTCGGTCTGACCTGAAATGTACACCTACTAGCATTTTCTGTACAAAGAAGGCAACTAAATGGTAGGCAATTGCACTAACATCTCAGAAGACAAATAACAAGGTCATCAAAATTAAATGCAGATCAGGTCGGTCCGACCTAAACTACAAAGAAGACCCTATGCAATCTGACGTGTCAAATAAGTTGTAACACCAATAAATAAATTACTATCACGATATTAGACACCTATTTATAAACAAATTCATTAACGTACCGGTAATGTACGTCACATGACCCACACTACAATTCAGGTCGCATTGACCTGAATTGCATAGCCCCATAAATCATATCCTCTCCCAAATCTCTGCTTTTGTCCTTGCTATTTCATGGATAATTTCATGAGATGAACATGCATTTCAGGTCGGACCGACCTGAAATGTACACCTACTAGCATTGTCAGTACAAGGGAAGCAACTAAGTAGCAGACATTGTCACTAACATCCCAGAAGAGAAATAACATCATCGTCAAAATTAAATGCAGATCAGGTCGGTCCGACCTAAACTGCAAGGAAGACCCTCTGCAATCTGACACAACAAATACGTTTTCCCTTAACCAACATATATATTTATATGAGGATATTAGACACCTAGTATAATTAACAAATTGATCAATAAACACAATTTTAATAAACATCCATTTACCAACAACAAACATGACAACACTACCGCATGCAATTCAGGTCGGACCGACCTGAATTGCCAATTCTAGAGTGAGAACAATACGTACTAGGATGATCCGATAACATTAATCAATAACACTGAGGTCATCACAGTAGCAAAAATATTTGAATATTCCGACTAGAACTTTAGGTCGAGTCGATCTGAAGCGTATGAAGCAAAACGAATCGAGTCCAAGTAGATCAAACGCATAGAAGATGAAATGTAGAAGCTCCATGTACTGGCATTTAGGTCGGGTCGATCTGAATCAATAGAGCAACAACTCTTGTTCTAACAACATCCCGTTTAAAAAATGAATGCAGAATGGATGACCAAATCGAGAAACTGGAGGCCTTCTACGTATGCTGTACACATGAATCCTCTGGAGAGGAAGGGGACGACTTTGACAATGACGGAGATTACTGGGAATTCAAAAATCCTGAAAAGGTTGAGAGTTGGAGTCTCCACATGATTCCATTCAAGAACCTCATTTGCTTCGCTGCAAAGTTTAAAGACACCGACCATTTCTTCAACATATCATTCGATGAGAAGATAAAGGACGTCACCCATGATAGTGGTCCATTCTTGAAAATTCACTGTGTTCCAGCTGTGACAGGACAACCTGAAAGCGAGCAGTACCACTTCACTATTCGCTTGGACTCCTGAAGATGTGCCTTCAACATATTGCACTTCCTCTCAACGCTGGAACCGACTGAGTACAGAACGGAGATATCCGACCTTGAGAAGAAAGTTGACCACAACTACTTCAAGACAAAGGACGGGAAGTTGGCAACGGGGAAGGCCCTATACTCTCGCCTGAAGACACTCCTAAACGACTTCACAATTCTGAAGACAAAACTTGAGCTGAAGAAGAAAGACATGACTGTCAGAATTGTCTCCCAGGAGTTTCCAAGTAACGTGGAGGGACAGAGCTCAATGGGTACACCTGGAACCCAACAGAGTCGGGGGACAAGAAAGTCCATGCAGGCCGCTACTCTAGCACGAGCTCCCAGGAAAAGTAAGTTCGCATCAACCTCAACAGCAGCAACAGCAGCGCAAGACCTTAGTGCAGTTTTACCAAGGGAGCTGAGTTTTGTATCCGCGGTAACTGAGGTCCCGGTCCCTTATGACGCCAAGAAATCGCACGATTACATTGCGTCCGCGGAGGCATACAAGGCCTACTGGAAGCATTGCACGGACGCCTACATCTTTGGCTTGGAGGATAAGAAGAGAATTTCCATTGAGCAGCTCATTAAGGCCCTAGAAGACTTAAACATCCGTAGCCATGAGATGAAGCTCGCGGAGGACATGATGACATACCTCTGGGAAATGCCAGATAAGTCCACAAAACAAACATTGTGTGTCAAGCCAGTGGATTGCTTTGAGAAGCCAAAGCTAGAGGACTGGCCAACACTTGAAAGAAAGAACTTCTACATAATCAATGGGCAGTACAGTTGTTTTAGCACAGGAAAGCAAAAAGCCTTCTCTAAGGCTCAATATTTCTTAAAAGAGGCTCTAAAGTGACTCGAGTATCGTTCCTACGAAGATCGAATTTCCTAGGTTCACAATTACTGAAAAATGGTAGAGTGCTGGTCACAAAACACACACAAACACAAAATCCCAAGCAAAACAATAGATCGGAACTTCCACTTGGCCTCCTTGTTTCCTTGGACAAACACGACCGGATCTCTCCGGTCCAACAATTACTACTACACTTTAGACCGGATCTTCCTGATCTAATAATACTGACCGGATTGATTCCGGTCTAACACCCACTGGTTTATCACACAGACTCTCTCATTGGTTAGTTTACTACCCCACGGCTTTACACTACCCTGTAACTCTCCCAACACTTCTATTCACATACCTTTGGTAGTTACATGTATTTACGTTTTTCAGACCGTAACCGGAATCCGCATTTCCACAGATCTAACCTTAACCTCTAGTATTCACATCCGGTCTAGATCTCTAATTGTAACCATAAGGATTTTAACCTCTCGACGAGGGATCTACTTAATTGGGCTTTAGGAAGGAAGCTTAACTCCTACCCTTCCATTTTAAAGTGTTAGAAGTTTCACTATGTGATCAAACTTTTAAAAATAAACTTTCAAATCCTACAAATGAGAAAACAGACCGTCCTCACAACTGGAAAGGAAATGCAGTCGTGTCCAGCAGGTCACGCAAGCCGGTCTAATCCCTCCTAACCAATGCTACAACGACAGCCTACTGAGTTAGTCCTAAATCCGGTCTGAACTAGCGGGGAAGAGAGGGGAAACGAGTGTTGTAGAGGCATGCTAACCCTTATTCTTTCCGAAGAGTGGTCCTCAATCCGTACTCCCTTCCGAGTCCACTCCTAGTCCACACTAGAGATCCCTTCTACCTCCATCCACATGCACTAATTCAATACTGGACTAGATAAACTTAGCATCCGGGTACACCTTGTATCCACTTACACTCACTTTCCAGCCTGGACTTCCAAAACACGGACAAGTGTCAAGTACACACAACTATGATTTCTTTCAATCACGCCAAGAGCGAACTCCCAGGTACTCATGAATATAAGAAGGTAAGATAAAGATGCACACCGGGACCAAAGAAGTCCCGGATTTAAATACTAAACTACTCCCTCAAAATCCTAACCTAAAAGTAACGCTCCAGCCAATCAGGGTCAAACACGTTTCATTCCCTTACTAATTTATAGCCGTGTTGACTTTCACTCAAACTCCCACTACTTCCGCTAAAAGTGGATCTCAGATCCTATAATTACGGACCCGGTCACTTTCCAACTGCTAGTGGCCGTGTCACTCAAAAAGTAAACTGCCTAATTATGTACAACTATCCCAAAACTTCAGATTTGCACTACCCTATCCTCAGAAATTTACCCCATGTAACTTTCTAAGTTTTTAACTTCTTCACGGCCGGCTTCTTTCCGATTCCGGTCTTCTGTCCCTGGCGTACCTTACCCCAAGCGGCAAGCTTCTTCTTCTTGGATGCTGCAGCCTTAGTTGCTCGAGTCTAGTGCTTAATCCGGGTCAGAATACGGCTCTGAGTCCTCCTCAGTACCGGATTCTTCATCCTCGTCCTCTTCTTCTTCTTCTTCCTCCTCGTCATCGTCCTCTAGAATCGTCGTCTTCTTCTGTATTGACATAATTGGAGGCTTCTTCTTCTGCGTGGTTGGTGTGGGCGGAATATTGGCCCTAGCACTCTGAGGAGTGGTTTCCTCAATCGTTCTACCCTTCCCGGATCCTTGCCCCTGTGATCCGGTCTTCCTTTCCTCCATTGACCCAGTTTCGCTTCCCAAAGCTAAGTTGAGTAGGGTGGAAGGAAATACCTTCTGTGTCTTTGCAGGAGGAGGCGGAGAGATTGGAGATAACTCATTTAGGTTGTGACAACTCATATTTTTGATTTTTATTTGTTTACCTTTTTGAGCGAACCAGAAATTAGAAATAGGTATCCGGATTCATCTAGAAAGAAAAATAAATCCAAAAATAGTCACCAAAAGGACCTTACGGAACTAATCCGGTTTTAGGTCAAAGCGGAACGGATTAGATGTACAACCGGATAGTATTTCCAACCAGAATCTTATTGACCGGATTAGGAGATAACCGGATGTCAAGAACCGAATCGGATATCCGACCGGTCATAAAGACAGTCCAGGGCGTCAGGACTATATAAAGCCTGGCCCTGCCCATTTTCAGGTCTCTGGATTTCCACGTGTTGTCGTGTCCCGATTTAGCGCCTGACATTTCTATCGTTGACCACGGCAAGGAAGAGGAGGAACCGTATGTTCCCGCCAAGAGGTAGAAAACCACTCCGACTCGGAATCCACGTCTGCGCAGAGGGGAGATTCCAACCGGACCGGATGTGGCATCCGGATCCGGGACTGTAGATCCGTTCGACGAGTTGGTTGGGATCCTCTGCGGAATCCGGGCGGATTGGGAAGTTAAGAAGCGGGCGCTCGGGGAGATCGCAAAATTAATCGGAGCGGAACCGGACAATCAATTGCCGCGGAAGGTGGCTGAAAGTGTTATCAATCCAGAAGAGCTCCGGAAGATGAAGGAGGAAAGCAAGCGGCAGCACGATGAGGTGGATACCCTCAAGGCCGAACTATTCGCGTTGCTTGAGAACGCCACCGCGACAAAGGAGATGGCGGAGGAAATGAAGAAGTTGGCCGCGGAAGTGAAGGATGTGCTTGGAGGACCTGGAGCCGCAGTCACCAAGGCGCGCCTATTCGAAGAGGAGGTGCACAAGGACAAGAAGATATCCGGAACCAGGGTGGTGCACATCTTCACCGATTTTGAGGAGCAGATGGAGAAGCTCCTATCCAAGGCACGGGAGTCAGCGGACCGGATCGTGGAGAATAGCCAGAAGTTGACAGAAATTCCGGTCCGGCTCTCAGAAATTTCTCTTCTGGACTTGTTTCCGGAAGACGTAGCTTAGGAGCCGGGAAAGGACAAGACGCCCCAGTCAAGCAGGGCCGAGAAGGATACACCCTCGACCGGACATCAGCCGATAGATTTGGACTCCCCGGAAGTTGAGGAAGAACATCCGGTTCTACCTACGGATGGAGAACGGAACCGGAATTTAAATGAGGTCTTCGAGCAGTTGGAGAGACCTGATGAGAGCCCTACCATTGGATCCCGAGTGTATGAGATGGAACAAGAAGGATTGTAAAAATAGGACTTATAGATAGGAACCGGAATAGAATCCGGTTAGGATAAGGTAGGACCGGATTGTTAGCGCCTTTAGAGGCGGAAATCATGTATTCACTTTTTGCTTTTTGCTTTTTGTATATAAAACAGTCTCTGAGCTGGAGAAGGGGAGAGAGTTCTTTTGGCATTTCCTTGTGTACTTTCCTTTAAACTAACTTTTGTGTATTTGTCCCGAGTATTGGCAAGAATGCACTAAGTCAGAATAGGAAAGTGAGTACGGAGGTGTTGGTAGAGTTTCTCCCCTTGATGTATGTTTCCGGTTCTAGGTACATGTGAGTAGGTTATGAAGAGTTAGGAGTGGATTCCAGTGCCTTAGCAGCTACAAAAGTTTAGCATTCCGGGTGAGAGATCCGTTGATCAGGCTAGGCGGATAGGGAGGGATTCCTTAGCTGCGCTAGAACTCCTGGGTGGGAAATCCGGTCAAGTATCCTGACTCCTGTGAGGTCTTGCCACCGTTGTGGGTGAACGGAATAACTTTCGTGGGTGTTGGAACGGACAGATTCACTTGTAGCCACCGAACTTCGTGCGGAACGGATTAGTGTCAAGGTCGTTGTAGTATGAGAGGATCGTACGGGGGGTCTTTGTGTGACCTGTGATTCGGATTACTATTCGGATTACTGTGAAGGATCAAACCGAATCCGTGTTAGTTAGGAGATCTGTGGATAGGGAAGTGGGTCTTCAGCTACTATAAGTCACGGAAGGAGTGGTGGGCCTACCACTTTCAAAAGCAAGCGGCGAACCCTCTGATGGTAAAACAGAGGTAAAACTAAACCGGATGCGGAAGGAGGGACCGGATCGGATTCGCCTAGGAGGTTACATAAGACCGGAAGTTGTAGGGTCCAGAATTGAGAAGTCAGTCCAGAAATCGAGGAACTAGTAAAACCAGAAGTAGGATACAGTCCGGTTGAAACTTTCCGGTTGGTTTTGGTTGTTCCGGTCGTTAGAGGTAGAACCGGAAAAGAGGAATTAAAGGGTTTAATTGAGTTTATCTCCTTGTTAGAGTTAGCTACTAAACAGGATCTCGTGGGTTCAATCTTTAGGGTCATTTTGTTATGCTCTAGAGTGATTTTTGTGAGTATAATAGGGAAATTGCTTACTCTGTGCTGCGACATAGGTCGATAAACTTGTTGCTCAGCCCTGGTTTGGGCACGTTCTTCTTCTCGGACGGTTCCGGTCCAGATCTTGTCTTTTCTTCAGCTGCGGCCTTCACCTCCTCCGATAGTTCCTTCGCCTTGCTTGCTGTCTCCACTTCTCCGGTCTTCTCTTCCTCAGCAGCCTCTATTGCTCGCGCTGCATTAAGAGCAACGTCAGTTACTTCCCCCAGTAGGGAAGTCATTTCTCCTTTAGGCTCTGACCGGATGGAAGAGCTTGGCACGTCCTCCACCTTGTCCTTCGCCTGAATTTCTTCTTCGGTGACCGGAAGGGGTGTTGGTGCGAGTTCTAGTTCCGTTTCCGGTCCTTGCTCCCGCTCTCTTCGTTCTTCTACCTCCTTCATCACTTCGCGTAGTGGCTCCGCTATTGCCTCCATCTTGCGGTGGTAGGACACTAATGCCATCATCAGGCTGGCTGGAATTTGCTTTCCAGTCTCCATCACCTTCTCGTCAAACAACATTGCTTTGTTGATGACTTCGCCCGGATTGCCGATGAACTCCCGGATCGCCTGAAGGTTCTTTGCGGCTGTCTTGGAGAATTTCTTCTGCTGGTCCATTTCTTCTCTCTTCTCCTCCAACTCCCTCGTTAGTTGGTCCACCTTACTCGCAGCTTTGCTCAGCTCTTTCTTCACCGCTTTCTTCATCTTCCTGTCCAGTTGGGCAACGAGTTACTGCGGTTGACTGACCTTCAGCAGCTAACACAATTCTTGAATGATCTCCTGGCTCTTCCCGTACTGGACCTGGAACTCATTGAGTTCCCTCACAATTCGACCTAGGGGATCCTGGTTCTAGACCGGATCGACTCCCTTACTACCCTCTCCTATCTCTGAGTCTTTCTCTTTCCGGTCCTGCCTCCTCCACTAAGACTTAGCTTCCTCGACCGGTATAGTGTCTACCTCTGAATCTTCCTCTTCTTGCCCAGCTTCCTCATCCGGGTTTTCTATTTCGAATTTGGACATGGCTCTGGCCGTATCATATGAATCTATCTCTCTATTTGTAAGCCATCCATGTGCTTGATACAAGTGGTAGAGAAAAGGGGTTATAGGGGAAGGCTTAGACTTCCCTATACCTCTTACCAATCTCTTGATCTAATCTCTCATCACTACGCCCCAATCTACTTTCCAGTCACTCGACAGTGCACCGAAAATAGTGTTCGCTAGGGTGACCGTAATCCTGTTTGGTCGCTCTGGACTAAGGATGGCTGCTAGGTACTTCATTAAACGTTTCTCCCTACCATTTATGCACTCTGCCACAAGGAAACCATCCTTCTTCGTTGGGGGATTCTGGAACTTACCCACATAGAAGCGATCCATCCGGGAAGCCGGTCCCTTGTCCGTCTTCTTGAAATCGTACGTCTCCCTCCACAACATTGGAGTCCAGTCTTCAAGCCGGCTTCTCGACGTCCCCTTCCACTTCCTTAGCGGCGCGCCGATTACCTCCCTCACGATCTCCTCGTCTTTCAAATTCCATGGCCGAGCTAGAAATCCCTCACACCCCATCTGTTGGAGGTCTTCTTCTAGCTCCGCTTTCTCTCGTGGATCCGCTGGTACCACCGGCTTCACCATGCGCAAGGATACAGCTACCTCTTCTTTCACCATCGTGGGCTGTTCTCTCAAACCCTCTCAGTGACCGGAATCACTCTTTGGAGTCTCACAATCACTCGCACTCTAGTCTTCCTATTCTGCTCAAGGACCCTCCTCAAAAGTTGCCTCACCAGTACACTCCTAACTCCACACTCATACGTGAACTTCTAAATGAACTCTCCTCTCAAGACCCGTCTGTCCTTAATCCAGTCCGTAAACTGAGCCTGTAATTCTTCTCTTTGGCTGACATATAAGTACACCTCGAATGCTCTTCACCAATCTCTTCTTAAGGTAGTTTCCCCGCAAAAGGAGGTCTAAGCCACCTGTCCCTCCTATTTCTAGGGCTTCACTCACCCGAGGCCGTTACAGGTGACCGTTTTCCTCAAAATAGATCCGCTCTCAAGTGTGGTCTAGAACTAGGTAGGCACCCGTTACACCTGGATTGCTTGCCCTCCGTTTCCGGTTTCTAATAAAAATCACTCTGACCTACACTTGACCTATCTATGCCATTTCCGGACTTCCGGTTATTTATGTTAACACTATTATCTATACTAAAGTAACCCTATTCCGGTATCCGGTTCCTAACTACTTACGGTCTACTTTTCTAAAGAAAAATAAAAAAAAATAGGGAGTAAGAAGCTGTATTCCCCTTATTTCCCTTCTAAACCTAAAGACTGGATTTCCGTGCTCCCACAGAGCTCCACGCCCTAGACACAAGCCTCGGGCTCATGACCTCCTTGAACGAGCTGAACCACGAGAAGTGGAGGGAGTTCAAACGAAGTCGGAACTTCACGAGTGCCACCATGAACGTGCTGCTAGAGCAACCAGAGAACGAATACTAGATGAAGGCGAAGCAGTCAAGAGCAAAGGGGAAGAGCGCTAAGGCGATGTCAATGTACGCGGATGAGTTCTTCCAGGTCTTCCTACAGCAGAGAAACAACTTTCTGCCCCCAAAATCCACTGCATACTATCGTCCATATGACGTTATGTATAAGACGCACCAGGATTGGCCTAGAGGCGTGCTCACTATAGAGAACATGAAGGACATCAAGCTTGGAGTGTGGGACCTGCGTTACATCCCAAATGTCGTGTCAAAGTCTAAGTGTACGCCAGCCGATCCATACTTCGCAGCAGTTGTCAAGTCCTTCCAAGAAAAGGGTCAACCCCTTCTCGAGGACATTCCGGTGTGGGTATTCATTTGTTCCGACCTCACCGAGCAAACGCAGGCACTCCACTTCATAGACAGCAATCCCGCGTTGAAGGAGTATTCCATGAGTTTTTCTAACTACATTCCCTCACCCAATGAGCGTATCAATGACTTGTCTGCACGAAGCAAGAAGGCGGTGGAACCAATTTATCTGACCATTTTGCAGAGCCCAAGCAACACTAGGACAGTGAAGATGAGGTCTTCCTATGATGCTTCCAACTTTGAAACATTCAGGAGGCCCGGGGCTTACAACGAGCTAGAGTTTAGGATTAACAATACTGAGCTACGGATGGAGTTTTTCCTCAATCTCGTGAGGAAATTTTGCGCTCTTGGACAAAACATAATGTCAATCTTCGGTGGGTCGAAGTTCACATGTGCTGCGATGGTAAGCCTGAACGCAATTAATTCCACAATGTCATGTTTTGGCTATAGTTAAGGTCAATTCGACCTAAATAAAATGAAAATGTATTTCGATCTTGTAAATATAAAGTGATAGAAGTCAGGTCGGGTTGACCTGACATGTAGCATTGGCTGGAGTGAGTTGTTCCGCAGGTCGACTCGACCTATCCGGTGGCATTGAGTGCCAAAGCCTCAGCTTCAAGTCGGGTCGACCTAACACAACCTACTGCTGACATTACTTGAAATGCCATTGTATCCTCGTTAGGGAATTTTCATACTATCGTAGTCTGATGACGCTGTGTGTGACTTTGCAGATGAATGGGGTTAATGTGTTTGTTGTGGGGGACTTGGAGGAGTCTAACCAGTGGACTGAAATTACAACCACTGCAAAGAAACGGGATAAGAACTATTTTCTTCCAGAGGGATACTTTGTTGATGACGGCATATTCCCGTGCCGACCATCGGGGTCAAGCACGCCGTCGTCATCAAAGCGCAAGGGGAAGGCAATTGGAGAGGCAAGCACGCCATCTGGTCGGAGGTCATTTGCAATCATATTGTGTGAGTCCTCCGACAGCGATGGGGCAGTCAGTGATGACGACGACGACTACAACGTTTCCATGGATCGCAGCACCCCTCTAGTGATCCGCTCTCAAAGCATTCGGGGGTCATCAGCGTCGTCGGGTCAACCACTCGACACCTCTACCATGCCGTCTCTTGCCTCCAGGGAGAAGCGAAAGAGGGCAAGATTGTAAGCCGACGACGACTATGATGCAGAAATTGCAGAGCTGAAGAGGAGGCAGGAACTGGATCAGATGATGTTTGACAGGCAGGCCAGGGAGATGGCGGAGTTGCGACAGTTTATGGTGGCTATGTCACAAAAGAACGACTCCAAACTAGAGGCCATTATCAACAGTCTTGGTGGGGCCATGCCTCTAGCATCCGTGCAACCGTCTCAAGTTGACCAGGAGCTTTTGCTTTAGGGAGCACCAGCAAGACCAACGATGAGTGGAACCTCAAGCTTAATACCCACCACTCCACGATTGACTGGGGTGCCTTCTGTCTCTCTCACTCCTCTTGCAGGTTACGTAGATCCTCCTACTGAGGAGTGCCCCTCGACCCCTACACCTGATGACGAGGACATGGCAGTAGTTCCACTTGATGGTGGCAGGTCCTCAGAGACCATGGAGTCTAGCCCGAAGATGCCCGCGGATCTTGCCCTCGCCATTGATGATGATCGGAGTCATGCATTGGATGGCCAAGATGCACCATCAGGTTGACTACACAATCACTCGATGTCATTTGTATAGAATTAGCTTGACTCGAGCTGATTTGTGTCATAGGTCGTACTTAGATAGAGGCCCTTAGTGTGGGAGACAAAACTTTTTGATAGAAAACAATTTTTTGGCTAATCCATATCTTCATGTAAGATGATCACTTTTTTGTACTTAATTTTATTAATCAATTATACGGATTTTCAGTAAAAATTTTAAGTCTTGTTTGTCTGGTCCTTTCTGAATTGCAGAACCTCCTCTGATGGCTATCTCAACTGGACCGAATGATCTTCCGAAATCTATTGCTCCTGTACAGCATGTACAATGTCCACCATTTGGTTGTAGCAGTATGGAAGCTACAAGTAGAGGTACATCTGAATCTGAGTCCATGCACTTAGATGATGACGTCTCTATTCCCGACGCTCAGCTTCTAGAGATTGAAATGCCAGACCTTGTTGGATCGACGTTGTCTTTGCGGGAAAAGGTAACCTCGTGCCCATGCATCCTTGATCTCTACGCTAATAGGTACCTCTATATTTATAGTCTGCGACGTTTGGATTTTGCCTTTTTCCCTGAGTTTCGAAATGTGTCAGTGCAACTTAGTAACTGGCTGCACACTTGTCCGTTTGATAGCAGGGATCGGTTCCCCCATTTGAACGTGGAGATACGTCGAAGGATGTTGAGATTCCATTGACATCTAGGGTGACCGTCGCCGAGAAGTGGCTGAATGTTGTCCTGGACTTGAATGGAGTCTTGTGTGTCTGTGAAGACGCCAAGTACAAGGGGTGGGCTGTGCACGTCGAGAATGCAAACCAACTGCACTCCGCCACGATTCCTGCGATTATGGGACCGAAGGCGGTCTTTGTCCGCCCGAATTGCGCTCATTTTCTTCGTGAGCTAGGATTGATAGCACACGTTTCTATTTTGAGCTCAATGAAGAAGTTTACCGTTCAAAAAATCGTCGATTATCTTTTTGTCGGTCTGGATAAGCCCCGCATTATACTTGGGCAGGAGTCTTGCACGACGCTCAAGTGTGAGGAACAAGGCCGGATAGTCACATTCAGGGAGCCAGGCACTACCAAGGACCTGTTCATGAAGGACGCGAACACTTTGTTTAATAATTTCAATGGGCAATTTCTTCGAGAGAATATTGTCATAGTTGACGATAGTCCCATGAAGCACTTCATGAACAAGTTGGAGAACGTCGTTCTCCCCATCAGTTGGTCTCCCAAGGGTAACGGCCCTAGGGACTCATATTTGGACATGGTCCTTTTGTCCTGGCTCAGGTGACTTCACGTAGCTCGAGATGAAGGGTTGAAATCATTTCGCAAGAGTAGTGTGGGGAAGATTGGGCGGAAGATGTTGTATGACGAGAGAAATTGTGGCATGTACAATAGTCTTATGGATGCAATCAGAGTGTCTTCAGTGTACTGATAACGCACTGCATTTCATTGTTGTTCATCAACCACGTCGATGCAGTGACTGTGTCATCGTCTAATCGGCGTTACGAGAGGGTAGTTTAATTATTGCTTTAGTTAAGGTCGAGTCGTCTTGAATGGCATGTGCATTGTTCTCTAAGTTCCTAGTGAACTTCAACTCGCCTAGACCTTAATGGCTCATGCATTCGCATATATGGTTAGAGATATACGTAATTTCTATAATATATTTTTTTCATGAATACCTTTCTGTATTTTCTTTTTCCTCCAGTTTAGGTCGGGTCGACCTCATTCGATGGCCAAGACTTCCTAAATTGCATATTTGTTATTAGAGTTTACTTGTAAATGTAATTATAGTTATAGTTTTTGTTTGAATTGTTCTAATCTCTTTCTTTTCTTAGAATTTGGGAACGTCGTCCTCTCCTGTTTGGCACACTAGTCTTCCGTGCACTGCATCAGCTGACTCATTCTTTGACTACGGGCAGAATCTAATTCTGAGTATAGGAAACTTCATGTGTTCGGCTGCCATTGCAAATTCGACAATGGACTTCTCCCTAAAGCCCGTTGATGATGGGGTGGTGGATAGTTTCCCGGGTTCAGCTCCACATCGTCTAAAATCATGTTCTCCATCGCCCATGAAGTCTAGCGATGTTTTTGCTACACCGATGTTGTCCTCACCTTGCGATAGAGCAACACAGCGGAAACTATATGGTGAGGACGTGGGTCCTTCCTCAGATGTTCAAGGAAGTAGGAGGGCTTTCCAAGCTCATGGATTATAAGCAAGTACAACCATAGGCCAAAGATGACGAAGGCAATCGTGGAGCTCAAGAGTAAATGACACGTATAGTACTTGTTCATAGTGTAGAGTCATACATGCATGCTTCATGAAAGCTCAATGTTCATATTACAAAACAACTCAGCGCTCGAGTGAATCACACTCGTAGCTTTTACAGTGTACATAGTGCAATGTAATGAACTACATTATTGGCCTTTATAGTTCGTTGCTTGTAATATAGTGTCACTGGCCTTACTCAAGCATAGTTGGAGATGTATGGAACAACTCGTGGTGTACAAGTGAAAGGTCAATATAAAAGTTTACCTTGTGGTTCTGATATTTGATTCCTACTTGTGTTCATCTTATTTTAATTCTTGTATGATTTAAATATTGTTTAAGGAATTCTCTTCTCCATTTTTGAATGAAATTAGACTTCTGTAACTCTCATTTCGGTGGAATACTCTCATTTTAATGAATATTACGTTATCTCTCATTTCTCTGGAAATCTCTTATTTTAATGAATATAGTGTTTTTACCGGTTGGTGACAAGAAAGAGATTGATATCTCTTAGTTGATCGATCCTCTAGCTACATTTAACATCCACTCCAAGGAGACAAGAATCGTGGAGGACATGGTGAACTACCTCCTCAACATCCCAGACAAGAGCACCAAACAAACGCTCTGTGTCATGCCTGTCGACTGTACCGCAAAGCTTGAAAAATGGGCGAATATCGAGACCGGCAACTTCTACATTATAAACTGGCAGCATAGTGTTGAGGCCAGCCACTACATGTTCGATGACAATAACAACATAGACAAGGACGAGCGAGAGCATTTTCAGAAATGGAGCTGCTTTATTGTGTGGCCCGAAGACACTAAGAAGTTGCAATGCATCTCCGCGTACTATAATCGAACAAACCATTTTGTGGTAGTTCAACTGTCATGGGCGACTAATATACTAGTAGGTCGTCAAGTCTAGGAAGACATGGGCAAATCAGAGAATCCAATGCCCATGAAGTCCATTGGAAGTAAGTCAGGCAAAAGCTTGGTCATTGTAAAGAATACGTTGGAGAATAAGGCGAAGAAGGAGAACTTCCTGGTAAGAACTTTAGCGCGAGTCACGCTGAACTATTTTCCTAGTAATCAAGAAGTCCGATTCTCTATTACTTCCACACCCAGCCTCTTAGAATCAAAATATATTATACAAAAAATTTTAAATCGTTGCTAACTCCTTCATGTACTACTTTGCCAAGCGTTTAAAAGAGCGATGTTTGTGAGATTTTCAATGATCGACGTTGTAAAGAATCTCAAGATCGTGAAAACAAAGGCCAAAGAAGAGAAGCTAAAGCTGACAAATGAATTCCAACTGATCACGGCGCTTGATCATGCTTACAAGCTCTAAAGCAAGGTCATTACTAATGCTACGCATAAAGAGCTTATCAATTCCAACACGGACTTCAAGTTTAATGAGAAGCCGGATTGGAACCCTGAAAGTTGCCTATTGAATCGGGAGTTCTTCAAACATCTGGGGAACTTGAGCTATAATGAACTAGCGAAACTAGCTAAACAGCTGCTCAACATGTCTGATGGAAAACAAACTCATTCATATCCAAAGGTGACAGTGAAAGGTATCTCCACTGTCAAAGAAGATTGCTTCAATATAAAGGATTGGTGTGAACGGCGAAAGAGGAAAAACTTGGTCATTAGGAAGCTGCACAACATCAAACCTCAGCTCGGTCTCATGAATGCGCGTAATGAGATCATCAGCGACAATTGGAAGGCCTTCAAACAAGAACGGCACTTCTCAAGTGCAACCATGGACGTCTTACTGGACAGGCCGGGCAAAGCATACTTCGGGAGGGCAAAGAATAAGTCGGCCATTAACAAGACGGTCACTATCCTATCTCAAGATGCTTTCAACTTCTTTAAGGTGTTTCTTGATCACAAAGAAAAATTCGAGAAGTCAACAGCTCATGCCCACTATCGGCCTTACGAATGGAATGGGAATCGGACTATGGAGTGGCCAAAGAAGGTCTGGACTGAGGAGGCACGAAGCAGCATCGCGTTTGGGGTCATTGACTTCAGAGTTTTGCCGGGGATTGAAAAGAAGGACAAGTCTTCTATTGAGACCCCCTACTTCATTGAAGTGTTGATGTCCATGGACGCTACGAAGAAATCAACACTTGTAGATGTTCCATCCTGGCTCTTCATCTATAGAGATGAGAAGGAGCAAGCTCAAGCACTAAAGTTTGTGGAATCAGATCAGGTCTTAAAAAACTATCTTATTTCCTACTCTGTCTACACCGCCGGGAAGAATGACCGCTTAGGAGATCTTACTACAACGAAGACTCCCAAGAAAGTGTTCATTATCTTCCTACAGAGCGGTAAGAACAAGAACATCATCTGCATTCTAGCGATGTTTGATTGTCCGGAAACAACCCGGTACATGAAGGCATGCACATATAGCAAGCTGGAATACCGCATTCACAACAAAGAGTTAAGGATGGAGTTTTACCTTTGGATTGTGAAGACGATCTGCAAGTCCGGCATAGCCATTTTCTCAGCTTACATTGGAGGAAAGCTGACATGCGCAGTACTAGTAAGCACATCAACCTAAGTTTAGCGTGACTCGTGCAAAACTGCACTTGTTGTAATCAGTCCTTGTCACGATTTTTGAATTCCTTGTCTCCCTAATTTGGACATTGTAGGAAAATGCCTGTTTAGCATGAGTCTCGCTAAATGTGTTGTTTCTCGTAGACGTTGGCTGACTGAACTCTCTGATCTGTATTTCAGATGAGCAACGTCAACGTCTACACTACAGGACTAGTTCAATAGTCGACAGATTGGGAAAGTGTCTATACGAAGGCTATGACGCTGGATATAGCAGACTTCCACGAGAGTGGCTACTCCATGGCAGGTGATGCAGGACTAAGCTCAGCACCCTCATCATCCAAGAGAAAGTTGAGATCAAACACAAACTCACAAATAAGTGAGCAGCTTGTAATGGAGGTTCCGGTGCTTCAAACATTTGAAGATCTGGAGGAGGAGGAGGACGAAGAATATGGAGACGAGGGGGAGGAAAAATATGAAGACAAGGGGGCTCAAGGACTCAATGACATGCTGACACCGACGAGCTACTCGTCTGCAGATGTCCCAGGGTCGTCAGCGAGTTCCATGCTACCTCCTTTGGTTAGAATGCCGAAGACTCCTACTCCCATCGGGCGGCCACACAAAAAAGGAAGCGCGAGACGATTACCAGTATCGCGAAGTAGTTGGCGGAAATTTCAACGCAGACTGCCATCTCGTTGGCCAACATGCAAGCGCAGGCGGTGCTACAGCAGCAGCAAACGGAGTTGGCACTAAGAGAGTTGAGGGAGGCCAACGCCAGAGAGAGGGTTGAAAATCAGCAACTACATAGAGATAATCAAGAGTGGATGCAGTCGGAGGTCCAAACCAACCGTGAGCTAGCCCAGCAAAACAGGGAGATGCTCCAACTCTTGATGCTGAAAGTTGGTATCGAGCCTATCGCAACACTACCTCCTCCTACATGAACTAAGATGTTGCAGATTCAAGGCCAGCCTTCTGGCTCCAACATCAGCAATGCATCGAGTCTGACGCAGTAGGTGCCTCCACTACCTCCGAACGCTCCAACAGAACCGCCCGCTCCTCCAACGACTGAAGATGTTGTTGGTGAACCCTCTCAACACGAAGCTGGCGTCGAAGTAGGAGAGACTAACGCGGCGCAGTTGGATGTTGGGCAGAACTTGTCCAGGGATGCTTCCGAGGTGGAGCTTGGAAGTAATGTCCTGCCCACCGGAGATCAACCTGTAGGTTTTGCCCAATAAACACCTAGCTTGCATTGTCTCCTGTCAGTTTAACGCAACTCCCGCTAAAAGTGTGTAATATAGTTTGAGTCTAGTTTTGTATATAGATGTAGTACGCAAAATTTACCGAATTGTCTGTAGCCGCCTTAGTCTTAGTTTCGGCTCTACTGGATTGATTTTAGTGTTGTAAAAGACAATCATCTCTGAAAATGTAATATATCTCTGGCAGAGAGTCTTTTGCACAGTCTTTATAGGCATTCGAGAAGCTCAAGAATACATCATGTAGTTGACAGTTGTTCATAATACATGTACATTTTTGTTATATGACCTAAGGGGGTCCAAGGTTAGTAACATGTTAGTGTATAGAGGGGTACATGTTAGTATTTGGCCATTGCTATGTGATATATTTTTATACAACAAGTAGTGAAATTACCACATCTTTTGTTTAGATTGTGCATTTATCCAACAAAATGTGTATAATTGATTAACTGAATTTTGGTAATACAATTGCAGTGTGCAAATTTGAGCATATTTGCTCTCAATTTCCCTACTTCCAAGCTAACTTCACTACCAGTAAATGTTTTTAATGTGTATTTTGACATTCTACTCTTCTATTTTTGTTCTTATTTGATTCCTGAAATTTTGAAGTCGTAAGTTATAAACTCTCAGTTCTTTGGAAAACTCCCAAAATTTTGAATATAGTGTTAAAGATCCTAAAGAGTTATAAGTTTAAATGAAATTTCATCATACTACTATTATGAAACAACTACAATGCAACGACAACTTAAATACAGTATAACTAGAAAACAATTACAATGCAACTAAAAAGCATCTATAATGCAACTAGAAAACAACTACATTGCAACTAAAAAACAACTGCAATGCAACTTCAAAATTACTACAGTGCAATTAGAAAACAACTACAATGCAACTTCAAAATTACTACAGTGCAACTAGAAACCAACTACAATGCAACTAGAAACCAACTACAATGCAACTAAGAAACAGCTACAATGCAACTACTAACCAACTACAATGAAACTAGACAACAACTATGATGCAACTAAAAAACAAGTACACTGCAACTATAGAAACAATTACAATTCAGGTAAACAACAATGAAGATGCAACTGGAAGATGACTTCATTGCCTAAAAAATGAACTAAAATTTGAATACCAAATGATTACAGTTCATATGCAAAACATCTACAATTCATAAATGCTCTCAATATCTTACAGCTGCTAAGACACTCTCTTCCGCAAATAATTCTATAACTTTAACTAAAGATGGAATAGTAGGTAGCGGAGGTACATCCTCTAGGGTAGCTAAACCAGAAGCTTGTATAGTAGTGCTTACAAAGACATCTAATGTGTCGACAAATTCTTGTCGAGTTCGAGCTTCTTTATGCAAAACTACTTTCCAACCTTCTTTCCTTACATCATTAGCAAAGAATACTCGAGTTGCTTGACTTGAAAATATGAAAGGATCAAGCATCCTACGCATTTTGTGGCGAAAGTTCACTACAAGAAAACTAGCCTCATCTCTAATGTATATTGGATTTCCTCGATTGTCTATTTTCTTCACCCATTCACAGTACATTAGTATCACAAGGGTGCTAAGAGACCCATAATCTAGTTTTAATATATCTTTCAGTACTCCAACATAGTGCACTGATACATCCCGAACATCAAAAGCGGAAATCTAGAATCTAGATGCAACACCGTAGTCATATGTCTGCAATTGATTTGAGGCATTGTCATCAACCCTGAAATGGTTTCCAAAAGCTTTCATTCGAGAATATCGAAGTGCTTTTTGCAATGGTTTCCCGCATAACAACATCATATTGTTGTCTTCTATAGTATGTGCATCAATATGATTGTTGCAAATAGTTGTTTGGATCCAAACTTCAAGTGCTCTTGTGTTTGGATTCATTTGACTCTCTTCCTTCCACTTCCTACAAGTGCATCACAGAAGTTAAACCAAAACTATCAAAAGGTGCTAAACAATAATTAGTGATGTTCTTGATGTACAATTGTCCTAGGTATTTTTTTATCACAATATTTGCATGCATACGACTTGTATATTTTTTTTAATAATTGGATTGTCCAAGATGAAGAGGCAGGTGCAACTTACTTCACGAATGGCTCCATAACCGCAACATTGTTTAGCACATAATTATGTGCTACATCCTGCATTGTAGTAGACATAAAAAATTGACAACTCACACCTTCAAGAACTTCTTTACCGTCACCATATTCCTCCTTAGCGTCCTAGACACACCTTTTGACAATATCAAATCTTTGTAAACACTCAGTTACAAAACCAAGTCATTCTTCAAGTACCCTTCTGCCATACAAGCCTCTGGCCTAGCCATACTTCGAATATAATTCTTTAATGTTTTCATATACCTTTCAACTGGATTGTGGGAATGTGATCCCACATGCTAGGCCCAGAACACTAGCATATGACGGGAAAACTCAAAAATTGTTCCCTTAAAAAGGAAAGTTTTTGAGTTCTCCTAGGAAGTTAGGGAAATTTAGGAAAACTGGATTTCCGGATCCGGGAAAATTTCATTAGGTCTAAAAACCTAATTCCGGAACCCTAGAAAGTTCCGGAAATCGGATGACAGCGCCGACCCTAAAAGCCGGAAACCGAATCCGTATTAGGGATAGGGTTTTGCCGCCAAAACTTGTCCCGTACATTCATCCGACTGACCAACTATTTGGCTAGTATAAAAGGAAGACTGTAGCCGGCAGTGGGCACGAGTACTTCCTTGTTTTTCCTTCCACCGGTGTTTTCCGTCTTCCTAGCTTTGTGAGAATTCCAGTAGATTGAGGGACTGTGTGAGTTGCGATCGTGCAAGGGTTACCGGAGTGAAATTTTGTAAGCAGGAGAGTTAGGGAGAGATTGTGTGAAGTCTTTTTGTGAGAACGATGACTTCCAGGGCAAGCCGGTGCAAGCTGAAGGATCTGCCCGAGGGTTTAGACGATGAGCTTCTACCGCCGCCGCCCCGGCCAAGGACTATTCCAGTAATGAAGGTAGTTCCGAAGGTTCCTACCGAGGAAGACCGGCTGGTATGTCTACGAGAGAACCTCACCAACATGGGGTGTGAGGGGCTCATGGAGGTTCCGTGGGGCATCAGGGAGGAGAGCCTGGTGTCTAAATTACTTTGTCTGGAAAGCGGTATCTTGGATACCACCCTCCGGACGAAACCAGAACTGTGGTCGGTTAACACGTGGAGGGCCGTCTACAAGTTCCGGGAGGCGCCGGACAAGGTCATGGAGAAGAATCAGGAGGTTATCCAGGGCGAATTCCGGGTGCTCGCCAATCCGAAGGAAGGTCACCAAGTTTCCGACCTGGTGAATCCGGAGTATCGGGATGTGATAGCATTCCTTAATCCTATCCTCCATCCGACCAAGCCGCAGCGAGTGGTAGCGAAGGTAGCCTCCGCCATCTTGGAGAGCCTCCAGGGTAAAATGATGATGGATTGGGCAACCATCATCCACGAGTTAATAGGGGTTCTTGTGCGCTCCCTCCGGTCGGGGAAGAAGGGTCAGAGTCCCCTTCCGGCGTACTTGTCCCATCTGTATGCTCATCATTGCTTAAGGTAAATGAGGAGAGTGCCTACCAGGAGCTAGTTCAGCTCCAATAGTACGGAGGAGAAGAACCTTCTCCTCAAGACGGATCGGACGATGAGGAGACGGAGGACGAGGAGCCGCCTACTCCTCTAAAGAAGAAGCAACGGCGGACTAGGACGCCGCCAGTAAATCCGACAGAAGATCCTCCCGCACCGGAGCCACTGGAGGAAGAAGTTCCGGAGTAGAAGACGGAGACCAGACCGGCCCCGAAAGAAGTTCGACCTTCTACACAGGAGGTTGGGCCGGTGCAATCGCAAGTTGGTCTCGCTCAGGCCGAGGCCGGACCCTCCCGGCCCAGGATGATGGAGGTAGAGAAGGGAGATAGGACCCACATGCAACTAGGGGGGACGCCATTAGAGGACATTACGGAAATGGCCTAGCACCTAGTATGGTGGGCAGATGGCCTCACGAAGCTCCTCAAGAATTATGAGGGGGCTTTCAAGCGGGTGTGCCGGAAGATGGCACTAATTGATTGAAACACCATCTTCCAGAGGACGGATGCGTTGATGGCGGCGGAGCAGCAAAACGGTCTCCTAATAGAAGAACGGAAGAGGTTGGTAACAGAGTTGGGGGTGTTACGCGTGAAGAACCAGACATTGCGGGACCAAGTCCGGGATTCAGAATCCAAGTGCGTGGGATTAGAGAGCAATCTACGCATAGCCCAAGAGACGGCCCGGCTCATAGAAGGGGACCACCGCCGGCAGATAGCGGCATTGTGTCAAGGTATAGTCCGGCTCCGGAGCTCTTTGGAAGTACCGGCGGATTGTATCAACAAAGCCTAGCTGTTCGAAGCCAACCTTGACGCAGCCACGAGCACGAGTCAGGTGCACATCATCAAGTGCTTGTTGGAGCAGGCGAGACGGATAGATGCATCTCGGGCAGAGATGCGGGAGATGATGGAGTATTTGGCTCCCACCGAGTCGGAACCGGTCACTCTTTCTTCTCCCTCCGTGCAAACTTTGGTGGCTACGGAAGGCCATAATCTGGAACCCATGGTTACTGAAGTAGCGCAAGTGGTACCGGTTGATCCGGAACTTTCGCCACCACCCGGAAGGCCAGAAGGAGTGGACTGGGGAGCCGTAGTACCCCAAGGAAGCGACTTCCGGTAACCCCGACCATCAACTTGACGGGTACTTCTCCAGAAGCTCACAGTGGTCGGGCGATGCAGTCTTCTCCTCGTCACAACAAGACCCAGAAGGATTCCCGGGGAAGTCCGGACGTTCCGATAGTCGGGACCCGGAGTGTAGACCGGGACCCCAACATCGTGGAGGTCCAAAGATGGGGACAAAGGGGTCCAAATCTGTTTCCTTCGGGGAGTAGCCGGAAGGAGATAAAGCTAGATTTGCTGAAGGACTATGCTCATCCCACTCCGAATCCCAAGGAATAGTATACAATAGTGTAGTGTAGCGGCAATACCGGAGTTTGGCCGTCAAAGCCGAAAAAATAGGATTTGGAATTTACCGGAAATCTAGCGGACCAGTAGAAATTTTTTGTAGGATTTTTAGGATGATGTTAGTCTTAGTATAAGTAGGGGTTTTGATGGCCTTTCTATTCATTCGCATCTATCCCATAGTTTTAGCATTGTATCTTTTTGAGCTTAATTCCAAGTATTTGGAGTATCCATTCTCTTATCTTTTTGTATGCGGAATATGTTTTTGGGGGGGGGTTGGGTCCATTCTCGCTTGTTCGAAGACTAAGAACTTACCTTGAGTAGCAAGAGTCGATTTTGTGAGTGGTTTCTGGGTGTACTAATTTGATGGAGAGATCAACCGGATGGATTCGGCAGTAGTGTTAGTGTAGTACTGCCCGGATGCCGGTATAGCCTGCGAGTAGGATACAGCCTTAGGTGAAAGGGTATCTGAGAGGCTGCTAGCAACTTTCGTGTACGGAAGTTTTGCAAGACGTGCCCGAATTCCGGATTGTCGGAATTCCACATAGAACAAAGTTAAAGCCTCGACACAAGCCCAAGAGAGTACAAGGAGATCCACCCAGTCGACGGGAGGCTCAATGTCTGGTTAAGGTTAGAATGTCGTTGTAGTCCTTGATTGTCCCTGCGTGACCTGGTCTGGAAAGCCCTCCGGATTTGTGAGGTGACGGAACAGGAGGACACTTCTGGGCCCTAAAGAATTAGATTAGTAGTAGTGTTGGAGAGAGAAAGAGAGCGTGTTTCCGGACACGATAAGCATTCGGACGGTGGATCTGGCCACTCGGTCATCCAAAACCAGGGATCTCGGAAGGGGCACTGAATGGTTTCCGGACTTTTCCGGAACCCATCCGGCACTAGTGGCCGGACCGGACCTGCAGTCCGGAGTAGTCTGATGGAGAGAAAGTGAAGGCTTAGATTGGATTATCCTATAGATCTGTAAACCTCAAGTCCTCGTGGGAATGATTCCGGAGCGGTTTACTCTAAGTGGGCCTTTGGTGTGAATTAAGGGCTAACTAGAGGAATACTGGTCCGACTAATCGCTACATGGATACATCCACCTCGTGCTAACAAGCCCATACAAGTCCAATTCATGTACTAGATGATATGGAAGGTGTGTCATCATGTCAAAAAAAGATGGTGGAAATTCCATTTCCAATAGTGCCATACTTTCAACCACATCCAATTGAAGAAACTCAAATTCCGTTGGATTATAAAATTTTGTACATATCCTCCTAAATACCTTACACATCTACATGACAGCCATCCATGCTCTAGGCTTCAACAGACCCCGCAATGCCAATGGCATCAATTGTTGCATTAAGACGTGATAATCATGCGATTTGAGGCTTCCAAATTTTTTAGCCTTAATATGCTTGCCAAATGATGAAGAGTACCGTGAAGGTAGCTTCACAGAGGCAATTATATTTAAAAATTGCAAATATTCTTCTTTTAAAATAACATATTTTATTGCTAGTTTGAACATCTTACCAACTCTACGAGGGTTTGGAATGAACCACAAATGTTGTCATATGCTTCTTTTTTGTAAATCGCTTCGCACCTTCACTATATTTTTTTTTCCACTTATTGTTTTCAGAAAATTCTTGGCAAGATTCATCTCACAATGCATGACATCCAATGTATAGCAAATTAGAGGCCTTTGTTCACACAAACAATCTTTTTAAGTAAATATGAAATTGATTGAGGACAATTACAAATATAATAGACAACCAGCTACACATTCATTTGTACATCTATCTCCTTATTGCTTTCACTGTCACTTCATCTCTATCAAAAAACATGCTAGTGGAACTTGCCAAAACATCAAATTCATTTCTTGTATACTATAGATGCTTTGATATTCACTATAGTTGCTCATCACAAACACAATGTTACCATACACGTATATATGTGACTATAATACAACTAATATGGAACTACTACAATGTCATTTTTTTCAACTACTTCCAATAGTTGCAAGTTAGCCATTCAGTTAGACAAAGCATTGCAACTCACCTTTCAATAAGGCAACTTGAAAAGAATACTAGTCCACTTCACTCCATGCAATTTGGATGGAGCACCTGGAGCACCTGGAGCACCTGGAGCACCATTTCTATTCCCTGTTGCTTTCCAAGTCTTGTATTGGTGTGCATATTTCAATTGATCTTCTACAGATACAACTTTGGGCCTTCCTCAAGTCTCTAGTCGCCCATCAAAGTGATATTTCATGTGCTCTAATCAGTACGGATGACTAGTAGGCAACCATCTACGAGTCCCACAATAAATTTCTTTAGATAGCTCTATAGAGTGCTCTACTCCTAAGTCATTACCACACCATACACAGCCTGCATAGCCTTGGTGGGCAAACCCTCCAATGGTGTCGTATTTTGGATAGTTATATATTGTCCACATAAGAACTGCTCTTAGGTTGAAAGAATGAGCACCAACTTCTTGTACTACATCATAGGTTGGCACTCCCTTCCACAGTTTTAGCAATTCATCAACCAAGGGCTCTAGATATACATAAAATACTTCAGTAGTTACATATTGCTTTCCAATAATCAATAAAGCCAACATCATAAAAAAAAATTTGGTGCACAACCATGGAAGTAAATTATAATTCAACAATGTTACTAGCTAGGTAGACCAATTTGAGCGGGTCTGCTTAAAAGAATTCACTCCATCTACAACAAGAGCAAAATGGACATTTTTAGAATCTTCTTGAAAGTTTGGATCTACATTTTCATGGAAGTGGTGCCATGCTTTTGAATCGCATGGATGTTGCACTAGATTGTCTCCTCCTAGACGATTACTTCCATTCTCTGAATGCCACAACAACAATTTTGGCAATGCCAGACTGCAAAATATGCGCTGCAATCTTATAATGATAGGAAAATGCCTCAATACTTTTACAGGAAACTTCTTCCTAATCTCATCCCTATACCTCGAAAGATTACACTTTGAACAATTCGTAGCAGTTTCAAGTTCTCATCTGAACAATACACACCCTTTTTCACATGCATGGATGCTATTGTAAGACAACCCTAATTTCTTGGTTAGGCTTTGAGCTGCATAGAAGTTTTTGGGCAATGTATTGCCTTGCAATAGAATCTGTCCTTGCAAAAGAGTAAATAATTCATCAACAAAATTGTTACTCACCCCATGGACAGTGCACACATTCATTAGAAGAATGGTGGCAGCCAACTTGGTACACTGAGCACCTTCATACAATTCATACAGAGCATCCTCCAAAATTTGAGAGTCAAAATTACTTAAACCTTCATGCTCTGATCGCTCATTCGTATCACCAACTAGTTCTTCTTGTGGCATAGTATTATTGACCTCTACTTCAGCATCCACACTTGGTCTAGAGCTGCAGTTGTTGTTGAAATCATCTGCTATTGTAAAGGCTTCAATTATTGTGTCGTGTAGTCGTTCTTCAATGGCCTCTAGGTCTTCGAAGTCTTGGAACAAATTGTCAAGCATGTTCCTAGTGTCCACTTCATTATCTATTTGCACTTTTTGACCTCCTTCTGACCTCCAGAAATCAGCCTCCCATTTGTCATCTGATGCCTCCCTATTTCCAGATCCTCGCTACACTCAAAATTTTGAACCCCTTCCATTTTGAATTAGATGATCCCTTACTATAAAATCAAGCCACTTCTTGCCACCTTAACATTTACAGCAAGGACAGATCATTCTTTTCAAATTCAGAAATCAAGCTCGGCGATACTCTCTCATCCAAAGTCTATCATCACGTTGTTGCTTCCGTCGCTCCTTTGTAGCTCGAACCTCATCATTTTTTCTATCCATCCCACCTTGAACAACTTTGAATCTGACCAAGGGACTATGGTTGCCTTCAGAATGTAGTTGTATTGAAATAATAGTAGAAGACAAGCAACTAAACTAGTCTTTAGTTTGTAAACTCTAAACTGCCTAAAAGACAATAAAAATATATCCAACCCAAGCACGTTGAATACCTTGGTTAAAAACAAAAGCATACTTTAGGAGCAACAAGTCCTATTCTACCATTTTCATACACTGTCATTGAAGTTGAGACATCGCTAGGGGGTGGCCAAAAATGTCGTCTGGGACATGGAGCGGAACGCAACTAAAAGGGTTGTTTTGAAAATAAACCATGAATTTACTTTATGATGGAGGGGAAAGTAGTCGTTGTCCTCACAGATAGGGTACATAGAGGTTCTTCATCTATAGATGTTCATATTTACAGGTAGTGTTTTCGATGAAAATCTAATCTATTGACTAAACTTTGTTGGTTAGTAACAACAAATCAACTCTTCAAATGCGTATTGGTTGGACTTTGATAAGCAAGTTGACTGTCTATGGCGACAGCTACTTCGATGAAAATGGGATTGTCTGCGATCTCTCTTTGAAAGTGGATCACCAATGTTATTGGAATCTGTTGTTCTTATTAGTTTCATCCGAAACGCCCAAAGTTCATATGACTGCACGCTACTGAAGTGGGACTCTTTTGTATAATTTTTGAATAGATTGGTCACGCGTGGAAACCCTAATTGTGCGAATTTCCAATCTAAAAAATCGATCTCAACTATTGCGACGCATTCGATTCTCTCAAGTTGCAAATACTTTCATTTGACTTCAGGGTAGTGATTCTGCTGTTGAGTTTAGAACATTTATATATAGGAACTGAGTTTTTTGGTCGCGCTTACAAACCCTAATTGTGCAAATTTCCAATTGCAAAAGCCCATCTCAACTCTTATAACGTATTGGTAATGCTCACAAACACGATCTAGGTCATAATGTCATCACTGATGTTCCCTAGGCTAATCTGACTTGTTTCCACGCAGTTCTAAAACACATACCTGGGTTTTGGGGCAAGCTTGGCAACCGTAATTTTGAGAATTCACCCTCTTAATCCCACCTAACTTTATAAAGCAAATTATAATCCCATTACTTATCTCTTCTTACTCTGTTTCCTCTTGGTTAGCTATGCAGAAGATTGTTGAGATGTTGTCTGTCGACTCAAATTGAGAGTCTTCTTCAGGTTTGTGTGGTATGGGATGGCCCCATTTGTGCATGTGCGGTGGTCTCCGCTAAATTTATTGTTGGTTCCTTCAGCACTCAAGTTATGGCGATTTTGCTTGGGTTCTGGAAGGTCAAGCTGCTTATCACAGAGTCCTTCTCCGTAAGTGTTCTTCTATTTGTAAAGGATGTTCTATAGTAACGGCCTTTAATCTACAATTGAATGTTCGTACAGTAACAATGTGTCATCCATATCATATTGTCCTATTTTTTGCCTTCTATTTATCAGTTCTACCTGTACTATGGTAGGTGTAATTATCTCTTGCGGTTCCTTGTTGAAGGTTTGTAATTCTCTCTTTGAGCGGGACTAGACTCCGTACTTGTTAGAGAAGATGAATGTGACAATTTCTTGATCATACAACATTAGTCAACAATGTAGAAAGAACTAGTTTGTTGTGTGGAACGTGGTAAGCCTTTGGTTGTATCGACATTACTATCCTCAGAAATGTGTATGAAGATACTAAGAAACTGCATATAATCATTTTATTCCATTTTCTAGTTCAGTAATATTTTGAACGCTTTTGAATGTTTCTCAATCTTTAATTGTGTACTTATAGCTCAACAACAGAGTCCTCAAAGAATAGAATCGGAAAAAACATAGTCCAAGTCAATCAAAACGCAATTAGAAATGGAATAATTTGAGAATGAGGTGAATGTCTTATTCATTTGGTGCCTCACGTGGAGGTCGGACCTGCTTGTCGAGATTAGGTGGAGTTTTGGATCCAATTGTACGCGATTGTTTCCATTATTTAAAGAGTTAATTAGAAGGGATTCTAGAGGCTTTTAGTTGAAAAGTAATGTGGTGTAGTAGTTGGCTCTCACTATAATCTTGTTTTCGGTCAAATACATCATGTCATTGACATTTGTTTAGTGGTCTGTTCCAGGTTAAATGTTTGGCATTGTAAAAAGCATCAATAGGTCAACCAACGGCGGGTTGAATTTCTTCATACAATCTCAACAATTTTCAGTAGCAAATCATCAAGTAGTCCTTTTTCTAGTTTGGGAAGCTTCTTTGCGAGTTCCTTTGGATATTCTTGATGGCGTTGTAATCCCCACTAGGCATTTGAGTCAATTCAACATATACTTTATTTTGTAGGGTTTAGGGTTTAGGATTTAGAATTTAGGGTTTAGGGTATTTTGTGAAGGGGAGTAGATTTTTGCACGAGGTATTTCATCCAGAGATGCCTGAAAGTTTTGTAAAACATGATGACTTTCAATTGTAGTTGAAATCCTCCTCTTTCAAAAATGGTAGTGCACAACAATTATGTAAAGATTGTTCTTATTAAGTAATATATGACAATTCAATTGCATCTAACTCGTTATACCTTTTCAACTGGAGCAGCGGTTTACATGAGTGATGCAAAGGAGCGAATGGCCAGGGTGGAGAGGTTGCAGACGTTGCTGGAACAATGTCGCAAGAGCTTGACTACCGCCGAAGTCTCCGGCCTCGAAGACGCGTCCATTTCTTTGCTCAAGGATAACAACTTCAAAGTAGCGCAAGGGGCGTCTGCAATTGCGCATACTAGATTGTTTGCTGTCCCCCAAGGGCTCCATTGTGGCCAATAACAAGGCATTGAAATGCAGCTTGAGGTGCTCCTCTGCGCAATTGCAGACACCAATGAGTTTCTTAAGTAGAGGGCATTTCCGTTTGATGGCTATGAGTGTTGTGCATTGATTGATTGGAAAAGAGAGAGAATAATGCACAGCAATTCATACGATTCATTTTGGATACCACCCTCCGTGTGAAACCTGAGTAGTGGACAGTGGACGAGTGGAGAGTTGTCTACGGGTTCTGGTTGGCGCCGGACAAAGTGATGGAGAAGAACCCGGAGTACATGGAGGGTGAGTTCTAGATAGTAGTGAATCCAAAGGAGAATTACCAGGTTTCGGATCTGGTAAGACAAGAATCCCAAGATGTGGTAGCGTTTCTTAACCCTATCCTCCACCCAACTAAGCCGAAGAGGATGGTGGCCAAGCTAGCCTCCACCATTCTGAGAAGCCTCTAGGGGAAGATGATGGTGGACTGGGCGTTCATCTTCTTCAATGTGGTGGAGGATCTCGTACATTCTCTCTAAAAGGGGAAGAAAGGTAGGAGCCCCCTTCCGGCTTATGTCTCCCACTTGTACGCCCACCATTCCTTGCTCAAGGAAAATGAGGAGACGGCCTACGCGGAGTTGGTTCAACTCCAACAATATGGCAGGGAGAAACCCTCTCATCGAGACGGACCGAATGACGAGGAGACGGAAGAAGAAGAGCAATTCACTCCTCTGAAGAGACTGACGAGGCGAATGGCGACATCACCGGAGATGGGAAGTCCTTCCGCTATGGAGTAAACTGAAGAGGTGCGCCGAACAAGAGGAACAGTGGAACGGACCAACCAGGCGAGGAATCCGGAGAACGCGCCAGACCGGACAGAAGCCGGTCACCCTAGGACCGTTCCACCGGAGGAAGAAGAGGAAGAAAGGACCAAGATCTGATTGATGGGAATGCCCTACGAGGACATCACGGAGATGGCCCAATACATCGTGTAGCGGGCTGACGACATCTTGAAGATTCTCCACAATTATGAGAAGACCTTCAAACGGGTGTGTCGGAAGATGGCACTGCCCGACCAGAACGCTATTTATCGGAGGACAAACGCTCTGGTAACGGCGGAAAAGCACAACGATCTGCTGATCCAAGACTAGAAGAAGATGGTGACAGATGTCGTAGAACAGAAAAGTCAGGTTGCTTCTCTAGGACCGGAAATGATCCTAAAGTGACCCGTTTATCATTCCCACAGAGATTTAGTTGGAGGAATCCTTGTTTGTCCGGAAAAGAGGAATTTGCCTTGTCACAACAAACCCAAGAACATCTACTCTAATCCAGTGAAGTCCTAATTCTAACTATTCTATTCTATTACCATACTCACCCTTTAACTTCTCCTATTCACACATTATCTACAATCTATTTACAATCAGACTGGACCTGAAAAGGAGGTAGCTAGTCCAACTTTCTCGTTCTTGGTAACCGGAATCGAGTTTAACCTCTGAATCAAAAGGGATCTGCGTATTGGGCTTGAGGCAGGAAGCTTTAAACCTACCCTCTAAGTTTTAGAATGACAAGAGATCCACTGTAAAATGAAGAAGAAAAATACAACTCAACAAAGCCTAATTTCGGCCGAACTCTCCTTCACAACTGAACCGGATAGCTATCAGGATCAACAGGTCACGCAAGGTATAGTTGGCTAGCATACTAACTTGGACTACAACGACGGCCTATTAGTTAATCTGGATTCCTGGCAAAAACCGGGATGGCTGAGTTAGGGAGTTGTTACCTCCCCTTTGGGATTCCGGTTAAGTCTGAACCTATCGACCAGAAAACAAGAGTTGCTTTGGAACAGTCAACAGTTACACTCCGCACGCATCCGGGACTATCAAAACTCAACTAGAAACACAAACTGGTCACACTTGGGTCCGGAAAACACCCTCACTCGTAGTCTCTCTTCAAGAATCCGGAAAATCTTACTATCCGGGCACACTCCCTCCTTACCTATTCCTGCAATCTCTACAGAACATACATCAATGGTTATCCACCACCAAAGCACACGCCCCACCTCAAATTGTGAACCAGAAAGCTAATTTGGATTACACAATGCTAGGAAATCAAAGTATGGAAATGCACCCCGGATTAACAATAACCGGCTAACTAAATACTAAACAACCCATAGGACTCCTCAGTCTATGGAAGTCAAAATCTACCTTTCTTGAATGAACACATACCCTCCTCCTCATCTACAAAAATGACGTTGACTTACTATAATCCTGGAACTAGTCGTTAAAATTCCCGTTCCGATAAATCCCGATCCAAGAAGTCAATCTACCTTTCCGGCTAAAAGTGATTTACAAAATACTTTCTATCCAAAACTTGGATTTTTAGCCGAGATTCTAACCTACCTACCTGTCCTACTCTAACTTTTCTGTCGCTTCCCCGGTGTTGCACTTGATTTTGGGGTGCCCATCCGCGCTAGTTGTTTCCAGACGGAACCAAAAACTGTCTTCCGTTTCTTGGCCTTGGAGGACTGAGCCTTGGTCTTGGCTCTCTTCTTCTTTGGTGCGGCCAGTTCCTGATCCGGATCAGAGTATGGCTCGGACTCCTTTCCGAATTTAGAACTGGAATCCTCTTCCTCCTCATCTTCTTCTGAATCCTCATCTTCTTCTTCTTCTCCGTCTAACTTCGCCCGGGTTGGTTTCCTTGCTGATGGAGGTCTTGGAGTCTTCATCTTCACTTGGCTAGGAGTGGGAGAGGCCTTCGAAATCTTGCTCTGCGGCGTCCCTAAATCTACCTCTTCCACTTTCGCCTTTCCCCGCAATACTGATCCGAGTGTTGGTGTGCGCGCAATTCCGGTTTCCGAGGTAACAGTCTCCTTAGCAGACGTGACTATTACCACATCTTTGGATGAATGTCTGGATTTCTCGCATGTCATTGGGGATGTCTGCTTGGTCTCCGACTGTAGTGGCTTGGATGGAGTCGCCTCTGTTGTAATGACCATTTCTGGTTTTGATTCCGGTTGGGGAGGTGGATTGACCTCCCCCATGACCTCTCTCAATTGAACAAGTAGCTGCTCCATCTTGGAGTTGAAGGATACTAGGACATGAATGACTTTGTCCCCTAGCTTTCCTACCCCTTCCAAAACCTTCTCATCAAATAACCTAGCCTTGTTCAATGCTTCTGCCGGAAGGGCGATGAACTCCCTAATCCGGTCAATCGTCTCTACAGTTTGAACTGAATACTTCCGGTTACGCTCACTTTCCTGTTTTTGTCTACTCAGTTCTTCTTTTAGGGATAGCAATTCATCCGCCAAATCCTGATACTTCGCCTTTCCAGATCTTCCCTTAGCATCCTCTATCAGGTTCTGGATTTGCTCTACACACTTTGTCCTAAGAATATCCCCCAACAACTTACATACCTTTTTCAAGGTACTTCTCTTTTTCTCATGTTCTTCTCGGACTTTCATGAGCTCCTTTATAATTGACCCTAAGGGATCGCTGTTCCAGATTGGATCCTTCTCTTTCTCTATCTGGACCTCTTTCCCTTTCCTCTTTTCCAATTTCGTTTTTTCCGATGAACTGGAAGCTTCTCTCTTAACCTCTATCTCTTCCATCTCATCATTGGAGTCAGATTTTATTCCATGGGTCAGTTTGACCTCTTAGACTGTGTATTCCTGTTTCTCTTGCGCCCTCATACAATCTTGGGTATGATACAAATGAAAAAGAAATGGGGAAAGGCTAGATGGTTTAGTCTTTCCCACTCCCCTGCATAGTTTGGCGACATAATCTCTCAAGACTAGCCCCCAATCTACCTTCCTATCTCCGGACAGTGCACCAAAGATCGTATTTCCCAAAGTGATGGTCATCCGGTTTCCTCTATCCGGATTGAGAATCGGAACTAGAAACTCTAGCAACCTCTTCTCTTGTTCATCTTTGCAGTCACTCACTGTGTATCCATCTTTTGTATGAGGGGCGTTCCGAAAGTTACTCACCGTGGACTTGTCTGTCCGAGACACCAGCCCTTCTTCGTTCCGAGAAAAACCGTAATCCTCTCGCCATACTCCTGCGGTCCACTTGTCCGGAAGCGCCTTCAAGGTCTTCCTCCATTTATTCAACTGCGGATGCAATACCTCTCGCACCATCATTTTGTCTTTGAAACTCTAGGGCCTTTCTATCAGCCCTGTATAGCCCATCTGACTAAGATCCTCCACCAGGTCGGCTCTCTCTCCCGCATCTTCTGGAATAACCGGAACAATGTTTCTAAGAGATATCTTCGTGGTGGGGGTCTCTTCCTCAGCCTCACTCCCAGACATGGTTACAGTGCTCTCCCTTTCTCTTCTCCAACTAACCCTCACAGCAGTCGCTCGCATTGCAGCACTGGCTTACTTGGAAACTCAAGTTGTCAAGAAAAATCGGAAACTCTCCTATCAACTATGAACCCTAACGGAAATAATTTCCAAGTTATAACTTGCCGAAGAAACTATGCCATATTTAACTACTTTTGGACTTTGTGAGGAATTATAGACTTTGTCCAGGGAGACTTTATTGAGAGACCTCCCGTTGTTTTGGGTTTAAGACCACAATGCCTATGAAAGTGGGAAGAAAAGAACAAAGAATGATAACAAGTAAGACATTTAAACATTTAATTGTACACATTGAGATGAATCATCGGGAGATTTGTCGATGTAGTATACATGCAAGACATTGGGAAAGAACAAAGGAAGATATTGACAACTAATAAAGACATTTAAACATTTAATTGTACACATTGAGATGAATCATCGGGAGATTTGTCGATGTAGTATACATCCAAGACATTGGGATCTCAAATGTTACAATAAATCGATGAAAACCGTTATTGTTAGTATATCCCCAGAGTTAGTATCTGGAAATCTCCCGATGTTATTTTTGCATTCATTTGTACTCTGCAAGGGAACTGTTATTACAATTGAATGAAACTTGGAAGTAATTATTAAGAGGGAAGGGTTCATTCCATTTTATTCATATTGATAAAGAAGATAACAAGCAGTTGCCCACAAAAAGAAGTGAGGCAATTCCTAGAGTATCTAAACTACTGTATTGAACTTGACTGACGGGTGAAGGGGTGAACTAGCTCCTTCCGTACATAACACGGACGTTCTACTTTTAAGAGATCTATATCATCCCTCACGCGTATGGAGGGACCTATTAAATTAGCGTGTGGCCACTTCAGATCTAACTCTAGTAGTACAATAGTTTGATTCCAAAGAATGCTACGCTCTCTAGGGCTACCTAAGATACGTTTCAATAATCCAGCACGGTGTGGATATGGATTACTCTGACTAGGGTTGCACGAACCGGCAAAGTAGAGGAACCCCTTCAAAGTCTTTTGCGATAGTAGACGCCGTACAAGCTCCCCCAAAGTAGACATACCCATGGAGGAACACAACCTACAGTGAGTTTGTTCCACCAACTGTCTAAGGAAGTGACGAAAACCAGAAGAAATGTCGACTTTGTGAGGAAGATCCGAAACACCTCCCTCCACGCATAAAGCACCTGTGAGGATGACGAGAACCGCCTTCTGCACGGAGAACACAAAGAGGAAGTGAATTCATGAAACAATGGAGAATCCCTAAACAAAGGGAGATGTCCCGATGTTTTCCCGAAGGACACTGACTCCAGTAAGAACTTTAGAACAACAGAAGATCTCCCAATGAATGTGGAATGGTCACTCACTTCAATGAGAACCAGGAAAAGGGTAAGATCTTGCGATGATGAACTTGACAAGGGCACTTACTTTAGAAAGAACCTCTAAACAACGGGAGATCTCCCGATGACGTCAAAATAGACAACCTATTTAACGGAAAACCGTAAAACAATGCCTACTCCCCCGATGTTAAAATGGAAAGTCAAGTCCATGGAGAACCTCCACAGAACGGGAGATCTCTCGATGACGATGACATATGTAGTCAAAGTCATCGTAACTCGCCGGCCAATGGGAGATCTCCCTATATAGTAAAAAAATAATCACATATAACCAGAAATTGGATATGCCCAAGGCACTGAAGGCAGCCAATGCATTCCAGAAGCCGTAAAGGAAAACAGTCCACTCAACATTTCAAAATTGCAATATGTTTCAAGTGAACTACCAAAAACATGTACATTGTGGATACAATTTATTGATATGTAAAACAAATGTACAGAGCACTTGATGAACGACTTATACACGTGAATTCCGCGAAACCTCAGCTTGGAAACAAGAAGGGACCAAAATCCAAGGACAGAAACTGACAAACCATTCGTAGTCAGTGGGTATAAATGTGAAACCTTTTAAAGATGTGGAGCTCGCATTTACAATGATTTCCTGAGAAGTAGCACTTCACTACAGTAATGATCCGTATTTGATAATGTTTGGGCCATTAGACATTTACAAGTGCATTTACAATTTAAATTAAAACTCGGTACTCCGGTGTACATGCAATGTCATTGACGTGGAACGCCGTATCCAGTAACGGGAGATCTCCCAATGAAGCTCCACGAGAACAGGTATCAACGACGTTGAATTCCCGCCATGATGTTGAAGCCCAAACTAGATAAGGGATCCACTAGATCCTGCCCGCCAGGAAGCGGATTATTCCTCACATACAGCGGCACCGGTTGATTAGACAGTAGGAGGCCATCAAGCCACGACATCAACTGCATGTGGAGGAAGTTGTCATGTGTTTCACCGCGGAAGGTCTTAGGGGAAACAGTGCTATGTGGATCATTGAGGAGGTTCTTTTCTAGACTGTCGTCAATTAGAAGAACATTGTCCCAAGAAGATAAACCAGCGATGCGTACAAACGTCAATAGCTCTTTCAGGAAAAATGGTTTCTCTGGTGCGCGTGGGTCCCTGTACGTGGACCTCTTGCATGCCCCTTGAGCTAGACAGATCACATCCCGACGGCCGAACGAGCAATTCTGAAGGAGAACGTCCAACAAGTAGTCCATGTTTTTTGGTGTGACACTACTCCAGAATGCAACTTCCGCTCTACCACGCAGCCAATTTAAAAACGTGGCGACCCCTAGGCGACGCTCAACATGGACTTGATTACGGCTATAGGACCTGTGAAGAAGGACTCCATTGAGGTCAAGTACCACTGAGTACTTGCGCTGAGCTACCTTTTCAAAGGTCTTCGGTTGCGCCGTCGACGGTCTGCCACAATCTGCAGTACATTAGAGTACAACCCAGTCAGAGATGAGTCCGTCAAGAAGCATGATCATTTAACTACATGTGGTCTACGAAATGAACTATGTAAAACATCGGGAGATCTCCCGATGATTATCTCTCTATGTTTGTTGAGATACTTCAATGTTTAAGTAGAGCTTCCAATGAAAGGCCTAAAACTACGCTGGGTGTCACGACAAGTACCTTGCCCAACCACCCTTAGAGGATTTGTGTCATCCACGTCGACGATCCCCATAGGCACATAAGCCCCGAGTCCTACGCCCGTTTCCTCTGCTTCCACCGGTTCAGGGTTAGAGCAAATCTGAACAATGTCATTATAAAGATATAAGTGGGCCGCCGACACGGCCTTGGTCAGTCGTGAGGATTTACTTCGCGGATCAAGCGTCATACTAGCATAATAACTGGGCAAGTCAAGTAGATCCCCAAACCTATACCTTATGTCAAGTCTGTCTGCATGTGTGAGTCCAGGATGTGGGACAGGTACCATTGGATTGACCTTGGGACTCATTCGAGGGAGGTCCACCATTGTGTCCTCCATAACACTTTCGGCCATTCCCACGGGAGGGGTGACATCTTCGGCCGGAGGCACCAAGAGATCTCCCGATGCATCAGTATGCTGCTCCGACTCCATTCGCTCAAGAGGACGACTAGGAACCGGGTCAGTAGGCGTCGGGAGATCTCCCGTTGCACCCGAGCCTGGCTTCGCCGGCAAAGGTTTTCTACCTAGCGACCGTGCGTCCTTGGACAAAGATGTAGTGGAAGGGGCCGTAGGAGGAGCAGTAGCAGGAACTGTTCCGGAACAGCTCAGAAGAATGGACGCCGCGTTGGTCGATTCCGGAGTCCCACTTGTAGCACCATCTGCCCCCGACGGTAGAGGGGAAGAGATGCTAGCGCCCTCCTTCTTGGTAGGGTCCACTTCAGAATGCGGAGTATTATCTGTAGGCTCAGCATCATCGACCTGCACATCCTTCCTGCGCCTCGTCTGCAACTTCGGTCGCCTATCTGAAGTTGACTACACCGGTGCAGACCTTAAAACCTTCTTTGCCTTCTCCATTCCCGGCTTCTCGGACGTGCGTCGTTCCCCAGACATTCCAGTGCGTAAGGCATCTCTCGGAGATGACTGCACCAATTTCCCAGAAGGCACGACTGGCCTTGCCGACTTATCCTGCGACACGAAGATGTCAGATTCCCTGAAGTGGTCAAGTTCATTGAGCGCAGTGCGGAACCGATAGCGGGAGATCTCCCGATGTTTAGGTACGGTGACTAACCTTCCTCGGAGGCCGAAGTTCCTGTTCGCCACCGTCAGTGCCCATTTCTTGTGAGGGTTGGTCCCGGACCCCTGTCGGGTTGGGGGAAGACATGCAGGCACCCTCATTCCTACCGGTCTCTAACTCAGAACGTGGAGGAACGTCAGGAGGGTCACCATCACGGAGGTGGATATCAAGCCTGCGCTTTGTTCGCACTTCCTTTGGCTTCTCTGAATTCAAGTCATGCACTGCAGACCTTGATACCTTAGTCGCCTTCGCTAGACCAGACTTCTCCTGCGGATGTCGTTTTCCGGACATGTCACTACGTGAGTCAGGTCTTGGAGATGAATGCTCCAACACCTCGAGAGGCACCATTGGCTTTGCCGACTTCCCCTGCAAGCAGTAGACGCTAGATTTTCTCCATTGATGATGGTCATCATGTTCAAAGTGGAACGGATAGTGGGAGAGCTCTCGATGTCTTGGAAGAGGGATGAACCTTTTTGGAGGGAGGGATTTCATCGTCGCCACCATCACTGCCCATCTCCTCGAAGGGGTGCTTCAGTATCCCTGACGATTTAGAGGAGGATTTCTTGGCGCCTTCTTTCCTGCCTACTTCCACTTCAGACTCTTCAGGAAGTTGAGCAAGGTCATCACCATGCTCACGCGCTTCAGAGAATGAAACCTTCTTCGCCTTCACCGGACTGGACTTCTCCTTTGGGTGTCGCTTCTCAGATATTTCACTACGTCCGGCATGTCCCGAAGATGACTGCTCCGAGACCTTGGGAGGCACCAGTGCCTTTGCCGACTTACCCTGCGAGTGGAACACGTCAACCTTCCTCAAAAGTGACAAAGGTTTTGATGCGCAATGCGAAACTGACAGCGGGAGATCTCCCGATGAGTATGTATAGGGACTAACCTGTTTTCGAAGCGGAACATCGTCTCTACCATCACCACTTGTGTCCTCTGAGGGGTGGTTCACTACCCCGGACTGGTTCAAGGAGGGCATGTTGGCGCCCACATCCATGTGCACGTGCACTTCAGGAATCGCAGAAGGTTCAAGAGGGTCATCATCACTGAGTACAATCGCCTCAGAGATTGAATCCTTCGTCGCCTCCGTCGTGACCAACTTCTCCTCCGAACTTGATTTCCCATGCAGTCCACTTTGCGAGGGAGGTTGTGGACACGACTGCTCCGAGCGCTCGGGAGGCATAACTCTCCTTAGTGACTTACCCTGCAAGGAGAACACATCAGACTTCCTCGAGCGACCTTTGCACTACTCAGCAACGTGGAACCGACAGCGGGAGATCTCTCGATGCTCATGTACAATGACTAACATTTTTTATAAGAGGGGTGTTGTCCTCGCTACTATCACTGTCCGTGTCCTCTGGCGGGTGAATCATTTCCAGAGGCATGTGATGGTCTTCTTCATTCACATCACTCTCGGTCTCCTCCGAGGTGCGAGAGGCACTTCTCTCCGCATTCGCGGCTTTGTCCTCACGAACCGCGTCGTTCATATCAGGTCTATCTTCTGCAGGATCGTTCATGGCTTTGTTGTTGCCTACATGTTGGTCCTCACCTTCATCCTCTGCATCCGGCTCATGAGTGCCAAGATCATGCAGTTGTTCCCACAGCCGCTTGGTAGCCGTCAGTGCCTTGGACTGTGCCTCCACGTCAAAAACGACTTCGAGTACCTTAGTAGAGTGGGCCTAATAGAATATGAGAAACACATGTCAGTGCACTGTCTTCAGAGTCACTCAGTAGAAAAGAGGTACTCGAAGGAAAACGACAAGACAGCTTACCAGCCCAAGGGACGTGAAATCCGGACCACCGTTCACATTCACGACGACCATATTATTCGTCATCATGTCAACAAATATGTCTAGCGCCACCGCAATGAAAAACTACGGGATCATCGGACGCCGGTAGACGGTATCGACTTCATCCAAATCCTTCGACATGTACACAGCTTCAAGGTCTTTTGTGCCCGGGAAGAAACTGTGGAAGCTGCTCCTTGAACCGTGGACGTCGTCGTAGGCGAAGAGGAAGACCAGAAAGACGTTGTAGTGCAATCCGGCCACCGGTTTGGGGAAGCCGTCCCCTTTCTCGGGAATGTAGTTTACGACATGCCAATCCTAGACCCTAACCTTTGTCTCGTCCCGCCGCTTCTGCAAGTACGCTACAATTTCATGGAATCCAGCAGCATCCGTGACAAGAATTGCTGGTGAACGGGCTCTCACGAGGCGCTGAGTGGCATCTTTATACTCCAGTGCATCAAACACTCGAGTCAAATTGCGGTGCTCTAGGAGTTTTGCACGAGGGCCGCCACCTGACACCTCGAACAGGAACCATAAGTACATGTGGGTCTTCGCTTCACCCCGCCATGACTTCACGGAAGCATCTGTCAGAATCTGACTGATGTCCCAACATTTCTCGTCCATGACCTTGCAGAGGTAGTCATTCACAAAATCCTTCGAGACCTCAACCTCCACTTGTCTTGTACGAGCGTTGAAGAACGACTCCCACATATTCTTCACCGCATCTGGACACTCGCCCGGATCGTGAGTCTTGTTGAGTCCCTTGGTTCGACCCTCTAGCCACTCCTTCCCCAGCTCCGTGTCCATGTTCTTATCCATCCAAAATTCGACTTGCTCCCGAGTGATTTTCTTTGATGCAGCGAATTCATCCCATTTTGCTGCCGTGTAGGGGATGTATTCTAGCTTCTTACTCGGGAGCGGGTGTTGCTTGTAGTGGCACATGAGTTCATTTTTCATGGCGCGAATCTTTTTCTCCCTCCCTACTGCCATGACGAGTGGAATGACAGGCTTCTCAAAGAAGTCGATGTTCAGAGCCGTTTTCTTCATGCACACAACTTCCTTCTCCACTTGGCCTGCCAAGTAGTTCAAGTCCTCATCACATAGTCCATACAAGGGCTTGAAGTCGGTGTATCCCAACAGCTTGCGCTTGCCCTTCGAGTGGGGTCCGTTACTGTCGGGAAGCTTGAAGCAGAGGAAGTCCCTATCAATCTGGATCCAACGTTGGACATCCTCGTCTTTCTCCATGAAGAGGAGTGGAATTTTCAAATCCGGGTTGTCAGGATTCTTGAACCCAGTGAAGATAGAGAACATGACCGGATAGAAATCCTGCACGATAACAACGCCACCGTTAATTGTGAAGGTTCACGCAAGAGCACTAGCCATGACATGAACTGCCATCGGGAAATGTCCCGTTGTTCGTCTGTTTGAAGGCCATGTATTCACTAACAACATACGTCCCAATGACTGACATTCTCATTTCGAACATCAAGCCATCAAAAGAACTCCCGTTCTTCTAAAGCATATCCGCTTCTTAAACTTGAACATACCCCCCAACAAGTAGAAATTGTTTTACAAGTCTGGACATCGGGAGATCTCCTGATGGTGTGATCATCGAGAGATCTCCCGCTGGCATTGTGCATCGAAAATTAGACTATGAGAAACAATCCCAATGTCGATGAGTTGAACTTACAATGTACGCAGCGCAATGCGCTCGTCCTCCGTATGATGGTACCGGGCAACCCATGTCCCTCCATTTGATTCGAGCGTGCACAAGCTGCTGCGTGAAGCTCTGCTCCTTTTGCTCACCAGCAACGTTCTGGTTCAGAGCTTTGGAGAGGTGCATAATTTCATTCTTCTTGGTGTCAAACGGTGCCCATATAGGAATGATGTTGAAGGTGGACGCATCTGCCTTGTCGGCCTACGGGATGTCTCCTTTCTCAATCAACTCCCTATGCGCTCGTACAATGTGCTGACCGCCAATGATGTAGTAGTGTGTTTTGGCGGTTAGACTCTCCCTCTTTGGACACGAGTCCCAGAAGGTCATAGTGTTGTCCGGCACGTATGGTCCTCGCTTCAAGGGGAAAACGGTAATGTACCGGTTCTCTGAATGATAGTCGCAGTCAACGAGAATGCGATTCTTGATTCCGCTTAGCCACGTCGGCTCAATCCCTCTGTACACAAGTACACCAGCATGCGCCTGGTGCAGGAACTTATAGTGAACTCGGAGGAGTTCACCTCTGGCATTGCCAAAGGGCTTCTTGTCCCACTTGTACATTGGCTTGAACACCTGGTTGTATAACTTGTTTATTTCTTTCACTTCCACAGGCTCAAGCTTCCTCACCTCTACGTCCGTCATGTTCACAGCGCGATGAATGGTTAGTGGGACAAGTTTGATCCTCTTCTTGCCCTTGCCCTTGCCCTCCTCTTCTTCTTGAACTTCATTGCCTAGCGCTCCCGCAATGGACTTTTGCTTCGTAGGCTTCTTCCTAGGAGATGGCGATGCAATTGTTCCTGCCCTGGCCGTAGTGGAGGGCTTTGCATTTCGACAGCTCTCGTCAATAATGTCCCACTCAATCTTCATTTCCTCGTACGTCCAGGAGTGGTAGCCGCTAGGCTTGGCTAGCATCCCCTTCCTTGTCATGGTCTCGCACATGCTCAGATCCATCTTGGCATAGTCCAGGATCAACCCGTATGTTCTTGTTTCCTGGGAAGTGGGAGCCGTCTCACGAACGATAACGAGGCCTGTGGAGTTATCCAGTCCCTCAAGCTGCAACACGTCTAAGCCCACCTCACTGTGACCCAAGTTCTTGAAGGCCAACCTCGAACATATGATTACGGACTCGTCAAGCTGGTCCATCCACTCGAGGCCCCATGCTGTCACTTTCTTGTCACATCGAAACACAGCTCTCGGAACGTGATCTCCGGTCTATTGAAACGTATGCACGACTGTGTCAATGAACTTGTACAGCCTTATAGGTGCTATCGTGGTAGGCAGTTCCTCCGAGGTATTGGCCTTGAGCAATGTGACAGGAATGTTAGATGTCCACCTTTTCATCATTCTATTGAGTTATCATTGGGAGTTATCCCGTTGATCTCCTAATAAACCCCACCTAAAACCTTTGTTCAATTGCATCGTCCTAGATGTTTCAGCAGGAGTTCTCCCGATGAGTTCGTCCTTCCCGTGGACATATAGGCATGAGTTCTTATAATAACTTCTGTAGTCCTAGTAATACCTTGCACTATACTAGTAGTAGACATCGGGAGATCTCCCGATGATTTCTTCCAATTGTATTCCCATTTCGATTGGGAGTTCCCCACTTCTATGTCTCCTGCTACCACGATTCTTTTCGAACGTGAACATCGGGAGATATCCCGATGATCACTTCTTTCGCGATTTGAACCAAAGTTCACCTATTTCACGTACTGCTCATCACATCCACAACATGACACATTTGTCTTCTGGCGGAGGCTACAACTACTTGACCTAAAGTCGACATACTATTCATTTTCAGCAGGAGATCTCCTGTTGATGAGTTCCGGCTTCCTCAACTTCTTCACGATTTTCGTTTAGGGTGCCTGGTAGATCGTCTCTTTCTTACATTCGTGAACTATGAATTCAACGGGAGAACTCTCGATGAAAATCTGCGGTAGTGCTCTCTCATTCTGTACCTTTCTGTCGGAATATGTCTCGGCGAATTTAGGGTTTCGCGTCCGCAATTGCCATTTTCCCTTGATGAATTTAGGGTTTCGGGACTGCAACTGTCATTTTCTCCACTTCTACCACCGACTGCAATTTCAGGTTGCACAGCTTCAGGGCTTTTGGACATTTGAGCGGTCTCATTCCGAAGCCACTATGTACCATACACAACTTCTAGCTAGTACCACGGTCTCCCTATCACTGTCGGTTACAAGTTTAGTGGTTATGGAAGGAGATACACACTACGAATGTGGCTCACTTCCTCTAATACTACAAAGAAGTACACATACTCTAAGGAAGAGAAATCAATTCTTACGGGTTATTCCACTCTGGTAATGAGCTAGTGGCCATGACTCTAGCCGTGTATGCGCACAAGACGTGCCTTGGGCCCTCCGTACAGCTTCCCTACAATCGGACTGTCTGCTAGTTCCTGCGCAATAAAAATAAGTTTCATGACACACTTAGAGATTATTTTGCGCGCGAAAAAGCAAAACAACACAATGTCTACACCCACTCTCTGATGGAACCATGGTGCAAAACATTCCTCAAATTTCAACAAATACGAACTGCTCTACTTGCATGGTCATGCCTACATTCTTTGAAGAGGACAATATGATCAATTCATTTTTGCAGCAAAAACATCCACAAGGAACTTTGAAATGGTTCTTCTGGGCTACAAACGCCCCAAACACAATATTCAATATTTTGAGAGGTTTGGGGCCTCTCATAATAATATTTTCCATTTAGACCCTAACAAATGAATTATAATTTTAGGCAATTTAGGTGGGCAAACACTGAATTTGCTAGTTGTAATGCGCAATTTCCATTAAAATGAGAGTCTTTTGAGTGATAGTCTGTTCAAACACATGTAATTCGGTTTAGAGTAAATGATATAATTAATATAAATAAAGATTACGTCATCTTCTAAACACCAAGTCATGAACTCCGCGGTTGGTTGTGAGGGGTTATTCATCTCATTGAAGCGGTCCGGGTTCGATTCCCGTTGGACTTGTATGAGTGCATGAGAGAACAACATGACTTGGTGCTGCTAAATGAGCTTTGCAGGCAGGAAAGTTGTAACAACCAACCGCCCCCCTACCCAGAATGTGACAAGTGCTTTATCTGTTAACCAAATAAATAGTAGATATATCTACTACTTTTTTTCCCAATAACAATGTAATTTGAAATAAAACATACTCACTGATAAACAAATAAGATAATGAAGTAAAAAATAAAGAAAAGAGGTTGAAGAATATAAAAAGAAGTATATTGAGACTATACTTAAATTCCAATGTTCTGTAAACACAAAATATACAGTTGAAATCAATAATGCAATGCCGAGCAATAAAATAAAATCAATCCACTCAAAACTATACCATCTAATCATATGCATACATATTACATAGCTACAGATATCAAGTGTAGGATGCGAGACTTTGGTTGATAACGTCAATTTGAGCAGCAGGAATCTTGATCATGCATTGACGAGTATCTTTTCGAATGCTAGGCTTCCACGCTGTCATAACAGCATTTGTATGCTCCCAAAGTGGCGGTTCAGTTTCATCCACTTTCCAATGTAGACCTCTTTCACTGTCCCATCCAATGTAGAAGTCTTGAACATCTTCATCTCTCGATGTTGGATGGAAGTACTGAATGCGTATACAATTAGGTTTCTCCGGATTACAATTTGGATCAGATAACGCCCTTGCAATCCAAACCGGATGACTGTCACCATCTGCAGGTCGAACTACAACAAAATATCCTTCAAAGAGATCTCGACCCACCCTAAAGGATGGTTGTGGGCGACCTCTCAAAGGGCCTACGTACGCGTCATCTTCTCCAAACTCTTCACGATCCTCGCCGTCTTCGTCTAATTCATCCACTTGAGTTGCTTGAACACGGCTCGTAGGCCAAAAACCATCCTTCAAAATAGAAGATGAAGGTAGTGGTTCTAGCAATGCTACCTTGACACCTTGCCAGTAGTGCACTACGTGCTCATAGCGTCTTCGGTACTCTCCAGTGCGATCTTGATTGCACAAATTCTCCCAATACCTCACGAATCCGGATATGCCCTTCAAGATGTCCTCTGCACCTTTCATTGGACTCGGCAGAACTGCTTCTGGTACTCCACGTGGCCACAAACTTTGCCCTTCAGAGTCCTCCTTCCACAATTTCATTCCATGACCAATCCCCTTCGGCAACCACTCCACATCAGTGCACAACATTTTGTACTTCATGACTGGACACCCAGTCGAGTCAAGGTAGAACTTCACTTGTTGTGGCTTTGTGTGTCCAACCATGATGTCATTGCCGTCCAAAACTTTGCCTGCTATGAAACCCTTGAAATTTGGCACCTCTTCGATGAGGTGAGGGATTGTTGGAATGGATTCCACATCCATAAACGACTTCATAAGTGTAGGAATTGTAAGGAAGTTTTCCTTCTTCAAAAGCATACTCCATCTTCCAAAGAGCGCATCAATGTCGTCATGAGTATGACCCACAATCATGAAGTTCACGTATACTTCACGAAAGATCTTGTTTGCAACAAGTAGGGACCAATAACAGAAAACAAATCTATTCTTGTTATCTCCGGTGGCATTATCCATCTGCACATTCAAAATAGAAGGCAACGGCATCCCTGGACATAACGTTTCCGGTAGCGGAGGTAGCGATGCTTCGCAAACTTCGGCACCCTTCAGTATTGCCCTGGATAAATTTGTGGATCCAGACCCCGTAAACAATTGCCGAGAAGACGATTTTGGTGGCAATTCCAAATCTCGGAGCAACTTCGCCATGGAGCCAACAGTTTAGTTTGAGTCGTGGGGAAACATATCCAAGCCATAGTGCGCATATCGAACATCAGCATGACCATGCGCAATCATGCCAGTGACCGAGACGGGCAACTTCATGAGCCCATCAAGTTCTTTAGTTTTGTGGGAAAAAACCGGAGAAGCGGTCTTGGCATGGTCTATCTTGTCATGCATGATCGTCAAACATTCATGTAGAAACTCATGCGAGCGGTAACGATTTGCGTAGTACAACTCCCTATGTGCCCGAGCAATAGCCAAATGTTTGTCAAGCCTCCTTGACCATATCAAAGCACTTTGAGATCCAGCAATACAACTCCTTCGTAGCTCTTGTAGTTTGTCACACACTAAACACCGAGCAAAATTATCACCAGGTTTTTTCACCTCGTACTCTGAAAACTTTGAGGACCTGATCTTGCTCAGGTTTGAAGTAGAAACTTCAGGTAATCCGAAGGCTACATTGACATCATTAATTTCTTTCATCTTACCCTTCCATTGAAAAGTAGAGGGAAGACACATGGATACGACCTTGTCCCCTGACTTCAAAGTCCAAGTACGATGTGGCATGTGATCTGCCTCCTTTTCAAGGATGCACTTTAGCGTGGCAGTTGCTTGTTGAGTGTGCTTTCTCGGCTTCTCCAATCCTACATTTCCATGGTCTCTTGCCTCTTGTTCGTCCTTCCAATATTTGAGGTATCGATAGAATGTAGCCTCCGGGACCCCAGAAATATGCATCCATGCTCGCATGCACACGTTGATGCCTTCAACGGTCACTGTCTTCCTCCCACGTGCATCAAGATGCACTGACCTATATACATCAGTCTTCATGTGTGACCTGAACTTGAATGATGTATTGGAGTACATTCGCTCGCGGAAGGCCCGAATCTTCTCCCTTGGAAACGGTTGAACGCAATTCTGGGAACAACAGACTTTGCTAGACACCAAGTTGATGCACTCTAGAGTGAGGAGTTCCTTAGATTTGCGGGAGATCACACGAGGTGGATTCCTAAGGATACTTGAATATGGCCGTACAGATGCTAGAGGTTGTGGATTCAAGAGGCGGGCTTGTAGCTGATTGAATCTGTCTCGCGCCTCATGGTCGTGAAGACTTGCTCCCGCACAGTGGACTCGTTTAATTGGCCAAGCTACCAAATAGTAAATCTGCTCCTGAGGGATATCCGCTTCTGAGAATGTCTTGGTGATGTGAACTGCTACATGGGTATCTCCAAGAGGACCATTAGCTCCAAGCACGAGGTCTGAGTTGATACTATGGCAAGTCCCTTCGCCAACAAGTAGACCCTCCTCATTGTAAAGAGTGACACATCTTGTATTCCAAAGATGACGCGGAAGTCCTTCGCATTCAGGAATGCCTACATTCATCCCTTCCAAAACTGGGAATTCATCATCCGAGGATTCCATGAAGTCGTCAGAAGTCGCAGATGAAGTCATGTCACATATCTGGAAAACCAAATGAAAAGCAGTATTGAAGTCAATGTCTGGCATCATACTCCAATCGACCTGATTGACGGAGTAAATGGTGTTGGTATTTCTGAGCGGCAGTAATATCCGAATGGCAATTCAGCGCGACTAGCGCTGAATTGTATTTCAGCTCCCAGGATGCTAACATATCGTCGCAACCAATTTCATGCAATAGGTGATTGCACTTTAGCGCAACCAACTCTGAATTGCAATTTAGCACCCACGACACAGACATACGTCGTTACTAATTCCACTCCCTGCGTGATGAGAATTCAGCGCCAATTGAGCTAAAATAGCATCATTCTCTGCGTGCTAAATTGCAATTCGGAATTACTCGCATTGGAATACCGTCACAATATATTTCATTCCCTCCGTGACGACACTTCAGAGCAACTTGCGCTGAATTGCAATTAGTCATTGGTCGTGGTGGAATATTGTCAAAATACATTTCACTACGTGCGTATCTACACTTCAGAGCGACTCGCGCTAAATTGCAATTCAGATCCAATAAGTCTGACACTTCAGCGCGAGTCGCTCTGAATTGTAATTAGGCATTAGTCGTGGTGTAATATCGTCAAAATACATTTCACTGCGCATATCTACACTTCAGCGCGAGTCGCGCTGAATTGCAATTCAACTCTGATAGCTCTGGAGTGTCTCTAGAGTATATTCCATCACGATTTTATAGAATACAGATCTAGACCACCTTACTTCAGTACACATCAACGCGAGTCGCGCTGAAGTGTCAACACTACATATTCCTTTACCTTTGTGAATACACTTCAGCCCGACCAGGGATGAATATCAATTAAACGCGAGTCTAGGTGATCCGTCTACACAAAGACAATGGAAACTCTGGTAGAAGCACTTCAGCGCGAGTTGCGCTGAAGTGCATCTCATTTTCATTGTAGTTAAGGAATTTCTATTTATAGTAAGTCCGTCTTTCGCGGAGGAGTTTATATAGAGTTCTGCGCATTCTCCAAACTGCGCTCGTTGAATGACTTGAGGACTTGAACATTTCATGAATAATAGTCGGACTGACTAATCACAACATGAACTGTGCTGGAGATCATTGAGCACCTACGCAAAACAACTGCCAATCATGGAATGAAAGATCTTATGCAAACCTAGAGGCTGGAATGACAGATCCTAGAAGCTGCTAAATGGAGGATTCTCATATTTTCAAAGGGGTCGGAGTGGCTTACTGTAATTCCTATGCAATGGATCTCCTGCTTGAGCAATACAACGGGCAACAACCGGCGTTGTACCAATACAATTGCGAACACAATATTCAATATTTTGAGAGGTTTAGGGCCTCTCATAATAATATTTTCCATTTAGGCCCTAAAAAGTGAATTGTAATGTTAACTAGTTTAGGTGGGCAAACACTAACTTTGCTAGTTGTAATACACAATTTCCATTAAAATGAGAGTCTTTTTAGTGATGGACTGTTGAAATACATGAAGTTTGCTTTAGGGTATATATTCTGATTTATATAAGTGAAGAGAATGACATCTTTTGAACACCAAGTCATAAGCTCCGCGGTTGGTTGTAAGGGGTTGTTCATCTCATTGAAGCGGTCCAGGTTCGATTCCCATTGGGTTTGTATGAGCGCATGAGAGAAAAAACATGACTTGGTGCTACTAAGTGAGCTTTGCCGGCAGGAAAGTTGTAACAACCAACCGACCCCCTACCCAAAATGTGACAAGTGCTTTACATGTTAACCAAATAAATAGTAGATATATCCACTACATTTTTTTCTCCAATAGCAATGTAATTTCAAATAAAATATATTTAGTGATACACAAATAAGAAAATGAATTAAAAAATAGAAAAAATATAGCTCAAGAATAAAAAATATATATATATATTAAAGACTATATTTAAATTCCATTGTTTTGTAAACACAAAACATACACTTGAAAACAATCATGCAGTATCAAACACTAAAATAGAATCAATCAACAGAAACCTATATCCTCTAAAAAAAATTGAAACGACTATCATCTATTATAATATTAAGGGTCCAACACTTATGCAATGAAAAACAACTTCATATAAGATGTAGAAATAAAACAATACCCTCCATATGAATGTCATAGTTAAAATGCATCCAATGTATGTACATGATTTCTCCATATCATGTATATGAAGCCAAACTCTGGTTGATGATTTCGATTTGAACTGTAGGGATCTTGATTCTGCATTGGCGAGTACCTCTTCTGTTTTGAGACTTCCATGCTGTAATTAAAGCGTTTGTTGTCTCCCACACAGGTTCTTCAGTTTCATCAACCCTCCAAAGCAAACCTCTATCACTATCCCATCCTTCATAGAAGTCTTGAACTTCTTGATTGCGTGATGTTGGCCGAAAGTATTGAATGTGCACACAGTTTAGTTTCTCGGGGTAAGAGTTTGGATCAGACAATGCTCTGGCAATCCAAACTGGTCTGCTGTCACCGTCTACAGGGTGAACTGCAACAAAATACCCTTCGTATACATCTTGAGCCACCCTAAAGGATGGTTGTGGACGATCCCTCAAGGGCCCAACATAAGGCTCATCCTCTCCATGCTCTTCGAGATCTTCACCATCTTCGTCTAAATGATCAGCTTCTGTCACTTGAATACGAGTAGTTGGCCAGAAACCGTCTTTTAGAGCACTAGAAGTAGGAAGTGGCTCTTAAAGAGCTGCCTTTACACCACACCAATAGCGCACCACATTCTCATAGCGCCTACGATGTTCTCCACTCACGTCTGCTCTGCACAAGTCGTCCCAATAGTTTATGAATCCTGATAAACCTTTGACAATGTCATTGACACCTTTCATTGGGTTGAATGGTACTGGCAAAGGCACACCACGTGGCCACAAACTCCGTCCTTCATCATCTTCTTTCCACAACTTAATGGCTTGACCGTGCCTGCCTAAACAATTTTCATCCGTGCACTTCAACTTGTACTTCATGACTGGGCATCCAACAGAGTCTAGGTAGAACTTCACTTGTTGCGGTCTTGTGTGTCCCACAAGGATTTCATCACCATCCATCCATTTTCCTGCAATGAAACGCTTGAAATCAGGCACCTCCTCTATGAGGTGAGGGATAGTAGGAATAGACTCAACATCCATGAATGACTTCATGAGCGCCGGGATTGTTGGGAAGTTCTCCTTCTTCAACAGCATGCTCCATCTTCCAAACAATGCGTCAATGTCGTCGTGTGTGTGACCAACAATCATGAAGTTGACATACACTTCTCTGAAGATCTTGTTAGCAACAAGTAGAGACCAGAAACAGAAAACATATCTATTCTTGTTGTCGCCGGTGGCATTGTCCATTTGCACATTTAAAATAGGAGGCAAAGGCACTGCTGGAACTGCATTCATTGGAGGTGGTGGCAGTGACGCGTCGCACATTTCTTTACCCTGCAGCACTGCCCTGAACAAATTTGAAGACCCTGACCTAGAAAATAATTGCCGAGAAGAAGACTTCAATGGCAATTCCAAATCCCGCAACAACTTTGCCATAGAACCAATTGTATAGTTTGAATCGTGTTTAAAGAGATCCAAACCATAATGTGCGTAACGCACATCTCCATGACCATGAGCAATCATGCCAGTGACAGACACAGGCAATTTCACAAGGCCATCAAGCTCCTTATTCCTGTGGGAAAAGACTGGAGAAGCAGTCTTTGCATGATCCATCTTGTCGTGCATAACTGTGAGGCATTCGTGTGGAAAAGCTACTGAACGGTGACGGTTTGCATAATACAACTCCCGATGAGCTCGAGCAATCTCATTGTGCCTATCCAACTTCCGAGAATACTTCAATTCATTGTGAGACCCACTTATAGCACCCTTCTTGAGGTCTTGCAATTTGTCACACGTGCCACATCGCGCAAAATTGTCTCCAGGCTTCTTCACCTCATACTCAGGGAACTTAGAGCACCTAATCTTACTCAAGTTCGAAGCTGACACCTCACTCAGTCCAAAAACAGCATTGACATCATTGAGTTCTTTCATCTTACCCTTCCACTGGAAGGTGGAAGGTAGGATCTTGGCCACAACTTTCTCTCCTGACTTCAAGGTCTTCGTACGATGAGGCATGTGATCTGCCTCTTTCTCCAGAATGCACTTCAATGTTGCTATAGCTTGTTGAGTGTGTTTCCTCAGTTTCACCGTTCCCTTATTGCCATGGTCCTTTGCTTCTCGACCACGCCTCATGTACGATTGGTAGCGATAGAATATGGCCTCAGGGACTCCAGTTATATGCATCCACGCTCGCATACATACCGGTGTATTGTCAATTGACACCATTCGTCTACCACGCTCGTCAACATGCACCTACCTATGCACATCCATTTTCATGTAGGTCCTGTGTTTGAACGTGGAGTTGCGATACATGCGTTCACGAAAGGCTCGAATCTTATCCCTAGGAAATGGCTGAACACAGTTGCGACTACAACATATTTTAGTAGACACTGCATGGATGGAATCTTGAGTAAGAAGCTCCTTCGATTTCAAATTTGTTTCACGGGGCGCATTTCAGACCATACTTGTGTATGGTCTCGAAGACGTCGAAGAGGGCGGATTTAAGAGAGCTTGTTGGAGACAATTGAATTTGTCCCTAGCCTCATGGTCTCTAAGGCTAGCTCCACGACAGTAGACAAGCTGAATAGGCCAAGCCAACAATGAGCACAATTGTTCCTCTGGTAGGTCCTCTTCGCTATGTGTTTTGGAGATGTGGATCGCCACGTGGGTGTCACCAAGAGGGCCATTGGCACCCAAAACGAGGTCAGAGTTCACACTATGACAAACACCTTCACCCACAAGCACTCCAGCCTCATTGTACAAGGTGACAACTCGAGTATTCCAAAGCCGACGCGGTAGACCTTCGCATTCCGGGACCCCAACATTCATTGCTTCGACATTCTGAAATTCGTCTTCTGAAGATGCCATGAAATCCTCTTCATCATGTCTGAATTCACTGGATTCAAAACCCGATGACATGTCCATGTCATCAGGGTCATCTATAGTATCCATGGATACCTGTAAAAATGCAATGTGAAATAGGGTAAGTGAATTGAAGCATAGATCATGCAATTTCATTCATGTTCAAGTCGACTCGACCTGAATGACCAATTGTTATAGCTACATCTATGACAACAACAAACTTATTCTGTGAAGCCTAGGTTTCAACTGCAATTGACATCATTCATTAAAATTTCTTATAAATTCAGATATATGTAAACATTGTTTTCAGGTCGAATCGATCTGAAGTGTCTGACCCCTGTCTTGTATAATTTTTGTCAGCCGAAAATATAAATGTAAAAAGACTGAGTACAATCCTGAACTTCAAGTCGGATCGACCTGAAGTGTTCCTTGTACTCTGAGATAATGATCCCATCTTCATCTGTTCAATTCCACAGGGAATTCCCAATTTTATTCCTTTAAAAATCTCGAACTTCTCGAACTGAAGTCTGTGATGGGAGTACCCACACTTCAGGTTGAACCGACCTGAAATGAGGACTTGTAGTGAGCCGAATCCCATCTGCACACTATTATCATTACGTACAGAATTCTTGGTGACTGAATCTGTAAATATCGGGAATTTTAGCAGGACATCTACGAGATTTTCACTTGAACAAAATTACAATTATAGATACGGTTTAGGTCGACTCGATCTGAATTGCCATGTATACCATTTCATAAATGATATTCGATGACAGAACTATTCAATCTACCTAGGATACGTTTTACATTACTTCAATTACTATCATATGGGTCAGTTCAGGTCGACTCGACCTGAGTTGCATGAACGAATGACTAATGTAGAGAACCTCACATTCAGGTCGACTCGACCTGAATTGCATGAACGAATGACTAATGTAGACAATCTCACATTCAGATCGACTCGACCTGAATTGCATGAACGAATGACTGATGTAGACAATCTCACATTCAGGTCGACTCGACCTGAAGTGCATTACAATTTACTCATGTACTGTTGTTCGTATTCAGGTCGACTCGACCTAAATAGTTCCGGATTTCTCGGACATTGTGTTGGCAGTCTCGTAGTAACCGTGATCTCGTGTTCCGGGTTTCTCGGCGAGATAATCGGGCACTGCACTCTCAGAATTCTGCAACTCAGATGTCGAGAACTGAACATTGAATAAAGACCTTGTCACTAAAAATTGAGGAAGCCCAGAACTCATAATCGTGCAACTCGATTTTCAGTAATAAACGTTGGAAACACACGCACTCTGCCAACTTCAGCAACTAGGAACTCGACAATAGATGGCAGTGCTGAAAGAAACATTATACACACTCAGAAAACTACTATGTGCTTACAAAGTAACTATGTCCAATCCATTGAATGAAAATGTTTGAAAATGCTAAAGGCTTCTAACCTGAGGACATATGGAAGGAAACAAGCGCGTTCACCGAGATCCTCGAAGCGCAATACTCCGACACTCTAGATAGTACAAGTACAGAAGTTGATAGAGTTTAGTAATGACATGAGAGAAGTGAAATCTTGCATGAACGTCCATGCATTCGCGACGGAGAAGGAGAGTACCCTAATGCGCGCGGACGCAACAACATTCAAAACAATTTTGGCGGCAATGTGTAGGCGCGAATGCGAAGGCGGGAGCTGTAGAACGGAATTTGAAAATCCCGAACTCCTTCCGCAAATTCCTTTGATTTTTGATTCCTGCCTACACTGTTCATGACAGAAATAGGCACTGACAGCTATTAAGTACTTATGAGGTTGCTTTCTTGCACCGTTAAGCACTAATTTCTAGATTCTTTTTGTAACAGAATCTAGGCAAGAGATCTTCATTGTCTTTTTTTCTTTTGCAATTTCTGGAAGTCAATTTGATTTTGCTGAAGTTAAGGTCTGTTTGTAAATTTAGACAAACACAACCTTTTGCACCACCCAAGTGTTTGCATGTGATTTTATCAATAAGGGTTTTACGGTTTAGGGTTTGGGGTCTTTAGGGTTTAGGGTTTAGGGTTTTCAGGGTTTAGGATCTTTAGGGTTTAGGGTCTCTAGGGTTTAGAGTCTCTAGGGTTTAGAGTCTCGGGTTCAGGTATTTTTGTAGATTAATAAATCATTTCATATCATGTTTTTGAAATATTGAACAAATATTTAATTTAGAAATGAATTCAAGGTTTTAGTACACACTAAGGAATTATACTGCATGCACTTTCAAATTCTTTTTATAATGTTCGCAATATTAATTTTTCCATGAATCCGAATTATTTCGCAGAGATTTGCAACTTGTGTGTTATTTTTTCGGATTTGCTTCCACATCAAACCGATACAAGTTAATGGTTTGGTTTGTATTAATTACAACATCAATTCTAAAGTATTTTTTTGGAAACTCATTTGAAAAAGTGTGGGGAAGCAATAGGGTTGTCTTAAAATTAAGTTTTTCCATGAATCCTAATTATTTTGAAGATTTGCAACTTGTGTGTTACGTTTTTGGACATGTTTCCACGTCAAACCGATATAATTTATTGGTTTGGGTTCTATTAAATACAGCATGATTTTTAGACTATTTGTTTTGAAATCCATTTCAA